>CM077008.1:100470058-101743391 GCA_039090855.1 Macrothele yani
ATGACATCGTCTATTCACATTATCTCCACGCATTTGAAATATATTCACGGGTACTGAAATGTAAACGAAAAGATAATGTTAAAGTAAACAAGTTAGCAAAATCATGCAGTGCATTGATTATGATACGCTTTCCAACATACCAGAAATCATTACTCAACTTATGACCCACGTAGCACAGCCTAGCAGTTTGACATAGGCCCAACACTGAGCCACCGTATTCTATTCCTGCAAGACAGTGGCCCAATGTTGGGTATACGTTAAATCGCAAGGCAGTATTACCTGGGGAGGATAATGGTTATGAAATAAATCCCGCTCCTGTGTCCTGACCTTTGATACCATTTCGATGATATTAAACAGAATTGGTTCGATATACCTCCGGAACAACATACTAAAGTTTTGTTGCAATAGAAGCACTTTTAGTCAAGTTATGATGATAATAGCTGCGGAATAAATCTCGCTCCGATCTCCTGACTTTTGACCCCATTTCTATGATATTCAACAGAACCGGTTCAGTATACTTCCGGAACAACATGATAAAGTTTTGTCACAATCGAAGCATTTTTACCTAAGTTATGATGCATAAAGGCAATGGAATGGATCCCGCTCCTATGTCCTGACCTTTGACCCCATTTTCAATAGGGTTTCGTCCCCAGGTGGTTCTTTACCATATGAAAACATTTCATCGAAATTGAACCATTTTTACGCCAGTTGTGACGCATAAAGGTGGTAGAATGGATCCCGCTCCTATGTCGTGACCTTTGACACCATTTCGCCCATTTTCAATAGGGTTCGTCCCCAGGTGATCCCCTACCACATACTAAAATTTCATCGAAATCGAATCATTTTTACGCGCGTTATCGTGCGGACAGACGGACAAAGCTGGAGCATATACGCTTCTTCAACCTACGGTTGGAAAGCGTAGAAAAGTGCAAGAATTTGCTATTAACATTTTACTGTTGATAGTTAGTTACATTCGTGACTTAAGGTGGTTTCACCTAAAATCTCTGCCTTATGTTTCCGATGGTAAAATGTCTTTACATATTTTCTTCGCAATTAATTTTCTTCCCAAGGATGAAAATTTGCACATCGATAAAACTAATTTTAAGTTACAGCATGGGATACTTAATACTTGCTAAAACATAACCATAACTAAGCAATCCAACATATGTTTGTTTACGGACGTCATCAATGTACATATCGCGCCATCTATTAACAGGTCTGAACATTACTCAAAGAAAAAGATTGATTTTTAATATAACTATGGTTATATTTTAGCAAGTATTAAATATCCCATGCTATAAGTTAAAGTTAGTTTTATCGATGTGCAAATTTTCATCCTTCGGACTATATTAATTGCTAAGAAAATATGTAAAGAAGTTTTATCATTGGAAACATAAGGCAGCGATTTTAAGTGGAACCACCTTAAAATCAGAATTACTTGGATTACCAGGCAAAAAGAAATTGAAAGCAAATGCTGTACCTACAACAGTCAACCTTCCTGGTCAAATTTTTCGTGTTAACATATTACAACTGCTAATCCTCAAGCATAGTCATCATTCATTCCTACAGCATATAGATGACATGGACGTGAAGTGAAAAAACTAACTTTGGAAACCTTTCGCATTCGATTGGATACCATTCCGATTGTTAGAGCAAGTGTTTCCGTACATTTCGTTCCAATTTTTGTTTGAAATAGAACCATAATAAATGAAATTCTGTAAAAAATAAGAGTTGTTCTGTAGAAATGAAACGTTCAATAATAATTACGTATCATCTACTTGTTTGTTCAGCCCGTTAACGGAACTACTTGCCACGCTGATAATCGTAAAGCTAACTTTTAAATAGCTTTGATTTTTAAAAATTTGCATTCACACTGACATGAAATTTTTGTAAATAGAGTATAACTTCCTGTGAACTACGAAGCGCAGCAATATGTTTTTTCACGCTTTCCAACCTTAGGTTGAAGAAGCGTATATGCTCCAGATGTGTCCGTTCGTCTGTCTGTCTGTCCGCACGATAACTCGCGTAAAAATGGTTCGATTTCGATGAAATTTCAGTATGTGGTAAGGGACCCCCTGGGAACGAACCATATTGAAAATGAAATCAAAGGTCAGGACATAGGAGCGGGATGCATTCCACTGCCCTTACGCGTCACAACTTGCGTAAATATGGTTCGATTTTAATGACATTTTAGTATGTGGTAGGGGACCACTGGGGATGAACCCTATTTAAGATGGGTGAAATGGGGTCAAAGGTCAGGACATAGGAGCCGGATCCATTCCATCGCCCTTATGCGTTATACTTACGTAAAAATGCGTCGATTGATCCAAAACTTTATCATGTTTTTCCGGAAGTATACTTTACCGGTTCTGTTTAATATCATCGAAATGAGATCAAAATATCATCGTCAGGTCCTAGAAGCGAGATTCATTCTACCGGCATTATCCTCATAACTTGAGTAATGATTTCTGGTATGTTGGAAAGCGTATCATAATCAATGCATTGCATTATTTTACTAACTTGTTTACATCAGTTTCTTATATTTTTTTATTAGCGAAAGTTAATTTATTTTGTTTTCAAAATGTATTCATGAAACAGGAAATAAGAGGTCGCTGATAAATACAGTATGCTAATATTTGAAGTTGGAAATCACAAGTATCTGAAAACATTTTCCATGGCCTTTTTTTTATGCTTTTCAACCGTAGGTTGAAGAAGCGTATATGCTCCAGCTTTGTCCGTCCGCCTGTTCGCACGATAACTCGTGTAAAAATGGTTCGATTTCGATGAAATGTTAGCATGTGGTAGGGAACCACCTGGGGACGAACCCTATTGAAAATGGGACAAATGAGGTCAAAAGTCACGACATAGGAGCGGGACCCATTCCATAGCCCTTATGCGTCATAACTTGTGTAAATATAGTTCGATTTCAATGAAATATTAGTATGTCGTAGGGGACCACTTGGAGACAAACCCTGTTGAAAAGGGGTGAAGTGGAGTCAAAGGCCAGGACTTAGAAGCGGGATGCATTCCATTGCCCTTATACGTCATAACTTGCGTACAAATGGTTCGATTTCGATGAAATTTTAGTATGTGGTAGAGGACCACCTGGGGACGAACCCTATTGGAAATGGGGAAGGTCAGGACATATACTGAAGAGCAATTGGATTAGAGACATGCAAATGTGGCGTTATGGAAATGTGGCGCTTTGGGCGGCCCTGTAAACGGAAACGACATGATGTATGCAGCGATCCGACAATATAAGGAGTGATGGGACGGGAATCAGTAAGAGTCGGACGCACTATGGGTAAGACGAAGAATCTAAGCGCATTTGATCGTGGGCAAATTGTCGGGGCCCGAAGAATGGGTCACTCCATCTCGGAAGTCGTGCAGGCACTGGGATTTTCACGAGCCACTGTGTCACGGGTGCACCGTGAGTACATCGAATCCGGTAAAACCATCCCTGCAAGGGCCAACTGCCGTGGACAACAGCGTGTGGATAAGCGGGGTCATCGTCGGTTAGCTCGCATTGTAACAGCGGGTAGACGGGCCACAGTGCAAGAAATTACTCGGCAATTTAACGCTGGTGCACAAAAACGTGTAGGCAGCCACACCATCCAGAACCATCTCCTCTATGGGGTACAGAAGCCATCGTCCCACGAGGGTACCGCTGCTGACCGCACATCACAGGGTGGAAAGATTAGCATGGGCGCGGGAACATCGCCACTGGACCCTAGACATGTGGAAAACTGTTGACTGGACTGATGAGTCAAGATTCACGTTGGTACATGCGGATGGCAGGATACGAGTACGGCGCAAACCACATGAAGCGATGGATCCTTTTTGCCAGCAGGGTACTCTTCAAGCTGGTGGGTGTAGCATTCTCGTCTGTGGACTGTTTACGTGGACTGAAATGGTACCCCTGGTACGTGTGGCATCGTCCCTCACAGGTCAACGTTACCGAGATATCCTGGATGACCATTTGCTCCTGTTTGTGCGTCTTCAACATCCCACTGGGGATTTCATCCTGCAACAAGACAATGCACCGTGCCATCGCTCCCGAATTGTATCCAAATGGTTGGATGAACACTCCACCGACGTGACCTCGCTTCCTTGGCCAGCTAGGTCACCTGACCTCAAACCCTTCGAGCACATCTGGGATGCCATCGAGAAAGATGTTCGAGGCTCTGACCCCCCTCCATCAAATCTTCGTGATTTAATTATTATCAAACGACGCCGTAACAGTCCTTGCTTTATGGCTCGGTGCATTATCCTTCTGGTACCAACAAGGCTCGGTTCCATAGTATTGCCACAGAGTTGGTAGGGCATAATTGTCCAGAATATCGAGGTAGACGTTTTGGTTAACAGGTTTGCCCACGATAACAAATGGGACGGGACCATATCACGAAAAACACCCCTACACGAATACACTGCCAGGTCCAAATCTGACCGTAGAAACAGTACACTCTGGTAAATAGCGTTCCCCCGGCTGCCGCCATACCCACACACGGCCATCAGATTTATGGATTGTGTATCTGGAGTCATCAGTCCATAGGACCCGTTTACATTGATCTACGGTCTACGATAAATGTTCTTTACACCATGCTAAACGACGAGTAGCATTCCGAGTGGAGATGAAAGGCTTATGAGCAGCCGCACGACCACGGTAACCCATGGAATGAAGTTTTCTGTGAATGGTACGTGTACATACTTAGGTTCCAGCATTTTTAATCATCTTTACACTGAGGTTTTGGGCAGTACTCCGTCGATTAGCTGTAAAGACTCTCCTGAAGCTTCGACGTCCTCTATCACTGATGTTCTTTGGTCTGCCGGTACGTTTTGCTGCTTCAGGCACGCCATGTGTCTTCCACTTATTCAGTACATCCAAAACAGTTGGCTTGGGTATGTTTAAACGCCTCTCGGTTTCTCTTATGGACAACCCACTAATATAACACCCATCTTTCCTTTCTCAAAGTCAGTTCTCTCCAGCCATTTTCACTCAACCTCACAGTGCGATATGATCGCGGTCAGATGCAGGCTTGTTTTTATACCGTTTGCAGCTGTACGGCGCATCTTAACAACGCAGAGGATCCGTTCATTTGCTTTTGAAGGGGTGTCCGGTGACTTTAGTCAATATAGTGTATATATAATTAAGGTTTTTTCCTACCCACTCTTCAGCCAATTTTTTTTTTTTTTTTGGAGGTTTAACGACCACCGTGAGCAACTCAATGGGCTATAAGCAGTCACCCGTCCCTAATTTAGGGTCACTGGTTCCAGGGAAGGGAGAGAGCCAGTGCCGTAAGACAAACACAACATCCATGCCTCACCGGGATTCGAACCCGGACCCCGTTCGGACGAATGATCAGAGGCCATCGCTTAGACCACTGCGCCACCGGGGACGGCCTTCAGCCATTAAATTTGCCTCAAAGCTCGTTGTATGAATTCTGTATGTCCACGACCTCCCCTGCATAAAATTTTTCAGTAGTTAGTTACTTTGTGATTTTGCGTCATAGGGTTTTCAACTGACCTATAATGAATATTGAAAACAAACGAACGGCTAATTCAGTAATAATTTGAAGCTAAACTTCTCCAAATTAATTCGCTTCAACTCGTATTGGACTGTATAACGTACTCATCCTTTTATTTAAAAAAGTTAGGATGATATTTACCATCGGACTGGGGTAAGTTTCGTCTTTCAGGGTCTTCCCTTTCGTCATGGAATGTGCGGAGGACTGTTCTGTGTCTCCGTCTCTTTGTTAGGCAGCCCAAGGATGTAGGGTATAGCAATATACTTGCTTTTCGGTGTAACCTTCTGGACGATTCCTTCTGGTTTGTAGAAGAAGTGTATTTACCTCATTGGAGGAAGTTCTGGTGACAGAATGGCTAATACTTTTAATGGTCGTACTAATTAGCACCATTTTACGTCGTAAACTGGGGGTTTCTAATCCAAAACTTCATTAGATATAGACCAGATTTTTAGTGCGACAAAGTCAGAGAAGTTTGACTACAAAATCAAATATTCGAAGTCTTTCATTTTTCACTACTAAAAGGCATATTCATCCGTGGTCAGGGTGACCAGACTTCCGCTTTTGGTGAACATGTCCTACTTTTTCTTACGATGTCCTCCTGGCATTAAGGGAAATAGCCCAAATGTCCGGCTTTTTTTACGCTTTCCAATCATAGGTTGAAGAAGCGTATATATTCCAGCTTTGTCCGTCTGTCTGTCCGCACGATAACTCGCGTAAAAATGGTTCGATTTCGATGAAAGTTTACTATGTGGAAGGGAACAAACTGGGAACGAACCCTACTGAAAATGGGCGAAATGGGGTCAAAGGTCAGGAAATAGGAGCGGGATCCATTCCATCGTCATTATTCATCATAACTTACGTAAAAACGCATCTACTACGACAAAACTTCAGTATATTGTTCCGGAGGTACTGAACCAATTCTGTTGAACATAATCGAAATGGGGTCAAAGGTCAGAGCACAGGAGTGAGATTTATTCCACAGCCATTATCCTCATGACTTGAGTAATACCTTGAGTAATCAATGATTTCTGGTACGTTTTAAAGTATCATAATCAATGCATTACATGATTTTACTAACTTGTTCAATAAGGAATAATTCAAATACATTTTGATCAAGTTTTTTTATTGTAATTATCTTTCCTATCAAATCAATGGTAAAACATATTCATTCATATCTAGATTCTCACTCAAGCCCGCTTTCCTCTCCCGGTCAGTTTATTCCTACTGTCTTGCAGCCGTCTGCTGCAGTGTGTCACTAGTGAGTCAACAGCGCAGAAAAAACCCGCCAGTGCGCGTTAGTCTGTCTGTCGTTTGTCGCACGTGGACGGTGCCGTGCGGTGTAGTCGTGTATACAGTTAGATCATACTGATTGTTTCTTGTTTTGCGAGTAGTTGCTGTGAGTTTTTTATTCATAATTCAAGATCTGAATTAGTGAGGGGTATATTGCTTGTTAAAAACAGTTTGAAAGACGTCATGCTCTGAATTTACCAAATATTTGTTAAAGAAACCTGATCTACTGAAAAAATCTATAAAAATTATATACAGAGTATGTGCATTCATATTTATTTTTGTACAAATTGTGTTCTTTTTCTCGAAATGTCCTTTTCTAATGAAAATGTCCTCCCATTTCAAAAAGTCATCTGGTCAACCTGTTCATGATGTGTCTGCTATAGAGAAAACTTATATGATTTATACTTTCAACAGTAATTTTCTTTGTCAGAAAGAGATCTGAAAAATTCTTTAGCTGAAAATAGTGTCATGCATTCCTACAAAACATTTTGCTGTGATCATACACATGTTAAAAATAACTGTCTTGCATTGAATACCTAAAAACGTAGGTGTCAGGCTGATATTTTTATTTTCTGCATATCAAAAACACGAAATTTCATATTACGTCATGAGACGAACACTCGATTTCGATACATACATCTGAATGTCTTCAATTAAAATTGATCAGTTCAACCGAAGAAAGCTCAAAGCAATTGGCTCCACTACTGCGTATTACCTGTTATGCTCTAATAATAATTTTTGTTTATTTAACGAAATCCAAAGAACAGCTAATGATCTTTACAGAGTTTGAAGACACTAAGTACGAAAAATCCGGGAAACCGTGGCACAATATATTTAATAGTGATTTTGTAGTTTTTTTTAATTTTAACATTGGTATACTGGAAAATCTGAACTAATTTCAACCATACATCGTTTTTTTTTCTTTTTTGTGCAAAACGCTGTGTTAAATCTAAAAACATGATGAAAAGGTAAGTAATTTGTAGTAATTATTGTCGAAAGTTTTCACATCCTGTATCTCCTGGCTAACAAAAATACATAAAAATATCGTGCTTTAAATTTATTTTTTAAAAAGTTGCACAATTTTGAGGAAAATTTAAGTTCTGTTTTTTGTCAAGACAGCCATTTCAGAACTTTATATTGCATTTAAGTCATATACACTGCTGGCCACCCAAAATGCAACACCAAGAAGGAAGCATCCGATTGGCTTGAAATTCGCAGCATGCGTCGCCCGCGAGAGGACATGCAAACGATTACCATTGCAGGGCATATGCAAATCATGTGTGCCCGGCACGCCACCGAGAAGCACTATAAAAAGGGTGCACAGAAGGCGGGGTGTAAGTAGTAGAAGTGTGTTGTGCTGCCGGACCTGTGCGTGGGAAGCTTCCAGATGCCTCGTCGCAGAATACGGCAGTCATTCCAGCACGTTTCAGAGTTTGACGGAGGACGAATAGTGGCTTATAGCAACAGCGGTTTATCGTACCGAGACATCGGTGCCCGTGTGGGGCGACATCCAGCCACAGTGAGGCGAGTATGGATTCGGTGGGTGCAGGACGGACGGACCGACGTGAGCCATTGCCGCAGCCGCGGCACACCATTGTACGAGAGGACCGGCATGTTGTGCGGCGGACATTGACAGCTCGCACCGCCACATCACGAACGTTAGCGCAGGAATTAGGGTGTGTTGCGCAACAACCGTGTCAGCACGTACCGTTCGACGTCGTCTGAAGGAATGGGGACTTGTCGCACGGCGCCCATTGCTCCGATTACCATTGACGTTACACCACCGGCGAGTGCGCGGCAGTGGGCCCTTGACCGCCGCACCTGGACTACCGAATAGCACGACATTGTCTTCTCTGACGAACCCAGCTTCTGCCTGTAACACCACGATGGTCGAATTCACGTGTGGCGGCACGGCGGTGAGAAACTTTATGACGCCTGTACTATGCATCGCCATACCGGTCCGTCGCCTGGCGTTATGGTTTGGGGCGCACGTGGATATGACACCAGCACCCTTCTGGTACGCATCGCCGGTACACTCAACAGCCACCGCTACATCTTTGACGTTTTGGAGCCTGTAGTCCTCCCTTACCTGCAGAACCTGCCAACGGCCACGTTTCAACTGGACAATGCGCACCCGCGCGTGGCACGCATTGTACAACAATTCTTCACTGCCCACCAGGTGTCACTGATGCCGCGGCCCGCCTGTTCTCCCGATATGTCGCCCACGAACACGTCTGGTCGCTGATCGGCAACCGAGTGGCCCGGCAAGCACCACCCGCGGCTACGTCTGATGAACTGTGTCAACGTGAAGCAGCCTGGACCGACATACCCCAAGCCCACATCCAAAGCCTCTTTCGTTCGATGCCGCGGCGTGTAGCGGCCGTTATTGCCAGACATGGGGGCCACACGAACTATTGATGTCTGCGTGTTCCGCAAGTCGCACGGTCCTGTAAACTCAATAGTTTCATATTTGTATCTGTTGTTATGTGTCCAGTAAATCTGGCTTTGCTATCTCGTGTCCTTCTTGGTATTGCATTTTGGGTGGCCAGCAGTGTATATACGCACCGAGTGGTCACTGAACTAATACCACCCCTACCAAAAGTTGATGAGTTTCGTTGACCATGTGGATTTCCGGGATAGCGTGAATAGTCGACCGAAGTAGCATATAAGGTGTGAGTGAAGCAGTTGGTAGTAAAATTCGGAGCGTGTTGGGTAAGCTGAAGGATTTATCGGACTTTGAGAAAGGACAGATAGTGGAAGCTCGGATTCCTCGAACGCCTGAACTGGTGGGTTGTTCGCGAGCCGCCGTAGTAAAAGTAAAAAGTCTGGCGTGCAAATTGTCAAACAAAGACCCGGAGGCAAACCTGCACATGACAGCGAAATATTGATGTGAGAGGTTAGCGCCGGGTAAAGACAAATCGTGTAGTCCAGCAGACTCAACACTATTCAACAGTTGACTACGCCCAATACAACAGAAGTCAACCCGGAAAAGGATCCGTTACGATCATGCGTTCCTCGCACTTATGGGATATAACAGCAGACGACCCCGACGATATCCTGTACTAACCAGGGTTCATCAGTGCAAAATATCTGCGGGTCTGAAGAGTCGTATTTTTTTACTCCACTCCGTGGATGGTAGAGTACGTATTTGTCGCGCTCGATCCGTCCTGCATAGTCTCTACAGTGCAAACCGGTGGAGATGGTTGTATGGTGTGAGGCATATTTACTTGGCAGGTACTTGACCTCCTGGTGCATGTGGATGAACGTATGGCTGGTGCCTACTATCGTGAATTGCTTGATGACTCTGTACTCCCGGAAATGTACTTTTTCCCGAATGGTGACGGCGTTTTCCAAAATGACAATTCGCCGAGCCACAGGTTCAGTGTTGAGCAGGAATCGTTTGAGTAACACAATTCAAACTTCCAGCATATCGATTATATATATTACTCTGGCGGAAAGTGAAAAAAGAACACCAAGAAGGAAACGTCTGATACCAACGAAATTTATACAGCATAATAACGGAATACAGAGGATAACGTGATCAAAACATTATGGCAAAACACAGCTGTATTTGCTGGTAAACTGAAAAATAACATTTCCATATAATATGGTTAGTACGAGGTTGAACCGCCATGAACTGCGTCACACTGTGCAATTCTGGCATGGAGTCTGTCGTACAGATGTTGGATGTAAGTTTGGGGTATTGAGTTCCAAGCATCCTCAACCTGGACGCGTAAATCGGGGATGGTCGTGGCTGGCCGTGGAGACCGGATAAGTCGTTGTCCCATAAAATCCCACACGTGTTCAATGGGGGACAAATACGGTGAACGTGCAGGCCATGGAAGTTGTCTCACACCCTGAAGTGCATGTTGCGTTGCACGTGCCGTGTGTGGGCGTGCGTTATCTTGATGGAAAACACCACGATGGACCGACCTTACAAATGGAACAACAACGGGCTGAATGATGTTGTTGATGTAGGAAGGTGCTGTTTAACGTACCCGGTACAAACACTAGTTGTGTACGGGAGTGATAGCTGATCGCTCCCCACACCAGGAGACCAGGTGTAGGCCCTGTGTGTCGCTGGTGGATGCAAGAAGGGTGGAGACGCTCCCCTGTGCGTCTGCGAACATGCATAAGGCCATCGGAGGCTCCCAAGAAGAATCCGCTTTCATCGCTGAACACGACAGATCGGCATTACGTTCTCCAGTGCAGAAGTTGGCGACACCACTGCAGCCGTTTCTGACGGTGGGCTGGAGTCAGAGGTACACATGCCAGAGACACACGTGCACGTAGTCCTGCTTCCAGTAGACGGTTGCGGATTGTTCGCACAGTCACCTCCGGTGCAACGGCAGCTCGGATTTGCGTCGCAGTGGATGTTCTGTTTGACAATGTCGCTCTTCTTATGTGTCGATCGGTCCGCTCATCAGTCCGTCTGTGACTCCCGGTTCCACGTCTTCTCCTCCCATCGTACCGCCACCGATACTTCCCATCCAATTCGCTCCGCAGTACGACGATACGACCACCCGGCCTCGCGGAGTCCGACTAGACGACCTCGCTCAAAGTCCGATAACTGCTGAAATCGTACACGTCTTCCATGTCCAGGCATTGCAGCTTCTTCAGGGTCTTCGCACGTGTCCGTACGCCGACGACTGATTACATTCACTTCGCCGTACTCCTTAAATACCACCGACGACAATTTGCATATTATGCCGTGCTGTGGCGTAAGCGCTCACCGGTTGGTCCCGAAATTAACATCCCACCTACGTAAACTCGACCCCATTAACATATGTAAATTTCATGATCGTCCGCCAATTCCTTCTTGGTGTTCTTTTTTCACTTTCCGCCAGTGTGTATATATATATATATCTCATATCATATCCTCCGAACTCCTCCGATATCAATCCCATAGGGTACTTATTCGACACTATGGAGCGGCATGTCAAACATTCGGATACACCTGTCACCTCCATACCTGCATTGAAGGCGATAGGTCATACATACCTCACAACTGCTTCTCGCATCTTATTGAATCAATGCCATGTCGGTTAGCTGCTGTACCGTGGACAAAAGGACGGCCTACAAAGTATTAGGTAATTCAGTGATCACTCAGTGTATGTGTTCAGTGTTTCCAGGGCAAACATCTATGCCCTTCTCGGGATTCCAAACCATGCCCAGAAGTTAGAAGCCTACGACGTAGGCCACGGGATACGCTGGCGGTTAAATTTAGTCTGAAACCCTAAATGCGTTATAGTAATATTGGATGCGACATGTGTTCATGCAAATTAAAACAGTGCAGTGTTCCAACCGGTGGCGCACCCACGGGGTTGGCCGATGGGGCCCGGCCCCCCTCCCTTGGGCTGACAGAGTGGAAAATTATTACATCGAAGTTTGAAGCAAAAAGTCACACTACGCGATCTACATACACTTCTTAATCATGTACCGTACAATTATAACATACAATAATTATAAGGGAGTAGTTCTGTTAAATAAATTTAGAAAAATCTAACCGGGAAGAGAATTTCATTTACTGCTTCTTCTAATCATTTAACTTTCTTGTACTGTAACATTACTAGTAACTGGATAAGAATAAATGTAGAAAAGTCAACCTTCTCATTATTTGTTGTAGCACCTGACTATTTTCCCGGGTAAATTTAGGGGGTCACCCCTACCTTGGAGAAATTCTGTGTGCCACGGCCGGTGCGCTATTGGTGCTACTAATTCTTGTATGCGCTACTGGTGGCGACTCGTCCATGTAGGACGTGAGGATCATCCTACACTTCAAGATAATCACACGCATGATGAAATATTTGAAACTCATTTTATGAATATGGAAGAAAAGAAAAAACGAAAGTGAGGCAGAACTGCAGTGGGAATCAAAGCAGCGCATGGCGGTCTTAAAAGCTCTGCTTTAAACAGAGAATGAAGGTTCCCTATTCCTATCAACCGTCCTTGGTTACCAGCTTTGTCCAATGAGTACACAGGTGGCTGGGTCGAAGGCAGAAGGTCACAGATCTGAGGACGTCTCAAGTGATCCTACAGTAAGCTGACCAGACGTCCCCAATTCTTTAGGACAGTCCTAGAATTTAGTTTACTGTCCACAAAAACGTCTGAAACCTTTAGGGACGCAAATTGTGCTCAAATTTTATGTTTGTCCCCAAATGTCCCCGAATTTACACTTCCTCATTAACCCTTTAGATTTCCAATGAAAAATGTTCTTAAAAGTAGTTTCCATTGTACTAATTTTCCAACATGATTCTTGTGAAAACAAATTTTGACTTTTTTTTTCTTCTTTCTGGGTTTAACGACCATTACGAGCAACTCTAAGGACTATAAGTAGTCACCTGTCTCTAATTTGGAGACATTCGTTCTAAGAGAGAGAGAGAGAGAGTGCTGTAAAACAAACACACCACCCATGCCTCATCCAGAACTCGAACCTGTGCCCACTTGTACGAATGGTCAGTAGCCAGAACTAGCTCAATACACCACGGGCGCTGTCAAATTTCGACTGTACTTGTTCTGATTTTCTCCAAAAACTTTGGCTAAATGAAAAATACGCCAGGCCATTACTATGGTGTGCAGCCTAATTTTAATTCAGCGAATGTACCTAAGGTAAAGCATTTCACTTTTGCTAATATGTTCTCGTCATCATAATTCTACTTTGTCTATACAAATTACCAACATTCTACAAGATATATCCTTTTAAGACATACATTTTCATATGTAATATCACACTTATTGAAGCAATGCAGTTTTGGGACAAAAAGATCTGCATATTTATTTTGAGTACGTATGTGTCCCCAAATGAACAACCGATTCGGGGACGCCACGCCCTTTTGTCCTCAAATCGGTGTCCCGATATCTGGTCACCTTATCCTACAAGCTGCTTTACTCGCTTACTCTAGTTTCCATGTTCGTTCTCCTCTCCTGAAACACAGCTTTAGCTGCTGTCACGTGACGTCAACGCACAGCTCAAGTGAGATACAAAACGAAGAGTTTGTGCTCCGCTAAGTTTTTTGAAGTTTTTTTCTTTTTCTTTTTGGAGGTTTAACGACCACCATGAGCAACTCAATGGGCTAAAAGCAGTCGCCCGTCCCTAATTTAGGGTCACTGATTCCAGGGAAGGGAGAGAACCAGTGCCGTAAGACAAACACAACATCCATGCCTCACCGGGATTCGAACCCGGACCACTTTTGGACGAATGTTCAGAGGCCATCGCTTAGACCACTGCGCCATCGGTGCGGCATTTTTTTTTTGAAGTTTAAACGTATGTTTGATTTAGTGTTTTACTTTACTGTTCAATGTATTTATTGTTGTGTTCTGGTAAAGAAAGGAGCTTTTCTGCATTGAAACCTATCAAAACCAGCAGTCGAAATTCAACAGCTGAAGATCGTATCAATGCATTAACACTTCAATATCCGTAGAAGGAATTTTTCAAGGAGCTGAAAACTTGCCAAAACTTTCAAAAACAGACGAATTCACCTTAAGTACAAATAACGGCCGTCAGTTAAGCACATTTTTATTTGATTTGTTATAGATATTTAATTTTATTGTATGGTTTCTAGCCTTAAGATATACTGCATTTTTAACATTTTCGTATATCCTCTCCCAAGCCTTATTCCCTGAGCTCCGTCTCTTTACAACCTACAAGTCATAAAAACCAGGAGTCACCCCTGGTTCCGTCCTCTTATTTAAAGCCTCGAAGGAACAGTGTTTGCGAACTACAAGCTAGTGCTTTAATTTTTCAAGTGTACTACATGAAACACTGATTTAGCCGAAGTTTAAGAGGCATCCACTTGCTGTACTCTCAGATTAGGAAATAATGATCCCAAACGCGAAGGCAAATCAATAGTGTTCTACGTTACACAACAGCAAAGTAATCTAATCTGTCAACCAAAAGATAGGTATACCACTTCAAGATATTTTGAAGTTGGTGGCAGTGATGGAAAAACTTAAAGGCATAAGCTAATTTCCAAACTGTTGAAAGAAAATTTATAGGCTTTGCACTACAGATTTCGGGTTTTGTGATTAATTTTGGGAACGAAATCCGAAAAAATCTTAACTATTCTTTTCACTTCTCATTCAAAATAATCCTACAGTATCTATGAAAATTTAGAAATGCAAATATGAATTTTTCCATCGAGTTAAAAATTTTCACCTGGGAAAAGCAGGAAACTATGAAGTTTTCTTCTATGCAAATAAAAAGTCTTGTAAAATTCTTTGGAAGTCTCGAAGAAAATGCGAAGAAACACTATGCGTATGCACTACTTTTGCATTGTTTTTCTGAGTAATGCATTTTGCTTTCGATAAAATAAGATGTGAATGAGTAATCTACATAGACCTTTTTTGAAATCGAAATAGTAGATATTTACTACTCACCTGAACAGAGTAACTCATGTCTATCAAATTTATTTGCAATATACTAAGTTATCCAACAAGGGTAAGAAATTTTATGCATTGGAAATATGCTGCCACACGGGAATTTCTCGACTTCAATGAAACATGGTTGTTTTCTCAGAAAGATTGAAAAACCTGAAATTTTTTTCAGGAGACCTACAGATTTAACTTTTGTATTCTTGACACATTTGCAAGATTAGATTAACCGCTAAGAACAATGGCGGAAGAAGTTAGTGAAAATAAAAGGTATCAAACGACCAAATCGAGAATGAGGTCAGTGACCTGAATGTGGGCATCGGAATCTTCACATAGAATTAAGGAGAAAACTAGAGTTAAATCTCCATCCTGGCCACAAACTCGAAGAAAATATGAAGCATTTTGTTAAAGAGTTAAACAAAATATGAAGTACTGTTAAAAAGGCCGTGAATGGAATTCTTTCCTCTACAGCTTGCTTGCGTTAATACACATGTGAAGCTTTTAAAGATTGCGAGTTGCAATTTAATATTTTCTGACTTTCTTTTCAAGTCTCAATTTTTTTTTTTTTTTGATTGGAGGTTTAACGACCACCGTGAGCAACTCAATGGGCTATAAGCAGTCGCCCGTCCCTAATTTAGGGTCACTGGTTCCAGGGAAGGGAGAGAGCCAGTGCCGTAAGACAAACAACATCCATGCCTGACCGGGATTCGAACCCTGACCCCTTACTGACGAATGATCAGAGGCCATCGCTTAGACCACTGCGCCACCGGGGCAGCAGTCTCAATTTTGAAGAGCAACTTCTGTTTGCAACATCTGTGATTGTCCTGGTCCTAGGTCTGTCTATATAGCAGAACTATTTCCATAATTTCATTCAAGAAGATTCTTTGAATTTGAACCCACCACTTCAGCCAGTATGCGAGCTGTATACAAAACGCTCGTCCCTAAGTCAGGGCCACTGTTTCAAAGGAAGGAAGGAGCAGAATCAGAGCGTTAAAACAAAACCACCCTCGAGTTTATCCGGATACAAGCCAGAGACCAGCTCATCCAACCACCTGAGCGTCTCAGACTGGTTTACTAATGTTCTGCGAAACCTCTTTTAGACGTCTTACAAGCTTCACTTATGTCAAACTTTTATTGAAGTATTTCGGTGGCATGATTTATTGCTAGCAAACTATTTTCTACAAAATTGTTATAAAGTGAAGTGTATTAACTGATATCCACTCACAAGCAAAACTGGGCACGAGTTTCTTTCTGTATTACAATATGAGCGACAGGAAAACCCGACCTCAAAAGTCAAAGTTGAAAAGACGCAGTATTTTCACGAGTAACTGATGAAATAATTTCACAGAACCGCGACAATAGTTCTGAAATTTCTACAGGCATTTTATTCGGCGGCAGTTTCACAAACCGTCACAAGTCTTATTTTTAAACCAGATAAAACTTCCGTTTTTCGCCATTTTCCTCTTGAAGAATTGGAGCTTCAAACTTCGAAACAGGTTCTTCCGTTTTACACAGTAAATGGCGGGACGTTTTGAAAAGCAACCCCTTTCCTTAGAAATTACAGTTTTTAAGAATTCGTCGTAAAAACAAACACCTAAGAACAAAGAAGTTCCACTGGCTGTTAGAAAGCTGACAGCCAGCTGAAATATTTGAATGTTGGTTTGTACCTTTGTTTCGAAATACACAGAGTACGAAGGGTCCATTCAGGGCATCCCGAATCGGAAAGCTAGAATCCTATAACCCCTCGGCCACGAAACGAAGGAACAAACCAATGTTCAAATATTTCTGTGCCGCCCCGATGATGCAGTGGCCTAAGCGATGGCTTCTGACTATTCGTCCGAGATGGGCCCGGGTTCGGATCCCGGTGAGGCATGGGCGTTTTGTTTGTTTTTCGGTACTGGCTCTCTCCCTTCCCTGGAGTCAGTGGCTCTAAATTAGGGACGGGCCACTGCCCATTGAGTTGCTCTAGATGGTCGTTACACCTCCAATAAAAAAAATATATATATATTTCCGTTAAACACAATGAACAGCTTAAGTATCGGAAGTTTTTTTTTTTTTTTTTTTTGGTTGGAGGTTTAACGACCACCGTGAGCAACTCAATGGGCTATAAGCAGTCGCCCGTCCCTAATTTAGGGTCACTGGCTCCAGGGAAGGGAGAGAGCCAGTGCCGTAAGACAAACACAACATCCATGCCTAACCGGGATTCGAACCCGGACCTCTTACGGACGAATGATCAGAGGCCAGCGCCTTAGACCACTGCGCCACCGGGCGGCATCGGAAGTTTAACAGATTATTTTCAGCTACTTAAAGAAGAATTTTATTACATTTAAGTGATTGTCCATCTCCACAACATGCACAAAAAATTCAAAGAACGTTGTGCCAAGATTATAATTTACTGGCTTTCAGTGGTATACTCTTGTAAATGTGATTATTTACCGGATTCGATGTACTCACGGTGCACCCGTGACACAGTGGCTCGTGAAAATCCCAGTGTCTGAAAGATTTCCGAGATAGAGTGACCCATTTGTTGGGCCCCGACAATTTGCCCGCGATCAAATTCGCTTAGATCCTTCGTCTTACCCATACTGCGTCCGACTTTTACTGATTCGCGCCGCATCATTCCTTATATTGTCGGATCGCTGCATACGTCATGTCGTTTCCGTTTACAGGGCCACCCACAGCGCCACATTTGCATAACGCCAGCTGTCTCTAATTCAATTGCTCTTCAGTATATATAAGCCATCGATTAGTCCACTGCGCTACCGAAAATTTACCACCATCTCATAGTGATTGGGTCCAGCGCAAGTGAAGAGAATTGCTGAAAATTACCTCTCACTACCTCATCTCTTACCGAAGTAAACTTTGAAAGTACGATGGTTAGCCAAAAAGATGAGTTGTCTCAATTTAAGATTTCGCAGCAGCTAAATCTTAAATTGGAGCTCAGTCCCCTGGTCGGAAGAGGTATGTTTAATGCAGGGATAGGAATGGTGAAATGTCCCCTTGTCCTATTACACCAGCAAATACTTTTTCCGTTTTCGCACTCTTCTGAGTCACTCCATTTAGTCATTTTTTTTGTCCCCACTGTTCATCCAAACCTACCGCTCTCATTACGTTGCGAAACGTAACTCCACGGGCAGACACGGAAAACACAGTTATCTGGCTTCAAACGAGAATTCGCCACTGGAGCTCAAATCATAGTCACAATCCTCACAGTGCGTTCGGCAGGGCCGGAATAAGGCCTTAGTGTGCCCAAGACTGAGTGCGCTACAAGGCTAATTTGAGTGGGCTCCCCCAAAGAACTTATAATGGAGAATCATTGTGAAGTTCGTTAAAGCACGAAACTGTAGCAATATGATTGCGATAATTAATATGTAATGCAGTCTTCAAACTAAAAAAATTAACCTGCAAAGTTGTCATAAATGCTCACCGTATTTTCCACTGTTCTCACAAAAACCTGATTTAAAAAAGCTTAATATTCCCAGATTTTGTCTTGTAAATTTTTATTAATTCAATATACTTTTCTTCGTGCATCGTTTCTGTTATGCAATATGAAATCCTAGTGGATTTCGCCCATTAACTGTTCCAAGTGCAAGCAGGAGGGTTATGGGTGGATGGTGTGAGAAAGCTGAAACTCTCCCTCGCTGACCCCAATGCATACAGCCACATGAAACATTTACCTTTAGGAAGTCACTGCCTTGAAACCTGTTCGTCTTTTAGTCTCCATTTGCGATCGAGTAATCACTAATCATACGAGATAAAATGACCTATTTTACTTCTCTATATACGAATATACACTATCTACCAACAAGTAATTGGACACCCCTGCAATCGACGATATTTGCGGTTCTGATACACGTCACGGCCGCCGCCTTTAAATATCGTGTGGGAAACAACAACGCAACCAGTCGCATGCAAGATGCCACGCAGTTCGGAGCTCTCTGATTTCTATAAAGGTGTAATCGTCGGGTATCACAGAAATGGCCGATCCATACGTGACATATCCAGCGAGTTGAAAACATCGACAGTGGCCTACGTGATTGGCAAGTGAAAGATGAAAGGTGACTGTCGGAATGTACCCCGACCCGGCAGACACACAAAACTGGGAGTTAGAGACCGAAGGGTGCTGGCCAGAGAAATTCGGAAGAACCGCACTAAATCGATGGGCCACATCCACGAGGAGTTTCAACAGGCATTCGGGAGTGTTTTTTCGATGAATACCATCCGTAAAGAAGCCCATCTGCTCGGTTATCATGGACGTGCTGCCGCCCACAAGCCTTTGATCACCACGTCCAATAGCGCTGCTCAGATAACGTGGTGCAAAGAACGTCGACAGTGGACCGTTGAACAGTGGAAACAGGTTCTCTGGAGCAACGAATCAAGGTTCACCATCTACCGTTCGGATGGCTGGGTCTGGGTTTGGCGTCTGCCTGGAGAACGCCTCCTGCCGGAATGTATTGTGTCAACTGTGAAGTTCGGAGGCGGTGGAATTATGCTATGGGGGTGTTTCTCCTGGTATGGCACGGGACCCTTGGTCGCTATTCCTGGTAGACTCAACGGCGAGACCTAATGCACCATTTTTGGATGACCATGCGCTTCCTACGTTGTGGCAGTTTTACGGGGTGGACCCATGTTACTTTCAGGATGACAATGCCACCTATCATGTTGCGAGGTCCACCATGGCTTGGTATAGTGCCAATGGGGTTAATCGAATGGAATGGCCTGCGCAGAGCCCGGACCTTAATTCTATCGAGCACCTCTGGGACGAGATGGAGCGTCGACTTAAGGGGTGCCTCCACCGTCCGAAATCGGTGAAGGAACTGACCTGTCTTCTCCAAGCCGAGTGAGTGGAAGAAAATATCGCTAACCGTCGTACAACGCCTGGTTGAGAGAATGCCCCGGAGGGTCGCAGCTGTAATCGCCGCTCGTGGAGGCTCCACCAACTATTGAAGGTGAATAAACTTCGTTTTCCTTTGCTATCACAGGTGTCCAATTACTTGTTGGTAGGTAGTGTATAAGATGTGTATTATATGCGGAGTAGCGGCATGCCACCTGGGCCCTTGGTAAAGGTTGGCCTTTAGTCTGTAGTCTAATTAGATTCCTCCCCTTAATACGGTGCTGACGTTCACCGTGATAATGAACAGAATGTCATCAAAACCAGAAAAGTTTTCCAAAACAAAACTGTTGTACTGCGTTACGATGCTGCAGTTAGGAATTAAGGACCACCAGATTTCAGGAGCTGGTGGACTCGAGTGCTGAATATTCCATTGCACTTACGTATAATAATCAGAATCACTTGCAGGAAATTTACACTGTACAGTTTGAGAATCACGAAATGAATAGAAATATTTTTGTCCAACATGATCATCCAGAGAGGAATGGCTAAACCGAATGGCAAACGACTGGAAACTTGTGTAGTCTTTTGAATCGTATCAAAAGCTGCCTTCTCAAGGATGGAGAAATCATGGGCCCATAGTACATCCTCCAATTACTTGAGTTCCCAGCGTGCTTAAAAACATATGATTATGAAGTTCGGGAAAATACGCTTACCTAGCTTTACGGGAGTACATGTGTGCCATCTTCTTAACCATTAGTTGTTGCTGATGATGCATCTTTTTCATGCCAACGTAATTCTGATGTCTTAGGGGCAAAGATGCTTCAGCTTGCAATTTTTTTTATATAAAGTTTAAAAAATATTTATTGGACTTGGTTGACAGATACATTGACATACACAGGCAGACAGATACAGTGTAGACAATTTCAAACATGGTACACAGTATGCCAAATGATGAATTTACACAGAGAGACCAGTGTTCACCAAGGAACACACGGAGAGCCAATGCCGAAAGACAAACACAAACATCTGGACTTCACCGGGATTCAAAGTCGGACTCATCTCGGACGAATGATCAGAAGCCATCCCTAAGACCACGGCGCCACCGGGACGGCGTGCAAAGCTTCTCCCCTTCGTGATAAAATTATTACCTGTAAAAAATATCTCAAGACAGTTTTAAAGAATGACGCTCCTGCAAGAAGCTTTTTTTTAATTGGGGGTTTAATGACTACCGTGAGCAACTCAAGTCGCCCGTCCCTTATTTAGGGCCACTGGTTCCAGGAAAGCCAGAGCCGTAAGACAAACACAACATCCATGCCTCACCGGGATTTGTATCCGGACCCGTCACGACCTAATGGTCGGGAATCTAACGGGGCTACAGACTAAAGGCCTACCTTTGCCAAGGGCCAGCGCTTAGACCACCGGGATTGGTCGGTTGATTGATTTTTATGGCGCAAGGGCCATGTTTGGCTAAAGAACGCCAGATACAAGACAATCAAAGAAAGACAATTAAAAACCTGGAATAAGAGTTAAAAGCAGGTTGATGTCGTAAAAGTGAAAAATGAGAATGAGGAAAACTTTAAAAGCTAAATAAGTTTAAAAAAGTCAATTTGCTTTAAAAACTTAAAGACTGCGAAAGTATCACACTGGTCACCCAAGACCCTCTGCAGCTTAGCCGCGCCGTCGTCCAACAAATGAGTATGAAAATAGCCATAACTAAGGTCACGGAACCGAACACAACAGAGAACATGAGCGACAGTGAGTCCGGAGTCGCACATCTCACACATCGGGGCAGTGACGCCACACAACAAAAAACGGTGGGTGAAACGACAATTCCCGATGCGGAGACGCGCATGCACAACTTCCTGTCCCAAACTGTTTCATGGTTTGTCCCAACTAGATGGCCATAGTCCGATCTGTTGTCTGATGGAGAGAAGTTTGCTTCTGCCCTGTTGAGCCCAGAGGGAGTGCCATTCATCCATGATGAAATGACGGATGCCAGGACAAAAATCTCGAAAACAAAGTAGCAGTCGAGTGATTGTCAAGGAGGATACGGATCTGGCAGAGGCATTAGCTAACTCATTACCTCGAATCCTAACATGTCCAGAAACCCAATAAAATCGGACCAGGAATCCAGCACCAGTCAAATTCCGCAGGAGGCGACGGACATCTCTGGTGACTGGAGAAACATTACCCTCCAGCAAAGATAAAACTTGGATGACTGGCTGGGAGTAAATGCAAAGCATGGCGAGAAGATAGTGTCAAGACTGGATGTAACGCAAAGCGAGGAGCACCGCATGAATCTCTGCCGAGAAGACTGTCGCTGACGGCGGAAGCCGCTCGGCATAGGTCTCGTCCGCACAAACAAATGCTGATCCTACAACATCACTGGATTTCAAGCCATCGGTGAAGAAAGGCACGAAACCGGGATGGAGCAAAAGCTGCTGGTACACCTGTGCAGACGTGGAAGACTTGGACCACACAGGAAGAGAAAGATCAGCAACGGTCTGAGCTGGCTGCCAAGGGGGATCAATAAAAGCCTTGGTTTTGCCAATCATGGACAGGTCAAGGCCAGCATCGTGCACCAAGTTCGACCGACGAATACCAAAAATGGGAACACAAGAAGGGCGGTTAGAAAACAAACGGACGCATTGTGACTGAAAGACGGAAGTATGCAGTGGATTATCAGGGAGAGATTTCAGCTTGATATAGAGCTGGCGAGACAGTTGCTGACGGCGAAGACATAGCGGCGGTTCGTTAGACTCGGCATAAAGGCTATGCGCCGAAGATGTACGGAAAGCTCTGATGCAAAGGCGCAGAGCCTGGTGATGGACGGGATCGAGAAGCTTTAAGACAGAAGGCCGGGCAGATCCATACGTCACACAGCCATGGTCCAACCTTGGCCGGACAAGAGAGTGGTAAAAGCGGAGCAGTGACCATCGGTCAGCCCCCCGCGACGTATCAGAGAGGACCTTCGGGATACTCAATGATCGCACGCACTTTACCTTTAAGGGTAGAATGTGAGGTCGGAAGGTTAGTGTGGGGTCGGAGCTTAATCCCATAAACTTAGCCCCAGTCACCACAGGAATAGCAGTGTTAACCAGACGGAGGTGAGGGTCCAGGTGAATACCTCGTTTTCGGCAAAAATGTACACAAACAGTTTTCTGGAAAGAGAAGCTCAAACCATTGCGAGAAGCCGAGGAAGAAATAATATTAATGGCAGACTGCAACTATCTCTCAATTGTGCGCATATTGATGGAGGCACAGGAAATCTGAAGAACATCCACACACATAGTCCCACGAACCATTGGGGGAAGTAGGGTGAAAATGTGATTGACTCGAAGGATGAAGAGAATGACTGGTAAAATGGAGCCCTGAGGTGCACAGCTGCTGAGAGTAAGGCGTAGAGAGTGTTGAATCGATACCCACACGAAACATCCGATTCTGGAGAAACCCAGCAATAAAAGTTGATAAGTTACCCCGCAATCCGCAGTCGTGCAGATCACGGAGAATGCGTATCTCCAAATGCGATCGTGCACCTTTTCCATGTCAAAGAACACGGAGAACATGTGCTGCCGTCGAACAAACGCCTCTATGATAGATGTCTCAAGGCGAAGTGGTAGAGTGAAAATGAAGGTATCCGCTCTGGTGAAGTGACAAAAGGTGATGGAATTCCAGAAAAAAGATGAGACGAAAATGGATGATACGTTTGAGAACTTTGCTGAAGCAGCTGGTCATGGCGATCGGTCGGTAGTTGAACGGGTTCGTCGGATCTTTAGCAGGTTTGAGAACCGGTATCACAATAGCCGTACGCCAAGAATCGGGAAAAACGCACTCGTGCCAAATCCTGTTAAACAGGACTAGCAGACATTCAAGAGATCATGGAGAAAGGTGCTTCAGAATTTTATAATGAATGTTATCTGGTCTGACAGATGTTCGTCCAGACCAATTTAAAGCGACCTTCAGTTCCACTGCTGTCAACGGGCTGTTATAATCCTCTGAGGAAAACGGGCGGAAGGATACGCTTTTCCTCTGAAGCCGCGTGTGAAGCTCTTGTAACGAAGGAGGATAATTGCTGCTGTTGGACGGAAATGCTGCGCCAAGACAATCAGCATTACCCTAAGCATCGGCAACCTTTCCTTCACCAATCTCGAGAATGGAGATCTCTCAAGATGGGTTCTTTCCCTAAATCTTGCTGAGCCGATCCCAAACGATCTTGGAGTTGGTAGATGTGTTGATCCCGGAGACATCCTGCATTAAAGATTCCCGTTCTTTGCGACAACGACCAGTCGCACAGAGGCCTTTGCCTTCTGAAAAGCAAGTAAGTTAGCGTCCGTGGGGTACCGACAAAATCTACCCCAAGTTTTATGCTGAGCTTGACGAGGTACTTTGCACTCGAAATGCCACCAAGGCTTCGGTCAAACTGGAAGTTTAGTTGCGTCTACGGAATGGATAGTTCTGCCGCATGCACAGTACAATCCGTAACCGCCGCCACATCATCATTGACTGTACCTGTGGACACCATATTAAGAGTGAGAGTCGCCGAAGCAGTGAAAGCGTCCCATTTGGTCCGATCAAGATTCCATCTAGCGGGGCGGGTGGAAGGGCAGTATCCGCCACCTGCGAGGTGAAGAAAAACTGGAAAATGATCACTTCCAAGAAGATCAGCAGACACGCTCCAGGACTAGTCAGGGAATATGGATGGGGAACACAACGACAGATCAATTGTTGAAAACCTGGGGCTGGGTTCATTAAAATAAGTGCTTGACCCCGTGTTATAGATACATAGGGACGTGCTAGACAGGTAGGACGCGATAACGCGGCCCCGTGAGTCACGATTGTTGTCATCCTACAGCGGATGATGGGCATTAAAATCTCCAAGAAGGAAAAAAGGAGGCGACAGCTGGTCAACCAAATCTTCCAAGTCGGAAAGGCTTTGTGCTTCATCCGATGAGCAGAATGTGCACAGAAAGTCTCACTGCCACCGCTTGTAGATTCGTATGCAGAGTGACTGCTGTGGCCGGAACACCATGAGGCACAAGAATGGCTACTCCTTCACATGAGATAGCTCCGTGCTCATGATCATTACGAAAAACGCAGTGTCTACGCACCCAAGAAGCATCCGCAGGGCGGAGTTTCGTCTCCTGGAGACACATGCACACCGGTGTATGTGAAGACAACAAGCCCTTCAAATCGTCAAGTCGTAGTCCTCGGCAAGGCCACTGAATGATGGAAGCGGTGATGAAAAAGAAAGAAAAAAAAAGTGATAAAAACATGAGAAAAACAAATTGGAACATCTAAAAAGGTCTCAGAGTCCATCAGTTCCTCATAAAGTTCTGCAGGGCCCCTCGGTGACGTGCTATCCGGGGAGAAGACTGGTGGATGTTTCGAAGAGGAGGATCTGAACTGAGTCGTCCCGGCTTGGGTCTTTGTTTGAAACTGTGTGACTGATGATTTCTTCTGCTTTCCTTTTTGCTTACCAGGGGAAGAAGCAGACGTCTGAAAACGTGAGCACAAATTTCACGGAAAGAAAAAGGACAGTCATTCGGAACAGTAATATCCGTCTGGGTAGCAACAGATGTTTTAGATCTCAAGACGGAAGTGTAGGTGCCTCCGCCCGTAGCAGCGGGAACAATCCTCCTGTGAGCTTCCGGATGAGAAAGGTGTTCAAGGGTCACGACTTCTTGAATCTTGCGCTCCTCAATCCACCTCAGGCAGTCCCTCGCATTCGCCGCGTGGTTGCATTTGCAGTTTACACAATGGGGAGCTGCAGCAATCAGAGCGAAGATGATCTCGCGAACCACAACTACTGCAATTTGCAGCACCACAGCAGAAGAGCTGGGAGTGCCCTTACACTTGGCATCTGAAGCAACGAAGGATGTTGGGAATGTAAAGACGCACAGAGTAATTCAAATAGCCCGCATGGATGAAGGATGGTAGATTCGGGAGATCAAAGTTCAGAATGACTGTCCTGGAGTTCACCAGGTCCCCGTTCCAGCGAAACTTTATGCGATGCACTGTGTAACGTACCAGGAGATGTGACGTACCTGCCAGAAGGACGCACACGACATAAAGGCAGATGGGAATCAGAATAAAACGTCCGAACCTGGATCCCCTCATTCCGGAATAAGTCACTCTACCAATTGAGCTACGCGGACGTTTTATTCTGATTCCCATCTGCCTTTATGTCGTGTGCGTCCTTCTGGCAGGTACGTCACATCTCCTGGTACGTTACAACTGCTGTAACACCTTGGCTAGCAAGTTCTCCAGGAAGTTCTTCCTCTGAAACATCCACGAGGTCACGTTTGGAGAGGACACCTCGGAATGAATTCAGGGACTGGTGAGGCTTGATATCCATAAGGACACCACTAAAGCTGGAAACATTTAAGAGCAATTCATCATGGCGTGGAGTTGACATTTCCATCAAGTGATCTCACGATTGTAACTTCACATTTTTAGGTGACCCAGCGGCATCCTGCAGGGCCTTCTGAATGCAGAACAGGGATTTCAAGCTAAGTTTCTGAGCTTCATCCCGTGCGTGAATGATAAATAATCGGGCAGTGTGAGTCGGCAAAGTGCGCAGTTTGTTGTTTGCGGAGCTAGGCTCCTTGTCCAAAAAATTCTTCTGTTTGTCAGAAGAATCCATAAATGATGGAACAGAATTCGGCCGCTGACGTTCTGATGCTGACCGGGTGAGAGTTCTATGTGTGATTTGGTTGAGCAATACTGCACTGTTAAGCAGAACTGACGATTTCAACCGCGAGACGGGGTTTCATCCCGATCTCGCGATTTTTCTTTTTTAGAATAGGTGAACAATATGTTGCCTATTAATTAGAGCAGTGACGGGACTTAGAAAAAACGTCCTTGTAAGGGCGAAGTTCAGTTCAGCCCTCATAGAGACTCTAGTATCAGATTCGGGTACGTCGACGCCGTTTCAGCCCCGCTGACGAAGGGACTTCTTGATCCCTTGTCAGCCCAAAGCCCGAGCGCCCGGATTCTAAGGTTAGACTTGAGTGGGAGAACCCCAGGGTGCCCACTCAGTACTTAAAAGAATTTTGTGTTTTTTCATCTCTCTCACAGAGATGTCAACCATCCAGAAGAGTAAAGTGAATACTAAGGGGTCAGCCCCTAAACCGGCCGGGTCATCCCGGTCGATGAAGGTAGCGGCCGACAGTCCACCTAGCCCTGTCGGTGGTACTAAGGGGCCTTGCCCCACTTCAGAGACCAACCGGAAGGAAAAGCCTAGCCCCAGGAAGAGGCCTTTTAAAGACTCTTCCCGGGGCGAAGGGCTCTAAAGCCGCTACACCCACGGTTGGAGCCTCTCCTAAGGCTGAACCCCCTCAGCCTGTCCGAGGTTTAAGCACGTCCTTGCCAGTTCCGCCCATGGCAAGGAAGGGTAAAACACCACCCCAGCCCGAACCCTCTCGGGCTCCTGAGGGGTCGTCCGCTGGTCCTCCAGAGACACCTTTGGAGGGCTACCAGCATCCCAGGACACCCCCGGTGCTAACACCTGAGGCTTTCATGAGCTGCATTTTCACCCTCATTGGGGAAGTAGAGTCCGTTCTCAAGGACTCGCGGGTCCCTTCCTCAGCGAGAGAAAAGGTGAAAGCGACCCTAAATAGTATTAATAAGGCTTGTTACGAGCAAGCTGATCGGGTGGCTTATATTGAAGGCAGACTGTCCGTTCGGCAGGAGTCGAGCTGCAAAGCCGACGCCAAAGTGGTTTCCTACGCTTAAGTGGCTAGGAAAGGGGCTAGCACGGCGAAAGGGTCTTCGCCCGCCTCGATTGAGAATAAAAATAAGAAAAAGACGGGAGACAAGAGACATGTGCTTTTAGTCTACCCCAAAGTCGAGAGTGCGTCCTCAGAGGACACAAAGAAAACTCTGAAGACTGCAGTCAACCCAACTAAACTGCAGATAAGGGTCAAGAACATTCGAAGCATTAGGAAAGGAGAGGTCGCGGTGGAGGGTTTCCATCTCGGGGAGCTCGACCGCCTTGCCCAAGAGCTGAGCAGCAATCCGCTGACCAAGGATTGCACACTCCCCACGGCCCCACGAAAGAGAGACCCCCCGGTTGATAATTTATGGGGGTCGACGGGGATCTCTCAGGGAAAGAGTTCAAGGAGGCGGTTCGCGGGCAGAACCCAGAACTCGAAAACGGGTTTAAAGCCTGTTTTCCCATCAAGGGCAAGGGAGGTAGGGTCCACTGGGTGGCTGACGTGGAGCCCAAGGCCTTCAAGCACTTGGTGAGGCGGAAGACACTGAACTTGGGTTGGTCATTGCTCCCCCTAAAGGAATTTTTGCGGGAGGTCAGGTGCTTTCGGTGTAATGGCTTCGGTCATTTCCGAGGCAACTTCCCCTAGTCAGAAGCAAGGTGCGGCAATTGCGGTGAAGTTGGGAACCAGCACCACCAGTGTACAGCCGCACCGAAGTGCAGCAATTGCATTGCTGCGAATGCCAATTTCCACCTGAAGCTGGACGTCTCTCACTCCAGCTTCAGTAAGACGTGTCCCAGTCTTATTAGGGAACTTGAGCAAAGGAAAAGCGGTGTCCACTATGGTTGACATATGGTAGTACCCTCGGAGGTACGTTGCTCTCGATATTGAGCTTTTGGGTCTATTGACCAAGGTGTTTTTTGATGACCCTGGCCCGGGGTCATCACCACAGCACTGGCCCTAGCGCTGTGGACTATGTAAATATTTCTGTGTGAACAATTTGTTTTAAGTGCCTGAATATTTGTGAGAGGGGTGCACGAGACCCCCATAGTGTAATGTGAATGTAATTTTTGATAAGATACCAAATAAAGGACTTTTGTCCCAAAAACTCGCGTTGGCGGGCGATCTCCCGGCCACGAGATGGGATATTTTTGAAAAGTTGCTTGTCCCAACTGCCCATAGCACGTCGCACACACGGGTTGTGACAGAAGGGTCCGGTCCCGTGGGGGAGGCAGATCCCCACAGGTCTCTAGACCGAATCTAACCGAGTGGAAGACTGTGGTTTCCGGTGACTGACGGGCTAGCTGTCGGAAAGCCGTCAGGGATCCTATTAATCCCAAACTATTCGAGAGAGTTCCGCATTTCCCTGCGAGGTCTACACTAAGACGGTGCAGGTAAAGTCATCAGCCTAGGTTACCCACCACGGAGCCCAACAGGGGAGAGCCAGAAATCCGCAAGCCCCAAAGGACGCAGGAGACGGCTCTGGGGGTAGCCAGCGGATACAGCAAGTTGATAGCGCAGACATGTACTCGACGGGGACCTAGAGTTTCCCGAGTCTTGGAACACCACATTGGCATGCCCACAATATCCCCCGACTTACCCTGTCTTACGCAACGACAAGCCGTTAGAAGACAGGACACCATTCGGCCACTGACTTCATTGACTAGGAGTGGTTAGTTCCCAGCCGCCCGTTTAGTGTGAAGCAGGGAGCAAAGGGGAGTGTCGATAGCTGTCGACAATAACACCCGGCCCCTAGAAACCTCAGCCTCCAGCATCCCTTTCTCCATCTTAAGGGTCACCGCACACGGCAAACGTACCGGTAGGTATAGCTAACCAGCCCAGAAAAACAAAGAGGGAAACATGAAATGGGAAATAAAGGAAAGAGAACGAGAAACCAAACTCCGGCGCTGGCGCATAGTCACAACCACGGCAACCTACAACAGAGGCGCGTGCGAGGCAAAGTAACAACAAAAAGCTAAATTAGGAAAACATAGAGAAACGTCGGCTCGGGCCGTGAGGTGACTACTCCCAATCAGCTGGGTGAACAGCTGTTCCTGGGGTGATGGGGTCGTATGAAGACGAAAAGACAAATTGGTCCCTTCACAAGGTCAGCTCAGGCCGTGGGGGCGATACTCACCCAAGTAACTGGAAAACTCGATGTACCCGTGTGGTGGCGCCCCTGCAATTTTAGGCAGCAGGTTCAAGTAAGATCAAGCAAACAGCTACCAGCGACTCATACAAGACTTCACCCTGATCAAATCTTTGCGTCGAAATACACTGCTGGCCACCCAAAATGCAACACCAAGAAGGAAGCATCTGACTGGCCTGAAATACGCAGCATGCGTCGACCGCGAGAGGACATGCAAACGATTAGCATTGCAGGGCATATGCGAATCATGTGTGCCCGGCACGCCACCGAGAAGCACTATAAGAAGGGTGCACAGAAGGCGGTGTCTAAGTAGTGGAAGTGTGTTGTGCTGCCGAACCTGTGCATGGGAAGCTTTCCGATGCCTCGTCGCAGAATACGGCAGTCATTCCAGCACGTTTCGGAGTTCAACAGAGGACGAATAGTGGCTTATCTCGACAGCGGTTTATCGTACTGAGACATCGGCGCCCGTGTGGAACGACATCCAGTCACAGTGAAGAGAGTATGGATTCGGTGGGTGCAGGAGGGACGGACGGACCGACGTGAGCGATTGCCGCAGCACACCACCGTACGAGAGGACCAGCATGTTGTGTGGCGGGCGTTGACGGCTTGCACCGCCACATCACGAACGTTAGTGCAGGAATTAGGGTGTGTTGCGCAACAACCTGTGTCAGCACCTACCCTTCGGCGTCGTCTGCAGGAGCGGGACGTGTCGCACGGCGCCCATTGCTCCGATTACCACTGACGTTACACCACCGGCGAGTGCGCGGCAGTGGACCCTTTACCGCCGCACCTGGACTACCGAATGGCACGACATTGTCTTCTCCGACGAATCCCGTTTCTGCCTGCAACACCACGATGGTCGGATCCGCGTGTGGCGGCACTGCGACGAGAGACTGTATGAGGCCTGCATTATGTATCTTCATACCAGTTCGTCGCCTGGCGTTATGGTTTGGGGCGCAATTGGATATGACACCCGCACCCCTCTGGTACGCATCGTCGGTACACTCAACAGCCAAGGTTACATCTCCGACGTTTTGGAGCCTGTAGTTCTCCCTTACCTGCAGGACCTACCAGCGGCCACGTTTCAACAGAACAATGCGCTCCCGCACGTGGCACGCATCGTGCAACAATTCTTCACGGCTCACCAGGTGTCACTGCTGCCGTTGCCCGCCTGTTCTCCCGATATGTTGCCCATCGAACGCGTCTGGTAGCTGATCGGCAACCGAGTGGTCCGGCAAGCATCACCCGCGGCCACGCCTGATGAACTGTGACAACGTGTGGAAGCAGCCTGGACCGACATACCCTAAGCCCACATCCAAAGCCTCTTTCGTTCGATGCCGCGGCGTGCATCGGCTGTTATTGCCAGTCATGGGGGCCACACGAACTATTGATGTCTGCGTATTCCGCAAGTCGCACGGGCCTGTAAACTCAATCGTTTCGTCTTTGTATCTTTTGCTATGCGTCCAGTAAATCTGGCTTTGCTATCTCGTGTCCTTCTTGGTGTTGCATTTTGGGTGGCCAGCAGTGTAGAATATTCCAACATAGGTTACTCACATTTGTCGAATTTAATTCTGCTTAAAGTGAAAGTCCTGTACATGGGTTTAAGATTAAGTAGCAATGAATTCAGTATGGTCGCAACAGAACATTAAATGTACCAGATTTTTTTTCGTTTTTCGATTGGAGATTTAACGACCACCGTGAGCAACTTAGTGAGCTATAAGCAGTCGTTCATCTCTAATTTAGGGCCACTGGTTCCAGGGAAGGGAGAGAGCCAGCACCGTAAGAGAAACACAGCATCCATGCTTCATCGGGATTCGAACCCGGACCCATCTCGGAAGATTTTGTTTTTGATTGAGGTTTAGCGACCACTGTGATCAACTTAACAGAGGGCCGCCCCGGTGGCGCAGTGGTCTAAGCGATGGCCTCTGATCATTCGTCCGAACGAGGTCCGGGTTCGAATCCCGGTGAGGCATGGATGTTGTGTTTGTCTTACGGCACTGGCTCTCTCCCTTCCCTGGAACCAGTGTCCCTAAATTAGGGACGGGCGACTGCATATAGCCCATTGAGTTGCTCACGGTGGTCGTTAAGCCTCCAACAAAACAAAAAAAAACAAAAAACTTAAGAGTATAATCAGTTGCCCTCCATAATTTAGGGCACTGTTTCCAGGGAAGGGAGACAGCCAATGCCTTAAGACAAAAATATCCATGTCGAACTGGTATTCGAACCCGGACCCATCCCGAACAAATGGCTATAAACCAGCGCTTAGATCATAGAGCCTGAATGATGTTCGAGATCAATATACTGCCAATAGGCAGCTGCTCGAATGAGACGTGGACGAAGCGCCCTACGGGTGGCTGTTGAAGAAGCGTGAGGCGAGCCGATAAACACTCCGAAGAAGCGCTGAGCCGACGAGGACCAGGTGGCCACCCAACGGGAAGTCTGTACGACCAGACCACGCACCGCACCACAGTCCAGTTCATTTGGCGGCATTGAGTTCTGCAGCAGAGCAAGAGGCACAGGTATAAAAAAGATGACGGAGCTGAGAGAACTGAGAAACAGCACGGATGCACACGGTGAAATAATCAGCGTAAGCGGTGCAGGAGATAGAGTGGTGCCGAGTGCTTGCAACTAGCGGTGGTAAAGACGCCTGGAGCGCAGGAACGGCTCCACTGCGATGGCAAAGAGCTGCCCAGATAACGGGCAGCCTTGTCGTACACCACGGCAAAAGGGGATGGGCGCAGTGAGAAAGGAGGCCGCCTTAACGTGGAAAACGGCGTTCCGGTAGAGAGAGAGAGAAGGTGAGAAACAAAGGAGGGAGGAAAACCAAAGCTGAGAAGAGTGTTAGAAAGATAAGTATGGGAAATATTATCAAAAGCAGAGCGAAGATCAAGAGAGAAAAGGGCAAGAGGCTTAGAGCGTGCATTAGCAAAGTGAAGAAAGTCGCGGAGAAGCAGAACATAATGAGAGATAGAACGGCTGGGAACGGTGTACGTTTGATTAGGAGAAAGAATGTACGGGAGAATAGAGTTAAGCCGGCGGGAGAGAAGTTTAGTATAGAGTTTGTAGTCTAGGTTAAGGAGGGAGATAGGACGCCGATTCCCCAAGTCAAGAGGGTCTCCTTTCTTGGGAAAAAGAACAATATGTGAATCTGTGAAACTCCTCGGAAGAGTAGAACAGTGAAAAGCAGCAGTTAAAGCACAGAGAAGAAAAGGCAAGAACGCGGAGAAGAAAGTACGGTAAAAGAGCAAAGGGAGGCCCGTCCGGACCCGGAACAGCGTGAGGGTTAAGAGAAGAAAAAGAATATGAGAGCTCACAAGATGAAGGAAGGAGAAGAAGCCAGGCAGAAAGATGAGGGGGGGGGAGGACCTGAGGTAGATTGGAGAGAAGATGAGCAGAAGCAGGGGAAGAAGGAGGAGGAGTTTCACAGAATGTATCGGCGAATAACCGGCGTACCTGAGATCATATGACATCTGGATCGGAGGTGATGGTGCCAGACGGTAGACGAAGGTGACGGGGCAAAGTAGAGGTACGGCGATCTGACTCTATAGATGTGAGGAAGTCGTATGAGCAATCCGCTGGGTTGAGATGTTGTAGACGAAGGCGGATGAGGGCTTGCTGTGCGAGGGGTTCCAGTAACGCCTTGAGCTCAGCTTGATATACAGGGAAGAACGGATCAGGTAAACTGATGAGGGAAAACATATGTCGAGCATGACGGAGTTGCATCAATCGATGGGTCTTCGCTGTAAAAGATAGCTGGCGGATGTGGAGAATGAGCTGTTGTTTGGTCTCCAACCAATACAAAAGCGCACAGGGAGCAGACTGCAGCCCCTCCCGACGGGCATCGAGAAAGGCATGGATGGAAGAACAGAACTCGGAATCACCAAGCAGGGGAGTATCAAAGGTCCATGGGCGGACTGTTCGAGAAGGCGGCGACGCGGCGAACACGGTCAGAGGACACTGTGGGGTGATGGAGAGAATCTGTCACTGCCGGAAGGAGCGATGGCGAAGCATAATAGCGATCCAAGCAAGCGGTCAGGGGAGCTCGCGTCCCAGACGAACGCCAGGTGTGGGAAATTTCCGCAGGATGAAGATGCCGGTGGACGTCAACTAGAGAAAAGTGCGAGACAAGGTCTTGGAGGAGGGCGACTAGGTTCGTGCTGCGCTTACGAGACACTGGCAGCGATCAAGAGACTGGTTAAGAGTGCAGTTGAAATCATCCCCGAGAAGCACTCGATCAGAGGAAGGAACCTGAGAGAGGGCTCCCCGGAGGCTCGGGAACAGCAGGGATAGGTGCATAGAGGAACATGGTAAGTAGATGTAGAAGACATGAAAACGAATTTCAACTAGAGTGAAGGAGATTTGCTGTAGAAGATCTCGTCAGAGATTGCGGACGGAAAGTGAAGACAGGGTGGTTCGAAACTGATGACGAACGCCAATAGCGAGACCACCGTGCACAGAGTAACGGAAAACATGGTGAAAAGTGAAGTCCCAAGTGCGCCATCTATGAAAAAGTGTCGAGGAGTGGCAGTTCGTCTCTTGCAGAAAGAGTAAGTCGGCCCCAAGGGGCGAGAGATCTTCCAGAACGAGAGCGTTAGCGAAGGGGTTTGCAAACCCCCTACAATTCAGAGTGGCAACCTTGAATGGGTAAGTCCGACGTCGGATGAAGGGCAGCTATGGCAGCTTTCTGGAATGTGTCGAGGCGATTGATGATACCACGACACCACAAGACGTAGTCGGGTTGCTTGGCATTATGTATGCCGGATGAATTTGAGGATGGAGGTTGCTTGGTCGAAGACCTCGGGAAGAACTGCTTCAAACTGCTGTAAAAAGATGAGAGAAGCCTCCCGATTTGTTTTGAGTGAGTAACTCCTAAAAATCTTCGAAGGAGACAGGTTGTGAAGGAAGAGAGACATTGGTAAACAGAGTCGAGAAATCTTCAATCGTCGACAGAGGACACTTGGACTTTGAAGAGGAAGAGCTAGAACGTGACAGGGGAGACTTGGAGCCTTCTAGACGGGTGGAACGATGTGAGCGGCTAGTCGGAGAAGGTGAGTTTGATTAGGAGGCTTCTGTACTGGTAGTAGAGCGACGTTTGCCGTGGATCGATGACACACGAGATGTGGAATCAGAAGAAAGGTCCACCTCATCGCCGGGAGCAAAAGAACCGACGGCGAATGAAGCTTGAGGATCAGCCGTGATGTCCTCTGACGGAGAGAGAACACGGGAAGGCAAGGAGGAGTCAAGCGGAGGAAAATCCGACAGAGTGGAGAAAGCAAACGCGTGTTGATCGAAAGCTTTAATCAGATTTTAGGCAGAACTGGGTCCAGGAGGTGCAGACGCAGGAGGCAGGGCAGCAGAAACGGAGGAAGAGGTAGAATGCTGCCTTAAAGCTGCACGAGTCAGTGGCTCTGAATGGGGGCATTGAGCAGAGGTGAGGAGCTCAATCCGGCAACGCTCGTTACCGCATCGAACATCGAGGAACCGTGGAAACTTTATGAGATGCTCTTCTGACGGGAAGATGATGCGAGCAGTTTTACGGAAGCCACAGATATGTTTATCATCGGGGTTAGAGGGGGAAGAGGAGAAAGTCTTCACTGGGTCGACTACTCTGCCGCATCGACTTAGTGTAGCACACAGTATATCATCAGCGATCTCCGGGGGTACCGGATGTAGAGAGACCAGAACAGGACGCTGGGCGATGGATTCGGCCAAATGGTGACGATCGCCGATTGATAGGCCCCGAGACAAGACAAGCTCAGCACATTCTTTCTTCGAAAAATAAACAATCACAGTTAGTGTCTTTCGGGTGAGGGGGCACCAGAAGGAAGCATCTTCTTGAGAGCGGAGCTGTACTCTTTCAAAGGAGTGTTGGGCAGCGCATCAGAACAAACACCCAACTCGAGGGTTGAATGAGGATGTTGACCAGCAGGAGAGTTCTTTTATTTTTTTTTTTTTTTTTTTTTGAGATTTAACGACCACCGTGAGCAACTCAATGGGCTATAAGCAGTCGCCCGTCCCTAATTTAGAGTCACTGGTTCCAGGGAAGGGAGAGAGCCAGTGCCGTAAGACAAACACAACATCCATGCCTCACCGGGATTCGAACCCGGACCCCTTCCGACGAATGATCATAGGCCAACGCCTTAGACCACTGCGCCACCAGGGCGGCGGAGAGTTCTTTAATAAGTATAATAAGATAGTTTCACCGTTGAGAGTAACGTAAGAATCCATAGAGGGCAGACGAGACGAGGAGGAAGCCGGTGGAATACCAGAGGCAGCCGCAGAATACGTGCGTGCAGAAGCGCCTCCTCTGGAAGGCATTGACGCAGCATGAGACAATGTACTGGAAGCAGAGGCAGTAGAAACTCTAGAGGGGCAGATTAGCAACGTCATCAGAGACGTCCATAAATTCGTCATAGTCAGCAGAAGCCAGGGACGTCACATCCACGTTCTCAATTACAGAGTCGGAGACCTGAGCAGGAGAAGACGTGCAAAGGACATGAGGAAAATTAAGAGGTTCTCCACTAGAAAGCAAAGATGACTTATCGGCTGCGTGTCGTTGAAGGGGCGACGCGAGGAGCTGCAGCGATGCGAGCGGGAACAGCCATCACCCCCTAATAGCTTAGCAGGCCCGCGCACCGAACGCCGGAAGCTGCGTGACGTAGGGGAGAGTAGGCTGATGTCCGTGGTGGGTGGTCGAGCATGCATGAGCTTGCTCACTCTGTGTAAGCGTGACTGCGGATGTGCGTGGTTGTTGTTGTCAAATTGTCAACTAAATTTATTTTCATAGATGAATATTAAAAGTATTCAAATTCCCTACTAATGTTGAGTTTCTCAGAAAATGAATTACAGCAATAAACCGTGAAAATTTTCAACTCTAAGGTACGTGGAAATCTTTTGTTAACCTTATTTTAAACTACTCGTAAAATAAAAATTTTGAACTAGAAAATTTTAATTTGGCTAATTTTATAATCTAATGCATCTCACAGCGGGAAGTCAAAGCACTGAAAAGATTTTTGAAAAATGAAATTTATGTTTGTAATGGAAAGAATAGATTACTTGTGTTGTTATAGTAACCCATAACATGTTTTTGCCAATGTATCAAATAAGTTCAAAGTAAAATATGTATATTTAGGAAGGGATTTTAAACTTTATTATGGACACAGAATAATAAGGGTTGCATGTTTTTGATCCCAAGAGTAATATGTTGATACATTCGTACTTAGTTATTTAAGTGTTTAGGCAGCGCCAGATTAACTTTTTGGGGGTCCCTATTTCTGGGCACAAGTGCTTGTAAAATACTTATATCCTATACGAAATATATGTATGTCATGTACACATCTAACATGCCTATGTCCTTTATATAAATGTTAAGGCCTTGTTGCCATGTGAAATACATCTTTTGTGTTTGCAGACATAGAGAATTGCATTGAATTATCATTTTTAATATTTATTACTAAAGGAACACAAACACTGAATCAAGTATAGACAGCAAAAATTAGATATGAATGCACAAAAACAGAAGTTCCCACATAGTTCAGGAGTAAGTTTGCCTTTAAAATGTCCGTTTAAAGATTTTGAAGCATTTTTCTACAAACCAACAAATTGAAGAACTCTCGTGTGAGCAGTGTGTATGCTCTATCTGTGGTAGGATGGGAATTTATCAGAACCATTCAATTTCTTAAAAATTAGGTGAAATATATCAGTACTACCTGGGCAAGAAATTTTTATTTACTTGCCCAGGTAGTAAAAGCTGGATGCGCAGGAAAATGTATCTTTTAAGATAACAAACCAGAACCCTATTTTTTTAAGTTAAAAATATGAACTGTTTTAACATGTTTGCACTTCCATTTTAAGGGTCTGTATTACAAATGTTCAATGCACAAACGTGTGTATATCAATTTTTAAGATGCTGATGCTAAAATTGGTATGAAATGGTACGATGATGAAACTGGTGTTTCAGAAATTTAGTGATTATGCCATGTTCCTTTTGTTAAAGTTTTCTCAATTTGTCACTAAACATGAGAGGCCAGTTACATCAGAGGCATGCATACTGTTGTTGATTATAAACAAAATTTGGAGCAAAACTAGGTTTCCGATTTCTGGGCGTAGAGCATAACATAATTAAAGATGTGATATTACTCTTTCCTTGGTACTTCGTAACAATAATACAACTTCCATTAATTAACAATGACATGAAACACGACATGTGATAACTGTCTTTTTTTTCTTGTGTAGTAGGAAATTTTATTACAAACTTTTCTATTTTAAAATTTAGTTACCATGCACAGGCAATTAGATGTTTTATTTACCTGCCCAGACGAATGATTTACATGCTCTGGGCATCTCGGGCATGGTATTTTTAAGCCTTGGATATTGTTATTTTTAAGAGAAAAAAAGTACGTGGATTGACATGAATCCACATACTGTGGAAACTATGTTCTAAACAAACAAGATTTTTAAAATACAAGTAGAAATATATACTCACTTTTTTTTTTTTTAAACATTTGCTAAAAATGAGAGATCAACTTTTTATTCATTTATCTAGACTGATCTGTTTCCAGACTTCCTGCACTGTGTCTTCACAAGCTACAGCAATAATAACTGGAACTAATATATCTCATATTATCCGATAACTACTGGAAAGTGTGCTTCCAAACGTGAGGGTGGGTGTCAATTTTTGTATGGGGAAAAACTTCTTCAATCCTTCATAGAATTTATTTTGAAACCAAAATCATAAAAAAAGGAAAAAACAATATTTTTCAATAGCTTTAGCAATGACAAAACATTTGTGCAAAATTTTATACCATTGCTTTTTATAGTTTCTGAGATAATGGTACATCAAGTTAGTCAATTTATAATGAAACATGTACATCTTTTAAAATACATCCTATAGTACCAAAACAATCGCTTAGATTTATTCAGTACAATAACTGCATGTGCATTTGTCAGGTTCTCAAGAAATATAATAATTATCTGAAAAAATACTTTAAGAAACTATTGGAACAAATTTCAGATTTTCTTAGAAACGTGTCTTTGAAATTCTTCAAGGAACAGCTAACGGACACATAATCAAATTGTGCTTGTGATACACAAAGAACTACACAACCATAATTATATGTACATTGCCAGTTTTCCTGAATACTTCTTGAAAATCAAATTTCAGGAAATTTCTGCCAATAAGTTACTTGTATTTTCCAGATAAAAAGAAATGCTTATATTGTGGATCCAAATAGTTTTGCTTAATGCTACTAGTATACTTAATACAGATGTGTTGAACTTTGACAAGGTAACTTTTTTGAAATAGTGCTCTGGAAGACAAAAATTATAAACTTTATATTTGCTTATCAAAATGAAGTTGTCCAAACACGTAACTAGATGGTACTAAAATTAGGAAAACTTATGTCATTATTGTACGTTTAATAATGTAGCAATTGCATAATTTTCTTGAAATCTTAATTTATTTGATGCAATCAGTGGATCAAGCAGCAATTCACTGTATGTATGTTGAAACGTGTTTTATTGAGCCTTTGGTAATAATTAAAAAACACAGAAAAAAATTCAGTTTTTCTTGACCTTTTTTTATATATTAGTGATCACGGATTGCATATAAAATACATTTTCACTAAAGGAATTATTTCATTACTAAAATTTTCATAGTCATAAGTTTGCAATGAATGAAAAATCTGATTCCTTAAATATGTCAATCGACATCTTTTGAAATGACGGCGATACTTCGTAATGGACCCTCAAACTAATCTTTCAAGTACAAGAACGATTTGTTCACAAGTACAGGAATCGTTCGGCTAACTATAAAGACACTATAACTTCAAGTGAAACTACGACAACAGTTTATAATTTCGATTATAGGAATGGTTTATCACTTCCAGTGAAATGACAGGGATGCTTTCATTAAGTTGACGAATCTGTGTTGCTTACCCTTTCAAGTCGAAATTATTGCTACGCTAAATTTTACGCTGTAATTTCTTTTTCTTCTGTATTTTAAAAGATTATTAAACAAACTTGTTAACTCTGCAGTTATTTAAAAACTAACACACAAGTTCTTATTTAAATGCAGTGAAACTCTAAAAGAACGCACGATCTGGTTAGTTGGTGTACGTAAAGACGCGTCCGTTCGCACATCGCCGTAATGCTCCTCTCCGCGACTACGGACTACTCTAGTGACGTCACAAATCGGTGCGCGGGCCTGTTAAGCTATTAGGGGTGATGGAACAGCGCCCTCATCGGCAGATGCCATAATCAATGGCAAGGGTTAACGAAGAAAAACGATCAGCTGGGTGTGTAAATTAAAACAGTGATAATGAAAAAAAATGAGCACTCACCCACTCGTGAGGCATCTTAAACGAAAGCACAGAACTTTAACTTCGGCACACACACAGAAGAATAATCATGGGACACACAAAACACGTACGTGAAGCACTCGAACACGGAGTCGTGAAGACACGTGTGAACCAAAAGTGGATCGACACCGTACTAATGTATGTCAATAATGCTATGTTGTGTTTCTCTTCTAGGTGTCCAGTGACTTTTGTCAATATAGTGTATGTCACTTCGTAGATATGCAAAAACCGTTCTTTGGAATTCTCTAGAATTCTATGCGAAATTAAACACTGTAAATTTTGGAGGTTTCTTTAAAACACAATGCCATCCAAAACATGGGGAATAATTCCCCATACTTTAGATGGACTCGTCGCTAACTCTAACATTTTAGACACTCGGAAATGCTTTCCAACAGGAAAAACAATAATGCTAACATAAATAACTTATGTGTGTGTGTGTGGGGGGGGGCAAAATAGAGTTTTTCTGCAAACTGAATACTTCAGCCGCCAAGATCATTCGACATGCTTGAATGGCAAAGAAAATCGAGAAGCAGACGAGTGGAATAAAATGAAAGTAGTATTTTTAGGTGTGCAACTTAATTCTCGGCCACAGGCACTACACGTTGACAGCAAATTATAGCAACACGTTCCTAATCAAGGAAATAATTCCCGTCGTGTTGGATACATTTGAGCCATCGGCCAGGGAGCTGCTGAATGCCACTGCGGAAAAAAAGAGGGATGTTTCGAGTTGATGAAGTAATCAATACTTGTGTGGACCTCCTCGACAGAAGTGCAGTGCGTAATCAATCAGGTGATGTTGCAGGGAGCAAAAGAGGTGATAATCCGGCAGGGCGAAGTCTGGAGAATACGCCGGGTGGGACAAAATCGCCCATGCAAAGTCGGTGTTCATGTTTAAAGTCGTTTTCGCGGTGTGAGGACGCGCGTTATCCTAAAGCAACAGGACCGACCTTCTGCCCTTGCTGATGTATGGCCTTTTCGCCTCCATTGCGTCACTCACACGAATGAGTTGCTGACAATAAACACTCAGCATTGACTGTTTCACCAGGTTTGAGCAACTCATAGTGTACAACACAGCGCTGGGACCACCATATGCACAGCAAAAACTTCCTGGCATGGATATTCGGTTTGGCGGTAGGCTGACCTGGATAAACCCACGATTTGCGCCGATTAGGATTATCGTAGAGGATCTACTTTTCGTCACAGGTCAAAATCTTGTGGAGGAAATCCTTCTTCTTGAATCTGGAGAGCAAGGAAGCAGCAACATCGTAGCGCCTAGACTTGTTCACTGCTGTGAGTTGATGGGGTACCCAACGGCCCTCCTTGTGAATCCGTCCAAGCTTGTGCAGGCACTTTGCAATGGCTTGCCGTATTACTCAGAGTTCCTGGGTGAGCTCTGACTGTGTGAGACAGGGATCCGAGTCCAACTGCTGTTCCAGTTCTTCATCGTCAACTTTCTGTGGCTGTCCAGGACGTTCTGCATCACGGAAATCGAAATTTCCCTGCTTAAACCGCTGGAACCACTTCTTACACGTACTGTAGGACACAGCAGCCTCACCCAAAGCAGCACAGATCATTTGCTTAGCTTCCGTGGCACTATTGTTCAGCTGAAATGCGAACAGGAGGCAGTGCCTCAAATGGTGCTTCTCGAACGACATTGCTTTCACCGTCAACTTTCGTCCCTTCTGTCACTACAGTTGTGAGCGGTTACGGTTGCCTGGAAAGCTTTTGGATGGCGCTGCAATCAGCCATTACCGCACATACCTATTTGCATTTGCCGACGTTCCATGATCGCTTGCGGTTAGGGGCCGAGAATTAAGTTGCACACCTTATATATTGGGTAACATTGCATAGGAGTAATGGTCATTTAAAAAAATTAAGGTAGAATTCTACGGTTAACTTAACAAATTTGCTGTTCAAGTTAAATTATTCACAACTTCGTAGAGAGGAAAACCTTTTTATTTTATTTCAGTGATTACAACATTTGACAACTTTTCATTAAAGGTAAAAACTTAAAAGCTGCAAGTCTTTGTTCAAATGTTTAATAACAATGTTTTCTACTTTTTTATTATAACAGGAACAAATTCACAAAACTGTTAAAACCCTGAAAAACAAGAACGAATGTATCTATAAAATTTTTAAAAACACCTGAAGACAAAAATATCATGGATCGTAGGGGATCCGCTATAAAAATGCTGTATAAAAAGCAATGCAGTAAATTTTGTAGTACAATACAGAAAAATCTGTTGTAATTCATGTCACATTACAAAAAGAAAGCGTGACGCTTGTATCCTATTACAGTACATAGCTTTAATCTACCCCATATGTTACACTCTAGTTATTAAACATTCATGCCTGTTAACTCAAATTTGTAAATTTCATTCAAGCCAAACATTTAAATATTTTTTATTCAAAATCTTTCTTTCTCACAGCTCTGTTTGCGTTAGGGTCCAAATATTTAGTAAGCATAGTCTGGCTAAACAAGTACCAAGAACGTTTAAACATCACTTCACTCCGCGATAAGAGTTACATGTCTGAAATATTCAGCCTTTCAATGCAGGTTTTGGCCACTAGTTATAATTTATCTTTAGAAAACGACACACGGGTTATCAAGAAAAGTTATGTCGCTTGAATGAGCTGTTTTTGAATGACTAGATGCTACACTTCGTTGACTGTGCTGGACTGCAAAGTGATTGGTCAGTTCAGAAACAAAGAAATATAAGTGCTTCATAATTATGTGCTAATGAACTACGAGTGCACGATTGCCTCAAGACATACATGACCATCTCTCACCTATGGCGTACTGGGAGGACTTTATTACCCGAAGGACCTTTCTTACCTGCAAAACATATATGTGCTGTAAGATCTTTCTTCTAAAAGGTTTATATTAATATACATTCACACATCGCAGCAAGACTTTCCTGGGTTAGAAAGATGTTCTAACGCATTCATTCATTGCTACAAAACCTTCTTGAGACGGCAAAACAAAGAACAGCTCCGTAGCTAGTATGCTGTTTTGTAGAGTCGTGTCCTTGTGCCTACAACTGACAGATCCGAATTTGATATTTGTTCATGATCTTTAATTTATATAATGTAGAATTACATAAAAAAAACCCTGCAGAACAATTTGTTCTGGTGTCATGGTCACTTCTAAAATATCTTCTGTTTACCGGGAACTACATAACTAGGATCCGAATAATACTTTGCCAGATATCAAGGAATGTGTGTGCTACAATCTTTCTCAAAAATATGTATATATAGTATCAGCAGAACTACATACGTGATGAATAGGCTTTGTCATAATAACGAACACTAATACAGTCCACGTAAATTGTAATAATGTGGGACAGAGCACAGACACTACTGAATTATAATAAATAAGCGACAATTTATTTCTAAATTCGACACCGCCAGATTAACCATGTGATAAGCAGGCATTCCAGCACTATATGCTGGGAAATCTGGTACGAAGCCTGGGTTCTGTGTGACCTCGAAGGGATGCCAAACCACCTAGGTGACTCGGAACCGATGCCAAACCACCTAGGTGACTCGGAACCGATGCCAAACCACCTAGGTGACTCGGAACTGATACCAAACCACCTAGGTGACTCGAAACGGATGCCAAACCGCCGTGACCACTCGGAACGGATGCCAAACCGCCGTGACCACTCGGAACGGATGCCAAACCGCCGTGACCACTCGGAACGGATGCCAAACCGCCGTGACCACTCGGAACGGATGCCAAACCGCCGTGACCACTCGGAACGGATGCCAAACCGCCGTGGCCACTCGGAACGGATGCTAAAACACCGTGGTGAATAGGAACTGATGCCAAACCACCATGGGGACTCGGAAAGGATGCCAAACCACCGTAGGGACTTGGAAAGGATGCCAAACCACCGTATGGACTCGGAAACGACGACAAACCACCGTGGGGATTCGTAAAGGATGCCAAACCACCGTGATGACTCGGAACGCGTGCAAAACTACCGTGGGGACACGGAACGAGTGCAAAACTACCGTGGGGACACGGAACGGCTGCAAAACTACCGGGGGGACACGGAGCGGGTACGGAATTACCGTGGGGATACAGAACGACTACGGGACCACGGAGCTGACACGGAACGGATGGAAAACCACCGTGGTCACTCCGAATCCATACTAAATCTTTCTGGCGACTTGACGTGGTTGCACTACTTTCTTGTCGGCTTGACGTGGTTGCATTACTTTCTTGCCGGCTTGACGTGGTTGCACTACTTTCTTGCCGGCTTGACGTGGTTGCACTACTTTCTTGCCGGCTTGACGTGGTTGCACTACTTTCTTGCCGGCTTGACGTGGTTGCACTACTTTCTTGCCGGCTTGACGTAGTTGCACTACTTTCTTGCCGGCTTGACGTAGTTGCACTACTTTCTTGCAAGCTTGACGTGGCTACACTCCTTTCTTGCGAGCTTGACGTGGTTGCACTACTTTCTTGCGAGCTTGACGTGGTTGCACTACTTTCTTGCGGGCTTGACGTGGTTGCACTACTTTCTTGCGGGCTTGACGTGGTTGCACTACTTTCTTGCAGGCTTGATGTGGTTGAACTACTTTCTTGTGGGCGTGACGTGGTTGCACTACCTCCCTGATGACTTGGCGTGGTTGTTCTACCCCTCTGTAGAATTCCCACGGTTGCATTGCCTTCTTGAATTGTCTCGTTTAAACTACCTCCGTTGTACCTTGACACCACTGAACTAGAACTGTAAGGTCTTAACTCTGCTGTAGCTTCTAAATCTTGCGGCACTGGCAAAGCTGCAGTTACCGAATCTTTCTTGTGGCACGGCATTACTGAAGATAAAGAATTTTTCCTTTGCATCGTCTCTTCCCGGTTCTCCTGAGAATGAACTGCTGCTTCAAAACTTTCCTGTTGAGATACTTCAGAACCTTGATTGCTTTTCCGTACTGCAAATTTATGTAGCAGGGCTAAGCAATCATTTGGCACATCAGTTGGCACTGCGGAATCACTTAGCCAGGGAGCTGGCACTGCCGATAAATGTTGCCAAGGGAGTTGGCACTGCTGAAAAACTTTGCCAGGGAGTTGGTACTGCTGAAAAACTTTGCCAGGGAGTTGGTACTGCTGAAAAACTTTGCCAGGGAGTCGGTACTGCTGATTCGTTGTCCTCTAACCAATTTAGCACCTTTGATGCTGCTACAGGACTTTCTCGATGACTTTCCGTATATGTTGAAGTAACAGAGCCTTCTCGATGACTGAACACTGGTGTTGTTACGCTTCTTCCTTCATCACAAACTCCCGCCGTTTCAACACCTTCGTCAACTGAGACTAAGGTGTTAATCGTCAACTGAGACGAAGCTGTAGCTGCTTGCGAATTTCCCACACAGTGCTGTTTTTGTGTAGATTTAGGTATACTTTTTCGTGATTTAACCTCTGCTCTCTCGTTGCGACGCTGAGTGTAAAATTTTGCGGGGAGGCTTTTTTCTTCACATTTGGTAACACCCAATATTTTCTCGTCTGCTTTTGGGACGTTTGAGGTTTCATCAGAGCATCGCAGCTGTCGATCATTAACACCCAGTGCAAATTCTGAGGTACTACATTGCAGCCCACTTGACGCCGTGGAAGGATAGGAATAATTCAAGGCAGTTTCAGATAGCTCCTTGCTCTGCAATCCTTTCGTAGAACTTCCACTTTGGAAGCCATCCACGGATTCAAAGAAATTTGGTTTCCATTTCTCCACATCGATACACAGTGTTTCTGATGAACGAGAAATGATAGATGAACTGCATGAGCCTTCAGTTCCATGTCCAAAATATGGATTAGGAGATTGTTTGGTTTCTGTTTGAATAGCTGTTCTAAAAGATCCCATTTCAGGGTTAACATCAGAAGTCTGCAGAGTGGCATAGGCAGGATTTTCATTGCCCTGAAATTCCGATCGGGTAAGCTCATTCGTTTGCCGATTCTTTCTAAACTGCAAGAATTCTTCACAGTCTTCATAAAATCCATCTGAATTCTCAGGATTTTCTGGGTTTGCACTGGCTGTTCTCAAAACATTCCTTTGTCCTGTTGGGCGGATTTTTTTTTACTACGCTCGTCCTGTATACTACAAGTGCGATATCGACCACTTCTGGAAGATTTCTGATGGTAATGTCCTTCAGCTTGTTCCAACTCCGGATTTTGTAGATTCTGAACATCACCACTTCCTTCACTGGATGTAGACTTTTTCATTTCAAAATCTTCGTATTCCGATTTAACGGAATTGCGGTCGAGTATTTCAGGATCTTGGCAAAGCGGCAGGTTTCTTTTCTTACTTCGGTTATTCTTCTTCCTGTAGAACATTTCCGTTATTATAACTTCGCAATTTCGACAAAGGGAAAAGGTTGTGCAAATATTACATTTGTTTTATGCACTTCAACTGATCGAATGAAAAAAAACATTTAATATAAAGCATCAGTAAGAATTCTTATAAACAATGAAATATCAAATAAGAAAGCCCAAAATCATAAGAATCGAAAAGTTACGAAACCGCCAATTTTACCCATGATACACTTTTTTTAAATCAAAAATGGCTAAATCGCTACATTTTAGGGCTAAAATGAAAACTTAATATACACTCATTGTCATAAAAATCCGCGCACCAAGAAGGAGGCGTCGGATTGAAATGAGATTTTAGTAGTAAGGGGGTACATACCAAGGACAGAAGTGATTACAATATCACAGCAGCAGGGCAATTTCCCACGGACGTACGGTACACATTCAGGTCAGCGTTAGTACCGCGTCGGACCGCCTCGTGCTCAGATACATGCGATGATACCGTCCAGCATGGAGTCAAAAAGACGCCGTATGTTATCCTGGGATAGATTGGTCCATAGTTCTTGCAACTGACGCTCTAAATCACGAACACTAGGACATGGAGAAAACCTGGCGTTTCAGCTGGTCTCACACGTGCTCGATGGTCGAGAGATCAGGCGATCTGGTAGGTCACGAAAGCGTCGAACCATGACGTAGGCAGTCCTGGGAAACCCGAGTCGTGTGCGGACGGGCGTTATATTGTTGGAAAAAGGCTCCAGGCCGTTCCGCCAGGAAAGGCAGCACATAGAACCACAGAATCACCTGTACCTTGCGCTGGGCTGTGAACGTCCCTCGGATCATTGCGTGGGAAGTCCGGCTGTCATACGCGATGGTTCCTCAGACTATCACGCCTGCAGTTCGGAACGTGTGCCCCTGTACAGTGAGGTTGGGATTGTAGCGCTCACTTGCGGTCCTCCATACTGACACTGTGGTCGTCCGTTTCCATACAGAAGCGGGATTCGTCGCTGAACACTATACGTTGCCAGTCCGTAGCATTTCACGTTGCTCGCTACTGACACCACTACAATCGACGCCGACGATGGTCAGGTGGTAATGGCAGAAAATGTAAGGGCCGTCGAGAGTGCAGATTTGCTTCTTCCAGAAGTCTGGAAATTGTTCTGGTGGACACAGGAGTCCCTTGTGCAGCTGCCATATGTCTCCGAATATTGGGCAGGGACGTGACGTCGTTGTATCTGTGCGTGCCGCTCTCACGATCATCTCTCCTGGTGGTGTATCTGAGTCGTCCAGAGCCAGTCCGTCGTGTCTGGACGCCTTCCCGTGTCCATTGCACCCAACACGATCGATCCGTACTGTCCGACCGGCCCAAATCGCGGTCGATTCGGCGTGCCGGCCAGCAGCACCCAGCCTCTCTCATCCCGACCATCGGCCTTGCAAACTGTCAGTTGCCCGTACGCACATCTGCGGCGGCTTCTCGGCATGTCTATCGCTCAGGGATCTCACCTGATTCTTACTCTGCACTTCTGCGCGAATGTGGAATCCCCGTGCGGCGCCTTATAAGCCCCAAGTATTGCGATTGCAGCTCCAGTATTGGACGCGGGCATGAGGAATTGCACGAAACTTTAAGGATTTGCATGCCTGGCCTCCCCGTAGCTATTCACCGCAGAGTTTCACGTTAATTGCGCGGTTTCTTTTCTTGGTGCGCGGATTTTTATGACAATGAGGATCAAAACTGCGCATTTTCCATTGGGAAATTATCGAATACCTAAACATTTTTGCACTGGTGGTTGAAGCTGTTCAACACAAAATAGAATTTGTTGATTTTATTAAATCCCAAGAATTAACATCGTAGAATTTGGGTACGTTCCAAAGTGAAGTTTCCTCTCATGGATTCACATCGAGTGAAAAAAACAAAACAAGAAAGATGACACCGAAATTTCGGGTGTAATAAAGCACGTCATTTGAATCCGTTCTGACGCAAATTAAATTTATCAAAGCTATTGAAAGTCAATGGAACCGGTACGGAAAAAAATAGTATCTGACGGAGGAAAGAAGTTTTTCAATCGGGTTTTTAATCTCTCAGATATGGCTGTAAACGGAATCGTGAGCTTACGCCCTGTGGTTGCAGACTTGTGTGTTAAGAAAAACATGAATTTTTATGAGAAACATTTCGTACCGGAAACGCTCTCCAACACAAATATAATTTTTTCAAATCGGACTCTTAGAAACAGAGATATCGACAAAAATAAGATGTGTCTTTACGTCCCCTGGTGGGAAAACCATGCATTATTTTTAGAAAGAAAGTATTCTCAAAAGGATTTTTCCATATGAGTGGAATCTGTCAAAGAAAAAAAAATTTAGTCGAGTTTTTAGGAGCCCAGATTTTGCTACAAATACATCAGAAGCAGAAATTAACACTTATGCCCCCTGGCAGCCAAACCATTCTTTACCAAACATTAGAAATTATGTGAAAAATATTTTCCACGGGTCTTGTATGCGACACAGGAAGAATTTTTCAAATCTGAGTTTTAGAAGCAGAAATAACGCAGAAAACGCAATTTTCCTTTGTGCCCCCTATGGTTTACTTGAAAATTTTGAATTTTTAGGAAAAACATTTCGTATCGGAAACACTATCCTACAAAGAAGGAATTTTCCAAATCGGACTCCTAGAAGTAGAGATATTGACAAAAATGAGATTTACATCTACGCCCCTGGCGTAGAAACCATGTATTATTTCAAGAAGAAAATGTTCCTAAAAGGTTTGTCGACATGAGTACTATTGGTCTACAAACGACGTTTTTTTCAATCGAGATTTTAGAATCTCATATCTTGCTGCAAATACATCAGAAGCGGAAAATAAGATTTACGCCCCCTGGTGGCCAAACCATTTTTCACAAAAATTAGAAATTGTGTGCAAACGATTTCCCATCAGCAGCTGTATCCGGTGCAGAAAGAATTTTTCATTTTTCATATCGGAGATTTAGAGGCAGAGATATAGAGGGAAATACAATTTACCTCTACGCCCCCTAACGGAAAACCTATGAATTACTTGAAAATTTTGAAATTATATGACAAACATGTCACACTGAAAACACTATCCAACAAAGAAGAAATTTTTCAAATTGGACTTCTAGAAGTAGAGATATTGACGAAAAAAAGATACGTCTACGCCCCTGGCGGAGAAACTGTTGAATATTTTAAGAAGAAAGCCTTCCGAAAAGGTTTATTGATGTGAGTGGCATCAGTCCACGAAATAAGTTTTTCAATCGATATTTTAGAAACTCAGATTTTATGGTAAATATATCAGAAGCAAAAAATAACGCCGTCCCCTGGTGCCACAATGTATTCTTTACCAAAAATTTTAAATTATATGCAAAAGATTTTCCATCAGGAGGTGTATCCGCTGACGAAAAATGTCTTCAAATCAGAGTTTTAGAAGAAGTATCGAGAAAAATGTAATTTACATTTAAGCCCCTTAGCGGAGAATCTATGCGTAATTTGAAAAAGTAATTATATCTAAAATACTCTTAGACATAAATGGAATCGAAAGATAAAATATTTTTTCCAATCGGATGTTTAGAAGCAAATATGTGGATAAAAACGTATTTTTGAATTCGAAATCATCTGCATTTACGCCCTCTAGCGGCAAAATTGTACATCGTAAAAAAAAAAAAAGAAATAAAGGATCATCATTCGCATATTTCAAGCTTCCCAATGCAAAAAGAATTTTTCAAATCGGACTAATAGTTCCAGAGATATCGTGGGTACAGGCGGACCGCCGGACAAACCGATAATATAAGCACGATCTTTTTTTACAAAAGACGTGCTAAAAAGGCGCTAACGGTCTAAAATATCTTTTAGGTTTTGGCTTTTCACAAGATGCGACAAATACATAGATAAAATTAATACCAAGGAACTGAACACCAACTGTACTCAAAATAGTAGGGGGGCATTTCGATGCGCAGCTGCAATCTCCGTTTTCTCGGATTTGCGCATGACGTCACAGAGGATGCACGACGCTGCCAAAGAATCATGGCGGGCACAACAAAGCTGCAGGTTCGGACATTGTTTACCATTCTTTTCCTGCAGATCCCGATTTTCAAAAAATCTGGGTACTGAAATGTAAACGAAAAGATAATGTAAAAGTAAAGAAATGCAAGAATGATTATACCTCAAGGTAGTTAGAATCAGAGAGGTAGGTCAAAGATTGTAAACAAACAGCGGGTGGTCTCCTCTCGCGGAGGCCAGTGACGTAGTTGGTCCCCAGTAGTCTTCGGTCGTGGTGTTATAGAATGGTGAAATGCGTGATTCTTAGTTCAAATTAGAAGCTTTTAAGATTACATAGGCAGGATTTTAAAATTGTATTACAGAATTAAAACAAAACTTATCGATTACTAAAACTTGGAACTTTACCTCCGTTGTTTCCTTTCTTTTAACTCCCTGGAATTCAATGCACGTGCTTGGTTTCTTCTCTTCATTAAGTTTCGTTAGTTGACGTCGTTAGTATATTTAATACGAAAATTTTTCTTGCTCGCGCATCGGTTTTAATGACACCCACGTCAACTTCGGGAAAGTTTAATTTCAATTTCGATTGAAGTTTGTTTATGGCCCCATGGGATTTATTTTTTTTTCATTTTTTTTGTAAAATTTATGCTGTACAATATTATAGAAAAGTAATATAATACTGAGTAACAATACAATATGTGCCACAATCATAAACTAATTGTACAAATAAAGCAAACAAATTCACTAATGAAACTCACAAAATACGACAAATCACCAAAACTTTCACAATACAAATTCTGCACAACAAAACTCATTCCATTGAAAATTAACATCAATTGCCAATATGAATCAAATATTATATGTTAGTAATAATAAAATGTACAGCAAGGGATCACGGAAAAAGGCTGAAATACTGCCTGACAAGCCCCTGATCCCCTCTAAATAAAAACAAAATATTCCAGTCCAGTCAAGACAACGAAAGTAATTTTACAATACGTTGCTTTTACAAATCAAAAACAAATAAATTCCAATATTCAATTTCCCGTCAAAAAAACTCCTTAACACTTTCTTAAATACCGGATAACGTGCCTCTGATCTAATAATCAACGGTAATCCATTCCACTCACACAATCCCAACACATTGATATTATTAAACATTAAACCTGTACGAGTCCACGGAACAGAAAAACCCAACCAACCACGAGTATCATAGGAGTGAGTTATACGCCGTAATGCAAACAAGTTGGAGTATCTTCCTGTAAAAATACATGTTCATGGACCATCAGCAGCAATCTGTATTTATGTAGTTGCTCAATAGTTAACTGAAAATGACGAATAAAAACCTCCGATCGAACCGAATAATTTAACAATCGGACAAACTTCCCCTGCAACACAGATAAACGAACTATGTTACGACTTGTAGTCGCACCCCATATTAAAATGCAGTACGACAATACAGGAAAAATAAAATAGTATAAAATTACCAGAATTCTTACTGACAAAAAACCAGAAATCCGCGAAATCATACCAATGCGAGATCTTAAACATAACGCAAGCTGATCCACCTGAGAATCCGATCTAAGAGATTCATGCAGAACTACACCCAAAAATTTCATTGTGGTCTGGAACTGTAATGCCGTATCATTTAAGTAAACATAACTCAAGTCACAAGGACGAGACCTGATGTTGGAAAACAATACGCAGGTCTTAGTAACATTTAACATTAAAAAATTACATGAAAACCAACGTAGGTATAGGCTTATATCATCAGAAAAAAATACCAAATGAACACCAGATGGAACCCGAAAAATATCATTTATAAAGATCAAAAACAAAATAGGACCCAACACTGAACCCTGAGGAACTCCAAATGAAACAGACTCAACTCTAGAACCGTGATCATGGATTTCAACAAACTGCTTCCTGCCCAATAAATAATTATGAAACAGGTTAAGTGCAACACCTCTAATCCCAATCCTCTCTAACTTAGTTAATAATATGTCATGGCTTACAGTACGAAATGCTCTAGAGAGATGGCAAAAGAGTCCAACAACACTATTTCCAGAATCTAATCCGTCCTGTAAATAATTTATAACATCTAGAACAGCAGTTACATTTGAAAATCCCTTACGGAAACCATGCTGATTGTGGCCGAGAATATCGTTACTATCCAGATATGAAATTAACCTAAAAATGTAAACATCTCCCAGATTTTTGCAAACACCGAAATATTGGAACCTGGATGATAATTTGCCACATCAGTTACTAAACCCTTTTTAAAGATAACACTAATTCGACTAAGGGTCATTGGAGAGGGAACGATACCAGTTTGGAAAATATTATTAAAAATATGAGTTAATGGAATAATCAAACTCAGGGAAACAAATTTTATTACTTTTGGATGGATACCATCAAAGCCAGGGCCCTTTGATGAATCCAGTCCACTTAGTACTTGCAAAAGATCATCTGCTACAGGTGTCAAAAAAAAAAAAAAATGAAGAACAACGATCCGTTAAATAATCAGTATAGCAACCACCAGTCAATGTAATGTTTGATATCAGTATACCTTGTAGTTCCACAAAATAAGTATTAAATAAATCTACCACCCTCTGAGGATCCGACTCCCTAACACCATCATAATCAAGCTGAATCGAATGAGCAGAAGTCCTGGATCTGCTTAATAAGTCATTAATAGACCGCCAGGTTCTCCTACAGTCCCTAGTAGTAACAAACTTATTCAAATAATAATTTCTTTTTGGGTGCGGAACCTTTGAATTGAACCAATTTCGATATCTCCTAAAAATTGCTAAATCAGCCATGTCTCTTTATCTCAAAAACGCTTTAAATAATTTATTTTTTCCTATGTAGACATCTGAGAAGATTCCTAGAAAACCATGGCTTTCTACAACGAACAGAACGATTGACAGTAGTAACAGGAAAATGAACCACATAATGTCCCCAAAAAGTATACAAAAAAAAAGCATTTATATATATATATATACACTGACGGATAAAAAAATCTCAACACCACGAAAAAATAGTTGTAGAGGAATGAAATGGCGGCAATACATTTGTATAAGTAACATATTTAATCGATTAAGGTTTCAAGATCACAGCTTATTGTAAGCGCGAGAAGACCCATTTTAAATGTGAAATGCTGGTACATTAATAACCGGTAACACCGGTTATTCTGTTGAATAACCGGTGTTGCCGGTTATTAATGTACATTCTGTTGAATGCAAGAACGCAAACGTTCATGCATTGTGTCGTACAGGTTCTGTATGTCAGTTTGTGGGATGGAGTTCCATGCCTGTTGCACTTGGTCAGTCAATACAGGGACGGTTAATGCTGGTTGGGGGTGACGCTGGAGTTGATCTGATGATCTAGCAGCCCACAGCAACATGTCGACACTCTGTAGAGCATGTTGGGTTACAACAGCGGTATGCGGGCGAGCGTTATCTTGTTGGAAAACACCCCTGGAATGCTGTTCATGAATGGCAGCACAACAGGTTGAATCACCAGACCAGACCGACGTACAACTGTGCCGTCAGGGTGCGTAATATAACTACGAGAGTGCTCCTGCTGTCATAGGAAATTGCTCCCCAGACCATAACTCCAGGTGTAGGTCCAGTGTGTCTCGGCCGCAGACAGATTGGTTGCAGGCGCTCACCTGGCCTCCTCCTCACCAACACACGGCCATCACTGGCACCCAAGCAGAACCGGCTTTCATCAGAAAACACAACAGATCTCCACTTCGTCCTCCAATGAGCTCTAGCTTGACACCACTGACGTCGCAAACGGCAATGGTTTGGAGTAAGTGGAATGCACGCTACAGGGAGTCTGGCTCGGAGCTGTCCTTCAAGTAACCGATTTGTAACAGTTCGTTGTGTCACTGTGGTGGCAACTGCAGCTCGAATTGCTGCCGCAGACGCGGTACGATGAGCCACGGCCATACGCCGTACACGGCGGTCTTCCCTCTCAGTAGTGCCACGTGGCCTGCCGGAACCCGGTCTTCTTGAGGCAGTACCTTCCTTGACCACCGCTGCCAACAATCATGCACAGTGGCTACATTCCTGCCAAGTCGTTCTGCAATATTGCGGAAAGAAAATCCACCTTCTCGTAGCCCTATTACACGACCTCGTTCAAACTCCGTGAGCTGTTGATAAGGGCTTCTTCGTCTTCTTAAAGGCATTCTTGACTAACATCAACACACTACGTCGAATCTCAACGATAACTAACGCTCACGAACGTTACAGCGCGTATTTACAGCAAACCTGCTTTGCGTGTTCCGAGGGGTGCTACTAGCGCCACACGTATGCGCCGAGCGCGAAATTTGCATAGACGTCATCTTACAGATGTACTATCACCGCCTACCAACTGTCGTTTATCTAACACAAACCCTTCTTGGTGTTGGGATTTTTTTCCGTCAGTGTATATATGCCAGTTCCATAAATTACTGATAAAACTGATACAAACTGTTTGACAGTTTCTATCCAAATGTTTGCTATCATTAGCCCACGGCTTGATAAAGTCTCAATCCTACCTTTGTTTTGGTCCCCCTTTAAGTAGGAAAACGTTTCCAATTCTTTATCCCTGTGACAAAAGGCTAAGTATCCAGCAAAATTAATGTATGGCTTCTTCCTCTTAAGGATTAGCAGAATTACAAGTATTAATAGACTTATTGTCCATCTCACAGGCGTTCGAATTTTCTGCCTCGTCTTGTGTTTCCTTTAAATTAAAAAATAAATTGGCCCTTATTATTTTGCCTTCGTCGCAGGCCCGGATGGAGCTTCTGCGGGGTCCGGAGCAAAATTTATTTGCGGAAAACTATAAAATAAATCTTATATTTTAATAAAATCATTACGTGAAAAACGCCGTTTGTAAAGTACACACACGAAAACTGTCCTAAAGACAATGATTATCTCATAGAAATACGTATTGGCTGCTTAAGTAAAAGACTATGATATGTATTAAAAATTGAGAGAGAGAGAGAGTAAAAAGTGTTTGTCCACGGATTTCTTTCTAGGTCGAGGTTGTGTTGTGACTTTTGTAAAACCGTCCTCATAAAATGATAAAAAGATACCTGCGTAGCGAATATTTTTGCATTCCGACTATTTTTGTGTGGGAAATATTAAAGATACTTCTAAAATAAATTCGTAAAAATAATTTTTTCCCATATACATGTTGCAGTGAATGATTTTTTTATTTTGTTAAATTTAAGTTTCAACAATTTGAACGCAGCGAGTTGACAAACGAAAAGACGCGAATGCAATTATTCATTCAAAGACACGAGGAATCATGTTCGTTAGCTCGCGGAATTCTGGTAGGAAAACAAGAACTGGCAAGAACTGGAAAAACTGTTTCCAAATTTGTGGCAACTCCAGCGAGACCTTATTATTGCAGGACTAAGCGATACTACATTGGAATGATAATTTTCATTTAGAATTAGAGTCAACGAACATAAAAGGGAAACAAAGAATGGTAAAAGTAGCCACGGCACTATCCAGAGAAGTCAAATTCAGGTCCGCTGCTCCTATGTGGAATGACAAAGAAATTACTTTCTTAATCCACCCCTAAATCTAGGGCCATTCTGGAAACTTTAGAGATCATTACCAACAGTGAGTAATGCAAAGATAGTGTTTCGTTGGAGTTGCCATAAATACGGAACCAGTTCTTCAAAAAATGAATGCCTTTTGTTTTCCTTCCAGGATTCCGCGTGCTAAACCAACATGGCGCCTTGTGTCTTCGAATTAATAATCACATTCACATCTGCTTCGTTTATTGTCAAGTCACTGGGTTCAAACAGTTGAAGTGTTCTGTTATTCAGTTTGCTGTCTACCTTCCTTGAAAAAGTTATTTGGTTGATGTGCGAAAGCTTGGAAACTTTGATTTCTATTCCACGCCAAGAAATTCAGATTATTAGTACAGTTATGTTATTTTGGGAACAGTGTCGTTCTTGCTTTATCCCTAGGAGTGTTTCAGCACCGTCCGTGTCGAGTGCCTTAGATTTTCCGCAAAATTTAATTTTTTTCTTTACTACTTTGGAAACTTTAAATGATTCCGTCCCAGATGTTTGATCATTGCCTTTTTGGGATAACTCATAATGCTCCAAGCTGTATTTTTATACACTGAAATTTTAGTACAACATATTAAAAGTGTAGAAAGCTACCCATTTTCTGCTTGATAAGCTAAATTGTTCGGGTTAGATATCGCCATACACCTCCAAATTTTTACAGACTGTCACTCATTCTGCATAGGAATAAGGGTTGCGAATTATACATATGTATACAAAGGTGTATATAATAAAGTTTTTCTACCTCCCCACTCTTCAGCCACTACCAAGTTTTTCCTCAAAGCTAGTTCTATGAATTCTGTATGTACACGATCTCCCCTGTATCAAAGTTTTCAGAAGTTAGTTTGTGGTTCTGAGTCATAGGGTTTTCAACTAACCTATAATAAACACTGGAAACAGATAAACGGCTGATTCATTTAAAATTTGAAGCTAAACTCCTCCAAAATAAATCGCTTTAACTCGTATTGGATTGTAGAACGTATTCATCCTTTTATCTTGGAAATTTTAGGATGATATTTGCCCTCTGACTGGTCTAAGTTATGTCTTTCAGGATCATCTCTGTCGTCATAAAATGAGTGGAGGACTGTTCTGTGTCTCCGCCTCATTCTTAGGCAGCCCAAGGGTATAGGATATTGAAATATACTTCCTTTTCGGTGTAACCCTTCTGGACAACCATTTCTTCTGGTTTGTAGAAAAAGTGGTGTTTAATTCACTGGTGAACGTTCTGATGAGAGACTGACAAATACTTTTAAGGGTCTTACTAGTTAGCACCATTTTACGTCGTAAACTGGCGTCTTCATTAGATGTCAAAATCAGATTTTTCGTGGGACAAAGTCATTGAAGTTTGACTTCATAATCAAACATTCAAAGTCTTTAATTTTTTTGCTACTAAAGGTATATTCATCCATGATCAGGGTGATCAGACGTTCGGCTTTTGGAGGACATTTCCTCAGCAAGTTGAAAGACGTGTCATGCTCTGAATTTCAGAGCTATTTGTTAAAGAAACCAGACCAACTGAAGAAAATCCCTTCCAATGAAAAATATAAATAAAAATGTTCAGCTGACTAAAATTTTTCTTTACATATATGCACAGTCAAGTCGTATTGTGACCACCTCCTACCTTTGACGTCAACAGCGCGTAGCTAATGAAAGGAAGGCACATTCTTGAGCTGCCTTGGAGAGTATGTAAGGTGTACTATAGGCATTCTGAAAATATATCACTCGTTGCTGTCATGGATAACAGGAGCGATTTATCAGATTTGCAAAAAGGGATTACTATGGGCTTTTGTGCCAAGGGTGGCAGCATTTCTGAAACATCGCAGTTTGTGAACTGTTCGCGAGCTGTTGTGGTTAAAGTGTTTCGTGATTGGAGAAATGGCACCATTGCGAATAAGCGAAGTGGAAACTGCGGAGCACAAACGTGCCATTGATGTGAAATGTGAACGTCGGCTTCGAAGGTGCGTGAGGGTCGATCGAGACGTTACAATTAAAGCAACTCACTGGCCGAATGAACTAGCTGCTTCCGGAAGTGTGTCTGAAACGACAGTTCAGAGAACCCTGCTGTTTATGGGGCTCCGATGCAGACGGATGGTCACTGCACTTATGCTAACGAAGATGCATCGGTAGAAAAGGCTTACATTTGCACGGTAGAATCGGAATTGGACCTCCGCTGATTGGAAAAGGAATGCCTTCTCCGATGAGTCATGTTTTCTGCTTTATCGAACAGATGGACGTTAGCTTATAAGGCGAGAAACATTGCAGAACAAACACTATTCAACCATTGCTGGAAGAACACAAGCCGGTGAGGCAGCGTTATGGTCTGTGGAATAATTTCGTGGCATTCTCTGGGTCCACTCCTACCTGAGGAAGGCACTATGGACCGAATTCGTTATGAATCCGTCCTTGCAGACTTCGTATACACATACATGCTGATTGTCTTTCCTGGTGGGGATGGGATCTTCCAGAACGACAATGCGACACGTTACACAGCTAGAAATGTCCGAGAGTGGTTGGAAGGGCACGATGAAGACTTCAAAGTACTTCTCTGGCCCCCTAATTCCCCAGACTTAAACCCAACTGGGCATCTGTGGGACCACCTCGATCATGTTGTTCGCTCTAAGGATTCTCCTCCACGCACCCTTCAGCAGCTGTCAGATGCACTGCAGTCACCATGGCTCCACACACCTGTGAACACCTTCGAGCACCTTATTGAGTCACTCCCAGAGGCCAGCACGTCTAGTTGTCGTACAGTCTGTACACGGCGGTTATTTTGGATATTAGCTGGTGGTCACAATGTGACTCGACCGTGTGTAAGTTTTACACGTATAAACTCTCAAACCATAAAATTTAAATATAGAGTATGTGCATTCATATTTCTTTTTTGTACAAATTTATTGTGTTTTTTTGCTCGAAATGTCGATCCATTTAATGAAAAGGTTTCCCATTCCAAAAAAATCATCTGGTCAACATGCCCACGATGTGTCTGCTGATAGAGAAAACTTACCGTACAGTGAATTATCGTAGTGTACTGGAAGATAAGACTTATCAAACTGCAAAGTACTTTGCGTGGAAGAATAGACGACTTGCGAAACAGTTGATTAGGCTAGCTGAATTTTGAAATAACTTTGTATCAAAAGAGGATAGCATAGTTGTGGGCTTACGGGCGGGCAGGTGCAATCTGTTTTTCTTCAAACTGTGATCACTACGATGATTTGAAATTTCACTTTGTATCAAGTTCTGAACTTAAAACATGACAAAAGACCGATCACAAACCTATATTTCATCCAGACAATTGCAAATTATCTCTGGAAAAATATTGGGGGAAAAATCGCCCTACATCACACGAAAAAACTCATTTCAGCTCTGGTATGCTCTATTACGATTTATTCTTTCAACAATAATTTTCCTTTCTTTCAGAAAAACATCTGAAAAATCCTATAACTGAAAATAGCTTCACACATTCCCACAAAACCCCTTACTGTTATCACACAATAGTTTGACATGTTTTAAAAAATAATTGTCTTACGCTGAATACCTAAAAAAATGCCGGTGTCAGGCTGATATATTTTTATTTTCTGAATATTAAAAATACAATATTTCATATTAGCGTCATGAGACAAACACTTGTTTTCGATACATGCATCTGAATATCTTCAGTAAAAGGATTTACCAGTTTATCCGAAGAAAGCTCAAAACAATTGGCCTGCGTATTTCCTATTATGTTAATGTTTCCTTCTGTTTATTTTAATTAACCCAAACCCGAAGAACAGTTAATGAATTTTACAGAGTTTGAAATCAGAAAGTACGAAAAATCCAGGAAACCATGGCACAATATATATTTAATTATGATTGAGTTCCTTGAATTTTAACATGATTATAGTAGAAAATCTGTCAACTAATTTCAATACATCAGATTTTTCCTTTTGCACAAAATTCAGTGTTAATTCTAAAAACACGCTGAAAAGCTAAGTAATTTGCGGTAATATTATTGTCGAAAGTTTTCACATCCTATATCTTCTGGCTAACAAAAATATATGGAAAATATCGTGCTTTAAATTTATTTAAAAAGTTGCACAAATTTGTGGAAAATTTAAATTCTCTGATTTGTCAAGACAAACCCATTTCAGAACTTTTATATTGCATTTAAATCGTATATACACTATATTGACAAAAGTCACCACACACCCCTTCAAAAGCAAATGAACGGATCCGCTGCGTTGTTACGATGCGCGGTACATCTGCAAACGGTATAAAAACAAGCCTGCCGCTGACCGCGATCACGTCGCACTGTGAGGTTGAGTGAAAATGTAGCGGCGGGAGAGAACTGACTTTGAGAAAGGAAAGATCGTTGAGTGTTATATTAGTGGGTTGTCCATAAAAGAACCCAAGAGGCGCTTAAACATACCCAAGTCAACTGTTTTGGTTGTACTGAATAAGTGAAAGATACATGGCGTGCCTGAAGCAAAAAACGCATCTTCAGACCAAAGAAAATCAGTTGATAGAAGACGTCGAAGCCTCAGGAGAGTCGTTACAGCTGATCGACGGAGTACTGCACAAGACAACAGTGTACAGGTGAGTAAAAATGCCGGAACCTCGGTATGTACACGTACCATTCGCAGAGAACTTCATTCCATTGGGTTACCGTGGTTGTGCGGCTGCTCATAAGCCTTTCATCTACACTCGGAATGCTACTCGCCGTTTAGCATGGTGTAAAGAACATTTATCGTGGACTGTAGATCAATGGAAACGGTCCTATGGACTGATGAATCCGGATACACGATCCATCAATCTCATGTCCGTGTGTGGGTATGGCGGAAGCCAGGGCAGCGCTATTTACAACAGTGTACTGTTCTTACGGTCAAGTTTGGAGCTGGCAGTGTATTCGTGTGGGAGCGGTTTTCGTGGTATGGTCCCGGCCCATTGGCTATCGTAGACAAACCTGTTAACCAGTACGTCTACCTCGATATTCTGGACAATTATGCGCTACCAACTCTGTGGCAATACTATGTGTTACCGAGTCTTGTTGGTACCAGTAGGATAATGCACCGAGCCATAAAAAAGCAAGGACTGTTACGGCGTGGTTTGATGATAATTCCGTGTCGTGTATGGACTGGCCAGCACAAAGCCCTGATCTTAATCCCATAGAGCACCTATGGGATGAGTTAGAGCCCCGCATAGGAAGTTTGGAACCAAGGCCTACTACTAAGCAACAATTAGCGGTAGCACTGTATACTGAATGGAAGTGTATTCCTATCACTGTGAAAAAATCTTGTCGAAAGCATGATTGTCGAAAGGATGGTTCAAAGGGTCCAAAATCTTGTCGAAAGCATGGTTCAAAGGGTCAATGCATGCATTATGGCAAAAGGTGGACCGACATCGTACTTTAATGTATGTCAATAAGTTCTATGTTGTTTCTCTTCTAGGCGTCTGGTGACTTTATATATACACTTTGAGAAAGCACAGATTGAGCTGGGAGAGCGGGTGCCTTGATTTCCCGAACGATTGAACTGGTGAGTTGTTCACGAGCCGCCGTAGTCAAAGTGTATCAATTCTGGAGTGTGAAAATAGTCAAACAACGACCATGAAGCAAACCTGCACAGGACAGCTAAAGGTTGATGTGAGACGTGAGCGCCGGGTAAGACGAATCGTACACCCCAACAAAAGCAGCATTGTTCAACAGTTGACTACGCCCAATACAACAGAGGTCAACCCGGAAAAGGATCCGTTACGATCATGCGTCCCTCGCACTTATGGGCTATATAACAGCATACAATCCCGACGATATCCTGTACTAACTCCCACGGTTCATAGGTGCAAAATATTCGCCTGGTGCAAAGATCATGCAAGTTTGACGTCGGATGACTCGAAAAAAGTGTGCGGGTCTGACGAGTCGTATATTTAACTCCACTCCGTGGATGTTTCAGTACGTATTTGTCGCGCTCGATCCGTCCTGCACATTTTCTACAGTGCAAGCTGGTGGAGGTTGTTGTATGGTGTGCAGCATATTTATCTGGCAGGGACTTGAACCTCAAGGGCATGTGGATCAACGTATGACTGGTGCCCACTATCGTGAATTGCTTGATGACTCTGTACTCTCAGAAATGTAAGTTTTCCCGAATGGTGGCGCTGTCTTCCAAAATGACAATGCGCCGAGCCACAGGTTCAATTTTGAGCAAGAATACTTTGAGTAACACAATTCAGACTTCCAGCATATCGATTGTCCTTCGAACTTCCCCGACATTAATTCCATGGAGTGCTTATGCGACACTATGGAGCGGCATGTCAGACATTCGGATATACCTGTCACCTCCATACCTACATTGAAGGCCGCATTACACATGCCTTGGTAGGTCATACCTCTCAACTGCTTCTCGCATCTTATTGAATCGATGCCACGTCGGTTAGCTGCTGTACCGAGGACAAAAGGACGACCTACAAAGTATTAAGTAGATGGTTATGATTCAGTGATCAGTCAGTGTGTGTTTATTGGTTCTAGGGAAGAATTGTAACTAGCGCCGGAAGATCAAACATCTATGCACTTCTCAGAATCCCAAACCAGCCCAGAAGTTAGAAACCTACGCCGTAGACCACGGGATACGCTGACAATCAGATTTTGTCTGAAACCCTAAATGCGTTACAGTAATATCGGATGCAGCATATATTCATGAAAATTAAAAGAGTGCAGTGTTCCAACCCGGTGGCGACTCGTCCACGTAGGACATGAGCATCGCCTTACTCTTCAAATAATCACACTCATAATAAAAAATTGGAAATCATTTTATGAATATGGAAAAAAAAAAAAAAAGAGACGAAAATGAGGCAGAATTGCATTGGGGATCATCCTCGAGGGGTTTTCGTGCGTACAGCGCATGATGGTCTTGCGTGAAAGCTCTGCTCTGAACGGAGAATGAAGATTTCTGTCAACCGTCCTTGCTTAACAGCTCTGTCCAACGAGTGCACAGGTGGCTGGGTCCAGGGTAAGCAGGCAGAAGGTCACAGATCTGAACGACGTCTGGAGCCATCCTACGAGCTGCTACACATCGCTTACTCTCGTTTCCATATTGGCTCCTCTCCTGAAACATATCTTTAGCTGGTATCACGTCACGCCAACGCGCAGCACAAGTGAGAAAGAGCCGTAAGGAAAACGAAGTGTTTGTGTTCTTCTAGGTTTTTTGAAATTTAAACGTGTTCAATTTACCAATGCATACATTTATTGTTGTTCTCTGGTAAAGAAAAGAGCTTTTCTGCTTTGAAACGTATCAAGACCAACAGTCGAAATTCAACAACTGAAGATAGTCTCAATGGATTAGCTTCAATATCCATAGAGAGAATTCTTCAGGGAGCTGAAAAACTGCCGACATTAATGATGCAATCATCCATATCTTTACCATCAAGAACAGAAGAATTGACCTCAAGTACAAATAACAGCCGTCAGCAAAACATTTTTATTTCGTTTTGTTGTTATATTTAATTTTATTGTATGGTTTCTATGCGTTTAAGCTTTAGGCTATACAGGAATTTGAAGATTTTCATACATCTTCCCCCAAGCCTTATTTCCTGAGCTCCGCCTCCTTACATCCTACAAATCATAAAAACCATCCTACAAGTCATACAAGCCATGTAAACCATCCTTGCTTAACAGCTCTGTCCAATGAGTGCACAGGTGGCTGGGTCGAGGGTAAACAGGCAGAAAGTCCACCCTCTTATGTAAAGCATCGAAGGAAGTGCTAGCGAGCTACAGGCTAGTGCTTTAATTTTTCAAGTGTACTTACTACATGAAAGACTGATTTAGCGAAAGTTTAAGAGAAAGCAATTAGAAACATCCATTTGCGGTACTCTCAACTTAGGAAACAATTATCTCAACCGTGAAGGCCAATCAATAGTGTTTTGTGTGACACAAAAGCAAAGTAATCTAATCTGGCAACCAAAAGATAGGTATAACACTTCAGGATATTTTTAGGTTGAGCTGTTGCCCTGGTACTGGCACCAGCTCAACCTAAAAATAAGGGCGTCTCCCTAAAATAATAAATAAGGGAGTCTTCCTCCTCCTTTCTACCTCGCTTCGGTGTCACTTCCCTATCGGGCACTCTAGCCCAAATCTCCTAGCTTCCTATTTCTAAGGGTTATTTAAGAACTGGGGTCAGACACTCCCTTCCTAAAATCCTCTACTGAAGATCAGATAAGATCAGGTTGAGCTGGTGGAAGTGATGAAAAACTTAAAGGCATAAGCTAATTATAATTTTTTTTTTGATTGAAGATTTAACCGACTACCGTGAGCAACTCAATGGGCTATAATCAGTAGTCCGTCCCTAATTTAGGGCTACTGGTTCCAGGGAAGGGAGACGGACAGTGCCGTAAGACAAACAACATCCATGCCTCACCGGGATTCGAACCTGGACCCAATTCGGAAGAACGGTAATAAGCCATTGCTAGACCACTGCGCTATGGGGTGGCTAAGATAATTTCCAACCTGTTGAAACAAAATTTATACGCTTCGCACTACAGAATTTGGTTTTTGAGATCAATTTTGGGAGCAAAAACCGAAAATATCTTAACCACTCTTACCACTTCTCATTCAAGAAACTTTTATAGCATCTATGAAAATTTACAAAGGCAAAGATGAATTTCGCCATCGAGTTAAAAAAAAAAATTCACCTGGGAGAAGCAGGAAACTATGAGGCTTCCTCCTGAGCAAAAAGAAAAAAACCTTGTGGAGATCTTCGGATGTCTCGGAGGAAATGCGAAGAAACACTATGCATATGTACTACTTCCGCATTGTTTTTCTGAGTAATGCATTTTGCTTCCGATAAAATACAGATGTGGACGAGTAATCTGGGTCGACCTTAATTGAAATCGAAATATATATTTGACTACTCACCTGAACAGAGTAACTCATATCTATTAACTTCCTTTGCAATATATTAAGTTACCGAACAAGGGTCAGAATTTTTTTGCATTGGAAATGTGCTGCCACACAGAAATGTTTCAACTTCAATGAAACATGGTCGTTTTCTCAGAAAGATTGAAAAGCCTGAATTTTTTTTCAAGAAACTTACAGATTTTACATTTGTATTCTCGACTCATTTGCATGATCAGATTAGCCGCTAATAAAAATGCCGGAAGAAGTTAGGGAAAATCAAAGGTATCAAACGATCAAATCGAGAATGAGGTCAGTGACCTGAATGTGGGCTGCGGAATCTTCACTTCGAATCAAGGAGAAATCTACGGTTAAATTTTGTCTTGGCCACAAACTCGAGTAAAGTATAAAGCATTTTGTTCAAGAGCTAAACAAAATATGAAGTATTTCAGAAAGTTTTAAGAGCGCAGTGTTAAATAGGCCATAAATGAAATTCTTTCCTCTAAGACTTGCTTGCATTAATACTCATATAAAGCTTTTAAAGACTTTTTTCATTCCAAGTCTCAGTTTTGAAGATCAGCTTCTGTTCGCTACATCTGTTCATTCAAAGTCTCAGTTCTGAAGATCAGCTTCTGTTCGCTACATCTGTTCATTCCAAGTCTCAGTTCTGAAGATCAGCTTCTGTTCGCAACATCTGAAGTTATTCTCCTGGTCCTAGGTCTGTTTATATGGCAGGACTATTTCCATAATTTCATTCAAGAAGATTCCTTGAATTCGAACCACCACTTCAACCAGTATGCTAGCAGTACACATAACTTCATTTCGACGTTTATCAATCTCATGAGTATCCATAGTTTACAAGGAGTAGCGGCTCGTCCCTGATTCAGGGCCAATGTTTCCAAGGAAGGAGCAGAACCAGAGCCTTAAAACAAAACCACCGACAAATTTATCTGGATACAAGCCAAAGACCGGCTTGACGATTAGCCATACACCAGCTATTCTAACTACCCGGGCGATTGAGCATGGATTACTCACGTTCAAAAAAACATGTTTTATACGATTTGCAAGTTTTACTTATGTCAAGCTTTTATTGAAGTATTTCGGTGGCATGATTTATTGCTAGCAAACTATTTTCTACAAAACTGTTATAAAGTGAAGTGTCTTAACTGATATCCACGTACAAGCAAAATTGGGCACGAGTTTCTTTCTCTATTACAATGTGAGCGACAGGTGGGCCAGACCACAAAAGTCAAAGTTGATAAGCTGCACTATTTTCACGAGCAACTGATGAAATAATTTCACAGAAACCCGACAACTGTTCTGAAATTTCTTCAGGCATTTCATTCGGCGGAAGTTTCACAAACCCTCGCAAGTCTTATTTTTAACCAGATAAAACAAACTTCCATTTTGGGCTATTTTCCTCTTGAAGAGTTGAAGCGTCAAACTTCGAAACAGGTTTTTCAATCTTAAAAGTAAAGACGGGGCTTTGAAAAGGAACCCCTTTTCTTAGAAATTCGACAGTTTTTAAGAATTCGTGGTAATAACCAACACCTAAGAACAAAAGTTCACCTAGCTGTCAGAAAGCTGAAAATAAAAAACAAACTCGAAATTCAAAGAGTACGGAGTCTCCATTCAGAGCATTCCGAATCGGAAAGCTAGAATCCTAGCCGTTCGGCCACGAAGCGAAGGTACAAACCAATATTCAGATATTTTCGTTAAACCCATTGAACTGCTTAAGTATCGGAAGTTTAATAGATTAATTTTAGCTACTTAGAGAAGTATTTTATTATATTTAAGTAATTGGCCATCTTTACAACATGCACAAAAAAATTCAAAGAAGGTTGTGCAAGCGTATCATTTACTGGCTTTCAGTGATATACTCTTGTAAATGTGATTATAAAGTACTTTTGCCATTTTGAAAAATGTAATTCAAATCAATATTCAGGAACTTAAGGGAGGAGGGGGAGCAGCTGCCCTCATGCCATTTGCATGCAGGAGCGAAACATCACCTCCCCCCTCTTCCCGTACTTTTTTTTCTTTTTTAATTATGTCCGTAATCGGAAACAGGATAAATATTTGGATTCTTTTATTTCCTTCCATTTAAGGTTCCTTCTAATAAAACTAAATATTACTTTCTATATACTCAAAAAAATGCTTACAACGTATAATATACCTGTTTATTTTTTGGTGTAATAGTCAAAGATTCGCCAAGCTTTCGCTCTCCACTGGGAGGTTTTTTCAAGGCAGTGTGGTAGACAAAATGCAGGGAATTAGAACTTGTAAGAAACAAAAACGATTTTTTTTAAACATCATGTGTGACATCACGAGCAGTATTACGTGAATTTCTTTTCACTCAATTATACGGTGTGCTGTGAGGTGTTTCTATCTTTTAACAATGTATGCCAAATCACTTCGATAGACCATATCATTGTATGCTGGTTTGCTAAAGAAGATTTCGTCTGAGGAAATGCCATCAGGAAAACAGTCGAGATTCTTTCCAGCAAACTAGCATGCAATGGTCTATCGAACTACCAATAGTTTGGCATGCGTTATTAAACAATGGAAACACGTCGCAGCACATTGTATATTTGCGTGATAAAAACTCACGTATTTATATATATATTATATTGGCAAAAGTCACCGGACACCACTTCAAAAGCAAGTGAACGGATCAGATGCGTTGTACAGCTGCAAACGATATAAAAACAAACCTGCAGCTGACCTCGACCATATCGCACTGTGAGGTTGAGTGAAATTGTCGCCGCGGGAGAGAACTGACTTTGAGAAAGGAAATATTGTTGGGTGTTATATAAGTGGGTTGTCCATAAGAGAAAGGCGTTTTAAAATACCCAAGTCAACTGTTTTGGATGCACTGAATAAGTAAGTGGAAGACACATGGCGTTCCTGAAGCAGCAAAACGTACCGGCAACCCAAAGAAAATCAGTGATAGAGGGCGTTGAAGCTTCAGGAGAGTCGTTACAGCTAATCGACGGAGTACTGCACAAGACCTCAGTGTACATGTGAGTAAAAATGCTGGAACCTCGGTATATGTACAAGTACCATTCGCAGAGAACTTCATTCCATGGGTTACCGTAATTGTGCAGCTGCTCATAAGTCTTTCATCTCCCTTCAGAATGCTACTCGTTGTTTAGCATGGTGTAAAGAACATTTATCGTGAACCGTAGATCAATGGAAACGGTTCCTATGGACTGATGAATCCAGATATACGATCCATTAGTCTGATGACAGTGTGTGGGTATTGCGGCATCCGGGGGAACGCTATTTACCACAGTGCACTGTTCTTACGGTCAAGTTTAAAGCTGGCAGTGTACTCGTGTGGGGGTGTTTTTCATGGTATTGTCCCGACCCATTAGTTATCCTGGACAAATCTGTTAACCAACACGTCTACCTCGATAATCTGGACAATTATGCCCTACCAACTCTGTGGCAATACTATGGAACCGAGCCTTGTTGGTACCAGCAGGATAATGCACCGAGCCATGAAAGCAAGGACCGTTACGTCGTGGTTTGACGATAAATCCTTATCGTGTGTGGACTGGCCAGCACAGAGCCCTGATCTTAATCCCATAGAGCACCTATGGGACGAATTAAAGCGTACTACTAAGCAACAATTAGCGGTAGCATTATGTACTGAATGGAAGCGCATACCTATTGCTGTGTTCCAAAACCTTGTCGAAAGCATGTCTCGAAGGGTCAGTGCATGCACTAAGGCTAAAGGTGGACCTACAACGTACTAATGTATGTCAATAAATGCTATGTTGTGTTTCTCTTCTAGGTGTGAGGTGACTTGTCTATATATATATATATATATATATGGGATGTAAGGTCAGGTGATGCGTAACATCACAGCCTCTCCTTGACAAATGTCAACCCCGCCTTCTCGTGGTGCATCCTGTTCCCACTAAAGGGGCTCTGACGACCGCCAATAGCGGTATAACTATACCATCGGGATCAGAGGAAATGCGATCCCACACTCACCAACCCGCTTGGCCAGCGTGGTGAGTTATGGCCAAACACCTCCAAAATGACTCTACAACTTAAATCTTGGCCCTCAGTCTCCGGCAGCTGGAATGTACCTGGCCAAGGCAGCGGCCAGTGCGACATGAAGGCAGAGGGTGCTAAGAATCCCCGGAGGACCGGACTAGGCTGCCATCTGATGCTGACCTTGGCTACGTACAACGGACGCTCCCTATCTTCTGATTCAAGGCTTCTTGAATTGGAAGAGGAACTACAAAGGATCAAGTGGGACATCGTCGGGCTAAGTGAGGTAAGGAGAAAAGGAGAAGATCTCATTGAACTGAAAAGTGGACATCTCTTCTATTATCGTGGGACAGATACTGGCAGAACTAGTGGTGTTGGATTTATAATAAACAAGAAACTGAAGGATAAAGTGGTAGAAGTTGAAAGTTCCTCTGACAGAGCTGCACGACTCGTTATCCAACTATCGAGAAGATACCAGGCTCAGATTATTCAAACTTATGCACCCACCACAAGTCATCCTGAAGAAGAAATTGAAGAATTTTATGAGGAAATTCGTCATCTAAATAATAAAGGTAAGCAGCACTTGAAGATAATTATGGGAGATTTCAATGCAAAAATAGGGCAACGGCAACAGAATGAAACTTCAGTAGGTAAATTCGGTCACGGCAACAGAAACCAGCGTGGAAATACTCTCGTTGAGTTTGCAGAGGCAGAAGGATTTTTCATCTTGAACTCCTTTTTCAAGAAAAAGCCACACAGGAAATGGACATGGAGACATCCAATTGGAACGACAAGTGAAATTGATTTTATTATGTGTAACAAAAAATTCGTCATCGAAGACTGCAGTGTGCTGAACAAGTTCAACACAGGTAGTGACCATAGATTGGTGAGATGTAAGATGCACCTCAACACTAAACTGGAACGTGGCAAGCTCATAAGACAAACAAAATGTATTGACATAACCAACCTTAAAAAACACCATAATACTTTCAAGTTAGAACTGAAGAACAGATTCTCTGCTTTAGAAGGCCTAACATCGGAAGAAGTGGATATTTCGGAAGTTAACAGAAAAGTAACCAAAGCTCTAATGGAAACAGCAACAAAATTAGCTGGGTCTAAGAACAAGTTGCATGTGAACAAATTATCAGGAAAAACCAAAATGTTGATGCAAAAAAGAAGAGAGATGAGGACAACTAAAGAAGATGTGACTTCCAAAGTGGAATATATAGAGCTATGCAAGACAACACGAAAAAGTATCACTGAAGACGTAAGGAAATTCAACTGTGAGCTAGTGAGGAAAGCAATTGAAAACAACCAAAGCCTTAAGATAGCAAAGGGACATCTCAGTAAGGGAAGAAAACAGATTATGGCTCTGAGAAAAGAAGATGGTTCTATAACAAGAAATAGAGGCGAAATTTTGACAAGAGTGAAAGCTTTCTACTCCAAATTATATGAAAGGGATGATACATGTACTCCAGACATCATGAAAGGTACCAGAGTTCTTCCAGTCCTCCCAGCAGAAGTTGCTCATGCAATCAAGAACATGAAGCGGGGGAAAGCTCCAGGAGAAGATGGAATTACTATAGACATCATACAAGAAGCAAGTGGAGAAATCGAAACAGTACTCGCCCAAATTTTCACTCGATGCCTTAATGAAGGGAAGATTCCTGAGGATTGGAACAATGCTACAATGATCCTGCTACATAAAAAAGGTGACATTGAGGATCTCAGGAACTACAGACCTATCAGCCTCCTATCAGTGGTTTATAAAATCTTCACTAAAGTTCTTTCACACCGCTTGAAGGTAACACTGGACATGGCTCAACCGAGAGAACAAGCTGGATTCAGGAGTGGCTACAGCACAATAGATCATATCCAAGTACTGAGAGAACTAATTGAAAGAGCGAGGGAATATGAACTTCCATTGTGCATGGCTTTTATCGATTATGAAAAAGCCTTTGATTCGGTGAAACCATCAGCAGTTACCACGGCTCTGAAATCCTGCGGTATTGAAGATGCATACATTAATATTATTAATAACATCTATGAAAATGCAAGTGCAAAGATTCGGCTGTTTGAAAATACAACACACATAAAAATTGGAAAGGGAGTGAGACAAAGTGACACCATATCTCCGAAGCTCTTTAATGCCACATTGGAAAATGTCTTTCAATCACTGAACTGGGAAAACAAAGGGATAAAGATTAATGGAGATTATCTAACCCACCTTCGTTTTGCTGATGACGTAGTCATTTTTGCAACTACCCCATCAGAGCTGCAGAGTATGATCCAGGAACTTGCTGACAAGAGTAAAGAAGTGGGATTAAAAATGAACTTTCAGAAGACAAAAGTGATGTTCAATGCTTTTACAAGAAATGAAGATTTATCGATTGATGGAGAAAAGCTGGAGATAACAGACACGTACGTTTATCTTGGACAGCAGATATCAAGTGAGGGTCACATTGATGAAGAAATTAATCGGCGTACAAAACTTGCCTGGAGAGCTTTTGGAAGAAACAGCATAATTTTCAAGAGCAATATGCCATTATGTCTTAAAAGAAAAGTGTTTGATCAATGCATCCTTCCAGTGCTTACGTATGGTGCAGAGACGTGGACCTTAACTAAAAGAGACATACAAAGGCTGCAGACAACTCAAAGAAGCATGGAGAGGTGCATGCTTGGTATAACCAGGAGAGATAAGAAGAGAAACTCGTGGATCCGAAAAATGACGAGAGTGGAAGACATCATGATCAGGGTTAAATCCCTGAAATGGCAATGGGCTGGACATACTGCCAGAAGGACAGACCATAGATGGACAGCCGAAATTTTAGATTGGATTCCAAGGGACAGGAAAAGACCCAGAAAAAGACCACATGGGAGATGGGTGGATGAAATTCGTAAATATGCGGGAGTGACATGGAGGAGACTGGCACAAGACAGACCGTTGTGGAGGAAACTTGGGGAGACCTTCGTCCAGCAGTGGATTGATAATGGTTGACAATGATGATGATGATGATGATATATATATATATATATATCATATTATATATATATATATATATATATATATAATATCATCATCATCATCATCATCATCATTGTCAACCATTATCAATCCATTGATAATGGTTGACAATGATGATGATGATGGTATATATATATATATATATATATATATATCATATTATATATATATATATATATATATATATATATATATATAATATCATCATCATCATCATCATTGTCAACCATTATCAATCCACTGCTGGACGAAGGTCTCCCCAAGTTTCCTCCACAACGGTCTGTCTTGTGCCAGTCTCCTCCATGTCACTCCCTATTTACGAATTTCATCCACCCATCTCCCATGTGGTCTTTTTTTCTGGGTCTTTTCCTGTCCCTTGGAATCCAATCTAAAATTTCGGCTGTCCATCTATGGTCTGTCCTTCTGGCAGTATGTCCAGCCCATTGCCATTTCAGGGATTTAACTCTGATCATGATGTCTTCCACTCTCGTCATTTTTCGGATCCACGAGTTCCTCTTCTTATCTCTCCTGGTTATACCAAGCATGCACCTCTCCATGCTTCTTTGAGTTGTCTGCAGCCTTTGTATGTCTCTTTTAGTTAAGGTCCACGTCTCTCTCTCTCTCTCTCTCTCTATATATATATATATATATATTTCAGTCGCTGAGCTGGGAAAACAAAGGGATAAAGAATAATGGAGATTATCTAACCCACCTTCGTTTTGCTGATGACGTAGTCATTTTTGCAACTACCCCATCAGAGCTACAGAGTATGATCCAGGAACTTGCTGACAAGAGTAAAGAAGTGGGATTAAAAATGAACTTTCAGAAGACAAAAGTGATGTTCAATGCTTTTACAAGAAATGAAGATTTATCGATTGATGGAGAAAAGCTGGAGATAACAGACACGTACGTTTATCTTGGACAGCAGATATCAAGTGAGGGTCACATTGATGAAGAAATTAATCGGCGTACAAAACTTGCCTGGAGAGCTTTTGGAAGAAACAGCATAATTTTCAAGAGCAATATGCCATTATGTCTTAAAAGAAAAGTGTTTGATCAATGCATCCTTCCAGTGCTTACGTATGGTGCAGAGACGTGGACCTTAACTAAAAGAGACATACAAAGCCTGCAGACAACTCAAAGAGCATGGAGAGGTGCATACTTGGTGTAACCAGGAGAGATAAGAAGAGGAACTCGTGGATCCGAAAAATGACAAGAGTGGAAGACATCATGATCAGAGTTAAATCCCTGAAATGGCAATGGGCTGGACATACTGCCAGAAGGACAGATCATCGATGGACAGCCGAAATTTTAGATTGGATTCCAAGGGACAGGAAAAGACCCAGAAGAAGACCACATGGGAGATGGGTGGATGAAATTCGAAAGTGTGCAGGGGTGACATGGAGGAGACTGGCACAAGACAGACCGTTGTGGAGGAAACTTGGGGAGACCTTCGTCCAGCAGTGGATTGATAATGGTTGACAATGATGATGATGATGATATATATATGCGTATTTATATTATTTCACGTATTTATATTCACGTATTTCGTGATGCCACCCACTTTATTTGAAAAATTAAAAAAAAAAATTTTTATTACTGCATTTCATGTCTACCATTTTCTTGAAAAAGCCTCCCAGTGTAGCGCGAATGTTTGGCAAGTCTTTATAACACATTATAACACAAAAATAAACGGATTGACTACGCTATAGGAGTTTCTTGAGAATTAATGATCTGGTGTATTTAAAATATTATTATTTTCTATTCTGATTATTAAACATCTGGAACTGAATTTTTTAATGCTATTCCCCAGACGCGGGCTAAACTCTCTTTCCTTGCCCAGTTTGAGGTGGTACGGGAGTTTCAGGAAGTACCAGCCTCATTAAAAAGCAGTTATTCTCAAATTCCTGAAAGGTATTTTCTTTTTATGAAAAGGGCAGGAACGCTTCCTATTCCATTTAAGTACAAGACTAAAAAGAAAAAAACAAAGGAAATGAAGGGATGGGGGAGAAAGGAATGTGTTACATCTTTATGTGTATGTTGTTTTATTTATAAGTTTCGGTTCTTGTGGAATTCATACGCACTAGTATGGTGTCCACATCAGTTTTATATCGTTAATGGGTAGTAAATATTTTATATCTTAATTCTATATTCTAGATATAAATTTCGAATTTTACATTAATTTAAATGTTATTGATATAATCATTTTATAATTTTATCGATACAATCATTTTATAATTTTATCGATACAATCATTTTATAATTTTATCGATACAATCATTTTATAATTTTATCGATACAATCATTTTATAATTTTATCGATATAATCGTGTTCTAAATGACGTCACCATGACTTGTTTTACAACAGCATAATAAGTTTTATGATCTGACCAAAAATACATATCGTGATTTCTTGCCCTCGTTGTCAAAAAATAGTTCCGAGGTCCCTGTCGTTCATAACTAATTACACCAAGAAAAATGAATTTGTTTTTTCCAGAAGTGCAATATTTCAGAACAAGCTTTTTATCGTGCAGACCATACTGCTGTTAATGCTACTTAGAACATTACGTGGCTTGCAGAAACTGATAACGAGTGCTCCTTTCAGTAGACCACATACGCTATTTCCGTCGATCTCTGCTGCAGATTCTTGAAAAGAAATAAAGAAAAAGTTGAAACCTGCCAGAGCAGATGCTCTCATATAGAACTATCTAAATGGGAATTTTGATGTTTTAGTGCTTACAAATTGGCTTCGATGGATCGCGACAAGAACACAATTTTTCCCAATTGATAAAGCACCAGAAGAACATTAGAAACCATGCGAAAGTGATTCAGATATCCTCAAGAAGAAAAATGACTGGGTAACCATGAGTAGGCCAATTGCTTAAAGATAACCGGTGTAACAGGGTGCTTTTTTTTTCACATAGGATTAACAGATAATCACTTCATTGTGTCGTACATAACAATCACGGGTAATGGAACGTAACACTCCTACAAACGATGTATTACCGAACCAAACCGTATGGGAAAGAACACCTGTCACTTCAGTATGATCAGATCAGATCATACGTAGAGAATTTTAGAAAAGTAGTTCCAGAAATAGGAAGTTAGGAGATTTGGGCTAGAACACCTGATAGGTAAGTGCCAAGGAGCGAGGTAGAAAGGGGAAGGAAGACGCATTTATTTATTACCGGGGGCTGGGGACCAGTACCCGGGGTCCAACGGCTTAACGTGCCCATTCGACGCATGGCGGATATTTAGTGGTTCGAACGTTCCTACCTGCCGGGATCGAACCTGAGGTTTCTACGTGGCAGTCACGAACGTTGACAACTTGGCCAGCCGCGTTCTCACTCCAGTATGAGCTTCATGAGCATTCTTTTAAAATCTTAAGAAATCTGTCTGGGACTATAAACCGGAAATTAACAACATGCTCGACGATTCAGTTTATCGCACTGAGCAAGTGGATTTTTTTCTTTGAAATTCCTGGCGAAAGTGACAGCCAAAACGTATGGTAGCACGTGATTTACGTACAACGAAGACCGGCCGGGTCGGTGGGGACTTAAAACCCCATATGACAACATGGATTACATTTACTTCTTCACAGAAATGTTCACATGCACAAAATTTGTCATGGCAGCAAAGTCTATAGCAAATCACGTAGAAGCATTTTTTCACACGTGCTTTATTCTCGGCAAATTAGTCCTGGAAGAAAACTGGTTAGTACCAACACTTCTATTTAATGCTCAGATAGAGTGAAGTTAACTCTGAAGCGGAGGAACCTTTTAACTGGATAAAATGAGTTCTGCCGTCATCTTTGGCCCTTGATGCTAAAATGTGCTCAAAAATATAAGCCTTGCATTTCACGGAAGAGGAAATTCAAGGCTTGTATTTTTAAGCATCTCGAACCAATCGCATCCATCCAAGCGCCCACAGTCCCCCCCAAAAAATTCTGAGATCCCCCTCTCTTGCTACTGCTTTAGACTTCTCAAGTCTTAAAATACGCAAAAGAACCTGCTCCACACACTCAGGTAAACAGTCCTTCATGTTAGTCATGCACAGAATCTGATTCATCTTATGATGCGCACGTTCCTTCAGATGTTCATTTATTCGGATTATCTAGCGCAAGCACCAAAATCTGACCAAGGGCGCCTGAATAAGATATAAGTACAACCAAAAGGTCGGATTGGACAGCGGGACCACTAATAGGCCGTAAAACTAAAAATCCTCAAGCCCTTTAATGTTAGAACATGTGCGACTACTTCATTACTACGTTAGAGCAATGTTTACTTATACAATACTTCCTTAAGCAGTAGAACGCCATTTTCCCTCGAAGCGATAGCCCAGAGACTATATTGTTCGACCCGGTCCTGATATGTTGTCTTTTAGAAATAGGTTATGTGTTAGACCCTGAATCCACAAAGACATCCCGATCAGGTAATTTTTCTCACCAAGGATCAACATCAGATCTAGAATTGTCCTAAGTTCAGCGGAGGAGTCAGCATAAAACTCGAAATCACCAATTTACGTATACATACCAGCACCCTATCCCGAACAGCCTTATTTGAACTTACCGTTGCATTAAGTTTCTTAATCCTCTTTTTCTCCATCGACACAAAGTTACCCCACACACTTGGTAAACAGTATCCATCTTGGTTGCCAAGCAGGAATTTCTGAAGTAAGCTGAGGTACTCTGAGGTGCTGGTCAGGCATAGGAGCTGGATCCGTGCATATCGGATCACAATTTTTGCGTGACCATCAGAATCACACTGGGATGTAGGACTTGGCGAATCCTCGTTTCCCGGCAGGGCATACTTTAGGTGCACCTTCAGAATTGTTTTTATTTTGATTGGAGCTTTAACGACCACCGTGAGCAACTCGATGGGGTATAAGCAGTCGCCCGCCTCTAAATTAGAGCCACTGCTGTAAGAAAAACAACATCCATGCCTGAGCGGGATTCTAACCCGGATCCACCACGGACGACTGGTCAGAAGCCATCGCTTAGATCACTGCTCCACAGGGGCTGCGAACTCGTGTAATTCCAGTTTCAGAATCTTACGTTCGCAAGTCCCAGATTTCAGGAAGAGGAATATTTTTCGGCACTGTTATTCACACCCACGGGCACTGCTTTGAAAAACTTCTCAGGGTGTAATCACACAGGACTGACTTCATTACGTCAGACGTTAACCCAATGCTTCTAGCAACTAATCAACGAACTTCTCATACACGAAGGGTTTATTATTATTACTGGAGGTTTAACGACCACCGTGAACTTCTCGATGGGCTACAAAGCGGTAGCCCATCGTAATTTAGGGCCAATGGGTCCAAGGAAGGGAGAGAACCAGCGACATAAGGCAAACATCCATGCCGCACCAGGATTCTAACCCGAACTTTCCTCCGTGCGTGAAGTTAATTTCAGAGTTGTTTCCACTTTCAACGTTATGCAGGATGCATAAAATGCCAATCCATAATTAAAAAAAAAATTCGGGATTTAACGGCTACCATGAACAACTTGAGGAGTTACAAGCTGTCGCCAGTGACAAATTTTGGTGCGTTGGTTGAAAAGTAGGGAGACATACAGTGCCGTTAGACAAACATCACCCATGCCTTATCCGGGGCTCGAGCTCAGACCCTCGAATCAAGGATGAGGCTTGGTCTTTTGGAAAGGTCACAAGCCAACGCTTAGACCAATGCACCACAATTATGACAACAATGTAGCTTTTTTTTTTTTTTTTTTTTTTGATTGGAGGTTTAACGACCACCGTGAGCAACTCAATGGGCTATAAGCAGTCGCCCGTCCCAAATTTAGGGTCACTGGTTCCAGGGAAGGGAGAGAGCCAGTGCCGTAAGACAAACACAACATCCATGCCTCACCGGGATTCGAACCCGGACCCCTTACGGACGAATGATCAGAGGCCATCGCTCAGACCACTGCGCCACCGGGGCGGCCAATGTAGCTTCAACATAATAGTCATACCAAGGGGTGCTAGACACAAACCAATCTCGTTCGCTCGAGAGCAACCGTTCTAGCAGTGAACACGTGAACAGCATTTTCACAGCTGCAAAACCATAGTTTATGTCTTTTCAGGCATGGTCTTAACAATACTGTAGCTAGAGCTTTAACGACCACAACTTTGCCTAAAGTCAATGAAAGCTTCGTGTGATACCAACAAGTTCAGTAGACCAAGACTTTTTTTTTTTTTTTTTTGATTGGAGGTTTAACGACCACGGTGAGCAACTCAATGGGCTATAAGCAGTCGCCCGTCCCTAATTTAGGGTCACTGGCTCCAGGGAATTGAGAGAGCCAGTGAGACCTAGACTTTGCACGATTTACAAGAAGCTGCAGTTTAATGTTCAAATAAATGATACCATGATTTGTAAATTCTGTAGCAGCAAAAGCAGTAGAGTTTTTTTGCTAGTTTTTGCTTTGGAAACATTTTGTATAAAGCTTGCTAACAGCAGAAAAAAGCTCCGGGATGAATACTCATAGTTAGGCACCAGTTTCTTCACACAGATATGAACTACAAGACGGAGCGCGAAAAGAAAAATCTAATTATAATTTAATTTTTTTTATTGGAGGTTTTTTTTTTTTTTAATTATTGGAGGTTTAACGACCACCGTGAGCAACTCAATGGGCTATAAGCAGTCGCCCGTCCCTAATTTTGGGTCACTGGTTCCAGGGAAGGGAGAGAGCCAGTGCCGTAAGACAAACACAACATCCATGCCTGATCGGGATTCGAACCCGGACCCCTTACGTACGAATGACCAGAGGCCAGCGCCTTAGACCACTGCGCCACCGGGGCGGCTTATTGGAGGTTTAACGACCTCCGTGAGCAACTCGATGGGCTATGATAGTAGTCACCCGTCCCTAATTTAGGGTCACTGGTTCCAGGGAAGGGAGAGATCCAGTGCCGTAAGACAAACAAAACCCATGCCTCACCGATATTAGAACCCGGATCCCTTTCGGACGAGGGCGGCGCTGTCAATATTTTACTCAACTGTGCGGCATCTAACCATCATATACAGTCCGAAATCAAAAATTACTATGTTCGTATTTCACTCCTGAACAAACACCATATACAGGCGCCAACCTGAGAAAGTCAGTTACCTCTTAAATTCAATTTTTGATTGTATATATCAGATACGTATGGTGCAGTCTTCCTAAAATAACACACACACTTTTATATGTATTATCCAATTAACTTCGCTGTAGTATAAACTTGACCCGCTTCACGGAAGAGACAAATCTGCTTAGTAGTTGACTGGCATTTGAGAAAGAGACAAATTTGCAAGAGGCACTTGAAAGAGACAAATCTGCCACATTTGACTGGCGCTTGAGATCACGTAACGTCAGCTCTGGAAGAAACTTATTTCAATTCGGTACATTTTTTTTTATTGTAGGTTTAACGACCACCGTGAGCAACTCAATGGGCTATAAGCAGTCGCTTGTCCCTAATTTTGGGTCACTGGTTCCAGGGAAGGGAGAGAGCCAGTGCCGTAAGACAAACACAACATCCATGCCTCACCGGGATTCGAACCCAGACCCCTTACGGACGAAGGATCAGAGGCCAGCGCCTTAGACCACTGCGCCACCGGCAATCTTTCGGTACATTCAACAGCCCACCATTCGATTGGGAACTATTCAAAGAATTTAATTTCACGGCTCTCATACAAGTGCTTGATGTGCTGTATTTCCGCTAATTCAACCACTGCAGCTCTTCCTTTATGTTTAAATTACTGAATTGATTATAGTCAAATAAGTACATTTATGAAACAATTTTTTTTTTTTTTTTTTTTTTTTTTTTTTGCTTGGAGGTTTAACGACCACCGCGAGCAACTCAATGGGCTATAAGCAGTCGCCCGTCCCTAATTTAGGGTCACTGGTTCCAGGTAAGGGAGAGAACCAGTGCCGTAAGACAAACACAACATCCATGCCTCACCGGGATTCGAACCCAGACCCCGTTCGGACGAATGATTTTTTTTTTTTTTTTTTTTTTTTTTTGATTGGAGGTTTTAACGACCACCGTGAGCAACTCAATGGGCTATAAGCAGTCGCCCGTCCCTAATTTAGGGTCACTGGTTCCAGGGAAGGGAGAGAGCCAGTGCCGTAAGACAAACACAACATCCATGCCTCACCGGGATTCGAACCCGGACCCCAAACGGACGAATGATCAGAGGCCATCGCTTAGACCACTGTGCCACCGGGGCGGCTGAAACATTAATCGGTCCATATGATTCTAAAGAATTAGAGCTTTCACTAAGAGGTACCCATTCATAATTTCAGGTTACAAAGCACCAGGATTGCTGAAGTACTGCGTAATATTATTAAGCTTTGTGACTAGCACACACTAGCATAAAATGGCAATACGTAATCAAGTGAAAAAATCAAATTACCTGTATTGGTGGGTTTCATTTCTTTGTTCCTCCATCTTATTTTGAATTCATTCAGCACTAAAAATGGATAAATTTTTCAAAAAACATTAAAAACCACAACACAATCCACCCACCATACAGCTCTGTTACAAGAGAAACGGCAATGAAGTTTGTTAATTGCCACTTAAGAAGATCGCTCGACTACAAGTTTCAAGCAAAATCGAGGCTTTCAGAACAATTGCACGCCACGCAGCGTGATCAAGTTAGGTTACGAAATTTAGCCACCAGGTTGACCAAACCTACCAAGCTGTTAGTTAGTTAGTTTTTTTTTTTTTTTTGGAGGTTTAACGACCACCGTGAGCAACTCAATGGGCTATAAGCAGTCGCCCGTCGCTAATTTAGGGTCACTGGTTCCAGGGAAGGGAGAGAGCCAGTGCCGTAAGACAAACACAACATCCATGCCCGACCGGGATTCGAACCCGGACCCCCTACGGACGAATGATCAGAGGTCAGCGCCTTATACCACTGCGCCACCGGGGCGGCTGTTAGTTAGTTAGTTAGATTGGAGGTTTAACGACCACCGTGAGCAACTCAATGCGCTATAAGCCGTCGCCCGTCCCTAATTTAGGGTCACTGGTTCCAGGGAAGGGAGAGAGCCAGTGCCGTGAGACAAACACAACATCCATGCCTCACCGGGATTCGAATCTGGACTCCTTTCAGACGAATGATCAGAGGCCATCGCTTAGACCACTGCGCCACCGGGGCGGCATCCTACCAAACAGTAAACATGTCCTACTCTCGTGTTTATCAGCGTTAGTCCTCTAATCGCAGAACCAGCGAGTTGCGAAGAAACAGCGCAAATGTTAAATTGCTCGTAATATTGGTAATCAAAAATTTCCCACACGTTTAATTCATGGAATACTTCGCTCGGGCATTTTTTTTTTTTTTTTTGATTGAAGGTTTAAAGACCATCGTAAGCAACTCAATGCGGGCTATAAGCAGTTGTCCGACCCTAATTTAGGGCCACTGACTCCAGGGAATGGAGAGAGCCAGGGTCTTAAGACAAACACAACATCCATGCCTCGCCGCCCCGGTGGCGCAGTGGTCTAAGGCGTTGGCCTCTGATCATTCGCCCGTAAGGGGTCCGGGTTCGAATCCCGGTCAGGCATGGATGTTGTGTTTGTCTTATGGCACTGGCTCTCTCCCTTCCCTGGAACCAGTGACCCTAAATTAGGGACGGGCGACTGCTTATAGCCCATTGAGTTGCTCACGGTGGTCGTTAAACCTCCAATCAAAAAAAAAAAAAACATCCATGCCTCATCGGGATTCGAACCCAGACCCATTTCAGACGAAGGATCAGAAGCCATTGCTTAGACCACCGGGGCAGCGCTCTAGCATTGGAAAAGCCTGCATGTAAGCAAGTGCTCGTGGATTTTACAAAGCGTCATAACTTTTTTTTTTTTTTTTGATTGGAGGTTTAACGACCACAGTGAGCAACTCAATGGGCTATAAGCAGTCGCCCGTCCCTAATTTAGGGTCACTGGTTCCAGGGAAGGGAGAGAGCCAGTGCCGTAAGACAAACACAACATCCATGCCTCACCGGGATTCGAACCCGGACCCCTTACGGACGAATGATCATAGGCCAGCGCCTTAGACCACTGCGCCACCGGGGCGGCCGTCATAACTTTATCATACGAGACACATTAATGCCGAAGTATTAATGTTTTCGAAGCATTAATACTTCGGCATTAATGGCGCAGTGGTTTAAATGATGGTTTCTGATCATTCGTCCGAGATGGGTACGGGTTCGGATTCCGGTAAGGCATGGATATTGTGTTTGCCTTACGGGGCTGGCTCTCTCCTTTCCTTGTAACCAGTGACCCTAAATTAGGGGTGTGGCGCAGTGGTCTAAGGCGCTGGCCTCTGATCATACGTCCGTAAGGGGTCCGGGTTCGAATCCCGGTGAGGCATGGATGTTGTGTTTGTCTTACGGCACTGGCTCTCTCCCTTCCCTGGAACCAGTGACCCTAAATTAGGGACGGGCGACTGCTTATAGCCCATTGAGTTGCTCACGGTGGTCGTTAAACCTCCAATCAAAAAAAAAAAAAAAAAAAAATTATAGGCGGCCGACTGCTTACAGCCCGTTGAGTTGCTCACAGTGGTCGTTAAACCTCCAATAAAAAAAATGCTTTTGAAATACATTTGGTTATTTTTCATCCCCAGTTATGTGACACTGAGCTCTAATTCTGTTGACCAAACTGAGAGCGACGTTGTTTATATACTCCTTGGAGAACTAAGAAACAAGCATCTACTTTGGTTCCTCAAAGCAGGTACTATCGATAAAGGAATCACAGCTCACTATAAACAACATTGTTACTATTTCTTAATTTCTTTCTTCGTTTTGTGGTTTAACAACCACCGTGGGCAGCTTAATCGGCTGTAAGCAGTCGTCTGCCCCTAAAGTAGAGCCACTGGTTCCAGGGAAGGAAAAGAACCAGCGCCATAAGACGAATACTGGATCCATGTCTCATCTGGGACTGGAACTCAAGCCCATCTCAGAAGAATGATGAGCCAGATACGAAGATTACTCGCCCGCCGGGGACACTCTACTATGCTAACGAACCTTAATGTTTTAGTGCTTAGTAGCGCATTTGAGAAGCAGTTTTTGGCATGCAGTATCTTTCTTTTTATCACGTCTTTTTTTTTTTTTTTGATTGGAGGTTTAACGACCACCGTGAGCAACTCAATGGGCTATAAGCAGTCGCCCGCCCCTAATTTAGGGTCACTGGTTCCAGGGAAGGGAGAGAGCCAGTGCCGTAAGACAAACACAACATCCATGCCTGACCATCACGTCTTCAAATAATTAGGTACTGCCTCGGAGGTGGCGCAGTCATCAAAGCGACGGTTTCTGATCATTCGTCCGAGATGGGTCCGGGTTCGGTTCCCGTGAGGCATTTTTTTATTGGAGGTTTAACGACCACCGTGAGCAACTCGATGGGCTATAAGCAGTCGCCCGTCCCTAATTTAGGGTCACTGGTTCCAGGGAAGGGAGAGAGCCAGTGCCGTAAGACAAACACAACATCCATGCCTCACCGGGATTCGAACCCAGACCCCTTACGGACGAATGATCAGAGGCCAGCGCCTTAGACCACTGCGCCACCGGGGCGGCAACCCTAAATTAGCGACGGGCGACTGAGTTGCTCACGGTGGTCGTTAACCCCCCACCCCCGAAAAAATAAGGATGTGCTTATGTTACCGCTGTGTCCGTCCGTTCGCCCTCTTGGCACCATATGTTTCTTATTTTTTCAATTTTTTTGGATTGAAGGTTTTAAAAAATATGTATTTTTGACCTGGTGGTACAGATACAGTGACAGGATAAACAGACATAGTTGTACAGTATTGTCAGGTAGACATAGACAGTATATTCATTTTATATCAATAATGTATTTACATAGCTACCATAGTGTACCCTCAGTATGCGAAACGATCAAGGTCGCCCCGGTGGGGCAGTGGTCTAAGCGATGGCCGTCCGAAAGGAGTCCGGGTTCGAATCCCGGGTTAAGCATGGATATTGTGTTTGTCTTACGGCACGGGTTCTCTGCCTTCTCTGGAACCAGTGGCCCTAAATTAGGGACGGGCGCCAGCTTGCAGCCCATTGAGTTGCTCACGGTGGTCGTGAAACCTGCAATAAAAAAAAAGAACGATAAAGTAACAATAAAAAAAAGAACGATAAAGTAACAATAAAAAAAGAACGATAAAGTAACACAGAGACAGCCAGTGCTGATCAACTAACACACTGGTACATATAGAAAAAATGATCAAGTAACACAGAGAGCAGTGCTGACCAATTAACATAGAGAGCCAGTGCCAAAAGAAAAACACAAATATGCATGCCTTAACTGGATTCGAACCCAGACCCCTCCATGGGCGAATGATCAAAAACATCGCTCAGACCACTGCACCACCGGATCGGCACACCACATTTCTGCACATACAGTATTAGGTCGATCTGAAAGATTCTGTGTGGGAAAGCGTGAACTCCAAGATTGATGCTCCTTGCCTTTTGGTCTTCCTTCAGCGTAAATGCAAGATGCTATGCATTCAAAATATACGCGTATTTTATTACATACCATTGCATCTAAAAATCCGATTAAAATAATTTTTTTCTGTCGATACCATTTCTCACAAAGACCATTTCTCGTCGACTTTCTTGTTCAAATAATTCGAAGTTTTCCCAATGAAGGGCATAAATATACTGCATATTGTTTATTTCTCTACTAGCGATAACAGTCGGCGTTTCCCGAGTTTAACGAAACATAGATCAGTCAGCTTTATGCAAGCTTTTTTCGAATTTTCCTTAAATAATGAATACGATATATTGCAGGGAAGCATTTGACTCGTAATGAAAAGGATCAAATGATCATATTTAGAGGATTTTAGGAAGGGAGTGTCTGACCCCAGGTCAGAAACAACCCTTAGAAAAAGGAAGCTATAGGAGATTTGGGCTAGAGTGCCCGATAGGAAAGTGACACGGAAGCGAAGTAGAAAGGGGGAGAAAGACGCCCTTATTTATTACCGGGGGGCCAGTACCTGGGGTCCGACGGCTTAACGTGCCTATCCGAAGCACGGTGGATATTTAGTGGATCGAGCGTTCGTACCTGCCTGGGATCGAACCTGAGGTGCTTTCCGTGGCAGTCACGAACGTTGCCCACTAGGCTACCCGCGGCCCGTAATGAAAAGGATTAAAAAACGAACAGATATATATTTGTGTCGGCAACGAAATGAATTATTGTAGACCAAGCGTGGCGTAACAAACTCTTAAGTCAAATCCCTTTCAGTTGTGATACTAGGTAACGGACGGTCAAGTTTCCACTCCTCCCCTTGTGAACTAAGGGCTAACGCTGGTTGGCCAAAATAATCCCTCAAAATGCGAATTTTACTTTACCACCTATAACTCACCCAGAAAAAAAATCTGCGATTCAACTTCAAACTTTTGAAGCCGTACTTTATCATTTTTCAGCCCTGTCAAAGAAAATCAAACTTTTGTTTTTTGACAAAAAATAATGAAAAACCTAGTAATAGTAAGTATGAGGTAATTTATTGCTGCATTGTAAACAAGTATACGAATGTTATACACACACACACAAACACACACACACGCGCGCGACACGGAAAAATAAAACCCTTATCTAAAACAAGAGTTAGCCAAAAGCATAACAGCGTTAAAGGATGGCAGAAATTTTCCCGAATAAGTGAATTGTCCTTAGGAATTTTCCCACGTTTTATGGCCAAAATATTAGGCAATATGGTATTAGGCAAAATGGGAAATGCGAATTCCGGCTGAAATTTCGTACTTCTTTTTTTTTTTTTTTTTTTTTTGGAGGTTTAACGACCACCGTGAGCAACTCAATGGGCTATAAATTTCGTACTTCCATGGCCACTCATGCCAACCAATATTAAGTATCATGAGATTAGGCAAAACGGGAAGTGGAATTCCGATTGAAATTTCGTACTTCCATTTTACAGCCATTCATGCGAACCAATATTAGGTAATATGAGATTAGGCAAAATGGAAAGTGGAATTCCGACTGAAATTCCATAGCCTCATTTTACAGCCTAAGGACTCGAATATTAGGCAAAATGGTCTTATGCAAAACGGGAAATGAAATACCTCCATTTTACAGCCACTGATGACCCCGAATAATAGGCAACATGAGATTAGGCAAAATGAAAAGTGGAATTCCGACCGAAATTCGTGCCCTCATTTTACAGCCTAATGACCCCAAACTTATGCAAAACGGGAAGTAAAATTTTTACTGAAATTTCATACCTCCATTTTACAGCCACAGAAAGTACCAGTTGAACATATCATGCAAATTTTATTATTTTAGAGAACCAAAGTCAGCCTCTTTGAAATGCCTCATGATCACACAAGCACCCACAAAACATGTAACTACCGTGTGTCAGCCTCTAATGACCTTCTCTAATGTATATAAAAATACAGAAAATAAGTAAGCAAATAAATACGCAAAAATAAAGAAATGAGGTATAAAAAAACCCCATAAAACTATTTAAATTATTTATTTACCCTTGGATATAAAAAGCACACTTAACATAATGCAACAATGTTTCCTCACATGGTACAAAAATATTATCTTTACTCTGTTAAGGTGCGTCGCATAAATATAGAGACAGTCGAATTTGCGCCGTGAACGCAATGCGAATATAGGTAGGAAGCTGAAGTGGTACCTAATTAGACATAACCCTAAAACAAACGTTTCGATCCGTCGAGATGACCGGATTGTGTGAAAAGAACACCACAAAGTGAAATAGTGTAATTTTAGGTGTCTCATAAATATAAAAACAACTATGTAAAGTAGCCAAATGCAAATGAGATGTACAAATTAGCATGTTGTACGCACGCGCATGGGCCGTAATTCGGTTCAGCCTATGAAAGACAGCGTACCTGCCGTCAGACATTCATTTGCCGAAATGCCACGCAACAGTCAACTTTCTGGTGAGGAGGTGCAGAAGATTTGGAGACTGAGAGCAAATGGATTGTCTGTAGCGAAAATTTGTAAAGCCATGAGGAGGAGTAGGGCAGTCATTTATAAGACTATCGAAACGCGGTGCGTTAACTGCCAGAAAACGTCATGGAAGGCCTCGAATAACAACCAAACGATATGATCGTACCATCATGCGTTTAGTTTTATCCCAAAGGTTATCACTACGTCAAGTTTCTCGGACTGTTGGTATCAAAGGACACAGTTCATCACGAAGGGTCACCGCCTGAAAGGACACAGTTCATCGACGAATCAAGGAAAGTCGCAACAATGTGCTGCGTAAAATGCGCCGTCTGCCACACCTCACACGGCGCCACAAGGAAGCTAGATTGTTATGGGCAAGCAGCCACATGCACTGGATGGACGAGTGGATCACAACTATTTTCTCCGATAAGAAAAAGTTCAACCTGGACGAGCCACACAACTTCCTCAGCAGTTGGAACTGCTATTGGCATGATTTACGACGCGAGCCACACAACTTCCTCAGCAGACAGAAAGGAGGGTGATCTGTGATGGGCAGGGGAGCTTTTGCGTTCAATGGGACAATGGATATCGCTTTTCTGCAAGGCAGGCAAAACTCCGAAACGTATCAGGACATACTCAAAGCCACCTTCTACCGTTTGCAGAAACTCTAGCGAGTGTTGATTATAGCAAGACAAAGCCTCTATCTATCGGTCTGCATCAACGAAAAGCTGGTTTAACACTCATCATGTGACAGTAATGGATTGGCCAGCACTCAGTCCAGATCTGAACCCTATCGAGAACCTCTGGGGTATCCTAGCTAGTGGTGTGTATGCGAATGGACGGCAGTTCTCAAGTGTGGTGGCACTGAAAGAACAGATTGAACGAAGTTGGTACGCACTCCGTCCAGAACACTTACATCACTTGGTGGACAGCATGCTCAATCGGGTTTTCAGTGCTATTCCGAACAACGGCTCCACTATTCCTACCGGAGATGCTCATAACTAGTAAGTCTTTATATTTTTGAGACAGCATATTTCTGTTTTTTTTCTTGTACTTGGCGTTACAATTGTTATGTTTCCGTCAAACTATTGTGCAGCTGCGTGTCCTATGCTATTTTTGCAATAAATATGAGGTTGTACATTTCAGCTCGTTGTTGTTTCTTTTTTATTCAAGAATTTGTTTTATCTCTATATTTATGCGACGCACTATATAAAAAAACCCCAAGAAAAATGACACCGAATTTTCGGGTGTAATAATCACGTCTTTTGAATCCATTCTGACACAAATTAAATTTATCAAAGCTATTTAAAGTCAATGGAACCGGTATGGAAAACAATAGTATCTCACGGAAGAAAGAAGTTTTTCAATCAGGTTTTTAATCCCTCATATATTGCTGTAAACGGAATCGTGAGCCTCCCTCTGGTTGCAGACTTGTTCGTTAAGAAAAACATGAATTTATATGAGAAACATTTCACACCGGAAACGTTCTCCAACACAGAAAGTATTTTTCAAATCGGACTCTTAGAAACAGAGATATCGACAAAAATAAGATGTGACTTTATGTCCCCTGGTGGTAAAACCATGCATTATTTTAGAAGGAAAGTATTCTCAAAAGTTTTTCCATATGAGCGGAATCGGTACAAGAAAAAAAAAAAAAAAATTTAGTCGAGTTTTCAGAAGCCCAGATTTTTCTACAAATACATCAGAAGCAGAAATTAACACTTATGCCCCTGGTGGCCAAACCATTCTCTACCAAACATTAGAAATTATATGAAAAATATTTTCAATCAGGTGTTGTATGCGTTACAGGAAGAATTTTTCAAATCGGAGTTTTAGAAGCAGAAATAACGCAGAAAACGCAATTTGCATTTGTGCCCCCTAGCGCAGAGTCTATGAGTTACTTGAAAATTTTGAAATTATATGAAAAACATGTCACACTGTAAACACTATTCTACAAAGAAGGAATTTTTGAAAGCGGACTCCTAGAAGTAGAGACATTGACAAAAATTATATATACATCTACGCCCCCTGGCGTAGAAACCATGCATTATTTCAAGAAGAAAATATTTCTTAAAGGTTTGTCGACATGAGTAGTATCCGTTTACAAACCACTTTTTTTTCAATCGAGAATTTAGAAGCTCATGTTTTGCTGCAAACACATCAGAAACAGAAATTAAGATTTACACCCCTGGTGGCCAAATCATTTTTTTTTACAAAAATTAGAAATTACATGCAAACGATTTCCCATCAGGAGTTGTATCCGGTACAGAAAGAAATTTTCAAATCGGAGATTTAGAAGCAGAGATATAGGGGGAAGCGCAATTTACCTCTACGCGCCCTAGCAGAAAGTTCATGAATTATTTGAAAATTTTGAAATTATATGAAAAACATGTCTCACTGAAAACACTTTCCAACAAAGAAGAATTTTTTTTTAAATCGGACTCTTTCAAGTAGAGATATATTGCCAAAAATAAGATATACGTCTACGCCCCCTGGCAGAGAAACTATGGAATATCTTAAGAAGAAAATATTCCGAAAAAGTTAATCGATGTGAGTGGCATCAGTCCACGAAAGAATTTTTTTCAATCGATAATTTAGAAGCTCAGATTTTATGGCGAATACATCAGAAGCAAAAATTAACACTTACACCCCTGGTGGCCAAAGTATTCTTTACCAAAAATTTTAAATTATGTGCAAAAGATTTTCCATCAAGAAGTGTATCCGCTGAAGAAAAGATTATTCAAATCGGAGTTTTAGAAGAAGAGTTATGGGGGGAAATGTAATTTACTTTTACGCCCCCTAGCGGAAAAATCTGTGCGTAATTGGAAAGAGTAACTGTATCTAAAATACTCTTCGACATAAATGGAATCGAACGATAAAAGGATTTTTTTCAATCGGATGTTTAGAAGCAAATATGTGGAATAAAAGGTATTTATGAATTCGACATCATCTGCGTTTGCGCCCTCTAGCGGCGAAATTGTACAACGTAAAAAAAAATCGAAATAAAGGATCATCATTCGCATATTTCAAGCTTCCCAATGCAAAAATAATTTTGCCGCCCCGGTGGCGCAGTGGTCTAAGCGATGGCCTCTGATCATTCGTCCGAACGGGGTCCGGGTTCGAATCCCGGTGAGGCATGGATGTTGTGTTTGTCTTACGGCACTGGCTCTCTCCCTTCCCTGGAACCAGTGATCCTAAAATTAGGGACGGGCGACTGCTTATAGCCCATTGAGTTGCTCACGGTGGTCGTTAAACCTCCAATAAAAAAAAAAAAAATTAATAATTTTTCAAATCGGACTAATAGTTGCAGAGATATCTTGTCTACAGACGGACGGACGGACAAACCGATAACATAAGCACGATCTTGTTTTACAAAAGACGTGCTAAAAATGAAACAGGCCTCTGCTTCTTCATCCCCTCGAAGAACACCTTTCAGTTCGTTATATTCTGAAGGAACCGTTGTTTCGTGGAAACAACTGTAATGTAATGTACAAAAAACACCTTATTCTCATTGGTATAAAAATTTCCTTCATTGAACTGATATTTCTTTCACATTCTGTTGTTAATATACAGGTTTTGGACAAAATAATGTGAACATCTAGGAAGAGAAGGTTTTACGTAGCTAGTAGCGTGTGGAACCACCTTTGGTTTGGCATTCAAAATTGCCTGAATCCTTCTGGGAATGAACGCATACAAATGCTGGATGGTGGTTAGCGGGATGTTACACCATTCCTCACGCAGAAACTTCTCCTGGTGCTTGAGAGATGCAGGAGGAGGTTAACGGGATCTTACTCTGTTATCCAACACAGACCACTGTACCTCGATGATGTTTAAGTCTGGTGATTGGTGATGCCAAGTAAGTTTGAAAGTTCATCGTCATGTTTTCCAAACCATGTTTGGACATTCTGAGCTCGGTAAATTGGGGAGTTATCATGTTGATAGCAATAAACAATGCCTGAGCCATGCGATGGACTTGGTCGGCCAAGATGGTTTCATACGTCCTGCCAGTCATCCGTCCTTTCAAGGTGATTAAGAGACCTGCGAAAAACCACGATATGATCGCCCAGAGCATGACAGAACCACCACCATGCTTCACTGTTAGAAGCAAACAGTCCGGGTTGCACGTTTCTGACAGTGTTCTCCACACGTAAGCACGTCCTGTGTTGAAAAACAGTGTGAACGTGGATTCATCCGACCACATTACACGATTTCATGCATCGGCAGTCCACGTTGCATGCTCCTGGCGCCGCTGTCGTCGCCGTTGTGAATTCACCCGGGTCGTCACCAGAGGTTTCGCAATAACAGCTCTACCATGAATATTTTGTTTATGCAGTTCCCTGTGCACTGTTTTCGTTGATACTAGGGTCTGGAGATGCAAACTGAGCTCCGTACTAATTTACAGCGCCGTGGTCTTGTTATCACGTGAAACAATCCTCTTTAATGCTCTCCTGTCTCTATCAGTCAGGGTCGTTTTCCGGCCGCTCTTGTGCTTCGCAGACGAGGTTTTGCCACGAACACGGTATGCTGTCATGACGCTAGACACAGTAGCTCTCGATACCACCACTTCCCTGGCGACTGTTGTCACGGAGGCACCAACTACCCGGCCACCAACAATTAACACTCTTTCAAAGTCTGTTAGGTCGCTCATTTGGTCGTTACCCCGACAGAAAGTTTGCAACAAGACACTTTAAATGCATTTAAACAGGACCTTGAGGTCCTAAATAAAGTTATTACTACCAAAAAGTGGTGGATAGCTTGCATATTGCGATGTACGCAGCTGCATTAAAAGTAACGTCTCTGAGCGTTACTTTTATTTTGCCCAACCCTTTTGTACATGTTGTGACGTATATTCTAAATTAACTTTCCGTTTTAGTTTCTTTCATTATGTAAATTTTGAGTTTACTCTCAGGTATACTTCACACTTAACGTGATATCTTCTCAAACGAATACTGTTGGCAACAGAATTGAGGTCAGAATGAACGTGACGTATGCCTGTTATGAGATAAAAACCAGAGATAAAAATTACGAGACAACAGTTGCTCGTGTGGGGTGTTGAATGTGGGGTGTTGATTTGTGTTAGAGATGTGTTTTGCGATTTCTATACTATCCTGAAGTGCTATTATCTGTGCTGGAGAAATAAGCATCATTTACAGTAAGTTGACTTCTGTTTAAATGTTTCGTCTGGCCGTTAAGGTTTAATTTAGGAACTATTTCATTAGGTTTAATTTAGGAACTATTTCATCGTTTTTTAAATAACGTAAGAAAAGCGATAAAAGTTCAGTACGAAAAGATCTTACGTTATAATGTATAGGAACTATTGCTATGACTGTGAAAAGGGGCATCAAGCCTTCGAGAATAACTGCCTACCTGTGATCCAGTTTTTATAAATTGAAACCGTAAAGGAACTGCTTTTGTTTTTAATGCTTCTTTCACAGCTGCCATAAAAAAAATTCCTTGCTATTTCTTTATGCACATGAAGTTTCCAAAAAACGTTTTAGTAAAATCTGTTTTACTGAGAGTAGGGGCCCCCCTCTTTCTGACGTAAAAGCTCTGAAATAAAAGCAACTGTATATCAGAGACTGTTGACCACGTCAAGTTGTACTGTCCAATGAAGTTACTAATTTTTAGCACGTCTTTTGTAAGAAAAGATCATACTTATATTATCGGTTTGTCTGTCCGTCTGTACCCACGATATTTCTGCAACTATTTGTCCGACTTGAAAAATTCTTTTTGCATTGGGAAACTTGAAATATGCGAATGATGATCCTTTATTTCGTTTTTTTTTTCGTTGAACAATTTGCCGCTAGAGGGCGCAAACGCAGATGATGTCAAATTCAAAAATACGTTTTAATCCACATATTTGCTTCTAAACATCCGATTGAAAAAATTCTTTTACCTTTCGATTCCATTTATGTCGAAGAGTATTTTAGATATAGTTACTTTTTCAAATTAAGCATGGATTTTCCGTTAGGGGGCGTAAAAGTAAGTTGCATTTCCCCCGACAATTCTTCTGCTAAAACTCCGATTTGAAAAATGTTTTCTTCAGCGGATACACCTCCTGATGGAAACTCTTTTGCATATAATTTCAAAGTTTTGGTAAAGAAAAGTTTGGCCACCAGAGGGCGTAAGCGTTAATTTTTGCTTCTGATGTATTTGCCATAAAATATGAGCTTCTAAAATATAGATTGAAAAAAATTCTTTTGTGGACTGATGCCACTCACATCGATAACCCTGTTAGGAATATTTTCTTCTTAAAATATTCCACAGTTTCTCTGCCGGGGGGCGTAGATGTATATCTTATTTTCGTCAATATCTATACTTCTAGGAATCCGATTTGAAAACTTTCTTCTTTGTTGGATAGTGTTTTCAATGTGAAACGTTTTTCATATAATTTAAAATTTTCAAGTAATTCATAGACTTTCCGCTAGGGGGCGTAGAGGTAAATTGCGTTTCCCCCTATATCCCTGCTTGTAAATCTCTGATTTGAAAAATTCTTTCTGCACCGGATACAGGTCCTGGTGGGAAATCTTTTGCACATAACTTCAAATTTTTGTACAAAATGGTTTGGCCACCAGGTGGCGTAAGTCTTAATTTCCGCTTCTGATGTATTTGTAGCAAAATATGAGCTTCTAAAATCTCGGTTGAAAAAAAGTCGTTTGTTGACCGATACTACTCATGTCGACAACCCTTTTAAGAACATTTTCTGCTTGAAAAACTGCTTGGTTTCTACGCCAGGGGGAGTAGATGTATATCTTATTTTTGTGAATATCTCTACTTCTAGGAGTCCGATTTGAAAAATTCCTTCTTTGTAGAATAGTGTTTCCAGTGTAACATGTTTTTCATATAATTTCAAAATTTTCAAGTAACTCATAGACTCTGCGCTAGGGTGCACAAAGGTAAATTGCGTTTTCTGCGTTATTTCTGCTCCTAAAACTCCGATTTGAAACATTCTTCCTGTATCGCATACAACACCTGATGGAAAATATTTTTCATACAATTTCTAATGTTTGGTAAAGAATGGTTTGGCTGCCAGGGGGCATAAGTGTTAATTTCTGCTTCTGATGTATTTGTAGCAAAATCTGAGCTTCTGAAAACTCGACTAAATTTTTTTTTTGGACCGATACCGCTCATATGGAAAAACTTTCGAGAATACTTTCTTCCTAAAATAATGCAAGGTTTTCCCACCAGGGGACGTGACGTTAAGTCACATCTTATTTTTGTCGATATCTCTGTTTCTAAGAGTCCGATTTGAAAAATACTTTCTGTGTTGGAGAGCGTTTCCGGTGCGAAATGTTTCTCATATAAATTCATGTTTTTCTTAACAAACAAGTCTGCAACCAGAGGGCGGAAGCTCACGATTCCGTTTACAGCAATATCTGAGGGATTAAACACCTTATTGAAAAACTTCCTTCTTCCGTCAGATACTTTTGTTTTCCATACCTGTTCCATTGACTTTGAATAGCTTTGATAAATTTAATTTGTGTCAGAACGGATTCAAAAGACGTGCTTATTACACCCGAAAATTCGGTGTCATCTTTCTTGTTTTTTCTTTTTTGATTGAAGGTTTAAACAATTAGTTATTTGTCCTGGTTCACACATACAGTTTTCTCTTGAGTTCTTGCAGACACAGTATTTGTGACACAGGGTACAACAAATATTCGAGTCATGTACATCAACAAATTACATGGCGAACATGTGATACGGTATGCCACTTTATCAAATAAAAGAGTGAGAGAGAGAGAGAGCGCCAGTGCTGAAAGACAAACACAATAACCATGCCTTACCCGGGATTGGAACCCGGACACCTCCCTGGGCGAATGATCAGAAGCTATCGCTTAGACCACTGCGCCACACAAGTGGCAAAATCATTCCCACCGGGAATGCTGTCAGACTAAAAAAGAACGTTTTTTTAAACGAGCACAATGCGAAACTCAATGGTCTGTAAGCTACTGTTTGTCATTTTCATGTAGGACTTCCGTCCACAGGGAGTAGAGTTTAGGTTCCAGCCACCTACAGCGAGATCGCCTTTTGGGCAGGACACAGAAACGGAAGGAATGAGAGCAAGTCTAGCGACTTTTTGACAGAACAGTTTGTAGTGAGATTAGAGTACAGTAGATGGCGCCACCGTACAAGTACGATATTGCACATAGATGGGTGAGAGAATTTCAGGGAGGACATAGGAAAGGATACCCATTTAACCAGTGGGTCCAGCCTGGGGGCCGTCACTTTACGTGCTCGTCCGATGCACGGCGGATATTCAGCGATTGTTAGTAAATCACACCATCTCTGAAAGATCAGCCCAGGCTAGAACCTGGGGACCCAGCATCGATAGTCTGAAACACTAACCACTAAGCCATCCGCGGCTGATGGTCTGTAAGCAGTCGCCTGTCTCTAATATATAGAGCCAATGGTTCCAGGGAATGGAAAGAGCCAATGCAGTAAGACAAACACAGCGTCCATGCCATACCTGGAATTCGAACCCGGACCCCACCCTGGGCGAATGGTCATATATATTAGCCATCGCTTAGATCACTGTGCCACAGGGGTGGCAAAATGATCTCCACCAGGAATGCTATCTGCCAAAGAAAGAACGTTTTTTTTGAACGAGCACAGTGCGCAACCAGCGGTCGCCCGTCTGTAATACAGAGCCACTGGTTCCAGGGAAGAGAGAGAGCCAGTGCCGTAAGACAAACACAGCTTCCATGCCTCAAGGGATTCAACCCGAACCCGACCCGGACGAATGATCAGACGCCGTCGCTTAGACTACTACGCCACCGGGGCGAAAAAATGATCCCCACCAGGAACGCTGTCAGACACGGAATGTTTTTTGATTGAGGGTTTCATGAGCATCGTGCTCAACCCAGTGGGCTATAAGCAGTCTCTTGTTTGTAATTTGGAGCCACTGGTTCGAAGGAAAGGAGAGAGTCAGTGCCGAAAGAGAAACACAACATCCATGCCTTCCCCGGGATTCGAACCCGTACCCCATCGGAACGAATAGTCATATACACTCGCCGTCAAAAAAAAAATAGTTACACCCAGAAGAAAGCAACCGACAAGAATGAAATTTGGTTGGTAGGTTTGATATCGTGAGACAAGCAGATGATTCAAGTACCACGCTCAGCGGCGCATGTAACGCGAGCAAGGAGGGGTTGGAGCTCTGTGCCTGACCGGCTATATAAGGTCGTCCCGATGCGCGTGCTTGCCACTCTGACTCGTTCTGTTGTGTTGGTTGCATTCTCTGCAAGTGAAATATGCCTCGGAGAAAAGTTCGGATGAAATTCAAGCTGTTGGAGGAGTTCAAAAGGTGCCGCATCGTCGGGCTGTGAGAAGCTGGATGGTCTTATCGCCGTATTGCGTGCCATATTCGTCGTGCGGATACCACCATAGCATGCTGTTGGCGGTATTGGATAGAACAAGGCACGCAGAAGCAACAGGAAGGGTTTGGGCGACCTAGAGGAACCACGGAGAGAGAGAGAACCGACGGGTTATTCGACATGCGCGGAGTGACCCAACAGCCATTGAGGATTGCGGATATTCAGCGAGCAGTGGTGCCCTCGATGCATTGTCAGATTAGTGCTAGCACCAGTGGAAGACGGCTGTATGACGTAGGACTACTGCATGACAGATCGTTACGACCACTGTCCTTAACACCATTGCATTGTCGCCAAAGACTGTAGCCCCATCGGTGGCGCAGTGATCTAAGCGACGGCTTATAAGGTGAGGCATGGATGTTGTGTTGCCTTACGGCCCTGGAACCAGTGGCCCTAACTTCCCTGGAACCAGTGGCCCTAAATTAGGGACGGGAGACTGCTTATAGCCCATTGAGTTGCATATGGTGGTCGCTAACCTACCAATAAAAAAAAAAGACTGTAATGATGTAGTGCCAGACTGTCATGGAGTCACCCAGAATGGCAGCCTGGAGATTGAACGGTGGCGCAGGTGAAATTCACAGAGCAGTATATATACAACCCAAAGACAGGCTTCCGGTTGGTAGGGCAGCGAGTGGCCTGGTGAGCAACGTTCGTGACTGCTGCGGAAAGGACCTCAGGTTCGATCCCAGGCAGGTACGAAGGCTCGATCCACTAAATATCCGCCGTGCATCGGATGGGCACGTTAAGCCATCGGACCCCAGGTACTGGCTACCAGGTAATAAATAAGGGCGTCTTTCTCCCCTTTCTACTTCGCTTCCGTGTCACTTTCCTACCGGGCACTCTAGCCTAAATCTCCTATAGCTTCCTATTTCTAAGGGCTGTTTAAGACCTGGGGTCAGACACTCCCTTCCTAAAAATCCCCCACATATGATCATGATGCTTTCGGTTGGTAGAGTGTTCGGAGTCAGAATGGGAAAAGATGCCGATTTATCGGAGTTGGATAAATGACAAATTGTTATGACACGGCGCCTCGGAACTACGATCTCGGAAACGAAACAGCTTCTGGGTTGTTTAAGTGTCTCTGTAGTGAGTATGTATCAAAAGTGGTGGACGATGGTTTGCCGTTTAGTGCACAGCACCGATGTTCAAAAAACCTCATTCAGCTCATTGATGCCAGAGGGGAGCGGAGAACGTCGCGTATTGTTCACAGCGACCGCAGGGCCGCAGTGCGTCAAATCAGCCGCAGCAACAACAGTGGTGATCAGGGCAATGTGTCACAGCACACAGTTCACAGCAACCTTCTGTGCATGGGCCTGCGTTGCCGAAGACCCTGCAGGGTACCCATGCTCACTGCACGTCATCACCAACAACGCCTGAAATGGGCCCAAGATCATCGAGATTGCACCGTGGATGATTGGAAGAAAGTGGCCTGGTCTGACGAATCTTTGGGGGTATGCAAAAGTTTCCGCCCCCAGCTAGCGGGCTCTGCTGTGCTGTCAGTCCGCACATGAAGCCAAGCACGGCAGTCGACAAAGTTCATTTGCGGCATTGCTTATTATTCATGATTAATTTAGGGAAAAGTGGAAGTTAAGCATCATCATCATCATCATTGTCAACCATTATCAATCCACTGCTGGACGAAGGTCTCCCCAAGTTTCCTCCACAACGGTCTGTCTTGTGCCAGTCTCCTCCATGTCACTCCCGCATATTTACGAATTTCATCCACCCATCTCCCATGTGGTCTTTTTCTGGGTCTTTTCCTGTCCCTTGGAATCCAATCTAAAATTTCGGATGTCCATCTATGGTCTGTCCTTCTGGCAGTATGTCCAGCCCATTGCCATTTCAGGGATTTAACTCTGATCATGATGTCTTCCACTCTCGTCATTTTTCGGATCCACGAGTTCCTCTTCTTATCTCTCCTGGTTATACCAAGCATGCACCTCTCCATGCTGCTTTGAGTTGTCTGCAGCCTTTGTATGTCTCTTTTAGTTAAGGTCCACGTCTCTGCACCATTTGTAAGCACTGGAAGGATGCATTGATCAAACACTTTTCTTTTAAGACATAATGGCATATTGCTCTTGAAAATTATGCTGTTTCTTCCAAAAGCTCTCCAGGCAAGTTTTGTACGCCGATTAATTTCTTCATCAATGTGACCCTCACTTGATATCTGCTGTCCAAGATAAACATACGTATCTGTTATCTCCAGTTTTTCTCCATCAATCGATAAATCTTCATTTCTTGTAAAAGCATTGAACATCACTTTTGTCTTCTGAAAGTTCATTTTTAATCCCACTTCTTTACTCTTGTCAGCAAGTTCCTGGATCATACTCTGCAGCTCTGATGGGGTAGTTGCAAAAATGACTACGTCATCAGCAAAACGAAGGTGGGTTAGATAATCTCCATTAATCTTTATCCCTTTGTTTTCCCAGTTCAGTGATTGAAAGACATTTTCCAATGTGGCATTAAAGAGCTTCGGAGATATGGTGTCACCTTGTCTCACTCCCTTTCCAATTTTTATGTGTGTTGTATTTTCAAACAGCCGAATCTTTGCACTTGCATTTTCAATGATGTTATTAATAATATTAATGTATGCATCTTCAATACCGCAGGATTTCAGAGCCGTGGTAACTGCTGATGGTTTCACCGAATCAAAGGCTTTTTCATAATCGATAAAAGCCATGCACAATGGAAGTTCATATTCCCTCGCTCTTTCAATTAGTTCTCTCAGTACATGGATATGATCTATTGTGCTTTAGCCACTCCTGAATCCAGCTTGTTCTCTCGGTTGAGCCATGTCCAGTGTTACCTTCAAGCGGTGTGAAAGAACTTTAGTGAAGATTTTATAAACCACTGATAGGAGGCTGATAGGTCTGTAGTTCCTGAGATCCTCAATGTCACCTTTTTTATGTAGCAGGATCATTGTAGCATTGTTCCAATCCTCAGGAATCTTCCCTTCATTAAGGCATCGAGTGAAAATTTGGGCTAGTACTGTTTCAATTTCTCCACTTGCTTCTTGTATGATGTCTATAGTAATTCCATCTTCTCCTGGAGCTTTCCCCCGCTTCATGTTCTTGATTGCATGAGCAACTTCTGCTGGGAGGACTGGAAGAACTCTGGTACCTTTCATGATGTCTGGAGTACATGTATCATCCCTTTCATATAATTTGGAGTAGAAATCTTTCACTCTTGTCAAAATTTCGCCTCTATTTCTTGTTATAGAACCATCTTCTTTTCTCAGAGCCATAATCTGTTTTCTTCCCTTACTGAGATGTCCCTTTGCTATCTTTAGGCTTTGGTTGTTTTCAATTGCTTTCCTCACTAGCTCACAGTTGAATTTCCTTACGTCTTCAGTGATACTTTTTCGTGCTGTCTTGCATAGCTCTATATATTCCACTTTGGAAGTCACATCTTCTTTAGTTGTCCTCATCTCTCTTCTTTTTTGCATCAACATTTTGGTTTTTCCTGATAATTTGTTTACATGCAACTTGTTCTTAGACCCAGCTAATTTTGTTGCTGTTTCCATAAGAGCTTTGGTTACTTTTCTGTTAACTTCCGAAATATCCACTTCTTCCGATGTTAGGCCTTCTAAAGCAGAGAATCTGTTCTTCAGTTCCAACTTGAAAGTATTATGGTGTTTTTTAAGGTTGGTTATGTCAATACATTTTGTTTGTCTTATGAGCTTGCCACGTTCCAGTTTAGTGTTGAGGTGCATCTTACATCTTACCAATCTATGGTCACTACCTGTGTTGAACTTGTTTAGCACACTGCAGTCTTCGATGACGAATTTTTTGTTACACATAATAAAATCAATTTCACTTGTCGTCCCAATTGGATGTCTCCATGTCCATTTCCTGTGTGGCTTTTTCTTGAAAAAGGAATTCAAGATGAAAAATCCTTCTGCCTCTGCAAACTCAACGAGAGTATTTCCACGCTGGTTTCTGTTGCCGTGACCGAATTTACCTACTGAAGTTTCATTCTGTTGCCGGTGCCCTATTTTTGCATTGAAATCTCCCATAATTATCTTCAAGTGCTGCTTACCTTTATTATTTAGATGACGAATTTCCTCATAAAATTCTTCAATTTCTTCTTCAGGATGACTTGTGGTGGGTGCATAAGTTTGAATAATCTGAGCCTGGTATCTTCTCGATAGTTGGATAACGAGTCGTGCAGCTCTGTCAGAGGAACTTTCAACTTCTACCACTTTATCCTTCAGTTTCTTGTTTATTATAAATCCAACACCACTAGTTCTGCCAGTATCTGTCCCACGATAATAGAAGAGATGTCCACTTTTCAGTTCAATGAGATCTTCTCCTTTTCTCCTTACCTCACTTAGCCCGACGATGTCCCACTTGATCCTTTGTAGTTCCTCTTCCAATTCAAGAAGCCTTGAATCAGAAGATAGGGAGCGTCCGTTGTAGGTAGCCAAGGTCAGCATCAAATGGCAGCCTAGTCCGGTCCTCCGGGGATTCTTAGCACCCTCTGCCTTCATGTCGCACTGGCCGCTGCCTTGGCCAGGTACATTCCAGCTGCCGGAGACTGAGGGCCAAGATTTAAGTTGTAGAGTCATTTTGGAGGTGTTTGGCCATAACTCACCACGCTGGCCAAGCGGGTTGGTGAGTGTGGGATAGCATTTCCTCTGATCCCGATGGTATAGTTATACCGCTATTTGCGGTCGTCAGAGCCCCTTTAGTGGGAACAGGATGCACCACGAGAAGGCGGGGTTGACATTTGTCAAGGAGAGGCTGTGATGTTACGCATCACCTGACCTTACATCCCTAAGCATACAGTTAAGCATACGGTTCAATATGTCAGGCAATGAGGAAACGCTTATGGGTGAGCGGACGTGTCGAGAATGGTTTGCCAGGTTTAAGAAAGGTGATCTAAGCTTGGAAGCAAGCCACGTTCAGGTACACCGCAGGAACTCTCAGACCAATGGCTGGAATCACTGTTGCAAGAAGATGCCACACAATCAACCACGCAACCGGCGTAACGTTTGAAAGTGGTTCAAACCACGGTGGTACGGCGTCTACAGGCCTTGGAAAAGATCCACAAGATTGTTAAGTGTTCCGCATACTTTAACGGGGCGTAATATTAGTCAACGATTGGGCATCATCTGCATGTCCTTGCTGAAGAGGTTTCAGGGGAAGAATTTCTTGTGGAAGGTTGTCACCGGGGATGAAAAATGGGTCTATTGCGACAACCCCGTACGCAAGAGATCCTGGGACGGCCCAGGCGAGCCATCAACATCCACTGCAAGACAGGATATCCACGGGGGGAAAGTGGCTGTTGTGTATGTGGTGGGATATGCATAGAGTGCTGTACTTCGAACTGTTGAAACCGGGCGAAACAATCACTGCACAACGATATAGCGGTCGGTTGATCAAATTGAACCCTGCAATCGAGCAAAAACGCCCATGGACAGGTAAAGGACGCCGCCCAGTCATCTTGTTACACGATAATGCCAGACCACATGTCGGTGCCACCACTAAATCAACCCTTGAATAGTTACACTGAGAGGTTTTACCGCACTCGGCTTACTCCCCGGACATCGCACCCTCAGACTTTCATCTGTTTCGCTCTTTGCAACATTTCCTAGCCCAACAGCAGTTCACCACAGTTCCAGAGGTCGAAAATTTTGCCACTGCATTCTTCAGCTTAAAACCCCAGTCCTTTTATCACTGGGGCATTCATTTGATGCCTGAAAAATAGCAAAAGGTAATTTATGCGAATGGCCAATATTTCGTTCAAGAAATGTGTACTTGTTTCCTGATTGTTCCTGTCTTTTTTCTCTTTAAAACGGCGAAAACTTTTGCCTACCCCTAATAGATTCCTGGCGTATCACGTAGACGGCTGAGTGTGGATACACCAATTACAACGAAGGCTATGACACTTGGATGCACTGTTGGGCGGAAACAGGCCGGTGGCGAAGATGTTATGCCGTGGACGATGTTTTCGTGGGACACTTTAGGCCCCATTATCCTAATAGCACAATCCCCGACAGCTGTTAGGTATCTGAACATCGTTGCAGACCAAGTTCAGTCATTCATAGCAATTGTGTTCCCTGCTGGTGATGACCATTACTAAAAGGATAATGCGCCATGCCACACTACCAGAATCGTCAAGGAGTGGTTCGAGGACATGCTGGTGACTTTCTGTTAATGCCCAGGCCTCCAAATTCACCTGACATGAACCTAATCGAACATTTGTGGTTCGACTTGGAAAAGCGAGTTCAAGCTAAATCACCACAAACCTGAAATGTACGGTAACTGAAGGATCTGCTATTGACATTATAGTACCAGATACCCCAGGATACCTATCGTCACCTTATCGAATCGATGCCTTGCCGAGTGGCCGCTGTTTTGTGGGCTAAAGTGGGTCCTACAGCTTATTAGGTAGGTGGTAATAGTGTAATGGCTCATTGGTGTACATACCTCCAATTACTTGAATGTTGGGGTTAGTACGATCAGCTATAGCTTTACGGGAATTCATGTCTGCCATTTTCTTAACCATAAGTTGTTGCTCATGATGCACCTTTTTCATCCTAGCGTACTTCACATGTCTTATTGGCAAAAATGCCACAAACCCCTTTTTTAGCACGTTTTTTTTAAAAAAAAGATCGGGCTTATGTTACCGGTTTGTCTATCCGTCCGTCCGTCCGTCTGTGCCCACGATATCTCTGCAACTATTAGTCCGATTTGAAAAATTATTTTTGCATTGGGAAGCTGAAAATATGTGAATGATGATCCTTTATTTCGGTTTTTTTTTTTACGATGTACAATTTCGCCGCTAGGGGCGTAAATGCAAATGATGTCGAATTCAAAAATACGTTTTATTCCACATATTTGCTTCTAAATATCCGATTGAAAAAATTCTTTTATCTTTCGATTCCATTTATGTCGGAAAGTGTTTTAGATGTAGTTGCTTTTTCAAATTACGCGTAGATTGTCCGCTAGGGGGCGTAAAGGTAAATTACATTTTTCTCGATAACTCTTCTTCTAAAACTCCGATTTGAAAAATGTTTTCTTCAGCGGATACACCTCCTAATGGAAAATCTTTCGCATACAATTTCAAATTTTTGGTAAAGAATACTTTAGCAACTAGGGGGCGTAAGTGTTAAATTTTTGCTTCTGATGTATTTGCCATAAAATCTGAGCTTCTAAAATAACGATTGAAAATAGTCTTTCGTGGACTGATGCCACTCACATCGGTACCTTTTCGGAATATTTTCTTCCTAAAATATTCCACAGTTTCTCCGCCAGGGGGCGTAGATGTATATCTTATTTTTGTCAATATCTGTACTTCTAGGAGTCCGATTTGAAAAAATTCCTTCTTTGTTGGATAGTGTTTCCAGTGTGACATGTTTTTCAAATAATTTCAAAACGTCACATAATTCATACTTTCCGCTAGGGGGCTTAGAGGTAAATTGCGTTTCCCCCTATATCTCGGCTTCTAAACCTCCGATTTGAAAAATTCTTTCTGCACCGGATACAGCTCCTGATGGGAAATCCTTTGCACATAATTTCAAATTTTTGTAAAAATGGTTTGGCCACCAGGTGGCGTAAGTCTTAATTTCCGCTTCTGATGTATTTGCAGCAAAATGTGAGCTTCTAAAATCTCAATTGAAAAAAAAGTGGTTTGCTGGCCGAAACTACTCATGTCGACAAACCTTTTAGGAACATTTTCTTCTTGAAATAATGCATGGTTTCTTTGCCAGGGGGCGCAGATGTATACCTTATTTTTGTCAATATCTCTACTTCTAGAAGTCCGATTTGAAAAACTCCTTTGTTGGATAGTGTTTCCGATGCGAAATGTTTTTCCTATAAATTCAAAATGTTCAAACAAATCATAGACTTTCCGCTAGGGGGCACAAAGGTAAATTGCGTTTTCTGCGTTATTTATGCTTCTGAAGCTCCAATTTTTTAAATTCTTCCTGCATCGCGTATCAGAATTGATGGAAAATATTTTTCACATAATTTCTAATGTTTGGTAAAGAATGGTTTAGTTACCAGTGGGCATAAGTGTTAATTTCTGCTTCTGATGTATTTGTAGCAAAATCTGGGCTCCTGAAAACTCGACTGATTTTATTTTTTTTTTCTTGGACCGATACCGCTCATGTGGAAAAACCTTTTGAGAATACTTTCTTCCTAAAATAATGCATGGTTTTCCCACCAGGGGACGTAAAGTCACATCTTATTCTTGTCGATATCTCTGTTTCTAAGAGTCCTGGTTGAAAAATTATCATTATTATTATATACTAAATTATTTCATTGTTGGAGAGCGTTTCCGGTGCGAAATGTTCCTCATATGAATTCATGTTTTTCTTACCGAACAAGTCTGCAACCAGAAGCTCACGATTCCGTTTACAGCAATATCTGAGGCATTAAAAACCCGATTGAAAAACTTCTTTCTTTCGTCAGATACTATTGTTTTCCAAACCGGTTCCATTGACTTTGAATAGCTTTGATAAATTTGATTTGCGTCAGAACGGATTCAAAAGACGTGCTTATTACACCTCGGTGTCATCTTTCTTTTTTTTTTTTTATTGGAATTTTAACGACCACCATGAGTAATACAATAGGCTATAAGCAGTCGCCCATCCCTAATTTATTGTCACTGGTTGCAGGGAAGAGAGAGAGAGTCAGTGCCGTAAGATAAACACAACATCCATGCCTCACCGGGATTCGAATCGGGACCCCTTCCGGACAAATGATCAGATGCCATCGCATAGACCACTGCGTCACCGGGGTTGCAAATACAATCGTGGCCAAAAGTCCGGCATCAGCAGACCAAAAGTCAATTTTTGATGTTTGAAGTCCGCTTATAGAGCGTAATGGTAAAGTCAGGAATACATATTATACATCATTTTAAAGGACATTTTATGCTGAATTCAAATGGTTTTACAGAATGTTATTACCAGTAATAGAAGTGAAGTTACAAGCAAAAGTATAGCGTCTGGTCATAAAAAGCAAAAAAATAGTGGAATTTGTGAAACTGGTGAATAATGCATTTAACGTAAAATTACTGTACAGTACATTACTGAAAGATGCAGGATACTTAAGGTAACGTACCAACAAGCAAACAACGCTTTAATATTTAATTGAATAACCACGGTTACTTAGTAAAAAAGTGCACCTTCTTGGCATGGAATTAATGAGCTTCTCTAGTTGTCCATTGGTGATAACACGGTTCCAAAATTGCTGTTAAATGTTATGATTCCACTGTCTTGCGCACCATTAAAAGGGTTGCAGAAACTGGATGTATGGGAAACATAAAAAGAACAGGTCGATCAAGGCTGTGTGTTGAACATGATGATCGCATGTTGATTCGTCGTTCCATAAAATCAAGGTTTAAACCAACCACTAATTTAAGAAATGAGTGGGAGAATGAAGTAGGCATCACTGCATCTGCACGTACAATTCGTCGTATAGGCTACAAGAAAATAGACTGACTGCACGAAAACTTTTCCTTGCTGAACAACAACGGCACAAAAGAATTGTTTGGGCCAAGGCACATAAGAACTGGAATGTTGATGAATGGAAAAATGTTATTTTCAGTGATGAACAACTGTTACCATTTCCACTAATAATGAAGATAATTATGTACGTCATCGGGCTGGTGAAAGATACAAGGCATGCTGCACTCAGCCAGCAATCACGCACCCACATTCGGTGATGTTAGGGTCCTGCACTTCAGCCAATGGTGTTGGTCGTCTGCACATTGTAGATTTCACATTGATTGGATCGAAATATGTGGAGGTTTTGGAGTTCAAACTGCTACAATCTGCACAACACATGGGTTTGCGGAATTTTATCTTTCAGGACGATAACGCGCCATGTCCTCGGTCAAAGCTGGTTGCCGAGTGGTTTACTCGAAATGTTATAAGAAAACTTAGTGGCCGGAACAGTCACTGGATCTAAATCCCATAGAGAATCTGTGGGTAATATTGAAGCAAAAGATCCGTTAACAAGGACCCACATCTAAAACAGCATTAATTGAGTCTGTAAGAGCCGTACGGTACTATGTCATCACCAATGGACAACTAGAGGAGCTCATTAGTTCCATGCCAAGAAGGTGCACTTTGTTACTAAGAAACCGTGGTTATCCAATTAAATATTAAAGCGTATTTTGCTTCTTGGTCATTTATTTCAAGTGTCCTGCAAATTTTAATTATGTACTGTACAGTAATTTAACGTTAAATGCCTTGTACACTAATTTCAGAAATTCCACTACTTTTTACTTTTTATGACTAGATGCTGTACTTTTGCTTGTAATTCCCTTGTGTTACTGTTAATTACATTTTGTAAAAATATTTGAATTTAGCATGAAATGTCCTTTAAAATGATGTATAATATTTATTCCTGACTTTACCATTACGCTATATAAGTTGACTTCAATAATAAAAAAATTACGTTCGGTCTGTTGGTGCAAGACTTTTGGCCACGACTGTAGAATGTTTCATCAGAGCTTACTCACATATGTCGAATTTAATGGTGCTTAAACTGAAAGTCCTGCTCGTGGCTTTCAGATTACGCACAAGAAAAATTTGGATAACAATTCCCAGCGTGTTTAGAACGTATGATTATGAAGAGCATGCCACGTCGCATCCGGCTCTCACTGCCCCTAATGTTGTCGCAACTGAACAATAAATGTACCAGATTTTTGTTTGTTTGAAGGTTTAACGACCGTGAGTAACTAACTCAATGGGATATAAGCAGTTTCCCTCCCTAATGTAGAGCCACTGGTTCCAGGGAAGGGAGGAAGCCAGTACCTTAGCCCAAAAACACCCATGCCGCACGGTAATCGAACCCGTACCCATCTCGAACTAATGGTCATATTTTTTTAGGTTTAACGACCACCGTGAGCAACTCAATGGGCTATAAGCAGTCGCCCGTCCCTAATTTAGGGTCACTGGTTTCAGGGAATGGAGAGAGCCAGTGCTGTAAGACAAACACAACATCCATGCCTAACCGGGATTCGAACCCGGACCCCGTTCAGACGAATGATCAGAGGCCATCGCTTAGACCACGGCGCCACCGGGGCGGCAAACCGGGATTCCAACCCGAACCCCGTTCGGACGAATGATCAGAGACCATCGGTTAGACCACTGCGCCACCGGGGCGGCCTAATGGTCATTAAGCCAGCTCTTAGATCACAGCACCTGAATGACGTTCGAGATTAATACACGGTTTTGTGGCGTAAGGGCAGACGTGCTCATAATGAGCGAATGTCTGAAATTTCACAAATTCAAATATTTAAAGTATTTGCACAATAAACATGAGGATACACATTTTTCTACTGAATATGTAATTTTTTTTTTGATTGGAGGTTTATTGACCACCGTGAGCAACTCAATGGGCTATGAGCAGTCGCCCATCCCTAATTTAGGGTCACTGGTTCCAGGGAAGGGAGAGAGCCAGTGCCGTAAGACAATCTCAACGTCAATGCCTCACCGGGATTCGAACCCGGACCCCTTTCGGACGAATGATCAGAAACCATCGCTTAGACCACTGCGCCACCAGGGCGGCATGTAAATATTACATAATGAATCCTCGATTTTTGTTAGTTCATTGTGCAGATAATAAAATTTCGTATTGTGAATGTGCGCAATAAATTTGTGAAGCCTGGAATCAAAGAAAGGAAAGCTATAACCGTCGGGCAGACGCACCCAAGCTTTTTTTTTTTTTTAATTGGAATTTTAACGACCACCATGAGCAACTCAATGGGCTATAAGCAGTCGCCCGTCCCTAATTTAGGGTCACTGGTTCCAGGGAAGGGAGAGAGCCAGTGCCGTAAGACAAACACAACATCCATGCCTCACCGGGATTCGAACCCGGACCCCGTTCGGACGAATGATCAGAGGCCATCGCTTAGACCACTGCGCCACCGGGGCGGCACACCCAAGCTTCTCCGGAACATCGAGCATGGGCCCGACTCTGACCATTCTGCTACCGAAACGGTAATAAATTGAGGCAATGCAAGCTTTTAATATTTCTTTTGACATATTTCAACATAAAATGTTTGTTCAAATCTTTGCTTTATCTATCCGTTTGTGAACTTATACCAAAAGATGTGTACGTTTTGGTTTATACACGATAAAGTTTTGTCATGAACAATTGTCGCATTATATTCGTGAAAACATTCTTTTAGGAAAGCGCAGGTACAAATCTGACCAAAGGGTTTCACACATATTCGATGCTTTCTCTAGGGCATGTGCTGTGGATATATCTATACATATAAAACTGAAAGCCCTTTTTGACTCATCACCGAATCTCAGAAACTACTGAACTTAGAACTTTCATATTTGGCAGGAATGTTCCTTTTACAACATAGAGGCACAATAAGAAAGGATTTTTTCCTACGATAACTTTAAGTGGGTCGAAATGGATTTTTTTTTTAATAAGTCAGCTTTGATAACGCTAGGACGTTTTGCAGTGATCGAGCCATTGTTGCCCAGCAACTGAAGCCCGCCGCCCCGGTGGCGCAGTGGTCTAAGGCGTTGGCCTCTGATCATTCGTCCGAAAGGGGTCCGGGTTCGAATCCCGGTGAGGCATGGATGTTGTGTTTGTCTTACGGCACTGGCTCTCTCCCTTCCCTGGAACCAGTGACCCTAAATTAGGGACGGGCGACTGCTTATAGCCCATTGAGTTGCTCACGGTGGTCGTTAAACCTCCAATCAAAAAAAAAAAAAAAAAAAAAAAAAACTGAAGCCCCGCCCTAAGTTTTGAATGACTTGAGTTGACCTGCTCAGTATATATTTTGTTCTAAATTTATTTGTTCTGAATTTATTTAACAAAAGACCTTAAAAATCACGTAAAAGGCGCTATATCATGTGCTTTGCATTTAAACATTTATATTAACGTTTGACATATCTAATGTCGCCGCCCCGGTGGCGCAGTGGTCTAAGCGATGGCCTCTGATCATTCGTCCGAACGGGGTCCGGGTTCGAATCCCGGTGAGGCATGGATGTTGTGTTTGTCTTACGGCACTGGTTCTCTCCCTTCCCTGGAACCAGTGACCCTAAATTAGAGACGGGCGACTGCTTATAGCCCATTGAGTTGCTCATAGTGGTCGTTAAACCTCCAATCAAAAAAAAAAAAAAAAAAAAATCTAATGTCAAGGTTTTTTGAGTCGAAATCAAATTATCAACATTCGTTTTCACCGAAGCACCGGTGACGCCATATAAAATTGTCACCATTAGTTTTCACCGAAGCAACGGTGACGTCATTTAAATGGTAAGGTGACTGCAATAAATATGCTGGTAGATTTTCATAGTAATTCAAATTTGAAAAAAAAAGGTTTCTCCCTTGAGATATTAGCGATGGCAACACAATTTTGCTCACGCTTCCAAAAACATTTGAACTGCTAGCTTTTAAATGTACAGTTTCGAACGAAATTGTGTATAAGAAAGGTTCTTTTCACATTTATTACATTTATGTTGAAAGTAATAATTTTGATTTGTTTCGTGTAGGCTTGAAGATTTTAATTTACAGTTTTGAATGAAATTGCTTATGTGTCGTCTGGCAGAATAAGTCAGGCAAACATGTGTTTCTCAAAAGAGCGAAGAAATATGCAGTGTATGGCCATTTCAACTATCGCAATTTGTTATGATGTAGGTTCATCAAAATCTTTCTTTTCAGTGGACCAAATAGATTTTATTTTAAGAAGAGGTGACAAGTTTTACATGGAGTGCAAAACTGTTAATCAAGTAAGACATCCTTTTCTTTCTATTGAAGATATTATTCCTACTGTTAATTTGAACTGTGAAGTGCTACGTATAGAAATTGTGTATCAGTTTTCTGGACTATTTCCTTCAAACGAAATCTCTTTCAAAAATGCCGTGAAACAGTTGGCTAGCAGATTAAATGGATTGCTACAGCAAGAAGAAGGTAATATAGGACTTCTCTTTACTGGTCACAGTCATACTATATCCTTCTGGAAAGTTGATGATGACTTCAACCTTTTCAATTCCCATCCAGTTAAAGACAAGGGAAGATGGCAAGAAGGGTGTGTGGCACGATTGTTTAAATGCATTACAGTGGACGCTCCTGCAACGCTTCTTCTTTGTCAAGAAAATTTTGATTCACAACAATTTGAGGTGGCACAAATAATTGTCTTGAATGTATCCAGAATTGACTATCCTTGAAATCTATCTATTGAGGAATCGCCTACTCGCAAACCCCCATTTCGTACATTCAGTCGAGCCCATTTGAGCAGTCAAATAGTAATTCTGAAAACAGAAGAGGTTCTAAACGACGTGCTCGCTTTTCAGATAACGCTAAAAAAAATGAGGAAAGCATCAACAATATATGCTAAAACAAATCCTAATGTACACCGGGCCGCTGCTGAAAAGTACAAACAAAAAAACAAATCCAGAAGTGAACCGGGCTGCTGTTGAAAAATAGACGAAAAGCAATCCAGAAGTGCATCGGGCCTCTGCTGAGAAATATACTAAAAAAAAAAAAAACTGAAGTGAATCGAACCGCTGTTGCTCACTACGATTCTTCTCACGAAAAACGATTGCGAAGAAAAAAACAACCATGGTTACAGAAAATGAACTTTGGTTTTATGTATAATCCGGATATTGAGTATGAAAGAGATAAATGTGTTGAATTAGGTTCATTGGATGTGGTTTGTAAATGGTGTAAGGCTCTCAAGCAGAAGGAAGAGCCTACTGGCATGTGTTGTGGCAGCGAAAAGGTCATTCTTCCATCATTCCAATCACTTCCCGAACCTATACGTAGCCTTTTAACTGGTGATCATCCAGAATCTCGCCATTTTCTAAGCTCAATCAGAAAGTATAGCAGTTGTTTTCAAATGACGTCTTTCGGAGCTAAACAAATAACTAAAGGAAATCTCATGCCCACGTTTAAAGGGCAAGGCAAGGTTTATCACTTGATAGGAAGTTTATTACCTCCACCAGAACAAGAACCGAAATTTCTCCATATCTGTTTCGTTGGTGAAGACAACAGGGAAACAAAAATCACATGTAAAAAATTCAGTGGTGTTAAACCAGTTTTAGTCTCCGAACTTCAGAAGATGCTTCATGATTACAATAATTACGTCAAGGATTTCAAGGCCGCCATCGAAAACTCTCAGCAAAATACCGAGCATTTCCAAATAGCAATTCACGCAGATAGGAAACCAACTGACGGTCATAAGGGTAGATTTAATAAGCCAACACAGAACGAAGTAGCTCTTGTAACAGTAGGTCAGGCGTATAAAAAGAGGAATATTGTTTCGCACAGTTGAAATGACAAATTAATACGAATAAGTGACACACAGATCGCATGACGCTTTACAGTATCCTCTCATATTCTGCCACGGTGAAGATGGATACTCCATCTCATTATCCAAAATTGATCCCGTCACAAAAAAGCCTGCAGAAAACTGTGTCTGAAGCCGACTGTTCTTTCTGAAATTTTTCACGCTCACATCAACGTAGAATATTGCAATTCGGTGAGACCAATTAAGTGCATTTGCAAATACATCAATAATGGCAGTGATCAGGCAACATTTGCATTAGAAAATAAGCTTGAAGTATCAATTTATCAAACTGGAAGATATTTAAGCAGTTCACAAGCTTTTTGGAGAATTCTGTCATTTCCGATTCATGAGAGATTTCCTCCTGTTATGCACCTCTCTATCCATTTAGAAAATGGTCAACGCGTGTATTTTACATCTCAGAATGTACTTCAGAAAGTAAAAGATCCCCCTAAAACTACACTAACAGGTTTCTTCGAGTTGTGCAAAACCGATGAATTCGCCGAAACACTTTTATGTCATGAGATTCCATCATACTTTGTCTGGGATAGGAAAAAATTTAAACGGAGAAAAAAAGGAATGAATGTCGAAGGTCATCATGATGTTAAGAAAGATCAAGTTCTCGAAAGAGTATATACAGTACATCTCAATAACTCAGAGTGCTACTATCTTCGCTTACTACTGCATGAAGCTCGGGGGCCAACCCCATTTTTATATCTCAGAACAGTTGATAATAATGTCTGTCCGACATTTCAAGCAGCCTGTAAAGCAGTTGGTCTATTGGAAGACGATAACCTCGGGGACAAAACTTTGGAGGAAGCTAACTTATCTACATCACCTTATAAGTAAAGACAATTGTTTTCGATCATGTTAGTTTTTTTTGTCAGATATCCGAACCATTGTATCTTTGGGAAAATTATAAGGATAGTTTCTCTGAAGATGCTTCGAGGCAAGTCAATAACGAGTTAGGAGATATAGGTATCCTCAACAAGACAGAAATACATAACAGTTGTTTAGTACTGTTGGAGGATGAGGTCCTTGACATCGGAGGGAAAACCTTAACACACTATTACTTGCCTCCGCCAACACGTTTAGAGAGAGGCAAAGAAAGCAAATACTACCTCAGAGAAATCAGCTGTAATGTTCAATCTTCACTAGAGAACGTAAATGCAAATGAGCTGCTCCTTACACTAGATCAAAAACGAGTTTACGTAAAAGTACGTGAAAGCATCGATAGCAGTAATAGCAAATTATTCTTTTTGGACACACCTGGAGGTACAGGAAAACATATTTGTTAAATCTATTACTGGCAAAAGTAAGAAGTGCAGGAAAGATTGCCATATCTGTTGTCTCTTCAGGGATTGCTGCAACTCTTCTTGAAGGAGGTAAAACTGCTCATTCAGAGTTTAAAACTTCCCTAAACGTGAATTATGTGGAAATTCCTACATGAAACATTTCGAAGCAAAGTGAATTCTCTGAAGTTCTGAAACATTGTAAACATCGTTTGGGATGAGTGCACTATGTCCCACAGAGGAGGAATCGAAGCACTTGATAGATGTTTAAAAGGCCTCAATGGAAATAACAGTCTTATGGGAGATGCCACGGTGCTGCTTGCGGGAGACTTCGGTCAAATTCTACCAGTTGTTCCAAGGGTAACCCGTGCAGATGAAGTCAATGCCTGCTTAAAATCTTTATTATTATTGCCTGACATCGATAAACTTTGGTTGACTAAAAACATGCGCGTTCATTTAAATGGCGACAACAAATGCGATGATTTTGCAGAGTTGCTCTTCAGGATTGGGGATGGCCGTATTAAAGAAATTGAATGCAATATTGATATTCCACAAAACCTGTGCAAAGCCGTTATAAATGTACACAATTTAATATCATTGGTTTATCCTTATATAAAGCAGTTAAAAGACAAACCAGTGACTTGGCTTCGTGAAAGAGCTCTCCTAACACCAAAAAATGACAAGGCTTCAGAATTAAGTGATATCCTGTTAAACAGCTTTTCAGCAGAGGAAATGAATCGATATAATAAAAGAAAATTGATTCATACAAATCAATTGATACAGTACTTAACAGCGAAGAAGTAATTAAGTATCCTGTTGAATTCTTGAATACTCTGAATAGTTCGGGAATCCCACCTCACAAGCTTCTTATAAAAATCGGAGCTCCAGTTATGTTGTTGCAAAATTTAAATCCTCCCAAACTTTGCAATGGCACAAGACTTCAAATCAATGCTCTACATCGCAATGTCATTGATGCCACCATATTTACTGGTTGCGCACATGGGGAATGTGTATTTATTCCACGTTTACCTCTTATTCCATCTGATTACCCACTCGAATTCAAGAGATTACAGTTTCCTTTGAAGGTCTGCTTTGCTATGATGACCAATAAATCACAAGGACAGTCCTCAAAACTAGCTAGTATCGACTTAAGAGAAAACTGTTTATCTCATGGACAGTTTTACGTAGCGTGCTCAAGAGTTAGTTCTCCTAGCAGTTTGGTAATACTGGCGGATGATTCCAGAACAGCCTACGTAGCGTACAAAGAAGCACTAACATAAGTCAATATATCCTTTTTATTTTTTCATTCGTTCATCGCTATAAAATTGTTTAGTTACAAAAGACAACACTCCGCAGCTTATAAGAATGCAGAAATTCGTGCTATAAACATTATGTATTTGAATCCATTTCATTACCGATATGATATAATAACGTTATAGAATGAACCAATCAAGTGTATTATCAGTATTTTAATTTATGGTACAAATTATATTATCGTATTGTAGGAAATCCTGTATTATAGAAATATTTTTAGTGGCATCACGTTCGAAAAACGGGCATTTAGCTAGTGTGCATACATACCAGCCGCACCGGTGCCGCAGTGGTCTAAGCGATGGCCTCTGATCATTCTTCCGAAAGGTGACCGGGTTCAAATCCCGGTGAGGCGTGGATGTTGTGTATGTCTTACGGCACTGGCTGTCTCTCTTCCCTGGAACCAGTGACCCTAAATTAGGAACGGGCGACTGCTTATAGCCCATTGAGTTGCTCACGGTGGTCGTTAAATCTCCAATAAAAAATATATATATACAATATATATGTGTATACCAGAGTTAATTTGTAGAAAACTGAAGATTTGCTAGGTACACAGGGGAGAAATATCAATTTCTCTCTCTCTTTCTCAGGCGTTACTTTGTTTAAAAATACTCCCACTTGACGTAAACGTACATTCTAGCAAATGGTGAAACATGAGGCGTGATCAAATGAAACTGGTTCGTGCCACGTCACGTGGACCGGAGCACGGCGAGCATGACGATGTCACAACTCACGTGATAAGCGCAGACCAATGAGCAAAACGCGCACGCTCTCGTGCTCCTCGCATGTATGGATTGTGCGGCAGATCGTTTACTACATTGCTCGCTGATCCACTTTGGACGACTCCGAATCCGTCCAAAGTAGATCAGCGAGCGGGGATTCAGTTCCTAACAGCGGAAGAATGTCGACCAGTCCACATTCATCGCAGAATGCACGCAGTGTACTGCAGGGCGCGAACGTTTCAGGAAGGACGTGGGGAAACAAAAGATCTTTCGCGGTTGGGCTACACGCATGTTATTGCGACAGACGAAGCCATCGCCAAGATTAATGCAGCAGTACTGGTTGACCGTCGTCGGAGCTTATGTTCGCAAGCGGAAGAACTATCTATGTCATTTGGGACAGTTCAAGGTTGGTTACGAAGACAGCGCAGTATCGGAAGGTTGGTTAACAATGGATCCCACTGATGCTGACAGACCATCATAAGGAAACACATGGTTTGGAGTTTAAACCACTTCCTGCGTTATGAAACGGAGAAGGGTGGATTTCTGTCGTGCATAGTGGCAGGCGACGAATCGTGGTACCACCACTTCGAGCCGTCCATCAAACCAACGAGCTTGCAATGGAAACATCCCGGATCACCAAAATACAAAAAAATTCAAGTCACAGGCGTCCGCTGGTAAGGCTATGCTGACCGCATTTTTTGACCATGAAGTACTTTTGTTGGTGAACTTTAAAGACCCTCACGTGAACATCAATGCCAAACGCTTCAAGGACTCACTAGACAAGCTGCATAAAGCCATCAAGAATTAGCGACCACGCATGCTTTCACGTGGTGGGATTTTGTTGCACGACAATGCTCGCACGCAAGCTGCGAACATTGTTCAGGATGCATTAGCACGGAAAGGGTGGAAGGTTCTGCCCAACCCAGCCTATAGCGTCGATCTGTTATCATGTGACTTTCATTTGTTCGGACCCTTAAAAAAAGTTCTAAAGGGACGACGATTCCACTCCGAGGGAGACGTCATCGTCCCGGTGACCAAATGGTTCAACGAGCAACGAACGTTCTTCGCGGACGGTATCCGCCGTCTCCTCGAGCAGTGGGATGCGTGTTTGAATGCCTGCGGCGACGACATCTAACAAACACTGGTGCATTCTTGCTTTCTTATATATTGGTTTGTGTAATATTCTGCCACACCTCCTGTTCCTTTTCGATCGTCTTAATAAAGCCACCCGAACGGGTTTCGTTTGATCACGTCTAATATATGCCGCTTTGTAGACACACCCACCATTCCTTCGAATTCTCTCGGTTCACCATGAATCCTATGCAAAGTTAAACATCTTAAATTTGGGAGTCTTCTTTAAAGGGCATGACAGTTATTCCCCACATTTTGGGTGGACTCTTCGCTAACTCCGTATTACTTTAGACGCTCGGAAATGCTTTCCCAAAGAAAAACAATGTTAACTCCAACAACGTATGGGGCCACCAGAACAGAGCTTTTCTGCAGCTCAATACATATTTTTTTTTTGGTTGGAAGTTTAACGACAACCGTGAGCAAGTCAATGGGCTGTAAGCAGTCGCCCGTCCCTAATTTAGGGTCACTGGTTCCAGGGAAGAGAGAGAGCCAGTGCCGTAAGAAAAACACAACGGCCATGCCTTCGAACCTGGACCCCTTCCAGATGAATGATCAGAAGCCATCGCTTAGACCATCGCGCCACCGGGGCGGCAGATTTTTTTTTTTTGATTGGAGGTTTAACGACCACCGTGAGCAACTCAATGGGCTATAAGCAGTCGCCCGTCCCTAATTTAGGGCCACTGGTTCCAGGGAAGGGAAAGAGCCAGTGCCGTAAGACAAACACAACATCCATGCCTCACCGGGATTCGAGCCCGGACCCCTTCCGTGCGAATGATCAGAAGCCATCGCTTAGACCACTGCGCCACCGGGGCGGCTCGGCAGATTGGAAGTTTAACGACCACCGCGAGCAACCCAATGTGCTATAAGCAATCGCCCGTCCCTAATTTAGGGTCACTGGTTCCAGGAAAGGGAGAGAGCCAGTGCCGTAAGACAAACACAACGTCCATGTCTCGCTGGGATCCGAACCCGGAGCCCTTCCGGACGAATGATCAGAAGCCATGGCTTAGGCCACTGCGCCACCGGGGCGGGAGATTTGAGGTTTAACCGACCACCGTGAGCAACTGAATGGGCTATAAGCAGTCGCCCGTCCCTAATTTAGGGTCACTGGTTCCAGGGAAGAGAGACAGCCAGTGTCGTAAGACGAACACAACATCCATGCCCCACCGGAATTCGAACCCGGACCCCTTTCGGACGAATGATCAGAATTCAAATGGTATTTATTGAGAAACAAATATATACAAGTATTTACAATCACCGGGATGTCGTCGCGCGTTGGCGATCCCATCATGCTTTTCACCTGACAAAGCAATTAACAGAAGTAACAAAAAAGTGACGCATATATAGGACTGTTCATAAAAGTCAGTCGGGAAATGTTCAAATTTCGGAGGAACAAAACACAAAATGATCAATTGTTGAAGAAATGTAAGAAAATCACTGATGAAGAAGAGAAAAAAAGTCAGCTTGATGTTGGGTGCCGGCTTCGCAGAAAAAGTCCGTCGTAGAAAGCGCTATGATTCACTGTGAATAAAGGAGCTCATCATAGGAAGACTCAGAAAGTTTTGTTTTTTGTTTTTTTTGTTTGGAGGTTTAACGACCACCGTGAGCAACTCAATGGGCTATAAGCAGTCGCCCGTCCCTAATTTAGGGTCACTGGTTCCAGGGAAGGGAGAGAGCCAGTGCCGTAAGACAAACACAACATCCATGCCTCACCGGGATTCGAACCCGTACCCCTTACGGACGAATGATCAGAGGCCAGCGCCTTAGACCACTGCGCCACCGGGGTGGCAACCCTTGGTTCCTCCCAAAAAAGAAAAATTGGTGTGCCCGTCCATTTGTATGGACAAAAGAAGAGCGTTGAAACGTTGCTACAGGAGTATTTTTCCTGTAGCAGCTAAACAAAAAAAAATATAACTGATTTGTATTAAACGGAGCATCATTGGGGTGGTTCAAGATGGTCTGCAAGTTTAGGCATGAGAACCTTAAGCATATATATTTTGTCCTCCTACCATATTGGATGGCCCAAGATGGCAGAGAACATTACTGAAGACTTCCTCGAGCGCTGCGAGTTGTTGAACCATTTCGGGAAGGCGCTGTAAATTTCTCCGCACACATGGTATTTGCATAATGTTGCTCATTTTCGGACACTGGTACAAAGATATTAATTCAGGGAGATTAAATGGTGAATTGGGGACAGGTGCTGTCCTGGAAAACTTTTGGAAAGTCAAGAAGGGTGTGGGGAGGGGGCATTCACCATCTGAAGAAGCAGGCTGCGATTAACTATCATAAGCAGTTTTCATGCTTTCTTCTGCCGAATCGGTAAGGATGCCAAAGGTGTTGGATGTGGAAACAGCGTATTGACTGTCCTGGCTAGGTGAAGTAGAAGAACGTCGAGAGTGCGGGGTTAAAGTGAGTTTTTTTTTTTGTCGTAAACTGGAACGAGAAGACGTACGAGTACATCGTATTGAAGCTGGGGAAATAGAGCGTTTATTAGCTGTCTGAGATTGGGTGGCCTGTTGAGGTGGTAGCAGATGTAGAAAACTTGAAGTGTCCATATCAAGAGTATTATATAAACCCACTGCAGTAGAGGTCAACGTCGGACATGGTCGAACATTATCAAATTGACGAGATCTAGGATCTGAAGCAACAGGGTTACCAGTAGAAGTAGAGTCTGTAGAAGGTATTACAAGTGGTTTTCCTGCAGTTCCTGGTTGAGCAGCAAATAAAGCCGATGAAGGTTCCTCTAGGCTGGAAATAGAAGTAACAGCGGCAGCAGAACTGTCCTGTAGAACACGATGTGGGCATTCAGACACGACGTGCTCTTCAGCCTTGCACTTAAAAGCACTGGACCCCTTCAAACAAATTAAAAACGAATGTGCGGGTACCAATGCTGAGTTCCATGGATGTGGGGCGTTCAACAACAGCTTCATCACTAGGGAATATGATACGGTACTGTCGACGTCCTCCTTGCACTGAAGTGTAGTGCGAGTCGCGACCTAAAGCTGGAAGAATTTTCGTTTTATCAATCACTCGTCCAAAAGACCCTAGTGCTCTAATTAGTATTGAATCCAGGATGGCTGTCGGCACCGGCGAGAGGGTAACAGTAATAGGCCTATGTGAAGCAGGAATAGGTTGTAAATGCAAATGTCTAATATCAATTCCTGACTAAAGACTTATCAACAGTAGTGGGGTCTGTAAATTGCACTATAATCCCCCCCTCTCATACGAATAATAGACACCATCTGTTTTTCGGGAACAACTTTATAAACAGCATCTAGATAAAGTGGGCGGGGGGGGGTGTCAGTCAACGATTGAAAAAAGACACTAAGAAGTAATGCAGAGTTATACTGCTTACCTTCACGAGATTCTTCAGGAAATAAATTTTTCAATACTTTATCCACTCTGGTTAGTTCAATGTAATCAAAATAAATTCGTAATCCGCTGAGATGAGCCACCAATAGCAGTCGCAAACGCAAGCGGGGGTGGGCACATATCAGTAGCCCTAACACTAGAGTTGGTTCCATCGGTATATAAGACGTTGCTTGTAGGAGACATAGTAGAGATATCAGAAAGCACAGGTGAAGATGCAGGCACATTCAATGCTAATGATTACGATATTGTAGAAACTGAAGACGAAGAAGAATCATGTGAAGCGGTAGAGACGATAGCAGAGGTTGCGGCCATCTCGACCACGAACCCTAACGTGAGCGAGTGCTGCACCACGCAACACTCAAAAAGATAAAACCTACAAACCTGTGGCTGTCACAATCACTGCTTGTGAAGTGGAAAGGAGGGTAGAACACAACAAAACGATACCAGGAACACTTAAACCAACACAAAAATATCCAAGGTGAAGCAAGAATCGACTATCACTCGGGAGCTCTACGAATATGCGACTTGTCCTTTTCAGAAGCCATCGCTTAGACCATAGCGCCACCGGGGCGGCACTCAATATTTCAGCCGATAAGTTCATTTAACATGCTTGAATATTAAACAAAATCGAAAAGCAGAAGAGCGGAGTAAGCTGAAGGTAGTATTATATTGGGTAACATTGCACAGGAGTAATGGTTATTTAAACATTTTTGAGGTAGAGTTCTACAGTTAACTGAACAAATTTGCTGTTCAAGTGAAATTATTCACAACTTTATAGAGAAGGAAACCTTTTTATTTTATTTCAAAGATTACAACATTTAACAATTTTTATTAAAAGTAAAAACTTAAAAGCTATACAAGTCTTTGTTCATATTTTTAATAACAATACTAAGCTTAAAAGCTACAGGTCCTTGTTCATATATTTAATAACAATGTTTGCCAGTTTATTATAACAGGAACAATCTTAATGAAAGTATTAAAACCCTGAAAGCCGGGACGAATGTATCTATAAACAGCTCGGTTTACATTAGTGTCCGAATATTTAGCAAGCATAGTCTAGCTAAACAAAAGCCAAGAACGTTTAAACGTCCCTACACTCCGCGATAAGAGTTACGTGCCTGAAATATTCAGTCTTTCAATGCAGTGTTCGGCCACTAGTTATAATGCCTTCAGAAAACGACAGGCAGGGAGTCAAGAAAAGTTATGTCGCTTGAATGAGCTGATTTTGAATGACTGGATGATAAACTTTGTTGACTATACTGGACTGCAAAGTGATTGGTCAGTTCATAAATAAATAAATGTAAGTGCTTCATAATTATGTGCTAAAGAACTACGAGCGCACCATTGCCCCAAGACATACATGATTATCTCTCACCTATGGTGTACTGGGACGACTTCATTATATATTAATATATATCCACACATCGCTGCAAGACTTTCCTGAGTCAGAAAGATATTCGTCCTAACACATTTATACATCGCTACAAAACAAAGTACAGTTCCTCATTTAGTATGCTGTTTTGTAGAGTCATGTTCCTTGTGGCTGCGTGTGATACAGATCCGAATTTGGTATTTGTTCATGATCCTTAATGTATATAATCGAGTATTACAAAAACAAAATTCTGCAGAACAATTGTTTGTCTGCCTTAGTCACTTTTGCAAAATCTTCTGTTTACTGGGAACTACGGGCTCTATATAACTAAGAGTCGAAGAATACTTTGCCAGATATCTAGGAATGTGTATGCTACGATCTTCCTCAAAACATATGTACTGTATCAGCAGAACTACAAACGTGACGAATAGGCTTTGTCACAATAACGAACATTAATGCAGTTCACGTAAATAGTAATGTGGGACAGAGCACAGACACTACTAAGTTAAAATATATAAAGACAGTTTATTTCTGATTATTCGACACCGCTGCATTAATCCACCACATAAACAGGTATTCGAGCACTACATGCCTGGAAATCTGATACGAGACCTGAATTCCGTGTGACCTCGAAGGGATACGAAACCTTACTGGCGACTCGGAACGGATGAGGAACCTCGCTGGCGACTCGGTGCGGATGCGGAACCACGCTGGCGACTCGGTGCGGATGCGGAACCACGCTGGAGACTAGCAGCGGATGCGGAACCTCGCTGGCTGCTAGAAGCTGATGCGGAACCTCGCTGGCTGCTAGAACCTGATGCGGAACCTCGCTGTCGACTCGGTGCAGATGCGGAACCTTGTTGGCGACTAGCAGCGGATGCGGAACCTCGCTGGCTACTAGAAGCTGATGCGGAACCTTGCTGTCGACTTGGTGCGGATGCGGAATCACGCTGGCGACTCGGTGCGGATGCGGAACCTTGCTGGAGACTAGCAGCGGATGCGGAACCTCGCTGGCTGCTAGAAGCTGATGCGGAACCTCGCTGGCTGCTAGAAGCTGATGCGGAACCTCGCTGGCTGCTAGAACCTGATGCGGAACCTCGCTGTCGACTCGGTGCGGATGCGGAACCTTGTTGGCGACTAGCAGCGGATGCGGAACCTCGCTGGCTACTAGAAGCTGATGCGGAACCTTGCTGTCGACTCGGTGCGGATGCGGAACCTTGCTGGCCACTAGCAGCGGATGCGGAACCTTGCTGGCCACTAGCAGCGGATGCGGAACCTCGCTTTCGTCTCGGAACGGATGAGAAACTTCTCCCGTGAATTGGAACAGATGCGAAACCTGTCTCGTGAATCAGAACGGGTTCGAAACCTCCCTGGTGACCCGGAACAGCTACGAAACCTCCCTCGTGACTCGGAACGGCTACGAAACCTCCCTGCTGATTCGAAACGGCTGCAAATTCTCCCTCGTGACTAGAAACGGCTGAGAAACCTCCCTCGTGACTAGAAACGGCTGCGAAACCTCCCTCGTGACTCGGAACAGACGCCAAACCTCCCTCGTGACTCGGAACAGACGCCAAACCTCCATCGTGACTCGGAACACATGCTAAACCTCCATTGTGACTCGGAACGGCTACGAAACCTCCCTCGTGATACGGAACGGCAACGAAACTTCCCTGCTGACTCGGAACGGCTACGAAACCTCCCTGCTGACTCGGAACGGCTACGAAACCTCCCTGCTGACTCGGGACAGCTACGAAACTTCCTTCGTGACACGGAATGGCTGCGAAACCTCCTAGGTGATTTGGAACTGCTACGAAACCTCCCTGGTTACTCGGAACTGCTACGAAACCTCCCTGGTTACTCGGAACTGCTACGAAACCTCCCTGGTTACTCGGAACTGCTACGAAACCTCCCTGCTCACTCGGAACGGCTACGAAACTTTCCTGGTGGCTTAGCGATGTTGCACTACCTTTCTGGGATCTTGGCGGTGTTGCACTACCTTCCTCGGATTTTAGTGGTGTTGCTCTAATTTCTTGGGGGCTTGACGGTGTTGCTCTAATTTCCTGAGGTTTTGACGGTGTTGCACTGCTTCTCTTGGGGCTTGGGGGCGTTGCGCTATCTCCTTTGGGGCTTGGGGGCGTTGCACTACCACCACTGAAACTTGGTGTGGTTGTATTACTTCCCTCATGACTTGACGTGGTAGTTCTATCCATCTGTAGGATTTGCACGGTTGTATTCTCTCCTTCAATTGTCTCGGTTAAACTACCTCCGTGATACCTTGACACCACTGCATAAGAACTGTGTGCTCTTTGGTCTGCTGTAGCTACGAATTCTTCTTGCGGTACTGGAAAAGCTGTAGTTGCTGAATTTTTCTTGTGACACGGCCTGACTGCAGATAAAGACTCTTCGCTTCGCAACGTCTCTTCCCTGTTCCCATGAGAAACTGTTGCTGCAAAATGTTCCTGTTGGGATACAGCAAAACCTTGATTACGTGGCCCTGCTACAAAATTCTGCGAGTCAGTTGGCAGCGCTGAAGCACCTTGCCAGAGAATTGGCACTTCTGGAGCGCCTTGCCAGGGAGTTGGCACTTCTGGAGCAGCACCTTGCCAGAGAGTTGGCACTTCTGGAGCAGCACCTTGCCAGGGAGTTGGCACTTCTGAAGCAGCACCTTGCCAGGGAGTTGGCACTTCTGAAGCAGCACCTTGCCAGGGAGTTGGCATTGCTGCAAAACCTTGCCAGGGAGTTAGCATTGCTGCAAAACCTTGCCAGGGAGTTAGCATTGCTGCAAAACCTTGCCAGGGAGTTGGCATTGCTGAAAACTCTTGCCAGGTAGTTGGCACTGCTGAAAACTCTTGCCAGTGTCTTGGTACTGCTGATTCGTTGTCCTCTAAGTGATTAGGCACATTTGATGCTCCTTCAGGCATTTCTCGATGAGTTTGCATATCTGTTGAAGTTACAGAGCCTTCTCGATGACTTAACACTGGTGTTGTTACGCATACTTCATCACAAACTCCCACCGTTTCAACTCTTCCGAATACTCCCGCTCTTGGCACAGTAGCAGATGTGTTTATTTCATTTGTCTGCCCATCTGATGCGCGGAAAATGTGCAGAAGTCTATCAGGACAATAATATCCCGGTAAATATTCGTGAGGAACATTTACTTCAAGAGGATTCGGCACTTGATGAATAAGATTCTTATTTGCTTTGCTGAATATAGAGTTCCGAGAGCTGACGGCATTTCTTTCGCCGGCAGCTTCGTGAACGAAGGCAGAATTTTGCGTTCTGTTTGAGTTAATTTCATCAAATTCTGATGTTAAGACAGATTTGTTTCCATTAGCCGTCAACTGAGACAACATTGCAGCTGCTTGCGAATTTCTCGCACTGTGCTGTTTTTGTTTAGTTTTACCCATTCGTGATTTAACCGCAAGTAATCTCTCGTCCGGAAGCTGAGTATGAGGTTTTGCAGGGCGGCTTTTTCTTCACATTCGGTAACACCCAATATTTTCATGTCTGCTTTTGTGACGTTTGAGGTTTCATCAGAACACCGCAACTGTGGATCAACAACCCCCAGAGCAACATCTGAGCTACTACATTGTAATCCACTTGATGTCGCTGAAGGATAGGAATAATTCGAGGCAGTTTCAAATAGCTCCTTGCTCTGTGATCTTTTCGTAGAACTAACACTGAGGTAGTCATCCTCGGATCTAATTAAATTTGGTTTGCATTTCACCACATCGAAAGATGGTATTTCTGCTGAACTGTATGAGCCTTTAGTTTCAGGTCCAGAATATGGATTAGGCGGTTGCTTGGTTTCTGTTTGAATAGCTGGTGTAAAATATCTCATTTCAGGGTAAACATAAGAAGTCTGCAGAGTGGCATAGGCAGAATTTTCATTGCCTAGAAACTCCGACCGTGTAGGATCACTAGTTTTTAGATTCTCACTAAATTCCGAAGATTCTTCACAGTCTTTATTAATCCATTCAGATTTCTGATGGTCGTGTTCTTCAGCTTGTTCCAACTCCGGATTTTGTAGATTCTGATCATGGCCACTTCCTTCACGGGATATAGGCTCCTTAATTTCCAAATCTTCGTATTCCGATTTAACGGCGTTGCCGTCGAGTACATCAGGATCTGAGCAAAACGACGGGTTTTTTTTCCCACTTCCGTTATTCTTCTTCCTGTAGAAAATTTCAGTTGTTAACTTCTCAATTTCAAGAGAGTGAGAAGGTTTTGTGAAAATTACATTTGTGTTATGCACTTCAACCGATCGAATGAAAAAAACATTTTATGTAAAGCATTAGTAACAATTCTCCTTATGCAAAAGAGGAAATAGAAATAATCAAATATCAAATCATAAAGCCCAAGTATAACAAGAGTTCAAAAGCTACGAAACCAACAATTTTACACATAATACACTTTTCTTTAATCAAAAATTGCTATTGCAGTACTTTAGGGATAAAAAAAAATCTTAGATTTTTTATTTCTTTTTATTTTAATAAAATCTTATTTTTAGCCCTAAAATATAGTAATTTGCACATTTTCCGGTGAGAAATGATTGAATGCATAAAAATTTACTTTTTCTGGTTGAACCCATTCAGTACAAAATACAGTTTGTTGATTTTACTGAATCGTACAAATTAACATCGTAAGATTGGGGTGCGCCCCAAACTGAAGTTTCAGTCATCGTTTCACGTCGCGTGAAAAAAGGCGCTGACGGTCTAAAATATCTCTCATGTTGCGGCTTTTCGAAAGATGCAACAAAATACATGGGAAAAATTAATAACAAGGAACTCACCAACTATGCTCAAAATAGTAAAGCTGTACTCTACACAGTCGAGTCACATTGTAACACCACCAGCTGATATCCAGAGTAATCGCCGTGTGCAGCGTGGACAGCAGCTTGACGGGTTGGGACTGGCTCGATAAGGTGTTAACATGTACATATGTGGAGCCATGCTGACTGCAGTGCGTCTCACAGCTGATGGAGGATGCGTGGTGGAGGATCCATACAGCGAACAACACGATCAAGGCGGTCCCTCTGATACTCAATGAAGCTTACGTCTGGGGAATTAGGGGGCCAGGGAAGCACTTCGAAGTCTTCATAGTGCTCTTCCAACCACTCTCGAACATTTCTAGCTGTGTGACACGTCGCATTGTCGTGCTAGAAGATCTCTGCCCATGGGAAGACAATTGACACGTATAGGTGATATACTGAGTGGCCACTTTATTATGACCATCTGACAGTTTCAAGCAAATGAGCTATGGCTGCACGCTGTTGCCGCCAGAGGGAGAGGCTAGTATAAAAAGGGAAAGCTTAGTGCTTGCGACAGTAGTAGAAGTGATTTTTGGGTGACGAGATGGGTAAAAAATGCGATTTGACGGACTTTCAACGTGGGATGATTGTAGGAGCTCGGAGCCATGGAGCGAGTAACACCGAAACCGCCGCATTCGTGAAATGTTCCAGAGCAGCTGTTGTTAAAGTGTTTAAAGACTGGATTGTCAGCTCTACGTGCAACGTGTGGTCGTTGTCGACTAGTGACTGCTCGGGCGGAACGGAGAGTGTCCAAACTGGTAACAGACGACAGAAAGGCAACAGTGCAGCAAATTACAGACCATCTTAATCAAGGATCCCCTCAAATGATCTCTGCACGCACTGTTCGCCGTACACTGCATCGGATGGGATATGGCAGACGAAGGCCTGTTCGAACACCTTTGCTGCCTGCGGTTAACAAGAGGAAACTTCTCCAGTTCGCACAGGAACACAAGGATTGGACTGCCGATAATTGGAAACAAATTATGTGGTCCGATGAATCACGTTTTCAGTTGCACCATGCCGATGGCCGAGTGAGAATTTGGCGGAAACAGCACGAAAGCATGGACCCCAAATGCATTGCTACAACCCTTCAAGCAACGTTATGGTTTGGGGAATGTTTTCCTGGCATGCTTTGGGCCCTTTAATTCGTGTTGATTAACGTCTGACTGACACATCATATCTAAACATCGTTGCGGACCAAGTGCATCCTGTCATGTGGATGATTTATCCCAATGGCGATGGCTACTTTCAACAAGACAATGCGTCCTGCCGTAGTGCTCGTATTGTACAGGATTGGTTTCAGGAACATGCCGGTGCGTTTAGTTTGCTTATGTGGCCCCCACAATCGCCAGATCTCCACCCCAATGAGAATTTGTGGGATGAAGTTGAACGAGCAATCGATCAAACAGCTGGATCCACAACCCTACAATCTCACATTCCTGGAAAGTGCTATTCATGAAGCATGGTCTCAGATTCCACAAAATACCTATCAACATCTTGTGGAGTCCATGTGACGAAGAATCGACGCAGTATTAAAGGCAAAGGGTGGCCCAACGAAGTATTGAGGGGGTGGTCATAAGAAAGTGGCCACTCAGTGTACAAGGATGGATTCATAACGAATTCAATCCATAGTGTCTTCCACAGGTATGAGTGGACCCAGGGAATGCCACGAAAACATTCCCCAGACCCTAACGTTGCACCCACCAGCTTTAGTTCTTCCAGCAATGTTTGAAAAGAGTGTTTGTTCTCCGATGTTTCTCGCCTTATACACTAACGTGCATCCGTTCGATGAAGCTGAAAACCTTGACTCATCGGAGAAGGCAATTAGCCAATTGCGATACTGCCGTGCAAATGTAAGCTTTTCTGCGATGCACCTTCGTTAGCATAGGTGCAGTGATCATCCGTCTGCATCGGAAAAGCCACGGGTGGCCTAGTGGTCAGCGTTCGTGACTGCCATGGAGATAACCTCAGGTTCGATCATTGGCAGGTACGAACGTTCGAACCACTAAATACCCGCCGTGCGTCGGATGGGCACGTTAATCCGTCGGACCTCGGGTACTGGCCCCCGGTAATAAATAAGGGCATCTTCTTCCTCCTTTCTACCTCGCTTCCGTGTCACTTTATTATCGGGCACTCTAACCCAAATCTCCTAGCTTCCTATTTCTGAGGGTTGTTTAAGACCTGTGGTCAGATACTCCCTTCCTAAAATCCTCTACATCTGATCTGATCGTCTGCATCGGGGCCCCACACGCAGCACGGTTTGCTGAACTGTCATTTTACACACACTTCCGGTAGCCCCATGGTTCATTCGGCAGGTGAGTTGCTCCACTGTAGCGTGTCGATCGGCCCTCACGCACCTTCGCAGCCGACGTTAACCTCTCACATCAGTGGCACGTGGTGCTCAGCAGTTTGCACGTCGCTTATTCGTAATGGTGCCATTTCTCCAATCACGATACACTTTAACCACAGCAGCACGCGAACAGTTCACAGACTGCGCTGTTTCATAAATACCGTCAACCTTGACCCGAAGCCGATAATAACCCCTTTTTGCAAATATGATAAATCGTTTATTATATCCATGACAGCAACGAGTGATGTTTTCAGATTGCCTACAACACACCTTATATACCCTCCAAGCCAACCCACGACTCGTGCCTTCTTCATTGGCTATGCGCTGTCGACGTCAAAAGTAGGAGGTGGTCACAATAATGTAACTCGACTGTGTAGTAGTCAGTGCAGGGAAGTAACGCGCTACTATTAGCCACGTTACAGTAGTGCGTTACAATTTTTTTGTTATGTGTAGTGTAGCGTAAGTACAAAGAGAAAAAGGTTTTGTTTGTAACGCGCTACAAAAATCAAGTAGTTGTAAGGAAATTTCGAGCTACAGTTTTTCACTACTTTTACGAGGCACAAATTTTACTGACAGAAGGAATAATTTGCGAAATACAGCTTGACCTTCGAAAAAACTAATTTTGTCCATCAGCGTGGTGCATGACATTTACAATGCCAGGTCATAAATCACGATCGCCGGTGGAGCATAAAAAGGGGTGACCTAATAAGGCTAAGAGACATCTCCGAGGGGTAGGAACAGTCATAAAACTGGGATCTCCCTGTCAGTAATCCAGTGAATGTTCGACCCTGTTGTAAGGCCATTCTTTCAGAGAATGCGCAAATGTTTCATTTCAGGCGAGACACTACGGGTAGGCTGACCCAACTGTTCTTTGCCCCCCCCCAATGTTTAAGTTGTTAGAACCTATGGCTGGTGGAAATGTCTAAGATTTTAGGAAACATTGATAAACGTACCTGAATTTTTCGAATTCACAGACATTTTGTTATATTTAGTGTTTAGACAGACAGATTCCTTCTCAGGTTACAAACTACAATTCAAAAAATAAACAGCCTTATGAAAAGCAAAAAACTACGTAAGTAAGCTAAATTTGCGAAGAAAGAGTAACTTGCCGTAGAGATTCGTATCTATGGAACCCATTCTATAATCGTTAAATAAATGCTACGCACGGTATGCACCTGAAAACTTTTTTTGACTAGGGATAGCATCAGCCTTGGGTAAAATCCGCACGAACGGGAGTTTTTGCCAAAATGTCTGCTCTCCCATCATGCTTAGCCCTCCTCCACAATAGCCCACCCAATTCTTAGTGGCTGGTGTCGCCACCGTTTTATTTGCATCTCTTTTTTTTTTTTTTTTTTGATTGAAGGTTTAACGACCACCGTGAGCAACTGAATGGGTTATTAGCAGTCACCCGTCCCTAATTTAGGGTCACTGGTTCCCTGGAAGGGAGAGCCAGTGCCGAAGGACGACACAACATCCATGACTCACCGGGATTCGAACCCTGGCCCTTCTCGAACGAATGGTCAGGAGCTATCACTTAGATCACTGCGCCACCGGGGCGGGCATCTCAGTTTTGAAAACTGGCGCAATCTCTTAGGCTCACCATCTTTGAGATAATCTTCTGTACTGGGGCAGAGCTAACTTTTTTTTTTTTTTTTGATTGTAGGTTTAACGACCACCGTGAGCAACTCAATGGGCTATAAGCAGTCGCCCGTCCCTAATTTAGGATCACTGGTTCCAGGGAAGGGAGAGAGCCAGTGCCGTAAGACAAACACAACATCCATGCCTGACCGGTATTCGGACCCAGACCCCCGTTCAGACGAATGATCAGAGGCCATCGCTTAGACCACTGCGCCAAGAGCTAACCTGATCCACACTGTTAAGGTTGTGAAACCGATTCACTGACATGAAATCTCTTGTTCATCAGTGTTTCTCCCAGCACCAATGGAGTGCCATGTGTTGCGGAGGCTTCCTCCCACGTGTGACTGAAGGCTAGACAAAAGAAAACTTCTCGCGTTCCATCACAATTTCCCCCTCCACCCCCACACCTTCTCAACCTTGCCGACCACCAGAGGAACGATTTCTGAATGAGTATTTTAAAACAGCAACCACAAAGAAAGGAGCAAGCTCATTACAGTGACTGCCAAGCCTACTGCTTCCGCCTAACAATCTTTCCACCCAGTCGCAGTAAATGTCCGTGTTATTTTTTTTTTTTTTTTGATTGGAGGTTTAACGACCACCGAGAGCAACTCAATGGGCTATAAGCAGTCGCCCGTCCCTAATTTAGGGCTACTGGTTCCAGGGAAGGGAGAGAGCCAGTGCCGAAAGGCAAACACAACATCCATGCCTCACCGGGATTCGAACCCGGACCCCTTTGGGACGAATGATCAGAGGCCATCGCTTGGACCACTGCGCCACCGGGGCGGCGTCCTCCGTGTTAAATGTATAGCCTCTCTGAAGCAAAACAGAAGTAACAGTGACGCCGTCAAAATGCGAATATTTGTATTTTTTAAGAACGAGGCCGAAACTGGGATCATCATTTTTTTCATGTACGTACGACATTTAAAACATCTATTTATCCAAGTGCTTTCTTAGGTCTCAGATCAAGCTCGAACACGGCTTTTAAACTGGAACTTTATTATGCAGTGGAAGTACACACTTCGTAACTTAAACTCCTTAGCCAGGTTACCCTTGCCCCAATTATACACTGACGGAAAAAACAATCCCAACACCACGAAAAAATAGTTGTAGCGGAATGAAATTGCGGCAATACATTTGTATAGGTAACATATTTAATCGATTAAGGTTTCAAGATCACAGCTTATTGTAAGCGAGAGAAGAGCCATTTTAAATGTGAAATGCTGGTACATTAATAGCCGGTGTAACCGCCAGAATGTTGAATGCAAGCACGCAAATGTTCATGCATTGTGTCGTACAGGTGCTGGATGTCAGTTTGTGGGATGGAGTTCTATGCTTGTTGCACTTGGTCGGTCAATACAGGGACGGTTAATGCTGGTTGGGGGTGACGCTGGAGTTGTCGTCCAATGATGTCCCATACGTGCTCGATTGGTGAAAGATCTGGTGATCTAGCAGGCCACGGCAACATGTCGACACTCTGTAGAGCATGTTGGGTTACAACAGCGGTATGCGGGCGAGCGTTATCCTGTTGGAAAACACCCCTGGAATGCTGTTCATGTATGGCAGCACAATAGGTTGAATCACCAGACCGACGTACAACTGTGCCGTCAGGGTGCGTGGGATAACCACGAGAGTGCTCCTGCTGTCATAGAAAATTGCTCCCCAGACCATAACTCCAGGTGTAGGTCCAGTGTGTCTCGGCCGCAGACAGGTTGGTTGCAGGCGCTCACCTGGCCTCCTCCTAACCAACACACGGCCATCACTGGCACCCAGGCAGAACCGGCTTTCATCTGAAAACACAACAGATCTCCACTCCGTCCTCCAATGAACTCTAGCTTGACACCACTGACGTCGCAAACGGCAGTGGTTTGGAGTAAGAGGAATGCACACTACAGGGCGTCTGGCTCGGAGCTGTCCTTCAAGTAACCGATTTGTAACAGTTCGTTGTGTCACTGTGGTGGACACTGCAGCTCAAATTGCTGCCGCAGACGTGGTACGATGCGCCACGGCCATACGCCGTACATGGCGGTCTTCCCTCTGTAGTGCCACGTGGCCGGCCGAAACCCGGTCTTCTTGAAACAGTACCTTCCCTTGACCGCCGCTGCCAACAATCATGCACAGTGGCAACATTCCTGCCAAGTCGTTCTGCAGTATTGCGGAAAGAAAATCCACCTTCTCGTAGCCCTATTACACGACCTCGTTCAAACTCCGTGAGCTGTTGATAATGGCTTCTTCGTCTTCTTAAAGGCATTCTTGACTAACATCAACACACTACGTCGAATCTCAACGATAGCTAACGCTCACGAACGTTACAGCGCGTATTTACAGCAAACCTGCTTTGCATGTTCCGAGGGGCGCTACTAGCGCCACACGTATGCGCAGAGCGCGAAATTTGCATAGACGTAATCTTACAGATGTACTCTCACCGCCAACCAACTGTCGTTTATCTAACACAACCCCTTCTTGGTGTTGGGATTTTTTTTTCCGTCAGTGTATATTAGATTACGAATTTTAAGTAACATAATCATCATCATCATTTTCAACCATTATCAATCCGCTGCTGGACGAAGGTCTCCCCAAGTTTCCTCCACAATGGTCTGTCTTGTGCCAGTCTCCTCCATGTCACTCCCGCATACTTTCGAATTTCATCCACCCATCTCCCATGTGGTCTTTTTCTGGGTCTTTTCCAGTACCTTGGAATCCAAATGGATGTATGGTCAGGTGATGCGTAACATCACAGCCTCTCCTTGACAAATGCCAACCCCGCCTTCTCGTGGTGCATCCTGTTCCCACTAAAGGGGCTCTGACGACCGCCAATATCGGTATAACTATACCATCGGGATTAGAGGAAATGCTATCCCACACTCACAAACCCGCTTGGCCAGCGTGGTGAATTATGGCCAAAACCCTCCAAAATGACTCCACAACTTAACATATATATATATATATATATATATATATGTTCAATGCTTTTACACGAAATGAAGATTTATCGATTGATGGAGAAAAGCTGGAGATAACAGACACGTACATTTATCTTGGACAGCAGATATCAAGTGAGGGTCACATTGATGAAGAAATTAATCGGCGTACAAAACTTGCCTGGAGAGCTTTTGGAAGAAACAGCATAATTTGCAAGAGCAATATGCCATTATGTCTTAAAAAAAGTGTTTGATCAATGCATCCTTCCATTGCTTACGTATGGTGCAGAGATGTGTACATTAACTAAAAGAGACATACAAAGGCTGCAGACAACTCAAAGAGTCATGGAGAGGTGCATGCTTGGTGTAACCAGGAGAGATAAGAAGAGAAACTCGTGGATCAGAAAAATGACAAGAGTGGAAGACATCATGACCAGAGTAAAATCCCTGAAATGGCAATAAGCTGGACATACTGCCAGAAGGACAGACCATCGATGGACAGTCGAAATTTTAGATTGGATTCCAAGGGACAAGAAAAGACCCAGAAGACCACCACATGGGAGATGGGTGGATGAAATTCGAAAGTATGCGGGAGTAACATGGAGGAGACTGGCACAAGACAGACCGTTGTGGAAGAGGCTTGGAGAGACCTTCGTCCAGCAGGGGATTGATAATGATTGACAATGATGAGTTTTAAATAACATTATGAAAAGTAAAAAAAAAAAAAGTAATAAAAGCATGTATTTATATATACATAATCAACATCAACCATTTTCAGTCCATTGCTTCTCCGCAGAAGCTCAGGTACGCGTTACACTTGGTGCTGGTCAGACACAGGAGCTAGCTGCGAGCATTTTGGATAAGTATTTGCATGACCATCAGAATGGCACCGTATGAAGGACTAAGCACACCCTCGTTTCTTGGTATGGCACACTTTCGGTGACTTTTTTAAAATTATTATTGGTTTAACGACCACCGTGAGAAACTCTATGGGCTATAAGCAGCCATCCATCCCTAATTTAGAGCCACTGGCTCCAAGGAAGGGAGAGAGCCAGTGCCGTAAGGCAAACAAAACATTCATGCCTCACCGAAGTTTCAACCCGGATCCATCACGGACGAATGGTCAGACGCCATCGCTTAGACCACTGCGCCACCGGGGCGGTGAACTCACGTAATCCCAGTTTCAGAATCTTCTATTCACAAGAACTTCCTTCTTAACATTGAGCTCTATAAGTCACAGATTTCAGAAATAATTCAGGAAGAGGAATATATTTCGGCACTCTTATTTACATGCACAGACACTGCTTTGAAAAATTATTCTGGTAGTTAACACACGGGAATAATTTCTTTACGTCAACGCAATGTTTAAATAATCAGCTTCTAGTAATTAATCAACGAACTTCTCATACACGAAGGTTATTTTTTTTTAATTATTATTGGAGGTTTATTGACCACTGTGAGTGACGATGGTCTATAAAGCAACCGCCCATCCTAATTTAGGGCCAGTGATGTATTCGGGCATCTTCTCGGGGGTGCTTACCCCCCCCCCAAATCCGAAAAGCAATGAACACCTCCTCATCGGTTTTCGGGTGATCTCCGCCTATATTTACTCTAATTGTTTCCGTTTACAGCTGAATATTTGGAGAAATTAATTTAGAAAACTTAATGAGGGAAAATATAATAGCAATAATAATAATGAAAAACACCCACATGGACTTCAATCTGAAATCTCCAATATCCTTCAATAAAGCATTAAAACAGTCCTAGCTGAAAGGGCAATTTTTCAAGCGCTGACACTGACAACTCGGACTACTTCTACAGGGTAGAGATGTTCGCACTGCAATACATAACCCTAGTTTGTAAGCTGGCATTTAGTTTAATTTAAGTTTTCTGGATGCAGACTTTTTATGTATACGGTTAATCATCAGCGTAGCTAACATGATGTTAGTACTTCCAATACAACAAAATACTTGCTACCTAATTTTTAATAGCAAATTATTAGAAATTATTCCCATAAAAAGTTTTTTTTTTTTTTATTGGAGGTTTAACGACCACCGTGAGCAACTCAATGGGCTATAAGCAGTCGCCCGTCCCTAATTTAGGGTCACTGGTTCCAGGGAAGGGAGAGAGCCAGTGCCGTAGGACAAACACAACATCCATGCCTGACTGGGATTCGAACCCGGACCCCTTACGGATGAATGATCAGAGACCAGCGCCTTAGACCACTGCGCCACCCCGGGGCGGCGTTTGTTGGGTTTTTTTGCTGGCGGTGGGTGGTTCACACTGACAAAAAAAAATTAAAAAATCGGGGGGCCTCAAACTAACATCAAGTGGTTAGTTTTTTTTATTACTACTATGTGCCAATCTAAATAAACTAAAGGGGTTGAAACCAAACGGCATGGGAATGGTTTACACCATACGTTTTCAGGTAACATTGTAATGATTCCTCAATAATCAGAAACAGGCTTGTAGTTAGGAGAGGACATGTTTACCACTCCTAATGTTTTAGGGAAAGGGCGGTTCTCCGGCACAGCGTTATCTTACTAGCATCTTCAATATTTTACATTACCCCATAGTGAAATCCGTGGTGCATTACTGAATTAAACCAAAGGTTTTACATTTTTAATCAGTTATATGTGTAGATCACTTGGAATTTGTATTTGCGATATACGAGCATAAGAAAAATTTTAAACTTTATTTAAAATTTTTACATATATTAATGTGTGTGTAAATAACAAAATTGTGATTATATGTATATAATCAGTCCACAAGTTTCAGTCCCCTCAAAATTTGTAATCCTCCCCCCTCCTCCCCCGGGGAAAAACTGAATGCAATAGTGTTCAAAGCCACTGGTTTCAAGGAAGGGAGAGAACCAGCGACATAAGACAAACATCCATGCCGTACCAGGATCCGAACCCGGACCTATCTCCATGTACGTAGTTAATGTCAGAGTTGTTTCCAACTTCTACGTTGTGCAGCGTACATAATGTGCCCATCCATAATTTCAACTTTTTTTTTTCTGAGTTTAAGACCACCATGAACAACTTGAGGATTTACAAGCTATCGCCAGTAACAAATTTTGGATTTCTGATTCCAGAGTTGGGAGAGATACAGTGCAGTTAGACAAACATCACCAATGCCTTATCCGGGACACAAGCTCAGACCCTCAAAGTCCCGGATGAGGCAGGGTCTTTCTGACGAGAGGTCATAAGCCCACGCTTAGAAAAATGTGTCACCTGGGCGACAACAATGTACAGGGGGTTGTCCAAAATAATGGAAACACCTCGCTGAAGACTGACTTAGGTATGTGCTGGTTTTTGAGTTAAAAAAACATGTAGCTACAATTTATTTTGTAAAAAAGCGTTACTTATAGTCTGAAAGGTCTGTGTGAAGGCATTGTAAATCGGTGTTTGCATAATTTCGTTCCAGGTGAAGGCACAATGAGTGACCTATCGGAGTTCCAAAGAGGGCAGGTTGTAGGAGCCCGTCTGGTTGGTGCGTCAGTAACCACAATGCACAGGTACTGGGGGTATCGAGAGGTGCCATGTCGAAGGTCATGACAGCGTGCAATGTTCATGGCACAACTTCATCTGCGAGACACAACTGTGGAAGAAAAACCAAACTCACTGCGACAAACAGGAGGACATTAAAGAGGATTGTGACCGCAAGGAGGAAGACGACGGCGACGAAAGTGACTGCTGAGCTTAATGCACATCTCCAAAACCCAGTGTCGACCCATACCGTGCGAAGGGAATTGCATGAGCACAATATTTACGGCGGAGCTGCGATTGCAAAACCCCTGGTGTCACAGGTGAAAATGAAATGGAGACTACAGTGGTGCCAAGAACATAAAACGTGGACTGCTGATCACTGGAAACATGTCCTGTTTTTCGATGAATCAAGTTTCTCACTATTCCCCACCACAGGACGGGTTTACGTGTGGAGAACCCTTGCAGAAGCCTACAACCCAGACTGTCTCCTTCCTACAGTAAAGCATTGGGGCGGTTCCGTAATGGTTTGTGCCATGATCTCGTAGTTTGCAGCAGGTCACATTATCACCTTACATGGACGGATCACTAGCGGTGACCATGTCACCCGTTTGGCCGACCATGTGCATTCAATGGCGCATACATTGTTTCCGTCAGGGGATTGCTCCTTTCAAGATGATAAGGCCCCGATTCACAGAAGTCGAACTGTTCAAACATGGTTTGAGGAAAATGGGGATGAAGTTGCACACTTTCCCTCGCCTGCACAATCACCGGACTTAAACATTATTCAGCCCCTGTGGTCTGTGTTGGAAAACAGTGCGATCCCGTTATCCTCCGGCGTCTTTCAAGGAATTGGAGTTGTTTCTGCAGGAAGAATGGTACAACATACCACGACTTGTATGCGTCCATTCCAATGAGGATTCAAGCAGTTTTAAATGCTAAGGGTGCTCCCACACCATATTAGGTTCGTAACACCTAATGTTTCGAGGTGTTTCCATTATTTTGGACAACCCCTGTAGCTCCAACACAATAGTCATACCAAGGGGTACTAGATACAAACCTGCGAAACCGTAGTCGTCTTTTCAGGAATGGCAAAGACTGATTTCACAATAATGTAGCTCTAATGTCAATGAAGGCTTCATGTGACACCGACAAGTTCTGTTGAACTAGATTTTGCAGGATTTACAAGAATCTGCAGTTTAGTGTTCAAATAAATCATACCATAATTTGTTATTTCATTAGCAACAAAAGCAACACAGTTTTGCAGTTAGTTTTTGATATGCAAGTCTTTTGTATAAAACTTGCAAACAGCATAATACAACATCCGGGATTAATACTCAAAGTTGTGCACTAATTTCTTCATACAGACATGAACTACAAGACAGACCACAAAGTGGCCGTCCATAAAGTACGTCCGAGATTACAGGGGGGGGGGGTGCTGACAACCGGAAAAAATGTGACATGGGAGAGGAGGGGAGGTTTAGTAATTCGGACGTCCAGCGGCAAAAAATATAGTGGATGGTACTTCCTCGTTTTCTCTGTTTTCCTTCTTTTAATAGTTAAAAAAAGGTTGGAAATACTTCAGATTTCTGACGATATTAGCTAAATCAGAATATTAAGTTCTCGTATTTGTACTACCAAATCTATCGTGTTTTGTTGATGATATAATCGGGAGTGTTGCAACCTTGAATGAGTGCGTTCATTTGTAGATCTTTATTTCAGAATGATAAAGTTCGGGTAGCATTTAGGAATAAATTAATGCGTAAATAATAAATAGTTTCTGAAGCAAACATGTGAATATATGGAAAATTCCTTTAAATAATTACATGTTTTTCTTTCTGTTTCTCAACGGACTTCTAAAAGCAATCGTCAAAAATAAAGGGGGTTGCGGGAATTATTTTTTTTTTTTTTTTTTTTTGGTTGGAGGTTTAACGACCACCGTGAGCAACTCAATGGGCTATAAGCAGTCGCCCGTCCCTAATTTAGGGTCACTGGTTCCAGGGAAGGGAGAGAGCCAGTGCCGTAAGACAAACACAACATCCATGCCTGACCGGGATTCGAACCCGGACCCCTTACGGACGAATGATCAGAGGCCAACGCCTTAGACCACTGCGCCACCGGGGCGGCGTTGCGGGAATTAGGACGTACTTTTTAGGGGAGGGGGTGTCAACATTCGGACAAAATGTGATATGGGGGAGTCTAAAAATAGTAAAAAAATCACGGACGTATTTTATGGACGGCCCCAAAAATCTACTCAATACGGGTCTTCTTGCAAACATGTAAATTTACTACACTGTTAAAAATTGTGTGGTAGGTTGCACCAAAAAATAGTGCTGCGCTAGCTTCATTATTATTATTTTTTTCCCTTTTTGAGGTTTAAAGACCACCGTGAGCAACTCAATGGACTATAAGCAGTCGCCTGTCCCTAATTTAGGGTCACTGGTTCCAGGGAAGGGAGAGAGCCAGTGCCGTAAGACAAACAACATCCATGCCTCACCGGGATTCGAACCCGGACCCCTTTCGGACGAATGACCAGAGGCCATTGCCTTAGACCACTGAGCCACCGGGGCGGGGCGGCTTCACTATTTTTTAAAGATACACCATTGTGATAAAAATATACACCATTGAGAAAAGATACACTGTTCTGTGGTTCAAATAAAACCAACAATTTGATGCAACCTTGTACCATAACGTGTTGTATAGACACACCATGTTGTTGGGTATTGTTCAAACCACACAGTAGTGTATGTTTTATCAGAAAGTGGTGAAGCTGTCGTACGGCCACTTTTGTGGTGCAACCAAAAGTAATTTTTTTTAATAGTAAAAAAAATAAAAAATGGTAGCACTTCAGCAATTTTCCTCTTTGTCGATAGCAGTATGATAAGCTGTCAATATTTAAAATATTAAGTTTCTAGTGGGCAGCACTGACAAAAGGGCGAAGTCAACTGTGCGGCCTCTAACCATCATATACAGTCCGAAAGCAAATATTAATACGTTCAGACTTCACTCCTGAACAGGCACCATATACAGGCGCCAACCTGAGGAAAAACTGAGTTACCACTCAAGCTCAATATTTCATTATATATAACACATGCGTAGAGTGCAGTCTTCCTAAAACAAAACACACACACTTATATGCAGCATCCAAATGACTTCGCTGTAACATAAACTTTACCCGTTTATCAAAAGGTACAAGTCTACTTACTACAGTTTTCTTCTCCATGGACTGGCACTTGAGATGACGTAAGGTCAGTTTCGCAGGTTATAAATTTCCAATTTGGTTGACTAAACTCTCCGCCATTGGACTGCGATCGATTGAAAGAATTAATTCGCACGGCTCTCATACAAGTGCTAGGTGTGCTGTATTTCCGCTAATTCAACCACTGCGATTCTCCCTTACGTTTAAATTACTGAATTAATTATGGTCAAATAAGCAAATTTCCAGAACTTTAATTGGTACGTAAGTTCCTAAACATTCCGAGCTTTCACTAAGAAACACCAATCCACAGTTTCAGATTCCAAAGCACCAGAACTGTTGAAGTGCTGTGTAATATTACTAAGCTTTGTGACTAGCATAAAATGGCAATACGTAATCAAGTGAAAAAGATCAAATTACCTGTCTTGGTGGGTTTCATTTCTCTGTTCCTCCATCTTATTTTGAATTCATTAAGCACTAAAAATGGATAAATTTTTCAATAAATATTAAAAAGCGTATATCATAAAAACCACAACACAGTACACCCACCATACAAGTTCTGTTACAAGAGAAACCGGCAATGAAGTTTGTTAAATGCCACTTAAAACGACCGCTCGATGTTTTATCAGAAAGTGGTGAAGCTGTCGTTTCAAGCAAAATCGAGGCTTTCAGAACAATTGCATGCCACGCAGCGTGATCAAGTTAGGTTACGAAATGTATCAACCAGATTCACCAATCTTACTAGAACAGTAAACATGTACTACGCCGCCCCGGGGGCGCAATCCCCCCTCCCAAAAACAACAACAACATGTCTGACAACTGTGTTTATCCGCGTTAGTCCTTTAATCGCAAAATCGTCGCTCCAGTGCCGCAGTCGTCTAAGCGATGGCCTCTGATCATTCGTCCGAAAGGGGTCCGGGTTCGAATACCGGTGAGGCATGGATGTTGTGTTTGTCTTACGGCGCTAGCTCTCTCCCTTCCCTAGAACCAGTTACCCTAAATTAGGGACGAGCGACTGCTTATAGCCCATTGAGTTGCTCACGGTGGTCGTTAAACCTCCAATCAAAAAATCGCAAAATCGATGAGTCTCAAAGAAACAGCGCAAAAATTATATTGTCCGTAATATTAGTAATCGTAAATAGCAAATATTTCCCCCATGTTTAATTCATGGAATACTTCGGTGTAGCATTGGATTGGATGTAAGCGAGTACCCGTGGCTTTTTCGAAGAAACTTCATGACTTTATAATAGACATTAATGCAGAAGTATTAATGCTTTCAAAATACCTTTGCTTATTTTTCATCCCCAGTTGTGTCATACTGAGCTCTAATTCTGTTGAATAAACTGAGAGCCTCCCCGGCGGCGCAGTGGTTTAAGCGCTGGGTTCTGATCGTTCGTCCAAAAGGGGACTGGGTTCGAACCCCGGTGAGGCATGGATGTTGTGTTTGTCTTACGGCACTAGCTCTCCACCTTCCCTGGAACCAGTGACCCTAAATTATGGACGAGCGACTGATTTATTGCCCATTGAGTTGCTTACGGTGGTCGTTAAATCCTCAACAACAACAAAAAAAACTGAGAACAACGTTATTCATATAAATATTTCTACTCCAAATTATATGAAAGGGATGATACATGTACTCCAGACATCATGAAAGATTTTTTTTTTTTTTGATTGGAGGTTTAACGACCACCGTGAGCAACTCAATGGGCTATAAGCAGTCGCCCGTCCCTAATTTAGGGTCACTGGTTCCAGGGAAGGGAGAGAGCCAGTGCCGTAAGACAAACACAACATCCATGCCTCACCGGGATTCGAACCCGGACCCCTTCGGACGAATGATCAGAGGCCAACGCCTTAGACCACTGCGCCACCGGGGCGGCCATCATGAAAGGTACCAGTACCATAGTTTTTCCAGTCCTCCCAGCAGAAGTTGCACATGCAATCAAGAACATGAAGCGGGGAAAAGCTCCAGGAGAAGATGGAATTACTGTAGACATCATACACGAAGCAAGTGGAGAAATCGAAACAGTACTCGCCCAAATTTTCACTCCATGCCTTAATGAAGAGAAGATTCCTGAGGATTGGAACAACGCAACAATAATCCTGCTGCATAAAAAAGGCGACATTGAGGATCTCACAAGCTACAGACCTATCAGCTTCGTATCAGTGGTTTATAAAATCTTCACTAAAGTTCTTTCACACCGCTTGAAGGTAACACTATACATGGCTCAACCGAGAGAACAAGCTGGATTCAGGAGTGGCTACAGCACAATAGATCATATCACGTACTGAGAGAACTAATTGAAAGAGCGAGGGAATATCAACTTCCATTGTGCATGGCTTTTATCAATTATGAAAAGGCCTTTGATTCAGTGAAACCATCAGCAGTTACAATGGCCTTGAAATCCTGTGGTATTGAAGATACATACATTGATTTTATTACACTGCCGGACAATTGCTAAGGACGGATGACAATAGCAACGATAGCAACCATAAAATGGAAGGCAGGAAAATGTGGAAATTAGCATAAGTGCGGGATACAGTAAGACGTGTTGTGCGTATGCAAATTTTGGATTGCCGAATTTGTTCGTGACGTCATAGCGCTGATAAGAGATATAAAGGATTTGACGCGTATTGACCGTTGTTGTTCAAACGCAAAGTTGAAAGGGAAAGAATCAATTGACGAACTTACAATTTTTAGTATGTCTTCCCGACATCACCTAGATGATTTTACGCGTAGCAGTATTATTGGCAAAATTGAAGAAGGGCGAAAAATAACAGATGTTGCCAGGGAGTTCGACGTCAGCTACAGTGTTGTTTCAAGGCTTTGGAAATCATTTCAAACAAATGGAGAGTGTAGCAAACGTCACGGGGGAGGTCGTGTTCGCAGTACAACACCTGCAGAAGATCGGTACATAGTGCTATCAACAAAAAGACACCGGCGCAGCACAGCTAGTGAGGTAGCAAATCAGTTTATGGCTGCTACTGGCAAGCGGATCTCCCGAAAAACTGTCGCCAGATGTTTGCATGAAGGAGGACTATATGCCCACCGTCCTGTTGTGTGTATCCCATTGTCCAGACGTCACCGTACCGCCGGTTTGCAATGGTGCCATCAACATCGCAATTGGACTGATAACGACTGGTCTGCTGTCCTCTTCTCAGATGAGAGTAGATAAGTCTATCGTCTGATTGTCGACGACAACTGATCTGGCGTGATAGTGGTACTGCATAATGTCCAGCAAACATACAGGAGAGGGACCGATATCCGACATGTAGTGTCATGGTATGGGCTGGCATCATGATCAATGGCCGTACGTCCCTCTATGTGCTTCCAACTGGGACTATGACTGGCCAACGATACATTAATGATGTTCTGCTACCTCATGTTCGCATGTTCCGTGGTGCTGTCGGTGATAGATTCATTTTCATGGACGACAACGCAACATGTCATCGAACATTCGCTGTCCAGGAGTGTCTTGAGAGCAAGGATATTCAACGCCTCGTATGGCCAGCACGTTCTCCAGACCTGAATCCCATTCAAAATGTGTGGGATGCTTTGGGGAAGGAGTCTTGCTGGTCGCCAATGCCCTCCAATAAACAAGGACACCCTCATCCGTGCACTGACAGAGAAATTAGATAAATTACCCCAACAGTTGCTTGATAATGTTGTGCAAAGCATGACACGACGTGTGGAATCTTGCATCGCCCTCCATGGTGGCCATATCCCGTATTGACATCTTACGCCGGAACGCCTGCATTTTTTTCACGTTTACGTATTCTGCACAAAATGGCCTGTTTGTCCCTTGAACACGTTCCAAAGCCTTCTGGATTTCAGAGCACAATAAATTGTCTTTCTTGTAATGTCCTGGTATTCTGACATTATTTTATTTCACTTGGCATCCAACCACACTTACTTTTTTATGCGCTATATAGCCGTTTATAATCCGTCCTTAGCAATTGTCCAGCAGTGTAATAACATCTATGAAAATGCAAGTGCAAAGATTCGGCTGTTTGAGAATACAGCACACATAAAAATTGGAAAGGGAGTGAGACAAGGTGACACCATATCTCCGAAGCTCTTTAACGCCACATTGGAAAATGTCTTTCAATCACTGAACTGGGAAAACAAAGGGATAAAAATTAATGGAGATTATCTAACCCACCTTCGTTTTGCTGATGGCGTAGTCATTTTTGCAACTACCCCGTCAGATCTGCAGAGTATGATCCAGGAACTTGCTGCTAAGAGTAAAGAAGTGGGATTAAAAATGAACTTTCAGAAGACAAAAGTGATGTACAATGCTTTTACAAGAAATGAAGATTTATCGATTGATGGAGAAAAGCTGGAGATAACGGATGTGTACGTTTATCTTGGACAGCAGATATCAAGTGAGGGTCACATTAATGAAGAAATTAATCGGCGTATAAAACTTGCCTGGAGAGCTTTTGGAAGAAACAGCATAATTTTCAAGAGCAATATGCCATTATGTCATAAAAGAAAAGTGTTTGATCAATGCATCCTTCCAGTGCTTACGTATGGTGCAGAGACGTGGACCTTAACTAAAAGAGACATACAAAAGCTGCAGACAACTCAAAGCAGCATGGAGAGGTGCATGCTTGGTGTAACCAGGAGAGGTAAGAAGAGAAACTCGTGGATCAGAAAAATGACAGGAGTGGAAGACATCATGATGAGAGTAAAATCTCTGAAATGGCAATGGGCTGGACATACTGCCAGAAGAACAGACCATCGATGGACAGGCGAAATTTTAGATTTGATTCCAAGGGACAGGAATAGACCCAGAAGAAGACCACATGGGAGATGGGTGGATGAAATTCGAAAGTATGCGGGTGTAACATGGTGTACTCTGGCACAAGACAGACCGTTGTGAAAGAGGCTTGGAGAGACCTTCGTCTAGCAGTGGATTGATAATGGTTGACAATGATGATGATATATACACTGGCGGAAAGTGAAAAAGAACACCAAGAAGGAATTGGCGGACGATCATGAAATTTACATATGTTAATGGGGTCGAGTTTACGTAGGTGTGATGTTAATTTCGGGACCAAGTGGTGAGCGCTTACGCCACAGCTAGGCATAATATGCAAATTATCGTCGGTGGTATTTAAGGAGTACGGCGAAGTGAATGTAATCAGTCGTCGGCGTACGGACACGTGCGAAGACCCTGAAGAAGCGGCAATGCCTGGACATGGCAGACGTGTACGATTTCAGCAGTTATCGGGCTTTGAGCGAGGTCGTCTAGTCGGACTCAGCGAGGCCGGGTGGTCGTATCGTCGTATTGCGGGGCGAATTGGACGGGAAGTATCGGTGGTGGTACGATGGTGGCGTAGATGGTCCGAGGAACATTCCCACACGAGAAGGCGTGGAACCGGTAGTCACAGACGGACTGATGAGCGGGCCGATCGACACATAAGAAGAGCGGCGTTGTCAAGCAGAACATCCACTGCGGCGCAAATCCGAGCTGCCGTTGCACCTGAGGGGACTGTGCGAACAATCCGCAACCGTCTACTGGATGCAGGACTACGTGCACGTGTGCCTCTGGCATGTGTACCTCTGACTCCAGTCCACCGCCAGGAACGGCTGCAGTGGTGTCGCCAACGTCTGCACTGGAGAACGCAATGGCGATCTGTCGTGTTCAGCGATGAAAGCAGATTCTGCTTGGAAGCCTCCGATGGCCGTATGCCTGTTCGCAGACGCACAGGGGAGCGTCTCCACCCTTCTTGTATCCGCCAGCGACACACAGGGCCTACACCTGGTCTCCTGGTGTGGGGAGCGGTCAGCTATCACTCCCGTACACAACTAGTGTTTGTACCGGGTACGTTAAACAGCACCTCCTACATCAACAACATCATTCAGCACGTTGTTGTGCCATTTGTAAGGTAGGTCCATCGTGGTGTTTCCCAGCAAGATAACGCACGCCCACACACGGCACGTGCAGCGCAACATGTACTTCAGGGTGTGAGACAACTTCCATAGCCTGCACGTTCACCGGATTTTTCCCCCATTGAGCACGTGTGGGATTTTATGGGACAACGACTTATCCGGTCTCCACGGCCAGCCACAACCATCCCCGATTTACGCATCTAGGTTGAGGAAGCTTGGAACTCAATACCCCAAACTTACATCCAACGTCTGCACGACAGACTCCATGCCAGAATTGCACAGTGTGACGCAGTTCATGGCGGTTGAACCTCGTACTAACCATGTTACATGGAAATGTTAATTTTCAGTTTACCAGCAAATAGAGCTGTATTTTACCATAATGTTTTGATCACGTTATCCTCTGTATTCCGTTATTATGCTGTATAAATTTCGTTGGTATCAGACGTCTCCTTCTTGGTGTTCTTTTTTCACTTTTCGCCAGTGTATATATACTCCTTGGGTAAAATTTTCACGCTAGAAGAAATAAGCATATACTTTGGTTCCTCAAGGTAGCGCCTGCTTTGAGGAACGATAAGTGAACCACGGATCACTACAAACATCATTTTTACGTTTTCCTAATTTTTCTTAATTTCTTTGTTCGTTTTGTGGTTTAGCAACCACCGTCAGGGACGCTCCGGTGGCGCAGTCCTCAAAGCGACGGCTTCTGTTCATTCACATCCTAGATGCGTCCAAGGACGAATCCCGGTGAAGCACGGATGTTGTGTTTGTCTTACGGCACTGGCTCTCTAATTTTCCTGGAGTCAATCAGTGACCCCAAATTAGGGACTGGCGATTGCTTGCAGCACATTGAGTTGTTCACGGTGGTCAATAAACCCCAGTCAAAAATAGGGATGTGCTTATGTTATCATTGTGTCCGTCCGTCCGCCCTCTGGGCACCATACTTTTGTTTTTCTTTTTTGATTGAAGCTTTGAAAAAGTATTTATTTGACCTGGTGGTACAGATGCAGTGACAGGATAAACAGGCATAGTTACACAGTATTGTCAGGTAGACATAGTACAGTATATTCATTTTATATGAACAATGTATATAGCGAACATTGTGTACAGTATGCTAAATGATCAAATAACACAGAGAGAGCCAGTGCTGATCAAGTAACATATAGAAAGCCATTGCCAAAAGACAAACACAAACATCCATGTCCTAAGCCGGTTCGAACCCAGACCCCTGCCTGGGCGAATGATCAGAAGCCATCGCTTAGACCACTGCACCACCGGCGCGGTACACCACATTTCTGTACCTACATTATTAGATTGATCTGAAAGATTCTCTATCGGAAAGTGTGAACTCCAAGAATGATGCTCCTTGCCTTTTGGTCCTTCTTCAGCGTAAATGCATGATGCTATGTATTCAAAATATACGAGTATTTTATTCCATTTAATTGCATCTAAAAATCCGATTGAAATAATCTTTTTCTTGCGATACCATTTCTCACAAAGATCATTTCTCTTCCAACTTCTTGTTCAAATAATTAACAGTTTTTCCGCTGGAGAGCATTAGTATAATTAATATTGTTTATTTCTCTACTAGCGGAAATAATCAGCATTTCCCGGGTTAAAAGAAAAAAAAACATACATCAGTGAGCATTTTTTGCCAGCGTTTTTTGAATTTTCCTAAAATGAATAGGGTATATTGCAGGGAAACATTTGACTGAAATGTGTTCCCGTAATGAAAAGGATTAAAAAAACGAACAAAATCTAAACTTATGTCGGCAACGAAATGTATTTTAGACCAAGAATGGCGTAACGAATTCTATTTTAGACCAAGAATGGCGTAACGAATTCTATTTTAGACTAAGAATGGCGTAACGAATTCTATTTTAGACCAAGAATGGCGTAACAAATTCTATTTTACACCAAGAATGGCGTAACGAATTCTATTTTACACCAAGAATGGCGTAACGAATTATATTTTAGACCAAGAATGGCGTAAAGAATTATATTTAAGACAAAGAACGGCGTAACCAATTCTATATTAGACCAAGAATGGCGTAGCGAATTCTTGAGTTCAATTTCTTTCTGCTGCGATATACTAGGTAACGAACGGTCAAGTTTCCGCTTCTCCCGTTGTGAACTACGGGCTAATGCTGGTTGGCAAAAGTAATCCTTCCAAATGCGAATTTTACTTTTATAGCGTGTAACTATCCCAGAAAAAAAAATACAGGTAGGCTAAGTTCTGATTATGCCGTCACTTTAGTACATAGGACCACGACTTGCATATTGTAGAGTTGAAATGAACTAGTCGACTTTGGTTTCAAAGCGTTTATTTAATTTGTTAGAGCCAACACAGGTCTATAATATGAAAAGTAGCTTACATTATTTTTACAAATAATGCTGGGTACATTGCGAGCACAAAGCAGATCTGTACACGAATTACCCAACGTGGTGCTCTGTCTTCTTGGACTTCTTCCATCCTTCATCACTTGCTCTTGCCTCTCGTTTTGATTTTCTCCACTTTTGCTGGCGCTCATTCTGCGAATTCCGCGGCATTGTCGAAAATGTTAACCCGTTCACAGGGAAACAATTTTTTTAAATATTTTAGTTTAAACCACTGGAATATGTTCTTTATATATTTGAATAGATCCCACCGAGAGCTTTAAAACTATACCACGCACAGTCGTTTTGCACTCACGGTTGTCCTGATAAACCGCGATATTCAAAAGTGTTCACCGGTTCACAAGAAAACAATTTTTAAAATGTTCATTTCAAAGCACTGCAAAATTTTCTTAGTATATTTGAAAAGATCTCGTCGAGAGTTTTAAAATCACACCACGCACAGCTGCCCCGGTGGCGCAGTGGTCTAAGCGATGGCCTCTGATCATTCGTCGGAACGGGGTCCGGGTTCAAATCCCGGTGAGGCATGGATGTTGTGTTTGTCTTACGGCACTGGCTCTCTCCCTTCCCTGGAACCAGTGACCCTAAATTAGGGACGGGCGACTGCTTATAGCCCATTGAGTTGCTCACGGTGGTCGTTAAACCTCCAATAAAAAAAAAACAAAAAAAAAAAAACACCACGCACAGTCGTGTTGCGCTCACGGTTGCCCAGATAGACTGAGTCAAACGCGGCGGCACACTCAGACATATTGCATCGTATGCACCACTCACAAGGAAAGAGGAGAGCGTTGCGCGCACGATGTATTGCGCAGTACGTGAATGCTGATACAAATATGCTAACACGATTAGTGTGTGGCACGCATTTATAACGCTAAAATGATTTCAATTGGGACATACTGTCATAGGTGGTCGTAGGTAAGTCAAACGATGCTATCCGCGGAGTTAGACGTATTTCTACGTCAAAATCTGCGATTCAGCTTGAAACTTTTGAAGCCGTGCTTTATCATAAACTGGTGTGCAAAAATTGAGGACGAAGAGGAAAAATTAGCATAACAGCAGAACGAGCAGGCAGAACGGACCGAAAGACCACTCAGGAGATAGACTAGGGTCCGGTACGGTAGGGCATGCGCATATATGCAGCATGACGTAAGGGAGGGGGGGTGTCGGAAGGGTATAAAGCACAGGGCGGTTACGCTCAGCAATTCGGTGAAAGCTATTGCACGGTGTACATCGGTTTGAACGACGTCGAGTTGCTGCCACCGTGATATATGGCCAACAGGCAATCCAGTAGACGGTCGAAGTGTGACTAGTGTGGCCGAGGAGTTCGGGATCGCTCACAGCATCGTTTCACGAGCTTGGAGAGCATTTCAAACGACATGAACAGCTGTCTGAGAGTTTAGCAGTGGTCGTCCACGAGCAACCACGGCGGCGGACGACCGGTATATTGTCCAACAAGCGAGAAGAGACAGACAGCAGACAGCGTGAGAAATCGCAAGGCACCTGCAACATACAACTGGACGTCCGTTATCGCGTTTTACTGTGGCCAGGAGGCCCCACAAAGGTGGTCTATTTGCACGATGACCAGTACGGTGTGTGCCATTAACGCCTGCTCATCGGAGACGGCGATTTCTGTGGTGCCAGGAACACAAGAACTGGACACACCAGCAATGGGGTCGAGTTCTCTTTACGGATGAGAGCCGACTTAGTCTGGTGAGCGATTCTGAACGTATACACATCTGGAGAGAGCAGGGAACACGCAATCACACCTCCAACATCATCGAAAGGGACCGGTTTGGAGTGGCGGAGTTCTCGTTTAGGGCGGTATCATGCTTGGTAGCCGTACTGACCTCCACATCTTCCACGGAGGTTCAGTCACTGGTGTCCTCTATTGTACCGAGGTTCTCCTGCCTCACGTGCGCCTGTTTAGAGGTGCTGTAGGTCCTGAATTCCTCTTCATGGACAACAACGCTACACCTCATTGTACAGTGGCTGTCGCAGAGCTGTTGAAGAGTGAAGATATTCAACGCATGGATTGGCCCGCAAAGTCCCTAGACCTAAATCCAATCGAACACGTGTGGGACCTTCTCGGAAAACGCTTGACAGCACGTCACCAACCGCCAGCAGCGATTCCGTATCTGCGATTGGCGCTACAAGAAGAATGGGCCGCGATGCCTCAACAGCTCCTTGACAACCTCATCCTCAGCATGGACAGACATTGTAAATCCTGCAACGCAGTCATGGGTGATCATATCCCTTACTAAAGACTGGATTTTTCTTGGCAGCCGCCTGTCACATGGACGTTTCTGTCTTATGTCCAGTTGTGCTCGAAGCTACCTTTTCAATAAAGTGCCTTTGTATCCTTTGGATTCCTTGTTTGGACGGTTTTGCTCACTCGTCCCATATTCTTACATCTTGGGGATCTTATGGTATGATTTGAGTCGATGTGGAGCACTTCTGCACGACGTTACATTTGAAAAACCGTCTCGTCCTTAATTTTTGCACACCAGTGTATTTCATCCCCTGTCTAAGATAAACCAACCTTTTGTTTTCTTTAAGAAAATGTAATAGAAAAAACTGTAAGTTTGAGGTAATTTACTGTATTGCATTGTAAACAATTATACGTATGTTATCATAGCCCATTGGAAACAAGAGGCCTTGAGACGAACGGCTGCCCCTGAGGTCATGTGATAAACTTAGTCCCAGCTCCCATGTGTGCGTCGTCTCAGCTCTCAGCAATGTGCTGATGGGCTGACAGAGAAGCGGGATAATTTCATAAAACGTGAGTTGATGGAAACTTCGAAGGTTGTGTTGCAATATCAATAATATGTGCTAGTTTGTAGTTCACAAATTTGAAAGTTTTACACAAAATGAAAGAAATGCTAATGTTTTAACGAAACTGACAAAGTATTTGCGAAATTTTCGCTTAGAATTCCAGCTGAGGGGAACTTTGAAATTTGCCACACAAAATAAATGAAATGTGCTGTTGTTTTGTTGACAAATTACTGAAAAAGTTGTGGCACGAAATGCGAATATTTTAATGTTTTTGATGGCATATGTCTGCATCGAATCCAAGATGGCGGCTTGTTTACAATTCTTGTTTCGCCCTGTCAGATTTTTGCGGAACTTGTTTCAATTTCCTTCTGTTTTTATTGAAGGACTTTGCTCCGCCGCCATTTTGGAGGTTTCGGCGACGGTATTGATGGTTCCAATTCTTGTTTCGCTCCTGTTGAAGAATTGTTTGCAATTCTTGTTTCGCCCTGTCAGACTTTTGTGGAACTTGTTTCAATTTCCTTCTGTTTTTATTGAAGAACTTTGCGCCGCCGCCATTTTGGAGGTTTCGGCGGCTCTATTTATGGTTATGGCCTATACCCATAATGTTAACATTACTGATGTGTTGTGTCAGTGTGTTCTTTATTCATGGATTACTCAAGGAAGAAGACTTACTTTTTTCTTTTTTTTTTTTTTTTTTTTTGATTGGAGGTTTAACGACCACCGTGAGCAACTCAATGGGCTATAAGCAGTCGCCCGTCCCTAATTTAGGGTCACTGGTTCCAGGGAAGGGAGAGAATCAGTGCCGTAAGACAAACACAACATCCATGCCTGACCGGGATTCGAACCCGGACCCCTTATGGACGAATGATCAGAGGCCAACGCCTTAGACCACTGCGCCACCGGGGCGGCAAAAAGAAGAAGAAGACTTTTAAGTATTTCGTTGCATTTCTTTTGCTTGACGTAAACACATTTTCTGAGTTTTTTTTACTGCTTTTTTTTTAATTGGAGGTTTAACGATCACCGTGAGCAACTCAATGGGCTATAAGCAGTCGCCCGTCCCTAATTTAGGGTCACTGGTTCCAGGGAAGGGAGAGAGCCAGTGCCGTAAGACAAACACACCATCCATGCCTCACCGGGATTCGAACCCGGACCCCTTTCGGACGAATGATCAGAGGCCATCGCTTAGACCACTGCGCCATCGGGGCGGCTTTACTGTCTTTGGAAGGGCAGACTTTTGTCGTTTGGACTTATAGGCTTAGTTAATCTACTACCTGGCCGTGTCTACCACGAACTAAAACAAAGCGGTGCAAAAAACATTTCCGTAAGATGTATGCATCTTACGGAAATGCTAAACCGTTAAACAACTGAGATAGTTTTACCAACAAAACATATGCATAACAAATTCTTTTTTCAATGTATATATAAATAACTAAACTTTGCACGTTATATTACTCAAGACAGAAAAGAGAGATCTAACCTATATTTAGTAACAAGTAGTAAATAACCTTTTTTTTTTTTTTTTTTTTTTTTTCAAACACGCTAATATTTTTTTCTTTTGCAGTGGGTGGTAAATGAACGTTATATGTTTTTACGAGTGGTAATTCGTTTTTATTTGAAAAGAAAATCACAATAATAAATAAAAAATAATAAAATATGAACAACTTCACTGCAACACGCTAACGAACTAATGGCGTTCATGCCTTCAGAGCAGGGAAGCTGGGACCATTTTGGACACATGACTAAATCGTTTCAGGGCCTCTTCTCTCCAGTGGGCTATGGTATGTTATTTACACACACACACACACACACACACACACACACACACACACACAGGACACGGAAAAATAAAACATTTATTCGGAAACAAGAGTTGGCCAAAAGAATAACGGCGTGAAAGAATGGCAGAAATTTTCCCGAATAAGTGAATTGTCCTTAGGAAATTTCCCACGCTTTATTGCCAACATATAAGGAAATGTGATATTAGACAAAATGGGAAGTGCAAATTCCGACTGAAATTTCGCACTTCCATTTTACAGCTACTCATGCCAAACAATATTAGGTGTTATGAGATTAGATAAAATGGGTAGAGGAATTCTAACTGAAATTTCGTAACCCCATTTTACAGCCAAATGACTCCAATGTTAGGCAATATGAAATTAGGCTAAACGGGAAGTGTAATTTCTACTGAAATTTCGTACCTCCATTTTACAGCCACAGGAATATTACAAAACAATGACCCCAAAGTTGAACATATCATACAAATTTTATTATTTTAGAGAACCCAAGCTAACTTCGTTGAAATGCCTCATGATCACATACGCACACACAAAACATGTCACTACCGTGTGTCAGTCTCTAATGACCTATTCTAATGTATACCAAAATACAGAAAATAAGAAAGCAAATAAAACATGCAACAATAATTATAGAAATGAGGTGAAAATCCCCCACCCGTAAAACTGCCTAATTATTATTTACCCTTGGATATAAAAAACACACTTAGCATAACGCAACAATGTTTCGCACATGGTACAAAAATATTCTCTTTACTCTGTTACAGAAAAAAGTGACACAGGCCTCTGCTTCTTCATCTTCGCGAAGTACAACTTTCAGTTCATTATTTTCTAAAAAACGATAAGTGCATATTTTCAGATGAATTGTTCAGATGTGGATACAAGTAACAAAGTTGGCACACATTGAAATCGCGCTTTTCATATAAAACGTTAGCCACTCGAAAATTCAAGATGGCCGACACATAGTAAAATATCTTAATGAAATCTTTCTAATATTTATGTAAGTAAAAAACTTTATCATTGAAAATCACACTTTTCATTCTATATTAGACCATTAGCCAATCAAAAATTCAAGATGACGACCTTTTTCAATACGGCCGACACCTTTATGAGTGTAGTACTCCGTATTTAATGTTTGAACATTAAAAAAAATGTTTTTATTATTTTCCTGTTTATAATGCTAGAAACTTCAATTATGATCTTCTGTTCCAGGTAGTGAAAGAATAAATCCTCGACAGTGAAAGACGTACAATTCAAGAACATGGCGTATTCTTCACCATTACCTCCAAGATAGCTAACTGACTTTACCAAATGCTGTTTGTGCCAAAAGGACAAAAACGAACAACTGAAATCACCACCAACACGTTACAACTGTGAAAATGATGGATACAACATAATTGCGACCAATGTTCCTCTCTTTCATGCCATACATGATTTACCCATTGTTCCGGATCCTAAAAGACTGGATAAAGGTGGTGGTATAGAAGAAAAACCGAAAAGGAACGAAGCCCAGTACCACCAAAGTTGCCGTCTTCTGTTTAACTACACCAAACTTGATGAAGCAAGAAAGAGAAAAATACATGCAGAGAGCAGTACTAAGGATGCAGGAGGGAGCAGCAAGCTCCCAAGACGTAGCTATGAACGACAAGAATCTCAGTGTGAAAAAGAAGCTCCAACATCCGAACTGAGACCAGTCATGACAATGCATCTTAATAAAAGACTGAAAAAATGTGCCCACAGTCTTAATGATGGAAACTTCTCTCAAAAGGGACTGGTGGAGATGCCATTGCACATGAGCTAAAGTACCACATTGCATGTTTGGGTGACTTTTAAAACAGAGAGAGAAAACAACTCAGAAACATCAGAAGACAGGAAAAGGACGAAACACTAGGACATGAAGCTTATCCACTTGCATTTTTTGAACTAATGATCTACATAGTGGAGACAAAATCCTGCACTGGGGGTCCTTCAGTCTTTCGTCTTGCAGATATATTTCACCTTTACTAGCAGTGGCTGGAGCAGCTTGGTGTGAAGGCACCTCATGCAAACTCCACTAGACTGAAGAAGAAGTTGCTGGAAGCAATGCCTGAGCTGGCAGATCACAAGCAGGGAAGAGATATCCTTCTGCCTTTTACAGAAGACTCAGGTTTCGCTTTATCACAAGTCTCAGACTACAGTGAAGCCATCATCCTGTGTAAGGCGGCTAAAAATTTGCGAAGTGTGACGTGCCTGCCCCGCAGGACGCACATGAGATAAAGGCAGATAGCAGTGAGAGCATATGCCAGTGTTGTATAGTGGACAGCAGTCGGAGCTCCGGAGCCGGGAGTTGCAGGTTCGAATCCTGCCCCTGGCATAAAAATGATGGAAAATTTACTTCGTCATAGAAGGCACATGCTTGACTACAAGTCTACATTTGGTGGTACATTCCATGATGGTTATGTTGACGAGGCTATTCCTCCTACTCTTCTTCAGTTTTGTTGGCATGGTTGAACATGGGGCTGATATCAAATCTCAGCTTACATTTGGTTCCACGAAAAATGACCTGGCATTAGCCCAGCTGTTCCAGTACAACTGCTACACAAGGATGAAGGAAGGGGCATCTACATATAGACACTCAATAAACCATGAAACACCATTCCTTGTTTACTTGGGGATGCTCGTCCATGCAAAGACAAGTAAGAGATCGTTGGTGGATCTACTTCATGAGCATGGTCTCAGGATTTCCTATGACAGAGTTTCAGAAACATCAGCACAGCTAGGCACTGCAACAGTTAGCAAATATGTGGAAGATGGGCTGGTATTTCCAACAATGTTGCGAAGACAGTTGTTCACCCCAGCAGCCATGGACAATATCGACCATAACCCTACTTCAATAACAGCAACCACCTCTTTCCATGGTACCAGTATCTCTGTTTTTCAGCACATAACCAAAAGCAGCAAAGGTGAACATCGTGAGAAACTAAAGTTCAGCGAGAAGAAAACGAGGAAAGTTCCTGAACTCCCTGACTCTTTCCCAAATATACACCCTGCCTTCTTCACCAAGAAGGATATTTCACCTCCAAAGACAAATATCACAGGTACTACAGAGATAGACAATACTGACAGATACTGGAACTCGTCTGTTGAGATCACAACTGGCACTGGAATATGAGTGGCTGGAGAAGATAAGTGTGACTGATAGCTCAGTGGATGTTACTTGGTCAGTCTACCACGCATCATAAAGAGAAGCTCTGCATTTGAAGTCAACATTACCTCACTTTTACCTCGGCTTCGAGATCAGGCACACTCAGTTTCTACAGTCAGCATGTCATGGACAGGATCAAGGACATAGTTTCATTCTTGAAACCAGACCAGGTACATGTTATTGCAGCTGATCAACCCATCTATGCAATAGCCAAACAAATTCAGTGGCACTGGCCTGAGAATTATGGGGAAGACAAATTTGTCATACTGTTTGGAGGCCTACGTACAGAGATGGCTGCATTGAAGTCACTCGGTACTATATTGAAGGGCAGTAGTTGGACTGGTGTTCTTCTTGAAGCAGGCATAGCATCTCCCGGTACTGTGGTATCAGTTCTAACAGCCTCCAGCGTAACTAGAACACAGCAAATGCACCAAGTAACAGCATTCGCTTTCTACAAGGCTTTGAAGGAATCCTACTTTGGCTACTGTAATGAAAAAGTTAGCAACACTGAGGGAAAATTAAGCTTCGAAGATTGGTGCGAAGAGCTGTGTATTGCTTTCGGCTAAGAACGGAACCTGAGGTGGATCGCAGTACACGACCTTTATCATTCTATTGGACTGGAGAAGAGCAGAGGGATTCTCTTCCTACATGCCTTCACCGGTTGCGATGGTGCTTTTCGTGGTATAGGGAAGAAAACAGCTTGGTAGACATGGGACGTATATGATGAGGCATTTGATGTCTTCATCAGACTTAGCCATACCCCCCCCCCCCCAAACAGTTGATGATGATGATGACATGGGGATCTTGGAGACCTTTATGGTCCTGAAGTGTGATGGGTCAAGTGCATTTCAAGGGGTTAATGATGCAACATTGGACATGTTTGCAAGGAAACAGAGACCATAAACAAGCCATTCCTCCTACTACAGCTTCTCTACTGCAGCACGTGAACCGTGCAGCCTACCAGGCTGGCTGGATATGGGGGTCAGTCAACATTATGCCATCCAGATATACAGAGTCCTGCTGAATGGGAATGGACCAAAAATGCTGATTTCTGGCAGATCATGTGGAGTGAGCTTTCACCAATTGCAGAAAGTTGTCAGCAGTGCAGGTGCAAGTTTGAATGCCGTGGAAGATGCAAATCTGCTTTGGTTTTACGTGCACATCATTATGCAGTTGCCACTGGGAGAACTAGGTGCTGCATACAGCATAACTTTAAATGTCATTAGATTTGCATTAGACTTATACAAACATATTTTGTTTCATCATACTTGGTTTAATTATATTAGTTTGTGAATTATTAAAATTAGTATATTGCTAAAAATTTAACAGAGAAGCTTAAGATGTTTTATACGTAGTTGTACATTTAACTTCTACATTTATGTGACAAACAAAGTATTCAATAAAAGTAGTTGAAACATGTCCAGTGGGTTTAATTCTGTGGCAGAAATACTGGGAATGGCAGCCATGTTGGAATATGGCGGCCATCTTGAAAATTCAAGAGGCTAACGTGATTTCTCAAATTATTGGACCATGGCTGATAACCACACCAATTTTAGTGCTTGTTTTCACATGTGAACGATTTTATCACTTATCTGCCCCACTATAAGCATCTTACTCTCATTGGTATAAAAATAATATACAAGGATTGCACGTGTTAACCCTTTAACCGGCTGGAACGAAGTAACTCGGGGTTGGCAAAATGTGCTGAAATCAGCTCAAACGAATATATTCGCTGTCTAAGGAAGTGGTCACACGCTGGTCGAACCAGTGAGCCTCCTCGTCAGAAGGCGTTGCTTTCCCCTTAGCTTTATTTTTCATAGTGGTGGTGTAGGGGAATGATTAACACTAATCCTTAATGACTGATTACCTTCAAAATGGGCTATAACAATGGTGACGAATCTAAAAAAGGAGAGAGGAAATGTTTTAGTCACTTTTTTCTACCCAGTGGCATGTTGTCAATATCAAGAGGGCTAGCTAGCCCTTCTCCTTTATAACCTGGGTAATGGAGCAGAGAATAACGAACTAAAAGGGAAGGCTTGTCACTTGTAGCAGGTTTATTACCGGTACTGATGAGATGAGAACGAGGTATAAATTGTTTAGTGTCAGATTTTGGCAAAAAAAAAAAAAAAAAACATTTGAAGTGCCGTTCAGAAAGAAACACCAGGCCGCTATGTGAACATTTCTGTTTTAGGAGCGCATAAAATTTTCAACACCATTTGGTTAAAGAGTTAATATACAGGGGTTGGACATAATAATGTGAACACCTAGGAAAAGAAGGTTTTACGTAGCTAGTATCGTGTGAGACAACCTTTGGTATTCGAAATTGCCTGAATCCTTCTCGGAATGTTCGCATACAAATCCTGGATGGTGGTTCGTGGGATGTTACACCACATTCTTCACGCAGAAACTGCTCCAGGTGCTTGAGAGATAACGGGATCTTACAGTTTTCCAACAGAGACCACAGTCCTCTGTAGATATAGCTGTTTCGCTGCACGATTACGTGACGAAATTGACCTCTTTAGTTTTTGTTTATGCACCACTTGTGGCTTTTGAAAATTGCTGCTTATTCTTTCGGTGCCTTGCAGTCAACTAGGGGACACAATATGGACGTCGAAGGGAATGTCTCGATGATGTTTAAGTCTGGTGGTTGGGGATGCCAAGAAAATGTGGAAGTTCGTCTCCATGTTCCTCAAACTATGATTGGACATTTCGAGCTCGGTGAATTGGAGAGTTATCATCTTGATAGATGGCATCCCCAGCAGCAAACAATGCCTGAGCCATTGGATGGACTTGGTCGGCCAAAATGGTTTCATACGCCCTGCCAGTCATCTGTCCTTTTAAGGTGATCAAGAGACCTGTTAGAAACCATGATATGACATGACAGAACCACCAACATGCCGCACTGTTGGGAGCAGACAGTCAGGGTTGTACGCTTCTGACGGTTTCTTCCAAACGTAAACACGTCCTGCGTTGAAGAAGATGGTGAATATGTATTCATCCGACCACTTTACACGCTTCAATGCATCGGCAGTCCACGTTGCATGCTCCAGTCACCACTGCCTTCGCCGTTGTGTATTCACCAGAGTCACCAGAGGTCTCGCAATGGCTGCTGTACCATTAATATTTTGTTTATGCAGTTCCCTGCGTACTATTTTTGTTTATACTGGATTCTGGAGATGCAAACTGAGCTCCGCACTAATTTACAGCGCCGTGGTCTTCTTATTATGTGTATCAATCATTTTTGCTCTTTCGTCTCTATCGCTCAGGGCCACTTTCCGGCCGCTCTTGCGTTTCACAGACGAGGTTTTGCCACGAACACGGTATGCCGTCATGACGCTAGATACAGTAGCTCTCGATACTCCCACTACCCTGGCGACTGTTACCACGGAGGCACCAACTAGCCGGTCACCATTAGTTAGCCCTTTTTCGAAGTCAGTTAGGTCGCTCATTTCGTCGTCACCCTGAAAGAAATTTTGCAACAAGATACTTTATATGCACTTAAACAGGACCTTGACGTTTTAAACCAAGCTATTACAACTAAAATGTGGTGGATACCTTTGCGCATTCCAACGTACACAGCTGCATTAAAAGTCACGTCTTCGAGCGTGGTGGTGTTTTTTTTTTTTTTTTGATTGGAGATTTAAATTAAATTGTTTATTGGACGTGGTTGACAGATACATTGACATATATATTCAACATACACTACATTGACAAAAGTTACCCGACAACCCTTCAAAAGCAAATGAACGGATCCGCTGCGTTGTTAAGATGCGCGGTACAGCTGCAAACGGTATAAAAACGAGCCTGCAGCTGGCCGCGATCACATCGCACTGTGATGTTGAGTGAAAATATCGCAGCGGGAGGGAACTGACTTTGAAAAAGGAAAGATTGTTGGGTGTTATATTAGTGGGTTGTCCATAAGAGAAACCGAGAGGCGTTTAAACATACCAAAGTCAACTGTTTTGGATGTACTGAACAAGTGGAAAACTCATGACGTGCCTGAAGCAACAAAACGAACAGTCTGACCAAAGAAAATCAGTCTCAGAGGACGTCGAAGCCTCAGGAGAGTCGTTACAGCTATACGACGGAGTACTGCACAAGACCTCAGTGTACAGATGAGTAGCAATGTTGGAATCTCGGTATGCACATGTACAATTCGCAAAGAACTTCATTCCGTGAGTTATCGTGGTCGTGAGACCGCTCATAAGCCTTTGATCTCCACTGGGAATGCTACTCGTCGTTTAGCCAGGTGTATTAACATTTATCGTGGACCGTAGATTAATGTCCTATGGACTGATGAATCAACATACACGATCCACCAGTCTGATGGCCGCTGTGGGGGCATGGCGGCAGCCGGGGAACGCTATTTACCACAGTGTACTGTTCCTACGGTCAAGTTTGGAGCTGGCAGTCTACTCGTGTGGGAGTTTTTCGTGGTATGGTCCCGGCCCATTGGTAACCAGCACGTCTACCTCGATATTCTGAACAATTATGCCCTACCAACTCTGTGGCAATACTATGGAACCGAGCCTTGTTGGTACCAGCAGGATAATGCATCGAGCCATAAAGTAAGGACTTTTACGGCGTGGTTTGCCGATAATTCCATATCGTGTGTGAACTGGCCAGCACAGAGCCCTGATCTTAATCCCATACAGCACCTATGGGATAAATTAGAGCGCCGCATAATAAGTTTGGAATAAAGGCCTACTACTAAGCAACAGTTAGCGGCAGCAATATGTACTGAATGGAAATGTATACCTATCGCTGTCTTCCGAAACCTTGTCAAAAGCATGTCGCGAAGGGTCAGTGCATGTATTAAGGCGAAAAGTGACCGACACCGATGTCAATAAATACTATATTGCGTTTCTCTTCTAGGTGTCCGGTGACTTTTGTCAATATAGTGTACATTGGACTTGCTGGACAGATACATTGACATATACACTGCTGGCCACCCAAAGTGCAACACAAAGAAGGACACGAGATAGCAAAGCCAGATTTACTGGACACATAACAGATACAAAGATGAAACGACTGAGCTTACAGGCCCATGAGACTTGCGGAACACGCAGACATCAATACTTCGTGTGTTCCCCATGGCTGGCAATAACGGCTGCTACACGCCGCGGCATCGAACGAAAGAAGCTTTGTAAGTAGGCTTGGGGTATGTCGGTCCAGGCTACTTCCACGCGTTGCCACAGTTCATCAGGCGTAGCCGCGGGTGGTGCTTGCCGGTCCATTCGGTTGCCGATCAGCGACCAGACGTGTTCGATGGGCGACATATCGGGAGAACAGGCGGGCCACGGCAGCAGTGACACCTGGTGGGCCGTGAAGAATTTTTGCACGATGCGTACCACGTGCGGGCACGCATTGTCCTGTTGAAACGTGGCCGCTGGCAGGTCCTGCAGGTAAGGGAGGACTACAGGCTCCAAAACGTCGGAGATGGTGTGGTGGCTGTTGAGTGTATTGGCGATGTGTACCAGAGGGGTGCTGGTGAAATATCAAATTGCACCCCAAAATATACCGCCAGGCGACGGGCCGGTATGGCGATGCATAATGCAGGCGTCATACAGTCTCTCGCCGCGGTGCCACCACACGCGGATCCGACCATCGTAGTGTTGCAGGCAGAAGCGGGATTCTTCGGAGAAGACAATGTCGTGCCATTCCGTAGTAAAGGTGCGGTGTTCTCCACTCCTGCAGACGACGTCGAACGGTACGTGCTGACAAATGTTGTTGCACAACACACCCTAATTCCTGCGCTAACGTTCGTGATGTAGCGGTGCGAGGCGTCGATGCCCGTCGCACAACATGCCGGTCCTCTCGTTCGGTGGCGTGCCGCGACTGCGGCAATCGCTCACGTCTGTCCGTCCGTCCCTCCTGCACCCACCGTATCCATACTCTCGTCACTGTGACTGGATATCATCCCACACGGGAGCCGATGTCTCAGCACGATAAACCGCTGTCACGATAAGCCACTATTCGTCCTATGTCGAAATCCGAAACGTGCTGGAATGACTGCCGTATTCTGCGACTAGGCATCAGGAAGCTTCCCACGGACAGGTCCGGCAGCACAACACACTTCCACTACTAGGTGGCGTGCCTTCTGTGCACCCTTCTTATAGTGCTTCTAGGTGGCGTGCCGGGCGCACATGATTTGCATATGCCCTGCAATGCTAATCGTTTGCATGTCCTCTTGCGGGCGACGCATGCTTCCATTTGGCGTTACATTTGGGTGGCCAGCAGTGTATATTGAACATATATTGGACTTTGTTGGTGTATATATATACACACACACAGTGCGTCAAAGAATTTTTAAGACTGGGTCTGTAAAATGAAATAGAAACGAGAAATTATAATTTGTTTTGGTTTGTTATTCAAAATAAGTCCCTCTGGCTTCAATACACTTGTTACAGCGATTCAATAATGATTCGAATGCATGTTCCAGTTCACTTTGCGGAATTGCCTCCAAAGCACGCGTCGAAGCTGTTTGTATGGTTGAAATATCATTAAAAAAAACACCCTTTTAACGTCATTTTAAGTTTTGGGAATAAAGAAAAGTTGCAGGGTGCTAAATCAGGCGAATACGGTGGATGATTCAACACACAGACGTTATTTTTGGCCAAAAATTTACGAACAAGAAGTGAGGTGTGACTTGGTGTATTATCGTGCAGCAAACACCAACTGTTTTCATCTAGATATTCTGGACGAATGCGGCGAATTCTGCCCATCAAACGCCTCAAAACATTTAAAACTCACCAGTAATTGTTTATCCACTTGGAACAAATTCTTTGTGGATAATACCCTTACTAACGAAGAATGTAATGAGCATTGTTTTGATTTTCGATAGAACTTTCCTTGGTTTTTGTCTTGCGGCGAGTTTTTTGTCTTCCATTCAGCACTTTGTCGCTTTGTTTTAGGATCATATTGAAAACACCATGTTTCATCACCAGTAACAATTGATTTTAAGAAGTTTGGATCATTTTCAGCGGCTGAAATGATGTCTCTGCAATGTGCACTTTTCCTTGATTTTTGTTCATTGGTTAACGTGTGTGGAACAAATTTAGCACAGACTTTTGTTTTGCCCGAATCTTCATGCAGGATGGTTCGAATCGTTTCTTTGTTGATGTTTAAAGACTCTTCCATCATTCTTAGTGACGCACATCGATTGTTTGCTACGAAATCACGCACTTTTTCAATAATCTCAGGTGTCCTAGATGAACTTGGTTTTCCGGTATGCTTATCTTCTAGCATCTCTCTTCCGTCCAAAAAACGTTTGTGCCACAGGAAAACATTTGATCTACTTAAACAAAACTCACCGTAAACTTGTTTCATCATTTGGTACGTTTCCGAGGCACTTTTACCAAGTTTTGCGTTAAATTTAATAAGAGCCATTTGTTCCATCTTAATAATTCAACATGAAAAAAATTTTACTTCTCTAATGAACGCCCGTTTTGTTTGAGTTACTTTAACAACTGCGCAGTACTTTTGCTTTTGGCAGAAAGCAAGTAGATGGTCACGGTTTATAACGCATTCGCGATTACACTGGTGGCGCCACTGTGGGCTGAAATCTAGCGCCAGTCTTTTTTTTTTTTTTTTTTTGGATTGGAGGTTTAACGACCACCGTGAGCAACTCAATGGGCTATAAGCAGTCGCCCGTCCCTAATTTAGGGTCACTGGTTCCAGGGAAGGGAGAGAGCCAGTGCCGTAAGACAAACACAACATCCATGCCTCACCGGGATTTGAACCCGGACCCCTTACTGACGAATGATCAGAGGCCAGCGCCTTAGACCACTGCGCCACCGGGGCGGCCTAGCGTTAGTCTTAAAAATTCTTTGACGCAGTGTGTTCAGTGTAGAAGTTTTGTGTCAACGTCAGCAATGTACATAGGTGAACAAGGAACTCAGCAAATAAACCCCCGAAGGACAAACACAATCAATCACGACTTACCGGGACTCGAACCCAGCCCCCGTCCGTTGGGCGAGTGATCAGAAGCCATCACTTGACCACCGAGGCTGCCGTAAGACAAGCACAACATTCATGCCTTATACCGGATTCGAACCCAGATACCTCTGGTGGGCAAATGATCAGAAGCCAACGCTTAGACAACTGCGCCCCCGGGTTGACGGAGAGTGTTCACATTTTTCCGTCAAACCACTGTTCATATTTAGGAACTATTGCTATGACTGAAAAGGGGCCTCAGGACCAACTGCTTTTCTGCGATCCAGTTTTTATAAATTTAAACCGTGACACACACCTCCCCCTCGAAAAAAGGAATTGCTTTTTTTTTAATACTTTTTTCAAAGCTGACGTAAAAAATTCCTTGTTGTTTCTTTATGCCCATGAAGTTTCCCAAAAAGATTTAGTGAAATGTTTTTACTTAGGCTCGGGGCCCTCTTTCTGATGCTAAAGCTCTGAAATAAAAATAACTGTATATAAGAGACGATTGACCACGTCAAGTTGTATTTTCCAATCAAGTTACTATTTTTTTTTTCTTTTTTGATTGAAGGCTTAAAAAATGATTTATCCTTCTTGGTTAACACATCCAGCTTGCTACCGAGTTCTTACATGTAACAGCATTTGTTACACAGGGTACTACAAATATTCAAGTCATGCACATCAGCAAATTACATAGCCACCATGTGACACAATATGTCAGTTCATCAAATAACAAAGAGCCAGTGCCGAAATACAAACACCAGCCATGCCTTACCGAGCGGGATTCGAACCCGGACCAGTTATGGAAGAATGGTCATAAGCCAGCGCCTAGGCCCTGCAATTTTAGGCAGTAGGTTCAATTAACACCAAGCATACAACTGCTAGTGACTAATAAGATTTCAGTCTCATCAAGGCTTTGGGACGAAATAAAATGTCACCATTTGTCGAATTTTATGGGCCTCTCCGGTGGTGCAGTTGTCTAAGGCGCTGGCTTGTGATCATTCGCTCTAGTTGGGTCCAGGTTTGAATCCCGGTGAGGCATGGATGTTTGTCTTTCGGCACTGCCTCTCAATGTGTCAATTGTCCAACACTGGTTCTCTGTGTACATTGGTCATTTAGCATACCATAAAACCAAGTTTGATGTGCACTTGTTCACAATGTGTTGCTTGATCAACACTGGTCTCTGTGTAAATTGATCAATTGGCATACTGTAAAATGTATGATAGGTTCTTGTTGATTACGTCTCTGTACCACCAGGTCCAATAATTCGGATAACACGTATTCCCTGCGTGTTAGGACGCATTATTGTGAAAAGCATGCTACGTCGCATCCGGTTCTCACTGCCTCTAGTACTGTCGCAACAGATCATTAAATGAGGGGTTTGGTGCAGAAATGGGGTAACCCTCAAATACCTCCTGTTGTTTTTTTGTATTTTTTGTTACTTCATGACATTTTTATATCCTAAATATTTTGTTGTTTTTGAAGGTACCATCAAGAAAGAAACAAATTAGTGGTGTAACTGCGAGAGACCTGTTTTGAAATGTGTTCAGTGCAAGAGCGGTGTAAGCTACAGTGGATTCCTTTAGTGCAGACATGTTCAATTTGAGTAATTCTGAATCAGACGATAATTGCGTTCCATAGGTTTCTTCATTTGACGATGACTATGATTACCAAACTCCAAAAAGGCAGTTAAAAAAAAGAAAAGGTTTAAAAGACAAACTAGTACTAAAGAGAGGACGACGAGGGTCACAACCTGCAAATCCGGAGCAAGTGCCATCACTTCCTGCAAATGTTGGACAAGTTACCTCTAAAGTGTCGCATAATACAAAGGATGAACAAATTAGGAGAACCTCTACTGTGCTACATCATGTAAATGATGGACAAGTGCCTAGTACCACTACTGTGTTACAGCCTGCAAATGATGGGCAAGTTCCAAGTACTTCGAGTACTACTACAGCTTCAGAAGGTGCAGTACTGGATGTGGAAGTGAGTGAAAACCTACTTCATGTTGAAGATGATCTTCCTGCAAAAAAAAAAAAAAGTCGACAGAGAACCAGACATCCAAGTGCCTGGAAGCGAAATATCAAGAAAACGGAGCGTGTTACTGGTCAGAAAAAGGAGATTAGTTTCTACCACTGCAACTGTCCAAAAAATTGCAAGGTCAATGTTCCTGAAGACGACAAGCGGAACATTTTTGAACGCTTTTATTCTCTTGGCAAAGAAGGTGAATTAGCTCAAAAATTTTTATCTGTGGATTGGTGCAAATATAATTGAAGAAGCGTTCATATACTAAAGAGAATCATGCCGATCATTCACTCATACATCCACCTTAAGAAAACAGGATGGAACAAACGTTGCCGCCCCGGTGGCGCAGTGGTCTAAGCGATGGCCTCTGATCATTCGTCCGGAAGGGGTCCGGGTTCGAATCCCGGCGAGGCATGGATGTTGTGTTTGTCTTACGGCACTGGCTCTCTCCCTTCCCTGGAGCCAGTGACCCTAAATTAGGGACGGGCGACTGCTTATAGCCCATTCATTGCTCACGGTGGTCGTTAAACCTCCAACCCCCCCACACAAAAAAAAAAAAAAAAAAAACGTTGATGTGTGCAGACTAGCTTTCCCAAATAACTTTCAAATTTCTTCTGGTTCGCTAGATCGCACTGTTAATGAATGTTACAGATTTTTGTTTGAAGGTTTAACGACCACGGTGAGCAACTCAATGGGATATAAGCTGTTGCCGTCCCTAATTTAAAGCTACTGGTTCCAAGGATTTGAGAGATCCAGTGCCTTAAGACAAACAAATTGAAATATTGAAAGTATTTGCCTGATAAACATGAGGATATGCAGCATTTTTATACTGATTATGTAAATATTACAAAATTAATCCCCGATTTTTGTTAGTCCATTGTGCAGATGAAATTTCGTATTGTGAATGTTCGTAAGAAATTTGTAAGGTGTGGAATCAAAGGGAAAATTAGAACCGTCGGGAAGACGCACAAATGCTTCTCCGGGACATCAAGCATGGGTTCGTTACTGACTACAAGTCAGAGTCCTGCACCTCTGGGCACTCTGCTACCGAAACGGTAATAAATTGAGGAATGAGAGGTTTTAATATTTCTTTTGACATACTTCAACATAAAATGTTTGTTCAAATCTTTGTCTATCCGTTTGTGAACTTATACGAAAATATGTTTTGTATTTTTTGGTTCATACGCGATAAAATTTTATTATGAATTGTTGCATTTATTTTGTGAAAACGTTCTTTTTGGGGAAGCACAAGTATAAATCTGACCAAAGTGTTTCAGACATTTTCGATGCTTTCTCTAGTGCATATGGTGTGCATAAATGTATACGTATACCACAGTTCAGTTCTAGAAAACTGAAGATTTATTAGGTACAAAGGGGGAAAATACTAACTTTTCACTCACTCTCTCTCTCTCAGGCGTTCCTTTGTATAAAAACACTCCCACTTTGTGGTGACAGTACCGTACATTCTAAGAAAGGGCAAAATATAAGGCTTGATCAAATGAAACCCGTTCTTGCCACGTCATTTAGACCGACGCCAGGGGAGCATGACGACGTCACAGCTCGCGTGTTAAGCGCAAACCAGCAAGCAAGCGTTCATGCTCCTCGCATGGGTGATTTGTGCTTCAGATCGTTTACAACATGGCCGATGCGATTCCGAATCCGTCCAAGGTGGATCAGCAAGCGATGATTCAGTTCCTAACAGCGGAAGGAAGTCGACCAATCGACATTCATCGCTGAATGCAGGTAGTGTATTGTATGATGACAAATGTATGTCGAAGATAGCAGCGACGAGCTAGGCGCGAACTCTTCAGGAAGAACGTGAGGAAACAAAAGATCTTCTGAGGCTTGGCCAGACGCATGTTATTGCGACAGACGAAGCCCTCGCCAAGGTTGATGCAGCAATACGGGTGGACCGTCGTCTGAGCTTATACGTTCGCAAGTGGAGGAATTCGTTATGCAATTTGGGACAGTTCAAGGGTGCTTACGGAGACACCGCAGCATCGGAAGGTTGGTTAACAATGGATCCCACTGATGCTGACAGACCACCATAAGGAAACTCATGGGTTGGAGTTTAAACCATTTCCTGCGTTAGGAAACGGAGGTGGATGAATTTCTGTCGGGCATAGTGGCAGGCGACGAATCGTGGTGCCACCACTTCCAGTCGTCCGTCAAACTAACGAGCATGCAATGGAAACATCACGGATCACCCAAATACAAAAAATTCAAGTTACAGGTGTCCGCCGGTAAGATTATGCTGATCGAATTTTTTGACCATGAAATACTTTTGTTGGTTTACTTTCAAGGCCCTCACGTGAACATCAATGCCAAGCTGCATAAAGGCATAAAGAATTAACGACCCGGCATGCTTTTGCGTGGTGCGATTCTGTTGCACGACAATGCTCGCAAGCTACGAACATTGTTCAAGATTCATTAGCACGGAAAGGGTTGAAGCTTTTGCACAACCCAGCCTATAGCGTCGATCTGTCACCGTGTGACTTTCATTTGTTCGGATCCTTAAAAAATTTCTAAAGGGACGACGATTCCACTCCGAGGCAGACGTCATTGTCGCGGTGACCAAATGGTTCAACGAACAACGAAAGTTCTTCGCGGACGGTATCCGCCGTCTCCTCGAGCAGTGAGATGCGTGTTTGAATGCCTACGGCGACGACATCTAACGAACACTGATACATTCTTGCTTTCTTCAAAAAGTTCCGGAACGTTTTGATTATTTGCCAAATGTCAGTGAATTACGTCATTCCCCGCTGAGCAAGCCAAGAGCATGTTGTGACCAACCAGCCAGAACCGATTTGATCCGGATCCAACACGTACAGCTTATGTGCGTAATTCGTGATTTCAGGGATTCGAGGCTCTCCGTCGTGAGGGCAACGATGCCGAATTTTGAATAGCGTTCAAGTGTACAATTTTGTGTTCCGCTCGGAAAATCTTTCGCATAGACTTTTCAAATGATTCAGTCAGCGTACTGCGAGAGTGCAATGAGTCGAACTAGAGTTTATGAGTGGCATCGACGATTCGAAAACGGATGACAGAGTATCTAGGATGATGAGAGGTCAGGACGACCTTCAACATCCACAACGGATGAACAAATCGCCATTGTCAAAGAAATTGTGAAAAATGACCGTCGAAAAACTGTTGCAGCGATTGCAGAAGTTGCCATGCCATTTTAACAGAGAAACTGGGCATACATCACGTGTGCAAACAAATTATTCCCAAAAATCTGACAAGAAAAAATGGAGGAGCACATGCAAGTTTGCGGGGATAACATCGATGCAGTGGAATCAGATCCCGATCTCTTGAATCGATTGATCTCTGGCGATGAGACTTGGTGCTTTCTGTACGACCCCCAATCCAACCGATAGTCAAAAGTGTAGAAATCACCGTCGTCACCACGACTAAAAAATTTCAAGGCTGACCTCTCCAAAGGGAAGGGCTTGCTAACAGTTTTCTTCAATTGAAAGGGGGTCATACACAAGAAATTTCTTCAACATGGTCGTACAGTCACTAAAAAAGAGCACGTCAACGTCCTGAAACGTGTCCAAGAATAAGTGAGACGCAAGCGACCCAATCTTTGGAAGACCAACTCGTGTGTGCTACATCACGATAATGAGCCGGCTCACAGATCCCTCCTGGTGTCTGATTACCTGTAGAAACATCACATTTCCGTTCTTCCACAACAAGCTTATTCCCCTGATCTCGCCCCACCCCACGTGGGACTTTTTCCCCGGATGAAGAATTAGCTTAAGGGGCGACGCTTCTCAAGTTCCGAAGAAGCGCAAGGAGCTGCGACGGAAGCACTGGAGGATGTGACAAAAGAAAGCTTGCAATCTGCATTTAAATCTTTCTATGAGCGCTGGCAAAAATGCATAGTTGCACAGGGTAACTACTTCGAAAGAAACACCGCATAAACATGTATTATCTGTACTCATTCTTTTTTAATATATGAAAAGTTCAGGAAGGAACTTTAACGTAGTGATACATATATTGCTTTGTGTAATATTCTTCCACATCTACTGTTGTACCTTTTCGTTTGTATTAATTAAGCCACCCTAGTGGGTTTTCATTTGACCACGTCAATATACACTATATTGACAAAAGTCACCGGGCACCTAGAAGAGAAACACAACATAGCATTTATTGACATACATTACGGTGTCTGTCCACCTTTAGCCTTAATTCACGCACTGACCCTTCGACACATGCTTTCGAGAAGGTTTTGAAACACAGCGATAGGTATACACTTCCATTCAGTACATAATGCTGCAGCTTACTGTTGCTTAGCAGTAGACCTTGGTTCCAAACTTCTTATGCGGCGCTCTAATTCATCTCATAGGTGCTCCATCAGATTAAACCAGGGCTCAGTTCTGGCCAGTTCACACACGATACGGAATTATCGTCAAACCACGCCGTAACAGTTCTTGTTTTATGGCTCTGTGCATTATCCTACTGGTACCAATAAAGCTCGGTTCCATAGTATTGCCACAGAGTTGGTAGGGCATAATTTCCCAGAATATCAAAGTAGACGTACTGGTTAACAGGTTTGTCCACGATAACCAATGGGCCTGGACCATACCACGAAAAACACCCCCACACGAATACACTGCCAGCTCCAAACTTTTTTTTTTTGATTGTAGGTTTAACGACCACCGTGAGCAACTCAATGGGCTATAAGCAGTCGCCCGTCCCTAATTTAGGGTCACTGGTTCCAGGGAAGGGAGGGAGCCAGTGCCGTAAGGCAAAAACAACATCCATGCCTCACCGGGATTCGAACCCGGGTCCCTTACGGACGAATGATCCGAGTCCATCGCTTAGACCACTGCGCCACCGGGGCGGCCAGCTCCAAACTTGACCTTAGGAACAGTACACTGTGGTAAATAGCGTTCCCCCTGCTGCCGCCATGCCCCCACAGCGGCCATCAGACTGATGAATCGTGTATCTGGATTCATCAGTTCATAGAACCCGTTTCCATTGATTTGCGGTCCACGATAAGTGTTTTTTACACCATGCTAAATGACGAGTGCCATTCCGAGTGAAGATTAAAGTCTTATGAGTAACCTCGCGACCACGGTAACTCATGGAATGAAGTTCTCTGCGAATGGTACGTGTACATACGGAGGTTCCGGCATTTTTACTCACCTGTAAACTGAGGTCTTGTGCAATACTCCGTCGGTTAGTTGTAACGACTGATGCTTTTACTTCCTCTATCACTGATTTTATTTGGTCTGTCGGTACGTTTTGCTGTTTCAGGCACGCCATGTGTCTTCCAATTATTCATTACATCCAGAACAGTTGACTTGGGTATGTTTAAATGCCTCTCGGTTTCTCTTATGGACAACCCACTGGTATAACACCCAACAATTTTTTCTTTCTCAAAGCCAGTTCTCTCCCGCCGAGACATTTTCACTCAACCTCACAGTGCGATGTGATCGCGGTCAGCTGCAGTTTTGTTTTTATACCGTTTGCAGCTGTATCGCGCATCTTAACGCAGCGGATCCGTTCATTTGCTTTTAAACGGGTGTCCGGTGACTTTTGTCAATATAGTGTGCGTCGCTTTGTAAACACGCACCCACCATTCCTTGGAATTCTCTAGGTTCACCATGAATCCCATGCCAAGTTAAACTTTGTAAATTTTCGTGGTTTCTTTAAAGGACATGACTTATTCTCCATATTTTGGATGGACTCATCGTTAACTCCATAACATATTAGACACTCGGAAATGCCTGCACCAGATAAGCACTATTGTTAACAAGAATAACTTACGGGGGCCACCACAACAGAGCTTTTCTGCAACTGAATGCTTCAGCCGCTAAGTTCATACGACGTGCTTGAATGGCAAAGAAAATCGAAAAGCAAACGAGTGGAATAGGCTGAAGGTAGTATTATATTAGGTAGCATTGCATAGAAGTAATGGTCATTTAAACATTTTGAGGTAGAGTACTACAGTTAAGGCTGTCTTTGAATGAGTGTAAGAGAAATTTTATCCTATATCTGCAATGTAAATTCTTTTGAACACATGTTCTCGAAGACTATTACTTCGTAGTGTTTGAAAGTTTGAGCACAAATAAAAACGACCTATAGCTAATATGTGCCAGTTATTATTCCGAAAAAATGTTAGAATTTTTTTTTAATTCAATTTATCTGACTGGAAAATATTCCAATTTGAGCGCCAGATTTCGCGATGTTAGCTTAGCAGTGTTTGTCTGGAAGAAACGAAATCTCTCATTTCTGTTTGATTTTTTTTAATTATGTAGGCCAAATACAAATATTTAAATGGGGCCAAATATGAAACTGAAATCTTGTCTCCCATAAATCATCTTAAATCCTACTGCACGTTCATTTTTTGAAGAGAAAATGTGTACATTAGCAGAGAACCCCTTGAATTTGAGCTATAGAAACTGCGCCTACCTACTAAGCTCTACCCCAAACAACGTTATTGATTAAAACGTAACAGCGCGTATTGTCTTTTCATTGTGCAGCCAACGAGAGACTGCTTCCATTTGGAATATGGAGAGGTCTGCAGTGATTCGGTGACGCAAACTTCTGGGACAGTCGCTCAAGATGTAAAAGCCGCGCCTAAGGAATGATTTTTTGCGCCATCTATCGCAGAAGAGGAACCCGAACACTCATTCAAAGACAGCCTTAACTGAACAAATTTGCTGTTCAAGTGAAATTATTCACAACTTTTTAGAGAGGAAACCTTTTTATTTTATTTCAAAGATTACAACATTTAGGGCTTTTCATTAAAAATAAAAAACTTAAAAGCGACAAGTCTTTGTTCAAATATTCAATAACAATTAAAATTTAAAGCTTAAAAGCTACAGGTCTTTGTTCAAATATTTAATAATATTTTCCAGTTTATTATAACAGGAAAAATCTTCACAAAAGTATGAAAACCCTGAAAGCAGGGAAGAATGTATCAATAAAACTTTCAAAAACATCTGAAGACAAAAATATCATGGATCGTAGGGGATCCGCTATAAAAATATTTTATAAAACACATTGTCAATTTTGATGTACAAAATTGACATGAATTACAACAGAAAGATCTGTTGCAATTCACGTCACATTACAAAAGAAAGTGCGCCGCTTGCGTCCTATCTACAGTATATAGGTTTAATCTACTCCGTATGTTACCTATTCCAGTAGTTAAACATTAGTGCCTCTTAACTCAAATTTTTAACTTCTGTTGAAGCGAAACATTTAATTTTTTACTAAAAAATCTTTCGTTGTCACTGCTCGGTTTGAGTTAGTTTCCGAATGTTTAGCAAGCATAGTCTAGCTAAACAAATACTGAGAACGGTTAAACATTGCTACACTTCGTAACAAGAGTTACGTGCCCGAAATATTCAGCCTTTCTGTGCGGTATTTCGCCACTGGTTATAATTAGTCTTCAGAAAACGACACACAGGGATCAAGAAAAGTTATGTCGCTTGAATCAGCTGTTTTTGAATGACTAGATGCTACACTTCATTGAATATGCTGGACTTCAAAGTGATTGGTCAGTTCAGAAATTAAGTAATATAAGTGATTCATAATTATGTGCTAATGAACTACGAGCGTGATAATATCACGATTTGAGTGTAATTCTTTTAGAGCACTATATTCTTCCTTGTTGAGATTCGGTTTAAATGGTGGAAAGGACTTTACGTTATTGTCTGGCTGACGTAATATGAGATCGTTTCTTTTTAATCGCTTTTTATCAAGGACTCCTCAACCGACTCAATGTTATTGGATATTGGCACCTTTTCCGAAATCGCAAAATTCGAATTGCAACGTAAAATCCGTTTTTGAATTTCGCTTGGGTTAACTTCATTATCGGTAAAGATATTCTCAATTTGTGAAGTAGAATTTTTCTTTATTTTTGCTGTTATTTGATAGTTTTTCAAATTTTAGTTCTACTCTCATTTTATGAGTTAACATATTGGAACTCCTAAACGAAGTTTTGGTCCAAGTCAGAAAAATCTGGTAACATTTTAGCCAGTAAAAGGTGCAGGTTATACAGCTCGACCTCACAGTTTCCAAGAGCTATTATTAAAGATACGAGAAAGAATATTGCAAACGTTGAGGTCGAACTGTATAACCTACACATTTTAGTTTCTAAAATGTTACCAGATTTTTCTGACCTGAAGAGTGAAATTTGGTCTCAGAGCTCCAATATGTAGTTTCCTCATAAAATGACATTAGATCGAAAATTTGATATACTATCACATAACAGCAACAAAGAAAATTCTGTTTCAGAAATTGAGGATATCTTTACGGATAATGAAGTAATATTTAACCTTTCTAGTTTTAATCCGAGCGAAATTAAAAAACTAATTTTACGTTGCAATTCGAATTTTGCTATTTCGAAAAAGATACCGATACCTTTGAGTCGGTTGAGGAGTCTCTGCTAAAAAGCGATCTAAACACCGATCAAAAGGAAACAATTTGACATTGCGTCAGCCAGACAATAACGTCAAAGTGCTTTCTTCCATTTAAACCGAACCTCAACAAGGAAGAATATAATTAACTACGAGCGTACCCATTGTCCCAAGACAAACATGACCCTGTCTCAACTATGGTGTACTGAGAAGACTTCTCAGTGGAAGAACCTTAACTACCGACAGAATAGGTACATGCGGCAAGATCTTCCTCCTAATAGGTGTATATTAATATATATTCACACATCGCGGCAAGACTTTCCTGAGTCAGAAATATATTCGTCCTAAAACATTCGTACATCGCTACAAAATCTTCCTGCGGCTACAAAACAAAGAACAGCTCTCTAGCTAGTATGCTGTCTTGTAAAATCACGTTCCTTGTGGCTGCGTGTGATACAGATCAGAATTTGGTATTTGTTCATGATCCTTAATTTATATAATCGATCTTTACAAAAACAAAATCCTGCAGAACAATTGTTTGGCTGCTTTGGTCACTTAATATCTTTTCTGTTTACTGGGAACTACAGGCTCTACATAACTAGGTATCGAAGAATACTCTGCCAGATATCTAGGAACGTGTGTGCTACAGTAATCTTCCTCAAAATATATATGTATTGTATCAGCAGAACTACATGCGTGATGAGTAGGCTTTGTCACGTTAATGTACATTAATGCAGTTCGCGTAAATAGTAATGTGGAACAGAGCACAGACACTACTGATTTATAATACGTAAAATACAGTTTACTTCTGATTATTCGAAACCGCTGCATTAATCACCTGATGAGCATGTATTCCAGCACTACATGCCTGGAAATCTGATGCGAGACCTGGATTCTGTGTTACCTCGAAGGGATACGAAACCTCGCTGCTGACTCGGAACGGCTCCGAAACCTCCCTGCTGACTCGGAACGGCTCCGAAACCTCCCTGCTGACTCGGAACGGCTCCGAAACCTCCCTCGTAGTAACTCGGAACTGGTAAGAAACCTCCCTCGTAACTCGGAACTGGTAAGAAACCTCCCTGCTGATTCGGAACTGGTAAGAAACCTCCCTGCTGATTCGGAACGGCTACGAGACCTCCCTGCTGATTCGGAACTGGTAAGAAACCTCCCTGCTGATTCGGAACGGCTACGAAACCTCCCTGCTGATTCGGAACGGCTACGAAACCTCCCTGCTGATTCGGAACGGCTACGAAACCTCCCTGCTGATTCGGAACGGCTACGAAACCTCCCTGCTGATTCGGAACGGCTACGAAACCTCCCTGCTGATTCGGAACGGCTACGAAACCTCCCTGCTGACTCGGAACGGCTACGAAACCTCCCTGCTGACTCGGAACGGCTACGAAACCTCCCTGCTGACTCGGAACGGCTACGAAACCTCCCTGCTGACTCGGAACGGCTACGAAACCTCCCTGCTGACTCGGAACGGCTACGAAACCTCCCTGCTGACTCGGAACGGCTACGAAACCTCCCTGCTGACTCGGAACGGCTACGAAACCTCCCTGCTGACTCGGAACGGCTACGAAACCTCCCTGCTGACTCGGAACGGCTACGAAACCTCCCTGCTGACTCGGAACGGCTACGAAACCTCCCTGCTGACTCGGAACGGCTACGAAACCTCCCTGCTGACTCGGAACGGCTACGAAACCTCCCTGCTGACTCGGAACGGCTACGAAACCTCCCTGCTGACTCACAACGGCTACGAAACCTCCCTGCTGACTCGGAACGGCTACGAAACCTCCCTGCTGACTCGGAACGGCTACGAAACCTCCCTGCTGACTCGGAACGGCTACGAAACCTTCCTGCTGACTCGGAAAGGGTGCGAAACCTTCCTGCTGAGCTTGGAACGGCCACAAAACTTCCGTGGCTAATCGGAACGGCTAAACTACTTTCCTGGTATCTTGGATGTGTTGTACTACCTTCCTGAGATCTTTGTACTGCACTACCTTCCTGAGATCTTGGTGTTGCCCTACCTTCCCGAGATCTTGGTGTTGCCCTACCTTCCCGAGATCTTGGTGTTGCCCTACCTTCCTGGGAGCTTGCCGGTTTTGCACTACCTTCCTGGGAGCTTGCCGGTTTTGCACTACCTTCCTGGGAGCTTGCCGCTTTTGCACTACCTTCCTGGGAGCTTGCCGGTTTTGCACTACCTTCCTGGGAGCTTGCCGGTTTTGCACTACCTTCCTGGGAGCTTGCCGGTTTTGCACTACCTTCCTGGGAGCTTGCCGGTTTTGCACTACCTTCCTGGGAGCTTGCCGGTTTTGCACTACCTTCCTGGGAGCTTGTCGGTTTTGCACTACCTTCCTGGGAGCTTGCCGGTTTTGCACTACCTTCCTGGGAGCTTGCCGGTGTTGCTCTACCTTCCTGGGGGCTTCTCGGTGTTGCACTACCTGCCTGGAGGCCTTCCGGTGTTGCACTACCGCCACTGAAACTTGTTGTGGTCGTTTTACTTCCCTCATGACTTGACATGGTACTGCTTCGCACGGTTGTATTGCTTCCAATTGTCTCGGTTAAACTATCTTTGTGATACCTGGACACCACTGCACAAGAACTGCGTGGTCTTTGCTCTGCTGTAGCTAAGAAATCTTCTTGCGGCACTGGCAAAGCTGTATTTATCAAATTTTTTTTGTTGCACGGCCTGACTGCAGATAAACAATCGTTTCTTTGCATCGTCTCTTCCCTGTTCCCCAGAGAATACAGAACTGTTGTTGGAAAACATTCCTGCTGGGATACAGCAAAATCTTGATTGCTTAGCCCTGCTATAAAATTTTGCGAGTCAGTTGGCACTGCTGGAGCACCTTGCGAGGGAGTTGGCACTGCTGGACCACCTTGCCAGGGAGTTGGCACTGCTGGACCACCTTGCCAGGGAGTTGGCACTGCTGGACCACCTTGCCAGGGAGTTGGCACTGCTGGAGCACCTTGCCAGGGAGTTGGCACTGCTGGAGCACCTTGCCAGGGAGTTGGCACTGCTGGAGCACCTTGCCAGGGAGTTGGCACTGCTGGAGCACCTTGCCAGGGAGTTGGCACTGCTGGAGCACCTTGCCAGGGAGTTGGCACTGCTGGAGCACCTTGCCAGGGAGTTGGCACTGCTGGAGCACCTTGCCAGGGAGTTGGCACTGCTGGAGCACCTTGCCAGGGAGTTGGCACTGCTGGAGCACCTTGCCAGGGAGTTGGCACTGCTGGAGCACCTTGCCAGGGAGTTGGCACTGCTGGAGCACCTTGCCAGGGAGTTGGCACTGCTGGAGCACCTTGCCAGGGAGTTGGCACTGCTGGAGCACCTTGCCAGGGAGTTGGCACTGCTGGAGCACCTTGCCAGGGAGTTGGCACTGCTGGAGCACCTTGCCAGGGAGTTGGCACTGCTGGAGCACCTTGCCAGGGAGTTGGCACTGCTGGAGCACCTTGCCAGGGAGTTGGCACTGCTGGAGCACCTTGCCAGGGAGTTGGCACTGCTGGAGCACCTTGCCAGGGAGTTGGCACTGCTGGAGCACCTTGCCAGGGAGTTGGCACTGCTGGAGCACCTTGCCAGGGAGTTGGCACTGCTGGAGCACCTTGCCAGGGAGTTGGCACTACTGGAACACCTTGCCAGGGAGTTGGCACTACTGGAACACCTTGCCAGGGAGTTGGCTCTACCGAAATACTTTGCCTTGGTACTGTTAATTCGTTGTCCTCTAAGTTATTTAGCGCGTTTGATGCTGCTACGAGTCTTTCTCGATGATTTTGCATATCTGTTGAAGTTACAGAGTCTTCTCGATAATTTAACACTGGTGTTGTTACGCATCCTTCTTTATCACAAACTTCTACAGTTTCAACTCCTCTGAATACTTCCACTCTTGGCACATTAGCAGATGTGTTTATTTCATTTGTCTGATCATCTGATGCACGGCAAATGCGCAGAAGTCTATCACTACCATAATATCCCTGTGAATATACACGAGGAACATTTATTTCAAGAGGATTTGTCCCTTGATGAATCCGATTCTTAGCTGTTTTGCTGAATATAGAGTTCCGAGAGCTAAGGGCATTTCCTTCGCTGGGAGCTTTGTGCACGGAGACAGAATTTTGCGTTCTGTTTGAGTTATTTTCATTCAATTCTGATGTTAAGACAGATTTGTTTTCCACAGCCGTCAACTGAGACGACGCTGCAGCTGTTTGCGAGTTTCTCGCACTGTGCTGTTTTTGTTTAGTTTTAGATTTACTATTCCGTGATTTAACCGCTGCTCTCTCGTCCGGAAGCTGAGTATGAGGTTTTGCGGGGTGGCTTTTTTCTTCACATTCGGTAACACCCAATATCTTCATGTCTGCTTTTGTGACGTTTGAGGTTTCATCAGAACACCGCAACTGTGGATCAACAACCCCCAGAGCAACATCTGAGCTACTACATTGTAATCCACTTGATGGCGCTGTAGGATACGAATAATTTGAGGTAGTTTCAAATAGCTCCTTGCTCTGTGATCTTTTCGCAGAACTAACACTAAGGTGGCCATCCTGGGATTTAATGAAATTTGGTTTGCATTTCACCACATCGACAGATGGTATTTCTGCTGAACTGTATGAGTCTTCAGTTTCAGGTCCAGAATATGGATTAGGCGGTTGCTTGGTTTCTGTTTGAATAGCTGGTGTAAAAGATCTCATTTCAGGGTTAACATAAGAAGTCTGCAGAGTGGCATAGGCAAAATTTTCATTGCCTAGAAACTCCGGCCGTGTAGTATCACTAGTCTTTCGATTCTCACTAAATTCCGAAGATTCTTCACAGTCTTTATTAATCCATTCAGATTTCTGAAGGTCATGTCCTTCAGCTTGTTCCAACTCCGGATTTTGTAGATTCTGATCATGGCCACTTCCTTCACTGGATGTAGGCTCTGTAATTTCCGAATCTTCGTATTGCGATCTAACGGAGATTTCGGAAAACGGCAGATTCCTTTTCTCACTTCCGTTATTCTTCTTCCTGTAAAAAATTTCAGTTAACTTCGTAATTTCAGTGTTAAAAGGCTGTGCAAAAATTACATTTGTTTCATTCATTTAAATGACCGAATGAAAAGGCATTTGATGTTAAGTATCAGTAAGAATTCTTATACATATGAGGAAATAGAAACAATCAAATATCAAATCTTAAGACCCAAACTATAACAAGAAACGAAAAGCTACGAAACCAACAGTTTTAGACATAATACACTTTTCTTTAATCAAAAATGGTTGAATTGCTGTATTTCAGTCCTAAAATATAATAGCAATTCGCATGTTTTCCGGTGAGAAATAATTGAATGCATGAAAATTTTCTTGCGGTGGTTGAACCCATTCAGTACAAAATACAAATTGTTGATTTCATGTTGATTTCATTGAATCCCACGAATTAACATCGTAAGATTGGGGTACGCACTAAACTGAAGTTAAATTCATGGATTCACGGCGAATGAAAAAAGATGCCGACTGTCTAAAACATCTTTCATGTTTCGGCTTCTTACAAGATGCGACAAAAGCACATGGGGAAAGTCAATAACAAGGAACTATAAACTAACTATACTCAAAATAGTAAAGCTGTACTAGTAATCAGTACCGGGAAGTATGCGCACTACTACTAGCGACGTTACAATTTTGTACTTTGCAGCGTAACTACAAAAATAAAGTTTTGTTTGTAACGATCGACAAAAATCGGGTGTAGGAGAACTGGCCACCCAGAGAAGTGGCCACAAAAATTTCAAGGGGCCGTAAAAAATTTGGGTTTTCGACCGCTTCGTGGCCACGTCTCCAGAAGTTGGTTATCGGAATCACAAAGTTTCCCTAATTTCGTATTTTCTTAATTGCGATATTTTATATAATTCTTTGTAAAAAATATTTATAATCTATAACTCAACAAAGAATTTTACTGTTTAAAACCTGAAATTCTCTGCGGGCATGTACAAACGCAGCAAACCTAAGGTGGCGGGGGGCTTAATATCAAAAATATAAAACATTTCTGGTCAGATAGGGAGATTTTCGGCATTTACAAATACAACTCAACAAATTCTCTACGGACATGTGCTAACTCAAGAAACCTCTTCTTGGGAAAATATAAAATTTTATTTTATACTGCGAAAAATATAAAATATAAAGAATTTCTGGTCCGATCGGTATATTTTCAGCGTCTATAAACTACAACAGAACAAAACTTATGCAGGCATTTGTTACCGTAGGAAACCTGTTTGGGAAGGGGCGGGGGCTTAACGCCAAAAATATAGAACAAAGAATTTGTAGTGCTGTAGTATGTAAATGCTGAAAATCTCCCAATCGAACCAGAAATCCTTAATATTTTAATTTTTGTTATTAAGCCCCTCCCCCAACAGGTTTCTTGCTTTAGCACATGCCCGTAGATAACTTTTGAGTTTTAGTTTGTAAACAGCGTAAAATCTCCCGACAATTGGACCAGAAATTTTTATATTTTAATTTTTGGTATTAACCTCCCCCCCCCCCCCCTCCACAGGTTACCTGCTTTAGGACATGCCCGTAGATAACTTTTGAGTTTTAGTTTGTAAACAGCGTAAAATCTCCCGACAATTGGACCAGAAATTTTTATATTTTAATTTTTGGTATTAACCTCCTCCCCCTCCCCCTCCACAGGTTACCTGCTTTAGGACATGCCCGTAGAGCATTTGTTGAGCTGTATTTGTAAACGCCGAAAATCTTCCGATCGGACTAGAAATTCCTTATATTTTTGGTATTAAGTCCCCCCCCCCCAACATTTGCACATGCCCACAGAGAATCTGTGGAGCTGTAGTTTATAAACTCAGAAATTCTTTTGAGTTGTAGATTATAAACATTTTTTATTATTATTTTTTTTATTTTATAAAGAATTACGTTAAATATTGAAATTAAGAAAATACCAAATCACGGAAACTTTATATGACTCAGATAACCAACCTGTGGGGACGCCACGAAGCTGTCAAACGTAATTTTTATACGGCCCCTTAAAATTTTTGTGCCCAGTTTTCCGCTTTGTCTTAGGACCAAAAATCATAGAAATGTCAGAGGTCATCGGTCTTTCCACGTTTATAAGTGAGTCACGGAAAAATTCTCATTGGTCGCCACCGTGAATCGAACCCAGGGTCTTCCAGTTACGCGCCGGATATGCTTCCGCTACACCACAGCGACCTCGAATTCCTCCAGACTCTCACACGCTAACTGCCAAGCCAAGTTGGCAGGTTGCTTCTTGGAGCCCCGCACAACGCTGGGGATTCACCAAAGATGGTAAGCAGCAAATGAAGAAGCAATTAGAAGGCGAATGAACAATTAATACAGACATTTAACGTGGACCAGGAACATCAAAGATCCTCGCTCTTTCCACGTTTATAAGTTAGTCACGGAAAAATTCTCAATGGCCGCCACCGGGAATCGAACCCAGGGTCTTCCATTTACGCGCCGGATATGCTTCCACTGAGGAACTCGAGGCCGCTATGGTGCAGTGGAAGCATATCCGGCGCGTAAATGGAAGACCCTGGGTTCGATTCCTGGTGGCGGCCAATGAGAATTTTTCCGTGACTCACTTATAAACGTGGAAAGAACGATGGCCTCTGATGTTCCTGGTCTACGTCAAATGCTTGTATTAATTAATCATAGAAATGTTTAAATTCCCTATTGAAAATGAAATATTAAAAAAAAATTAATAAATAAATACATCGCTCTTTCCACGTTCCAGAAACACACAGCAACCGAAAAATTGTTTTTCAGCCGCCGCTGTGGAAATGAACCATTTGGAGGATTTTCACCTAAAAAAATGTTTAGCATATATTGAGAACTGGCCGGTTCTCCGGTGGCCAGTTTTCCGTACCCGGCAAAAACCAAGTACTTGTAACGAAATTTCGAGCTATAGTTTTTCACCATTTTTACGAGTAACAAATTTTACTGACAGCCTGACCTTCGGAAAAACTAATTATGTCAAACATGATGTATGACCTTTACAATGCCAGTCATAGGTCACGATCGTAGGTGGAGCATAAAACGGGGTGACCTAATGAGGCTAAGAGACTGTTTGCCGGTAAATCGCCACACACAAAAATTGCCACACAGGAAAACTGCCACACGTCTTTCAACAACTTGGAAAAGTGCCATAGAAGAAAACTCCATGTTTTTCATTAAGGGCCCGGGCACAAATTGCTGTTCCTTCAAGGAACACTTTGAATGTGCGGCAGTTTTCCAGTGGGGAAGTTTTCCAAGTTACCGAGTTATGTGTGGCAGTTTTCCAAGGTGCTAACGACGGGAAGGAGATCTTTGTCTGAATTCTCATGCAGGTTCATACGCGTTTACGGCACCTGGCCACAAAAATTCAAGAGAAGGGGGCTGGGGTATAAAGAAAACCGTTTCTTGGCATATATTGAGAACTGAATTGGGAACTCCAAACAAATTTCGAGAAAACGTCCTATGTAAGTAAGCCAAGCGAGAACTGTACTTTAATTTGAAGAAATGAATTACCGTGACTTAGTACATTTCTTAAAACTACAATGTTCGACGAAACAACGGAATTACAGCATGACTCATGCTGTGTTCAGAAAAGTACGATTTTTTTCAATAACGCTACAATTTTACTTAGGCACTAAAATATTTACATAACATGTCAAGTTTATAATAAATACACAGTTGACGTGGATTTGGAACATCAAATAGAAGTCATCGCTCTTTCCACGTTTATAAGTGAGTCTCGGAAAAATTCTCATCGGCCGCCGCCAGGAATCGAACCCAGGGTCTTCCAGTTACACGCCGGACATGCTTCCACTGCACCACGGCGGCCTCTAAATTCTCCAGGCTCACATACGACAAACCACCAGACAAGCTGCTTTCTTTAGAGCCCCGCACAATACTGGGGATTCACCAAAGTTGAACAGTAGCAACCTTACGACAAACCATCAGACAGACAGGTTGCTTTCTTTGGAGCCCTACACAATACTGGGGATTCACCAAAGTTGAACAGTAGCAACCTTAAGAGCTCCAAAGAAAGCAACCTGTCTGGTGGTTTGTCGTATGTGAGTCTGGAGAATTTAGAGGCTGCTGTGGTGCAGTGCAAGCATGTTCGGTGCGTAACTGGAATACCCTGGGTTCGATTCCAGGCGGCGGCCGATAATATTTCCGAGACTCACTTATAAACGTGGAACGAGCGATGATTTCTATTTGAAGTTTAATATTTTTCTTTTACTTAATTCATAGGCCCTACACCTTGGCCTTTTTAACAGCTTTTAATACGCCGACTTCATATTCATAACGTTTACGTATTAAATCAAGTCAATAGCATTACGCTTTTACTCAGGCACTAAAAATTAACTCATAGGCCCTAGGCCAAGGCTTTTTAACAGTTTTTATCCTACCAATGTCATATTTACAACGTTTACACATCAAATCCAGTTAATATTGCGCTTATACTTAGGCACGAATATTAATTCACAGACCCCAGGCTTAGGCCCTCTTACCAGTTTTTATTCTACCAATGTCATATTCACAACGTTTACATATCAAGTTAGTAGTACTGTGCTTTCAATTAGGCAGTAAATGTTTATTCATAGGCTATAGGCCTAGGCCTTTTTAATTGTCTTTACTAATGTCATATTCACAACGTTTACACATCAAATCAAGTTAATAATATTGCGCTTTTACTTAGGCACGAAATATTAATTCATAGGCTTTAGGCCTATAAAGCTTAGGCCTTTTTGAGTTCTTAATCCGTCGATTTCATATTAATAAAGTTTATAAATGAAATCAAGTTAATAATATTGGGTGTTTACTTTGGCACTAAATATTAATTCATAGGACGTAGGTCTATGACTCATGAATTAATTAATATTTCGTGCCTAAGTAAAAGCGCAATATTATTAACTTGTAAAAAACAAATACCACCGTCTATGTACGATATTTAATTAAACGATGAAATCTATTTACAAATTAAAAACCTCCACTATCACTTTCGGGGTAACACTTACCCCATCATTAGGTGGAACAGAGAGGTTAATGCAGTACTCACGTACACTTATATAGGAGCGCAGCAATGCACCCTGGTATAGGTCTCAAGCGTCACAAGGACACTGTATGACGCCTGCATTGTGCATCGCCATGGCGTTATGGTTTGGGGCGCAATTGTATATGACACCCGTACCCCTCTGGTACGCATCGCCGGTACACTCAACAGCCACCGCTACATCTCCGACGTTTTAGAGTCTGCAGTCCTCCCTTACCTGCAGGACCTGCCAGCGGCTACGTTTCAACAGGACAATGTGCGCCCGCACGTGGCACGCATCGTGCAACAATTCTTCATGGCCCACCAGGTGTCACTGATGCCGTGGCCCGCCTGTTCTCCCGATATGTCGCCCATCGAACACGTCTGGTAGATGATCGGCAACCGAGTGGCCCGGCAAGCATCACCCGCAGCTACGCCTGATGAACTGCGGCAACATGTGGAAGCAGTCTGGACCGACATACCCCAAGCCTACATCCAAAACCTCTTTCGTTCGATGCCGCGGCGTGTAGCGGCCGTTATTGCCAGCCATGGGGGACACACGAACTATTGATGTCTGCGTGTTCCGCAAGTCGCACGGGCCTGTAAGCTCAATCGTTTTATCTTTGTATCTGTTATGTGTCCAGTAAATCTGGCTTTACTGTCTCGTGTCCTTCTTGGTGTTGCATTTTGGGTGGCCAGTAGTGTATGTATCGCTTTCTTAGGTCTCAGTTCAAGCCCGAAGACGGCTTTTAAACTGAGACTTTATTATGCAGTGGAAGTAGACACACCATAACTTAAATTCCATAGTAAAGTTATCCTTGCCCCCGAGTATAGTTATATACACCGATAAGCCATTACTTTATAACCACCCCCCAGAATAGATACATGAGCGCACCTGGAGACCGAACGGTAGCGCAGGTGAAATTCACAGAGCAGTATATATACAGGGTGATTCATAAAGAAGTATAGTTTCAACGCACCATGAATTTTTAGGAGACAAGATATTTTATGTTACCTGTAACAGAATTGTAGGGGAATGTTTCAAATTTTTTTAGGAGATAGTCACAGATGTTCTATGTGTGCACCCTTAGTCACACGACACACGTCGTGCCGGTAATCCATTTCCGCCCAATCGCGAGGTAAGATATCTCAATCAAGTGCAGTGATAGTGGCTGTGATACGCTGTTTCAGCTCCGCTAGATCAACGGGAAGGGGAGGGGCGAATACCTTGCCCTTCACGTACCCCCCACAGGAAAATTCACAAGGTGTTAAGTCAGGACTTTTGGGTGGCCATTGGGTCAGTGGCATGTTGTAGTCCGCACCTCGTCCAATCCATCGGTGAGGAAGATGTTCATCGAGATATTTATCACGTGACACGCGCTCTATCGCCTACGTCACTTCCCTCAGTAGCGGGGGCACAAACTTTATAAGTGCATCTACCTAACGGTTCGCAGTTGTGGTCCGTGTCTTCAACTGTTACTGTTTTACAGCATCTGCAAACTGTATACTTCTTTATGAATCACCCTGTATAACCATAGGACCGGGGCTCCCGGTGAATTAATCGAAAACGAATTCATAAAACGGATAATTCATCGAAAAGTAAATTCTTCGAAAATTAGGGATTCAGGTGAATTCTTCGTAAATTAGGGCTTTAGGTGAATTCATCAAAAGCGAAATCACCGGAAGATACAATATCGTAGTGTAAACTTTTGTCAAAAACTGACTATAATTGGAATATGGCTAAGTGTGCACAAAAGCGTTTGGGGAAAGTATTAAAATAGCATTTTTTATTTCTTAGCTTACATTTTCATGTAGGATTATGGCCGTAGCCGGGGGGGGGGTCTTAAGGACCCCCTCACTGAAATCCCAATCAATTTTTTGCAATTGAACTTCAATTTTTTTATTTATTTTTTATTTGGTCTTATAGGTCCATTATGGAGAACATTTACATTTGGCACTAGGGGATCCTTGTACAATTTCATGTACATATATGAAACTGTATAGGCACAATTTAGTCTGTTGGAACTTTTTTTAGCTCATCTGCGAAAAATAACGAAACTCTCAAAGGTTTCATGAAGGAAGTATTACCAGCTTCCAGGCACATGACGTTAATACGTATTAATGTGCGAAAAACGTTGGGTTTAAAAGCATGAAGCTTTATTGAGATTCCGAGACGTCTACGCTGTAATAGTTTTATCGTTACAAAATTTGTAAGATATAAAAAAACGTAAATCCTCCCAAACAGCTCATTTAGCTATTATGTGCTATTACCCAAGGTCAGTTTGTAGTCACACTTTGCACACTTGACCTTGTATTTTTGTGGACATTACCGCTGTGGAAAACTCTTCAAAACGTTGACTGCGATTTGACGACATCACTGGGACATATTGATCTCGTTGTAACTTCCTTCGATCGTCTAAGAAGTAACGTCATCGATAAATTCAGTGTTATTTTTAATGCATCGTCAAAATTGGCCACTTAAGTTGATGGAGTTATCACAATGCCAAGAGTTACCTCCAAGATGATTCAAAGAAGGAACATTTCATCAGAAACTACAGAAGAATATTTCAGGAAGAATCTTTTCGTGCCATTTGTTGACCACGTGCGAACACAAATTAATGATCGATTCGAGACTCACAAGACATTATAGTGCTTCAAATATTTCTACCTCGTCATGTTATGTTAAACTGCGAAAAAGAGCTAACGACTTGCAAAGAATTTTATGAAAACATGCTTCCAGAGAGCAGTACTCTCATAGTCAGTTTGGCAAAACAAAGGGATCAACGTAGATGTTAATTCAAGACCTGGTAACGCAATGGAGGCCCTTTTACAATGAGACTCAAATCTTTTCCCCAGCTCACACACGTTGTTACAGATTCTTGCTATAATTCCGATTTCCACAGCTACGCTAGAAAGGACATTTTCAACACAGACGATTGAAGACATATTTAAGAAACTCAACGAGAGAAAACAGACTGAGTAGATTAGCACTTTTAGCAACCCACTGCAATACTGAGGTGCAACCGGACGAAATTTTAAATCGGTTTATTAAATCTTCAAGGCGCGCTAATTTTTTTTATAAGGTGAGTGAAAATGTTAACATTATTTGTTGTTCTTAATGTAAAAATTTCTTGAACTCGCTGATTTGTACAAATTGTATTATACCTATGTTAAATGTTTTAATGTCCGCCTTAAAATTTAAAACTTTCTATCGATACATACTGTAATTGTTATTGCTTGTATCAAAACATTGGTTCTACATAACTTTTAAATCATTAAAAACAGTTATCTAAAGGAATTATACATCCCTTTGTGTTTGATCTATGTTTATTGTAAATTTACAGGCGGAAATTTTACAAGTAACGCAAATTTATGCGGAAAATTTTACAATTACTAATCCCAAAAATGGGTGGGGGAGGGAAGTGTTGGTATAGCTTTTTGAATTGTAAACTAAAAAATTTTAGTTTCCATTCAATCAAAAGAAATGAATAACCTTACCGATACCCCCTACTCCCCCGAAAAAATTCCTGGCTACGGCCTTGTGCAGGATGACCACAAAACCGTTAGAAAATCTAAAAAAATTAGACTATTTCATCGTGTCTACTTTTCCCGTAGACCGCCTCTAAACAAATGGTTTTTCCAACAGTTTTTATCACGCGTGATAATATTTATAAGATCTGGACACCCAAACAAGTTAGTAATATCACGCTTTTTCTTTGGAACTAAAAATAAATTAATATGCCTAGACCCAAACTTGGACCTTTGAGTTTTTATTTCATCGTGCTCATATTCATAAAGTTTAGAGATCAAATCAAGTTAGTATTATTGCGCTTTTACTTAGGAATTAAATATTAATACCTTGGCCTACGCCTATTTAACAGTTTCCTTACATCGTTTTTATATTCGTAAGGTTTAGACACGAAATCATTTAAGTAATATTGCGTATTTACTTAGGCAGTAAATATTAATAAATAGGTCTTAAGCCTTGGCCTTAACAGTTTTTATTCCCTTGTGCTGGTATTCCATAAGGTTTGGATACAAGTCAAGTTAGTATTATTGCACTTTTACTTAGGCATTAAATATTAATACCTTGGCCAACGCCTATTTAACAAATTTCTTCCATCGTTTTCATATTCATAAGGTTTAGACACAAAGTCAAGTATATTGCGCTTTTACGTTGGCATAAAAAGGCCTAGGCCAAGGTGTTAATATTTAATGCCTACATAAAAGTGAAATAATACTTACTTGACTTGGTGTCTAAACCTTATGAATATGAAAACGATGAAAGAAATTTGTTAAATAGGCGTAGGCCAAGGTATTAATATTTAATGCCTAAGTAAAAGTGCAATAATACTAACTTGACTTGAATCCAAACCTTATGAATACCAGTACAAGGGAATAAAAACTGTTAAAAAGGCCTAGGTCAAGGTGTTAATATTTATACAGTTTTTATTCCCTTATTCTGGTATTCATAAGGTTTGGATTCAAGTCAAGTTAGTATTATTGCACTTTTACTTAGGCATTAAATATTAATCAAAAGGCCTTTGGTCGAGGCCTTTCTCACAGATTTTGTTCAAGTGTATGAAATATTTATTCTTAAATAAAAGGGCAACATTACTAATTTGAATTGATGCAAAGCTTAGAAATATGAGCACGATAGAATGAGAAATATTAAAAAGGCCTACGCATTCATATTTAATTCCTAAATAAAATCGCAATACTAACTTGACTTGGTGCCTAAACCTTATGAATATGATTACGGCGGAATAAAAATTAAAAAGCCTTATGCCAAGGTATTAATATTTAATGCCTAAACAAAAGCACAATACTAACTTGACTTCGTGCTTAAACCTTATGAGTATGAACACATAGATGTACATAACACTAAGCTTTTCTCTGAGATTCAGAGGTTAGCTCCACAAAGAAATACAAACTACCAGATAAATAAAAAATTTTAACTTATTATTTTCTTACTGTTGCTGTATCAAACTTCTCCATTTACAGCGATCTTGGCATACAACTCGGGCTTCACTGACATCCATCACTCGATGCACACACGACCTTCTATACTTCATACTCAATCTTTTTTCCATGCAGACACTCCTGAATCTGGCCCTTCCATGACCTTCCTCTGTCTTTCCTTTCTACCACTTGTGCTAAAAAGATTTTCTTAGTAAGCATCTCATCACTCATTCTTTCAAAACGCCAAACCACCGAAGCATATTAGCCTCCACTTTGCCAAGAACATTTTGCTTCACATTACACAATTGCAACACATCATTCCTCACACGATCAGAACGTGTCTTACTACAAATCCCCCGTAAGTAACGCATTTCTCTTGCACACAAACGACTCCTATGTTTTTCTGTAGTACCTAGGTTTCACTGCCATACATAAGAGTAGGGAAAATTACTCTCATACACAGCCATGCGGGCCTCTCTTGAGGACCCATCATTCCTGTGAAAACCTCCCAAAGCCGCTGTGGCTTTCAATGAAAAATTCACTCGCCTACTAATTTCAACATCGAATTTATTTTCTGTCAAACATGCTTCCTAAATACAGACTCATTCACCTGGTCAATCACTCTGCTATTTAGATTTATATTACATTCAGTACTACCAGTTCCTCTCTCAAAAACCATAACTTTGGGTTTTCCATTATTTATACTTAGTTTGAATTTTATGCAAACTTCGTACATCTGGGACAACATACTCTGCAACTCGCTTTTGCTCTCTGCTGACGACACTATCCTGTTGGCAATCTGCACATACTGATATCACCAAGACACAAACTAGTATTATCTATGTTGGCATCACGCATGCACGCATCCATAAATATATTAAAACAGCCATGGTGACATTACACAGCCTGGTCTGATTCCTGCACCAATAGAAAACTATTCTGATAAAACACCATTCACTCGTACACAAGCTCTACTGCCAGCATACATGGCTTTTACGCTATTAAGTAGATTCCAAGAAACACCATATTTATTCAATACCTTCCACAAAAGTGTCCTATTTACTCATCGAATAAAACTTAAAAAGGCCTAGGCATTGATATTTAATGCCTAATTAAAAGCGTAATAATACTAACCGGACTTGGTACCTAAACCTTATCAGCACGATGGAATAAAACCTGTTAAAAAGGCCTAGGCCAAAGTATTCATATTTAATGCCTAAGTAAAATTCCAATAATACTAACTTGGCTTTGTGCCTAAACCTTATGAATATGAACACGATGGAATAAAAACTTAAAAAAGCCTAGGCCAAGGTATTAACACATAATGCCTAAGTAAAAGCGCAGTAATATTAACTTTACTTGGTGTGTAAACCTTATGAGTACGACGCAGTAAAAACTTATAAAGGCCTAGGTTTAAGCCAAGGTATTTGTATTTAATGCCTAAGTAAAAGCGCATCAATACTAACTTGACTTGGTGCCTAAACCTTATGAATATGAACACGACGGAATGGAAACTTTAAAATAAATATTTGATGCCTGTTTATTAAATATTTGATGCTTAAGTAAAAGTGCAGCATTATTAGCTTGATTTATTATGTAAACGTTATGAATATATTGTATCGTGCTCAGATTAGCACAAATACTAGTGTTATTGCCCTTTTACTATAGCATTACATATTAATACCTAGGCCTTTGCGCATGTCTGAAATCAAGAAACTGCAATTTTTATACGGTCCTTAAAGTGGGTGTTTGCACTTGTCCGTGCCGTGTTGTCCTGTGGCACGTTTGCCCTGCAGGCATTTCGATTAATTCACTTCATTTTTTTTCGGAAAAGTAGTCTTTGGGTAAATTGTTCGTTCGATAAATTTATTTTCGATGAATTCGCGTTCGACGAATTAGTTTCGATGCATTCGCCTGCTCCCAGGACCGGCTTTCGGTTAATAGAGTGCTCGAAGTCAGAATGGGAAAAGCTGCCGATTTATCGGAGTTTGATAAACAAGTTCAACACAGGTAGTGACCATAGATTGGTGAGATGTAAGATGCACCTCAACACTAAACTTGAACGTGGCAAGCTCATAAGACAAACAACATCTATTGACATAACCAACCTTAAAAAACACCATAATACCTTCAAGTTGGAACTGAAGAACAGGTTCTCTGCTTTAGAAGGCCTAACATCGGAAGAAGTGGACATCTCTGAAGTTAACAGAAAAGTAACCAAAGCTCTTATGGAAACAGCAACAAAATTAGCTGGGTCTAAGAACAAGTTGCATGTAAACAAATTATCAGGAAAAACGAAAATGTTGATGCAAAAAAGAAGAGAGATGAGGACAACTAAAGAAGATGTGACTTCCAAAGTGGAATATATAGAGCTATGCAAGACAGTAAGAAAAAGTATCACTGAAGACGTAAGAAAATTCAACTGTGAACTAGTGAGGAAAGCAATTGAAAACAACCAAAGCCTAAAGATAGCAAAGGGACATCTCAGTAAGGGAAGAAAACAGATTATGGCACTGAGAAAAGAAGATGGTTCTGTAACAAGAAATAGAGGCGAAATTTTGACAAGAGTGAAAGATTTCTACTCCAAATTATATGAAAGTGATGATATATGTACTCCAGACATCATGAAAGGTACCAGTACCAGAGTTCTTCCAGTCCTCCCAGCAGAAGTTGCACATGCAATCAAGAACATGAAGCGGGGAAAAGCTCCAGGAGAAGATGGAATTACTGTAGACATCATACAAGAAAGCAAGTGGAGAAATCGAAACAGTACTCGCCCAAATTTTCACTCGATGCCTTAATGAAGGAAAGATTCCTGAGGATTGGAACACCGCTACAATGATCCTGCTACATAAGAAAGGTGACATTGAGGATCTCGGAAACTACAGACCTATCAGCCTCCTATCAGTAGTTTATAAAATCTTCACTAAAGTTCTTTCACACCGCTTGAAGGTAACACTGGACATGGCTCAACCGAGAGAACAAGCTGGATTCAGGAGTAGCTACAGCACAATAGATCATATCCACGTACTGAGAGAACTAATTGAAAGAGCGAGGGAATATGAACTTCCATTGTGCATGGCTTTTATCGATTATGAAAAAGCCTTTGATTCGGTAAAACCATCAGCAGTTACAATGGCCCTGAAAACCTGCGGTATTGAAGACGCATACATTAATATTATTAATAACATCTATGAAAATGCAAGTGCAAAGATTCGGCTGTTTGAAAATACAACACACATAAAAATTGGAAAGGGAGTGAGACAAGGTGACACCATATCTCCCAAGCTCTTTAATGCCACATTGGAAAATGTCTTTCAATCACTGAACTGGGAAAACAAAGGGATAAAGATTAATGGAGATTATCTAACCCACCTTCGTTTTGCTGATGACGTAGTCATTTTTGCAACTACCCCATCAGAGCTGCAGAGTATGATCCAGGAACTTGCTGACAAGAGTAAAGAAGTGGGATTAAAAATGAACTTTCAGAAGACAAAAGTGATGTTCAATGCTTTTACAAGAAATGAAGATTTATCGATTGATGGAGAAAAGCTGGAGATAACAGACACGTACGTTTATCTTGGACAGCAGATATCAAGTGAGGGTCACATTGATGAAGAAATTAATCGGCGTACAAAACTTGCCTGGAGAGCTTTTGGAAGAAACAGCATAATTTTCAAGAGCAATATGCCATTATGTCTTAAAAGAAAAGCGTTTGATCAATGCATCCTTCCAGTGCTTACGTATGGTGCAGAAACGTGGACCTTAACTAAAAGAGACATACAAAGGCTGCAGACAACTCAAAGTAGCATGGAGAGGTGCATACTTGGTGTAACCAGCAGAGATAAGAAGAGGAACTCGTGGATCCGAAAAATGACAAGAGTGGAAGACATCATGATCAGAGTTAAATCACTGAAATGGCAATGGGCTGGACATACTGCCAGAATGACAGATCATCGATGGACAGCCGAAATTTTATATTTGATTCCAAGGGACAGGAAAAGACCCAGAAGAAGACCACATGGGAGATGGGTGGATGAAATTCGAAAGTATGCAGGGGTGACATGGAAGAGACTGGCACAAGACAGACCGTTGTGGAAGAGGCTTGGAGAGACCTTCGTCCAGCAGTGGATTGATAATGGTTGACAATGATGATGATAAAGGACAAATTGTGACGTCACGGCGCCTCGGAACTACGACCTCGGAAACGGCTAGGCTCGTAGGTTTTTCACAGGGGCGTACTGATAACCTACGCTTCGCTGAGGACCTCGCGGCTAAGAGGGCCTCCAACCTCTGGAAAAAGGTTTTACAAATTTTTTTTCCAGGAACTGCATTAAAGCTGGTTAAAGAAATAGCCAGGATATTTAGTTATGTGCTTTGAAGTATTAAAAAAGAAAGCGAATTTTTGTAATTTTTTTTTTTTTTTTCCATTAAATAGGTACGTAAACATTCGGAAATAATTTTCGCAGTTTTTGTTCTTGAAAACTGGATGACGGAAAAGCAGCTATTCTCGAAAACTGGATGGCGTTAAAACAGCTTTTCTCGAAAACTGGAGACCCCTTTTACAGCCAAACAATAATCCCTATATTAGGCCTAGTTTTATACTATTACAAAGTCTTTTGTAGTACTTTGTAATGGTATAAAACTAAGACAATTTTAAATATAACGTGCACATTTATGTTTTATGCAACAAAGTGCAATAATTTTATTTTACGAAAAATACGCGTTGGTTCCACAGAATTTGAATTATTAAAAACCACATAAACCCTGGTTAATATGGAATTTAAGATTTTCAGTAATTGAAAGCTAATAGATTTTCGCAAAAGGGCCTAGAGGATTTTTTTTTTTTGCGGTAAGGGAAGGGTGAGGGGCAGGTTTTTTCGGTACGCCACTGGTTGTTCACGTGCCGCTGTAGTGAGTACGTATCAAAAGTGGGGCACAGATGGCCAAACGACGTACCGTCGTCGAGCCGTGTGCCGTCCACGGCTCATTGATGTCAGAGGGGAGCGGAGACTGTCGCGTATTGTTCACAGAGACCGCAGAGCCACAAATAACTCGCAGCTACAACACCCTACAGCACAAAACGTTTCAGATATGTATCAATAATGTTACAATTTCTCATTTTTGTTACACCTTCAGAGATATCTTACAGTTACGTTTCAGCAACACCTATTTTGGAACATAACTCTTTATACATTACGGTTACGCTACAAATAGCATTCACCGATACTACTGTTTTATACACTGCTGGCTACCCAAAATGCAACACCGAGAAGGAAGCATCCGATTGGCCTGAAATTCGCAGCATGCGTCGCCCGCGAGAGGACATGCAAACGATTAGCATTGCAGGGCATATGCAAATCATGTGCGCCCGGCACGCCACCGAGAAGCACTATTAGAAGGGTGCACAGAAGGCGGGGTGTAAGTAGTATGCTGTGCTGACGGATCTGTACTTGGGAAGCTTCCTGATGCCTCGTCGCAGAATACGGCAGTCATTCCAGCACGTTTCGGAGTTCGACAGAGGACTAATAGTAGCTTATCGCGACAGCGGTTTATCGTACCAAGACATCGGCGCCCGTGTGGGACGACATCCAGCCATAGTGAGGAGAGTATGGATTCGGTGGGTGCAGGAGGGACCGACGTGAGCGATTGCCGCAGCCGCGGCACACAATCAAACGAGAGGACCGGCATGTTGTGCAGCGGGCAGTGACGGCTTGCATTGCCACATCACGAACGTTAGCGTAGGAACTTGGGTGTGTTGCGCAACAACCTGTGTCAGCACGTACCGTTCCACGTTGTCTGCAGGAGTGGGGACTTGTCGCACGGCGCCCGTCGCTCAGATTACGTTACACCACCGGCTAGTGCGGAGGCAGTAGGCCGTTGAACGCCGCACCTGGACTACGGAATGCCACGACATTGTCTTCTCCGACGAATCCCGCATCTGCCTGCAACACCACGATGGTCGTATCCGCGTGTGGCGGCACCGCGGCGAGAGACTGACTCCTGCATTATGCATCGCCATACCGATCAGTCGCCTGGCGTTATGGTTTGAGGTGAATTTGGATATGACACTCGCACTCCTCTGGTATGCACCGCCGGTACACTCAACAGCCACGGCTACCTCTCCGACGTTTTGGATCGTGTAGTCCTCCCTTACCTGCAGGACCTGATAGCGGTCACGTTTCAACAGGACAATGCACGCCCGTACGTGTAACGCATCATGCAACAAATCTTCATGGCCCACTAGGTGTCACTGCTGCCATGGCCTGCCTGTTCTCCCGATATGTCGCCCATCGGACACGTCTGGTTGCTGATCGGCAACCGAGTGGCCCGGCAAGCACCACCCGCGGCTACGCCTGATGAACTGTGGCAACGTGTGGAAGCAGCCTGGACCAACATACCCCAAGCCCACATCCAAAGCCTCTTTCGTTCGACGCCGCGGCGTGTAGCGGCCGTTATTGCAAGCCAATTGGGTCACACGAACTATTGATGTCTGCGTGTTCCGCAAGTCGCACGGGCCTGTAAGCTCAATCGTTTCATCTTTGTATCTGTTATGTGTCCAGTAAATCTGGCTTTGCTATCTCGTGTCCTTCTTGGTGTTGCATTTTGGGTGGCCAGCAGTGTAGTTTCCATTGTACATAACTGGTACCTTGATGTCATATTCCGGCGATATTTAAGATTTTTGGTTTGACAACGGCGTGGATGAGGATGCGCATTTCTGCCATTTCACCGAAGCACTCTCGTAGTCGTATTTCCACGCGCTACTGGGATATTCTTTGGTAATACTGTGGTATTAGAGTTAGTTGGTTGATTCAATATTTCATCCACTTTTTTTTTTTTTTTTTTGCGGTTTAAGATCTGAAAGTAATTGTTTTATTATAATTTTAATTTTAAAAAGCATTTTATAAAATCTAAGTACATGGCTGTGTTGTTGTATTAGTATATTATACCAGCATGGTTTTTTTTTACTTGAAGCTGAGAAATTTCATATTGGTAGGTATTTAGAGAAATGATTAATTTGGTTCTTTTTTTCGGTGATATATATTGTCTATTCCACATGCATAATAGAAATTTGACACCCTCATTTGGGACCGATTTTTACTAGCACGTCTTTTGTAAAAAAAAAAAGATCGTGCTTATATTATCGGTTTGTCCGTCCGTCTGTACCCACGGTATTTCTGCAACTATTAGTCCGATTTGAAAAATTCTTTTTGCATTCGAAAGCTTGGAATATGCGAATGATGATCCTTTATTTCGTTTTTTTTTTTACAATGTACAATTTCGCCGCTAGAGGGCGTAAATGCAGAGATGTCGAATTCAAAAATACGTTTTATTCCACATATTTGCTTCTAAACATACGATTGAAAAAATCTTATCTTTCGATTCCATTTAAGTCGAAGAGTATTTTGGATATAGTTTCTTTTTCAATTTTCGCATAGATTTTCCGCTAGGGGGCGTAAAAATAAATTGCATTTTTTCCGATAACTCTTCAAAAACTCCGATTTGAAATATTTTTTTTTAGCTGATACATCTCCTGATGCACACAATCTTTTGCATATAATTTCGAATTTTTGGTAAGCAATACTTTGGCCACCAGGGGACGCAAGCGTTAATTTTCGCTTCTGATGTATTTGCCATAAAATCTGAGCTTCTGAAATATCGATTGGAAAAATTCTTTCGTGGACTGATGTCACTCACATCTGTACCTTTTCGGAATATTTTCTTCCTAAAATATTCCACAGTTTCTCCGCCAGGGGGCGTAGATGTTTCTTATTTTTGTCAATATCTAGACTTCTAGGAGTCCGATTTGAAAAATTCCTTTGTTGGATAGTGTTTTTCGTGTCGCATGTTTTTCATATAATTTCAAAATTTTCACGTAATTCATGCTTTCCGCTAGGGGGCGTAAAGGTAAATTGCGTTTTCCCCTGTATCTCTGCTTCTAAGTCTCCGATCTGAAAAATTCTTTCAGCACCGGATACAGCTTCTGATGGGAAATCGTTTGCACATAATTTCTAATTTTTGTAAAAAAAATGGTTTGGCCACCAGGGGGCGTAAATTCTAATTTCCGCTTCTGATGCATTTGCAGCAAAATATGAGCTTCTAAATTCTCGATTGAAAATAACATCGTTTGTAGACCGATACTACTCGTGTCGACAAACCTTTTAGAAACATTTTCTTCTTTAAATAGTGCACGGTTTCTACGCCAGGGGACGTAGATGTACGTCTTATTTTTGTCAATATCTCGACTTCTAAGAGTCCGATTTAAAAAATCCTTTGTTTGATAGTGTTTCTAGTGTGACATGTTTTTCTTATAAATTCAAAATTTACAAGTAATTCATAGACTTTCCGCTAGGGGGCGTAAAGGTAAATTGCTTTTTCCCCTATACCTCTGCTTCTAAATCTCCGATCTGAAAAATTCTTTCTGCACCGGATACAGCTCCTCGTGGGAAATCGTTTGCACGTAATTTCAAATTTTTGTAAACAATTGTTTGGCCGCCAGGTGGCGTAAGTCTTAATTCCCGCTTTTGATGTATTTGCAGCAAAATATGAGCTTCTAAAATCTCGATTGAAAGAAAGTCTTGTGGGCCGATACTACTCATGTCGACAAACATCTTAGGAACATTTTCTTCTTGAAATAATGCATGGTTTCTACGCCAGGGGCGTGGATGCATATCTTATTTTTGTCAATATCTCTACTTCAAAAAGTCCGATTTGAAAAATTTCTTCTTTGTTGGATAGTGTTTCCGATGCGAAATGTTTTTCCTACAAATTCAAAAATTTCAAGTAAATGATATTTCCGCTAGGGCGCACAATAGCAAATTGGGTTTTCTGCTCCTAAAACTCAGATTTGAAAAATTCTTCCTGTATCGCATACAAGACCTGACGGAAAATATTTTTCACGTAATTTCTAATGTTGGTAAAGAATGTTTGGCCACCAGGGGTCATAAGTGTTGATTTCTACTTCTGATGTATTTGTAACAAAATCTGGGCTCCTGAAAACTCGACTAATTTTTTTTTCTTGGATTGATACCGCTCATATGGATAAACCTTTTGTGAATACTTTCTTCCTAAAATAATGCATGGTTTTCCCCACCAAGGGACGTAAAGTCACATCTTTTTGTCGATAACTGTTTTCTAAGAGTTCGTAAGCTCACGATTCCGTTTACAGCAATATCTGAGGGATTAAAGACCCGATTGAAAAACTTCTTTCTTCCGTGAGATACTATTGTTTTCCATACCGGTTCCATTGACTTTGAATAGCTTTGATAAATTTAATTTGAGTCAGAACGGATTTAAAAGACGTGCTTATTACACCCGAAAATTCGGTGTCATCTTTCTTGTTTCTTTTGTTATCATTATATAATAAACGCCGCCACTGTTCCCAATGGACAGCGGACTGCGTTGAACCTGTGAAAAGGTAAACAACTCGTAATACGACTGTTGTTGCTTTTGAAACAGCTGTCGAGTGTAATGTTTATTGTTATTTTACAAAGTTTATTAAAACTATAATGTTCAACAGTAATATGATGTCACAAATATCTTTCAAATACGCAACAGTAATGTAACGAAGTTTCAAATATCTTTCAAATTTATGTAACGTTTGAAGACATTTTGACGTAACCGTGAGGTTTCTGAAACATTACTGTTACATTGCGTAACGTATCTGAAAAGTCTCAATGTCTCAGTGCTACGTACTTGTAACATATACGAAATATTGTGTGGGAAGTGGTGATCAGGGCAATGTGTCACAGCACACAGTTCATCGCAGCCTTCTGCGCATGGGCCTGCTTAGTCGAAGATCCAGCCGGGTCCCCATATACTCGCTGCACGTCATCGTCAACAACGCATGAAATGGACCCAAGATAGAGATTTTTTTTTATTTGATTGGAGGTTTAACGACCACCGTGAGCAACTCAATGGGCTATAAGCAGTCGCCCGTCCCTAATTTAGGGTCACTGGTTCCAGCGAAGGGAGAGAGCCAGTGCCGTAAGACAAACACAACATCCATGCCTTTTTTTTTTTTTTTTTTTTTTTTTTTGATTCGAGGTTTAACGACCACCGTGAGCAACGCAACGGGCTATAAGCAGTCGCCCGTCCCTAATTTAGGGTCGCTGGTTCCAGGGAAGGGAGAGAGCCAGTGCCGTAAGACAATCACAACATCCAAGCTTCACCGGGATTCGAACCTAGGCCCCTTACGGACGAATGATCAGAGGCCAGCGCCTTAGACCACTGCGCCACCGGGGCGGTTAGATAGAGATTGGACCCCAGATTGGAAGAAAGTAGCCTGGTCTGACGAATCATGATTCCTGGTGCATCACGTAGACGGTCGAGTGCGAATACCTTGATTACCAACGGAGGCTATGGCACCTGATTGCACGGTTGTGCTGAAACCGGCCGGCAGCGGCGGTGATATGCTGCGCGCGATATTTTCTTGGGGGCACTTCAGGCCCCATTATCCCAATAGCACAATCCCTGGCATCCGTCAGATATATCCAAACATCGTTGAGGACCAAGTTCGCCTATTCATGGCAACTGTGTTCCCTGCTGGTAATGGCCATTACCAACAGATAATGCGTGTTGCCACACTGTCACAATTGTCAAGGAGTGGTTCGAAGAACATGCTGGTGACTTTCTGTTAATGCCCTGGCCTCCAAATTCACGTGACATGAACCTAATCGCACATTTGTGGTTCGTCTTGTAAAAGTGGGTTCGCGCTAAATGTACGGGAACTGGAGGACCCGCTGTTGGCATGGTACCAGATCCCGCAGGATATACGTATTGCTACCTCATCGAATCGATGCCTCCCCCGAGTGGCCGCTGTTTTGCTGGCTAAATAGGGTCCTACAGCTTATTCGGTAGGTGGTCGTAATGTGATGGCTCTTCGGCGTATATTTCACGATGCTTCAGCTAACAATGAATGCTGAAACAGAACTTTTGAAGTTTCCTATAATTGCTGTCAATTAAAAAGGGAAACAAAAGAAAATTGTATTACGATGCACGCTTTTAGCAAAGGATACACAAAAATACGTTTTTTTTTGTGTTTGGAGGTTTAACGCCCACCGGAAACAACTCAAATGTCTATAAAGAAGTCGCCCCGTCATTAATTTAGGGTCACTAGTTCCAGGGGAAGGGAGAGAGCCAGTGCCGTAAGACAAACACAACATCCATGCCTCAGCAGAATTCGAACCCGGACCCATCTCCAGAGCCTTAACAAGGCCGGTGCCACCGGCGCCCCACAAACCTGGCGTAAAGACCGCAAAAAGTGAAATCATACTGTGATTTTTTTCTTTGACTATGTCGGGGGGAGGGGGCGGGAAAAGTTTAACTCGCACTTGGCACTACACGGGCTGGTTACGGCATTGCCCGTCTCTGACGAATGATCAAGAGCCATGGCTTAGGCCACTTCGGCTTCAAAATTATCACATCGCAGCCATTGCTTCACAATTCTTCTTTCAGGTAGTATGAGCTGTGTGGATGCACAGATTTACTTTTCATGCATGCACGAGCTTTTCTTTTCAATTTACTTGGAGTCCTTAAAGCACTTTGAGCATTTACTATTCACTACTAATTGAACCTATGTCATCTTAATTTACTACGTATTACAACATCATAGTCGTATCGCCGGGGAGGGGGGTTACGTGCCCTCCAAACTTGAAAAAATAAGCAGTCGTTCGCCTTTTAAATGTTATAACGTGTGACATACAGCAAGGGAAAAACGCTGCGCAATAGCGAATATTGTTATAACTACTTTCCAACAGTCATTCTATGCACAATAGCATGCAGTGATCCAGTGGTTTCCATCAGATAACTGCATGAGGTGCATTGAAAGGAATTTTTTCATCCTCATTAGGACAAACCAACGGAAGCTTCGCACTCCTAGTTGTTTTGGATATTAGGCAGGCGAAAAACCTAAGTTATGGCAATTGAACAGGAGCATTTTCCGAGAAACTACTCCCGAGAATCAGCCCACCCCCTAAAAAAATTAGTTTGCTTATTTGTGCCCCCCCATTTTGGTCATGCTTTGCCTAGCACAACATTCACTACACATTGATATATCACTACAATAGAAGTTATTAATTTCATAACACGATTCTTCGTATGTACTACAAACGTGAAACATTTATTTCAGTGGTTTTCAATATGGCTATCATTTAATACATTTAGAACTCACTGAAATGCATTCAAAATAGTATAACTATACTAATAATCCGAAATTTCTTGGCGTAGAATAGAAATAAAACTTTCCCAGCTTTCGCACATCAACCAGATGGCTTTTTCAAGGAAGGTAGACAGCTAACTTCAAACTGAACAATAGAACGTTTCAGCAATTTGAACGCGGTGGTATGACTAGACAAATGAATAGGCGCAAACGTGATTAATTCGAAGAAACGAGGTCAAGTTGGTTGGGCACGGGGTACCATGGTAGAAAACACGCAGCATTATTTGAAGAATTGATTCCAAATACGTGGCAACTCCAGAGAGACGCTATCATTGCAAGCCTCGCAGCTGGTCAAGATTTCCAAGGTTTCACGAATGGCAGTAGATTCGGGTGTGGAGTATTAAGCTAATTTCTTTACATCATTCCATATAGGATCGGCGGACTTGAACTTGACTTCTCTTGATAGGGCAGCGGCTATTTTTCAGTCTCCTGTACCCCTTTTATGCTCGCCGATTCTAATTCCAAACGAACATTTGGTCATTCCGATGTTGTATCGCCTGGAGCCGTCCGGATATTGTAGTGGAATTGCATAAACACCTGCCTCATTGAGAAGAGGGGTCTTGTCAATATTTCTCTTAAGCATCGTACACAAAAATGCCGGTCTATTATAAACCCACCTCAGTTCCCAACTTGATGCTCCGCAGTTCATTCTGCCCTGATGCTTATACAAGACTGCCTTCTTACGTTCTCAAATTAGAATAACCTTCGCTATCTCATCCGTCGAATTGGCCACTCAGGCAGGATATATACATCCAGGCAGATGCATAACTTTATCAATAAAGCCAGAACCAGCCGTGCTAATATTTATATGCCGCAACTTCGCTATCTGGGCTCTATTCCCTACATAACAAATGTTTCCTAACAACTCAAAAACGCGATCAGGAGGATGAACTTCGGTGTCGGCATAAAGTCTCTGGCATCTTTGTATACAATGCTTAAGAGAAATATTGACAATCCCCTCATCTCAATGAGGCAGGTGCCATCTTACTACAATATCCGAACGGCTCCAGGCGATACTACATCGGAATGACCAAATGTTAGTTTGTAATTAGAATCAACGAGCATAGAAGAGATACAAGAGACGGAAAAATAACCACTGCCCTATCAAGAGAAGTAAAGTTCAAGTCCGCCGAACCTATATGGAGTGATTTAAAGAAATTAACTTCATACTCCACACCCAAATCTACCGCCATTCGCGAAACCTTGAAAATCTTGACCAGCTGCAAGGCTTGCAATAGCGTCTCTCTGGAGTTGCCACGAATTTGGAATCAATTCTTCAAATAATTCTGCGTTTTCTACCATGATACCGCGTGCGCAACCAATGTGGCCTCGTTTCTTCGAATTATCACTTTTGCGCCTATTCATTTGTCTAGTCAAATAACAGCGTTCAAATTGTTGAAACGTTCTATTGTCCAGTTTGAAGTTAGCTGTCTACCTTCCTTGAAAAATCCATCTGGTTGATGTGCGAAAGTTGGGAAAGTTTTATATCTATTCTACGCCAAGAAATTTCGGATTAGTATAGTTATACTATTTTGAGTATAATTGGTGTACATTTCCTACTTATTGAACTGAAATGTATTATTCAAATTTTTATGCTCCTCGTGTTTCCTTCATTAATACTATCGGTATAAAGCCCAATTTTAGACTTAACAAATTCAAAGTACAGTTTTAAGTAACAAGTAAACAAAAAAAAAAGAGGGGTGGTGGTTAATGTATTAGAAGCATGCATTTATATATATGTAATCAACGTCAACCATTTTTAGTGCATTGCTGGTCAATTTAAAAAAAGAAAATTGGTTTTTGATTGGAGGTTTAAAGACCACTGTGAGCAACTCAATGGGCTATAAGCAGTCGCCCGTTTCTAATTTAAGGTCACTAGTTCCAGGGAAGAGAGAGAGCCAGTGCCGTAAGACAAACAATATCCATGCCTCACCGGGATTCGAGCCCGGACCCCTTTCGGACGAATGATCAGAGACCATCGAGCTCAGATGCGCATTACCCTTGATGCTGGTCAGATACAAGAGCTCCGAGCATTCTGGATAAGTATTTGCATGGCCATCAGAATGGCACAGTATGAAGGACTAACCAGTGTTCTGCAACCGGTGTGCCCTTACAAGGTGAAAGGCGTGACGCGAACTTTTTACCTATTATCCTACTGTAAGAAATTAATTGTAGAGTTATATATTTTAATTTTATCCCAGTTACTGTGTTTGATATGCTTGTATTTCATTCTCAGGATGTGAACTGATTAAATAAGGTGCTTGTTCATTCTTTACTACATGCCGCGATTTTTTATGTATTCTAAGAAATTATATGTAAATTATTTACTCAGTTATATCGTAATTTTGCTTACCGATATATTTGTATTTCTCGCCTCTACCGCTGCACAATGCGGCTTCTTTGTCACACTTGCCACATGTTCTGTGTACGCTTTTCCCTAAAAGTGCGGGGATTAACAAAACTTTCCCTGTCTTTTATTATTTTATTACGTTGTTTTGGCATTTGTCCCTGTTTCTTAGTGCTTCTTCAACTTTATTACTTTTTCCTGTACCGATGCACTCATCCATCGTTACTTTATTTTGAATAAGTCAGTATATGTGTCATTCCTTCCCTTTGAAGAGTATATAGGTCCCACGTCTTACAATTATTTCAGTTCTATCACATCTGTGCTCTGAAGTAATCCGGAAATTGTGATTGCTAGTCAGCCTTCCTGTTTTCAATTACTATTAAACTAATTTTTCAAGATGGACAAGCTACTTGTACGGAATGTTCCGTCTTCGAGTGCATTGAGCCCGAAAAAAAAAAGAAACAATGCACCGGCAGTATAGTGATAATTATTTATCTTACGGTTGTTTTTGGTGTGGCGATAGAGCACGCCCAATCCCCGAGTGTATCGTTTGTGGTGAAAAACTCAGTAATCACTACAATAGAAGTTATTAATTTCATAACACGATTCTTTCTATGTACTACAAACGTGGTTCCCAGTAAATTGAAACTACATTTGTCAACAAAGCATTCTTTCTCTGTCAAGCAAAGATATCAAATATTTTCGTCGATTGCTGGAACAACAAAAAAACAAGCAACGTTCATGATTGCGACAATACATGTTTCAGAAAAAGTACAGGAAGCTAGCTATAAGGTAGCCAAACTTATCGTAAAGTCCAAAAAACCACACACTACAGCTGAAACTTTGTTAATGCCTGCTTGTAAAGAGATGGTGAAAATAGTCCTGGGCTCAGAAGCTGCTAGTGAAATTTCAAAAATTCCGCTCTCTGCTGACACAATCAGTCGCCGAGTTAGTGACATGGCCACTGACAGACATTTTGAAGGAGAAAATCAACAGAAGTCAGAAGTTCTCACTTCAGATTGACGAGTCCACCGATATTAGCGGTCACGCACAACTTCTTGCCTACAATCGATGGAGATGTATAATTGCAACTAATTTCTTTTTTTGCAAAGAACTTCCCGAGCGAGCCACCGATGAAATATTTCGTGTGAAAAATGAATATGTGCTCCATAATGAATTAAAATGGAAGGATTGCGTTAGTTTTTGTACAGACGGAGCAGCTTCTATGACAGGCTGAGTGAAAGGATTTGTAGCTGTTTGTAGCTACGTAAGTAAATCCTAACATACGATGCGATCATTGTCTCATTCACCGCGAAGCCACTGTTGCTAAGTACTTGCCATCTTTTCTGAAAGTTGTGCTGGACAAAGTATAATAAAAGTCATGAACCTCATCAAATTGCGACCCCTAAATTCGCGGCTTTTTCCCGTTTTGTGTCAGGAAATGGGATCAGAACACATTACACTCCTGCTACATACAGAAGTTATCACGAGGAAAAGTGTTAACGCGAATTTTTGAACTTAAAGAGGACGTACATGCATTTTTGACTGTTGAGGGGCGTGTACGCAGATTTATTTGCAGATGATGAATGGGTATGTAAGTTGGCATATCTTTCCGATACTTTCGTACACTTGAATGAGCTGAACAGATAAATGCAAGGTAGGAATGAAAATATTCTGAATAGTATGGTTAAGATTCAAAGACTTGTGAATATGCAGAATTTGTGGATAGAGAATTGAAAATGGGTCGTTTGAGATGTTCCCGACTGTATGACCACTTGCTGACGGTAGTAAAGTGGTGATGGACTTAAAGAATATTTAGAAAACTTGCAGCAGAAGTCCAAGGAGTATTTTGGAGAGTGTTCAAGATTTCGACTGGGTTCGTGAACCATTCGTTGTGAATTTAAAACCTCTTCCGATTAATATACAATAGAAACTCGCAGATTTAAAAGCAGACAGAACATTGAAATTATAACTTCTGGAAGTGCCTTTGGACACATTTTGGTTGGCAATAAGGAGTGAATACCCGGCTACCTCAGAGATGACAGTTAATGTATTATTGCTGTTTTCAACTACATATTTGTGTGAACTGGGCTTCTCGACGTTAACTGAAATTAAAACAAAGAAGGAGACTCAAGTCAGTCGATGAAGAAATGAGACTTGCATTGTCATAGATTTCGCCACGGATCAGCCGCCTGTGTGAAGCTAAGCAGACGCAAGTATCATGGTAAACACTATAACTCGTGCATAAATACTAGTAATTAAAAATTCCGTCTTGTTGCACGATGATATTTATTCAGCTAAAAAACGAAATCTATGTACAGGTTAAAACACATGAGCACTTTCGGTGTCATAGTGACACCATCAGATGTGATTTCCACCATGCGGTTACATGCTGGTCTTAAATACGTGGAGCAGATGCACCATGGGAAAGGTAGCGTTTTTTTTTTTTTTTTTTTTTTTGATTGGAGGTTTAACGACCACCGTGAGCAACTCAATGGGCTATAAGCAGTCGCCCGTCCCTAATTTAGGGTCACTGGTTCCAGGGAAGGGAGAGAGCCAGTGCCTTAAGACAAACACAACATCCATGCCTCACCGGGATTCGAACCCGGACCCCGTTCGGACAAATGATCAGAGGCCATCGCTTAGACCACTGCGCCACCGGGGCGGCGAAAGATAATGTCAGTGTCACATGATATACTAGATAAGACAGTCGAAAAAGCATAATTAGCTAACGAAAATTACTGAACAGAAACAATAGTTATTGTGCTGTCCTCCCCTAATCAGATTGCTCCAGGGTTCAGGTAAAACACAAGGATAATAGCCATCACAGCAACATGTATTATAAGCCGAAATATAGAGACTTTCTGTAAATAACAAGGAATAAACAGTTAGGTGTGTTTATGATCATAGCGTTGTCCCAGTCTAGGATGGAATTTTCAGCACTTACAGTTCTTGCAAAAGAGGTGCTTTGGTGATTCATTTTTAACTTATATCTGTGTTCATTTAATCTCAAATCCAAATTTCTTTTAGTTGAACCCACATAATGCTTATTTAGTTCACCAGAGGTGGTGTCGAGCATAGGAAACATACACACCCCATTTTTTCCCTTTGTTAATTTTGTCACGATCGTTGCGGAAATATCATATTGAAGGCATGAGTAGAATTATTTATTTTAATAGTAAAGTATTTTCTACAGTGAATTGAAGCTCATAAATTGTTAATAAATGCAGCAGCCGATTTCTGTTTAATATAATATAATACTATAATATAGTCGATTGATTACATTACGTATTTATATTAATAGTGTCATACGTTTTTGAGGAGATTAACATTTTGGTGTGCCGTGTTGAGTCATGGATTGTTTATGGTTTGCCTCGAGTAGAAAAAAGGTTGCGGAACACTGGACTAAGCACACACTCGTTTTTTGGTATGGCACACTTTCGGTGCACCTTCAGAATTTTTTTTTCATTGGTTTAACCGACCACCGTGAGGGATTTGATGAGCTATAAGCAGTTGGGCCACTGGTTCCATGGAAGGGAGAGAGCCAGTGCCGTAAGACAAACAACATCCATGCCTCACCGGGTTTCGAACCCGGACGTCTTTCGGACAAATGATCAGAAGCCTGCGCCACCGGAGCGGCATCCCTAATTTAGAGCCATGGGTTCCAAGGAAGGGAGAGATCCAATTCCGTAAGGCAAATGAAACATCCATGCCTCACCGTGATTTCAACCCGGGTCCATCACGGACGAATCGTCAGAATCCATCGCTTAGACCACTGTGCCAGCTGGGCGTTGAACTCACGTAATCTCCTTTTCAGAATCTTCCATTCACAAGAACTTTCTTTACATTGAGCATCACAAGTCCCAGATTACAGAAATGATTCAGGAAGTGGAATACATTTCGGCATTCTTATTTACATCCACTGCTTTGAAAAACTCTTCAGGTTATCACATGGGAATGGCTTCATTACGTCAGAAATCAACGCAATGTTTAAATAATCAGCTTCTGGCAAGTAATCAACGAACTTCTCATACACGAAGGGGTTTTTTGGTGTGTGCGTGGGGGGTAAAGGGGATTCAGCTTGGTGGGCTATAAAGCGCTGGCCGGTCCTAATTTTTTTTTTATTGGAGGTTTAACGACCCCTGTGAGCAACTCAATGGGCTATAAGCAGTCGCCCGTCCCTAATTTATGCTCACTGGTTCCAGGGAAGGGAGAGAGCCAGTGCCGTAAGACACACAACATCCATGTCTGACCGGGATTCAAACCCGGACCGCCTTAGACCACTGCGCCACCGGGGCGGCGTCCTAATTTAGGGCCATTGATTCCAGGGAAGAGAGAACCAGTGCCATAAGACAAACATCCATGCCGCACCAGGATTCAAACCCGTACCTATCACCATGCACACGGTCAGAGTTTCTTCCATTTCTTAAGTTGTGCAGCATATCTAATGTGCCCATCCATAATTTAAACTTTTTTTTTGTTTCTGGATTTAACGCCCACCATGAACTTTAGGAGTTACAAGCTAGGACCGTTCACAAATTTTGGGGCACTGGTCCCAGAGAAAGGAGAGACTGCCGTTAGGAAAAAGTAGCCCATACCTTATCCGGGACTCAATCTCAGGTCCCGGATGAGGCATGGTCTTTTGGACGAAAGGTCAGAAGGCAACGATTAGACCAATTCGCCACCAGAGAGACAACACACTGCCACCAAAAAGTAGTGCTACAAGAGCTGCACCACAACTTGCGAAAAAAAACAACCTTGCCCATATTGTAGTACAAAGTTGCACCGTGTTGGGTTTTGTTTGCAGCAAGCAATGGTGTATCTGCTCTCAGAAAGTGGTGCGACTGGTGTCGCACTAATTTTTGGTGCAACCTACCCTAAAAGTTTTAACAGTGTAGCTTCAATACAGTAGTCATACCAGGGGGTGTAGATACAAACCAATCTCGTTTGCTCGAATGAAAATGTTCTAGCAATGAACACGCGAGGAACATTCACAGCTGTGAAAGCGTAGTTGACATGTTTTCAGGAACGGCAAAGATAGACTTCACTATACTGTACCTCTAATGTCAATGAAGGCTTCATGTGATACCGACAAGTTCACTAAACCTAGACTTTGCAGGATTTACAAGAAGCTGCCGTTTAACGTTCAAATAAATCATACCGTAAGTTGTAAACTCTTTCGCAACAGAAGCAATACATTTTTTAAATTAGTTTTTATTCAAAGTTAGGCACCAATTCTTTCATAGAGACATGAACTACAGGACGGACCACAAAAATCTAATCAAGACGGGTTAATTTTGCAAACATGTAAATTCACTACACTTAATTTTATGGTAGGTTGCACCAAAAAATAGTGCTAAACCAGCTGCACCACTCTGAGAAAAGATGTACAATTGTGTGGAACAAATCCAACAATACGTTGAAGCCTTGCGGCATGATTTGGTGTAACCTTGTACCATAACGTGTTGCACAGATAGACCATGTTGGGTATTGTTTTCACCACACTGTATATATCTTCTCAGAAAGGGGTGAAACTGTTATAGCACTACTTTTTGGTGCAACCTACTACAAATTTAGTAGTGTACAATGTGATAACACTTTAGCAATTTCCCTGTTTGTCGGTAGCAGTGTGATAAGCTGCCATTATTTAAAAAATAAAGTTTCTAGTGGGCAGCACTGATAAAAGGGGCGAACTCAACGGTGCGTCTTCTAACCATCTTCAGTCCGAAAGCAAAAATTTATAAGTTCAGATTTCACCTCTGAACAGACCATATATAGGCGGCAACCTCAGAAAAAGCCAGTTACCAGCAAAGTACAATATTCAGTTTTTTTTATTGGAGGTTTAACGACCACCGTGAGCAACTCAATGGGCTATAAGCAGTCGCCCGTCCCTAATTTAGGGTCACTGGTTCCAGGGAAGGAAGAGAGAACCAGTGCTGTAAGACAAACACAACATCCATGCCTCACGGGTATTCGAACCCGGACCCCATTCGGACGAATGATCAGAGGCCATCGCTTAGACCACTGCACCACCGGGGCGGCTATTCAGTTTTTCATTATATATATCAAGTATATACAGTGCAGTCTTCCTAAAACAAAAAACACACACACGCACACGCACACTTATACACATTATCTAAATAACTTCTCTGTAACAAACTTTACTCGTTTATCAAAAGGGACAAGACTGCTTATTACAGACTTCTTCCCCATGGACTGGCACTTGACATCATGCAACATCAGCTCGGGAAGAAAACATTTTCAATTCGGTAGACTAAACACCCCACCACTGGAGTAATTAACTATTCAAAGAATTTAGTATCATGGCTCTCATACAAGTGCCGGATTTGCTGTATTTCCGTTAATTTAAACACTGCGACTCATCTCTTATGTTTAAATTACTGAATTCATTATGGTGAAATAAGCAAATTTACAAAACTTTAATTGGTACGTAAGTTCCTAAACATTCCGAGCTTACACTAACAGGCACCCATCCACAGTTTCTGATTCCAAAGCACCAGAACTGTTGAAGTGCAGCGTAATATTACTAAGCTTTGTGACTAGCACACACCAGCATAAAGTGGCAATACGTAATTAAGTTAAAAGATAAAAAGAGCAAATTACTTGTCTTGGTGGGTTTCCTTTTGTTGTTTCTCCATCGTATTTTACATTCATTAAGCGCTAAAACTTAGATAAATTCATCAACATTAAAAACCGTATATCTTAAAAACCACAACACAGTCCACCCACCGTACAACTTCTATTACAAGAGAAACGGCAATGAAGTTTGTGAAATGCCATTTAAAAGGATCACTCGACTTTCAAGTTTTAAGCAAAATCGAGGCTTTCAGAACAATTGCACGCCACGCAGAGTGATCAAGTTAGGTTACGAAATTTAGCCACCAGGTTGACCAATCCTGCCAAACAGTAAACATGTCCCACTCCAGTGTTTATCAGCGTTAGTCCTCGAATCGCAAAACCGCCGCCCCGGTGGCGCAGTGGTCTAAGGCGCTGGCTTCTGATCATTCGTCCGTAAGGGGCCCGGGTTTGAATCCCGGTGAGGCATGGATGATGTGTTTGTCTTACCGCATTGGCTCTCTCCCTTTCCTGGAACCAGTGACCCTAAATTAGGGACGGGCGACTGCTTGTAGCCCATTGAGTTGCTCACGGTGGTCGTTAAACCTCCAATCTAAAAAAAAAAAAAAAAAAAAAAAAAAAAAAATCGTAAAACTGGCGAGTTGCGAATGAACAGCCCCAAAATTAAATTGTTCGTAATATTGGTAATCATAAATAGCAAATAATTTTCCCATGTTTAAATCATGGAACACTTCGCTATAGCATTGGAAAAGACTGCATGTATAAGTGAGTGCTTTTGGCTTTTTCAAAGAAGGTTCAAAACTTTATAATAGAGAAATTAATGAGGAAGTATTCATGCTTTCGAAATACCTTTGCTTATTTTTCATCCTCAATCGTGTCATACTGAGTTCAAATTTTGTTGACTAAATTGAGAGGTACTTAGTTTATATACTCCTTGGATAAAGTTTTCAGGTTAGAAGAACAAACCACATACTTTGGTTCCTAAAGAAAGGTGGCCGTCTCTATGGCCCAGTGATCTAAGCGATGGCATCTGACCAATCGGCTGAGATGGGTCTGGGTTTGAATCCCGGTTACGCACGGATGCTGCGTTTGCCTTACGACACTGGCTCTCTCCCTTCCATGGAGCCAGTGGTCGCAGTTAGGGGCGAGCGCCTGCTAATTTAGGGACTCCCACTGTGTTACTCACTGTGGTTGTTGAAATCCCCGATAAAAAAAAAGCAAGTGAGGTGCGATCAGATAAGACACACACACACACACACACACACACACTATAGAAAACATTCTTATGTTTTCTTAATTTGGGGGGGTTGTAGTTTAAAAACCACCGTGAGTAACTTTATCGGCTATAATCAGTCGTATGTCCCTAAAGTAGGGCCAATGGTTCCAGGGAAGGAACAGAACCAGCGCCATCAGACGAACACTGGACCCCATGTCTCATCTAGGACTTGAACTCGAGCCCATCTCAGACGAATGATGAGCCATAGTCCGAGATTTCTCGCCCACCTCAGACGCTTTAAGCTGATTTACCCTTAATGTTCTAGTGCTTGGTAGTGCATTTGAGAAGCATTTTTTTGGCATGCAGTATCTCAAAAGCTAAAGTGCCGGCCCGGAGTTGGTGCAGTGATCTAAGCGAAGGCTTCTGATCACTCGTCCGCAATAGGTCCGGATTCGAATCCCACTGAGGCATGGATGTTGTGTTTATCTTACGGTACTAGCTCTCTCCCTTCCCTGGAACGAGTAACCATGACGGGAAACTGATTATAGCCTACTGAGTAGTTCACGGTTGTAGTTAAACCCCAATAAAAAGGAAAAAGATATATGTTATCGCTGTGTCCCTCCATCCGCCCTCGGGGCACCGTTTTTTTTTTTTTTTTTTTGTTATTTTACTGAAGGTTTAACCGACCACCATGAGCGATTGGGTTAACTACACAGCCGGAAAGTGAAAAAAGAACACCAAGAAGGAGACGTCTGATACCAACGAAATTTATACAGCATAATAACGGAATACAGAGGATAACGTGATCAAAACATTATGACAAAATACAGCTGTATTTGCTGGTAAACTGAAAAATAACATTTCCATGTAACATGGTTAGTACGAGGTTGAACCGCCATGAACTGCGTCACACTGTGCAATTCTGGCATGGAGTCTGTATTACCGATGTTGGATGTAAGTTCGGGGTATTGAGTTCCAAGCATCCTCAACCTGGACGCGTAAATCGGGGATGGTCGTGGCTGGCCGTGGAGACCGGATAAGTCGTTGTCCCATAAAATCCCACACGTGCTCAATGGGGGACAAATCCGGTGAACGTACAGGCCATGGAAGTTGTTTCACACCCTGAAGTGCATGTTGCGTTGCACGTGCCGCGTGTGGGCGTGCGTTATCTTGCTGGAAAACACCACGATGGACCGACCTTACAAATGGCACAACAACGGGCTGAATGATGTTGTTGATGTAGGAGGTGCTGTTTAACGTACCCGGTACAAACACTAGTTGTGTACGGGAGTGATAGCTGATCGCTCCCCACACCAGGAGACCAGGTGTAGGCCCTGTGTGTCGCTGGCGGATGCAAGAAGGGTGGAGACGCTCCCCTGTGCGTCTGCGAACACGCATACGGCCATCGGAGGCTCCCAAACAGAATCTGCTTTCATCGCTGAACACGACAGATCGCCATTGCGTTATCCAGTGCAGACGTAGGCGACACCACTGCAGCCGTTCCTGACGGTGGGCGGGAGTCAGAGGTACACATGCCAGAGGTACGCGTGCACGTAGTCCTGCATGCAGTAGACGGTTGCGGATTGTTTGCACAGTCGCCTCAGGTGCAACGGCAGCTCGGATTTGCGTCGCAGTGGATGTTCTGCTTGACAACGCCGCTCTTCTTATGCGTCGATCGGTCCGCTCATCAGTCCGTCTGTGTCTCCCGGTTCCACGTCTTCTCGTGTGGGAATGTTCCTCAGACCTTCTACGCCACCATCGTACCACCACCGATACTTCCCGTCCAATTCGCTCCGCAATACTACGATACGACCACCCAGCCTCGCGGAGTCCGACTAGACGACCTCGCTCAAAGTCCGATAACTGCTGAAATCGTATACGTCTGCCATGTCCAGGCATTGCCGCTTCTTCAGGGTCTTCGCACGTGTCCGTACGCCGACGACTGATTACATTCACTTCGCCGTACTCCTTAAATACCACCGACGATAATTTTCATATTATGCCGACCTGTGGCGTAAGCGCTCACCGGTTGGTCCCGAAATTAACATCACACCTACGTAAACTCGACCCCCATTAACATATGTAAATTTCATGATCGTCCGCCAATTCCTTCTTGACGTTCTTTTTTCACTTTCCACCAGTGTATTAGCAGTCGCTCGTCCCTAATTTACGGCTATTGGTTACAGTGAAGGGAGAGAGCCAGTGCCGTAAGACAAACACAACATCCATCCACACCGGGTTTCGAACCTAGACGCTTCTCGGACGAATGGTCATAAGCCAGCGCTTAGACAACTGCGCCCCCGGGGCGGCTCACCATATTTTCATCTACAGTATTAAGTCGGTCTGAAAGGTTATATATCGGAAAGCGTAAACTCTAAAAATGATGCTCTTTGCCCTTTGGTCTTTCTTGAGGGCCCAAATTAGCCCCCGAAACGCCTAAATGCATTCAAGATATATTTTATTCCATATCATTGCATCTAAAAATACGATTGAAATAATTTTTCTGTGGGTAGCATTTCTCACGAACACCTTTTCTCGTCCAGCTTCTGGTTCAAATAATTCATAGTTTTCCCGCTGGAGAGCATAAATATGCTACATATTGTTTATTTCTCTACTAGCGGAAATAGTTGGCGTTGCCCGGGTTTAACAAAAATACATCAGTCAGTTTTATGCCAGCCTTTTCCGAGTTTTCCTAAAATCATGAATAGGATTTCTTGCAGGGAAACATTTGACTGTGAAATGTGTTCCCGTAATGAAAAGAAAAGATCGAAAAACGGACAAAATTGATACTTGCGCCGGCATCGAAACGTACTACAGTATTTTAGACCAAGAATGGCGTAACGAACTCTTAAGTTCAATTTCTTTCTGCTGTGATACTAGGTAACCAACAGTCAAGTTTCCACTTCTCCCCTTATGAACTAAGAGCTAATGTTGGTTGGCAAAAATATTCCTTGGAAATGCGAATTTTACTTTTATTGCCTATAACTAGCCCAGAGAAAAATCTGGATTCAGCTTGAAACTTTTGAAGTCGTACTTTATCATATTTCATTCCCTCTCTGAGATAAATTAACCGTTTGTTGCTCTTTGAGAAACAACAATAAAAAAATCCTTTAAGTATGAGATAATTTACTGTGTTGTATTGTAAACAAGTATATGTATGTTATTTACACACACACACAAGACACGGAAAAATAAAACGTTTATTCTGAAACAAAAATTGGACAAAAGCATAACAGCGTAAAGGAATGGCAGAAATTTTCCCGAAGAAGTGAATTAGGAAAATGCCACGTTTTAGTGAATTAGGAATTTTCCCACGTTTTATGGCCAAAATATTAGGCAATGCGGTATTAGGCAAATGGGAAGTGGAAATTCTGACTGAAATTTCGTACTTCTATTTTCCCGCCCCTAATGACCCTGAATAATAGGCAACATGATATTAAACAAAATGGGATGTGCAATTCCGACTAAATATCGTACTTACATTTTCCAGCCACTCATGCCAACCAATATTAGGAATTATAAGATTAGGCAAAACGGAAAGTGTGGAATTCCGATTGAGATTTCATTCCTCCGTTTTTCAGCTACTAATGATTCCGAATAATAGGCAAAATGGGATTAGGCGAAACGGGAAGTGAAATTTCTACTGAAATTTCATACCTCCATTTTACAGCCACTGACTCCCGACATAAGGCAAAATCGGAAGTGGAACACCGACAGAATTTTCGTACTCCAAGTTTACAGCCACTAATGCCACCCGATGTTAGGCATTATAGAATTAGGCAAAACGGAAAGTGGAATCCTGACTGAAATTTGGCACCCCCATTTTACAGCCACTAATGGTTCCCAGTATTTGGTATTATGGTATTAGACAAAACGGGAAGTGGAATTCCTGCTGAAATTTCATATCTCCGTTTTCCAAACACTAATGACAACCAATAATAGGTAATGTTGGATTAGGTAGAATGGCATCAGGGAAAATGGGAAGTAGAATTCCGATTGAAATTTCGTACCCCTAATTTACAGACACTAATGCCACCGAATATCAAGTGTTATGGGATTAGGCAAAACCGTAAGTGAAACTCCTACTGAATTTTCGTACCCCCAATTTACAGCGACTAATGCCACCAAATATTAGATATTATGGGATTAGGCAAAACGATAAATGAAATTCGGACCGAAATTTGGTACCCCCTTTTTATAGCCACTAATGGTCTTCAGTGTTAGATATTATGTGATGAGGCAAAACGGGAAGTGGGATTTCGACTGAAATTTCATAAATCCAATTTCCAAGCGCTAATGACCCTCACCTCGCCAACGTGGGATTAGGCCGAAAGAGATCTGGCAAAATGAAGACTGAAATTCTGATTGAAATTTCGCACCCCCAATATTAGGCAACGTGGGATTAAGCAAAATGGGAAGTGAAATTCCGATTGAAATTTCGTACCTCCACTTTATTAAAAACCAATGACCGGCAGTATTAGGCAGTATGGGATCAGGCAAAATGGGAAGTGGAATTCCGGCTGCAATTTTGTACTCCCATTTTGCAGCCACTAAAGAACTCCAATATTAAGCAAAATTGAAGGATGCCACCATATCGTGCTGAGTAATATAACCATAAATATAGCTATTACATGCTTAATAATTATAATTGTGATGCAATAATTGCGTTCTTGCTCATGCAGTGAGATGACAATGGGAATAAACTTCTTTTCTTTACCTTTGTTTTCAAATTAAAAATGATGACACTATGTCTTATCAAGTCTGTAAGATCATGGCATTCTATTGATTATGACATGAAGTTTTATCAAGAAAATAAGGAGTCGTCTGTCCCTAAATTTACTTTATTTCCGTTTTTCAAGTAAAAAACTATGGTACTATGTTTTTCTAAGAATACCCAGTCCCGAAGTCTTCCATCCCTATTTTGGGGCAACTGTTCCCAGGGAAGGGACAGTGCCACTGTGCCAGTGTCATCTGACAGTCATGCTCGTGCGTCAGTTGGGATTAGGAACCCTCTTCAACTCGGACGATTGGCACATATCCTCACCTCCATGGGCGTCCACAGTTAAGTATTCAGGAAGGGGCAAAGAGAAATTATAATTATGAATAGCATATGCAAACACAAAATGCAAATTTCCATGTGCCTTCTACTTGTCTAACCATTTTTACTACACTCTGAACTCATAAATTTAAATAGAAACGGGAAAACCAAAAAACTATTCATACATAAAAAAAAAAAAAAAAAGATGGATGAATGAAATTATACAGCAGGTTAGGACAAGAAGGAAATTTCTTTGTTGTTGTTTTTTATTTTTTTTTTTTTTGGCCATATGCACCACGAGACCCGAGATCTCACCCAATTGGTTATCAAGATTGAAAAACTTACCCTCAAGACAAATTTTTTGGAACATTTTGCAGAGATCTTTGTCCAGAAGTGAATAACTGCTGCAAAGGATGATATATTTTTAATTTCTACCAACTTTTCAATATTGTACTCATGCATGCTGTTCTCCAACAGGCAATGGAAAATTTTATAACTTTCTACTGGGAGCTTCAGTTTAATCCTCGTGCAAGCAGTAACTGAAGTAATCGAAATAGGCCATATCTACATGATCTATACAGTAGATGAAAGGTACCGATGACCACAAATAAATCACTAAATTTATTAAAATCATAGGTTAAAATATATATTTACATGTAAAATGATGAGATCTTTCTGCCTTACAATAAAGCTATTATCAGATGAGAGCACTACCAAAATATCTCTATAAAGCCATCATCAGATGAGAGCACTACCAAAACAGATCTTTTGGTAAGGCCATTACCAAAAGCGATAGTTTTTTTTTCTTGATTGGAGGTTTAACGACCGCCGTGAGCAACTCAATGGGCTATAAGCAGTCGCCCGTCCCTAATTTAGGGTCACTGGTTCCAGGGAAGGGAGTTTGCCGTAAGACAAACACAACATCCATGCCTCACCGGGATTCGAACCCGGGCCCCTTACGGACGAATGATCAGAGGCCATCGGTTAGACCACTGCGCCACCGGGGCGGCAGCGATTTTTGGGTAGTGCTCGATCTTTTGGTAAAGCCATCTGATTACCAAAAGATCTATATAAAGCCATCAATAAGGCCATCATCAGATGAGAGCACTACAAAAGAGATCTTTTAGTAGTGCTCTCATCTGATGATGGCCTTATTGTAAGGCAGAAAGATCTCATGGTTTTACATGTAAATATATGTTTTAACCTATGATTTTAATAAATTTTGTGATTTATTTGTGGTCATCGGTACTTTTCATCTACTGTATAGATCGTGCAGATACGGCCTATTACGATTTTTTTTATTGGAATTTTAACGACCACCGTGAGCAGCTCAAAGGGCTATAAGCAGTCGCCCGTCCCTAATTTAGGGTCACTGGTTCCAGAGAAGGGAGAGAGCCAGTGCCGTGAGACAAACACAGCATCCATGCCTCACCGGGATTCGAATCCGGACTCCTTTCAGACGAATGATCAGAGGCCATCGCTTAGACCACTGCGCCACCTGGGCGGCTATTTTGATTGCTTCAGTTACTTTCTATTGTACATTTTAGATTTTTTACTGCTAATTTCCAGCGGGGAGGGGGGGTCTGTTTTTACTGCATACACACACATCTATAAATTCTACCAAAAATTAGGAATCCGAATTGGTATTACAGCCAAAAAAACTTTGTAGCATCTTCCAAAATGAAAAAGGGCGTTGTCCGATTTCCAGGGGAGGACAAATGCCCTGTCTTGCCCCCTTATATTGGCGCACATGCTCACCTCTGACCACTTGGCCATTGGGAAACGACCTTAGAAAGGATAAGCAAGCAAGACATGCAGCATATTCTTTACCAGCAGCCGATTCCAAAACACAGAAGTGATAAGATGACACTCTAACCTTTCATTGTTGGAATTGCTTGTGACCTCTAAATAACCTTAGTTACTTCTTGGTTAAACATTTAATCACTGAACGACACATTACTTCCTCAAGAGCTTTTACTATATGGCAACGCTTACAGTGGGTCACAGAAAGGTAAAAATCACAACAATGTTTGGAGATGGCAGAGATTCTGGAGTGTCGAGATCTATGCATGTGGAGTTGTAGAGATTACGAGTAGATTGTTAAATCTTTACAAAATGGGATGGTCAAAATTTTAAATAATTTTAGGGGAATTAATCTTAATATGGGGGCACATATTAATTATTATGGGTTTTTAAATCTTGAGAAATTATTGAAATTTAGATTATTAGGATTTATGTATAAAAGAATGAAAGAGAATAGGTATCAACATTTAATTCAGCTGAACACTGTGGGTCACGACTATCAAACAAGAAACAGAAATGCATTTTTGTTACCAATGCCTAACACTTTAACCCAACAAAGATTTATTGATTGACAGGGATTGATGTTATGGAATAACCTACCTTGTCAACTAACACATATTAATAATTATAATTATTTTCGAAAGCAACTAAAATAATATTTGCTAACAAACTAAAATATAAAATTCCATGGTAAAATTTATTAATCAGACCACATAAGCGTAAATTTTATATGTGCAGGACGTTTGACTTGACTACGTACTTTAGGGGAATTGGGATTCACTCAGGCTATAGCCTTTTACTCAATTTCCTGTTCTGTGGTTACCCTGTATGTAAGTATTCATATTACATATGTTGTTTTTCTTAATACTATACGTTATAAAATTAATTTTGAAATGTAACATGGTTAAATGTAACCCTATAACGAAATAAATGAAATGAAATGATCGGCAAATCTTGTATGATCCCCAGAGACGTACTGATAGCATCCGTAAACCCCGCATTGCGGAGGGGGCTCACGGCTATAAGGGCATCTAACCTCATAAAAAATGTTTTACAATTTTTTTTGCGGAAACTGAAGCTGGTTAAAGAAATAGTTACGAATTTTTTTTACTGCAGCTTTGAATGAAGTATGATAAATAAAACGGATTTTTGATATTTTTTTCCAGTAAATAAGTAAAACATTTGAAAATCATTTTCGCGGTTTTAGTTTATAAAATCTGGACGACTGGAAAGCAGCTATTCCAGACAGCTGGAGGCCCCTTTTCACAGCCATAGGAATTATCCCTATGCATGCATACACAGAGTGACAAGCAAGAGAATATGAAAGAAATATCAGTTCAATGAATAAAATTTTTATGCGAATGAGGATAAGATGTTATGTATTACAGTTGTTTCCATAGGACAACGCATTATTTAAAATATAACGAACTGAAAGTGTTCTTCGAGGGGCAAAGAAACAGATCGGTGTAATTTTTTATCACAGAAACAATAGTAAAAGGAAATATTCCGTGCAGAACATTGTGGCATTAAATGTTAAACATTGCAGCCTCATTTTAAAGGTGTTTTATAATACAATGATGAGTAAATAATATAATGTATTTTATATATATTCGAGAGAACGTAATTCTTAATTGTAACTTTTTTATTACTTATTTACTTGATTACTTATGTTCCGTATAAATCGGAAAAACTATTAGACACTGTGTAACGTACCAGGCGATGTGACGTACCTGCCAGAAGGACGCACACGACATAAAGGCAGATAGGAATCAGAATAAAATGTCCGCGTAGCTCAATTGGTAGAGCAACTTATTCCGGAGTGAGTGGACCCGGGTTTGAATCCTGGTGCGGATAAAAATGACGGAGAAATTAACTTCGTTATAATGGCGCCCGAACTATCCGGATGACCCGACCGTTCACAATCTCGCAATGGTGTGATGTTATTTCCACACCGCGAGATAGGAAAAATAAGAGCAGCACTTCGAAAAAAAAAATAAGGGGGAGATGATGTAACGTACCAGGCGATGTGACGTACCTGCCAGAAGGACGCACACGACATAAAGGCAGATAGGAATCAGAATAAAATGTCCGCGTAGCTCAAATGGTAGAGCAACTTATTCCGGAGTGAGTGGACCCGGGTTCGAATCCTGGCACGGATAAAAATGACGGAGAAATTCACTTCGTTATAACTGTCACACGGTAATTAAGTGTTAGGTGTGTGTGGTCAGGAGACATTTCAAAAAGGCTGGCCTTAGTTTTCTAAAAGAATAAAATTTGCAAAATATGATGAACTTTGGCGTAAGTGTTTTGTAGTGCTTTGTAATAATATAAAACTGGCAATAATTTTAATTATTTTTTTTATTGGAAGTTTAACGACCACCGTGAGCAACTCAATGAGCTATAAGCAGTCGCCCGTCACTAATTTAGGGCCACTGAATCCAGGGAGGGAGAGAGCGTAAGAGCCGTAAGAGAAACACAACATCCATGCCTCACGGGATTCGAACCCGGACCCTTTTCGGACGAATGATCAGAGGCCATCGCTTAGACCACTGCACACTACAGGGGCAGCTTTTTTTTTATTGGAGGTTAAAGGAACACCGTGAGCAACTCAATGAGCTATAAACAGTCGCCCGTCACTAATTTGGGGTCACTGGTTCCAGCCAGTGCCGTAAGACAAACACAACATCCATGCCTCACCGGGATTCGAACCCGGACCCATCTCGGACGAGAGATCCAAAACCATCGCTTAGACCACTGTGCCACAGGGGAGGCAATTTAGGTTTTACGAAAAATACATGAGGGTTCCATAGAATTTGAATTATTAAAACTCCCATAAAACCTGGTTAATAATATGGAATTTAAAAATTTCAGTAATTGAAAGCTAATAGATTTTTGCGAAAGGGCCTCGAATATATTTTTCCAAGGAGGCTCTAAGATTTTACGGTAAGCCTCTGATGATCCCGTATTCACCTGCATAAATAACCGGATTATTTTCTTATAAAGACTTGCACGTTTTTAGTATCTGTTTCGAAAGGAGTTAGAGAAGTTTTGCTGTATAACAATGGTATTGAAAGACCAGAAGTATATTAATATCATGTGCTCCCATTGGAGTGAAAAATGAAAGAAAAATAAGTCGTTTTTAAAAATATATTTCTCGAGCAGATGTCGGTTTCAGTAAATACAGGAATTCACTGAGAACGGCTTTGTATCTTGTATCAAGCAGATTGAAAAATCAACTTTTTGCTGATGGGGAGAATGAAGGAGGGAGAGAGGGACGTTGATGGCGACGGGTGATTTAGAATATTTAGCATTCACAACAATTTTATTCACTTTCGGTCTAACAGTATGATCTAAAGGCATTGAAAAAAAGGAAAGAAAAAAAAAAGCGTTTGGCAAATCACTGCAGAAAAACTACCATTAAAATTTGACAGTCGAGAAAATATAGTCGTAGGCAAAAAACAATGGCTACCCCGTCATGCAGCTGACTGGCTTCACTATTGTTGGCAAAAAGTCGCTTTCTTGCGCAGCAGAAAAAGTGCGTTCCCCCTACTTTTTCGAGTAAATGCAATCGGCCTGGCGTTTTCCTCGCTGCCGGAGCGTTTTCTTTTGTAGTTTTTGCATTGCCTGGGTACAGAGTCCCATTTTTTAGTTTCGGTGGGTCGCTCCCCCGATCGAAAGTCACAAAATACAACCTGTGACAAGATCATATTTCATAGTCGGAGAGATCCATAGAAGAAGAAGTGGCCCCGTGGAGTGCAACGCGGAGACTGAAAAGTTCTTGCAACTGTTGCTGAATGGAATAGCCTCTTTTTGTTCTTCATTAGCAATACCCTCACTCAGTGGAGCCCACTCCGCATCCTTGAAAACACATTAACTTCATTCAGAAGTGTAACAGTCAGTTAACGATAATGTCGTTCGAATAGCCGAAGACTACAAACAGGCTTCAGAGCACACAATACTTTGTTTACGTGCTCAGTCGATGTTCACTTTGTAAAAAATTTCTGAAGTTCACTCAGTTGCGTATCTAGCGTAAACAGCGCCTATTTTTTTTTTTTTTTTTTTGATCGGAGGTTTAACGACCACCGTGAGCAACTCAATGGGCTATAAGTAGTCGCCCGTCCCTAATTTAGGGTCACTGGTTCCAGGGAAGGGAGAGAGCCAGTGCCGTAAGACAAACACAACATCCATGCCTCACCGGGATTCGACCCCGCACCCCGTTCGGACGAATGATCAGAGGCCATCGCTTAAACCACTGCGCCACCGGGGCGGCAAACAGCGCCTAGGGCAAGCGCGGAATCCCCCCAGTTTTTATTTGTTATTTGTGCCCCTCCCCCTCATTGTTTTTAATTTAAAATAGAATCCTATATAATTTAACAAACTTCACTTCACTTTTAAAAACTTCACAACGTTTGCTTAACGCTAAATGATCACTAAATACAAAACAATAGAAATTAGTGATGGGCCGGTACTTCCGTAGTCGTTACAATGTAACGAGTACAGAAGATAGGTACTTTCATATTTCAGTCGTTACAGTCGTTACAGTTGTTACATTTTCTTTTTCGGGACAAGTACCGATTTACAGCAGTCGTTCCTTGGATCTGGTTACAGAAGTCGTTACTGTTTCTTTCTCGGGACAAGTACAGATTCACAGTAGCTATTCCTCGGATTTGAATACAGGAAGTCTTTTATTTTTGTTTTTTGGGAACAAGAATTGGTTTACAGAAGTGATCGAGAAAAAAAAAAGCTGAGTCTCTGAAAACCATGACACTCACGGACAATGAAATTTGCGCACCTAGAAGTAAACATGCCACAACCGCGAAACTTCGCTAATAGCTAGAGTGCGTGCTGGTATGCAAATGATCCACGTTTGGTGCGAGTGCGCATTACCGAACACCCTGTGGTGGCGTTGCAAGCACGAACCGGCAGCTTTATATATAACCGACATGTAGTCGATGCCCCATGAAAGCGAAAAGCACCGGCCGACGCAAGCAAGAGTACAGAGTGACAAGAATGCCGGGTAGACGACAGAGACGTCGATTTACGCAACTTACGGACTTTGAGAGAGGCCTGATCATCAGGCGATGGTCGGCGCGCCGTATTGCCCGCCACGTGGATCGTTCTGGCCATACCGTCCGACTGTATTGGGAGCAGTGGACATGTGACGGCACTGCCACACGGCGGAGCAACTCCGGACGGACCAGGAGGACCACCGGTAGAGAGGATCGACGGGTCGTGCACCAGGCACGAACGGATCCCTCGGGGACCCGGTTCATTATACAGGCAGATGTAGTGGCTCCTGTGTGACCACGAACCATTTCCCGACACCTCGCGGGAGCGAATCTGCGATCCCAGAGCCCCTTGCGTGTGCTGCCATTAACACCGGAACATCGCCGGCTCCGTATGCAGTGGTGCACGGAGAAGACTTCGGGTTCGATCCCAGCAGGTGCGAACGCTCGAACCACTAAATATCAGCCGTGCGTCGGATGGGCACGTTAAGCACTCGGGCCCCGGGTACTGGCCCCTTGGTAATAAATAAGGGCGTCTTCCTCCCGCTTTCTACCTCGCTTCCGTGTCACTTTCCTATCGGGCACTCTAGCCCAAATCTCCTAGCTTCCTATTTCTAAGGGTTGTTTAAGACCTGGGGTCAGACACTCCCTTCATAAAATCCTCCACATATGATATGATTTGAATGGTAACACCCGCGTCACACACTGCAAAGGTCCTTGGTTCGAAACTCACCAGGAGCAAAGCGAAAGGATGCGTAGAAGGGCTGAAAAGGCCAATATCGGAGATTTTGCGAAATTTTTGTATAAATGTGGAAAAACCCGAAACGAACTTTTCTGATATAAACGAATTACTGCAGTGAAATTCTGTCAAAATACTGGTTAGAAGAAACGGAAATTTCGCTAAAGGGCGGATACCTACCTGCAACTTTGCTGCACGTTATTTTCATGAATTTTCCGTGAATTCAAGCCACCTATTTTTTACGCTTTCCAACCGTAGGTTGAAGAAGCATATATGGTCCAGCTTTGTCTGTCTGTCTGTCCGCACGATAACTCACGTAAAAATGGTTCGATTTCGATTAAATTTTAGTATCTGGTAGGGGACAACCTGGAGACGAACCCTTTTGAAAATGGGCGAAATGGGGTCAAAGGTCAGGATATAGGAGCGGGATCCATTCCATCGCCCTTATGCGTCATAACTTACGTAAAAAGGCTTCGATTGCGACAAAACTTTATCCTGTTGTTCCGGTGGTATACTGAACCAGTTCTTTTCAATATCATCGAAATGGAGTCAAAGGTCGGGATACATGAGCGAGATTTATTCCACAGCTATTATTCTCATAACTTGACTAAAAATGCTTCGAGTGAGACGAAATACAATACGTTGTTCCGTAACGACTTTGGAAGCATTTCCGCCAAAAATATTTTTTGTCAGCAATTGCGGGCAGTGCGCATGGGGGAGATTCGTTAGCCATAATTTTCGCACAATAACTTCCATGAAAATTGCCCGATTTAGATGGGATTTGTAATTATGCAAATTAGTAAAATCATGCAACGCATTGATTATGATACGCTTTCCAACATACCAGAAATCATTACTCAAGTTATTACTCCAGTTATGACGATAATGGCTGTAGAATAAATCGCGCTCCTCTGACCCGACCTTTGACCCCATTTCAATGATATTCAACAGAACCGGTAAAGTATACTTCCGGAACAACATGAAAAGTTTTCTCTCAATCGAAGCATTTTTATGTAAGTTATAACGCATAAGGGAAATGGAATGGATCCCGATCCTATGTGCTGACCTTTGACCCCATTTCACCCATTTTCAATAGGGTTCGTCCCCAGATGGTCCCCTACTACATACTAAAATTTCATCGAAATCGAATCATTTTTACTCAAGTTATGACGCATAAGAGCAAATATCAGGAACACAGAGCATCGCTCGGGTAAAATGGGGATTTGGGCACAAAATAATTTATATTTTGATATGTTATTTCCAAGTATGGTAATGCTAAGTCTGAACCATCAAGATTAATAATGATAGACGAATTAGAGACAGATTAATTTATAATAAACATCAAAACAAAGATGAATGATAATTTTTTATTTGTGTAAGAGTAAGAATTTTTTAAAATTGTTTTTATTATTTCCGAACATGAAACACCAAACAATAAATGTTACAATGGGGTTCTTCATCGAACCCCGCGGTAACATTGGTTCTTCATCGCTATCTATTTATTCGCCGCATTTCATCGGGGTTTTCTTCCGATATAGATTCATTGAGGGTTATAATAACGTCGGACATTATTTCCATGCTCCTCGCCTTAGCTGCTCGGAATGGTCTTTTTTCAGGCTGATCTTCTTCCAATGGAAGGTCATGTGTTTCGAGTCTTTAATGTAATAGGAAACCGTCGGCTCTTGAATGCCCAAGCTGTTCCATATTTATTTCTTTATTTCTTCCGCTTGTTCTTGTTCCAACAGTGCCGTATTCTTCTTATTCTTCTTGTTAAAGTTGAAACGTGCACGTTTCGTAGGGTCTACCAGCCACATTTTTTATATTGTTTTACCATCCACGTGACACTCTGGTAATAGTAATTAATAAAAATGAACTAATCATATTTTAGCACAGAGGATACGCTCGTTATCAAGTGACTATTCAAAAATGTAACAAAAAAAAATGCTGTTATTAAGTTTAAATTTTGAAGGGAAAAACATGCGAGATCAGCGTTCCGCTGCTTATACTGTACTATACGCTTCAACTCCTAGGAACTGGCACAACTCACTTTTTGTTCTAGAAGAAAATAGAAGTAATGCGTAATACGCACACAGCGTGTGACGTAATGAGGCAGATGGTAGCTAGAGTGTGACGTCATAACACTTTAATAGGATCCACAAACAACGCGTGACGTAATGAGGCAGATGGCGTGACCGCGCGCCAACATCTCAATCGCGAGTCGATCGCGACAGTGTGACGTCATAAGATTTCTAAAAATGGGAAACATTAATAGGACGACGACAGGACACTAAAAACGTGGTAACTCGGGGTGGTTATTTAACCCACTAAACGAATTTTTCCAAAGTCGAGATCAAGCTAAATTGATTTCTAGTACCAGAAAACGGTAGGTTAACCACTTTTATCAAAATCCTTACAGCCGTTTTCTAAATAAAATTTTCATATATACAAGAATTGCTCCTTTAATGAGATGTGATGGAATGCATCCCACTCCTATGTCCTGACCTTGGACCCCACTTCATCCATTTTTAATAGAGTTCGTTCCCAGGTGATCCTCTACGACACACTAAAATTTCATCGAAATCGAACCATATTTACGCAAGTTATGACGCATAAGGGCAGTGGAATGGATCCCGCTCCTATGTCGTGACCTTTGAATCCATTTGTCCCATTTTCAATAGGGTTCGTCCCCAAGTGGTCCCCTACCCCATGCTAAAATTTCATCGAAATCGAACCATTTTTACGCGCGTTATCGTGCGGACAGACGGACAGATAGATGGACGGACAGACAAAGCTGGAGCATATACGCTTCTTCAACCTACGGTTGGAAAGCGTAAAAAATGGCTTATGTGTGGTAGCTCTTGATAATAGAAATAGGTAACACGGGCACAAAGAGATTTAATTTTGATATATATGAACCTCAAACGTTATACCATAGTTTAGTCCCCTCAAAACCAAGGCTATGACCTCTGGTATGTTGGAAAGCGTATCAAAATCAATACATTGCATGATCTTATTAACTAGTTTCACAGTGCACAGAGGCAGAAAATGCGTGTATCGACTTTCCTGTGCCGATTGAGAGATTTGCCTCACTGGAAGATAATATGTAGTAGAATAGTTAACATACGCTGTTCCGTTTTTCTAACCATCCTTTATATTGGGTTTTCGGAAAGGTCATGACATATTTTAGCCATGTTTTGCAAAGATCATTTATTGATAGAAAGAACAAAGATCAATCAATGATATAATGCCCGTTTTGTTCGATAACGTTTTGCCATCTTTCAGTGAGCTGCAGAATGCCTCGTTCATAGAAGGAATAGTCTTTCGTGGCGAAAAACCGTACAAGGTGCTGATTTACAGATTCATCTGGATTGAACGTTATACCACGCAAGGACTGTTGAAGAGAGCAAAACAAGAGGAAGTCTGACGGCGCAAGGTCAGGCGAGTATGCTGGGTGTGGCAACACATCCCACCCAAGCTCCAATAATTTTGGCGGGTGATCAAACTTGTGTGTGGTCTCGCGTTGTCGTGATGGAACACAACACCTTTACGATGAACGAGCTCTGGACGTTTCTGGATGATGGATTCGTTCAAACTGTCCAATTGCCGACAGTACACATTCGAATTGATCGTTTAGTTCCGTCGTAGGAGCTCAAAAAACAAGACACCTTTAAAATCCCACCACACTGAGACCAGAACCTTCCGCTGATGAATGTCTGCTTTGGATGTCGTTTGAGGCGAAGCAGCACATCGGAACCAAGACCGTTGGCGCAGCTCATTGTTGTACACAATCCACTTTTCGTCACCAGTTATCAGTCGCTTCAAAAAAGGATCGTTTTTCTCACGTTTAATGAGCATATCGCAGATGTTTATACGCGCCGTCAATTGAGCTTCTTTGAGTTCATGAGGAACCCACACATCGAGCTTGCTTACGTATCCCAGCTTCTTCAGGTGGTCGTGAACGCTTGAATGATGGATGTGCAATGTGTCTTTAATCTCTCGTGTCGTGTAACGTAGGTTTGACTGGATCAGTGCCTTGATTTGATCGTCATCAACCTCGGTTGGCCTCCCGGACCGAGGAGCATCGTTGAGGTCAAAATCACCAGCACAGAATTTTGCGAACCACCGCTGGCACTGACGTTTATTATCACCGTACACTTTGCGCAACTTTTCACAAGCTTGACGCGCGTTCTTCCCTTTACGAAAGTAAAACAGTAAAATATGGCGAAAATGCACAGTTTGGTCTTCTATCTTCAACTTGATGTCAAATCTCCACAAATCAACCAAATCGCTCACTATTCCTTTTAGACTGCAGCTAGAACTGGCACCTGTCGAATGCCATAGCGATAATAGAGCTGCGCATGCCTCTAGTACTTCCAAAACCACCCAACTGCCATCGGGTGCCAAAATACGTCATGACTTTTCCGACAACACAATAGTTATACGAGTGTATCTATGCATAGGCGCACCACGCACGCGCCCAAGGTACCAGATTTTAGGGGTGGTGGAATTTTCTGACAATTTCAAGAAAACGCACGTTGGGAAAAGTTTTGTTGTTAAATTCAGGATTTTTTAAAAGTAGGACAAAAGACAAAAGTTATTATAGCTTTCGTCTCTTTTTTACGCTTTCCCACCGTAGGCTGAAGAAGCGTATATGCTCCAACTTTGTCCGTCTGTCTGTCCGCAGGATAACTCGCGTAAAAATGATTCGATTTCGATGAAAGTTTAGTATGTGATAGGAAATAACCTGGAGACGAACCCTATTGAAAATGGGCGAAATGGGATCAAAGGTTAGGACATAGGAGCGGGATCCATTCCATCGCGCTTATGCGTCATAACATATGCAAACATGCTTCGATTGCGACAAAACTTTATCATGTTGTTCCGGAGGAATACCGAATCGGTTCTGTTGAATATCATCGAAATGGGGTCAAAGTTCAGGGCACAAGAGCGAGATTTATCCCACTGCCGTTATCCTCATAACTTGAGTAATGATTTCTGGTATGTTGGAGAGCGTATCATAATCAATGCATCGCATGATTTTACCAACTTGTTAATTAATACAGCTATAATACTTGGCTAAAGGGCAGTTGAAAGAAACAGTGCAATTTTCAAGAGCAATTTACTATGATGTCCAAAAAAGTGTGTAATCATTTACTGTAAAAATAAGTGGTGCGAATTCACAAAAATTTTCAGAAGATAATGCCCAACAAAGTTGCCGGTAAGTGTCCATCTTTGAAAGTGAGCGGTTTCTTTTTAACCCGTATTTTCACATATTTTTCGTAGTCAGAAATATCGTTTATTTCAGAAAAGTCATTTTCAAGCTTTACGTACCGTATTTGAACAAACACTTCGCATAATCGAAGAACCTGAATCATTCAGCCTTTACGCCAGAAGACCCTGTCGCGCCGAGTAGGTCTCGAACTAACGTCGTTCGGGTTGGTTCAACATAAATCGTTCGTCTTAACCACTGCGCTGGAAAGACTGAGGAATGGTGCTCACGTTCAACGTTAAACTCTCATGACGCGAAGGAGATTTTTTTTTTTTTTTTTTGTCATTAATGCGAGTGATTTAGTCGTATTATTTTCTGTTGCAACTTATTTATTTATTTATTTTGAAAACGTTTGCAATAATTTCATTTTTTACGTAGGAGGACTTATCACAAATTAAGTATTTTTTTTTTTTTTTTCATCGTCATTTTTCGAAGCAACAGAATGCTTTGTAACTTGAGATTTTTTTCTAATTCTCAATACCTTTCAACTATCTTTAGGAAATGGTGCAATGTACTGTTTTATAATATTATTTCACAAAATTTTAAATATAAAATTTACTCCTGACAGCTATAATAGCTTGTGTCTTAAGGACTCCACAGACTGTTGCATAGACATCATAGACATCATGAATGTAAGCACATTCTATAAACCGCAATATAGATTTGCAGGTTGAGGCATTCAAAATGGTAGTATCCGCCTATACTGGAAAATAAGATCCCTGGTTTAAAAGACGACAGAGATCAGTGTTGTTAACATCAATTTTGACACTATATTTGTGCTCTGCCAATCGAGTCTGTAAAGTTCTAAAAGTAGAGCCGATATATATTTTGGTAGATTTGTGTTGATCAAGACAAATCTACCAAAATATATATAATCACGACCAAACTTACAAAATATATATCGGTTCTTCTTTTAGAACTTTACAGACCCGATTGGCAGAGTACAAATACAGTGTCAGATCAGCTTTGGTGTTCATTACGGGCATTTTGACAGCTCAGCGTTACGTTAACGAGGTTCTTCAACCAGTGGCCCTACTTTTTCTGAACGCTCACTCCGGAGCGATTTTCCAACATGACAACGTTCGTCCGCATACTGCTGCTGTCACGAAAGCTTGCCTTCAAGGCACTGACAGTGTGCCATGCCCAGCCGTATCGGCAGACCTATCGCCTATTGAAAATGTGTGGAATGCTATTGAACGCCCTGTCCCCATTCTACTCCAACCGCACAGTCTGCAGGAACTGCGTGAGAAGTTTCAAACTGTATGGGATGGCTTATCGCAGGACACCATTAGAAACCTGTACAACTCCATGCTGAGACGCCTGCCATGCTGTGTGAGCAAACATGGCAGCCTGACGCCGTACTGAAAGACACTACTTATCGGCGTGTAGCTCAACAAATATTGCCTATATCAGTCACAATGTGTAATCATTTTTTGTTCCTGGTAACCTTTATCCTTCATCCCGAATATCATTGCAATCCCACACGTCCTTCTGGGTGCAACTATTTTTTTGACGATGTGTGTATGTGTGCGTGTGTGTATATGCACTGCTGGCCATCCAAAATGCAACACCAAGAAGGAAGCGTCCGATTGGCCTGAAATTCGCAGCATGCGTCGCGCGCGAGAGGACATGCAAACGATTAGCATTGCAGGGCATATGCAAATCATATGCACCCGGCACGCCACTAAGAAGCACTATAAGAAGGGTGCACAGAAGGCGGGGTGTAAGTAGTGGAAGTGTGTTGTGCTGCCGGACCTGTACGTGGAAAACTTCCTGATGCCTCGTCGCAGAATACGGCAGTCATTCCAGCACGTTTCGGAGTTCAACAGAGGACGAATAGTGGCTTATCGCGACAGCTGTTTATCGCACCGAGACATCGGCGCCCGTGTGGGACGACATCCAGCCACAGTGAGGCGAGTATGGATTCGGTGAGTGCAGGAGGGATGGACGGACCGATGTGAGCGATTGCCGCAGCCGCGGCACACCACCGAACGAGAGGACCTGCATGTTGTGCGGCGGGCATAGACGGCTCGCACCGCCACATCACGAACGTTAGCGCAGGAATTAGGGTGTGTTGCGCAACAACCTGTGGCAGCACGTACCGTTCGATGTTGTCTGCAGGAGCGGGGACTTGTCGCACGGCGCCCATTGCTCCGATTACCATTGACGTTACACCACCGGCGAGTGCGGCGGCAGTGGGCCGTTGAACGCCGCACCTGGACTACGGAATGGCACGACATTGTCTTTTTCGACGAATCCCGCTTCTGCCTGCAACACCACGATGGTCGGATCCGCGTGTGGCGGTAACGCGGCGAGAGACTGTATGACACCTGCATTATGCATTCTCATACCGGTCCGTCACCTGGCGTTGTGGTTTGGGGCGCAATTGGATATGACACCCGCACCCCTTTGGTACGCATCGCTGGTGCACTCAACAGCCACCGCTACATCTCCGACGTTTTGGAACCTGTAGTCCTCCCTTACCTGCAGGACCTGCCAGCGGCCACGTTTCAACAGGACAATGCGCGCCCGCACGTGGCACGCATCGTGCAGCAATTCTTCACGGCCCACCAGGTGTCACTGCTGCCGTGGCCCGCCTGTTCTCCCGATGTGTCGCCCATCGAACACGTCTGGTCGCTGATCGGCAACCGAGTGGCCCAGCAAGCACCATTCGCGGCTTCGCCTGATGAACTGTGGCAACGTGTGGAAGCAGCCTGGACCGGCATACCCCAATCCCACATCCAAAGCCTCTTTCGTTCGATGCCGCGGCATGTAGCAGTCGTTATTGCCAGCTATGGGGGCCGACACGAACTATTGATGTCTGCGTGTTCCGCAAGTCACACGGGCCTGTAAGCTCAATCGTTTCATCTTTGTATCTGTTGTTATGTGTCCAGTAAATCTGGCTTTGCTATCTCGTGTCCTTCTTGGTGTTGCATTTTGGGTGGCCAGCAGTGTATATATTCAAAATCTTGCTTAATATTTAAGTTTCCGAGCCTATGTGGGAGGCAGTGTTTTTTTTTTTTTTTGTTTTTTTTTTTGTGATTTTGGGGGACTTGTAACTTTTGCATCTAGGACATAGCAGAAACACAAGTTCAACTAGGTCTTTGTGGAAGTGAGTTAATCATAAGTTTTGCTGGTCCTTGATAAAGTCGAAGTACGGCATTTGCAAAGCTTTCACTGCATTCCATATTTTCTCCCTGCTCGTTTGCTTTATTATTTTATTTATTTCCTTTTTTTTTTTTTTTTTTTTTTTGCATATTTTGGCTCGTGCTGTAGTTATTTCTGCTTGTTGTACATGTAAGTATTGTTTCTGAGAATTCTTTTCTGCTGCTTTTGCGCGTTTGGGTTTTCAGATTGTCTTTTATTTTTCTGTTCTATAAAAATTTTTTCAAAAATTTGTTTTTTTCAGTTCATTGCAAAAGTTTTGGTTTAAGTTATATGTATATATAAACTTCATATTTTAATTAAAATTTGTTTTTCTACAAATTTTAATTAGTTTGGCGTTTACACAAAAACGTATGTATTAATACGTATCTCTTCAGTTTAGTCAGCTACAAATTTCGCAGATTTATCTCTGAATTGTTTCAGGATGCACAAGATTTTTAAAACATATCAATATCAACTGTTTCAGCAACTCATATTATTTCATAATCGCTTTTGCCCTGTTTATGGAAGCAGGGGTGCCGACTTCACCAAATTATTGGAGGGGGGATAGGTCTGGATAGATCAGACGTGGGCGGGACATGTCTCTTCCACTGTCCGAAAGAAAATAGAAAAGGGTAAAATATCAAAACACGAGATTCGACGTATATTTTGATACGCAATTGTAATTACTCATTTTGCAAATGAACAAAGAAGCAGAAATATTATTTTACTGAATATTAATATTTTTAAAGATAAAATTTAGCCCGTGATTTTATAAAAATATCCAGAGAGATTTTATTTCCAAACATTTATAAAAAAAACACGAGAAATTAGGCCTGTTACTCAAACAAAGAACGAGAAGTGCAAAAAAATAAAAAATAAAAAATAAAAAAAGGTGTTAGAATAACTTGTTTCTGTATTTTTATTCATTTATTTCATTTTTGACAAATTGTTTTGTATATTTACCACATATCAGGAGAATATGTCAAACACAATACGGGCTGGCAATCAAGCTTCATGTCAAATGAGTACTGCTGAATATGGGGAAAAAGTTTTTCTTTATTTTGTTATTCGTTAATTTTTTGGAAATAAATCGCTTTGGCCTCATGATGTGGATATTTGTCCATCTTATAAAGAACACAATACATTTCTATAAAGGAAAGAAATGCATTTTTCGCAATTAGCACTGCACACGATAACATGCACATTTTTCCTTTATAGAAAAAAATATTGAGTGGACACTGACCCTCAGTAAAATTATTAGTTGAGCAAGATTCATCCCCCCCCCCTAGACTGCGTCTATGTACGGAAGAATGTAAACAAGATAGATAAAAAACAAAACAGCATAAAAACAAAGTAATCGTGCTTCGTTTTGGAAAAACTATACCTGGTTTCAACAATTCTCAACTGTAAAATACTCAAGTTCTCCATTTGTTGAAGTTTCCCCCATTTTTATTGCTAGGTGTAGCCTTAGTTACACCATAAAATTTTCAGCCGTCGAAAAATTTGAGTTTTCAACAGGGGCGTATTTAGAGAGAGGGGAGGTCATTTTAAAGTGTGTCACTATTTTACGTTGTTTGTTAAAATGCGCCTTACATTATTAAAAAATGAGTTAAGTTAGTAAAAAGCAATGAACTTACATCAGAAAACATTCTATAATTTCTTCTTCTGTTCTTCATTAACTTTTATTTTGTTTAAGTATATTTCAAAAACTTCGATTTTCTGTTACCCTCTCCCGAAAAAATTATATAAACCCCCTGATTCCCAACACTATCCTCTCCCCTCCCTCTCTTCAATTTGAAATTCTTAGACAAACTCTTGCCGGGCACGGGCTATAAAATTTCAACTTCATGCAGAGAAATTTCAATCATCAGCTTCTGGAAGCTGTTGTTGTTCATTTAGTCCGACAGATGTCAGCACAATCTCCCGAAAATGAAAAGTAGGCAGCAGGTATGTAAACTACGTTTTCCCACGAATACAGACGCAAGTTTTGCTTTGTTTTTTTTTTATCTCCTTTTGTTAATTTACTTCATTAGCTAGTAATTATGCCAAAAAGTAAAAGCAATTAAATGAAAACAAAATATGAAATAAAAAAGGTGAAACAGAAGCAGAGCTCTCTCGAAATAAAAAATAAATAAATCACATTCTTTGAATTTGTTTGGTGGCGATTAGCTGCGCGTTCCTTATCGCTGGAGAGTGGAGACAAAATAACTCCCAACTCGCGTGCCTTTTTTTTTTTTTTTTTTTTTTTAGTTTACTGTTTTGGTCTCTTTTTCTGTGGATTAACGCAATGACATCCAGTTTGCCATATTTCAGCTTCTCTTCTTTGGTTCCACTTTCTTTTCTTCATCTATAATAGCATATTCTCTATCTCTGGTGCTACGGGCGGCGGAACCTGATAATTTTAGGGTGGGAGGTGACCAACTTCTCGGAGAGTTTAAACAATAAATAAAAAAAAAGAAAAAGAGCAACCGTAGATTATGTTATATATGCAAACATGATTGTTGATATATATGTGATTGTTCTAAAAAATCAATCGCAATCAAACAACCGCTGAATAAAGGTCTCTTCCATAACTTTTTGTCTTGAGCATGTCTCTTCCAAGTCACTCCAGCATACTTTCGAATTTCATCCACCCATCTCCCAGGTGATCTGCTTCTGGGTCTTATCATGCCCCTTTGTCAAATCCAATCTAATGCCTCAGTTGTTTAATGGTGGTCAATCAGTTCATATAGCAATATATCCAGCACATTGCCATTTGATAATTCTTTAACGATCTTCTTTAAAGTGAAAAACTCAACGATGAGTAAACTTTTCAACTTATTTGTGTAAAATCAATTTCAAAGTTCTACTTGAAGCGTTTTCCAGAAAACTGCGAAACGTGGTGACGGTCTTCATGAAATTTTCATTAAACAAAAAACGTTATACCATATATGAACCAGAAAATTTTTAAGATGTTTCGCAGGAACACCCTACTCCAGTGAGGGGACCACGAAATTCCACGGGTTGGATCCGAACCCCGTGTGCCCTACCTTCCGCTGCCCGTGTCTGGTTCTATGTGATAGGCACTTCTTACCATGATCAATAACCAAACTCCCTTTCTTTCTCAGAAGCTAAGAGCATCAGAATTTTGGAAAGAAAAAAAAAAAAAAACCTTTTCTCCAACATAAGCATCGTGAAATCACTCCTGCTGGACGAAAAACAATGAACGAGAAGACGTCGAAAGCTCTTTCTCTCTGATGCACGCGCAAGGATTTACCTTTAGCCATGGGCGGATTTCCGGTTAGGCGCACTAGGCGCGCGCCTAGGACCTCGCTATTTCAGGGCCCCCGAAAACATATAATTGAATTTTCAGTTTTGGTTTTCACGGACCGAAGCCAATCAATCCTTAAAGCGATTACTTTGTATTGTCAATTGATATTTTACTTTCTCATATTAATAATAACATATTTTGTTCTTGCTGTTGCTGATATTCCGAATTTTCGAGTTCTGATCGATGTACTTATTTTGAAAAGAACGGTTAAAATAATTTTGAGTTTCTTTTAGTGGTTGGTAAAGAAGGTATTCATGCTTCCCACACGTTTCATTGTTTAAAGCGTATTCTTGACTGGCCTGCTGTGCTATAAATTGTTTTCATGGTACTTCCAGCCAAGGGAATACATCTGTGTTGGAACCTTCCCACCTTCTTCCCGAGTTGCGATGAGGAGTACTTGTAAAAAATTTCCTGATGATCGGGCGTGTTTGCTGTTAATAGTTTTTTCCCTTCGTGGTAGGATAAACAATGAAGAAAGAAATATTCTTCACAGGATAACTCTTCTTAGGACAATCAATTTCTTTCTCGGCCCTAATCCCACTAAACCATCTTAAACGAAAAGAGTTATTAATATTTAGGCTGGAAAAATAAAGAAATTTGAGAATATCACATTATCTTATTTAATTGTGTTAAAAGTAATTTATATGGTATTGCAACAACATTTTCTCATTACTTTCTGCTCCCTTGGCTTAATACTGATAATTATCAAGTATTCTCACCTTTTCTATTCCTTAAATCGACTTAAAACTAGCTTTTGAAAAAGCAATAAAAAGTTTCAATGATACTCTTACTCAAAAACCTGCAGTTCCTACTTTTCCATTTTCAAACCAGATCTTTTGCATTTAATTTGTATGCTTCTGCTTCTGATAACTGCAGTGCAGGTATAAATGGGATACTGTTATTTAAAGTGCCAAACCTAACATCCATTGATTCCCTATTAGCCTTTAAAATTCTGTTCATGATAACTGCAGTGCATGAAGTATATGGGATATTAAAAGTGCCAAACTTAATATCCATTGATTTCCTATTAGCCGCAAAAATAATTTTTGAAATATCTCTGAAATCAAAAAGTTCGATGTGCACGGACAGACAAAATTATTACACCAGCACTGTTTCTTACAGAACGTTCTAATAATAGGAAGCGATGGCATTTTAAAAAGTGTAAAAACCTTTTCCTTGACCCCCCCCCCATTTTTTTATTAATCTGACGGATGAAAATTTCTGAAGGGATAAGGAGGGGGAGGGGGCCCCTGAATATTTTAGCGCCTAGGGCCCCCAAAAATCCAAAGTCTGAAGCCGTCCGTTGACGGAGAAAGCTAGCGGAGTGAAATTCGTGTGATTTCTTACTTTGACACCAATAAATCGGATCATTAATATTTATAATTAGTCTTCTCAGCCTTTAGCATTATTGTCCAATGCGCGTAGAGGGATCTTTTTAGTTAAAATGTCTCCACGACAGCACTTTTTTGATGAACTACTTGGAGCATCTTAACATCTCATAGTCACTTACCTTAAGCAGCATCTTAACATCTCATAGTCACTTACCTTAGTCACTTACCAAATGACGAACAGGGAAATGTGCCTTTTGCACAACTACAACTCCACTTGCGTGACTCTTTCTTTCTATCTTCTTTTTTTCCTTTTTTTTTTTTTTTTTTTTTTTTGGTAATGTTCTTTAAAATTTTACATTTCTCCGAAAGGTGGGGAAAAATGGCATTTCCCTCTTCCCTGGCCCATAACACCAAGAGACCCTATTACCATGTGGCAGCGAATCATCGGTGCAGCTGCTCCTACTGATCACCTCGAAAAGAAATTTCATTCTTTCTAACCATTCATCGCCGTGCTGTATCATTTCACTTTTTCTTGTTTTTCAAAAGTGTATTGCACGAGAAAATAAAGTAAAGTATTTATGCTTATAATAAAGTGCAAAAGTCGTTTTCAGAGACCAACGAAAATAAAAGTTCAAAGAATTTCACAACAACGAGTAATTTTCAGGAAGGCTAGCTTGCTTTGCGTTGGAAGGGGGCTGAGCCCCTCTAGCCCCCTGCTAGTTGTGGCTCTGTCAATACGATTTCGCGAGTCATCAGAAGAAGAATATCTCAAATATGTTTTACCAGCAGCCATGAAAAGTAAAACAGATTATGATATCTGTGCAAATAGTTGTCAGTGACTGCACATGCCCGCATGAGCGTAGAATCGTAAGGGGGCGGGGTGGGGTCTGTCTCCCTCAACTTTTGGCTTTGGTTTGTCTCTCTCAATTTTAGACTTTAGTTTGTCTCCCTCAACTTTTAGCTTTAGTTTGTCTCCCTCAACTTTTAGCTTTAGTTTGTCTCCCTCAACTTTTGGTTTTAGTTTATCTCAGTCAAATTTTGGCCTCAGTTTGTCTCTCTCAACTTTTTTTCAGCTTTAGTTTGTCTCCCTCAACTTTTAGTTTGTCTCCCTCAATTTTTAGCTTTAGTCTGTCTCTCTCTCTCTCTCAATTTTTGGCTTTAGTTTGTCTCCCTCAACTTTTGGCTTTAGTTTATCTCCTTCAACTTTTGACTTTAGTTTATCTCCTTCAACTTTTGGCTTTAGTTTATCTCCTTCAACTTTTGCCTTTAGTTTGTCTCCCTCAACTTTTAGCTTTAGTCTGTCTCTCTCTCTCAATTTTTGGCTTTAGTTTGTTTCCCTCAACTTTTGGCTTTAGTTTATCTCCTTCAACTTTTGGCTTTAGTTTATCTCCTTCAACTTTTAGCTTTAGTTTGTTTCCCTCAACTTTTAGCTTTAGTCTGTCTCTCTCAACTTTTGGCTTTAATTTATCTCCTTCAACTTTTGGCTTTAGTTTATCTCCTTCAACTTTTAGCTTTAGTTTGTTTCCCTCAACTTTTAGCTTTAGTCTGTCTCCCTCAACTTTTGCTTTTAGTTTGTCTCCCTCAACTTTTGGCTTTAGTTTGTCTCATACACTGACGGAAAAAAAAATCCCAATACCAAGAAGGGGTTGTGTTAGATAAACGACAGTTGGTAGGCAGTGAGAGTAAATCTGTAAGATGACATCTATGCAAATTTCGCGCTCAGCGCATACGTGTGGTGCTAGTAGCGCCCCTCGGAACATGCAAAGCAGGTTTGCTGTAAATACACGCTGTAACGTTCGTGAGCGTTAGTTATCGTTGAGATTCGACGTAGGGTGTTGATATTAGTCAAGAATGCCTTTAAGAAGACGAAGAAGCCATTATCAACAGCTCACGGAGTTTGAACAAGGTCGTGTAATAGGGCTACGAGAACGTGGATTTTCTTTCCGCAATACTGCAGAACGACTTGGCAGGAATGTAGCCACTGCGCGTGATTGTTGGCAACGGTGGTCAAGGAAAGGTACTGCGTCAAGAAGACCGGGTTCCGGCCGGCCACGTGGCACTACTGAGAGGGAAGACCGCCGTGTACGGCGTGTGGCCGTTGCGCATCGTACCGCGTCTGCGGCAGCAATTCGAGCTGCAGTTGCCACCACAGTGACACAAAGAACTGTTACAAATCGGTTACTTGAAGGACACCTCCGAGCCAGACGCCCTGTAGCGTGCATTCTACTTACTCCAAACCACTGCCGTTTGCGACGTCAGTGGTGTCAAGCTGGAGCTCATTGTGTTTTCTGATGAAAGCCGGTTCTGCCTGGGTGCCTGTTATGGCCGTGTGTTGGTTAGAAGGAGGCCAGGTGAGCGCCTGCAACCAATCTGTCTGCGGCCGAGACACACTGGACCTACACCTGGAGTTATGGTCTGCGGAGCAATTTCCTATGACAGCAGGAGCACTCTCGTGGTTATCCCACGCATCCTGACGGCACAATTGTACGTCGGTCTGGTGATTCAATCTATTGTGCTGGCATTCATGAACAGCATTCCAGGGGGTGCTTTCCAACAGGATAACGCTCGCCCGCATACCGCTGTTGTAACCCAACATGCTCTACAGAGTTTCGACATGTTGCCGTGGCCTGCTAGATCACCAGATCTTTCACCAATCGAGCACGTATAAGACATCATTGGACGACAACTCCAGCGTCACCCCCAACCAGCATTAACCGTCATTGTATTGACCGACCAAGTGCAACAGGCATGGAACTCCATCCCACAAACTGACATCCAGCACCTGTACGACACAATGCATGAACGTTTGCGTGCTTGCATTCAACATTCTGGCGGTTACACCGGTTATTAATGTACCAGCATTTCACATTTAAAATTACTCTTCTCGCGCTTACATTCAGCTGTGATCTTGAAACCTTAATCGATTAAATATGTTACCTATACAAATGTATTGCCGCCATTTCATTCCTCTACAACTATTTTTTCGTGGTGTTGGGATTTTTTTCCGTCATTGTAGTATGCTTCTCTATACTTTCCAATTTCAAAAAACTAATTATTTCTGGAGTTAAAGTTAAGATTCAGAACATTTATTTACGGGAACTTTTGAATGACGTGGGTAGAGCATGGTCCGAACTCTATGCCTCCGTCCTCCAGCATTGTACTCTTCCTAAAATTCCTTGCTTGCTCCGGGTGTCTTAATGAATCTGCAGACCTACAGTTCTCTCTTATTTTATAGCATGCCATTCAAATAGCCCTTCCTTTCGATAACCACAACCGTTAACCACAGCGAGAATGATCTCAAGCGACAGTTGCCATTTTCACTGATTAATGAAAATAATTATAGATACCTATGGTATAGAAAAGATTTCTTTAATGAAAAATAATTATATTGCTTCGTGGGTTTAGGAGATTTTTAGATTTTTGAATTAATTCTCTAGCGAGTAAAGAAATATTTGCAGATAAGTCCTTTGCAGTCGGCATGGGAACATTCAAAGAGCTATGAGGGGGCAAGGGCAATTAGAAGTTACAAAACAGTGTTCCCAGGCAGTCTCTCTTTGTATTGAAGATCCATCTCAGAAAACGTTCAGTACCTTTATCGTTTCGTTAGCCTACACTGCAATCATGTTCATTTTGATTCGAAACTGCAATCGAGACAGATTAATTAATTTATTGCATCGAAGGCGTTGGACGCTCTTCCCTTCGAGATAGGAAGAGACACTGGAGGTCACGCTTAAGAATGGGGAAGGACAAGAGGGCTCAAAAAAGGAATAAGTCATAGCTGGGAAAGATGATTATTTGGGGAGGAACACTTTTTGGAGGCTCTCTGGACAACGACAGCGAAAGAGAATGAAAAGTTAGTAGGTACGCAGAAGGAGAGAAAATATGAAAGAGCGGGTAATTAGGAAACAGAATAGAAACATTAAGTTATAACTTACTATAAAACAAATCCGGGACAACCTGCACAATAAGTTTAAGCACTTTTTTTTTCTATTTGGAGATTTAACGACCACCATGAGCAACTCAGTGGACTATAAGCAGTCGCCCGTCCCTGATTTAGGGCCGCTGGTTCCAAGAAAGGGAGAGAGCCGGCGCTGTAAGACAAATACAACATCCATGCCTCACTGGGATTCGAACCCGGACCCATCTCGGACAAATGGTCAGAAGCCAGCGCTTAGACCATCACGTCACATTGGCGGTAAAAACAGTTGTTGTTTTAATTAAACATTGCAATGTTTAGTTCTGTCAGAATGAATTTTAAATGGTAAGAGATAAAAAAATCCAAATATTTTTCCGATTACGTACATTATTAACAAGAAAGATGACACCGAATTTTCGTGTGTAATAAGCACGTCTTTTGAATCCATTCTGACGCAAATTAAATTTATCAAAGCTATTCAAAGTCAATGGAACCGGTATGGAAAACAATAGATTTGACCAAAGAAAGAAGATTTTCAATCGGGTTTTTAATCCCTCAGATATTGCTGTAAACGGAATCGTGAGCTTACGAACTCTTAGAAACAGAGATATCGACAAAAATAAGATGTGACTTTACGTCCCCTGGTGGGAAAACCATGCATTATTTTAGGAAGAAAGTATTCTCAAAAGATTTATCCATATAAGCGGTATCGGTCCAAGAAAAAAAAAAAAATTAGTCGAGTTTTCAGGAGCCCAGATTTTGCAACAAATACTTCAGAAGCAGAAATGAACACTTATAACCTCTGGTGGCTAAACTATTATTTACCAAACATTAGAAATTATGTGAAAAATATTCTCCATCCGATCTTGTATGCGATACAGGAATAATTTTTCAAATCAAAACTTTAGGAGCAGAAATAACGCAGAGAACGCAATTTACCTTTGTGCCCCCTAGCGGAAAGTCTATGATTTCCTTGAAAATTTTGAATTTATAGGAAAAACATTTCGCATCGGAAACACTGTCCAACACAGAAGGAGTTTTCCAAATCGTACTCCTAGAAGTAGAGATATTGACAAAAATAAGATATACATCTACGCCCCCAGGCGTAGAAACCATGCATTTTTTCAAAAAGAAAAGTTTCCTAAAAGGTTTGTCGACATGAGTAGTATCAGTCAACAAACGACTTTTTTTTCAATCGAGATTTTAGGAGCTCATATTTTGCTGCAAATACAACAGAAGCGGAAATTGAGACGTACGCCACCTGGCGGCCAAACCATTTTTTTTTCAGAAATTAAAAATTATGTGCAAACGATTTCCCATCAGGAGCTGTATGCGGTGCAGAAAGAATTTTTCAAATCGGAAATTTAGAAGCAGAGATGTAGGGGAAACGCAATTAACATTTACACCCCTAGCGGAAAATCTATGAATTACTTGAAAATTTTGAAATTATACGAACCATATGTCACGCTAGAAGCACTATCCAACAAAGAAGGAATTTTTCAAATCGGACTTCTAGAATTAGAGATATTGACAAAAATAAGATATACATCTACGCCCCCTGGCGTAGAAAGCATGCACTATTTTAAGAAGAAAGTGTTTCTAAAAGGTTTGTCGACATGAGTAGTATCGGTCAACAAACGACGTTTTTTTCAATAGAGAATTTAGAATCTCATATTTTGCTGCAAATACAACAGAAGCGGAAATTAAGGTTTACGCCCCCTGGTGGCAAATTATTTTTTACAAAAACTAGGAATTATGTGCAAACGATTTCGCATCAGGAGCTGTATCCGGTGCAGAAAGAATTTTTCAAATCGGAGATTTAGAAGCAGAGATATAGGGGGAAACGCAATTTACATTTACGCCCCTTAGCGGAAAGTCTATGAATTACCTGAAAATTTTGAAATTATATGAAGAACATGTCACACGGAAAACACTATCCAACAAGGAAGGAATTTTTCAAATCTGACTCCTAGAAATAGAGATATTGACAAAAATAAGATGTACATCTACGCCCCCTGGCGCAGAAACTGTGCAATATTTAAAGAAGAAAATATTCCGAAAGGGTTTATCGATGTGAGTGGCATCAGTCCACGAAAGAATTTTTTCAATCGATATTTTAGAAGCTCCGATTTTATGGCAAATACATCAGAAGCAAAAATTAACGCTTACGCCCCCTGATGGCCAAAGTATTCTTTACCAAAAATTTGAAATTATATGCACAAGATTTTCCAACAGGAGATGTATCCGCTGAAGAAAACATTTTTCAAATCGGAGTTTTAGAAGAAGAGTTATCGGGAAAAGTGTAATTTACTTTTACGCCCCCTAGCGGAAAATCTATGCGTAATTTGAAAAAGTAACTATATCTAAAATACTCTTCGACATAAATGGAATCGAAAGATAAAAAAAAATTTCAATCGGATGTTTAGAAGCAAATATGTGGAATAAAACGTATTTTTGAATTCGACATCATCTGCATTTACGCCCCGTAGTGGCGAAATTGTACATCGTAAAAAAAAACGAAATAAAGGATCATCATTTGCATGTTGCAAGCTTCCGAATGCAAAAAGAATTTTTTCAAATCGGACTAATAGTTGCAGAGATATCGTGGGTACAAACGGACGGACAAACCGATAACAGAAGCACGATCTCTTTTTACAAAAGACGTGCTAAAAAGGAAGAAAAAGTGAGAGGACGAATGTGATACACTCATCGTCAAAGAAATAGTTGCACCCAGAAGGAAGCAACCGACAGGAATGAAACTTGGTGGGCAGGTTTGACATCGTGAGACCTGCAAATGATTCAAGTACCACGCTCGGCCGCGCATGTGACGCCAGCAAGGAGGGATGGTAGCGCTGTGCCTGACCAGCTATATAAGGTCGTCCCGTTGCGTGTGCTTGCTATTATGGCTCGTGCTGTTGTGTTGGTCGTATCCTTTGCAAGTGAAGTATGCCTCGGTGAAAAGTTCGGAATCAATTCGAGCACTTGGAGGAGCTTGAGAGGGACCGCGTCGTCGGGCTAAGGGAAGCGGGATGGTCTTATCGCCGTATTGCGCGATATACCGATCGTGCGGTTATCACCATAGCACACGCTGTTGGTGGCAGTGGATTGAACAAGGAGCGTAGCAGCGATAGCAAGGAGACCTAGACGAACCACGGAGACAGACGGCCAACGGGTTGTCCGACATGCGCGGAGTGACCCAACAGCCACGGTTGCGGATATTCAGCGAGCGATGGTGCCCTCCCTGCATCGTCTGATTCATGATCGCACAACTGGCAGACGGCTGCCCTTAACACCAATGCATCGTTGCCAAAGATTGCAATGGTATCTATCGTGCAAGACTATCAAGGAGCCAGTCGAAATGGCAGCGGGTGATTTTCAGTAACGAATCTCGCTTTTGTCTTGGAGGAGACGACCAACGAATCCGTGTGTGTAGTCACCGTGGTCAGCGCCAAGATGAATGGCTTGTTGTCGAGCGTCACACGTCCAGAAGGCCTGTTGTCATAATGTGGGATGCAATTGCCTACGATGCCAGATCAGCTTTGGTGTTCATTACATGCACTTTGACAGCTCAACGTTACGTTAATGAGGTCCTGCAACCAGTGGCCCTAGTTTTTCTGAACGCTCACTCCGGTGCAATTTTCCAACAGGACAACGCTCGTCCGCATACTGCTGCTGTCTCGAGAGCTTGCCTTCAAGGCACTGACGCCCTGCCATGGCTAACCGCATCGCCAGACCTATCGCTGCTTGAAAATGTGTAGGATGCTATTGAACACGCTATCCACACTCCACCTCTACCGAACAATTTTCAGGAACTGAGTGAGAAGATTCAAGCTGCATGGGATGGCTAATCGCAAGACACCGTTGAGAACCTGTACAACTCCGTACCGAGACGTCTGGCCTGCTGTGTGAGCAAACATGGCGGTCCGACGCCATACTGAGAGACACTAATTGTTGACGTGTAGCTCAATAAATATTGCCTATATCAGTCTCAATGTGCAATCATTTATTGTTCCTGGTAACCATTGCCTTCCAAATAGCATTGCAATCCGAAATGTCCTTCTGGGTGCAACTATTTTTTTTTTTTGACGATATAGTGTATTTCGCCTTTGCACGCCAATTTTACGGGGGTGCTACCTCCGCGGTTCAGACGCCACTGCGTCCTGGCCCAGTACCCAACTTTCGGAACAAGTCTACGCCTATGCACGTCGTTGGGGAATACCTGCGAATTTGGGTGGGAAAAAAAGGTCTGAAAAAGTAATGACTTTGGGTTGAATTCAGGGACACGTTGGTGAATTCTGTGGTGAACATATGGAAGCAGCCATGCTTTTCATGTTCTTTTATTGTTATTTTTATTGTTCGGTATTTGGTTTTATTCGATGTTTAACGACTACCATAAGCAACTCTAAAATTGCCAGTTCCTAATTAAGGACGAACAACTAGCCAGGAGACTGCACCTTTGACCACTATGTCACCGGGCGGCAAATATTCTTCAGATCTTTGTTCTTTAATTTCATTTGCAAACACACAGAGTTGCAAATTAAATTAAAGAACAAAACTAACTGTGAGCAAATCTGCCCCAAATTGCAAACGAGTTTTGAAACTTATTTGCTTTTAGAGTAAGCAGCCGAAGAATTCGAGTTGAAATTTCATTATATACTAAAATTTTGGACGACTAAGTTTACTGTTACAAGAGTATGAAAATTTACATGAATTTTTCTTCAAAACAAAAGTTTCCTCAAAATGCAGAGTAAAAATTCGCTCAATATGCTAGAATATTTTTTTGCGTTCATTATATTTTATTTCATGTAAGAATTATTTAAGTCAGTGTAAATTTCATCCGGGAATGTTTAGCCAATGTAGACACAAAACATTGAGCGGAATTTTTCCAAACATTTTTTGAAACGTGTGTGTAGTTGCAATGTGAATGGGAGAACAAAAAAATCACCTTTTCAGAAAACTGGGTCTAAAGTTTACACGCAGTTTCGACAAAATAAAGAGTGTGCGAGAATTATTGGACACATTACAAAATTATATAAAACAAAACATTTAACAGATATAAAGAAACAGACTGTTCTAACTTACAATGTAACTACACAAGTTAATAAATTTCGATGTCAGATCCCTTGGTTGCTCGTAGTACGTACAAGCGATACTTGATTTCAGGCCATGTATTGGCAAGCATCTGAGGAGTTATGGAATTAATAGCAGCTGTGATACGCTGCTTCAGTTCCTGCAAATCAGTACAATGCGTCTGATAGACACGATCCTTTATATAACCCCACATGAAATAATCCAATGGAGTTAGATCTGGAGAACGAGGAGGCCACGGAATGGGGCTACCACGCGCAATCCATCTGTTGGGGAAATGCTCATTTAGGCACTTACGTACGCACTTTGACCAACGCGGAGGCGCGTCGTCTTGTTTTAAAACGACGTTTTCATATCTTTTGATCTGGGTTATAGCGAAATTTTCTAGGATATCCAAGTAAATGTCGCCATTTTTGGTTTTTTTGCAGAAGAAGAAGAAAGGGCCAATCACTTCTCTTTTTGACAGAGCGCACCACACATTAACTTTTGGAGAATCACGTTCCAGTTTAATAACAGCATGATGCGGTTCACTGCCCCATATCCTACAGTTGTGACGATTCACAATACCTGATACATGAAATGTGGATTCATCACTAAAAATTACAGTACTGAGAAAGTTTTCGTCGTTTTCCACTCGATTCAGCATATCCACAGCGAAATCGTATCGCAGAGTGTGATCATTTACATGCATCTTTTGCACTATTTGAATTTTATAAGCACGAAACTTTAATTTCTTGTGCAAGACATCGTGAACTGTCGATCGGAATGCACAGTTCTCTGCTTGCTTTTCGAACGGATATCCTTGGGCTTCGTCGGAAACTTTCATTAACTTGGTCAACCGTCTCACCGCTGACGTTAGGCCTACCGGCTCCTCCACGATGTTCTGCATTGCCAGTTTCTTTAAACTGTTTCATCCATCGTTTAATTGAATTCGTTGACGGAGGATTACAACCATACTCTAAACGGTACCGTCTTTTAACATTAATGACAGACTTTAATTCCGCAAGCCATAACACACACATCGCTTTCTGCTGTACGGATGACATGACTACTGATTGCGCATTTCTCTTACATTCCTCATCAGGCCACACCTAGCGCCATCAATCGGATTCTGGGAATAACAATTCTGCAAAACAAAAATATAGAAACCGTGTTAGTAATACGTGACATAGAAAAACAGACAATGCTCATAGTTTTTTGTTTTTTTTTGTACAGAACTTTGTAATGTGTCCAATAATTCTCGGACACCCTGTACATGGTATTATAAAATGAGTAATAATATAATATTTTATACGATTTGTAATATGATATTTTATAATACGATGTGATACCGTATTATAAAAATATTATACTACAAATACCGTTCATCGTATTATAAAATCGTCACCATTTTTATGGTGACAATTTTATAATACGATGAACTATATTTGTAATACGTTGAGGATCTCAGGAACTACAGACCTGTCAGCCTCCTATCAGTGGTTTATAAAATCTTCACTAAAGTTCATTCACACCGCTTGAAGATAACACTGGACATGGCTCAACCGAGAGAACAAGCTGGATTCAAGAGTGGCTACAGCACTATAAATCATATCCACGTACTGAGAGAACTAATTGAAAGAGCGAGGGAATATGAACTTCCATTGTGCATGGCTTTTATCGATTATGAAAAGGCCTTTGATTCGGTGAAACCATCAGCAGTTACAATGGCTCTGAAATCATGCGGTATTGAAGATGCATACATTAATATTATTAATAACTGTGACGTACCTGCCAGCAGGACGCACACGACATAAAGGCAGATAGGAATCAGAATAATCGTCTGCGTTCAGTTGGTAGAGCGACTTGTTCCGGAATAAGCGGCCTCGGGTTCGAATCCCGGCGTAGACCAAAAATGACGGAGAAATTTACTTCGTTATAATGGCGCCCGAACTATCCGGATGATCCGACCGTTCAAAATCTCGCAATGGTGTGATATTATTTCCACACCGCGAGATAGGAAAATCAGAGAATTCCTTCTCCAGCGCTTCGAAAAATAAAAATGTGTGATGTTGCATTCCACACAGCAGATTGACTGGGAGTTCTCAAGTGCACGTTCTACAGTGGATGGCTGCCTGCAACGATTGATGGTCACAGCTGACCCGTGGGCCATGCCCCCGGCCCTCTTTCGGGGGGGAGATGTGACGTACCTGCCAGCAGGACGCACACGACATGAAGGCAGATAGGAATCAGAATAATCGTCTGCGTGGCTCAGTTGGTAGAGCGACTTGTTCCGGAATAAGCGGCCTCGGGTTCGAATCCCGGCGTAGACCAAAAATGACGGAGAAATTTACTTCGTTATATAACATCTATGAAAATGCAAGTGCAAAGATTCGGCTGTTTGAGAATACAACACACATAAAAATTCGAAAGGGAGTTAGACAAGGTGACACCATATCTCCCAAGTTCTTTAATGCCACATTGGAAAATGTGTTTCAATCACTGAACTGGGAAAACAAAGGGATAGAGATTAATGGAGATTATCTAACTCACCTTCGTTTTGCTGATGGCGTAGTCATTTTTGCAACTACCCCATCAGAGCTGCAGAGTGTGATCCAGGAACTTGCTGACAAGAGTTAAGAAGTGGGATTAAAAATGAACTTTCAGAAGACAAAAGTTATGTTCAATGCGTTTACAAGAAATGAAGATTTATCGATTGATGGAGAAAAGCTGGAGATAACAGACACGTACGTTTATCTTGGACAGCAGATATCAAGTGAGGGTCACATTGATGAAGAAATTAATCGACGTACAAAACTTGCCTGGAGAGCTTTTGGAAGAAACAGCATAATTTTCAAGAGCAATATGCCATTATGTCTTAAAAGAAAAGTGTTTGATCAATGCATCCTTCCAGTGCTTATGAATGGTGCAGAGACGTGGACCTTAACTAAAAGAGACATACAAAGGCTGCAGACAACTCAAAAAAGCATGGAGAGGTGCATGCTTGGTGTAACCAGGAGAGATAAGAAGAGGAACTCGTGAATCCGAAAAATGACAAGAGTGGAAGACATCATGATCAGAGTTAAATACCTGAAATGGCAATGGGCTGGACATACTGCCAGAAGGACAGACCATCGATGGACAGTCGAAATTTTAGATTGGATTCCAAGGGACAGGAAAAGACCCAGAGGAAGACCACATGGGAGATGTGTACATGAAATTCGAAAGTATGCGGGAGTGACATGGAAGAGACTGGCACAAGACAGACCGTTGTGGAAGAAGCTTGGAGAGACCTTCGTCCAACAGTGGATTGATAATGGTTGATGATGATGATGATGATGATGATGATTATAAAATTACATAATCCGATGTACAGGGTGAGCACAAAAACACTCCTTGGTCTCCAGCGGTTATAGAATGTAACTTTATTGGAATATTCTCACAGATTGGTGGCTACAGTTGCACCAACACATAAAGTTTTATGTGGTATCGGTTGGTATCACAGACACTCGATGTGCGGCTCACCTGTTATTCGGCAAACATCGATGCGATCGAGTTTACAGCTTAGTACCATGCAGATCCTCCAGGGTTGTGGGTAGTGGAAGTACGTACACGTTGTCCTTCACGTACCCCCAAAGGAAAAAGTCACAAACAGTTAGGAATGGTGATCTCGGGGGACACTTGTAGAACACATGGTCATTTTGTCCCGCACGACCAATCCATCTGTTTGGCAGGTGCTCGTTGAGAAATGCGCGGACAGCGAGATGCCAGTGAGGCAGTGCCCCATCTTGCTGATAAAGGTAGTCACCACCCTCAGCAGCTAGTTTTGGCAGCAACCAGTTGTTTAAATGTCCAAGCAATTTGGCCAGTAACGGTTTGTTCCTCAAAGATAAAGGGGCGGTACACATTCTGCTCTAATACTGCACAGAACACATTAAGTTTTGGAGAGTCACGTTCAACCTCCAGGGTGGCGTGGAAATTCTCACTCCCCCATATCCTCACATTAAGCCGGTTGACCTTTCCACCTAAGTGGAAGGTCGCCTGATCACTGAAAACGATCTTTGACAGCCGGTTATCATCATTTACCATTAACGATAGGAGATTCCTGCAAAATTCAAGTCGCGTTGCATTGTCTTGCGGGTGTAACTTTTGGACCAGTTGCAGCTTGTAAGGGTGCAACCTCAAGCGTTTGTGTAAGATCTTGCTTACCGTGCTTTGCGGGATTTTCAACTCTCTGCTAGCTCTGCGCGTTGACTTCTTAGGGCCGCTCAAAAAGGCTTGTCCGACGTTATCAACAACGTGCCCGAGACCTTTGGTCGGCCTGAATGTTCTTTTCTCGGATCACAGATGCATCCTTTGTCAATGAAATTGTTGTACCATTTCAAAATGGTCTTGTTAGTAAGCGGATTCACATCAAATTTGCGTCTGAAATCATGCTGCACAGTCACAACACTGTTTTCGCAAATTCCAACACGCACCAGCTGCGTTGCTGTGGGGTGAGCACCATCTTGGATTTCACTGCCCTCTAGCGGTGGGAGAAGTGTACAGAGATCCTGCGGGAGAGAAAAGAAATGTTTTGAGTTAACGTATATGTGGTCACCATATTTATAAACATATTCCAATAATGTTATTTATATGGCAACAAATCTGTTGTCATATAATTCACTGTTTCTCACGTTATCACTAAATTGAGCACGGGAAACGTCAATATTATAAATATATACCAAAATGTCAACATGTTACTCACATTCCTTCACGTGGTCCCCAAGATATTGCAGATTTTCAGCAGTTGAAGTCATCAAACTGATATGGAAGAAGTCTTCATATGGATATTTAAAGGCAGCGTAAATGTGACCAAATCTTCAAATAGGTAGACAAAAAGCAGCAAGTGATTATCACTATTTCAGATTGACCAAGTTTGAAGACTTGGTAGATGTGACCAACTTTGAAGACTTGGTCACATTTACGCTGCCTTTAAATATCCATATGAAGACTTCTTCCATATCAGTTTGATGACTTCAACTGCTGAAAATCTGCAATATCTTGGGGACCACGTGAAGGAATGTGAGTAACATGTTGAAATTTTGTAAAAAATATTTATAATATTGACGTTCCCCGTGCTCAATTTGGTGAAAACGTGAGAAACAGTGAATTATATAACAACAGATTTGTTGACATATAAATAACATAAATCGTAAACACGTAAAGAATTCAACAAATAGAAGTATTTGATGAATTGATATAATATTACAATAAGTTTTGATTTTATAATTCCTTGAAATCAAGGAATATTTTTGTGCTCACCCTGTACTTCTGGCTTCTGGTAAGGATCCTCTCAGGAATTTAAAGGATATGGAAAAATCACACTCACATATGTGTTAAGAGGGAAAATCTCAGAGGAAAAACATACCTAAGAAAATTAAGGAAACCACGCCGAAAACGTGAATCGTTTACAAGGGGGTGGTATATTTCTTACAAAAAAAAAATCCACAAATGAACAAATAAATAATTACAAAAGGAATGTAAATAAATAAAGACATACAGTACACTGAGTTAGCTTTCCATTAGGAACACCCCCCCCTCCCCCGTTTTACTTATTCGGAGCGATAACGACGTACCACGTGATATGAACGTCACATGCGGCTACTATAGATTGTATACACCTATCCTCTGTATGTATGTAATTAGTAAACGTTTGCCAGTAATGGGGAAACGTGGTGACTTGGCCAATTTGACCGCGACCAAATAGTTGAGAGGTCCGGTGGATAGGTGCAATATTTCGGAAACAGCCGCACTTGTTGGCTGCTAGAGTACTACTGTATCAATGATGTACCAGCACTGGATTAACCATGCACAGAAAGAAATCCAACAGAAGGGATCACATTGGTCATCCACGTGCGGTTGATCCTAGAGGTGACAAACATGTGTCGCGACTGGTATCTCACTTACGACGTGCAAGAGTCACCCAGCTCACCCACCATACAACAGCCGTGCAGTTCGACCTATTTCTACAAGCACCATGTGCCGTTGTACCTTGCTTCGCCTGTGCTTCCTCAGCCGGAGACCGATTGTACCTTGCTTCGACTGGGCTTCAACAGCCGGAGACCGATTGTGCCTTCCTTCGCCTGGGCTTCCACAGCCGGAGACCGATTGTACCTTTGTTCGACTGGGGTTCCACAGCCGGAGACCGATTGTACCTTTGTTCGTCTGGGGTTCCACAGTCGGAGACAGATTGTACCTTGCTTCGCCTGGGCTTCCACAGCTGGAGACCGATTGTATTTTGCTTCGCCTGGGCTTCCACAGCCGGATACCGATTGTACTTTGCTTCGCCTGGGCTTCCACAGCCGGAGACCGACTGTACCTTGCTTCGTATTGGCTTCCACAGCCGGAGACCGATTTGTACCTTGCTTCGCCTGGGCTTCCACAGCCGGAGACCGATTGTGCCTTCCTTCGCCTGGGCTTCCACAGCAGGAAACTGATTGTACCTTGCTTCACCTGGGCTTCCACAGCTGGAGACCTATTGTATCTTGCTTCGCCTGGGCTTCCACAGCCGGAGACCGACGATGGTATCCATGATGACCCCCCCCCAGCCATCACAAACAACGCCTCACAGGGGCCAAGGAACGTTGGTAATGGACAGCTTACAGACGGAAGAAGATCAACTGGAGTAATGAGTCCCGTTTCCTGCTGCACCATGCTGACCGGGTTCGCATTTGGCGTAAACAGCAAGAAGTCCCATCTCCTGGTTGCACAGTTGGGGTTCAACAGGCTGGTGGAGGTGTTGTGCTGGTCTGGTGAGCTTTTTCCCTGGCAAACCCTAAGTCCGTTGGCTATCATACTGCAACCACTGAATGGTGGACGCTAGAGGGACCAGTTAGCTGACCAATTCCATCCATATACGCAGACGATTTACCCGTACATAGTGCCATTTTTCAACAGGACAACGCATCTTACCATCGGGCTCGTATAATTACTGCGTGGTTGGAGAAACACGACAACGAATTCGTTTCATTGTCTTGACCCCTAAACTCACCTGACTGCAATCCAACTGAACATTTGTGGGATATGCTAGAATGGGGTGTGAGAAGTGTTGATCCTCCTCCACGGATTGAGTGTGAACTGACGAAGCTCCTGCAGCGGACATGGGTCATGTTACGAATAGAGGATATTAGACACCTCGTAGAATCTGATTCTAGGCATCTGCGAGATGTGATTACATAGAAAAATGGACCAACGCATTATTAGGTAGGTGTTCCTAATGCAAAGCTAACTCAGTGTATAAGTAGTGCGATTAAAAAGTTCCGAGACTAGGTACGTAGCGCGCCAACAGATGGCAGAACGCGGATGCGTGAGCAGAGGTCGAGGGCAGGTACCTTCATGAGTGATTGTGCCGAGTGGCGTCGTTCTGTGAACATCAGGAGCTGTACTACACGATATTTGGTGACCACGTGCTGAACACAGCTGCGATTTCGGTATGGACTGCAAACTAGAGCAGCGAGCGAACATCAAATTCTGCGTCAAACTCGGCAAATTGAGAACGGAGACGCATGAAATGTTGCGGCAGGCTTATGGCAATGGAGCAATAAGTCGTGCGCGGTGTTTTGAGTGGCACTCACCCTTCAAGAGTGGCAGAACGGCACTGGAAGGTGACAAGAGGTCCGGGCGACCGTTCACGAACAAAACCCCCGAAAATGTGGACTACATTAGAGAACTGGTGCATGAGGATCATCGGAGAACCATTCAAAACATTGCTACCATCGTCAATGTTTCATACGGAACAGCGCAAGACGTCGGTTTTGAACATGCCCGCATTGCTGCAAAGTTTGTGCCAAAGATTCTGAACCCCGAGCAGAAAGCGCTCCGTGTCGAACTCTGTCAAGAGCGTTAGCAGCACGCCAGTTTTGCAGCCGCAACAGCATTACTACCCTCCCTCACCCGCCTTACTCGCCGGATTTGGACCTCTGCGACATCTTTCTGTTACCGAAGATGAAGCTGAAGCTCAAGGGTCGCCGTTTTGAAACCGTGGACGAGATCCAGCGCTAATCGCAGACTGTGTTTGACACGATTCGCGAACAGGACTTCCAGGGAGCGTTCCAACAGTGGCAAAAACGCTGGCAGCGGTGTATCGCTGCCCAAGGAGACTGCTTTGAGGGAGATCATAGCCAGACTTAAGTAACGTAAGTACTTTGTTGTATATCGGCCTAGTCTCGGAACTTTTTGATCGAACCTCGTATTAATATCTTGCTGAACAAAATTTAAATAAAATTCTGTTCACAATTTTGGCTCACCAAGTTCGACGTTTCGGCAACGACTGGCATCGAGTCAGAGGGTAAGTGAAACGACAAGCTCGGTAGAGAGAGAGAGAGAGAGAGAGAGGCAAGCGAGCCTGTCAAACGAATATTACCTGCAACTAACTCAATGATATACTCTATCAGGCAGCCCCGGTGGAGCAGTGGTCTAAGCGATGGCCTCTGATCATTCGTCCGAAAGAGGTCCGGGTTCGAATCCCGATGAGGCATGGATGTTGTGTTTGTCTTACGGCACTGGCTCTCTCCCTTTCTTGGAACCAGTGACCCTAAATTAGGGACGGGCGAATGCTTATAGCCCATTAAGTTGCTCACGGTGGTCGTTAAACCTCCAATTCAAAAAAAAAAAAAAAAAAAGAAATGCTCTATCAGCTTCAGTTGGTGCGTTATCATACGTCACGACAAGTTGTGAAAATATTTTAGTAACACCAAATTGTGTTTCTTCTAGAGGAATTATATAGCTATTGACTATTAATAACGAAGCTTCGGATTTTCATTAAATGCAGTACTATTTCTTAGAGTTATGACCTTTTGTGTCTGTTAAGCACTATTAGTATTATTGTTGTCCTTATTTACGTGCTGGTGTTAAGTATCTATAAATTACTTGAAGAACAGCAAAACGAACTGCAAATGACACTTAAATATTATGGAAGATAAAGGATTCTGCGTAGGTTTTGTAATAAAAATGTAAGTGTTTCTCTATCTGTATTTAAAGTAATATTTCCTTTGGGCATATTCCAGCTCGTGCCATTATGCAAACTTTTGGTGCCAGCGTAACATCACCTCCTCCTCCGTTATTGTCATTCACCACCTCTGAACTTTGATATCTGCTTATCGAAGCAGGTGTACGGCGTGAAGCCATTCACCGAACAGCATCCACTGATTCGGCAGTGTGGAAAATGCATCAGGGGATCAGGGGTACGATCCTTGTATTTGGATTGAATCTCCTCTCAGCTACAAAGCAGGGATTAGTCTTTATCCTTTCGAAGGGGTGCCACTGAAAAGCGAGATTTTGAAACCTTAACCAGCACCTCGGCTGTTGCCGCCGCCATATGGCCTCATGATGAACTCCAACTAATAAAGGACGAATGCTTTAATGCACTTATGCTCTGAAACCGCAAAAGAGGAATTAAGAGCTGTGGATTAAACGTTCTGCTGTTACGCAAATGAAACGTATGAATTCGTACAGGGTGAGTTTAATCCTTTTGACCAATTCAAAGAAAACTCTCATGGTGTTAACAGGACTGCGCTAATTTTATTCAATTAAATGCAGTTTTAAATTTTTGAGAAAATGTTATTCTTCCTTTCTGAAATTTATTTTATTTCTACATTTTAATGGTAAAATTCGTCCAGGTTTAAGCGTCTGAGTATTATATTCTCGGAATATTTGGCCGAAATTTTGTTTTTAAGTATCCAATCGTTCATTCTCCTTATCGTTTCACAATTACGCAGTAAAATGATGTTGGATCTGAAGCGACACAAAATGAAGTTGAAAGCCAATTAGATGAACCCTGATTTTCAGAAATTAACAATTTGCGCAAAAGTTGCCACACAGTAGCCCATGTAAGGAATTCCAAATAAAAAAAAAAAAAGTATGCAGATGTGACGTACTACAGAGGTAAAGCACATGTCAAGATGACAAAGTTACAAGGATAAATTCCGTCGGCGTAGCTTAATCGATAAAACATTCGGCTCTGACGCCCGATTGTGGAAATGGATCTACTGGTTCTTAAAAAAAAAAAAAAAAAAAAGGTTTGTGTTCCAACTATCATCTGGAATTAATGGGAATTCTTTCTTCGCTTCGAATAATATAATTATAAAATTACGAGGGAGATGATGTGACGTACTACAGAGGTGAAACCTATGTTAAAACGACAAAGTTGAAGCGCTAAATTCCGTCGGTGTAACTTAAACGGTAAAGCATTCGGCTCCAGAGCTGAAGGATGCGATTTCGATCTCGTCACCGGCAAATTTGTGTTTCGTCACACAGAAAGATGATGAAAAAATACTTCTGCAGATCATACAAGAAATGAGATAGCTATGGAAAACATTGCGCAAAAATTATTTTGTTTATTTATTTCCATTCCAGGATTTAACGACGCCGATAAACATCCACAGCTGCAAGGAGTCACCCTTCCCAAATTTGGGGCTGTTGGTGACAGAAATAGCTCTATAGGACAAAAACATCCGCCATATTTCATCCGGCTCTAACCTGGGCCCAACCATAACCTTCGTTGGAAGACGTGTGGACACTACCGAACTGCCTCTGACGTCATCACACAGAACGTCATGGCAGGAAGCCCTGACCGGCGAGCACTAAAAAATATAACTTTACAACTGTAACCCAAATCGCGTTTGGGACCGGTTTTATATGAGCTACCCCCATTATTAACCCACTGTTGGATGATGGTCTCCTTGATTCTCTTCCACAAGTTCCTGTCTTGATCCAGTCTAGTCCATGTCACCCCCAACATGGCCTTGAACTTTATCCACCCATCTCCCAAGGCGTCTACTGGGTATTTTTTCTGTCCCTTGGTATCCAGTCTAACATTTCAGTTATCCATCAGTGGCCAGTTCTTCTAGCAACATGTCCAGTTGTCATTTCGGAGATTTTACTTTTATCATGATGTATATCAAAGGCTTTAGACAAGCCTTTGATATACATCATGATCAAAGTATATTCAAAGGCTTTAGATTTTCCTGATCCACGAGTTCTTTTTATCTTTTCTGGTTACATCAACTATTCACTTTTCCATGCTTCTTTCAGTTGTCTGTAGCCCCTGTATGTCCTTTTTCTCTGATAAATAAGTAAGAACTGGAAAGATACAAACACTGATTAAACACTTTTCTTTTAAGACGTAACGGTAAATCGATAAATCGATCTTGAAATTTTTACTCATTCTTCCAAATGCTCTGCAATCAAGTTTTACATGCCGATTAATTTCTTCATCAATGTAGATGTAGATATCAATATAGCTTGATATCTGTTGCCCAAGGTAAATGTGTGTATTGCTTATATCAAGATTTCTCTCATCAATCGCTAAATCTTCCGTTTATATTAAAGTATTGTGCATCAATTTTGTCTTTTGAACGTTCGTGTTTAATTCCACGTCTTTATCTTGTTAGCTAGTTCTTGGATCATTCTCTGCAGGTAAGGAGTAATTGTAAAAATGACTATGCAATCAGCAAAACGAAGATGAGTTAAATAAATTCATTATTAATTTTTCTTTACTTTTTGAAGTTTAACGACCACCGTGAGCAAGTCAATGGGCTATAAGCAGTCGCCCATCCCTGATTTAAGGCTACTGGCTCCAGGAAAGGGAGAGAACCAGTACCTTAAGACAAACACAACATCCATGCCTCACCGGGATTCGAACCCGGACCTACCTCGGATGAATGATCAGAAGCCATCGCTTAGACCATTTCCCAGTTCAATAATTGAAAGGGTAAACGGCAAAAATACCCCCGGGAAAGAATACCCCCGGAAGAAATAACCCTAGAACAAACGGTTCACTGTAAACTGCCACACAGGAACACTGATGTGCGGCAGTGTTCCGGTGTGGCAATTTACCGGTAACCCTGCCACACATCTTTCAGCAACTTGGAAAATTGCCACATGTTTTTCATTAAGGGACCGAGTACAAATTGCTGTTCCACCGAAGAACACTTTGAATGTGTGACAACTTTTTCAGTGGGGCAGTTTTCTAAATTTCCGAATTATGTGTGGCAGTTTTCCAAGGTGCCTAACGAGGGGAAGGAACCCTTTTGTTTGTCTGAATTTCTATGCTGGTTCATACGAGTTTAGGGCAACTGGCCAAAAAAGTTCAAAGAGGGGGGGGGGTATAAAGATTGCCGTTTTCTTATATTGAGAACTGAGTTGGTAACTCTAAACGGGTTTCGAGAAAACGTTCCAAGTAAGCCAAGCGAGAATAGTACTTTAATTTGAAGAAATAAATTGCCGAGGATACGAGGTACACTTGGTTTGGGGGCACTCTACCCCCAACTTCCGTAATATTATATTCTGGGCCGCTGGATTCTGTCAGTGTATCCAGGGTATTCCCCTTGCAGCGTCCGCGAGGTCCGTGAGCTTTGGGGGGGGGGGGGGCTTTCCGTCAAAATGGAAGTTGAGCCGTAAACATTAGTACCATGCTTTATATAATGATTCTGTACACGACCATGAATTTTCAGGAGGGTGGGCTGAATTCACCCGCCACCCCCTCCAGTTTATAAGAGCTTTTCAGGATACACTGACCGACTCTAGAAGTCCAGAACATAAAATTACGGAAGTTAGGGGTAGAGCAGCAGTCCAAACCAAGCACCTCGTATCCCTTTTACAGACTTCATCAAATTTCTGGGTGAAGGGGGAAGAGCATACATAGTCTGCCCCTAAACACAACATGAAGCATAGAAATTGCGAGCAAATCCCTTACCTTGAACACTTGTCTGCACTCTTAGAAACTTGGGGAGGATGAATTCACCCCACCCTCCTGAAAATTCGTGGTCGTGTACAGAATCATCATACACTGAATGGCCACTTTATTATGACAACCCCCTCAGTACTTCGTTGGGCCACCTTTTGCCTTTAATACTGCGTCGATTCTTCGTGGCATGGACTCCACGAGATGTTGATAAGTGGTTTGCAGAGTCTGAGACCATACTTGATGAATAGCACTTTCCAGGAGTGTGAGATTGCAGGGTTGTTGATCCAGCTGTCTGATGGCTCGTTCAACTATATCCCACAAATTCTCAAAGGGGTAGAGATCTGGAGATTGTGGGGGCCACCTAAGCAAACTAAACTCACAGGCATGTTCCTGAAACAAATCCTGTACAATACGAGCACTATGGCAGGACGCATTATCTTGTTGAAAGTAGCCATCGCCATTGGGATAAACCATCCACATGACAGGATGCACTTGACTTGGTCCGCAACGATGTTTAGATATGATGTGCCAGTCAGACGTTAATCAACACGAATTAAAGGGTTCAAAATATGCCAGGAAAACATTCCCCAAACCATAACGTTGCCTCCACCAGCTTGAAGGGTTGTAGCAATGCCTTTTGTGTCCATACTTCCGTGCTGTGTCCGCCAAATTCTCACTCGGGCATCGGCATGGTGCAACTGAAAACGTGATTCATCGGACCACATAATTTGCTTCCAACTATTGACTGTCCAATCCTTGTGCTTCTGTGCGAACTGGAGACGTTTTCTCTTGTTAACTGCAGACAGCAAAGGTGTTCGAACAGGCCTTTGGCTGCCATATCCCATCCGATGCAGTGTACGGCGAACAGTGCGTGCAGAGATCATTTGAGGGTATCCTTGATTAAGATGGTCTGTAATTTGCTGCACTGTTGCCCTTCCGTTGTCTGTTACCAGTCTGGACACTCTCCGTTCCGCCCGAGCAGTCACTAGTCGATGACGACCACGCGTTGCACGTAGAGACCCAGTTTTTTGGCTGACAGTCCAGTCTTTAAACACTTTAACAACAGCTGCTCTGGAACATTTCACAAATGCGGCGGTTTCGATTATACTCGCTCCGAGCTCCTACAATCATCCCATGTTGAAAGTCCGTCAAATCGCATTTTTTACCCATCTCATCACCCAAAAATCACTTCTCCTACTGTCGCAAGCACTAAGCTTTCCCTTTTTATACTAGCCTCGCCCTCTGGCGGCAACAGCGTGCAGCCATAGCTCATTTGCTTAAAACTGTCAGGTAGTCATAATAAAGTGGCCACTCAGTGTATAAAGCATGGTTCTAATGTTTACAGCTCTACGTCCATTTTAACAATTTTTGGGTAAAGCCCCTCCCCCTACCTCAAAGCTCACGGACCTCGCGGACGCTTCAAGGGGAACACCCTGGATACACTGACAGACTCCAGGAGCCCAGAATATAATATTACGGAAGTTGGGGGTACAGCATCCCCAAACCAAGTGTACCTCGGATCCTCGGCCATTTATTTCTTCAAATTAGTTTAAAATTCTCCCTTGGCTTAGTGGAACGTTTTCTAGAAATTCCTTTGGAGTTCCCAATTCAGTTCTCAATACAGGCCCAGAAACGACAATTTTATAGCCCCACCCCTCCCACTGAAATTTTCTGACCAGTTGCCCTAAATTCGTATGAACCGGCATGAAAATACAGACAAACAAAAGAGTTCTTTCCCCTCGTCAGGCACTTTGGAAAACTGCCACACATAATTCGGAAATTTGGAAAACTGCCCCACTGGAAAAATTGTCACACATACAAAGTGTTCTTCGGAGGAACAGCAATTTGTGCCCGCCTCACTAATGAAAATCATGTGGCAATTTTCCAAGTTGCTGAAAGATGTGTGGCAGGGTTACCGGTAAATTGCCACACCGGAACACTGCTAGACATCAGTGTTCCAGTGTAGCAGTTTACAGTGAGTCGTTTGTTCTATAGGGGTATTTCTTCCAGGGGTATTTTTTCCAAAGCGGAAGAAATACCCCCGTCCAATGGGTTTTAGTTAATTGCACAAGTAAATCGCTTTAGTATTACTGCAAGAATAACTTCCTTTCATTCTGTTTCACCAAATGCAGTTTATGCGTGTAGACTGTTATTGACAAACGGAGAAATCGTCGAAAGTAACTGCAAAAACTGCATGATATTGAGAGATGTGAGTGTTTGATCTGCTGGGAGTATTTCCTCCGCGGGTATTTTTACTGCTTTTCAGTTTCCAGGGGTATATACTCCGGGGGTATTTTTGCTCGGAGGTACAGTTTTACCTACATCCGATAGAACGGCATTCTGTAATGTGGCATTGAACAGCTTGAGAGATATGGTGTCAATTTGTCTCACTCCCTTTCCAATTCTATAGGTGCTGTATCATCAAACAGCCGAAACTTCATACTTGCATTTTCATAGATGTTATTATTAATATTAATGTATGCATATTCAGTACCTCAGGATTTGAAAGACATCGTAACTCCTGATGGTTTCATGGAATTAAAAGCCTTTTCATAACCAGTAAAGTTCGCACATACATAGTATGAATTCGTATTCCCTCGCTCTTGTAACTAGTTCCCTCAATACATGGATATGATCTATAATGCTGCAGCCACTCTTGAATCCAGCTTGCTCTCTTGGTTGAGCCATGTATAGTGTTACCTTCAAGCTATATGAAAGAACTTTAATGAATATTTTATAAACTACTGATAGTAGGCTTATTGGCCTGTAGTTCCTGGGATCCGCATTGTCACCTTTTCTTATGTACGAGGATCATTGTAGCATTGTTCTGATCTTCTTTTCATTGAAACATCTAGTGAAAACTTGAGCGATCGTAGTTTATATTTCTCCTCTGGCTTCTTGTAAAATGTCCACGGTAATTACAACGTTCCCTGGATCTCTTCCTCGTCTCATGTTCTTAATTGCATGTGCAACTTCTGGCAAGGATACTGCAGTTGGTACATTTCTTTGTGCCTGGAATAGATGTACCATCCCTTTCCTATAGTTTGTGTAGAACGCTTTCACTCTAGACTAAGTTTTGTCACTGTCTTGTTACAATACCAAGAAAAGTGCGACGTGTCTCAAACGCACACTCTTCATGAGATGACTGCCTACAGCGACACATGGTCCCTGCTGAACCGTGGGCCGCGCCCCGGCCCTCTTTTGGGTAGGGGGGAGATGTGACGTGCTTGCACCGCAGGACCCACATGAGATAAAGGCAGATAGCAGTGAGAGCATATGTCCGCGTAGCTCAGTTGGGAGAGCGACTTACTCCGGAGTGAGGGGACCGATTTCGATGCCCGGAGTGCAGCATTATTAAAAAATCCCTCCTTATCCAAACATAGTATGAATTCTGCTGTAATTAAAAAAATCCCTCCTTTTCCAAACATAGTATGAATTCTGCTGTAATTAAAAAATCCCTCCTTTTCCAAACATAGTATGAATTCTGCTGTAATTAAAAAATCCCTCCTTTTCCAAACATAGTGTGAATTCTGCTGTAATTAAAAAAATCCCTCCTTTTCCAAACATAGTATGAATTCTGCTGTAATTAAAAAAATCCCTCCTTTTCCAAACATAGTATGAATTCTTCTGTAATTAAAAAAATCCTTCCTTTTCCAAACATAGTATGAATTCTGCTGTAATTAAAAAAAAATCCCTCCTTTTTCCAAACATAGTATGAATTCTGCTGTAATTAAAAAAATCCCTCCTTTTCCAAACATAGTATGAATTCTGCTGTAATTAAAAAAAATCCCTTCTTTTCCAAACATAGTAAGAATTCTGCTGTAATTAAAAAAATCCCTCCTTTTCCAAACATAGTATGAATTCTGCTGTAATTAAAAAAATCCCTCCTTTTCCAAACATAGTATGAATTCTGCTGTAATTGAAAAAATCCCTTCTTTTCCAAACATAGTAAGAATTATGCTGTAATTAAAAAATCCCTCCTTTTCCAAACATAGTATGAATTCTGCTGTAATTGCTTTGTGTCGTTGAAGGTTTAAGAAATGTACAATGTAATTTTTTTTCAATTCACGAATGCACTTTTGTTTCCGCATATTCAAGTGCAATTGTCAGTTGCCTTACGGTGAACGTTTTCTCGGTCAAACTCGTACTATTGGGCCAAGAAACGGCAATTGTTAAACGGCCCCTTAAACATTTGTGCCCAAAAGTCCGGGTGCCAAAATGTCTGGTGCTCAAATGTCCCCGTTTTTCCGACAGAAAATCGTAAATATGTCTCAATTTCTTAATGATTATGAGATATGAGTGAAAAAAATTTTGCACATCACTTGCTCAAAGTAGGGAGAAATATAGGAACACTGTAATTTTTTACGCAGCGCAATTCCATTGTTTTAAAAGGGAATGTGCCAAAATGTCCAGGTGCCCAAATGTCCGAACCCCGGTGTAAATATGGGTAAACGGTAAAAATACCCCCGGGAAAAAACACCCCCAGAACAAACGGTTCACTGTAAACTACCACACAGGAACACTGATGTCTGGCAGTGTTCCGGTGTGGCAATTTACCGGCAACCCTGCCACACATCTTTCAGTAACTTGGCCACAAAAGTTCAAGGGGGAAAGAGGGTGCTATAAAGATTGCTGTTTCTGGGCCTATATTGAGAACTGAATTGGGAACCCCAAACGAATTTCGCGAAAACGTCCCATGTAAGCCAAGCGAGAATTGTACTTTAATTTGAAGAAATAAATTGCCGAGGGTCCGAGGTACACTTGGTGGGGTAGGGGCTCAACCCCCAACTTCCGTAATATTAGATTCTGGGCCGCTGAAGTCTGTCAGTGTATCCAAGTTGTTCCCCTTCAAGCGCCCGCAAGGTCCGTGAGCTCGGGGGGGGGGTAATTCCCCCAAAATGTCAAAATTGACGTAGAGCTGTAAACATTAGAACCATGCTTTACATAATGATTCTGTACACGACCACGAATTTTCAGGAGGGGGTGCAAGTTTCTAAGAGCGCAGACAAGTGTTCAAGGTAAGGGATTTGCTCGCAATTTCTATGCTTCATGTTGTGTTTAATGGTAAACTATGTATGCCCTTCCCACCTCCCCCAGAAATTTGGTAAAGCCTGTGAAAGGGATACGAGTCTAGAGTCGGTCAGTGTATCCTCGATGTTACCCTTGAATAGCTCTTAGAAACTGGGGGGGGGGTTACCCCACCCTTCTGAAAATTCGTGGTCCTGTACATAATCATTATATAAAGCATGGTACTAATGTTTACAGCTCTGCGTCCATTTTAACATTTTGGGGAAAGCCCCCCCCCAGCTCATGGACCTCGCGGACACTTCAAGGAGAACTTCCTGGATACACTGACAGACTCCAGCGGCCCAGAATATAATTTTACGGAAATTCGGGGTAGAGCACCCCCACCACCACCAAGTGTACCTCAGATCCTCGGCAATTCATTTCTTCAAATTAAAGTACAATTCTCGCTTTCGCGAACTTCGTTTGGAGTTCCCAATTCAGTTCTCAATATAGGCCCAGAAACGGCAATCTTTCTAGCACCCCCCCCCCCTTTGAACTTTTGTGGCCAAGTTGCTGAAAGATGTGTGACAGGGTTGCCGGTAAAATGCCACACAGGAACACTGGCACACATCAGTGTTCCTGTGTGGTAGTTTACAGTGAACCGTTTGTTCTGGGGGTATTTCTTCCGGGGGCATTTTTTCCGCTTTCCAGTTTTCAGAGGTATTTTCTCCGTGGGTATTTTTACCTACATCCGTAAATATGACAAGGATAGTATCCGAAAACTTGAAAATTTCGTCGTCCTGGATTACATAGCACGTAATCATGAATATGGATTATATCATATTCATGATTACATAGCACCAAGGACGCCCATGGGAGCGCCCCCCCCGCCGTTGGTATAGCCAAATGTTTGAAAAATTTAAAACACCAAAACAGACGAAACCTTTTTTTAAAGTATTTTTAAAAATAATAAGATATTAATAATTGATTGTATCAATTAGTATCTTGCAGATTTACTAAAATGTTTGACAGCCTTGAAGGTGGTAAGGATTTTTCTTAGCCCCTCCCCTCCGCCCCCTAAAAGTACTCATATTGGCGCCACTACATAGCACATTTCTTAGGTTTCAACGAAACAAAGCAATTACACCAGAACTCATACTATGTTCGGAAAAGGACGGCAAGGAGGAAGTTTTTTATAACGCCTCACTTTTACTTAGGCACTAAATATTTACATAACATGTCAAGTTATTAATATTTCTCTTTTACTTAATTAAGCACTAAATTATTAATATTTCTCTTTTACTTAATTAGGCCTCATTCGTAGGCCCTTTTGACAGCCTTTATTTCTGCCGATACCATATTCATAACGTTTACGTATCAACTCAAGGTAATAATATTGCGCTTTCATTTAAGCACTACATATTAATTTATAGGCCCTATGCCTTTTTAACAGTTTTTGTTCTACCGATGTTAGGTTCATAACCTTTACGTATCAAGTCAAGGTAATAACATTGCGCTTTTACTTAGGCACTAAATATTATTTCACAGACCCTAGGCCTAGGCCTTTTTAATATATACCATAAGAGACACGTGTATGTACACTTAATCCCAATTTTATTTTATTATTAATTTTCGTTTGATACTCTCCTTATGCAAACCTGCATTGACGCCGATGTGTGCTCGCTGAAAGTTATTAATTAATAAACTCAAAGATTTCGTAGTAACCGCGTAGGTAAGTGCTGAAAACATTAAACTCAAAACATTTTTTTCCTTTCTCATGAAAAGCTTTAACCATGCTGCACCTTTAAGAAATTGCGTAACTTTGAATAAAAAGAAAAAAAAAATAAGAAAGCGAAGACCATGTGTAACAACCACCATTCATTACGGCTTCACGGCCACAATCGCTAAATTGCTCGGAAAGTCATTTATCGCCACTTCCAAAATGTTTGAAAAACTAACAGTGCGAGGGAAGGAGGAGACGGCATACAGCTGGGCGTAGGACACGGAATCTGTACTACAAGCAAAACTACCCTGGCCAAACTCATCAGAGACAGTTTCATTGTGAACAGAGCGCACGTGTCCCACTTAATGGATGCACGCAAACGCACTTTGACACAATAGCCCAACAATTAACTCCGCAGCTCGAACAGTGGGATGTCAAAGATTAATGCCAGGGATCCCTATAATCCCTTTGTCACCAGAAATCTTCCCCCATTGACGTACGATCTAACGGACAGTCTGACAAGCGCAGCTGTCCTCTACCGTCCCCATCCCAATCTTCATCCCTCCCAAATGATAGCGTCCCTTTATGAAAATACGCTAGTCTAGACTGCGATTCCACCCTGTATCTATCCTGAATGTCCTCCCTCTCCGAGGAGAGGCCCGGTCTTAAAAGTTTTTTATTACTGTGATATTTACGTCCCACCTCCGCATTGTTGCCAGAGACCTGCTCTAAAGACTCTTTCCCCCTCGGAACCCCTCACTGTTCCCTCTCCATAACAAACAATATTCAGAAAAGTTGGCCTGTTGGATGCGTGTTAGGTAACGTCGTATCATTGTCACGCTCTTTCGCTGTGTTTGCCAACCTTGTTTGTTTTGCGAGTGTAATCTTCGAGTGGCATGTGCAGTCAGTCGCTGACGGTACTCATACCTGCGCTTTCTCGACTCCGTTGAACACTGAAATTTCTTCTGAGGATTAAGGTGGGGACAGATTCAAACTTCGCTGGTAACATTGTGGAGAAAACAGAACGGCAACGGTCTACGGAGGATTCATCCCATTCATTGATTTTCTTTAAGATGAATGAACGAAAAGAGCATTGACCCTAGAATGGAGATTCCGCAGAGTTTTGCGTATACTGGGTTATTTACTTAAATAGTGCGGTATTTCTAAATAAAGAACCACTGAGTTCTTGACCGATATGACTGCAAATCTTTACTGTGTTTAACAGAGCCGCAACTAGGGCGGGACAGGCTGCCCCTGGCGCAGCTCAAGAGAGGGCGCAAAAATCACTACTTTCAATCTGATTAAAATTGGAAATGAAGCTTTTGTTCCAGTTTCTGATTTATTTATTTTTTAAGCCACACTCTGTATTTGGGCATTTAGATAATTGGTTTCTAATATGTTTCACCAGTATTTGGTAGCCTTAGCAACTTAGAATTCCCATTTGTTCCTCAAAATGTTCGCTGAATGTTAATGGCTCACATTCGAAAATGAAGGCGCGGTAAGGTGCAAGATAACAATGCTGTCCACATGTACATTAATGCAAATAAATACTAATATACACTGTTATATGAGTAATCTATCTATGTATCATGACATTCATTTTATCATATACCACTACAGAGCTGCACAGTATGATCCAGGAACTTGCTGACAAGAGTAAAGAAGTGGCATTGAAAATGAACTTTCAGAAAACAAAATTTATGTGCAATGCTTTTTCGAGTACGTACAAGAAATGAAGATTTTTCGATTGATGGGAGAAATGTGGATGTAACCGATACCTACATGTACCTTGGGCAACAGATATCAAGCGAAGGTCACATTGTTGAAGAAATTAATCGGCGTATAAAACTTGGTTGGAGAGCTTTTGGAAGAAACAGTACAATTTTCAAGAGCAGTATTCCGTTATGCCTTAAAAGAAAAGTGTTTAATCAATGTATCCTTCCAGTTTTTACGTATGGGGAAAAGACATGGATCTTAATTAAAAAAGACAAACAAAGACTGCAGACAACTGAAAAAAGCATGGAGAGACACATCCTTGGCGTAACCAGGAAAGGTGAGAAGGGGGAACTCGTGGATTTGGAAAATGACAAGAGTGGAAGACATCATGGTCAGAGTAAAATGTCTGAAATGGCTATGGGCTAGAACATATCGCCAAAAAAACGGACCACCGATGGACAACCGAAATTTTGAACTGGATACCAAAGGAAAGAAAAATACCACGTGGAAAACGAGTGGATGAAATTCGAAAGCCCGCCAGAGTGACATGGAGGAGACTGGCTCAAGATATACTGTTGCGAAAGAAACTTTGGAAACCCTTCATCTAGCAGTATATTGATAATGGTTGACAATGAGAATGATGATAAGATACAGACAGATAAGGGCGCAATATTTTGTGCTTTGCCCCGATCGACGAAATGCCTAGTTACGCCTCTGGTGTTTAAAGTATTAGAGGCGATTTGATGAAATATTAGGTTCTCATAGATTCGCATCTAGCTGTTTATAAATCTAAAGACAACTACGCAGTGGAGTCACATTATTGTGACCGCCTCCTACTTCTGACGTCAACAGTGCGCAGCCAATGAAAGAAGGCACGTGTCGTAAGCTGGCTTGAAGGGTATATAAGGTGTGTTGTAGACATTCTGAAAACATACCCTGCCCAAAAGGCGATCTCGCTGTAGGTGGCCGGGACCTAAACTCTACTCACTGTGGACGGAAGTCCTACAAGAAAATGACAAATACTGTGCGTGTTCTGAAAACATATCACTCATTGCTGTCATGGATAGAAGGAGCGATTTATCAGATTTGCAAAAAGGGATGATTATCGGCTTTCGGACCAAGGGTGGCAGTATTTTTGAAACAGCGCAGTTTGTGAACTGTTGGCTTGCTGCTGTGATTAAAGTGTATCGTGACTGGAGAAATGGCACCATTGCGAATAAGCGACGTGGAAACTGCAGAACACCACGTGCCATTGATGTGAGAGGTGAACGTTGGCTTCGAAGGTGCGTGAGGGCCGATCGACACGGTACAGTGGAACAACTCACTGGCCGAATGAACAAGGGGGCTACCGGAGGTGTGTCTAAAACGACAGTTCAGCGAACCTTGCAGCGTATGGGGCTTCGATGCAGACAGATGGTCACCGCACCTATGCTAACGAAGGTGCATTACTACAGGTGGTGTGTCTAAAACGGCAGTTCAGCGAACCCTGTTGCGTATGGGGCTCCGATGCAGACAGATGGTCACCGCACCTATGCTAACGAAGGTGCATTGGCAGAAAAGGCTTACATTTGCACGTCAGTATCGGAATTGGACCTCCGCTGATTGGCGAAGGACTGCCTTCTCCGATGAGTCATGTTTTCTGCTTCATCGAACGGATGGACGTTGGCGTATAAGGCAGAGACATCGGAGAACAAACGCTGTTCAACCGTTTCTGGAAGAACACAAGCTAGTGGGGGCAGCGTCATGGTCTGGGGAATGTTTTCGTGGCATTCTCTGGGTCCACTCCCACCTGTGGAAGACACTACGGACCGAATTCGTTATGAATCCATCCTTGCAGACCACGTACACCCATACATGCTGATCGTCTTTCCTGGGGCTGATGGGATCTTCCAGCACGACAATGCGACGTGTCACACTGCTAGAAATGTCCGAGAGTGGCTGGAAGAGCACGACGATGAAGACTTCAAAGTACTATCCTGGCTCCCTAATTCCCCAGACTAACACCCAATTGAGCATTTGTGGGACCACCTCGATCGTGTTGTTCGCTCTATGGATCCTCCACCACGCACCCTCCAGCAGCTGTCAGATGCACTGCAGTCAGCATGGCTCCACATACCTGTGAACACCTTCCAGCACCTTATTGAGTCACTCCCAGCCGGTCTAGCTGCTGTCCGCACTGCACACGACGGTTACTCTGAATATTAGCTGGTGGTCACAATAATGTAACTCGACCGTGTATATATGGAACATCGGTTGTAGGTTTTCTTGTTTTATGTTTTTCACTTTTATACGTAATTCTGCGCTAGTTCTGATGTTTTACTGTAGTTTATTTCACTTTTTCAATTCGGTTAAAAGTAATTCATATATGCGATTATATGTTAAATTTTTAATACCAAATTATCAAAAACACACGGTCCTTTGATTCTTTTATACATAGCCTGCCTGCTATGTTACAGCTTTGACAAATTGAGACGGAGATTTTTTTTTTTTTTTTTTTTTTGCAGCCGTAAAATTCGCGCATCTAAAAATGTACTGAATAACGTTCACAGTTCTCTATTTTATCTGAATTCAGGAAATTTGAAGCAAACAAAGATTAATTAATATTTCATTCTGCACTGATGCTAAATGAGTTAGTGGATAAGCTTGTTTGAAAAGATGCTTATAAATGAAGAACGTGTTATTGGATATTAAACAGAATCGTATTCGAATTAACTATCCAGTCTTTCAAACGTAGGGTTTATTTTTTTTCATTTATTGAAAATATGAAATCGTGCAGAATTTCTTAATTTAGTCTTTATAATGAAATTAGAATTAAAAAATGATTCCAAAACCAAATAAGCTTAAAGTTGCAGACTAAGTACTTACATACGTATCTTACATTACAAATCTGCGCAATCTAAAATTGCGATTTTTCCTGGTTTTTTTTTTTTTTCTTTTTGAAGGCATTCAGAATTTTATAATATTATTTGTGAAATTTCATTTATACGTTTTTAACATTTATAAAATTTTTAAGGCCATCCCCAAGAAAAGCGTATAACCAGGGTTCCACTGTATATAAGTGTCGAACCTCGTTAAGCCGCCATATTTCGCTTATCGTGCTAAACTGGCTGATGCAAAGCTGTCGGTTTGAATAGGTTCATATAAATACATCACATCAATTAATCTTTCACCATTGTCATTCACACAAGGATCATTAAGCTTACTCAGAACATTATCAGAAATTACATTCTGCACACCTACTCTAGCATTGAAATCCCCTGCTATTTATAACTTTCTCTTTAGCTTCAAACTGGTTCAAAATAGCTCTTAGCTCATTCCAGAAATCTTCCTTCCTATCAGAAGGTTTCGGGTCACAAGGAGCATACACTACAACAATTACTATTCTCTGAAGTTTCACTTTCAAACGAATCCAAAGAATTCTCTCACTTATGCAGCTATAGTGAATCAAGTTGTTCTTCATCTTTTCACTTGAAAATCATACCTATACACCAGCCTGTCCTCTCACGTTATCCAATACTTCAGACCACACACTCACCGTTCCATTCACTTCTTCTATCCCAATTTCCTTCTTTTTGGTTTCACTTACACACAGCACATCCAATCTATACTTATTCATTTCTTCAATCACCTCATTCATCTTGACATTTATACTTCTAGAATTCCATACACCAATCTTACACTTACTCAGTCGAGGTCTCTTTCTTGTATGTCCTTTGGAAATTCCAGTTCGATTCAGTGGTGGACCGTCCTTCTCAAGTGTGGTAGGCCCACCATATCCCACACTAGAGTCCGGAAATTTGTTTCTTCGTGTCTTTTTAATCAGGTAAGTACATCAGTGTGGGGGATTAGCCCACAGCTGAGGATTCCAGTTGGTCATTCAACCTAAGGATTCTGGAACAAAACTCAGTGTGTTGGGGTCTTTTCCAGTGCCGGATTAAGGGGGAGGGGGTCTACAGGGGCTATAGCCTTGGGGCCCACCATGACCAAGAACCCAAGAGGCATGCCTGCGCAAATAATAAATAAATAGGGAGAGAGAGAGAGAGAGAGGTTTATAAAATAGTTTTACTTTTGTCTTGTATGATTTTCACATGTTCAGAAACACAGGCTGTAAGACGAACAGGTTTGAAGGCAGTGACTCATCAAGGGTAAAGGTTTCATGTCACTGTGGGGATTGGCGAGAGAGTTTCAGGCTTTTTCACTACCATCGACCCACACCTCGCATTTTGCACTGGGAACATTAATGGTCGAAGTCTCCTGTGGCTTCATATTTCATAACAAAACAGATGCACTAAGAAAACTATACAATGCTAAATCATTAGAAAATCCATGACAAAATGTAGGAATCTTAAGCTTTGAACTCATTTTCTCGTGAGAACAATGAAAAATACAGTGACTTATTATAAAAACTCTGCAGATAATTTAGTAATTACAGTTTTGTGTTTTAACGGACTTCATAATAATTCCCCGTTGTAAGTTCTTTGGGGGTCAACTCAGATGTCTTAGCCTAGGGGCACACTAAGGCCTTAATCTGGCTCTGGTCTTTTCGATAGTGTCACGCAGAACTAGCTGGTACCTCTCCAGGATTCACAGACGCCCTTTTTGCTGTTCTGTGTGCCATTTTTTCCCATAGAGATCCCGAGAAGGCAAACCCATCTTTCACCAAGACCGCCCACGGTTCATATAAATAAATTGGGGTAAAATAAATTGAATGAAATATAAGAAAGAAATTACATAAATATACGTTCTTACTACGTATAGGATTTCAATTTTTTTTTGATTGGAGGTTTAACGACCACCGTGAGCAACTCAATGGGCTATAAGCAGTCGCCCGTCCCTAATTTAGGGTCACTGGTTCCAGGGAAGGGAGAGAGAGTTTGCCGTAAGACAAACACAACATCCATGCCTCACCGGGATTCGAACCCGGACCCCTTACGGACGAATGATCAGAGGCCATCGCTTAGACCACTGCGCCACCGGGGCGGCTTAAAAATTTGAGAATGTGGGGATTGAAAACACAGTGCTAAAGTAAAGTTTATGACAACAACTTTTAAAACAACGTGTTTTTTCGTGGTTGTTTTTTTTTTTTTTTTTACCTTTCTCTATAACATTATCACTTCGTTTACCAGTACCATTTGTATTTGCGTAGTGAACTGTTGTTATTCAATCCTTAATGTTTTTGCAGCCTTCCTCATTTCTGTTTGAAATGGAATTAGCGGGTATCTTCCGATAAAAACAAACCAGATTCATCCGTGTCGTGCACATATTTTAATTCATTGAATGTACAAGAGAATGCGCTCAGAAAAATGTCCACAAAAAGAAAGCCCACTTTAAAAAAAAAAAGAAATTCCCACAGAAAGAACGCCCACTTTTCAAAAATATTTAAAAATGCCCACATCTTGAAAATGGGAAAATACGCCAGCTATTGACTGATATTTCCTACGTCTGTTAGAAACATGGGGTTCTCTTAATTTCATGAAGAAATATTTCAATTTCAACTAGGCAATCGACAAAACTAGTCAGAACATTTCCTCTGCTCAACCACATAAAGTTAACGAGCATTACAATTAATTCCAAGGCAGTTCGATTTAGTGAGCGGCGCATTACAGGGGAAGAACATTAACTAAGCTTTCCAACTCAACTTTAGATTCGTGTTAAGATCAAAAGAACACCTACCTCATAAACAATGCATCACATAGGCTAATACGGGTGTGAGGGTGCACCAGAAAAGTCCTACGCCTAGTGACTTTGTAGACGTTTCAGGTTCAATGTTTTACTGACTCTTGATACATTTTATTCATTTCTGCATACCGTTATGTTCCTTCTACCCAAGTGCTTCTGCCATTTTGGAAATTCACTGTACGATGTCCTTATAACTCTAGGTAATCTTATGTGGTTCAGCGGAGGAAATGTTCTGACTAGTTTTATTGATTGTTCAGTACAAGGATCGTTCTTCATGAAATTAAAAAAGACCGCATGTTATTAACAGACGTAAAAAAAAAAAAAAAAAAAAAACAAGCAGTCAAAAGCTGGCGTATTTTCCTATTTTCAAGATGAGGGCATTTTTCCTTATTTTCGAGAAGTGGGCATTTGTTCTGTGGGCAATTGCCCCTCATATCTAATTCATAGAAAAATGTGATTTCTAACATATATATTTTTTTCTTTCCTCATCCACTGAACTTTCAGTGGTTTCTACTGTTCCTCCGTGCAGTATTCCCAATAATAATCTGTGCGGAGTTTTGTACCTTTGAAGCCAACCGTTCTTCTTTTTCTTCTTTTTCTTAACCTGTTGGCACCCACTGCAGGGTATACGCCTTCCCCAGTCTTTTCGAACGTCTTCAATCCTTAGCCTCAGTCCATCATTTAGCACCTCTAAATTTCTGAAGGTCATCTCTCCATCTTGTTCTCTGGCGCCCCTTCGTCTCTTTCCATCTCTCGGTTGCCATTCTGTTATTAATCGAGTCCATCTTTCATCTTTCAGTCTTCCAACATGTCCAGCCCGTTTCCACTTCGATTCTTTTATTATTTTTATAATATCTATTATTCCTGTTCTTTCTCTTATAAGTACATTTCTAACGCTGTCTCTTCTTGTTATTCCTAATATTCTTCTCTCTAACTTTCTTACTGATGCTCTTATTTTTTCACATTGTCGTTCTGTGATACTCCACGTTTCGCTGTTGGGAATAACAACAGTGAAACAAAAAATACAAAAATATAAATACGAGGTTAATACATGCATTGAAGATTTTTCTTTTTTAAACACAATGGAAGATCGCCGGTTAAACAGTCTTTGGGTCTTCAAAAGGCTCTATTACCTTGGATGATTCTTCTATAGATTTCTCTTTCTTGTCTTTCTTTAAAACTGATTACTTGACCTAAAAAAAATTATTCATCTACTTCTTCGTTTTCTTTTCCTTCTATCAAAATCTTGTCTGTATCCTTTTCTGTGTTGTTCATATATTTAGTTTTTGCTGTGTTTATTGTTAGACTTTTTTAAAGACTTTCCATCCATAAATCCTCTATCATATTTTGTATTTCACTATTGCAAGTTGTAATGATGACTATGTCATCAGCAAATCTTAAGTGATTTAGGTACCTTCCATTTATGTTTAATCCTTTTTCATCCCAGTTTAAATTTCTAAAAATATCTTCCAATACAGAGAGAGAGAGAGTTAACTAATTTTGGAGAGAGTGGGTCTAGTAGCTAACCGTTACTGTGGCTTAATTCTTGAATTTGGCCTCACATCCTGTCTCGCTTTTTCAAGAATAACTTCATCGGTAGTAACTCTATGCTTGTCATTTGCCTGGCGAATTCATAGAACAAGAGCTTTGTCTAAATTCCGTGCTTTCCTCTTTAATTTTTTTAAAAATAAGTACAGCTGTCTTTCAGATCACATCCACTTATGTTTATCGTTTAATATGTGCTACTGTTCTTCTGCTAAGTGACTTGTCAAAAAGGTTGAGAAATTTATTTTCTTACACCTAATAGCTAGATCCAGGATTACGATCTTCGAATCACATATCAACATTTTCTCATGAACATCCAATAATGTTGTAACCCATTTCAGGATGCTCTAAAAAAAAAAAAAATGGTGAATTTTCGAAGCCCACACAAGAAGTAGGCATTGGATAACTAGAAGGATTAGAATCCAAACTGTGAAACGTGAGACAGCAAATGAGACATGAGATAATAACTTTCGTGCAGTGCCAACAGTAGGCTAAAATGACCATCTATGCACGATGTCAAAAACGAAGTGATGTACTAAACAGATCAAATCAGATCGAATCTATGATCTGTTGAAAATATTTAATTGCACACACACTAATAAAATGCGATCGCAACTACAATACACACATAAGATCTTTCAGGCCACCAGGGCCCATCCTTGGATGTGCTTGCCCTTGAATTAGATATGGGCCCTGTTGGCCTGAAAGGCCTTGTGGGTTTATTTTAGTTGTGATCGCGTTTTATTAGTGTGTGTGTAATTAAATATTTTTAACGGATCATAGTTTTTAGTACACCACTTCGTTCTTGACATCGTGCATAGACTGTCATTTTAGCTTAGAGTAGAGTAGAGACAGCAAATGTCATTCCTGAGGGAGTATGTCCTCTACGGAAATGTAAGCCGCCCCAAGTACACAGGCTTGCAATTTAACGTAGGCCCAGCACTGAGCCACCGTCTTCTGTTCCTAAAAGACGGTGGCTCAGAGTTAGGTCTACGTTAAATTGCAAGGTTGTGCTATCTGGGGCAGGAGTTAAGCTATTGCCATTTGATCAAATTGTAAAGGGAATCATACGAGCAAATCCTTACCTCCCCGCATAGTAAAAACTTCAATATTTTACTGAACGCACACGAATCATGGCTCACGCTTGAGAATCAGGAGCGTAGCAATTCAAAAATTATGGGGGTGCCTCAAGTAGTTTCATACCCAAACACCGAAAATAATTGCTAATCTAGGAAAATCAATTAATAATTAAGCGTTAATTATCAATAATTCCTTACTTAGAATAATTATATAAATTCATTAATAAATCAATAATTTTACTGATAACTAAAATACTGATTTACAAAATTTTGAAACAAAGCCTTATGCAATGTGGAGGGCTATATATTTATTAAATGTGGTTAATGTAAAATAGAGTACCTCTCTCTCGGTAATCAATTTCTCTGAGTTATTTATAAAGGTGCCATTTTAAAATCAGTTATTTTATGAAATAAGTAACAGTGCAGATTATTGAAAATGTAAAATTTTGCTAGTGCTTTATTAAAATTGTACTTATATATCTTAGCTTGTTCAAGGTAACTGCGCTTTACCGCCATTGTGGATCCTGTATTTACTTCTATTTCTCAACGAATGTTCAGCAATGCAAGTCCGGAAAGTAGAGAATTAGACATTATGTTTCGAAGATACATTTTCTGGCGCCTGAAAGTAGAAAATGTACTTTCCGGAATGGCTGTCGAGACAGGAAGCCTTGACAGAATTTTTAGTAATTTCTTTGTATTGAGGTAAAAAAAAAAAAATGGCCTTTCCCCTTGTTTTATCTAATATATAAAATTGAATGTTTGTTTCTTTGTTTTTTTGTTTGTTCGCTTTGCAAATCCACAATCTCACGGTACTCTTAACTTAGATCGTAGACGGTTTTTGGAAGGGGTCGGAGCCCGGAGTCAAGGGACCCCCATACAAAATTTTCGTAAAAACTTCCATTTTTTACTTTTTTATTTTGAACTCGAATGTATTGTTTGTTTGTTTGTCCGCTATGGAAATCTACAGTTTTCAATTTAGAACCACCAAATTTGGTATACTATTGAGCTGGAGCCTGGGGTCAAGGGGTACCATAAAAAATTCTCGTAAAATTTTTCATTTTTTACTTTTTCATTTTGAATTCGAATTTAATACTTTTTGTTGTTCTACAGTTTTCAATTTAGAATCACCAAATTTGGTATACCAACTATATCATGGTACTCTAACTTAGATCGTAGACTGTTTTTGGAAGGTGTCGGCGCCCGGGGTAAAGGGGCCACCATACAACATTTTTGTAAAAAGTTCCATTTTTTACTTTTTTATTTTGAATTGGTATACTATCTCATGGTGTTCTAACTTAGACCGTAGACGGTTTTTGGAATGAGTCGGAGGCCGGGGTCAACGGGCCCTCATACAAAATTTTCGTAAAAATTTCCATTTTTTATTTTTTTTTATTTTGAATTTAAATTTAATACTTTTTGTTGTGATAAGTGCAAGAATTGATTCTTTTTTTTGTGTGTGACAAGTGCTTTCCAGTGAAGAACTGCGACACAATTCAGCATCGGAACTGAAAGTAAGTAAACAACAAAAATCAAATGGAAAAACTAAAAATGAAGACTCTGCAAAGAATAAAATTCAAATTCAATGAAGAAATGAAACAAAGTATTAAGTACGGTTTATGCCGTATAAAATTAATCATTTTCATTTGATTTGTACAAATGTTTGATTGTGAATTGTCATCAAATTTTTCTAGCAACGCCGGGCAATTCAGCAAGTTGTTAATAAAGGCATCTTCCAGGAGTGTGAACGACAGTGAGTGAACCCTGGGGGTGTGTTAATTGCACGTGGAAAAATGCGCCAATGAAACGAATTCAAAGGGATTCGAAAAAATCCGGAACTTCGTTGGAAAGAAATGATTTTAGTCAGTTTTTTTTTTTTTTTTTTTTCGGTTTTTCAGCTTCATTTTGATAATTTTAATGAACAAGATTTAATAAAATTTGGCTTTAAAAGAGAAAAAGAAATCATGTGATTCGGCGTTCAAGAGAAAAATGTGCCTTGATATCCAATCTAGGAGGGGGGGGCTTGAGCACCCTAAGCCCCTCCTTTTCGTACGCTAATGGTGAGAATCATGACGTATAGGTGAGAACCACGACATGGTAAGAATCGTGAATCATGGGTGAAAACTGTGACGTGGTGAAAATCATGACTCACGTGTGAGAACCACGAATGATGAGAATCATGGCGCATGGATGATAACCATGGGACACTATTAAATACTGTAATTAATCTATTTAAGATTTCTGTAAAATATTTTTAATGACGTGTTATGCAATTTTTAAACGTTTTCCAGGCCACATTTTGAAATGCGCCGGAGTGTATTAAGTAATTAATTTATTTGATAACGCTGAAAGATATTTCTCATGTTCAGTTATTGATATTAAATTCGATGTTAAAATTTAAAACCGACTTTACCAGGTAACTTTCTAATAACTTCGTGCATATTTTGAATAACTGATTTTTTCTGGTTACTCATTAAAAGACGCAACGACCAGTTATTGATTGCATTAACTTAAGAAGTATGGACGCATGTTATTTCCTTTTTTATGCTGTGTATCAAAACGTGAGTTCAGATGCTATATTTCATTTGGTGATGCATTTGTGTCAACGGGAATTTTGGCAGCTCATCTGATCTATTGAATTTAGTAGGTACCACATTAAAATATAGATTCATGAATTATCACTTGTATTTCACGAGCTCACAACAGAAGTAAAACGTTAATTTACCGATTTTACTATATGACATCATCATCATGAACCATCCACTGCAGGATGACGGTATCCCAAACATCTTGAAAATGAAACTGAAATGAAACACTGTCTCTTCCATAATTGTTTTGAGCAATTCTTTTTCATTTCACCCCAGCACGCTTTCAAATTTCATCAGCCCTTCTCCCTCGTGCACTTTTTCTTCTGTGCTTTTCCCTATCCATTCTAGACTAGATACTAAGCGACAGAAGACCCAGAAAAAGACCACGTAGGAGATGGGTGGATGAAATACGAAAGCGTGTCGGAGTGACATGGGAGAGAATTGCTCAAGACAGAGAGTCGTGGAAGAGACTTGGAGAGACCTTCATCCAGCAGTGGATTGATAATGGTTGACAATAATGATGCGACGATGGTTGACAATGATTATGATCATGATAGTGGTGTATGCGTGTGTTCGCGCGCGTGGCTTTTTTTTTTTTTTTTTTTTGTCGGAACGTGCCTTTCTTAAAAAAATTTTTATACACTGCCTGACAGAGAAAATGCCACACCACGAAGATGTAAACGCAGCGCCATGAAAATTGCGCAGGGTGGGTGCACGTGTACAAGTTATGCAAATGATTGGATTTGCAGGTCAATCGCACGAATGGCGCGGGGGATACATGCGGGCAACCAGCCCATGAGGCCATCAGTCGAGACGTCGTCACAGCCACGACAAGTGTTTGGTTCTGCTGTAACCGTGTCTGGAGAACGAACAAGGGGTGCCAATGCCGTTAAGACGCCGTCGTACGCGATTTCGTTAAGCGGATGAGTTCACGAGATGTGTCATCGTAGTCCTTCGTACCGCCGGATGGTCCTTGCGTCGTATTGCGGAAGAGACGCAACGTGATGCCCCAACCGTCGGTCGTATTTGGAGACAGTTGTCCCAGGATGGATCTGTACAACGTCGTGGGGGGGATCGGAGCACGGAGACGGACGTTCAAGCCAACCGATCGCCGCATCCGACGTCATGCCGTAGTGGACCCCACAGGCCACAACGGGCGACATTTTGCCGAGTGTATGGGGACGCTTGGATGCTCCCTGTTCAGCCGTCCGTTGCTAAGGCTATCCTTAACAGCGAGCCATCCTCGTCACCGGTTGGCGTGGTGTCGCTCCAGAGCTACGTGGAGTGCCGAATGGAACAGCGTGGTGTTCAGCGACGAATCGTGGTTCCGTCTCACCACAGATGATCGCCGTGTGAGTATATGGAGGCGACGTAGCCAACGGGCGGATTCCTCCGCCATTGTGGAGCGCCACGCGGCCCGGCAACGTGGAATCATGGTGTGGGGTGCTATCAGCGCCAACAGTCGCTCACCGCTGGTACGCATTACGGGCACATTGACGGCACGCCGATATGTTGACGAGGTGCTGCGGCCCGTGGCACTACCGTATTTGCAGGGCATTTGAAACGCCAATTTTTCAACATGTTAACGACTGCCGCATACCGCTCGGATCAGCCTAAATGCTTTACACGGTTAGCGGATGCTGCCGTGTCCAGCACGATCCACCGACCTCTCGCCCATCGAGCATCTGATGTGGGACACGATCGGACATCGGTTGAGTACATTTCCACCTTCGCAAAATCAAGATTAACTGTGGACTGAGATCAAAACCACACGGTCCACGATACCCCAGGACTCTGTTCAGACTCTCATTGCCTCGATGCCATGTCGAATTCAACGCCGTATTGCCCAAAATGGGGACCACACTTCTTATTGATCATCTTGCATATTCTGCCACTGGAGCCTATATGCGACAATTAAATCGTTTGTTCAGGACCTACTTGGCTATCTGTATGTGCAGTTTTGTCTGTTTTTGAGCATTCCTTCATGATGTGGCATTTTCTCTGTCAGGCAGTGTATATATCATCGAAACATCATTGTCAACCTTTATCAAACCACTGATGGATGAAGGCTCCCTAGATTTCTTCCACAATTGTCTATCTTGAGCCAGACTACTTACTCCATGTCACTTTGGCATGCTTTCTATTTCATCCACCCATCTCCCACGTGGTCTTCGTCTGGGTCTTTTTATGTCCCACAGGAGATGTACGCATGTGTAGCACTGTAGTAAAAAGAACAAATGAAAATATTCTTTTCTTTGTGCAAACTGACCTGTCCGTATAAGAAATCCCGTGGTGCTGTCAGCAATAGGAAATTCCTACTTTTCCAGAGAAATAAGAAGGGTTAAAAATTGCGTGAATGACACTAGTTTTGTTTGCTGATGACCGTGCTAAACTTCGATATATGCGGTTAAAATAACAAGGGAGATTACTACGAAGTTCAAGGGATTAATTAAAACTTCGGTTTATGTGGAACTTCGTATTTTGCGAGATGGTTATATGTGGGTTTGACTGTTTTATTTTCATTTTCTCTGTAGGAGGAATTTTTCATCATAATTTTAAAATTTAAAAAGTATTGAATAGTTTGTATAAAATAAAATTTTTGTAAACCTATTCGTAAGAATAGTAAACTGCTATAGAAAATAAAATGTCTAATTAGAAGACATTGATAACGAAAAACATTTAATCATTGCGCGATTCGAGTGCTCTTCATTTCTACCTTAAACGTGATCAAGTGGTAAGTGTCTTTCTAGATCAGTCGGTAGCGCTCCTCCCTGCTGTTCAAGATTCGCAAATATTTTATAATTACTATATAAAAGACTGATCAGCTTCAATTACTTAACGTGAGAAAGTAAACATATAACCAGGTGAAATATTTTCTGATGGGTAGGCGCTTTCTTACGTGGCTGTCGCATTATTCCGAAACCGCGAGAAAAGATCCGAACGTGGCATTTCAGCGACATTGAAGATCCCTCGATAGGCAGTTGGTGATATGATATGCACAGAACAGGGGACTGGGCCTGCTGAATCTACCCGCCCCCTCCCCCCAAATACACGGTAAACATCTGAAGCTAGCAGAACGCGAGGGTGCTCTGCGAAGGATTGTCTGCCCAGAACGCAAATCAGCATTGTCTCAAATAACCTAAACTCTTTGTGAGACTATTAGTACTGAGGTTAGCACTAGTACAGTGCACAGAACGTCTCATGACATGGGTTAACACAGTCTAGCAGACATCCAGAAGCCACGCATCACTTCGATTAATATCGCATGTGACGTAAGGAACGCCGATATTGCACTTCAGGCCAGTGGAAAACTGTGCTTTGGACTGACCAATTACGGTACACAGTGGTGTTAAGAACATCGACTTTAGAATGTAGACCGATGGAAAACTGTCCTTTGGACAGGCGAGTCACCGTACACAGTGGTGCAAGAAACGTCGATTTTAGACCGCAGACCAATAGTAACCTGTATTTTGGACTGACAAGTAACGGTACACAGTGGTGTTAGGAACGTCGATCTTGGACTATAGACCAATGAAAAACTGTGCTTTGGACTAACGAATCACGGTACACAGTGGTGCAAGAAACGTCGATTTTAGACTGCAGACCAATGGGAAACTGTGTTTCGGACTGACAAGTAACGGTACACAGTGGTGTAAGGAACGTCGACCTTGGACTGTAGACCAATGGAAAACTGTGCTTTGGACTAACGAATCACGGTACACAGTGGTGCAAGAAACGTCGATTTTAGACTGCAGACCAATGGGAAACTGTGCTTTGGACTGACAAGTCACGGTACACATTTGTGTGAGGAACGTCGACCTTGGACTATAGACCAATGGAAAACTGTGCTTTGGACTAACGAATCACAGTACACAGTGGCATAAGGAACGTCGGCCTTGGACTGTAGACTAACGGAACCCTGTGCTTTGGACTGAGGACTCACGGTGCACCATTTTTCAATCTTATGGTCGTTCCTGGCTGTGGCGGATGCCACGGAGAAAGGTACTAACCGGACTAGACTGTCCCGACAGCGAAATTTGGTGTGTGCAGCGTGATGGTATGGAACTAATTCTCGTGTTTTCGGATGTGCCCATTAGTCGTTTTAGACAAAACCGTGAATGCTGTTCTCTTCCCAGATATCATAGATAATGTTGTGGCAGTACATTGGGAAGGCCCATACCTTTATCAGAAGGATAACGCACCCTGTTATACTGCTCGCGTTTCTACAGATTGGTTTGAAGTCATGATCGTCCAAAATCTGGACTGGGCAGAACAGAGTACTAACTTGAACACTATAGCGAATCTCTGGGACGAAATGGATTACCTGATCCATGGAAGAAGACATCACCCTATGAACAAGGTCGAACTGGCTACGGCTTTGAAGAACAAAGAGAGAAACATATCGGAGATCATTAAAAAGAATGGTGGAGAGTATTCCTGGAAAATTAGAGGTCATCATAAGGGTAAAATTTTTTACCACACAGCGTTAAATTTCTGTAATGAAGACTATATTCAGGCACCGAGATGTTAATGACAGGGCTGGGTACGGCATTCGGGTGATCCGGGAAAGCGCTTTGACAGACGCTAATCAGTTCGGCCTTAAGTTGAATGTAACTAGAAAAACGGAAAAATTTTCGGCAGTAAATTCAGGAACATTCACAATAACAGTTATTTACTTTTGATATGTCGTGTGTTCCAACATATATGAGCACGTACCGGGCACTGAATTAGAAACTTTAATTCAATAATGGGTTGGACCTGTTTTAGTGTGAATTACAGCAAGTATGAGGTTTGGCACATATTCCACAAGGTGTTGGAGTGCATCTACATCTACAGAATAATAGCTGTTTCACCAGATAATCTCTTTAACTGATGGCTCAGATTTGACTGAAGAGGACTTTGCTCCAGGATCTGTTTTTCTAACATGTCCCATACATTCTCAATTGGTTTCAGATCCGTGTTTTGTGGAGTTTTTTAGGGAAGATGTTGAAAATCGCTGTCATGCTCGAACCACTAATGAACACATCTTGTTCGAGGGACAGTCATCCATGAAACAGCCGCCACCTGTTGAATAAGAAGTCAACATTGCAGGATGGACATGATCCGCAACAATATTCAGATAATCCTTGGAGGATACCCGATCCTCCAGTAATATCAGGGATCCTATCCATACCAACATAACGTACCCTACACCATGACACCACCTACAGAACCTTGAGTTGTGTTTATACGGCAAGCGGAGTCCATTGCTTCATGAAGCTCGCGCCAAATACTCTGCCTACCATTGATACAGAATAAGGTGTATCGCGACTCGTCGGACTACATGACTTTTTTGCAGTCTTCCAGTGTCCTGTTACGGAGTTCGTTACACAACTGCAGAAGAACTCTCCGGTTATTTGCAGAAACCAGTGCTTTCCGTTTAGGCATGCAACTACCATTACCGGTCCTCTTCAATTCCATGAGCATTGTTCGCTGAGTTATGGGTCGTAAATAGCTTTCATTGAATGCTTCGGTCAATTGCTGTACACAGGAAGCCCTGTTTCTTCGTACGAGCCTTCTCAGACGACCGCGACCTTGTTCCTGGCAGATTGTCGTCGCGAAACAGTTACGCCTCTTAGACAAACAAAGTGGGTAATTTTTCCAACGATTACTACCCGGGATATCTCACCTCTTGAGAAACCAGGAAAATCTCCTGTTTTCAAAATCTTCGCTCCAGCCAGACGGGCACCCATAATAAGCTCTTTATCGCACTCCTTTTTTTCCCATTGCAATCAACACTACTGACGATTACTGACGCGCAGCAGTCTTACATGGCTGTCTGCATCACGTGGTGACAAACTTGACCACGTATTTTGCATATGCGATGCGTAAGTGACGTTTACGTACATATGCGTAAAGGTTTCTAATTCAATACCCGGTGTGTGTACATATTCGCTCATGTACACACAGTCAAGCGATTTTGTGATTTGATGAGAATTATTGGTGATGCATAAACGAAAATAATTGGGTGACCAGCTGACGACATACATACCAGAATGTCTTTCTTTTATGATGCAAGAAAACCATTCACTTTCACCTCATTCTGCAAAATTCAGGCCGCTTTATTTTTCACAGTTCTTTACCAAGAATCCTCCAGATACAGAAACCCACGGCGGTCATCAGAGAGCTTATGTCCTGGAAAGCACTCAGCAGCTTTCCAGGACATAAGCTATTAGATGACAGATTCCATATCCACCACTGAAGCGAAGTACCTTCCCTGTTTGAAATGGGCCATGGAACAAAACAGGTGGTGGTCAGATAGGGCGAGGTCCGGACTGTATTGAGGATGGAGTATACTATCTCAAACCCCTTCCAAATCCTGTAGTTTTCGGCGGACCACTCTGGAGGTGTGGTTTGGAGCATTACCCACTTGCAGCAACGTCCGATTCCTCTTGATGACCATTGGGTAAAATTGATGCAGAACATCACGGACCCGCTGCAGTTATTCGTCATAGAGATTCCGGTACACCCGACCATCTAGCGCGAGATTGCGGTCCATAGAACCTTACAATTCGACCAAATACATAGTGCGACTTTCTTCTCTTTGCAACACTGGCTGTACTTCCTGGCGTGGCATCAGTCACTGGTTTACAGTGATAGGATGACGTAATAATATCCACTGTTTATCACGTGTGATGATACGACGCCAAAACCTATCGTCCTGTGAGTTTGACAATAATCTACAACACAGAGATGCGTTGTTCCGCTTGCTGGGGTGTCAGTGCATGGGGAACCATTCGATGGCCCCTGTAGGAGAAACCAAGCCCGTTCAGGGGACGAAAGATGGTCGATTGGGAAGACACCACCTCAGCTGCCAATTGCCATATACACTAATGAGCCATTACATTATAACCACCTACCTAATAAGCTGTACGACCTCCCTTTAGCCCGCAAAACAGCGGCCACTCAGAGAGACATCGATTCGATTAGGTGGCGATAGGTATCTTGGGATATCTGATACCATAATGTCAACAGCGGGTCCTCCAGTTCCCGTACATTTCGGGTTGGTGGTGATTTAGCGCGAACCCGCTTTTCCAAGTCGAACCACAAATGTTCGATTGGGTTCATTTCAGATGAATTTGGAGGCCAAGGCATTAACAGAATGTCACCAACATGTTCATTGAACCACTCCTTTTCGATTTTAGCAGTGTGGCATAGCGCATTATCCTGTTGGTAATGGCTATCACCAGAAGAGAACACAGTTGCTATGAATGGGTGAACTTGGTCCGCAACGATGTTCAGATACCTGAGAGTTCTCAGGTATTGTGTTATTGGGATAATGGGGCCTAAAGTGTCTCAAGAAAGCATTTCCCACAGCATGACACCGCTCCCGCCTGTTTGTTTGCTCCCAGCAGTGCGTCCAGGTGCCATTACCTCTATTGGTAATCGCCGTATCCTCGCTCGGACGTCTACGTGATGCACCAGGAATCTTGATACGTCACACCGGGCCACTTTCTTCCAATCATCCACTGTCGAATCTCGATGATCTTGGTCCCATTTCAAGCGTTGTTGGCGATGACGTGCAATAAGCACGGGAACCCGGCTGGGGTTTGGGCTACGCAGGTCCATGCGCAGAAGGCTGAGATGAGCTGTGTGTTGGGACATATTGCCTTGGTCACCACTGTTGTAGCTGCGGGGGAGTTGTCGCACTATGGCTCTGCGGTTGCTGTGAACAATGCGGTACAGTCTCCGCTACCCTCTGGCGTCAATGAGCTGAGGACGACACACAGCAAGAAGACGGTTTGTCGTTTGGCCATCTGTGCACCAATCACTACAGCGGCACGTGAACAACCCACAACACACGGCGTTTCCGAGGAGCCGAGCCATCACAATTTGCCCTTCATGAAACTCCGATAAATAGGTACCTTTTCCCATTCTGACTCCGAACATTCTACTAACCGAAAGCCAGTCCTGGGGTTGTATATTTACAGCTCTGTGAACTTCACCTGCGCCGCCGTTCGGTCTCCAGGCGCGCTTATTTCTCTGGGCTGGGGGTGGTCTTAAAGCAATGGCTCATCGGTTTAATGGTAACGGGGTTTGCTGTCACGGCTTCAAATAGGGTGTCAGTAGTGATGGTCGTTCGACGTCCTGACCTCGACTTACATACGAGACTGGCGTTCCCCAGCTTAGAAATGCCGAAACCATTTTCGTGCTGCTGCCGCCCCCCTCCCCCACCATTTTCTCAACTTCATTTGTAAATTTCTCTGGGTGCTGCTTCCGCATTTAAACCTTTTGTTTCCAATAATGGAGCACTCAAACAGTGCATTTATTGACCTCCATCCTCTGTTCATCTGCTAACACGATGTGGCTGCGTGTCAAATGCACGCCATCAGCTTCGTGCTTTCCAAGCGGTACCAAACTGTCGATGGCGCGGGTTTTACACAGGCATAGAGGCCCAACATTATGTGTGGCTCAAAATGGGACGAACGTTTGACTCGCCTTGTTAAATATTATAACACCAAAGTTTCCTCGCACTCCGCATCAGAACAGAAAACTTGTTGTGAAAATGCACGGAGCATTTCGACTGGTGAACTCGAGTAAGGAAGGGGGAGGGGGAGTATTCACCCCATTCGTCATCCGGCACTTATGCCAAAGCAAATCAACAAACAATTGTCAGAATTCCTTCCATCTGAAATGTCAAACTCTTGGTTATTGATTATGTGGCTTCACCTAAAACATGTATTCTAAGTTTCCCGTTAGGCACCTACACTGAAGAGCAATTGAATTAGAGATACCTTTCTAGTAACGTGTGGGACGTACCTGCTAGCAGGACGCACACGACATAAACGCAGATAGCAGTCCGAACAAACGTCCGCGTAGCTCAATTGGTAGAGTGACTTATTCCGGAATGAGGGGATCCGGGTTCGAATCCTGGCGTGGTCAGAAATGACGGAGAAATTTACTTCGTTATACGTGCAACACCACCTTTCGCCCTGATGACGGCGGCGATTCGTCTCGGCATGGACTCGACAAGACACCGGAGGCGTTGGGAGACCATACGGATCCACGACCCATGAGCAAGCTTCCACAGTTCACGAAGATTTGATGGAGGGGGGTCAGAGCCTCGAACATCTCTCACGATGACATCCCAGATATGTTCGATGGGACTGAGGTCAGGGGACCTACCTGGCCAAGGAAGCGAGGTCACGTCGGTGGAGTGTTCATCCAACCATTCGGATACAATTCGGGAGCAATGGCACGGTGCATTGTCTTGTTGCAGGATGAGGTCGCCAGTAGGACATTGAAGACGCACAAACGGGAGCAAATGGTTGTCCAGGATATCCCGGTGAGGGACGATGTCACACGTACCAGGGTTCCCATTTCAGTCCACGTAAACAGTACCCAGACGATAATGCCACCCCCACCAGATTGAAGAGTACCCTGCTGGCAAGAAGGATCCATCGCTTCGTGTAATTTGCGCCGTACTCGTATCCTACCATCCGCATGTACCAACGTGAATCTCGACTCATTACTCCAGGCAACATTTTCCCACATGTCTAGGGTCCAGTGGCGATGTTCCAGCGCCCATGCTAATCTTTGCACCCTGTGATGTGCGGTCAGCAGCGGTACCCTCGTGGGACGATGGCTTCTGTACCCCATAGCGAGGAGATGGTTCTGGATGGTGTGGCTGCTTACACGTTTTTGTGCACCAGCGTTAAATTGCAGAGTGATTTCTTGCACTGTGGTCCGTCTATCCGCTGTTACAATGCGAGCCAGCCGACGATAACCCAGCTCATCCACACGCTGTTGTCCACGGCAGTTGGCCCTTGCAGGGATGGTTTTACCGTATTCGATGTACTCACGGTGCACCCGTGACACAGTGGCTCGTGAAAATCCCAGTGCCTGCACGACTTCCGAGATGGAGTGACCCATTCGTCGGGCCCCGACAATTTTCCCACGATCAAATGCACTTAGATCATTCGTCTTACTCATACTGCGTCCGACTCTTTCTGATTCCCGTAGCATCACTCCTTATATTGTCGGATCGCTGCATACGTTATGTCGTTTCCGTTTACAGGGCCGCCTACAGTGCCACATTTGCATAACGCCAGCTGTCTCTAATTCAATTGCTATTCAGTGTATAAGTATGGCAGGAAAACCCTATAAGCCGCCCCGGTGGCGCAGTGGTCTAAGGCGTTGGCCTCTGATCGTTCGTCCGTAAGGGGTCCGGGTTCGAATCCCGGTCAGGCATGGATGTTGTGTTTGTCTTACGGCACTGGCTCTCTCCCTTCCCTGGAACCAGTGACCCTAAATTAGGGACGGGCGACTGCTTATAGCCCATTGAGTTGCTCACGGTGGTCGTTAAACCTCCAATCAAAAAAAAAAAAAAAAAAAAAACCCTATAAATGAAATGGTCCGAAGTGTATCTTTATATGTATTTGACAGATGGAAATTCACGAATTCCTACCGTATTATACGCATGCAGTGGAGGTTTGCTGTTATAGATTGGCGCACGTGCATCGAAGAGCGAAAACATTATGGCTGGCCGGTTGAGCTGTGGTCTAAGCGCTGACTTATGATCATTCGTCCGAGAAGAGTCCGGGTTCGAATCCTGGTAAGGAATGGATGTTGTGTTTGTCTTACGTTACTGACTTTCTCCCTTCCATGGAACCAGTGGCTCTTAATTAGGGATGGACGACTGCTTATAGCCAATCGATTTGTTCACGGTGGCCGTTAAACCTTCAATAAAAAAACAAAGGAAAACAACAACATTATGACCAGCGCGTCTTTATGCAAATCGAAGCAACCCCAACCGCAGGTAATGGAGGCGCATGTGAAGATCATGAAACGGTGTAAACGATACCTGATACTGAGCCCTGTTAATCAATGTTATTTCTTGTTCTTCAGATAGGAAAGGCAGCGGTCTTTAAGCGAGTTTGATAAAGGTCAAATTCTAATGGTCAGACGACTGGGTCAAAGTAATTTCAAGACGGCAAGGTTTGTGGGGTGCTCAAGGTCAGACGGGGTTAGTACCTACAAATAGTGGTTCGAGGAGGAAAGAACCCCAAACCGCCAGCAAAATGTTGGTCGACCACGGCTCATCGATGTTAGCGGTGAACGAAGGCTGTTCCGTATGGTACGAACCAACAGAAGGGATATTGTGGCTCAGCTCGCCGACAATTCAAATGTTGGTGACGGGAGTAATGTGCCACTACACGCATTACATCGAATCCTGCTGAAAAAGGAACAGCGTAGCCGCTGGCCGGTCTGAGTACCCATGCTAATGTCAGTCCTCTATCGAAAGCATCTACAATGGGCACGCGAGTACCAAAACTGGACCTTGAATGATTTAAAAATGGTTGTCTGGCCCGATGAATCTCGCTTCCTGTTGCACCATGTGGACGGAGAAGGGTTCTGTGCGTTGTTTACCTGGGAAATTTTTGGAACCAGGATGGCTGTGGGATGAAAACAAGCCGGTGGAGGAAGTGTAATGATTTACGCAAAGTTTTGCTGGGAAACCCTAGGTCCAGTCATTCATGTGCAGCAGACTATGATGCCTACCACCTACCTAAACATCGTTGCAGACGAGGTATATCCTTTCATGGCAACTGTATTCACCTCTAGCAGTGCCTTCTTTCAAAAGAATAATGCCCTATGCCACCCTGGGGAAAACTTCCAGGTGTTGCCCTGGCCTCCGAATTCCTCAGATATTAATCCAATCGAGCATCTGTGATTTGAGTTGGGCCGCGGGTGGCCTAGTGGGCAACGTTCGTGACTTCCACCGAAAGGACCTCAGGTTCGATCCCAGGCAGGTACGAACGCTCGATCCACTAAATATCCGCCGTGCGTAGGATGGGCACGTTAAGCCGTCGGACCCAGGGTACTGGCCCCCTGGTAATAAATAAGGGCGTCTTCCCTCCCCTTTCTTTTTCGCTTCCGTTGCACTTTCCTATCGGACACTCTAGGCCAAATCTCCTAGCTTCCTATTTCTAAGGGTTGTTTAAGACCTGGGGTCAGACACTCCCTTCCTAAAATCCTCTACATATGATCATGTTCTAGCTGTTCGGTGTGCATAGGAAGGGCAGATTTTTGCCCTAAAAAAGAATAGTTTGTTTCATGGTAGAAACGAACAAATGATAACAACTTCAGGTTGTTTTTTATTTATATTTATCTACTTTACTTTCGTACTTCTAATTTTTTTCATTATTATTATCAGTTTTTGTTTCGTAATCCGTTCTAGGTACATCTGTGAGCGCCTATCGGACACTCTATTACAGGCGAGGGAGCATTTTTCTTGCATGAGATTAGAAAAAGAAGCCATGTAATATACGGTCAATAATAATAATATCCAAGAATGATAATGATATTCATTTGACAAAGAATTGAAAGCCATCAATAAATTGCGTTGATTAAAAGAAATTACTTCTTTCCGGTACTAGTAATAATAAATTAGGGTTGCCATTCACTCTTCAACATCTCTGCAAAAGAAAAAAAAAAAAAAAAAAAAAAAGGAATAGTGCTGCCGTCTATCACGAGATGGGGTGCTCTTTTCATTGGATAATTTTCTAATTTTTCTTTCCAGAAAAGGTTTCTTGAACAGCGATTTTTCAATATCACGTGTGCGACAAGTTGTGTGAAGTTAACTGCGTATTTCTCGGAATGCATTATGATGCAGAGTAGACATTGCGAAGAGATGGATCGGGGTAGATTTTTGGGGCACGCGGCTATAGAATCGCCGTCGCTAATAGACTAGCAAGGACACTGGACAATACCGGTGGGCGGTATGACGTAACATTGATGCTATTGTTGGATTCACAAAGACTAACCCAGGGACGCCGCCAGGTGTCAGAAGACTATGATAAATACCGTCACGTCGCATTTTGCGGCATCGGTCGAACAAAAAGATTCTCTGTCACACACTTATTGGTCTAAAGATGGATCGGTACGTTCTCGTCGAACGACGGGTTATGAACGATGCGCCGATTCGGTTTTTCACGCCTCGAAGGTGGAGTCTTGTTCGTCCCGACGGCACGGCGCGTCTTCCTTTTGATCCGAAGTCCTTTATTTGGCTTCACCCATTATTTGACGATTTTCTGTGGTATCAGGGCGCGACTAAATGGGTGGTTTTACCCCTGTTCATACAAATGGGGGTTCCCCGCGTAGGGGACCGTTTAATACAAGTGTCAGGTCTATTTTTATAATGATTGGTTTGAACACATGTAAAATCATTCTGAACTCTGATATATGTTAACGCACCATCATGTTGTTACACCCTGAGTTTAAAGACTGGGAGTTATAGCGTAGAACCATGAGCGGGGGGGGGGGATACTTTCATCTTGAGATCAACGAAACCGTAAAAATCTGAAAGCAACTCAGTTTTAGTCTTGATAATTAATCTCAAACTCAAAATACGGGAACGACTATACATGCCAATTGTCGAAGACTTTACACCGTTTATAAACTAAAAACACTTCTTTTTAATGGCACAAAACTAATACACAATTTAAGCCGAGCTTTCGCGCTCCACCGGGAGACTTCGTCTGGGCTAAGCTTTTAAAGCCTTCTTAGAGACAGCAACTTACAATGTTGTTACAAATCAAAAATTTGATATTATAGAACCAAAAAATTCCATTTCACGCTGAGGTCCGTGTTTAGACATATTCACGTGTGGAGTGAAATGTAACTGTTTGATTCTATAATATCAAATTTTTGAACTGTAACAACATTGTAAGTTGCTATCACTAAGTAGGCTTTGAAAGCTTAGCCCAGACAAAGCCTCCGGGTTGAGCGTGAAAGCTAGGCTTAAATTGTGTATTAGTTTTACGCCATTAAAAGGAAGTGTTTTAGACTATTCATGCCGTTATTCTTGTTCTAATTATCATTATTACTAGGAAAAGACCCTCAACAATGACGGGGGAAAATAAGACATGTAGAGCAATTTAAAAAAAAAAATTCTTTTTGTTTGTGAACTTAAAATTGCGCAGATTTTTTTTTTTTTTTTTTTTTGAGTAAAGGTTTTATTGCGAATTATTTTTGAAATTTATTTGAGAAACGTATTAGCTGTTGGGCATTATTATTATTTTTTCGATTAGGGGTTTAACGACCACCGTAAGCAACTCGGGGTGGTCGTCAAGCAGTCGCCCGTCCCTAATTTAGGGTCACTGGTTTCAGGGAAGGGAGAAAGCCAGTACCGTAAGACAAGCACAACATCCATGCCTCACCGGGATTCGAACGAGGACCCATCTCCGACGAATGGTCATAAGCCAGCGCTTAGGCCCTTGCGCCATCGGGGCGGCCAATTGCGCAGTTGCAAATGTCAAAATGTTTTGGTAGTTCATGCGCAGAAGCACAGACAGTATTTTTCTTTCCTTTTCTTTCCTTTTAATTTCTTCTACAGTTAGAAATAAAAAAAGACCTGGTTATATTTTGCTAAAAAAAAAAAAGTCATATTCTGAGAATTTTCTTGGTTTAAGAAAAAAGTAAGTTCCCAAATCATATTTGTTCAGCATACGTATAAAATAATAATAGCACACTGCTACCTACACTGTTAAAAATTTTTTGGTAGGTTGCACCAAAAAATGGTGCTACACCAGCTGCACCACTTTTTGAGGAAAGATACACCATCGTGTTTCGCAAACAAACCCCAACAAATTGGTTCAACTTTGCACCACTTTATGGTATAAGTTTGCACCACATTATGGTGTTAAGGTTGCACCATGTTGTTGGGTTTTGTTTACACCAAACAATGGTGTGTTGTTTCTCAGAAAATGGTGCAGCTGGTGTAGCAGCACTTTTTGGTGCAACCTACCGCAAAATTTTTAACAGTGTACTGTACTGGAACTCTCAATTTTCAGATGAGAAAAGAAACTGATTTGGCAATCTAAAATAGTCATTTTAGGTTCACAAGGGGAATCTTAAAATTGAATTTCATACGATAGGATTCTAAATGAAAAATTCTGTATATCTTTTATGAAAGACAAAGTAGAACCAAAATTTCTGACGTAATGCTTTCCTATTTCTAAAAAGTTGCTGAAACGATTTTAATCGTGTGACGTAACGTATCTCTGACGTCATGTCAGAATTATTTGGATGAGATGACGTCACACTAGCAGCTGTGAAAAATCGTTTTTTGTTGCTATGATAATGCAAAGTGGTACACTCGTGCGCTATGTTGATTGGCTACATTTTGTTGTTGTAAGAATCTTATCTTGACATGGAGTGTCACAAAAATGCACGAAGCAACGTTTCGTCAAAGTGAAAAACAGATGTGTTCCAAATGTGAAACAATGAACATTACAAAAATGAATATGAACATTACAACAATAAGGAATATATATATATTTATATATATATATACAATTAAAAAATTAAAACAAGCTAGCACCAGGAAGCGCCAACAAAATGGGACAAACGTTCAGACAAAGGAAATTACATATGTTTAATACAAATTTTGAAGATGCGAATCCCTTTATTGGTGTAAATATGACATGGGCGTTAAGTCAGATAATATCCGAAAACTTGAGAATTTTGTAGTTCTAGAGCGGGAATCGGGAGACGCGGTTCGATTCCCGCTCCAGAGCGATGAAACTCTCAAGTTTCCGGATATTATCTGACTTAACATCCATGTCATATTTGCATCAATAAACGGATTCGCATCTTCCAAATTTGTATTGTACAATGGTGTAATCCCGTATTTATTCATTAATATTCTGCGCCTTCGGGCAATCACGGGAAAGATTAAAACCTCCAGATTGGTGATATATGAAGCCGGTTTCTTCGACTAACGAATCCTGCGATAGTTATATTCAAATTAATCGGAAACTTGAAACTTGGTCGTTCTGGGTGGTATAGTAGTTAGCATACTCGGGCGCTATCCGGGAGACGCGGATTCGATTCCCGCTCCAGGACAACGACATTTTCAAGTTTTCGGATATTATCTGACTTAACATCCATGTCATACATATTTACACCAATTAACGGATTCACATCTTTCAAATTTGTATTGTTCAATGGTGTAATCCCGTATTTCATTCATTGATACATATGTTTAGATTATCAATAGCGTCTAACTCTAATCTTTTGTGTGGGGTATGGGTTTTCAAACTTCCAAACAAATATGTATACAGTGAAACCTTTGAATAATTGCCATCACTCGGACCTGGTAAAAGTGACGATAATTCGGAGGTTAGTCCTAAATGAATATTGTGTTAGACGGCTCTGTTTTTCTTTTGGGAGCCCAGCTGAGTTCGATATTTAAGCCAAATTTAGCTCGTTACAGTTAATATATAGCAAAACAAATAGATCAGAAAGTTGTAGTTTCAATTAATTTATTATTTACTTAAACTTATTGTACGGTTTGTACTAGAACTTTCTTACTGGATTATTACTTGAATCTCTCAGTTCCCTCGCTAATTATTCTGTTTTCTAATTATTTGCTCTTTCGTACTTCGGCTCTGCATAACTTTTCATTCTCTTACGCTGTCTTTGACCGGAGACCCGAAAAAGTCTTCCTTCTCAGACCCTTATCTCGTGATTGCTTTCTGTCCTATTCCTTTTCTAGACCACTGTGCCCAAGCCTCTCTCAACCGAAAAACGGAAGAGCGTTTTTCCGACGCCTCCTGAGCAATAACTTAATTTACCTGCCTCGATACACTTTTCAGATCACAATGTTCTAAAAGCTGCGTAGGCTAATATAACCATAAAAAGCACTCAACATTTTCTGAATAGGCTCTTCAATACAAAGAACGATTGCCTAGAAACACTGTTTTACAACTGTAGTTAATTGCCCTTTCCACTGTAGATAACCCCTTCCAACATTCCCATACTGATTGAAAATGACCTACCGCTAAATATTTCATTTAAGAATTAATTCTAAAATCTTGTTAAACCTCATAAAACCTCGTAACAGTTGTTTGCCAGTTGTGTTTTGGCTGACCAGTTCCTCGAAGTCAATGCAGAATTACAGACAGATGTTGCCAGCGATGCGAAAGAATGCAGAAAACAACTTATTTCAAGATCGAAAATGTTCAGATACAAAGCAGTAAATACAACTGTTTGCTTGCAGTTGAATTTCTGAACTATAGAAATAGCAATTTAAACGCAAGAGTTTTTCTCGTTATCTCTACCCAGTGGCGTCGAAACCGCTAGGGCAAAGGGGGTAGCGGCCCGCATATTAATTTTTGTGCAGGGGCGAAATATCACATGTGCCCATTCACTCTTCTTCCTTTCGAATTACGTCCGTAATCAGAAATCGGATAAATATTTGGATTTTTTTTTACGTCCTACCATTCAAAATTCCTCTTGATAAAAGTAAATATTATTTTCTGTTTTGATTATTAACCACCTATCTAGAACTATGAATTTTTTACTGCCATTCCAGAGACGTGAGTTCTCCTCGCTCTGTCCAGTATGAGGCGGAAAAAAGTTTCAGGAAATACCAGACTATTAATTATTAGCATGAAAAAAAAATACATTATTTGAGGAAGTGCCAGCCTTGTAGTCATCAGTATGAGAGAAAATAATGAAAAATATTTGACGAAGCACCAACATTATTAAAAAGAATTTTACCTGAAACAAACAAAAAGATATACTACAAAAATTTTTTAGAAATTTACGAGATTTAACAGCACCAAAGCATGAACCCCAAATGCATTGCTACAACCCTTCAAGCTGGTGGAGGCAACTTTATGGTTTGGGGAATGTTTTCCTGGCATGCTTTGGGTCCTTTAATTCGTGTTGGTCAACGTCTGACTGGCACATCATATCTAAATGACGTTGCGGAACAAGTGCATCCTGTCATGTGGATGGTTTATCCCAATGGCGATGGCTACTTTCAACAAGATAATGCTTCCTGCCATAGTACTCGTATTGTACATGATTGGTTTCAGGAACATGCCGGTGAGTTTACTTTGCTTAGGTGGCCCCCACAATCTCCAGATATCAACCCCATTGAGAATTTTCGGGATGAAGTTGAGCGAGCCATCAGACAACTGGATCCACAACCCTGCAATCTCACACTCCTGGAAAGTGCTATTCATCAAGCATGGTCTCAGATTCCACAAACCACCTATCAACATCTCGTGGAGTCCATGCCACGAAGAATCGATGCAGTATTAAAGGCAAAAGGTGGCCCAACGAAGTACTGAGGGGGTGGTCATAATAAAGTGGCCACTCAGTGTATTAACGGAAAAACTCCGTTCTCACTTTTTTGATATCCATATGGCGAAAAATTACCGGTAACAGGAGAGATTCACGGGAATATTTGGGGGTTTGATTAACTGTTAAATTTCCATAGTCTGTCGAAGTATTAGATTTTGAAGTTTTGTAGCAATATCGGATATTGTATTAGAATATCGCATGCATTTTTGTCACTGTGGAACGGGATATTTCTTCTCCTTTCCCTCATTTTGTGCACGAGCTATTTTATATTGTGTTACCGTAAGAAACCGGGTATTTAATTTATTGCACAAGTGATTGTACGCTATCTATGTATCAGTCTGTGGAGTCCTTAAGACAAAGCTATATAGCAATCTGGAGTAAATTATATGCTTATAAGTTTTGTGAAATAATACAGGGTGATTCATAAAGAAGTATACAGTTTCAACGCACTATAAAACAAGAAGAATGTAAGATATTTTATGTTGCCTGTAACAGAATTGTAGGGGAATGTTTCAAGTTTTTTTAGAGACAGTCACAGATGTTCTATATGCGCACCCTTAGTCACACGGCACGCATCGAGTCGGTAATACATTTCCTCCCAAACGCGAGGTAAGATATCTGAATCAAGTGCAGTGGTAGTGGCTGTGATACCCTGTTTCAGCTCCGCTAGATCAACAGGAAGGGGAGGGGCGAATACCTTGTCCTTTACGTACCCCCACAGGAAAATGTCACAAAGTGTTAAGTCAGGACCTCTGGGTGGCCATTGGGTCAGTGGCATGTTGTAGTCCGCGGCTCGTCCAATCCATCGGTGAGGAAGATGTTCATCGAGATAATCTCGCACGTCGCCTGACCAGTGCGGTGGTGCACCATCCAATTGGAGAATAAAGTTGTCACTGTTGTCCTGCAACTGTGGTATCAACCAAATACTTAACATATCCAGAAAAGAACCTCCCGTGACAGTTTTCTCGTGGGAAAAGAAGGTGCCGTACACTTTCTTTTTGGACACAGCACAGAACACATTTACCTTAGGGGAATCTCGCACGTGTTGTACTGTAAATCTGGGATTCTCCGTTTCCCAAAAGCGAACATTGTGCTTGATTACCTGACCACTCACGTGAAATGTAGCTTCATCGGTGAAAAGTAAGTGACCGGCAAAATCGTCATTTTCAAAATGGTGCTGCATTTCGGCACAAAATTCAAGGTGCTTTGTCTTGTCAAGGACAGTGAGATTTTGCAACATCTGCACTTTGTACGGAATCATTTTCAGCTTCTTTCTCAAAATTCTCCAGACAGTGGGCTGTGAAATCTGCACTTCAAGACTCACCCTCCGCGTTGATTTTCCCGGGCTTCGTTGAATGGCGGCGCAAACACTATGGACGACTTCTTCCGATACACTCGGTCGTCCAGGATTTTTAAGTTTGCACAAAGTGCCCGTAGTTTCAAATTTTTTATGGCAATCGTAGATAAATTTTCTAGTAGGAGGTTCTTTTCCGAATCGTGATCGAAAATGCCTTTGCACAAAAGTTACAGATTCCGTTTTGCTCAATTCAAGAACACAAAACGCCTTCTCCACTGCAGACGCTGCCATTTTGACTGACTAGTCACGTGAAACGCGCGCTATCGCCTACGTCACTTCCCTCAATAACAGGACACAAACTTTATGAGTACATCTACCTAACGGTTCGTAGTTGTGGTCCGTGTCTTCAACTGTTACTGTTTTACAACATCTGGAAACTGTATATTTCTTTATGAATCACCCCGTATTATGAAACTGTACATTGAACCTTCTCTTAAAGATAATTGTAAGTTATTGTCAGTTGAAAACAAGAAAAGTTCTCAAACTCCAAATCATTCTGTTGCCTCGAAAAATCGCAATGAAAAAAATAATTTAAAAAAGTAATTTGTACGCGTAATAAAACCTCCCACAGAAAAAATAAAATTAAAAAAAAAATTAATAAGATCCAATAGAAAATAAAATGACTAAATCACTCGCATTACTGAAAAAAAAATCACCATCGCGCAATTAAGTTTTGCCATGAACGTGAGTCTGGTTCCTTCGACGCTCTGGCTCAGTGGTTAAGACGCACGGCTTCAACCTAAAAGTTCGTTCCTCACTGCCGGCGCAAAAGGATTCTCTCGCGCAAGGGCTGAAATATTCAGCGGGTTGGATTTTGCAAAATTTCAGTCTAAATACGGAAAAACCTGAAGCGGACTTTTCTGAAGTAAATTAAATTACTGACTACGGAAAATCTGAGAAAATACTGAAGTTAAAAAAAAAAAAACGGGAACTTTTAAAAACGGAAATTCCGTAAAGAGATCGACAGTTGTCGCAGTTTTGCTGCACGTTATTTTCAGAAATTTTCGGTGAATTCGCACCCCTTATTTTTTACAGCGTACTGTGTTTTTATAAGAGCAGGAACGTTTTCTATTTCATTGAATTACAATAAAATAAGACTTTCTCTAAAATAAAGAAAATGGAAGGGGAGTAGGGATAATGGAATGAGATATCACTTGACCGAAAATCGCTTCGCCGAAAATCACTTGATCGAAAGGCACATTTCACGGAAGGATCACTTGACCGAAAAGTTCATTTCACCGAAGGATTACTTTACCTAAAAGTTCATTATATCGAAAGATCATTTCACCGAATGGTCGGTTTACCGAAAACTTAAAATTTTGTTGTTAGAGATCTGTTGGAGTGTGTGGTGCAGGTTTTTGAAAAAGTGGCCACCTAAAAATTATCGGATTGTATAAAAAATACACTTTTAATTTCTATGAAACACCTCCCCATGAGTAGGTTTTTCGAAATATTCCATTAATTATAAGTCCTACATCTGTGCTTTTTTGTCAAATTTTAATCCTCCGAGCTCATATTGATAAGGGTTACATAGCAGATCAAGTAAGCAACGTTCCACTTTTACTCAACCACAAATCATTAATTTTTTGACCGTAGGCCATTTTAACAGATTTTAACCCTACTCATATTCATAAGCATTACATAAAATGTAAAGTAACTTTTTATGTAAATCTTATGAACATGAGCAGGCACGGTTAAAATTTGCTAAAAATGCCTAAGCAGAGGCCTAGCGCCCTAAACTTGATTCTTTTTGCCTGAAAAAATGTGCAACATTATTAGCTTGACTTTTCATGTAAACCTTATTAACATGATTAAAATTTGCTAAAAAGGCCTAAGCCGAGGCCTATTGTCTTAAAAAAAAAAAAAAGATTTATCTTAAAACTAAATCTTTGCGTTCTCTGTGACACGGAGAAATCAAAAGTGCAATTTGAGTATAATCCCCTAACGTTTCGGTGGTCTGTCTGCCGAACTTTCACCTTGCTTCAACAGATCCTGTAATGAAATCCAAAGTTTTTGGTGAAATGGCCTTTCGATGAAATCAATTTTTAGGTAAAGAGACCTTTCGGTGAAATGAACTTTTCGATCAAGTGACCCTTCGGTGAAATGTACCTTTCGATAAAGTGACTTTTCGGTGAAATGAACTTTTCGATCAAGTAATCTTTCGGTGGAACAATCTTTTCGGTGAAGAGATTTTCGGTCAAGTGACCCTTAGGGGAAGTAAACGTCGGGCAAATGAACCAGACCCGTTGTTTCATGTATAACCTCAAGACCAGGGTTCTCATGAAGTTCATACTAATGCGTGCCCAAATCAATAGTTTAACATCGTTTATAAAACTGGTGAAATGTTCCATTTGAGATTCGAGTTTTAAATTACCTTAAATTTTATCAATATAATTGCTTTATCTGTAGCATTTTCTAATGCTTTATCTGTAGCATATATAATTGCTTTATCTGTAGCATATATAATTGCTTTATCTGTAGCATCTATAATTGCTTTATCTGTAGCATATATAATTGCTTTATCTGTAGCATTTTACCGCCGCCGTAGGCCTGTTTCCGCACAACAGCGTATCCAGGTGACATAGTCTCCGTTAGTAATCAGCGTATCGCGCTGTGCCATCTACATGATGCACCAAGAATCTCGATTCGTCTGACCAGGCCACTTTCTTCCAATCATCCACGGTCCAATCTCGATTATTTTGGACCCATTTCACGCGCTGTTGGCGATGGCGTGCATTGAGCATGGGGACCCTGCTGGGTCTTCGGTTACGCAGGCCCATGAGCATAAGGCAGCGATGAATTGTGTGATGTGACACATTGTCCTGGTCCCCACTGTTGTAGCTGCGCCTGATTTGTCGCACTGTTTCACTGCGGTCGCTGGGAGCAATGCGCGACAGTCTTTTTTTTTTTTTTTTTTTTTTTTTTATTGGAGGTTTAACGACCGCCGTGAGCAACTCAATGGGCTATAAGCAGTCGCCCGTCCCTAATTTAGGGTCACTGGTTCCAGGGAAGGGAGAGAGAGCCAGTGCCGTAAGACAAACACAACATCCATGCCTGACCGGGATTCGAACCCGGACCCCTTACGGACGAATGATCAGAGGCCAACGCCTTAGACCACTGCGCCACCGGGGCGGCGCGTGACAGTCTCCGCTCCCCTCTGACATCAATGAGCTGCGAACGACACAAGACTGGACGTGGTTCGTCGTTTGACCATCTGTGCACCACTTTTAATACGAACTCACTACAGTGGCCCATGAACAACCCACATATAGCGCCGTTTCCGAGATCGTAGTTCCGAGGAGTCGTGCCATCACAATTTGTCCTTTATCAAACTCCGATAAATCGGCAGCTTTTCCCATTCTGACTCAGAACACCCTACTAACAGAACGCAGGTCCTCGGGTTGTATATATACTGTTCTGTGAACTTCATCTGCGCCACCGTTCGGTCTCCAGGTGCGCAAATTTTTCTAGGCTGGGAGTGATCATAATGTAATAACTCATCGGTGTATAGTTACTCACATTCTAAATAAAGGAACATGTCACACCAACCAGTATGAATTAAAAAAAATAACAGGTAATACGTACGTGTTGAAAAATTTAACTCTTCGTCAGAATTTTCTCTGCAGACTAGTTCTGAGGTGTGTCTTGTCGACTGGATCAGTATATGGTGAGTACTGAAAAAATTCAAACATTCTTATACAGCATGCCCCTGATTGTATAAGTGGTCTTAAAACAGAGAACAATAAGTAGATTTCGAAAATCTATCAGTAGATTGAAGTCAAAATCAATAAGTCTACTGATAAATCAGTAGAATGGCGTCACTGCCACTAGTGTACCGAAAAAAGTACCGGAACGGCGTTCCGGTCCTTTTTATTTTTCCTGGTTAATACGCGTTCTGGTAAACCCAAAGTGAAAACGCAAATTTGTCCGCGCCCCTCACTCCGGAGTAAGCTGCTCTCCCAACCAAGCTGCACCAACGGAATATATCGCTGCAGATTTGTCTTCTTGACACGTGCTTTACCTCTGTAATACGTCACGACCTCTGTGATACGTCACACCTATACAGCATAATTTATTTTCTTTTTAAAATGTGAATGTGTTATAATTATTTTCCAATAAAAAATGCAACAGAAAACGTGACTAAGCTATTTTATCAACATTTCCTAAAATATCTTCAGAACTAAGACTCTAAGCAATGCAAGTTTTTCACCGTCGCGCTCTCCATAAAACGTTGCTTAATGACTTCTTTTTCGATAATTTTTACTTCAATTTATTTTGTGCTATAATCAAACTATCCGTATTCAAATATCTCGAGAACCGTGACTCTCAGTAATAAATGGCTTTCACCATTACACTCTAATTAGTTTCCACTTCCAACGACATCTTACTCATATCATGGGGCTAATTTTAATTTTTGCACCCCAAAACGATCCCAATTTGGTCTCCAACATTTCAGTGTTTTTTATCCAAAATGATGAAATCTCGTTCCATAAACGAAATCTAGTTTCGACTGATCACTATACTTTCTAATACTATAAATACACAGTCAATACACATCATTGTGACAATCTCCTGCTTTTGACATCAACAGCGCATAGCCAATGAAAGAAGGCACGTGTTTTGAGCTGGCTTGGAGGGTATATGTGTGCTGTATGCAATCTGAAAACATATCACTCGTTGCTGTCATGGATAAAAGGAGCTACTTATCAAATTTTCAAAAAGGGATGTTTACCGGCTTTCGGGCCAAGAGTGGCAGTATTTCTGAAATACGGCAGTTTGTGAACTGTTCGCGTGCTGCTGTGGTTAAAATGTATCGCGATTGGAGAAATGGCAGCATTGTGAATAAGCGAAGTGGAAACTGCGGAGCACCACGTGACATTGATGTGAGAGGTGAATGTCGGCTTCGAAGGTGCATGAGAGTCAATCGACACTCTACAGTGGAGCAACTCACTGGCCGAATGAACCATGGGGGCTACCGGAAGTGTGTCTAAAACGACAGTTCAACGAACCCTGCTGCGTATGGTGCTCCGAAGCAGACGATGGTCATCGCACCTATGCTAACGAAGGTGCATCAGAAGAAAAGGCTTACATTTGCACAGCAGTATCGGAATTGAACCTCCGCTGATTGACAAAGGATTGCCTTCTCCGATGTCTCACGTTTTCTGCTTCATCGAACGGATAGACGTTGACGTATAAAGGCGAGAAACATCGAAGAACACACACTCTTCAACCATTGCTGGAAGAACACAAGCTGGTAGGGGCAGCGCTATGGTCAAGGGAATGTTTTCGTGTCATTCTCTGGGTGCACTCATACCTGTGGAAGGCACTATGGACCGAATTCGTTATGAATCTATCCTTGCAGATCACGTACACCCATACATGCTGATTGTCTTCCCTGGGGCGGATGGGATCTTCCAGCACGACAATGCGACGTATCACACAGCTAGAAATGTCCGAGACTGGTTGGAGGAGCACGATGAAGACTTCACAGTACTTCCCTGGCCTCCTAACTTCCCAGGCTTAAACCTAATTGAGCATCTGTGGGACCACCTCGATCGTGTTGTTCGCTCTATGGATCCTCCACTACGCACCCTCCAGCAGCTGTCAAATGCACTGTAGTCAGCATGGCTCCACATACCTGTGAACACCTTCCAGCACCTTGTTCAGTCACTCCCAGCCCATCTAGCTGCTGTCCGCGCTGCACACTGCGGTTACTCTGGATATTAGCTGGTGGTCACAATAACGTGATTCGACCGTGTATAAGAAAGTAACAAGTTAGTAAAATCATGCAATGCAGTGATTATGATACGCTTTTCAACATACCAGAAATCATTACTCCAATCATTACTCAAGTTATGAGGATAATGGCTGTAGAATAAATCTCGCTCCTATGACCTGACATTTGACCCCATTTCGATGATATTCTACAGAACCGGTAAAGTATACTTCCGGAACAAAATGATAAAGTTTTGTCTCAATCGAAGCATTTTTACGTAAGTTATAACGCATAAGGGAGACGGAATGGATCCTGAACCGATGTCCTGACCTTTGACCCCATTTCGCCCATTTTCAAACGGTTTCGTTCCCATGTGGTCCCCTACCACATACTAAAATTTCGTTGAAATCGAATTACATTTACACAAATTATGATGCATAAGGGCAGTTGAATGGATCCTTCTTCTATGTCGTGACCTTTGACCCCATTAACCCCATTTTCAATAGGGTTCGTCCACAGGTGGTCCCCTACCACATACTAAAATTTCATCGAAATCGAACCATTTTTACGCGAGTTATCGTGCAGACAGACGGACAGACAGATGGGCGGGAAAAGTTGGAGCATATACGCTTCTTCAACCTACGGCTGAAAAGCGAAAAAAAGGGGAGAGGCGGAATGGGGAAAGGTAAGAAGGTGAAAAGGGAAAGGTTAGGAGGGAGGTATTGAAGACGTAAAGGCACCGAGTGTTCCTGTACTTTTTCATTTGACACTACACCACTCTGTCTCCACTTATTGTTCATTACAATTGGATGACCTACATTTAAACTTTAATCATTAATCCTAGTGTAGCGGATTTTAGGCAGAGAGGCAGTGTCCAGTTTCTTGTCTTAAATTGCTCATAGGAAAAGCAAGCTAGAAGAAGAATTAGGATACACTATAAGAAATAAGTGGTGTGAATTCACGGAAATTTTCTGAAAATAACGTGCAGCAAAGTTGTTGATGGGTGTCTGTCTTTTTCAGAAATTTCCGTTTTAAAAAATGCTGTTTTATTTTAGACCTGTATTTTCACAGATTTTCCGTTGCCAGAAATTCCGTTTATTTCAGGAAAGTCTGTTTCAGAGTTTTTTCCGTATTTAAACCGAAATTTCGCAAAAATCAAAGACAGTTTTCAGCCCTTACTTTAGATAATTCTTTCGCAGCACACAGGATAGAAGGAGAACCCCAGACGTTTGGGTTGGTTCAACACATAACGCGCGCGCCTTGAACAAATCAGCCAGAAACACTCGAGGACTTATCTCACATTTATCGTAAAACAAATTGCGCGTCGATGAAATTTGTTCTTGTTGTTATTAATGCGGGTGATCTAGTCATTTTATTTTCTATTAGAGCTTATTATTTTTCTGGATAGATTTGTAATTTTTCTTTTTTTTTTTTTTCTGTAGGAGGACTTTTTTCAAATTAAGCATTTTTCATCGTGATTTTTCGAAGCAACAAAATGCTTTGCAACTTGATCTTATGAAACTGACAATGACAAGTATCTTTAAGAAAAGGTGAAATGTACTATTTTACAGCATTATTTCACAAAACTCCTAAGCATAAAATTTACTCTTGATAGCTATAAAATAGCTTTTGTTTTAAGGGGTCCAAAGACTGATTCATAGGCATCGTATAATCACCTGTACAATAAGCTAAGTATACCTGTTTTTTTTTACAGTAATATATAATAAATAGCTGAAGCACAAAATAGGGGAGAGGAGGACAAATATTTTGTGCCACAATAAACAAAACTCATGCGTTATGCTATTCACAGTATCCGATTTCTCTACAGAACTTCAGAATCAAATACTACGACAGATTACTGAAATTTAACAGTTAATCAAACTTCCAAGTATCCCTGTGAACCTCTCCTATTATGAGAAGTTTTTCGTCATATGATTACGGAAAAAGTGAGAACGGAGTTTTTCCGTTAACATAAGAAAAGAATTGCGGAAAGGTTACTGAAAATTCAGAATTTTTCTTTAACACATCTTGAAAACGGTAAAGTATCGTTAATATAAAAAAGGTATTGAAAGAAGGTTTCTGAAAATTCAGAATTTTTTTTAACACATCTTGAAAACGGCAAAGTATCGTTAATATAAAAAAGGTATTGAAAGAAGGTTTCTGAAAATTCAGAATTTTCTTTAACACATCTTGAAAACGGCAAAGTATCGTTAATATAAAAAAGGTATTGAAAGAAGGTTTCTGAAAATTCAGAATTTTTCTTTAACACATCTTGAAAACGGTAAAGTATCGTTAATATAAAAAAGGTATTGAAAGAAGGTTTCTGAAAATTCAGAATTTTTCTTTAACACATCTTGAAAACGGTAAAGTATCGTTAATATAAAAAAGGTATTGAAAGAAGGTTTCTGAAAATTCAGAATTTTTCTTTAACACATCTTGAAAACGGCAAAGTATCGTTAATATAAAAAAAGGTATTGAAAGAAGGTTTCTGAAAATTCAGAATTTTTCTTTAACACATCTTGAAAACGGCAAAGTATCGTTAACATAAAAAAGGTATTGAAAGAAGGTTTCTGAAAATTCAGAATTTTTCTTTAACACATCTAGAAAACGGTAAAGTATCGTTAATATAAAAAAGGTATTGAAAGAAGGTTTCTGAAAATTCATAATTTTTCTTTAACACATCTAGAAAACGGTAAAGTATCGTTAATATAAAAAAGGTATTGAAAGAAGGTTTCTGAAAATTCAGGATTTTTCTTTAACACATCTTGAAAACGGTAAAGTATCGTTAATATAAAAAAGGTATTGAAAGAAGGTTTCTGAAAATTCAGAATTTTTCGTTAACACATCTTGGAAACGGTAAAGTATCGTTAATATAAAAAAGGTATTGAAAGAAGGTTTCTGAAAATTTAGAATTTTTTTTAACACATCTTGAAAACGGTAAAGTATCGTTAATATAAAAAAGGTATTGAAAGAAGGTTTCTGAAAATTCAGAATTTTTTTTAACACATCTTGAGAAAGGTAAAGTATCATTAATATAAAAAAGGTATTGAGGGAAGGTTTCTGAAAATTCAGAATTTTCCCGTGGTACGAAACAGCCTTGAAATTCGGGGTTGTTTCCGTCATTTCACGGAAAAGGTTGTATCAGAAATATGCTTCGTTAATTCACGAAATAAATCACGGAAAGAGGCTCGTGAACTTCAGATTTTTTTTTAAACTGTACCGTCCAAGTGTCTTTCAATAACTGAATTGGGAAAACAGGGGACAAAGATTAATGGAGAATATTTAACTCACCTCCGTCGTTCAAAGCATAGTTTGGCACTGTGAAACTTCAATTGCTGGTGATAACATTGAAGACTGTGGCATCATTTTTTTTGTTGATTTATGTGACATCGTTTCGTGTCTTATTTCGCTGATCATTTTTCACAGGCCCATAATTTGAGCTGATTGCATACATGTCAGTTGTTTTGTATTCACAAGTGTGAAATACTGTGCCACACAACATACATCAAGTTCCTTTACTTATGTTCATTACATAAACATAAGTAAAGGAACTTGATGTAGTTTATGTCTTTTAACTAAGTTACAGTGGTTGTCGCTTGAAATTTGAGCACGAGTATACACAAAGCAGATTATTCATCGAACCCAATATATAAGTAAACCTTGATTTTTTTTTTTCTTTTTTTACAGATAAAGAAGAACATGACTTCTGCAATGATGAAAGGAAGCAAGTTTCTGAAATTGCAATAGACATTAAGGAAAACGTTTTTTTACAAAGATTTCGTTGTCCCTGTCCGTTAAAACCCTATTTTGGTCATAAAAGAAACGGACAAACTATTACACTCATCGTCAAAAAATAGAAGGACGTGTCGGATTGCATTGCTATTCGGTAGGAAGGTAAAGGTGGCCAGGAACAATAAATGATTAAACATTGAGACTGATATGAGGAATATTTATTGAGCTACACGCTAATAAGTAGTGTCTTTCAGTATGGCGTCGGGCGCTATGTTTGCTAACAAAGAATGCCAGACGTCTGGACGTCTCTGTGGTGTCGTGTGATAAGCCATGCCATGTAGCTTGAATCTTCTCACGCAGTTCGTGCAGATTGTGTGTAGGGGTGGAACATGGATAGCTCGTCCAATAGCATTCCATACATTTTCAATGGGCGATTAATCTGGAGATACGGCTGGCCATGGCAGAGTGTCAGTGCCTTGAAGGCAAGCTCTTGAGACAGCAGCAGTATGCGGACGAGCGTTGTCCTGTTGGAAAATCGCATCGGAGTGAGCGTTCAGAAAAGGTAGGGCCACTGGTTGCAGGACCTCATTAACGTAACGCTGGGCTGTCAAAGTGCCTGTAATAAACACCAAAGGTGATCTGGCATTGTAGGTAGTTGCACCCTACACCATGACATCAGGCCTTCTGTACATGTGACGCTCGACAACAAACCGTTCATCGTGGCGCTGATCACAGTGCCTCCACACACGAATTCGTTGGTAGTCTCCTCCAAGACAAAAGCGGGACTCGTCACTGAAGATCACCCGCTGCCATTCTGAGTGGCTCCTTGACAATCTGTCACGACACCATTGCAGTCTTTGCCGACGATGCACTGGTGTCAAGGACAGTCGTCATAATGGTATGCGTGCGTGTAGTCCTACGTCATGCAGCCGTCTGCCAATGGTGCTGGCACTAATCGAACGATGCATGGAGAGCACCACTGCTCGCGGAATATCCGCAATCGTGGCTGTTGGGTCACTCCATCATGTAGGACAACCCGTCGGTCCTCTATCTTCGTAGTTTGTCTAGGTCTCCCAGACCCTTCCTGTCGCTGCTGTGTGCCTTGTTCTATCCACTCCTCAAACAGCGTGCTATGGTGATATCCTCACGACTTGTATGGCGCGCAATACGACGATAAGACCATCCCGCTTCCCAGAGCCCGGCGATGCGGCCGCTGTCGATCTTCTCCATATTCTCGAATTGCTTCCGAACGTTTCTTCGAGGCGTACTTAACTTGCAAAGGATGCAACCAACACAACAACACGAGTCAGAATGGCAAGCACGCGCAACGGGACGACCTCATATAGCCGGACAGGCACAGCGCTACGACCTCTCCTTTGCTTGCGTCACTTGCGCCGCCGAGCGTGATACTTGAATCATTTGCATGTCTCACGATGTGAAAGCTACCCAGACGCTCCGGTGGCGCAGTGGTCTAAGGCGGGTCCGGGTTCGAATCCCGTCGGGCATGTATGTTGTGTTTGTCTTACGGCACTGGCTCTTTCCCTTCCCTGGAACCAGTGACCCAAGATTAGGGACGGGCGACTGCTTATAGCCCATTTGAGTTGCTCACGGTGGTCGTTAAACCTCCAATCAAAAAAAAAAAAAAAAAAAAAGCTGCCCATCAAGTTTCATTCCTGTCGGTTGCATCCTTCTGGGTGCAACTATTTTTTTGACGATGAGTGTATATACATCTACCTAAAGCACGTTACTCCACCTGTTGCCCTCACACAGTGGTGTACCGAAAAAAACTCGAGACCCACCGTAAAAAAATGTCTCTTTTGCGAAATCTATTAGCTTTCAGTTAATGAGGTTTCTAAATTCCATATTATTACCTACGTTTAATGGGTGTTTTAATAACTCAAATTCTTTGAAATCCACAGGTTTTCCTCATAAAACCAAAATTATTTCTCTTTATTGCGTGTAACACAAATGTGCACGTTGTAATTAAAATGATTTTCTTTGTTTTATACCAATAAAAGTACTGCAAAACATTTATGCCAAAGTTGATCATATCGTGCGAATTGTATTCTTTTAGAGAATTGAGGTCAGCCTCTTTGAAATCTTTCACGATCACATACACAAAACACGTAACTGCCGAGTGACAGTGTCACATGACCTTAACGATTTATGCAGAAATGTAGAACATGAGTAAGCAAATAAAAAAACCGCAATTAAGAACTGTGGCACAAAAAATAAAACTACTTAAGTTATTAACTCTTGAATGTAAAAAATACACGTAATGCCACAATGTTTTGTACATAGTAATTTTTTCGACTCTTATAAAAAAATGACACTGGTCTCTGTTTCTTCGTCTCTGCAAAAAACACCCTTTCTGTTAATTATATTGTGAAGGATGCGTAGTTATGGGCAAGCAACTGTAGCACATAACACCTTAAAAACACTTCATTCATTGGAGTGATATTTCTTTCACATTCTCTTGTTAATATACACGTATAGGAACTATTGCTGTTGCATGAAAAGAAGTCTCAAGTACTCTGAAGCAGCTCCTTTTCGGTCACCTAGTTTTCGTAATCTTTAAAACCGCGAAAATAATTTCTAAAGATTTTACTTATTTACTAGAAAAAAAAAAAGCTACCAAAAATTACTTTTTAATACTTCATTCAACGCTACAGTCAAAAATTCTTGGCTATTTCTTTAATCAAACATATAAAAATTCCACGAAAAACAAAAATCTTTTTAGTGAGGCTAGAGGCCCTCTTAACCGTGCCCCTCACCCCCACCCCCGGTCGCGAAGACTATCAGTATTCCCCAGAATAAGAGAAATTCGCAACTAAGTAAATTCAATGTTTCATTTCAAATTCACTTTTATTAAAATTACGATAAGGTACACAAATACTTTAAGATATGTTTCACTAATCTAGCAATTATGTCCTTTATCCGAACGGTGAATCTATGTATTTTTAAACATAAAATTAAAGAAAGGAAAATTAATTAAGGGAAAGAAAAGTAATTTAAGATCCGTAGCTGTTTCACGATGATTTGGAACAGGGTCGTGACGTCAATGGTTTGACGTAAAACGGAGCAGGCTTTGGCGCCCCTTAATTTTAAATAAAAATTTCATGGAATTTTTACAGCATTTCAACGTTTCTGGCATAAATATCTTTAAACCTATCAGCATTTTGAGCAATAAAGCCAAGCCCACCTTTTGAACTGTTTCGTTTTTAGACTTTCTTAGGTATCCTGACCTTAAGGACTATCAGCATGTCAATTTTCAGATCTCAAGGATATTGGGAAGTGGTCGAACAATTCGCGAAAAATTCAAACAGACAATGTTCCAAAGCCGCCATTTTTTTTTTTTTTTTTCGGTCTTTTCCAAGCATGTGGATCTTAAGAAGCATCAGCATGACAATTTTCAAATCTCCAGGTCATTTAGAAATAGTCAAACGAATCGCTAAAAATTCAAGCAGACAATGTTAAAAAGTCGCTATTTTAATTTTTTGTTTTTTTGTTTGGTTTTCGGACTCTTAGGTATTCTGACCTTAAGACCTACTAACAGGACAATTTTCAAATCTCCGGGTCTTGTAGAAGTGGCCGAAAACTTCGCAAAAATTTCAAGCAGAGAAATGTTCCATAGCACCCATTTATGTTTTTATTTTATTTTATTTTGTGCAGGTGGAAAACGCCAAACTTTGAAAGCGACGCTACGTATTGCGTCATGACCAGTTTGACTGTAGGCTGTCTTTTTCATCCAGTGAGAAGAGAATGCTAAAAATAGCTACGTCACCATGGCAGCAGGTCATGGGACCAGAACTTTCCTGTGTGGTTACCGCTGAAGACAGAGGAAACCGTTCGGTCCTTTCCTTTGCGTCTTTAAAAAATTCTTAAAAATCAGAAAATGTTTTTTTTCTTAAAATTTTTTTTTAAAAAGAGGAATGATAGCTGTGAGTGTATGCTGTAATGCAATGCGTTGGGATTTATAGTTTGCCATATATCCGTTTTTTTTAAATGGATCTCATCGCGAAATAGAGAATTTTGTGAAATTTAAAAATTTAATTTCTCGTAAACTAAATCGGAAGTCAAAAAAAAAGGGTGACGAGTTGCAAAAATTCGGTCATGGTCCTACATGCGTACAAAGTTTCGTGGTTCTGTTGCTGTTAGTGTGTCCGGAACGCGAACCAATAGCACTTTTTTGCTTACCTTAACTTTGAAATACAATAGCTCTTGAAGTATCACCAGAATCGAAAAACGGTTTATTTCAGCGTGTTCTCCAAATAATTCTACACAACGATGTAAATTTCATATTTTTGTGTTTAATACTTTTTGCGCTGCGAGTTAGGAAAGCGCGAGTGTTGCGAAATTTCTAAAACAGCGACAGCGGCAGTTACTTTTTTCAGAATGAGAGATATTAAAGATCTGGTTAAAAAGGAGTACGATTTTATGTAACCCATTTTGGTGAGCTTGAGAGAAAGTGAAAATAAAACCGCTCAAAGTAAAACAATTTTGCGTGAGCATCCAGAACTTTACTTTTCTTATCTTGTCGTTATTGTACTTGAGATAGCCTCTTCTAAACAACACTTGAGAAATTTTAGAATTAAAATTTTCAGTGACCTTTAGCAGAAATTAAATAAAGTCTGCAAAATTTTTTAAAACATGATAATCTTTTTTGTTAGTTTTTCTTGCAGTACATATAACAAAGGGTGATTCAAAATTCTCGATCCATTTTAATGAAATTACACTCTAACTTCTCTCTTTTACAGGTCATATGAATCATGCTGACAAAAGAGGAGAAAATAGCAGTCGTTCGTGGATGGTTGAAAGGCTTAGTCCACGCCGAGGTCCAGGAGGAGTTGAGACTGATATTTCAGAAACTCTGTCGAACAAAAGCGAATATTAGGATCCTGGTGAACAAATTTTGCAGAACAAGAAGTGTATTGGATGAGAAGTGTACAAGAAGTGTATTGGATGAGAAGTGTACAAGAAGTGTATTGTATTCCGGCAGACCAGCGACATCGGCCGAGACTATGATAAACATACAGGAAGCAATCCAACGGAGCCCTTGTACCTCCACACGCAGACTCAGTAGGTAGACAGACAACTGCGTGGAGAACCCTACGCTTCATTCTTCAGAAGCGTGCCTACCATGTCCAGGTCGTTCATTCGCTTGAGGATGAAGACTATGCTCTCGCCAGTCTATGTGCTACGATCTTCTGGAGGCTGTGGAACACCAGAACCTGTAGGATCACCTATTGGTCAGTGATGCGGCCACCTTTCACATGTGTGGAATGGTAAACCGCCACAACAGCAGGATATGGGCGGATGAACAAAAAAAAAAAAAGTTTTGTTTTTGTTTTTGAGGATAGATATGTTGCCAATTAATTATCCTTTCCTTTACCTGGGATTGCTCTAAGATATGTTGATGACATCATTGTCATTAACATTGCGGTCTTTTTGCGTTGCGCCACTGACTTGTGTCCTGACGACCTTACCCTAGAAAAAAACAACAGATCGTCTACTTATGTTTGTTACCTCGATTTAGAGGTTCAGGTGGACGAGGAGGGAAGAGGTGTGGTGAATTTATTTGATAAAAGAAACTCTTTTGAGTTTGATATCATTCACTACACTCACTGGTCATCCAATATTGCAAAAGTTATACATGGCAATCTACTCATCTCTCAGTTTCATAGAATAGCTAAAACTTGCTCTACACAGCTCTTACTTGGAAAAAAATCTGAAAGCTCTTCTTTCTAAATTGCAATCTAACAATTTTCCTAAAAATTTCTTAAGACATCATTTTAACCATTTAATTTTGAACTATAATTCGGTGTCCAAGAGTTTCAAGTTACACATTGACATGCTTTATTAACCTAGGACCTAACAATTTTAAATATATAGGTAACATTAAGTGCTATTTGGTGGGTCCCTAATAGCTGAAGATCTTATCTACATACACAGTTTTGCATCTTGTCAATTCACACATTTTTTGGCTTACCAGGTAGTTGATTAACCGTGACCACCTTTTTTATCAGTAAATATATTTGGGTTCTTGTGGGTGCTCTGTCCAGTCTTGTTTGACTTTTTGTCATGGCGGGTTTTGTTCTGCCGGTAAGCTTTTAGTTCTTTTTTTAGTTTTATAAATTTGATTCTTGGAATTTTTGTGTTTATTAGAATTTGGTTTTGTGGCCTAGGGAGCATGACCAACCTACAATTTTGGCTTGCCTTGTCGTTTTGTTGGTACTAGAAAGGCCACTCCCACAAGTTGATGCTCTCCTGATGACGGCAACCTTATCCCTTTTTTCACTTGTTTTGAAATTTTTGTATTTTTATTATAAACTGTAATATTTTCATTCTCTCTCTCTCTATATATATATATACTAAAGAGCAAAGCCGAAAACATAAGAAAAACTTTAGAATTTAAAACTAAAGTTGCAAAATAACCTGAAGATCAAAACGCGCAACGCAGCAGTTATGAAAATTCAGAATTCACATTCTATTAAGAAGAGACTGAAGCAAAAAAAATTTTTGACTCATACCGAGTACAACATAGAAAAGGTTATGTATTGACCGGTGTGAGTAAAAAGAGAAAGAAAGAACAACTGAATGTAGAAAGTGTCGATAATACTGAGCCTTGGCTTTATCAAGGACCAGCAAAAACTCTGCATTTTCTCACTTCCACAAAGACCTATTTGGAAATGGGTTTCTGCAAAGTCATAGATGCAAGTAATAAGCCCACCAAAAAAAAAAAAAAAAATTAAAATATATATATATATATATATGTCATGACCTCCGCAGAGCTGTATGACCAAGCTTTAGTTAACAATTTAGCTTGCATCCATAACTTTCCTGGCCCGACCCATACTCTTCATCTGTTACTATTAAACAGAAAGAAGATGATTATATATATATATATATATATTCTATTAAGAAGATACCTAAGCAAAAAAATACATATATAATTTTGACTCACACCAAGTACAACATAGAAAAGGTTATGTATCTACCTGTGTGAGTAAAAGGAGAAAAGATAAAAAAATAAAATAAAACAACTGAATGTAGAAGGTGTCGAGAATACTGAGCCTTGGCTTTATCAAGGACCAGCAAAAACTCTGCATTTTCTCACTTCCACAAAGACCTAGTTGGAAATGGGTTTCTGCAAGGCCATAGATGCAAGTAACATTCCCACCTAAAATTGTTTTAAAAAATATATATATGTCATGTCCTCCGCAGAATTGTATGACCTAGCACTAGTTAACAATTTCGCTTGCATCCATGAACCTTCCTGGCCCGACCCATGCTCTTCATATGTTACTATTAAACAGCGAGAAGAAGATTAAAGAGAACTCAAGCTGTGAGAGTGACATAATAATTAGAAATAATTTTCAGCTATAACGAAATGCCAAGTTCGTTTGAGAGAGAATTTAAACCTGAAAAACAATGCAAAAGAAATCCAAATTTTTTCATTGCAATTAAAAAAAGGAAATATTAATTTTTAAAAAACAGATTTTTGAAAGAAAACTTGAGTCTAAAACCCCTACTCTATAACTTATGACAGCACGAAAACGAGAATAAGTTAAAGACAATAATTAACTAAAGAAAACTTTGTGAAAGTTATATGACTTAAACAGTTAGTTGCAATATGTACAAAGTATTTCAGCAGTGCTTTAAGTGCATAATTAATTAGTTATTAAGAACTTAACTACTTTGAAAATACAGCGCAAAGAAAAGGAACAAGCTTAGCCATCTGCTGTTCCTAGGTTCCCCAAAAGACGCGCAAAGTTACAAAGAAAAGAAAGAGTTAAAACCCACAAAAATGTTAACAGACAAGCCAGTGCCTAAAAGCTGAAAAGCAAAAAATCAACAGAGAAAAAGTACATGAAGTACAAACATTGAACTTATAAAACCTAAAACCCAAAAACAAGGAAGAGAGCTTACCTCTTGTGCGACGAAACTTTCTCCTCACAAGAGTAAAACATGGCTGACCTCTTCCGCCACTCCCTAGTCGCTGGGGGGCAGTGTGGGTGGGGCTGATGGCCTCCTCATACAGAAAGAAACCAACTCGCGGAGATTTTAACCTGAGAAAAAAATATATAAACTTAAGACTGTGGATCTGTATGATCAGAAAGAGCAGAATTAACTCTCCAGAATACATGAGAAATATTATAAAATACACGAGTAGTGTATTTAATAATCTTTGCATGTATTAAATCACCTTAGTGAGCTTCTATAGATTAATCAGAATCTTATTAATTTTAATGTTGGTTTTACTATTTTTAGTATAGCTATCCTAGTGATGAATAACTAGTTTTCTTTTTTATTTGTTTTTATTTTCTTTTATAAACAGATTTTTAAGCTTTTTTTTTGTGATTTTGTTTATATTATTTAATTTTTTGTTTTAATAGGACCTTCATATCCATAGCACTAAGGTTCCTTTAGGTAGTTAATAGGCATCCTCTAGCCAACTTCCTTACGGCTTTGATTGGTCAGAATCATATTATTAACTGTGTAGAAAATTAAAGCAGATCTGCCAACCTTACTCTATTATTCAGAATAATTTTTCTTAAAGTTCTTTTGATGAAAGAAGAAGGAATTTCGTTCTCTAGAAAACTATCTAATAGTATATTAATGTGGTAATTGAAGTCCAAATTGTTGCTGCAAATTCTTGAAATTCTTAGGACCTGAGAAATTAGTACATTCTCAATTACTTTGGTTGATATGTTATTATTCCAGTGTAGATATTTAATTACTTTGAAAGGAAAATTAACTCTTTTATCAAAGAGGCTAATAGATGGGTTACCTCTGTTGAGCTTAATGCTTAAGTCTAGGAACTCAAGTTCCTGATTACTGTGGTTGGTTTTACATAAGTTAAGAGAGCTAGGATAGATATTATCAAAATCACTCTCTATAACTTCTGAATTATTGATACACAGCAGATCATCAATATATCTAAAAGTGTAAAGGTAGTTATCTGAGCAGGTGGGGTGATTTTTAATGAATTTATATTCCTTAAAGAACAGGAATAGATTAGCGATATTCGTGGACGTTGATGTTCCCATGGGAATACCGTTCACTTGCTTATAGAGAGTATTATTATATAGGATATGGTTATTTTTTATGCAGCAATTGAGATAAGAGTTCCAAGTTCCTACATTAACAAATTGGTTAAGTTTAAATTCTGCATACAGCTCTTTAAAGGTAGTGATTATATCTGATAGAGGCAGATTAGTATATAGGTTTTCAAAATCATAACTATTAATATCTAGGGGACAAACTTTGAGAATAGTAGAAATTACTTCTGCATTATTGTTAATTATCCAAAAATCTCTGTACATCAAGTTAGTACAGTTTCTAATGTGTTTCAAAACCTTCTTTAAGACATCTTCAAAAGCAAGATCTATTTTCTTTTTATGACTCCTTACTCCACTAGCTATGAACCTGAACTTCACAGGATCCTTATGAAACTTAACCGTTGCAAAAAGAAATGGAAATTCAGGCCCATATCTTCTAGTTTGTGGAATTTTAAGTTTCTTGAAGAATGCCTTAAACCGATTTTCTAACTGCTTGGTAGAATAACTTACGGGCTCGTATGTTACTCTATTATTGAGTTCCATAGTTAACAATTCAAAATAGAACTTCTTACAGATAATTGCAAAATTATTGCTAGCTTTATCCGTAGTAGTAAAAATAAATTGGTCTTGTAGTCCCCCACCCACACTGCCCCCCAGCGACTAGGGAGTGGCGGAAGAGGTCAGCCATGTTTTACTCTTGTGAGGAGAAAGTTTCGTCGCACAAGAGGTAAGCTCTCTTCCTTGTATTTGGGTTTTAGGTTTTATAAGTTCAATGTTTGTACTTCATGTACTTTTTCTCTGTTGATTTTTTGCTTTTCAGCTTTTAGGCACTGGCTTGTCTGTTAACATTTTTGCGGGTTTTAACTCTTTCTTTTCTTTGTAACTTTGCGCGTCTTTTGGGGAACCTAGGAACAGCAGATGGCTAAGCTTGTTCCTTTTCTTTGCGCTGTATTTTCAAAGTAGTTAAGTTCTTAATAACTAATTAATTATGCACTTAAAGCACTGCTGAAATACTTTGTACATATTGCAACTAACTGTTTAAGTCATATAACTTTCACAAAGTTTTCTTTAGTTAATTATTGTCTTTAACTTATTCTCGTTTTCGTGCTGTCATAAGTTGTAGAGTAGGGGGTTTTAGACTCAAGTTTTCTTTCAAAAATCTGTTTTTTAAAAATTAATATTTCCTTTTTTAATTGCAATGAAAAAATTTGGATTTCTTTTGCATTGTTTTTCAGGTTTAAATTCTCTCTCAAACGAACTTGGCATTTCGTTATAGCTGAAAATTATTTCTAATTATTATGTCACTCTCACAGCTTGAGTTCTCTTTAATCTTCTTCTCGCTGTTTAATAGTAACAGATGAAGAGCATGGGTCGGGCCAGGAAGGTTCATGGATGCAAGCGAAATTGTTAACTAGTGCTAGGTCATACAACTCTGCGGAGGACATGTCATATATATATTTTTTAAAACAATTTTAGGTGGGAATGTTACTTGCATCTATGGCCTTGCAGAAACCCATTTCCAACTAGGTCTTTGTGGAAGTGAGAAAATGCAGAGTTTTTGCTGGTCCTTGATAAAGCCAAGGCTCAGTATTCTCGACACCTTCTACATTCAGTTGTTTTATTTTATTTTTTTATCTTTTCTCCTTTTACTCACACAGGTAGATACATAACCTTTTCTATGTTGTACTTGGTGTGAGTCAAAATTATATATGTATTTTTTTGCTTAGGTATCTTCTTAATAGAATATATATATATATATATATATATATATATATATATATATATATATATATATATATATATATATATATATCATCATCATCATTGTCAACTATTATCAATATACTGCTGGACGAAGGTCTCCCCAAGTTTCCTCCACAACGGTCTGTCTTGTGCCAGTCTCCTCCATGTCACTCCCGCATACTTTCGAATTTCATCCACCCATCCCCCATGTGGTCTTCTTCTGGGTCCTTTCCTGTCCCTTGGAATCCAATCTAAAATTTCGGCAGTCCATCGATGGTCTGTCCTTCTGGCAGTACGTCCAGCCTATTGCCATTTCAGCGATTTAACTCTGCTCGTGATGTCTTCCACTCTTGTCATTTTTCGGATCCACGAGTTTCTCTTCCTGTATCTTCTGGTTAGAGCAAGCATACACCTCTCCATGCTTCTTTGAGTTGTCTGCAGCCTTTGTATGTCTGTTTCAGTCAAGGTCCACGTCTCTGCACCATACGTAAGCACTGGAAGGGTTCATTGATCAAACACTTTTCTTTTAAGACATAATGGCATATTGCTGTTAAAAATTATGCTGTTTCTTCCAAAAGCTCTCCTGGCAAGTTTTGTACGCCGATTAATTTCTTCATCAATGTGACCGTCACTTGATATCTGCTGTACAAGATAAACGTACGGGTCTGTTATCTCCAGCTTTTCTCCATCAATCGATAAATCTTCATTTCTTGTAAAAGCATTGAACATCACTTTTGTCTCCTGAAATTTCATTTTTAATCCCACTTCTTTACTCTTGTCAGCAAGTTCCTGGATCATACTCTGCACCTCTGATGGGGTAGTTGCAAAAATGACTACGTCATCAGCAAAACAAAGGTGGGTTAGATAATCTCCATTAATCTTTATCCCTTTGTTTTCCCAGTTCAGTGATTGAAAGACATTTTCCTATGTGGCATTAAAGAGCTTCGAAGATATGGTGTCACTTTGTCTCACTCCCTTTCGAATTTTTATGTGTGATGTATTTTCAAACAGCCGAATCTTTGCACTTGCGTTTTCATAGATGTTATTAATAATATTAATGTATGCATCTTCAATACCACAGGATTTCAGAGCCATTGTAACTGCTGATGGTTTCACAGAATCAAAGGCTTTTTCATAATCGATAAAAGCCATTCACAATAAAAGTTCATATTCCCTCGCTCTTTCAATTAGTTCTCTCAGTACGTGGATATGATCTATTGTGCTGTAGCCACTCCGGAATCCAGCTTGTTCTCTCGGTTGAGCCATGTCCAGTGTTACCTTCAAGCGTTGGGAAATAACTTTAGTGAAGATTTTATAAACCACTGATAGGAGGCTGACAGGTCTGTAGTTCCTGAGATCCTCAATGTCACCTTTTTTTTATGTAGAAGGATCATTGTAGCGTTGTTCCACTCCTCAGGAATCTTCCCTTCATTAAGGCATTGAACGAAAATTTGGGCGAGTACTGTTTCGATTTCTCCACTAGCTTCTTGTATAATGTCTACAGTAATTCCATCTTCTCCTGGAGCTTTTCCCCGCTTCATGTTCTTGATTGCATGTGCAACTTCTGCTGGGAGGACTGGAAGAACTCTGGTACTGGTACCTTTCATGATGTCTGCAGTACATGTATCATCCCTTTCATATAATGTGGAGTAGAAATCTTTCACTCTTGTCAAAATTTCGCCTCTATTACTTGTTACAGAACTATCTTCCTTTCTCAGTGCCATAATCTGTTTTCTTCCCTTACTGAGATGTCCCTTTGCTATCTTTAGGCTTTGGTTGTTTTCAATTGCTTCCCTCACTAGTTCACAGTTGAATTTCTTTACGTCTTCAGTGATACTTTTTCGCACTGTCTTTGTAACGTATACTCTAGATTCAGTTTCCTTTTGATTTTACTATCTCTTGTTATTTTATTTTCCTATGCAAATTATCTTCTCACTTAACGAGATGTTATTTCTCCCGCTGAATTATATGTGGCAACGAGTGTAAGTCATGACGTGGTGGCATGCAGTATATATAGGCGCGTTCAACTATACCGAAAAAGCTTCGTTTTATGTGATAGGTTCTTCTTAATTATTGTTATGCGATTCTACGAAAGTTCGGATATTCAGTAGTCGTGTGATTTGTTGAGTGTGTGTTTGATAATACCAGGAGCTCTCCAATAAAAGGTTTAAAGTGAGTACGTTTTCTCAGTTCATATTATTGTCAGACCTCTGTCTGGCCGTTAAGTCTCTTTCATTAAGTGTCTCCATTAAGTCCAGGGTAATTGTGTTTACCGCTCTAATAAGGAGCCTTCAAGGTACTGATGTACTAAAACCGAAGTTGTAGTACTGATATTCTGGATAATGAGGAACGCTGAGTAAAAAGAAGTTCCATATTCAATGAATTTATTGCACGTGCGAGTCTTACCTAAACAAACTCTAGCACTTTGAAGATTAGGTACACTTTAGCTACGTCAAGTAGTCTTCCAATTACCCTAACGTGACTTAACGTAAGCTTCCCTGCACTACACGTCCAGCGGAAGACTTTATTCATTATATCTTGCATAGCTCTATATATTCCACTTTGGAAGTCACATCTTCTTTAGTTGTCCTCATCTCTCTTCTTTTTTGCATCAACATTTTGGTTTTTCCTGATTATTTGTTCACATGCAACTTGTTCTTAGACTCAGCTATTTTTGCTGCTGTTTCCATTAAAGCCTTGGTTAGTTTTCTGTTAATTTCAGAAATATCCACTTCTTCCGATGTTAGGCCTTCTAAAGCAGAGAATCTGTTCTTCAGTTCCAACTTGAAGGTATTATGGTGTTTTTTAAGGTTAGTTATGTCAATACATTTTGTTTGTCTTATGAGCCTGCCACGTTCGAGTTTAGTGTTGAGGTGCATCTTACATCTCACCAATCTGTGGTCACTACCTGTGTTGAACTTGTTCAGCACACTGCAGTCTTCTATGGCGAATTTTTTGTTACACATAATAAAATCAATTTCACTTGTCGTCCCATTTGGATGTCTCCATGTCCATTTCCTGTGTGGCTTTTTCTTTTTGAAAAAAGGAGTTCAAGATGAAAAACCCTTCTGCTTCTGCAAACTCAAGGAGAGTATTTCCACGCTGGTTTCTGTTGACGTGACCGAATTTACCTACTGACGTTTCATTCTGTTGCCGTTGCCCTATTTTTGCATTGAAATCTCAAATAATTATCTTCAAGTGCTGCTTACCTTTATTATTTAGATCACGAATTTCCTCATAGAATTCTTTAATTTCTTCTTCAGGATGACTTGTGGTGGGTGCATAAGTTTGGATAATCTGAGCCTTGTTTCTTCTCGAGAGTTGGATAACGAGTCGTGCAGCTCTGTCAGAGGAACTTTCAACTTCTACAACTTTATCCTTCAGTTTCTTGTTTATTATAAATCCAACACCACTAATTCTGCCAGTATCTATCCCACGATAATAGAAGAGATGTCCACTTTTCAGTTCAATGAGATCTTCTCCTTTTCTCCTTACCTCACTTAGCCCGACGATGTCCCACTTGATCCTTTGTAGTTCATCTTCCACTTCAAGAAGCCTTGAATCAGAAGATAGGGAGCGTCCAGTATACGTAGCCAAGGTCAGCATCAGATGGCAGCCTAGTTCGGTCCTCCGGGTATTCTTAGCACCCTCTGCCTTCATGGCGCACTGGCAGCTGCCTTGGCCAGGTACACTCCAGCTGCCGGAGACTGAGGGCCAAGATTTAAGTTGTGGAGTCATTTTGGAGGGGTTTGGCCATAACTCACCACGCTGGCCAAGCGGGTTGGTGAGTGTGGGATAGCATTTCCTTTAATCCCGATGGTATAGTTGTACCGCTATTGGCGGTCGTCAGAGCCCCTTTAGTGAGAACAGGATGCACCACGAGAAGGCGGGGTTGACATTTGTCAAGGAGAGGCTGTGATGTTACGCATCAGCTGACCTTACATCCCATATATATATATATGTTGTTTTTCTTAAGAAATCACATCTCTTTCTTCTTTTAAAAAAACTAGGATACTTATATATATATTTGTTTTTTTTTTCCCATGAAGAAAGAAATGTGATTTCTGTTAAGAAATAAGAAATCCAAGGGTGCTGCTGACTTTCCCTATTTTTTCCTGAGCAATACTTTAGGCCGAAGAAGGGCTTTTTCTTTTCTTTTTTTTTTTCTTTTAATACTGCAAACATTTCTATTAAGCCTTGTTATGTCCATTCCAACGTATTCAAACTAACATAATAATGAAAGATGTTCTTCATAGAAAACATTCTTGGATAATTATTACTTAATTGTCTAATAATATACCATTTCATAACTTCACTTTTCTTAAAATAAAAGGACTGTCGTTATCCTTATAGTTTAGCTAAAGTTGAATTTGAAGAAGAAAAGAAAAGGTGTCCCTTAGGGTGGGGATCCAGACCCCTTGGACCCATTCCTGGCTGCGCCACTGTGCTTTCGTGTATTGCAACATTAATTTTTTTTTATTTGGGGGGGGGAATGAAGGGTGGTCACAAAGATAAGTTGGTGGGTTATAGCCCACGTTAGCCCATCTGTAGTGACAAGCCTGCTAATCTTTCTTGAGCTTCTGAAATTCCAGCTCAGACTGGTAGCCAAGAAGGACCAGAATGTCGAAAGTAAGGCTCGCGAGTTTTTAATAACTGTCGACAGAGAGGCGCTACGCGCACGCCAGCTTTCGTACACAAGTGCGTTTCGTAAACAAATGAACAATGCGGAGTAAACTATTAATACTTCTTTGTATTTCCACCTATTACATACAAACATGGACTGTAATCACTAAAAAGGCAAAAATTAGGATTTCTGCGGAGATGTACGTTTTTCGGTATCTGAAGGTTGAAAGCCGCTTTTTTTTTTTTTAAAACTTCTTGTTCTGGTCTTCTGTTAAGGCACCTGACTCGTAGACCGAATTCCTGTACAATATGTATACGATATATGAAGAAGTTTTAGGAAGGGAGTGACTGACCCCAGGTTTAACAAGAAAGTTGACACCGAATTTTTGGGTGTAATAAGCACGTCTTTTGAATCCGTTCTGACGCAAATTAAATTCATCAAAGCTATTCAAAGTCAATGGAACCGGTAAGGAAAACAATAGATCTGACCAAAGAAAGAAGATTTTCAATCGGGTTTTTAATCCCTCAGATATTGTTGTAAACGGAATCGTGAGCTTACGAACTCTTAGAAACACAGATATCGACAAAAATAAGATGAGGCTTTACGTCCCCTGGTGGGAAAACCATGCATTATTTTAGGAAGAAAGTATTCTCAAAAGGTTTATCCGTATAAGCGGTATCGGTCAAAGAAAAAATTAGTCGAGTTTTCAGGAACCCAGATTTTGCAACAAATACTTCAGAAGCAGAAATTAACACATCTGACCCCTGGTGGCTAAACCATTCTTTACCAAACATTAGAAATTATGTGAAAAATATTTTCCATCAGGTGTTGTATGCGATACAGGAAGAATTTTTCAAATCAGAGCTTTAGGAGCAGAAATAACGCAGAAAACGCAATTTACCTTTATGCCCCCTAGCGGAAAGTCTATGATTTACTTGAAAATTTTGAATTTATATGAAAAACATGTCACACTAGAAACACTATCCAACAAAGGAGGAATTTTTTAAATTGGACTCCTAGAAGAAGAGATATTGACAAAAATAAGATGTACATCTACGCCCCCTGTCGTAGAAACCATGCGCTATTTTAAAAAGAAATGTTTCTAAAAGGTTTGTCGACATGAGTAGTATGTGCAACAAAGGACGTTTGTTTCAATCGAGAATTTAGAAGCTCATATTTTACTGCAAATGCAACAGAAGCGGAAATTAAGATTTACGCCCCCTGGTGGCCGAACTATTTTTTTACAAAAATTAGAAATTATGTACAAACGATTTCCCATCAGGAGCTGTATCCGGTGCAGAAATAATTTTTCAAATCGGAGATTTAGAAGCAGAGATATAGGGGGAAACGCAATTTACCGCTACGCCCCCTAGCGGATCGTCTATGAAGTACTTGAAAATTTTGAAATTATATGAAAAACATGTCAGACGGAAAACACTATCCAACAAAGAAGGAATTTTTCAAATCGGACTCCTAGAAGTAGATATATTGGCAAAAATAAGCTGTACATCGACCCCCTGGTGGAGAAACTGTGGAATATTTTAAGAAGAAAATATTCCAAAAAGGTTCATCGATGTGAGTGGCATCAGTCCACGAAAGAATTTTTTTAATCGATGTATTAGAAGCTACTATTTTATGGCAAATACATCAGAAGCAAAAATTAACACTTACGCCCCCTGGTGGCCAAAGTATCCTTTACCAAAAAATTTGAAATTATATGCAAAAGATTTTCCATCAGGAGATGTATCCTCTGAAGAATTTTTTTTTCAAATCGGAGTTTTAGAAGAAGAGTTATCGGAGAAATGTAATTTACTTTTACGCCCCCTAGCAGAAAATCCATGCGTAATTTGAAAAAGTAACTATATCTAAAATACTCTTCGACATAAATGGAATCGAAAGATATAATTTTTTTTTCAATCGGATGTTTAGAAGCAAATGTGTGGAATAAAACGTATTTTTGAATTCGACATTATCTGCATTTACGCCCTCTACCGGCGAAATTGTACATCGTAAAAAAAAAAACGAAATGAAGGATCATCATTTGCATATTTCAAGCTTCCTAATGCAAAAAGAATTTTTCAAATCGGACTAATAGTTGCTGAGATATCGTGGGTACAGACGGACGGACAAACCGATAACAGAAGCACGATCTTTTTTTACAAAAGACGTGCTAAAAACTACGAACTACTGTATATGTTTGGGGTCCAATATATACCCTTCGTATTTCTCTAGATCACTTAACTGCAGAATATTGCCCACTCTGTACTTTAACCACTTCGTAATTACAAAAATTAATCGACTTTTTTTCATGGAAAACGTAGAACCATGATTTTTTATCATTACTGTCTGTTTAAACACGGAAATTACAAAGAATTATTTGCACTCGATTTAAATAATTTCAAATTGTAGCACTAAGTAAAAACGTTATTTTCTTTATATTCTCCTTGGCCGCATAATATTTTTTACGTAGGACTACGTCTAACTTCGCTGATAGTATAGGGCGACTTACGGCCGACCACCTGTGACAAAAATAGGTCCCAATTGAAATCATTACAGCGTTAAAAATACGTGCCGCACACAAATCATGTTAGCATGTTCGTAAACAGCGTGGAGTCCAATTCGCGTACTGCGCACAATATATCGCGTGCGCGACGCTCCCCATGTGCGGGGGAGATGATGCAATATTTCTGGGTGGCCGCCACATTTGACTCAGTCTATCTCGGCAACCGTGAGTGCAACACGACTATGCGTCGTATCCTTTTAAAGCTCTCGACGAGATCTATTCTAATATACGAAGAACATTTCCCAGCGGTTTGAACTGAACATTTTGAAAATTGTTTTCTTGTGAACCGGTGAACACTTTTGATAAAGTCGTGGTGTATCTGGACAACCGTGAGTGCAAAACGACTGTGTTTGGTATCGTTTCAAAGCTCTCGACGAGATCTATTCAAATATATACACTGCTAGCCAACCAAAATGCAACACCAAGAAGGAAGCATCCGATTGGCCTGAAATTCGCAGCATGCGTCGCCCGCGAGAGGACATGCAAACGACTAGCATTGCATGACATACGCAAATCATGTGCACCCGGCACGCCACCGAGGAACACTATAAGAAGGGTGCACAGAAGGCGGGGTGTAAGTAGTTGAAGTATGTTGTGCTGCTTGACCTGTGCGTGGGAAGCTTCCTGATGCCTCGTCGCAGGATACGGCAGTCATTCCAGCACGTTTCAGAGTTTGACGGAGGACGAATAGTGGCTTATAGCAACAGCGGTTTATCGTACCGAGACATCGGTGCCCGTGTGGGGCGACATCCAGCCACAGTGAGGCGAGTATGGATTCGGTGGGTGCAGGACGGACGGACCGACGTGAGCCATTGCCGCAGCCGCGGCACACCATTGTACGAGAGGACCGGCATGTTGTGCGGCGGACATTGACAGCTCGCACCGCCACATCACGAACGTTAGCGCAGGAATTAGGGTGTGTTGCGCAACAACCGTGTCAGCACGTACCGTTCGACGTCGTCTGAAGGAATGGGGACTTGTCGCACGGCGCCCATTGCTCCGATTACCATTGACGTTACACCACCGGCGAGTGCGCGGCAGTGGGCCCTTGCCCGCCGCACCTGGACTACCGAATAGCACGACATTGTCTTCTCTGACGAACCCAGCTTCTGCCTGTAACACCACGATGGTCGAATTCACGTGTGGCGGCACGGCGGTGAGAAACTTTATGACGCCTGTACTTTGCATCGCCATACCGGTCCGTCGCCTGGCGTTATGGTTTGGGGCGCACGTGGATATAACACCCGTACCCCTCATGTACGCATCGCCGGTACACTCAACAGCCACCGCTACATCTCCGATGTTTTGGAGCCTGTAGTCCTCCCTTACCTGCGGGATCTGCCGGCGGCCACGTTTCAACAGGCCAATGCACGCGCGCACGTGGCACGCATCGTGCAACAATTCTTCCCGACCCACCAGGTTTCACTGCTGCCGTGGCCCGCCTGTTCTCCTGATATGTCGCCCATCGAACACGTCTAGTCGTTGATCGGCAACCGAGTGGCCCGGCAAGCACCATCCGCGGCTACGCCTGATGAACTGTGGCAACGTGTGGAAGCATCCTGGATCGACATACCCCAAGCCCACATCCAAAGCCTCTTTCGTTCGATGCCGAGGCGTGTAGCGGCCGTTATTGCCAGCCATGTGGGCCACACGAACTATTGATGTCTGCGTGTTCCGCAAGTCGCACGGGCCTGTAAGGTGAATCGTTTCATCTTTGTATCTGTTGTTATGTGTCCAGTAAATCTGGCTTTGCTATCTCGTGTCCTTCTTGGTGTCGGATTTTGGGTGGCCAGCAGTGTAAAAAACATATCTTAGTGGTTTAAACTAAAATTTAACAAATTGTTTTCGTGTGAACGTGTTAACATTTTCGACAAAAAATGCTGCCGAATTCGCAGAATGAACGGACTGCAGTCGAACGAACTAGAGAGTATTGAGAACGTCTAAAAGCAGCCGCCGCCAAACAAAAATCCAACACACCGATCGTATAGTCCTACGTTCCAAACTGACGGCTCAATCAGAACCAAGCCTACCTGTTTTTTCTTTTTTTTTTTTTTTAATGAAAGCTGTCAAATCACTTAAAGCTTATATACAACAGTTCCATTTACCATTCTTCTAGACACTGCGTTTAAACTTTTGTAACCATGGCAAAATTAAGTAAATTACATTTGAGATATGTAAAACTTCTTGAACATAGCGTTTTGATCCTAATCTATGCAAGGACAGCGAGATAATCATAAAAGCATTAGGTGACAATGTATGAATTCTGAAATACTCGAATTCACATTTCTAAGTGTTCACCCGAATAAGTTAAAGTTGTTAAGGAGGCATTCGCTCCCCCCCTTCCCCCGTATATGTTTATGAGAAGTTTGTATTTTATCAGTACAAAAGTTACGCCTCAGAAGTTTGGTGATTCATATGAGCTAACAAGACGGAAATGGGACTCATTCAAGCTGGCGCACAATTTTGGTTTGTAAATTTTTTTCTTGAAAATGTTTATTTCTTATGTTCGTTTAAGTATAGCTGTCTGGACACTACACAAATCAGTTCTTAATAACTTCACTTCTAAGCTAATCATGAGTCACTCAAATGACTTCAGAAAAGGTGACTTACTATTAGCCTTTATTCAGCAAAAACTTCTTTGGCACGACACAGTCTTCAACAGCATTAGTGAAAAAATCCTATTACTTGTTAGGGAGCGTTTAAAGAGAAACAAAAACACCAACTCTAAATATTAAAAACGCAGACGTCAAGAAATCACAACTTCAAATACTTCAAATTCCGCAACTACTATTATATCATCATACTACCATAATCTCCACATTTTTGCTTCTGCTCAAACATTATTATAACGTTCAGTTCTCATCGGACACATACACACGTCATACGTTCCGACCTCAAGGTGTTGCCAACCATACTCTGGCGAGAGAGAAGATTTCACGTTAAGTTTGAAAAAATGCTAAGGAGAACGAACTCAAATTTACATAGAGAAAAAACTAAAAAGGAAAGTAAAATGAGAGTATATGTCACATATTGACGAATGGAAATGCTGCCGAAAACAGCCAATAAGTTTTGTTGAATTCTGTTACGAAATTTGGAATTTGAGAACCATTTGCAAATTTCTTCCGAGCACTTAAATGGGATGTCGTCATAGGCGCAGCTGCTTCGGGTCCTCGGGTCCGGACCTCCTTGAGGGGGATTGAGTATGAAATTGAAGCGATATATATATATATATATATATAATAAAAAAAGTTTTTTTCCAGAAATGTTTTTTTTTTAATTTTTTTTAATTTTTTGACTTTTAAAGATTTTGGGCTTAATCCCACTTGGAGTATTTCTTTTAAAATTCGTACTCAATCTCCTTGAGGGGGATTGAGTACAAATTAAATGTTCTTTTTTCATTTTTTGACTTTTAAAGATTTTGGGCTTATTCCCTCCTGGAGTAATTTTTCCGTGAGGCTTTCTCCGTTGAACCAAATCCATACCCTCCTCCCCCTCCATCTTCCTTCCCCTTAAGAAATTTCTGGCTACGCCACTGGATTTCGCATTCGATTCATCCTTAGTCTGTGTGTTAGTGAGTTCACACTTACAAATACCAGATACTTCTGTTTATTTTACACTTGAAAAGATTCGAAAACCAGCGAACATCTTTGGATCATTTGCGAAAATGCAGAAACTTCCATTGAATTTCTTCTGTTGGTTCTTTTTTTTTTTTTTTTTTTTTTTTTTGATTGAAGGTTTAACGAACACCGTGAGCAACTCAATGGGCTATAAGCAGTCGCCCGTGCCTAATTTAGGACCACTGGTTCCAGGGAAGGGAGAGAGCCAGTGCCATAAGACAAACAAAACATCCATGCCTCACAGGGTTCGAACCCAGACCCATCATGAACGAATGATAGGAAGCCAGTGCTTTGACCACTGCTCCACCTGGGCGACTGATTTTTGTTTACCCCGACAGCAGTGAAATAGAGGCCAGAGTAGTTGAAAATGGTTATTCGTCACGAGGTTGTCTGAAAGATTTCATGCCGCAGTTTTATTGTCTTCTTAGATTACAGACTCTCAAAATGACCCTCAAACACTTTGGCGAAAAAAATTTTGGACGAGATTTGTCATTCATTAACTGAAATGAAGCGCACACGCGATGTAGTGATATGTACTCTAAATTAACTTTCCTTTTTGGTTCCTATTATCTATGTCAATTTTTGTTCATTTTCCTTTAGCAGTTTCTGACTTAACGCTACATTGTTTCGCTCTTGATGAATGTCTTGTGGCAACCTGAATTGAGGTCAAGCGTAGAATGATGTATGTGTTCAACACAGATAAGAATGATGTTTGCAATTGTATAGCTTCTGTCAGATAGCTGACTTTCGTCAGATGCGTTCTGCTGACTTCCGTCAGAGGTACTCTGCTGTCTTTCGTTAGATGTGCATGCCGTATGTTATCAAAAGTATTCGGACACCACAATGTTGTGGGACAAATGGCTTTATTATCGCTAGTCGGTCCACCATTTGCTTGTACGACAGCGGCAACACGTCGAGGCATACTATCAACAAATTTCCAGTAGGTCTCAACAGGAATGGCTCATCATTCATCCAGCAAAACTGCTGCCAGAGTGGAGAGAGATGACGGCCGTTAAGGTCGATTTCATATCCGTCTCTCCATTTCATCCCAGAGGTATCCTATGGGATTAAGATTAGGACTCGTAGCCGGCCAGTCTAGCGATTCCACCTCATTTTCAAGAACCCAGTCCTTCACACGCCGTGCAGTGTGGCAGGGAGGTAGATCAAGTTAGAAGAGACAACGATCATTTCCATAATACTGCCACATTTTTGGCAGGGCTGAATTATACAGAACACCGAGTGTTTTTAGAGTTCATAGTTCGTGATATAATATCCAACGGGAAGAGTTCCATCCATGGAAAACAACACCATACCATGACGGAACCTCCGCCGAAATGAACAGTTGGAAGAACACAATCCGACGGCAATCGTTCGCCGGGCTGTCGCCAAATCCAAACACGTCCACCAGACTGGAAGAGTAAAAAGCGTGACTCATTCCTCCAAAATATAGCTTTCCAGTCACTCACAGTCCAGGAACGACGGGAGACACACCACTCCAACCGGCCCATCGTAATCACGGTAGTGATGTGTAGCTTGTGTGCCGCTGCTTTACCATAATAACCCACACTGTGCAACTCTGTTCGGATAGTTATGGTACTAACATTTCATCCCAGAGGTATCCTATGGGATTACGGGCATTTCCTTCTTCAGCAGCGATGGAAACATCAGAGGAAGAACGGGATTTCTTAACATTTCTCAATATGATTCTTCTGCCATGTTCCGTCAGTTTGTGAAGCCTTCCTGACCCCTGTTGCTCCGTCCTGCTTCCATCTCTTCACGAGATCACTTACAGTAGATTTTTTTTATTGAAGGTTTAACGACCACCGTGAGCAACTCAATGACTTATAAGCAGTCGCCCGTCCCTAATTTAGGGCAACTGGTTCCAGGAAAGGGAGAAAGCCAGTTCCGTAAGACAAACACAACATCCATGCGTTACCGGGATTCGCCAGCGCTTAGACCACGGCTCCGCCGCAGTCGATTTTTGGCATGTTTGATTTAGCTGCAATGCTCCGCATGGAAACGTTACTCAAATGATATCCAATGACCATCCCACGCTGGAACTCGGAAAGTTCACGTCCACGCGGCGTATCCGCTTCAAAGTTACTAATAATGCGATCATCAGTTCACATGTAGAGGATTTTTAGGAAGGGAGTGTCTGACCCCAGGTCTTAAACAACCCTTAGAAATAGGAAGCTAGGAGATTTGGGCTACAGCGCCCCACAGAAAAGTGACATGGAAGCGAGGTAGAAAGGAGGAGGAAGACGCCCTTATTTATTACCGGGGGGGGGGGCGGCAGTACTCGGGGCCCGGTGAATTAACGTGCCCATCCGACACATGGCGGATATTTAGTGGTTGGAGCGTTCGTACCTGCCTGGGATCGAACCTGAGGTCTTCTCCGTGGCAGTCATGAACGCTGATCACCAGGCCACCCCAGGCTCTACTGATAACACGACAGAACATCTCAGCTTTATATACGTACGTCCACAGTCACAGCGGACTTTTCCGCGCAACCGTTCTTAGCAGTTATGCAAATATTCGGGAGTGTCCGAATACTTTTGATAAAGTAGCATTTACGATTATGTTTGATGTTTTAAGTCTCCCGGTAAGAAGTTTGCTCTTGTTAGAAGTCGATTGGATTGTTATTCTGTTTTGGCGATAGAAGTTAAACTTTAACTTATATTTGATAAATTTTGTCACATTTTTTGAATGTTTCGAAGATACTGAAAAGTAAAAATGACATCAAAAGGAGGCAGCCGCCACCTTGCACGGTAATACAATCCTTGAAAATGATGGTATGAAAGCCTAAAAATTTAAAACTTTCCCATTACGCTCAAAGGATATTTATTGATAAAACTAAAAGTTTAAAAACATGCATTAGACCTTTCGGGCAACTCAGTTGCCCATCTTCAGATAATTAAAAACTTGACAACTATGTGGATGGCTACTATATACACTGCGAACATGTGATGAATGATGTCATAAAGGACCTCGTGACCAGTGGTGCGCAGAATTGCACTCCACGGATTAATGTTAATGTTTCAAGGATTGTATTACCGTGCAAGGTGGTGGCTACCTCCTTATGATGTCCTTTTTATTTTCGCTTTCCAACCGTAGGTTGTAGAAGCGTATATGTTCCAGCTTTGTCCGTCCGTCCGTCTGTCCGCACGATAACTGGCATTAAAATGGTTCGATTTCGATGAAATTTTAGTATGTGGTAGGGGACCACCGGGGGACGAACCCCTTTGAAAATGGGACAAATGGGGTCAAAGGTTACGACGTAGAAGCAGGATAATTCCATTGCCCTTATGCGACATAACTTGCGTAAATATGGTTCGATTTCAATGAAAGTTTACTATGTGGTAGGAGACCGCCTGGGGACGAACCCTATTCAAAATGGGTGAAGTGGGGTCAAAGGTCAGGACATGAGATAGGGATGCATTCCATTGCCCTTAGGCGTCATAACGTGCGTAAAAATGGTTCGATTTCGATGAAATTTCAGTATGTAGTAGGGGACCACCTGGGGATGAACCCTATTGAAAATGGACGAAATGTGGTCAAAGGTCAGGACATTGGATTGCGATCCTTTCCATTGTCCTTATCCCAAATTATTAAGATGGACGTCAAGTAATTTTGCTTCCTATACTTCCAATGGAAAAACTTTTGTAAACATTTCCTTCACAATTATTGTGTTCCCAAGGATGAAAATTTGAACATCGATTAAAATAACTTCATATTATAACTTGAAAAACTTAATATTTTCTAAAACATAACCATAATTATATTAAAAATCAATTACTTTTCCCTTGGTGGTGCTGAAACCAGAGAAAAGATGGCGCGACCTGTACTTTGATGACGTCAGTGGACAAAAAAATGTTGGATTGCATAATTACGGTTATGGTTTAGAAAATATTAAGTATTCCAAGTTATGAAATGAGGCTATTTTAATCGATGTTTAAATTTTCATCCTTGTGAACGCATTAATTGTCCAGAAAAAAGATGCCGCGACCTGTATTTTCATGACGTCAGTAGACAAACAAATGTTGAATTGCATAAATATGGTTATGTTTTAGAAAATATTAAGTATTGCAAGTTATAAAATGAAGATATTTTAAACGATGATCAAATTTTCATCCTTGGAAACGCATTAATATTGAAGAAAATGTGTACATAAGTTTTTCCATTGGAAGTATAGGAAGCAAAATTACTTGACGTCCACCTTAAAGTAGCAATTCTTGTATGTATGTATATACATTTTATTTTGAAAACGGCTCTAAGAATTTTGATGAAAGTTGTTAACCTACCGTTTTCTGGTACTAGAAATCGATTTAGCTTGATCTCGACTTTAGAAGAATTCGTTTAGTGGGTTAAATACCACCCCGAATTATAACGTTTTTAGTGATGGCGTTGTTCCATTATTCCATTAATGTTACCAATGCTTAGAAATCTTATGACGTCATAATCTCGCTTTTGAGAATGTTGGCGCGCTGTCAGGCTATCTGTCTCATTACGTCACGCATTGTGTGTGGATCCTATTAAAGTTTTATGACGTCACACTTGCGGCAAGCAGATGGTCGCGATTCCCACCTGCCTCATTACGTCACGCGTTGTGTGCGTATGTCGGTCCGCAGGATAACTCGCTTAACAATCGTTCGATTTCGATGAAATTTTTGTATCTGGTAGGGGATCACCTGGGAAGGAACCCTATTTAAAGTGAACGAAATAGGGTCAAAAGTCAGTACATAGGAGCGAGATTCATTCCACTGCTGTTATGCGTCATAACTAACGTAAAAAAAGGTTCGATTTCGATGAAATTTTAGTATGTGGTAGGGAACCACCTGGCGACAAACCTTATTGAAAATGGGCGAAATTGGGTCAAAGGTCAGGACATAGAAGCGGAATCACTGGAATCACTTCCATCGCCATTATGCGTCATAACTTACGTAAAAATGCTTCGATTTGGATGAAATGTTAGTATGTTGTAGGGTCTTGCCTGGGGACGAATTGTATTGAAAATGGGCGAAATGGGGTAAAAGGTTAGGACACAGGAGCGGGATGTATTTCATAGCCCCTATGCATCATAACTTATGTAAAAATGCTTCGATTGCGACAAAACTTTATCATGTTATTTCGGAGGTTTACCAAACCGGTTCTGTTGAATATCATCGAAATGGAATCAATGGTCAGGGCACAGGACCGAGATTTGTTCCACAGCCATTATTCTCATAACTTGAGTAATGATTTCTGGTATGTTGGAAAGCGTATTATAATCAATGCATTGCATGATTTTACTAACTTGTTAAGACTACGGTCAGATCTTCACTGGAATATGCGGAGATCATTTGGAGTCCTAGCCAAGTAACTCTAGTAAATGAAATTGAGAAAGTTCAGAAAAAAGTTTCTTCGACAAATTTTTTTATAAATCGACCGCTGTTTATATAGCGGACATCCCGAATGCTAACCTGACATTATTCAAGATGACCTCACTGCAATCAAGAAGGAAGGCTCTCCAACTCAAGTTCCTGTACGGCATCATCAATGGAGAGATAGATGATACTCCAATTGTAAACCAATTAAGTTTCGGTGTCCCATTTTTACCGAGGACAAAATGTGAACTACGTATTTGCAGTGCCATTTTGCGGAATTGATGCTGGAAAAAATTCTTCGTAATTTCAAATGTATAGGCTCTTGAAGAATGTCCGATATTTTTAATGTAAGTAATATTTTTTTTCATAAAGTATGTTTTGCAAGATTGTAAATATCACGTCGTAATTATCACTGTAAATATAAATATAGCAATTCCTGTAACTAGATTTACCGTCTGTAGCAATGTGCTTACAATAAATAAATAAATAAATAAATGACAATAAATAACAATATGAATTCTCACTATGCAAGGTCAGGTGATGCGTAACATCACAGCCTCTCCTTGACAAATGTCAACCCCGCCTTCTCGTGGTGCATCCTGTTCCCACTAAAGGGGCTCTGACGACCGCCCATAGCGGTATAACTATACCATCGGGATCAGAGGAAATTCTATCCCACACTCACCAACCCGCTTGGCCAGCGTGGTGAGTTATGGCCAAACCCTCCAAAATGATTCCACAACTTAAATCTTGGCCCTCAGTCTCCGGCAGCTGGAATGTACCTGGCCAAGGCAGCGGCCAGTGCGACATGAAGGCAGAGGGTGCTAAGAATCCCCGGAGGACCGGACTAGGCTGCCATCTGATGCTGACCTTGGCTACTTACAATGGACGCTCCCTATCTTCTGATTCAAGGCTTCTTGAATTGGAAGAGGAACTACAAAGGATCAAGTGGGACATCGTGGGGCTAAGTCAGGTAAGGAGAAAAGGAGAAGATCTCATCGAACTGAAAAGTGGACATCTCTTCTACTATCGTGGGACAGATACTGGCAGAACTAGTGGTGTTGGATTTATAATAAACAAGAAACTGAAGGATAAAGTTGTAGAAGTTGAAAGTTCCTCTGACAGAGCTGCACGACTTGTTATCCAACTCTCGAAAAGATACCAGGCTCAGATTATTCAAACTTATGCACCCACCACAAGTCATCCTGAAGAAGAAATTGAAGAATTTTATGAGGAAATTTGTCATCTAAATAATAAAGGTAAGCAGCACTTGAAAATAATTATGGGAGATTTCAATGCAAAAATAGGGCAACGGCAACAGAATGAAACTTCAGTAGGTAAATTCGGTCAAGGCAACAGAAACCAGCGTGGAAATACTCTCGTTGAGTTTGCAGAGGCAGAAGGGTTTTTCATCTTGAACTCCTTCTTCAAGAAAAAGCCACACAGGAAATGGACATGGAGACATCCAAATGGGACGACAAGTGAAATTGATTTTATTATGTGTAACAAAAAATTCGTCATAGAAGACTGCAGTGTGCTAAACAAGTTCAACACAGGTAGTGACCATAGATTGGTGAGATGTAAGATGCACCTCAACACTAAACTTGAACGTGGCAAGCTCATAAGACAAACAAAATCTATTGACATAACCAACCTTAAAAAACACCATAATACCTTCAAGTTAGAACTGAAGAACAGGTTATCTGCTTTAGAAGGCCTAACATCGGAAGAAGTGGACATCTCTGAACTTAACAGAAAAGTAACCAAAGCTCTTATGGAAACAGCAACAAAATTAGCTGGGTCTAAGAACAAGTTGCATGTGAACAAATTATCAGGAAAAACCAAAATGTTGATGCAAAAAAGAAGAGAGATGAGGACAACTAAAGAAGATGTGACTTCCAAAGTGGAATATATAGAGCTATGCAAGACAGTAAGAAAAAGTATCACTGAAGACGTAAGGAAATTCAACTGTGAACTAGTGAGGAAAGCAATTGAAAACAACCAAAGCCTAAAGATAGCAAAGGGACATCTCAGTAAGGGAAGAAAACAGATTATGGCACTGAGAAAAGAAGATGGTTCTGTAACAAGAAATAGAGGCGAAATTTTGACAAGAGTGAAAGATTTCTACTCCAAATTATATGAAAGGGATGATATATGCACTCCAGACATCATGAAAGATACCAGTACCAGAGTTAATCCAGTCCTTCCAGCAGAAGTTGCACATGCAATCAAGAACATGAAGCGAGGAAAAGCTCCAGGAGAAGATGGAATTACTGTAGACATCATACAAGAAGCAAGTGGAGAAATCGAAACAGTACTCGCCCAAATTTTCACTCGATGCCTTAATGAAGGAAAGATTCCTGAGGATTGGAACACCGCTACAATGATCCTGCTACATAAGAAAGGTGACATTGAGGATCTCGGAAACTACAGACCTATCAGCCTCCTATCAGTAGTTTATAAAATCTTCACTAAAGTTCTTTCACACCGCTTGAAGGTAGCACTAGACATGGCTCAACCGAGAGAACAAGCTGGATTCAGGAGTGGCTACAGCACAATAGATCATATCCACGTGCTGAGAGAACTAATTGAAAGAGCGAGGGAATATGAACTTCCATTGTGCATGGCTTTTATCGATTATGAAAAAGCCTTTGATTCGGTGAAACCATCAGCAGTTACAATGGCTCTGAAAACCTGCGGTATTGAAGATGCATACATTAATATTATTAATAACATCTATGAAAATGCAAGTGCAAAGATTAGGCTGTTTGAAAATACAACACACGTAAAAATTGGAAAGGGAGTGAGACAAGGTGACACCATATCTCCGAAGCTCTTTAATGCCACATTGGAGGGTGTTTTTCAGTCGCTGAGCTGGGAAAACAAGGGGATAAAGATTAATGGAGATTATCTAACCCACCTTCGTTTTGCTGATGACATAGTCATTTTTGCAACTACCCCATCAGAGCTGCAGAGTATGATCCAGGAACTTGCTGACAAGAGTAAAGAAGTGGGATTAAAAATGAACTTTCAGAAGACAAAAGTGATGTTCAATGCTTTTACAAGAAATGAAGATTTATCGATTGATGGAGAAAAGCTGGAGATAACAGACACATACGTTTATCTTGGACAGCAGATATCAAGTGAGGGTCACATTGATGAAGAAATTAATCGGCGTACAAAACTTGCCTGGAGAGCTTTTGGAAGAAACAGCATAATTTTCAAGAGCAATATGTCATTATGTCTTAAAAGAAAAGTGTTTGATCAATGCATCCTTCCAGTGCTTACGTATGGTGCAGAGACGTGGACCTTAACTAAAAGAGACATACAAAGGCTGCAGACAACTCAAAAAAACATGGAGAGGTGCATGCTTGGTGTAACCAGGAGAGATAAGAAGAGGAACTCGGGGATCCGAAAAATGACAAGAGTGGAAGACATCATGATCAGAGTTAAATCCCTGAAATGGCAATGGGCTGGACATACTGCCAGAAGGACAGATCATCGATGGACAGCCGAAATTTTAGATTGGATTCCAAGGGACAGGAAAAGACCCAGAAGAAGACCACATAGGAGATGGGTGGATGAAATTCGAAAGTATGCAGGGGTGACATGGAGGAGACTGGCACAAGACAGACCGTTGTGGAGAAAACTTGGGGAGACCTTCGTCCAGCAGTTGATTGATAATGGTTGACAATGATGATGATGATGATCGCTTTCATATATTATGTTCTGTGGTTTGAAAATGCGAATGAGTATGAACTCCCACTATGTAGTGCATATGAACAAATGAATATCAACATGCACTATTCAGCTATGTATTGGTTTGTCGGAAAAGTCATGACGTATTTTGGCACCCGATGGCGGTTGGGCGGTTTTGGAAGTTCTAGATGCATGCGCAGCTCTGTTATCGTTATGGCATTCGACAGGTGCCAGTTCTAGCTGCAGTCTAAAAGGAATAGTGAGCGATTTGGTTGATTTGCGGAGATTTGACATCAAGTCGGAGATGGAAGACCAAACTGTGCATTTTCGCCATATTTTACTGTTTTACTTCCGTAAAGGGAAGAACGCGCGTCAAGCTTGTGAAAAGTTGCGTAAAATGTACGGTCATAATGCTCTACAAGAACGCAAGAACGTCAGTGCCAGCGGTGGTTCGCAAAATTCCGTGCTGGTGATTTTGACCTCAACGATGCTCCTTGGTCCAGGAGGCCAACCGAGGTTGATGACGACCAAATCAAGGCATTGATCGAGTTAAACCCACGATACACGACACGAGTGATTGCAGACACATTGTAAATCCATTATTCAAGCGTTCACGACCACCTGGAGAAGCTGGGATACGTAAGCAAGCTCGATGTGTGGATTCCGCATGAACTTAAAGAAGCTCAATTGACGGTGCATATAAACATCTGCGATATTCTCATTAAACGTGAGGAAAACGATCCTTTTTTGAAGCGACTGATAACTGGTGACAAAAAGTGGATTGTGTACAACAATGTGCTGCGCAAACGGTCTTTGTCCCGACGTGCTGCTTCGCCTCAAACGACATCCAAAGCAAACATTCATCAGCGGAAGGTTCTGGTCTCAGTGTGGTGGGATTTTAAAGGTGTCATGTTTTTCGTGCTCCTACCACGGAACCAAACAATCAATTCGAATGTGTACTGTCGGCAATTGGACAGTTTGAACGAATCCATCATCCAGAAACGTCCAGAGCTCGTTCATCGTAAAGGTGTTGTATTCCATCACGACAACGCGAGACCACACACGAGTTTGATCACCCACCAAAAATTATTGGACCTTGGGTGGGATGTGTTGCCACACCCAGCATACTCGCCTGACCTTGCGCCATCAGACTTCTACTTGTTTCGCTCTCTTCAACAGTCTTTGCGTGGTATAATGTTCAATGCAGATGAGGCTGTAAATCAGCACTTTGTGGAGTTTTTCGCCACGAAAGACAGGTCCTTCTATGAACGAGGCATTCTTCAGCTCACTGAAAGATGGCATAAAGGTTATCGAACAAAACGGGCATTATATCATTGATTGATCTTTGTTCTTTCTATCAATAAATGACCTTTGCAAAACATGGCTACAATACGTTATGACTTTTCCGACAACCCAATACTATGTAGCTGTGTACATTATGTTCCGTGGTTTGAAAGAACAAATGAATATGAATTCTCACTATGTATCGCTTTTATACATTATGTTCTGTGGTTTGAAGGATGAATGAACGTGAACTCCCACTAAGCATCGCTTTTATACACTGCGGTGTATAAAAACAATATGGGGTCGGGCATTGTCTTTGTGGAAGACTGCTCCCGGGCTCGTCTGAAGGAAAGATAGAAGTTCAGCTTCCAACACTTCTGTGATGCAGCTTTGGCTGTTCAGTGTGCCTGTGTTGCGCATCAGGCGAGTGCTTGAATGAAACGCAATAGCACACCAGACCATCAAGCTCGGCGTAGAACCGGTATGACATTGCACAGTGCAGCCTTCCAGATGCCGTTCAGCACGGTATCTGCGAACGAGGATTCGCCCGTCGTGATGCATTAAATTGAATCTGGACTCGCCCGAAATCACAATATGCTCCCATTCAGCAATGCAGTTTCGACGTTCGTCTTACTACTGCAATCGCTGATGCCTATGGTTCAGAACCAAGGGAGTTGTAGCAATGGACGGCGAGCAAAGAGGTCTCTCTACAGCATTTTGCTATTGCTGTAGAGAGACCTCTTTGTTTGAGGAGTTTTGCAGTTTACAGTTCTATTGCTAGGAGGTGTTCGTGCACTTTTGTTTGCAGCTGTATCTCTGCTTCAAAAACCCTATTGAGAAATAGCTTTTTTTTTTTTTACTGTATGTCATTCGCTACAATAGAGATAGAGAACATTATCCTCTTTAAATAATGCACAGCTTTTCGGGTAGGAGGCGTAAATGCCAAAACCTTTTTCTCGCTATCTCTGGTTCCGGGAAACGTATTTGAAAAGTTATTTTTCCTTACCATACATAGCTTTTGCCATGAAGAATTCTTTTCGCCTATTTTCAACTTATCCATTATGCAAAATTCTTCCGTTAGAAGACGTAGAGTTATATTATGTTTCCTTCTATATTTCCTGTTTTAACTGTTTGATTTGAAAATATCTTTGTCAAAAGACACTCATTACAACCGAAAGTTCGGTGTCGTCTTTCTTGTTTACTGTGTACTGCAACTTACCTTACATGCATGATAATTTTAGCAGAGTAAAAAAAAATGATAAATCCACGTTGACTCTTTACCAGCAAAGTGCCCTTCCCTCTCCACTGTAATGCTTTGTCATGCTCCTGTACAAAGGAAAGTGGTGTTTTCTTGACTAGCTGTGTTCTTAAACGAAACTCAGTTCCAGCAGCCCAGTAAGGATTTGCCGTTTCTTCTTTTGCAAACATTCTACCGCGCGTGTATTGTCTCTGCTGCAGTCCCCTTCTTTAGCTCCATTTCGCCAGCCCCCCACCTCGGAATTTTGAAATTTCCACTATGCCATTCGTTTGTACTCCGTTTGTACCGGATTGTACCGCAAAAATTTTCGTTTGTACCACTTCCGGTAACGAGTTATTCCCATTTCAAAGTGGGGGGCTGGGGAAACGGCAGCCCCCCCACCTCGGAATTTTGAAATTTCAAATATGGCATTCGTTTGTACTCCGTTTGTACCGGATTGTACCGCAAAAATTTTCGTTTGTACCACTTCCGGTAACGAGTTATTCCCATTTCAAAGTGGGGGCTGGGGAAACGGCAGCCCCCCACCTCGGAATTTTGAAATTTCAAATATGGCATTCGTTTGTACTCCGTTTGTACCGGATTGTACCGCAAAAATTTTCGTTTGTACCACTTCCGGTAACGAGTTATTCCCATTTCAAAGGGGGGGGGGGGGGCTGGGAAACGGCAGCCCCCCCCACCTCGGAATTTTGAAATTTCAAATATGGCATTCGTTTGTACTCCGTTTGTACCGGATTGTACCGCAAAAATTTTCGTTTGTACCACTTCCGGTAACGAGTTATTCCCATTTCAAAGGGGGGGGGGGCTGGGGAAACGGCAGCCCCCCCACCTCGGAATTTTGAAATTTCAAATATGGCATTCGTTTGTACTCCGTTTGTACCGGATTGTACCGCAAAAATTTTCGTTTGTACCACTTCCGGTAACGAGTTATTCCCATTTCAAAGTGGGGGGGGGGGGGGGCTGGGGAAACGGCAGCCCCCCCACCTCGGAATTTTGAAATTTCAAATATGGCATTCGTTTGTACTCCGTTTGTACCGGATTGTACCGCAAAAATTTTCGTTTGTACCACTTCCGGTAACGAGTTATTCCCATTTCAAAGTGGGGGGGCTGGGGAAACGGCAGCCCCCCACCTCGGAATTTTGAAATTTCAAATATGGCATTCGTTTGTACTCCGTTTGTACCGGATTGTACCGCAAAAATTTTCGTTTGTACCACTTCCGGTAACGACTTATTCCCATTTCAAAGTGCGAGGGGGCAGGGGCTGAAGAAACGGCAGCCAGCCCACCACGCAATATTGAAATTTTGACTATGCCATTCGTTTCTACTCCGTTTGTACCACTTCCGGTAACGAGTTATTCCCATTTCAAAGTGGGGGCTGGGAAACGGCAGCCCCACCTCGGAATTTTGAAATTTCAAATATGGCATTCGTTTGTACTCCGTTTGTACCGGATTGTACCGCAAAAATTTTCGTTTGTACCACTTCCGGTAACGAGTTATTCCCATTTCAAAGTGGGGGGGCTGGGGAAACGGCAGCCCCCACCTCGGAATTTTGAAATTTCAAATATGGCATTCGTTTGTACTCCGTTTGTACCGGATTGTACCGCAAAAATTTTCGTTTGTACCACTTCCGGTAACGAGTTATTCCCATTTCAAAGTGGGGGGGCTGGGGAAACGGCAGCCCCCCACCTCGGAATTTTGAAATTTCAAATATAGCATTCGTTTGTACTCCGTTTGTACCGGATTGTACCGCAAAAATTTTCGTTTGTACCACTTCCGGTAACGAGTTATTCCCATTTCAAAGGGGAGGGTGAAAAAACGACAGCCCCCACCTCGCAATATTGAAATTTCGACTATTCCATTCGTTTCTACTCCGTTTGTACCGGATTGTACCGCAAAATTTTTCGTTTGTACCACTTCCGATAACGAGCTATTCCCATTTCTAACTGGGGGAGATTGGGGAAACGGCTGCCCCCCACCACGCAATATTGAAATTTCGACTATGCCATTCGTTTGTACTCCGTTTGTACCGGATTGTACCGCAAAAATTTTCGTTTGTACCATTTCCGGTAACGAGTTATTCCCATTTCAAAGTGGGGGGCTGGGGAAACGGCAGCCCCCACCACGCAATATTGAAATTTCGACTATGCCATTCGTTTGTACTCCGTTTGTACCGCAAAAATTTTTGTGTGTACCACTTCCGGTAAAATGAAATGGGAATACCATTTCAAAGTGAAATTCTGGGGAAACGGGAACCCCTTCACCACGCAGTTTTGAAAATTCGACTATGCCATTTGTTTGTACTCCATTTGTACCGGAATGTACCACGGACATTTTCGTTTGTACCTCTTCCGGTAACGAGTTAATCCCGTTTCAAAGTTGGGAGATGGGGAAACGTCAGCCCCCCCCCTCTACGCAAATTTGAGATTTCGGCAAGGGCATTCGTTTGTACTCCGTTTGAATCGGATTTTACCGCAAAGATTTTCGTTTGTACCACTTCCGGTAACCAATAATTCCAATTTCAAAGTGAAGAGCTCGGAGAAAATGGCAGCCCCCACCTCGCAATTTTGAAATTAGGACTATGACATTCGTTTGTACCCCGCTTGTACCGGATTGTACCGCAAAATATTTCGTGTGTACCACTTCCGGGTACGAGTTATTCCAATTTTAAATTGGGAACTGCGGAAACGGCAGCACCATCACCACGGAACTTTCAAATTTCAACTATGCCAATCGTTTGTACTCCGTTTGTACAGGATTGTACGGACAATATTTCCGTTTGTACCACTACCGGTAACGAGTTATTACGAGTTATTCCCATTTCCAAGTGGGTGACGGAGAAACGTCTCCATCTCCCCCCCCCTCCTCAGCACGCAAATTTTTGAAATTTTGACTATGCCATTCGTTTGTACTCCGTTTGTACCGGATTGTACCGCAAACATTCTCGTTTTTACCACTTCCGGTAATCAGCTATTCCGATTTCAAAGTTAGGAGATGGGGAAACGTCACCTTCCCCACTGCGCAAATTTGAAATTTCGACCATGTCATTCGTTTGTACTCACTTTGAATCGGATTGCACCGCAAAAGTTTTCGTTTGTATCACTTCCGGTAACCAGCAGTTCTAATTTCATAGTGGGGGGCTCGGGGAAAACTGCTTCCCACTTTGCAGTTTTGAAATTTCGACTGCGCTATTCTGTTGTACTCCGCTTGTACCGGATTGTACCGCAAAAACTTTCGTTTGTTCCATTTCCGGTAAACAGTTATTCCTATTTCAAAGTGGGGGCTGGTGAAACAGCAGCGATATTGAAATTTCGTCTATGCCATTGTAACACAATCGATTTAAATTTATCCGGTTGTAACACAATCGATTTTAATTTATCGGGTTGCAGTTTGAAATCCGTGAATGGTTTCTGTGTTCTTTGAGTTTGAGGAAAGCACCAGTTCTTTGTATGAATGGGCTAATGTAGAGCATTTGCTATCTGCAAAGTACTGTAGTAGTAGATATAGGCGACGTAGATATGTGTTTCGCATAATTTTATACTTATTACGTATTATTACAGTCCCTGTCTCCTTCGTATCCTATACGTACATGACATGCGTACTTGTGCACTGATGGAGTCTAGGTTCAGTCTATAATAATGTTTTCACAAATCTCCTCCAGAAGTACTCTGGAATTTGACACTATTGTCTTAGGTGATCTCTCGGTCATTTTGTACTTAATTCTCTGCTTCAACTTTGGGGTCTAATGCTGTTTAACTGTACTGTTTTTATACAAACAATTTGCTGTAGCACCCGGTGCTATATTGTGCAGAAGGTACAGGCTTGTGTTATTTGCCATTTTTAAGACGTCATGATGTGTCTTAAAATAAACGGGATCGTAATTTTTGTAGTACTGTATTAAAATGGGAAGAAGAACGCAAAAAAATATTTTGGCGTCCTCTTATGGCGGTACTTGTGAAGATGATACATTTGTTTCATTGTTGTCTGTGTTAGAAAAAGAGGCGTCGCCAGAGTATTCTTCGGGGAGTGAGGCTGGAGGGTTCTTTTTTTGGATTGATTGGAGGTTTAACGACAACCGTGAGCAACTCAATGGGCTATAAGCAGTCGCCCATCTCTAATTTTGGGTCACTGGTTCCAGGGAAGGGAGAGAGCCAGTACCGTAAGACAAACACAACATCCATGCCTCACCGGGATTCGAACCCGGACCCCTTTTGGACGAATGATCAGAGGCCATCTTTATATAAATATGCTTATGTTTTAGAAAATGTTAAGTATTCCAAGTTATAGTATGAAGTTATTTTAATCGATGTTCAAATTTCCATCCTTGGGAACACACTAATTGTGAAGGAAATGTGTGCAAAAGGTTTTCCATTGGAAATATAGGAAGCAAAATTACTTGACGTCCACCGTAATAGTGTGGGATAAGGGCGATGGAATATATCCCGATCCTATGTCCTGGCCTTTGACTCCATTTGTCCCATTTTCAATAGGGTTCCTCTCCAGGTAGTCCCCTACCACATACTAAAATTTCATCGAAATCGAACCATTTTTACGAACCATATGACGCATAAGGGCAATGGAATGCATCCCGCTCCTATGTCCTGACCTTTGACTCCACTTCACCCATTTTCAATAGGATTCGTCCCCAGGTGGTCCCCTACCACATACTAAAATTTCATTGAAATCAAACCATATTTACGCAAGTTATGACGCATAAGGGCAATTGAATGGACCCCGCTCTTATGGCGTGATCTTTGACCCCACTTCACCCATTTTTAACAGGGTTCGTCCCCTGGTGGTCCCCTACCATATACTAAAATTTCATCGAAATCGAACCATTTTTACGTAAGTTATCGTGCCGACAGACGGACGGAAAAAGCTGGAGCATATAGGCTGCTTCAACCTACGGCTGGAAAGCGTAAACAAAACTGATTAAAAAGAGACCCTTTGGATTTTGTTACCCTGTGTGCTATTTACTGTAGTGGAACTGCGATATTGCAGGGAAGTGCTAAACTATTAATAGGAAACAGATGGCGCGGCCTGTACTTTGATGACGTCAGTGGACAAATAAATGTTGGATTGCATAATTACGGTTGTGGTTTAGAAAATATTATTACGGTTATGGTTTAGAAAATATTAAGTATTCCAGTTATGAAATGAAGCTATTTTAATCGATGTTCAAATTTTCATTCTTCGGAACGCAATAATTGTGAAGAAAATGTGTACAGAAGTTTTTCCATTGGAAGTATAGGAAGCAAAATTACTTGACGTCCACCTTAAAGTAGCAATTCTTGTATGCATGTATGTACATTTTATTTTGAAAACGGCTCTAAGAATTTTGATGAAAGTCGTTAACCTACCGTTTTCTGGTACTAGAAATCGATTTAGCTTGATCTCTACTTTAGGAGAATTCATTTAGTGGGTTAAATAACCACCCCGAATTATAACGTTTTTAGTGTCATGGCGTCGTTCCATTAATGTTTCCAATGCTTAGAAATCTTAAGACGTCACAATCTCGCGTTTGAGAATGTTGGCGCGCGGTCACGCCATCTGTCTCATTACGTCACGCGTTATGTGTGGATCCTATTAAAGTTTTATGACGTCATACTCTTGCGCGCAGATGGTCGCGATTCCCATCTGCCTCATTACGTCACGCGTTGTGTGCGTATGTCCGTCCGCACGATAACTCGCGTAACAATCGTTCGATTTCGATGAAATTTTAGTATCTGGTAGGGTATCACATGGGAAGGAACCTTATTTAAAGTGAACGAAATGGGGTGAGAGGTCAGTACATAGGAGCGGGATCCATTCCACTGCTGTTATGCGTCATAACTAACGTAAAAAAGGTTCGATTTCGATGAAATTTTAGTATGTGGTAATGGACCACATGAAGAGGTACGCTATTGAAAATGGACGAAATGGGGTCAAAGGTCAGGACATAGGAGCGGAATCACTTCCATCGCCATTATGCGTCACAACATACGTAAAAATGCTTCGATTTGGATGAAATGTTAGTATGTTGTAGGGGCCTGCCTTGGAACAAATTCTGTTCAAAATGGGCGAAACGGGATCAAAGGTTAGGACACAGGAGCGGGATCTATTCCATAGCGCTTATGCATCATAACTTACGTAAAAATTCTTCGATTGCGACAAAATTTCATCATGTTATTTCGGAGGTATACCGAACCGGTTCTGTTGAATATCATCGATATGAGATCAAGGATCAGGGCACAGGACCGAGATTTATTCCACAGCCATTAATCTCATAACTTGAGTGATAACTTGAGTAATGATTTCTGTTATGTTGGAAAGCGTATTATGTATAATCAATGCATTGCATGATTTTACAAACTTGTTTTACTTACAGCAACATTTAGGCTCAAAACATTTGCTGCATATAGAAAATCAACGTAGCGAACGCGAGTTAGATCATTTATCAACAGCTTTATTTTAAAAACGAAAGAAAATATGTACATTAACTGGTTGGCACTTCGCTGATGCAGAGTAAACAACACACAGGTATCTAATTGTAAAAGACGCTTTTTAAGATGTTTCCCCTTGTATTAAAAGCAATATTTTTGATAATATCCATTATTTCATATTGAAGACCAATGGTCCAGGCACCTACTGGATCTTTCACACAAGGCCTTCTCTTTTAAATGAATGTCACACCCACAAACGCACAGTTTCATAAAACACTTACATAATATCACTTTGCTAAATATCATTGCTTTAGCAGAATGAACAACACATAGGGAGAAATTATATAACACATTTTAATACATTCCGTTTACTTTATGCAAAACATTTTGCTTATTCCTTTCCCTAACATTTTATGCAATCCCTTCGCTCATAATTATTGCATTTGAAAGATCTATTTCATATGTTTATGGATCATTTTTTTTCGAGTCTTCTGTTTTAAAACGTATATACGTTAGAGGTCTGCACGGGCCCGGGCCTTTGCTCATTTCTAAGTTGGGTAAACGGGCCGGGCCTTCAATATTTAATGCAAAACAAACACGGGCCGAATAGGTTTTTTTTTTTAGTTTTTTTTTTTTATGAGCAAACCAATCGATGTACTGAGCCTTTCTCGTTTGGAAAATTCGCAACATACAGCAACAAGATGAGACTGAACAATTTCCGCTGATGGAAAAAATAAAAGTTTTACGACATCATCCCCTCCTACAAAACAATTGGAGTGGGTCAGCTCCCTTAGTTTTTCAATGTGAATGTGGTCCTTTCTCTCTCACCCTGTGTCTCCCTGTCTGTCTCTCTCTCTCTCTCTCTCTCTCTGTGTCTCTCCCTCCCTGTCTCTCTGTCTCTCTCTCTCTCTCTCTCTCCCTGTCTGTCTGTCTGTCTCTCTCTCTCCCTAACTTTCATCCTCCTCTCATTCTTCAGGGCAGGCTATTAACTGCAGCATTTCTAAACCGAGCCACCCGCTCGCAGACGATCTCTTTTATTGTTCTGGTCGGCGAACTTTGTTCTCTAGATGTGTGAAAAGCTTTTAGGTTGTCTTAAATGGCACGGGAGAAATGAGCTGGGAGAAACTTACTTCTGTGTATAAATCTGAGCCGTATTTTCCCCATTTGTACTCTCAGGCAGCCGTTTTCAAAACTTCTGTGTCACTGAATAGCTGGACAGTCTGTCTTTGTTTTCCCTTAGCACATGCTGAGTTCAGTGTTGCTGATAAATACTCTTCAATACTTATTATGGATTTTAAGTAAGCGAACGTTTTTCGCGAAAAAATCGCTTCCGGAGAATACGTGCTTGTAGACAATGTAAAGGGGGAAAGCAATATTTGGAAATATTTTAAATTACTGTCCCGTTCTGAAACTAGTCGTCCGGTAAACGTTATGCAGTGCACTAAATGCAGAAACGTTTTGAGTTACGATAGCACAAAGTCTGGAACATCGCATCTTAAGCGGCACAAATGTGCTCCCCACACACACACGAGAGACATATTGGGTTCCAGCGATATGATATGCCAGTAGAGATAGGTGCAGTTTATAAAGCCATAAAATCTTCTCCCAGTAGAACGATCGTACTCATAATTCTGGATGTTTCGTACTTTTCGAATTACCCCCCCCCCCCCCCCCTCCTTATCCCCAAGGATATTTCCGTGTCCGGTGGTAGGGAATGATAATGTGAAAACCCAGAAAATTTGAAAGGCATGGAAATTGTCCTTTTCATGCAATATTTTTGTGTATACAACCCCCCCCCCTCCTCGGACGTCACGTGACTTATACAGAGTCTCAGAAATATTCTGAATTAACGTTTATTGTAATAGAATACGTGGAGCAATTAAGAAAACAAAAACTCTTTGGGAGTCGAATGACCGAGTGTACCAAATGTTGAAATTCGTATTTTGGTAATTGTTGAAATTTTACGGGCCGGGCTGGGCTGGGCTTTCCAAATTAAGGCCCGTGCAGACCTCTAATATACGTATACTGTGTATTCAGCCTATGGCTACGCACGTTTGTTTTCAGTACGGTTCGATTAATTATGTGTTAAGGCATCATATCCCCGTCAATAGCACTCAAATCTCTTTTGTTGGCTTGTACCATTCGAGATAGCCTTCGCTCACCTTTTAGTATCGATGAGCCGTGTTCGGCGTACACCGTGCCGTTCGTTTCTGATTTAATACCCCCATTTGAATTTACGAACCACAGATGATCGTGGGCACCCCACAAACCTTGCTCTCTGAGAAATGCTCTGACCGAATCATGTGGTCATTACAATTTGCCCTTTGTCAAACTTGCTAAAGTTCGCTGTTTTTTCCATCCGAAGAACAAGAATAACCTGAGTAACGGAGGTGAATATCAGGCGATATAGCGTTTCATGGCCTTCACACGCATCATCGTTTACTTGCATTTGCTTTGTTATGTATAACGTTTGGGCCTTTGGTGTATATGTATTGTCCACCTAACAGCCATAAAATTTCCATTAAACAGCCGGCATTAATCAATCGCCCTGAGCCGATTGTTCTCCATCATAACGCGAGACCCCATGTTGCACGTAAGGCGATCCAGAAGCTGCACCAGCTGTGTTGCAAAACATTACCTGATCCGTCTTTCATCTGATATGTCCTCTACGGATTTCCACTTCTTCAAGTATCTGGGCACATTTCGACACAGTCAATCGTTTCGTGAACATCAATTAAACGCGAATTTCGTTGGTTTGTCACATCTCGTAGATCGACATTTTCTACGACGGCTACGAAATCTTGTTTCTCGATGGTAAACACTTGCTGCGAGATGTGATTATTTAGATCGATGATGCTTATTTTACAACGGAATTTGGTTTTTTCAAGTTTCCATCAATATTCCGCCATTCCATGTGCAACAACCTAATATTTGCGCTGAAAATTGTAAGCAGTCTCACATTTTACTAATATGATAGAACATTATTCATTTTCTTTGCTTAAAGAGTGTGAGTAATTTTAAAACCTATTTGAGAAGGTGAAGAGAAATTCGATAGTGAACTTTTGCTGTACGGAAATGATTTCGTAGTCGTGGATACATTTTTTGAAATGAAGTTAGGCAGGATCGCATTTTTTTTTCTTTTTAGGTGCTTCTTTTTCTTTCTCGACAATTTAGGAAAGGCTTGGGGTCATACTATCCCCTCCCTTCCTTTGATGCAGCGTTTGTTTTTTCGAAGACGTTGAGTGGTGCTAACCCCACTGGCAAGTAAAAAATGTCCAGACCCAGTTAATGTATTTTCCGCAGCTTTATGTTCTTTCTCGCTCCTTACAATGCAGCCTGTTGAGATAACGATTGATAAATTCAATTCATGACCACATCATTTCATAATAGTTTGAAAACTTGGGCCCCTACTTAATTAATTAGCTTAGAGGGCAAAACAGAGATAATTGAGGAAAAAAGTTTGGATAAATTACGAAAATTGTCCAGATTAATTCAGAGAATAATTATTGTAAAATGGGTTACTGAGTGGAAATTCGAAAAGGAAAAAGAAGAGATAAAGTTAGAAGGGATCAGAAGTCGTACATTCCCTTCCCTTGCTCTCAAACGCCAAACGCTCTATGTTTACCACAGAGGTCCCGTGAGAGGGTTGACGACGATGGAAGACCAGACGAACAGCAACGAATTCTTAGCAAGAGATAAACAACCCCATAATTTGTCGTATACTATGAGACCTAGGCTTCAGATCTGACTTTTAGAACGATAACTTACGATAATGGGGGGTGAAGAGGTCACCGGAGAAAAACAGTTTTAGCGTCGAATCTGTGCGGAATGAGAATCCACTGAGCTAGTTGACATAAACCAGACGCGAAGGAGGTTCAGAGAAATGCGAATCAAGTCCACACAAAGCAAGAGTTCTAGTCGCATTCAAAATTCCGAACGATGAGGAATAACTGCAGATCCTCCAGAGGCTGTCAATTTGAGGAAAATTAGTATTTTAATCCCGAAAATGTGAAGATCTCTAGCAGGTGATAATCTATCTTATTTTGAGAGGATTTGTCAATTTTTGCGAGGCCGCCGCCCGCACGGAAAGAAAAGTTCTGAAAATTAGCTAGATCGGCGTTCGTAGTCCGAGGAAAGTTTAACCAGAGGGGAAGCGTACCGAAAGAAGTAGTGATCAAGAGCCTGTTAATAGTAAATGTAGTATGTAACGCATGATAAGCCTACAGTAGTATAACAGCTTTACTACTGTTAACCGTATGTAAACAGCAATTCCCAACACCGGGAAACGGTGATTGGGGACGGAAAGCAATCGGAAAAAACGACCAGGACTCACTCAAAAGATTTGGACGATAACATTTATAAGTGTGTGTGTGTGGAACCCTTCCCCCGGAATTCCGCGAAGGAGTAGTGACAGTAATTCATCCCACCCTGGTCAACGAACTTCGAAATCGGCACGGAGAGAGTAAATCGCCTCGGACATCCCCCATCTGGTCCGCCCTTTTGCGGGCTATATCGAGTGTGAGTATTGCGGGGGCGGCAAGGAAAGCCCCCATGTCATAAAGAGATTATCATTTCAGCAAGTAATTAGTGTGGAGATAACAAGTCGTGTACTAGTGTGTTTGTGAAACGTGTTAGAGGCTCAACTCAAATAGTGAAAACTTCCAGGTTATAAATTACACACCCAGACGGTGAGTAAAACTTCCTATTTTATTCCTATCTTGCCGCGGCATCCAACTAAAACTTATTTGAACTGAAGTCGATCTTAGAAGCTCAGCCATTTCCGTTATTTATTCCTTATTGTTGTGAGTATGTTTGTGTTTGCTAAAAGGGAAAAATCTTTTCTGCCTGGCTCTGAATTAGCTAACGCATGTAACTGTACAACATTAATTAACTCGCAATTATAGTATTAACTAGCGTAGTTGAGCTTTCCGTTACAGTCTCACGTCTCCCAATTATTAAGTACATCCGCTAGGGTACACAACAATAATTTTATTGCTCTTCCTTTTTTCAACAGCAACACGCTTTGTGTGAACTGCACGGAAGCTTTAAAGGTTGTTTACAAATACTTCCCAGCTCGTAAGGAAATTTGTAAATCCACTCCACAGCCTATCCAACTTGTATAAAGGTTTTCATTCAGTAGTAAACAGAAGTATTAAATTCTGGGAGAAATCTCTGACTACGAAATACCACGAATGGAGAAATGAAAGAATTCCTTAGCTGAAGTCAGAATCTTAAGTAACTTCTTTATTGCTGTATATCTAATGAGTAAATGCCGTTATTTTTATAAACAAATTGCATCAAAAACAGATTACAATGGTCCTGAATTAATTTTGTTTACATAAGATTTGTTTTCTTTTATGTACTTATAAACTAGTTGAAGACATAACTAAGGTGTGTTTATATTTTGGTTCTCACAAGCTAGTTTTTTTTTTTTTTTTTTTATTCTTTTTTCGGTTTCACAGAGCATTCGTCAGGGGCTAGGGATTGAACAAATATAAAACAGCAAACTGAAAAATAGCATCTGCTTTAATTGCTCAGATTTTAATACTTAAACTTAACTTTGATATTAGAAGACGCCATCCTGCGGGAACTTAGTCACTCAAAAAAGGAGAACGAACCTTCAAGAGCTTTTTGGCATTTCGATAGATCGGTTGAGTCGCAGAAATTTTTTGTGTTCGTTTTCATGTACTACGTATCAAATAGTTAGGGGGGATAGTGGTGATAATAAAGTGGAATCAATCAGCCCCAAAATGCCTAAAAGACCTGCTTTGGATAGACAGCATTTGGTTGATATGATAGTCAGGGCTAAGGAAGATATTGTGTTACCTAATGGAAATATTAGACCCCCATCGTCAGATATTTGGCTTCGGATAAGCGAAAGCCTTGAATTTAAGTACTCAAGTAAGTACTTGTATGTAATTGTCAAACTCAATCGGTACAATCTTTGGAATTTATTGGGTGTAACTAATAGTGAAAAGGAAACGCTACCAGACGCTACACGATCAAATGAGACCTCAACTGATGATTATTCCTCGGTTAATGCACCATCATCCCGGTGTGCAACATTTACGATAACCCTGTCCCCTGCAGAATGGATAAATGTGAGGCCGCAAAAAGCTGTGTATAAATGTTTGGAGAAGAGTAAGCCTGGAAGATTGTCTCGTGACTACCAGGTTTTGCCTCCCAACGCTTGGGCATCCATAATAAATGACCATTTCTGGGAGCATACATCACTTAGATGCTGTTTAGCATTCAAGCGGGCTAAAGTTCATCCAACAGGAGAACATTTTGTCCAAATATCGGCCCAGTGTTCAACGTGTCAATCTCAACTGCATGGACATATAGAGAAAGAGCCGGTTGACGGATCAAGAGTTCTCATATACTGCGAGTACTCGGGAAATTTTTCTAGTTGTGAGTCCTCTCTGAAACGTCGACTAGTAGGATCACCTAAACGTCTTGCTGCTACGGCTATGGTTGAAGAAGGGCAATCTGCGGTAGTATATCGGAGGCTCCAAGCGAGGAAAATCATGCAGTTTGGCAATTCTTTGCCTAGTCACTTGCCTACAGCTAATGCTTTGCGTGTTCTGAAATCTAAAGAACTAAAAAAGACTTTACCCATGAAGACCCTATAATACGGATAAACAATATGATGTATGACAGCCAGTACCAAGGATCCATTCGATGGATTAGTTACGATCCATTTTATGCCTTGTATTGGATGCCCTCACAAATTCAAGTCTATCGGGCGTACTGTAAGAAGGAGCCGGTACCAAAAATCAGTATTGATGCTACGGGCAGTATAATTAAACGACTCAAAAAACCATGTGAAAATAAATCTTCACATATATTTCTGTATGAGGCTACTGTTAACGATAGTCCGAAACAATTTTCTGTCAGTAATATGATATCAGAAAAGCACGACAAAATCACCATATACCATTGGCTGGCCGTCTGGCTGAAAGAAGCCAGTGTGCTACCAAAGGAGATATCCTGCGACCACTCCACAGCCATACTTGCAGCCGCTGTTCAGGCCTTTACCCAATATAGTGGATTAAGGGACTATTTAGATGCTTGCTTTCATTTAATTTTTCACACAAAGCAAGTTTACAAACCTCGAACTTTTATCCGGTGTGATGTAGCTCACACCATAAAAATTGTGGCCACGTGGAAGTCTTTGTGTAACAAAGGCAACCGAACGCGAAATTTTTACATTCGCTCCATAGCGCAAGTGTTACTATCGCCTAATATCCAAGACATTAAAGATCTTCTTAAAGATATATTTACGGTGTCACAAAGCGAAACTGAAGGATTCGACAACAAAACTCAAAGAGTAACTTCCTGTGAAATTTCTAAACATAATCTAAAAAGACGTATTGCCACTGGAGACTCTGATTTTACAAATTTTCTAGAAGATTTTATCCGAAATGGAGAACAGCGACACAATGCCTAGGACGGAAGAAGATTCCGATTTTTCCTTATGGGCAAAGAGACTCAGTAATGAGTGTCTGTTGAAAGTTCAACAGGAAGATGGTGAACATGATAACTTGCAGTTCCTTCCAGAAATAGTTAAATGTTGCATAGATTTGGTAAAACGGTTGCCCTTATGGTCAGCTGTGATGGTACCAGTTTTCGGTTTCGGTTCCCAAACTAGCAGTAGTTCATCTGTGGAGAGTAGCTTCAACGATTTAAAAAATAGAGTCCTGGGAAATGTTAAACAACCTTTACACCCGGACGTGTTTTTGAGTCTGCACATAAAGTCTCTAGAGGGACAAATGAAACTTGTAGCAACAGAACCGGAGTATAAAACACAGATGCAAAAAGATACCATGCCGTCGAGGAGCGCTGAGCCTTCGGAAACGACTTTGCCTTTGGACACAACAGTGCCTTTGCTAAGTGAAGGTGGTGTAAAATCAGATTGTTCAGCTTGTCAGCGCGGGCAAAAACCCAGTGGTGCACATCGATGCATTTACTGTAAAACGCCAGTACATATCCTTATTGGATGTTCATTTCCTGTAGCTGGAAGCTCCTTTCAAGAAGAAGGCTACGGTGAGATAAGGATTTGCCAAATATGTGCAAAGAAAAACGCTAACCACGATGATGAATATATTGCCGTGGAAAATTGGAGAGGATACGCGCGGCTTCCTCCAAAAAAAACGGCACAGGCAGTCATATTTAGAACCACAAAGGGAAATAATGCACACTGATTTCCGAAAAAGTTTTTGCAAAGGCTATTGGATTGTTGAAAAACGGTAACAGAAGTATATCTCTGAAATCTATTAAAATAAAAGATTCACAATTCGTCATAAATAACACCTGTGCATTTGATTCTTTAGCACAAATATTGGCAAGTGCTATCTGTGACAGTCCCGAATACGAAGCGTATGGGAAAGGTCTAACCGGTTGTGCTATATTTGAACTCATTTGCGAAATGGTGAACTCTGGTGTGACTTCTAGCAGTTACCGAAAGCGAGCTGCAATTTTAAGGGAGTCATTCCCAGTTATTGACCTACCTCACGGTGTCCGTCAAATTTCGTCGGAAACAACCATAACAGAAATGGCAAAACGCATGCTCTTTCAGGTGCCATCTATCACTCAGTGCTGTTCATGCAGTCGGTCGGAGGACTGCGTATCAAACAAGTCAATCCAGCGTGTTGTACATGTAATTGAGATCGAGGAATATAGCTTAGAAAATATCCAACAACACATTGTTGAATATTTATCCCCAAAGAACACTAAATGTCCAGTGCTGATATCATGTGGTGAAACATGCGAAGGAATTAAAACTACTACATTCTCCGTTTATGGCAAACATTTATTAATTGAACTAAACAGCACATCTACCGATGGGAAGTACACGTCAGATGTAGGAACAGACATTAACGTACGCTTATCTGACATTCCACGTGAGCTTACAGTTTTTGAGCACATCTATAAACTACGTGGAGCAATAGTTTTTTCTGATTCAGGAGGAACTCGGCTGAACAGGATTGGACATTACATTGCTCTTTGTCTGCGGGAGAATAACCACTGGGAAGTGTACAATGACTTGGAAGATAAGAAAAGGCCTTGTTCTAGAGAAAAGAATGTTTCGTGTCAAATGCTAATATATACTGTGTGAAATAATGTGATATCCAAAAATAGCACAGGAAAAACAAATGCCATTCTTTCCTTTAATTAAGTAATAATGAATATTAAGTTTGGGCTTCATTGGTTTACGGGCTGCTCCGGGTTTCATTTCTTCAATATATTACGTGTTTCAATTACTACTGCTGTAAGATCCATTTCACCAGTCACCTTTCTTTCCTCGGAAAATTCATAACATCAAAATGCTATTTTTTTTGTACTACATTTGATCCCGGATAAGACGCACTCGGATTCCACGTGTGCCAAAACATTTTTTTCGCAAAACAATATGGTAGCCTGCAGAAACGGTAGCACTCCGTCTCGAATTTTTCTTCTGTTAGATTTAAAGCCAGCAAAATATGAGTTACTTCTTTACAAGGTATTGCCCAGTAATATTTACGTGTAAGAAACGCATAAATGCACGATTTTTGTATAATTTCACAATCACTGCCCCCCTCCCACGGAAATACATATACAATTGGTTTGTTTGCTTTATCGACCACCGTGAGCAACTCAGTCGTCCCGTCTCTAATTTAGGGCCACTGGTTCCAGAGAGAGAAACCAGTGCCATATGACAAACACAACATCCATGCCTCACCGGGATTTGAACCTAGACGCATCTCGGACGAACACATTTCTAACCAATTCATTAACGAACAAAATCAGCGTGGACGAATATGAGGCGGAAGCAGGCTATTTCTTGTAGTACATGGAAACTTACTTTTTGTTATGCGTTTTGTTGTATTGAGAAAACCTTAGACTCAATAGCGCTCATACTTATATTTCTGGAGGACTTCACTCTTGTAATGACTTCGAATAGAAAATTATTTTCGTAAACATAAATTTTTGACACAAAAGTCATAAAATTTTGTTACGGTGTTATGGAAATATTTCTCTGACCACTATTTCTTGAACATTGTGTGTGCTTCTGTAAATTTTCTTTTTTTACTGCTTTCCAACTTGATCATTGTAAAACCTTGATTTCAAGCAAAAATGCAGTATCAGTAATTCTAAAAAGTGGTTTCCCTCGTTAAAATAATTATTAAGTATTATTAAAAATTTATGAACTTAATTGTATGTAGTTTATGGTCCTAAGAATTAACACAACTCTGAGACCTATGAGACTGTTCGGTTAAAATAATCTTCAAAAAATGATTTTCCTATAACTATACAAAAATCAATCGCATTCGATAATTCATGATGCATGAACTCCCGGCTGATAATTTTTTTAAACATTTCTTCTAATATTGAAAAAAATAAAAATAAAATAAAGGAGCCATCATGAATGTGATTTTTCCTTTTCAAATTTTTCTTGTATTACTGGAGCTGACTCACCTGGGTTAATGATTTATGCCAAGATACAAGATTTACGCCAGCATTAACAATTGTGTATTGAACTAATATGACAGCATTACATTTGCTTTCTCCCTTGAAACGTTATGTATAACGACACGGAATTATGCTTTTTTCCATGTGTTTTCGGAGTACTACCCTTGGCAGCCATTTATTCTACCGAAGCAATCGTACTGCACTGAAACGCAAATCTGTTTATATTATATTTTAAGTGAATATATGTATATGTATATACGTTTTTATGCACAAGACTGTGTAAAAATGATCCATAGGCACGAGAAATATATTTTCCATATGCAGCAATGGTTATGAGTAAAATTCTTTCATGAAATGCAATGGACACGTACTATGAGAAAGACGCTTTGCATAAAAGACAATGGAAATGTATTAAGTTGTTTGTTTCACAATTTCTTCCTAGGTGTTTACCCTGCTGTAGCAAAACATTAAATATAGCACTTCATATTAGCATAGAAGTGCTGATATATAAATGTTTATGTTTTACAAACTTGCATGTGCGTGTGTGTGGCTTTTCTTCAAAAAGAGAAGGGCTTGTGTAAAAGATTCAGTAGGTGCCTAAAACATTGATCCTTAATATGCAACAATGGTTATGAGCAAAATTATTGCTTCAAATACAATGGAAACATATTAAAAAGTGTCTTTTACAATTTGCTCACGTGTGTTGTTTACTCTGCCGAATCATCCCTGCAGCAATGAAGTGCCAATTTGTTAATGCATTCCTTCCATTTGGTTTTTAAAACACGATTGTGTCGAAATGATCCAATTGGCATCTGAAACATAGATTTTCCATATGTAACAGATGTTCTAAGCAGAAATGTTGCCGTTATTATGATAGAACCATATCAAATGTATTTTTTAATTAGCCCTTCCCCTGTCTATTAATTCTGCCAAAGCAACAGTACTGCAGTGGTCATTTTCGAATTATTCTTTCATTCTCAGTTGTTCTCAAAGCGTATTTTGGTACACAATTGTACTGATAGAATTAATAATATAATTCATGAGGAAAATGGGTTTATTGGAGAGGGAGTCACGCTGCGATTTATCATTAATTCTATGTTTTGTATAAAATGGCATTGGAACTGTTGTTCCTTATTAAAACTTCAATTGGTTGTCCGTGAGCTGGTGTTCTGATCAAATCATAGTATAAGTATTTTTGATATTTCATCTTTTGTGTTATGAGTAAGACATTCCCATTATTGGTTTTGTTACCAAGTGCACATGTTCGATGACATATAGCATATTATCATCTTTCATTGGTTTTATTTTTGCATTTTCTATTTACTCTTGTTAATTAGGTTTCGCATAGTATTTACTTATGATGTTAAGCTGACGTCTGTTTGAATTTAACCACCGGAATACTAAATGTAGTCTAAAGTTAATTTTAAGGGTTTTGCTTTCAGTTACTATAAACTTGTCTTGTTTTCAGTTCTTGAATATTCAGTCATTATGTGGCTGGAATTGTATTTCCTTGTCGTAAATATTTTATCATTTTGTATATTTTTCTATATATTTTCCATGGTGTAATATGTTAGCATCTACAGTATTTGAATTAGAAAAATAAAGAACATTTGAACGCTAATATGTTAAAGTTGCATTTCCGAGAAACCGTGTAGAAATGATCTAATATAGACCATAAACATTCATTTTTCATATGCAGCAATAATTATGAACAAAATTATTGCTTTAAATACAATGTAAACATATTTAAAAGTTTGTGTGACAATTTGTTCTTGTGTGTTGTTTACTCTGCCACAGCAGTGGTGCAGCACTGAAAAGCCAACCTGTTAATATACATAATTTTTTTATTTTTACAAGACTGTGTACAAAGAATATAATAGGTGCCTGAAACGTTGTTCTTTCATATGCAGCAAATGTTCTGAGCACAAATGTTGCTTAAAATATGACGAAAACAGATTAAAAGGTATATTTTTGAACTTCGTTTACCTATGTGTTGTCTACTCTGTTCAAGAAATGGTAGAAAAGTGAAATGCCAAACAATTAATGTTTCAGAATTTTCAATATATATGTGTGTTGTTAAATTGATGTTTTTGTTGATGAAAGGACTGCATTGAAAATAAAAAATGCCAACGGGAAGCATTCAATTTCCATTAATGACCAACGTTATGAGCAGAAATGCTGCTTTAAATAGAATGACAATCTATTAAAAGGAAGTTGTTTGAATTTTCCTCCCTGTCTGTTATTTATTCTGTTGAAGTAATAGTTTCCAGTTCAGTGCATTTAATATACTAATGCTTTACCAAAAAATAATATGTGGTAAATTATTATGATGGTCTTATACTTCACATAAATTTAAAAGAAAAAAATAATATGTGGTATTATATTTCTGAGAACAAAAAGTTCAAACCACAAACATACATTTTTCACACACAACAAGGTTAAACAGCAAAAACATTTCTTTATAAATACAATGGAAACTTCTTTAAAAGCATCTCCTACAATTTCTACCTGCATTTTGTTCATCCTGCTAAAGCAATGGTTTTCAGATGTAATAATATCAAAATGTTTTATTTTTCGTGTGTGTCTTTCTTTAAAAGATACAGTAGGGGATTGGAACATCAATCTTTAATATGAAATAATGGATATGATCAACAATATTGCATTTAATACAAGGGGAAACACCTTAAAAAGCGTCTTTTACAATTAGTTACCTGTGTGTTGTTTACTCTGCATCAGCGAAGTGCCAACCTGTTAATGTACATATTTTCTTTCGTTTTTAAAATAAAGCTGTTGATAAATGATCTAATTCGCGTTCGCTACGTTGATTTTCTATATGCAGCAAATGTTTTTTTTTGAGCCTAAATTTTGCTTTAAGTAAAAGAAAACTGATTAAAAAGAGACCCTTTGGATTTTGTTACCCTGTGTGCTATTTACTGTAGTGGAACTGCGATATTGCAGGGAAGTGCTAAACTATTAATGTTTCGGAACATTGCACATACAGTTTTTTTGTTTTTTTTTCTTGTTACTGAAAGAGCTGAATTGAAAATAACCAATGACTATACGTGAAGTGTTCCTTTTGCACATATGGCAGAAGTTCTGAGCAGAAACACTGCGTTATATAAAATGGAAACAGATCAAGCGGTAGTTCCTTTAAATGTTTTCCCTTGCCTGTTATTTACTCTGCAGAAGCAGAAATAAACCAGATTTCCCAGCAAAGTTTCAGAGAACACACAGCATCCACTATTCAATTGTTTAAAAAGCTCTTAACTCACGGATGTTCTATAAGCCTGGCACTTCATGGCATTGCATATAGAAGGCGAGTCCAATGCAGGAATGCAGAAAACCAACCTGGGTAACAACCAAATATTTTGAAAAGCGCACCCATGATGTGGAGTAGATGAATATTTAAATAATATTAACGCTAGGGTAAACATATTGTGCTAAAACGAGTATTTTGGGGTTACAATTGTTTTAAGTAAAATTACATTAATTATTTTAAATTAAAAATGTTATTAAACAAAAAATGTGAATTATAAATTTTAAAAAACTGATGTTTAATTTTCATAACGCATGAGGGGGAAACGTTGAGTACGAGGATGTAAAAACAAAATTATGTGCTGTTCAGGAAACCTCCGCCGCCCCGGTGGCGCAATGGTCTAAGCGATGGCCTCTGATCTTTCGTCCAAAAGGGGTCCGGGTTCGAATCCCGGTGAGGCATGGATGTTGTGTTTGTCTTACGGTACTGGCTCTCTCCCTTCCCTGGAACCAGTGACCCAAAATTAGAGATGGGCGACTGCTTATAGCCCATTGAGTTGCTCACGGTTGTCGTTAAACCTCCAATCAATCCAAAAAAAGAACCCTCCAGCCTCACTCCCCGAAGAATAGTCTGGCGACGCCTCTTTTTCTAACACAGACAACAATGAAACAAATGTATCATCGTCACAAGTACAGCCATAAGAGGACGCCAAAATATTTTTTTGCGTTCTTCTTCCCATTTTAATACAGTACTACAAAAATTACGATCCCGTTTATTTTAAGACACATCATGACGTCTTAAAAATGGCAAATAACACAAGCCTGTACCTTCTGCACAATATAGCACCGGGTGCTAACAGCAAATTGTTTGTATAAAAACAGTACAGTTAAACAGCATTAGACCCCAAAGTTGAAGCAGAGAATTAAGTACAAATGACCGAGAGATCACCTAAGACAATAGTGTCAAATTCCAGAGTACTTCTGGAGGAGATTTGTGAAAACATTATTATAGACTGAACCTAGACTCCATCAGTGCACAAGTACGCATGTCATGTACGTATAGGATACGAAGGAGACAGGGACTGTAATAATACGTAATAAGTATAAAATTATGCGAAACACATATCTACGTCGCCTATATCTACTACTACAGTACTTTGCAGAGAGCAAATGCTCTACATTAGCCCATTCATACAAAGAACTGGTGCTTTCCTCAAACTCAAAGAACACAGAAACCATTCACGGATTTCAAACTGCAACCGGATAAATTTAAATCGATTGTGTTACAATGGCATAGACGAAATTTCAATATCGCTGCTGTTTCACCAGCCCCCACTTTGAAATAGGAATAACTGTTTACCGGAAATGGAACAAACGAAAGTTTTTGCGGTACAATCCGGTACAAGCGGAGTACAACAGAATAGCATAGTCTAAATTTCAAAATTGCGAGGTGGGGGCTTCCCTTTTCCCTCCAGCATCACTTGAAATTGGAATCACTGGTTACCGGAAGTGGTACAAACGAATTTTTTTTGTGGTACTATCCGATTCAAACGCAGCACAAGCGAATGTTACATAGTCGAATTTTCAAAATTGCGTAGTAGAGGGGATGCCATTTTTTCCAGCTCCCCACCTTTAAATGGGAATAACTCGTAACCGGAAGTGGTACAAAAGAAAAAAATTGCGGTACAATCCGGTACAAACGGAGTACAACAGAATAGCGCAGTCGAAATTTCAAAACTGCAAAGTGGGAAGCAGTTTTCCCCGAGCCCCCACTATGAAATTAGAACTGCTGGTTACCGGAAGTGATACAAACGAAAACTTTTGCGGTGCAATCCGATTCAAAGGGAGTACAAACGAATGACATGGTCGAAATTTCAAATTTGCGCAGTGGGGAAGGTGACGTTTCCCCATCTCCTAACTTTGAAATCGGAATAGCTGATTACCGGAAGTGGTAAAAACGAGAATGTTTGCGGTACAATCCGGTACAAACGGAGTACAAACGAATGGCATAGTAAAAATTTCAAAATTGCGTGGTGAGGAGGGGGGGGAAGATGGAGACGTTTCTCCGTCACCCACTTGGAAATGGGAATAACTCGTAATAACTCGTTACCGGTAGTGGTACAAACGGAAATATTGTCGTAACAATCCTGTACAAACGGAGTACAAACGATTGGCATAGTTGAAATTTGAAAGTTCCGTGGTGATGGTGCTGCCGTTTTCGCAGTTCCCAATTTAAAATTGGAATAACTCGTACCCGGAAGTGGTACACACGAAATGTTTTGCGGTACAATCCGGTACAAACGGAGTACAAACGAATGCTATATTTGAAATTTCAAAATTCCGAGGTGGGGGGGCTGCCGTTTCCCCAGCCCCTCCCCACTTTGAAATGGGAATAACTCGTTACCGGAAGTGGTACAAACGAAAATTTTTGCGGTACAATCCGGTACAAATGGAGTACAAACGAATGCCATATTTGAAATTTCAAAATTACGAGGTGGGGGGCTGCCATTTCCCCAGCCCCCCCCCCACTTTGAAATGGGAATAACTCGTTACCGGAAGTGGTACAGACGAAAATTTTTGCGGTACAATCCGGTACAAACGGAGTACAAACGAATGCCATATTTGAAATTTCAAAATTCCGAGGTGGGGGGCTGCCGTTTCCCCAGCCCCCCCCACTTTGAAATGGGAATAACTCGTTACCGGAAGTGGTACAAACGAAAATTTTTGCGGTACAATCCGGTACAAACGGAGTACAAACGAATGGCATAGTCAAAATTTCAATATTGCGTGGTGGGCTGGCTGCCGTTTCTTCAGCCCCTGCCTCCCTCGCACTTTGAAATGGGAATAAGTCGTTACCGGAAGTGGTACAAACGAAAATTTTTGCGGTACAATCCGGTACAAACGGAGTACAAACGAATGCCATATTTGAAATTTCAAAATTCCGAGGTGGGGGCTGCCGTTTCCCCAGCCCCCACTTTGAAATGGGAATAACTCGTTACCGGAAGTGGTACAAACGAAAATTTTTGCGGTACAATCCGGTACAAACGGAGTACAAACGAATGCCATATTTGAAATTTCAAAATTCCCAGGTGGGGGGGCTGCCGTTTCCCCAGCCCCCCCACTTTGAAATGGGAATAACTCGTTACCGAAAGTGGTACAAACGAAAATTTTTGCGGTACAATCCGGTACAAACGGAGTACAAACGAATGGCATAGTCGAAATTTCAAAATTCCGAGGTGGGGGGCTGGCGAAATGGAGCTCCCTTCTTTAATGCTTATAGATGACATAGTTTGCCTTGCTTGAATAGAGGGATGAGCATAGTAGGGCTGTTTGACCCCTACCACACGAATTCTCGTGGGGGCCGTGTTTTGATCCCGACTGCATCCATCACATGCTTTGTATATGCTGACGGCTCTTGTCTTTGGGAGCTCTGACTCACAACCCGTCCTTTCACTCACTACTTACAAGCAGAACTGAATGAATCCTCGGGATGATATTCCAGACTCTTTGTTGTCTATACTAATTTTCAGTGAGTGATAAATCGAATTTCAGTCAGAGAGTGTTCTATGATTAAATGGTGCATGCATTCATTTCGTGATTCCTCAAAACCGGATCCTTTAAAAAAAATGAAAATTTTCAATTTTGGAATAAATAAAATAAAAAGTGCGGATTATACTCGGCTTCATTAAAAAAAATGTTGGAACGGGTCAGTTTAGGTCCACAAACATCCAAATTCAAGGGATTTAATTTCAGAAGGAAAGTTGAAAATCATCTCAGTGATTGCATTCAAATTGGTGATTTCTAATTGAAGGTGCACACACTACTGTTTGTGAAAATTGCAACACCAAGAAAGAATCGCGCTATTCAAATGATATTTATACCATAAATTCTTCATGTTACAAGAGATAAATGATTACAGTTGTAGGGTTATACACTGTAAAAAAATCCTGAAATTCACGGGCAGCTTTCCGTCATTTCTTTCGTGAATTAACGAAGCGTATTTCTGATACAACCTTTTTCGTGAAATGACGGAAAGAAATCTGAATTTCACGGAATTTTCGTACCACGGGAAAATTCTGAATTTTCAGAAACCTTTCCAATGTTTCTTTTTTATATTGGCGGCAAATTACCGTTTTAGAGATGTTAACGGAAAATTCTGAATTTTCCGAAACCTTTCCGCAATTCCTTTCGTATATTAACGGAACGTCTCCGTTCTCACTTTTTCGGTATCCGTATGACGAGAAATTACCGGTAATAGGCGATTGGTGAGAATGCTTGAGGTTTGATTAACTTTTAAATTTCAATCGTCTGTCGAATTTTGAAGTTCCGTGGCGAGATCGGATATTGTATATCGCATGGATTTTGTTTATTGTGGCACAGGATATTTCTTCTCTTTTTCCCTAATCGGTACACCAGTTACTTATTATATATTGTGTTACTGTAAGAAATCGGGTACTTAACTTATTGTACAGATGGTTATACGATGCCTGTATATCAGTCTTTGGACAACTTAAGAGAAAAGCTATTATAGCTATCAAGAGTAAATTTTATATTTAGCTTTTGTGTGTGTGTGTGTGTGTGTGTGTGTGTGTGTGTGAAATAATACTAAACAAATACATTTCACCATTTTTTAAGACAACTGAAAGTCATTGTCTGTTAAAAAAATCAAGTTGCAAAGCATTTTGTTGCTTCGAAAAATTACGATGAAAAATGCTTAATTTGTGAAAAGTCCTCCTACAGAAAAAAAAAAAAAAAAATATTACAAACCTATTCAGAAAAATAATAAGCTCCGACAGAAAAATAAAATGACCAAATTACTTGCATTAATGACAAAAACAATCAATATTTCATCGTCGAGGAATTGATGTTAAGATGTACGAGAAGACGCTCGACGAGCGTTTGTAGCTCAGTGGTTAAAGGCGCCGGTTACCTGTTGAGCCAGCTCAAACCTTGGGTGTTTGATCCTGACCTCGGTGGAAGCAACTGTGCTGCACGTTATTTTAATTTCTGAAAAAGACGGATACCTACCGGAAACTTTGTTGCACGTTATTAAAATTTCTGAAAAAGACGGATACCTACCGGAAACTTTGCTGCACGTTATTTTAATTTCTGAAAAAGACAGATACCTACTGGAAACTTTGCTGCACGTTATTTTAATTTCTGAAAAAGACGGATACTTACCGGCAACTTTGCTGCACGTTATTTTAATTTCTTAAAAAGACGGATACCTGCTGACAACTTTGCTGAACGTTATTTTAATTTCTGGAAAAGACGGATACCTACCGGCAACTTTGCTGCACGTTATTTTAATTTCTGAAAAAGACGGATACCTACCGGCAACTTTGCAGCACGTTATTTTAATTTCTAAAAAAGGCGGATACCCACCGGCAACTTGCTGCACGTTATCTCTTGTGAGGGCTGAAGAGTATACACGGTCGTCGATTTTTCGGAATTTCAGTTTAAATATGGAAAAACCTAAAATGGACTTTTCTGAAATACACGGAATTCCTGCCTACGGAAAATCTGAGAAAATACAGAAGTTAAAATAAACGGGCACTTTTAAAAATGGAAATTTCTGAAAAAGACGGATGACTACCGACAACTTTGCTGCACGTTATTTTCGGAAATTTTCCGTGAATTCACATCACTTATTTTTTTGCAGTGTACAGTATCGTACGAAGCTACCTCGATCAACAATAACAGCTTTAGCATTGGGGGAAGAGGTTTTTAATACCGTCCTGGAGAATAATCTGCCAGGCTGCTCCTATGTGAGACCAGAGTTCGTTTGTGGTGCATGACTGGTGGAGGCGCTTAAAGGTTCAGTCGCTTAGCTACCATGTCTCAGACATGTCCGATCGGGGACATATCCGGTGAACGTGCAGGCCAGGGAAGAAGCGGTATCGGCCGTGCATGGAAGATGTCTTGGACATTCCGGGCCACATGTGGCCCTGCATTGTCCTGCTGGAATATAGTGCCAGGACAACTCTGGAAGAAGGGCACCACTTCTGCCTATAAAACATCCCTGATGCATCGCTGGCTGTTGAGGGTTCCCTCAATTCGTATCAGTAGAGATCGCGAATGGAACCCAATGACGTCCCAAACTATGACGCTTGGTGTTGGACAGTTATACCATCATGGTGCATCAAGCTGAATCGTGACTCGTCGGACAACACACAACAATGTCTGTGTCCACCCCCTTTTCTTTGAGGGTCAAAGGAATGCGCAGCAATAGGCTGCTAGCGACCAGTCTTCTGTTAAGCAGATGACTTCGAACAGTGCTGGAGGACAAAGCCTGACCTGTGACAGTGCTCCACTGCTGCGCTATCACAGTGGATGTCGCTGTGCGATCGGTCACTACCATGAAGTCGAGGTGTCTGGCATACCGTACAGTCGTGCGATTTCGCTGTCCATTCCCGGATTTCTGTCCGTCCGAGCCTCGTCTGTCCGCATTACTGTACTTGAGTTTCGTCTCGTACAAGTGACAATTTCGTGGTAGGAAAATCCAGCTTCCCTCATCCCAACAATCCTTCCTCGCTCAAAGTCCGTCAGATGTTCATAACGCGATCTTCTTCGGCGACGGGGCGTAATGAGACACAAGAAACGCCTTTTCCACTCAATGTCGGCTTTTCACTGATTGAAGGATCTCGTACGACCGGACAGTTTGAAGGGCGCTGCTCCGAAACCGCTTACGCATTTTCACTGATATTTTAATCATTTGCATGTCTTAACCTGTCGCACATATCCTGCGCGTTTTAAGCTTCATGGGGGTGAAATTTTCCCAAACAATCGTGTATATAAATGTGGGATAAAGAAGTACAATTTTTGTTTTTATTTTTTGATTGGAGGTTTAACGACCACCGTGAGCAACTCAATGCGCTATAAGCAGTCGCCGGTCTCTAACTTAGGGTCACTGGTTCCCATGCCTCACCGGAATTCGAACCCGGACCCCTTTCCGACGAATTATCAGAAGCCATCGCTTGGACCACTGCGCCACCGGGACGGCCCGGGCCAAGAATAGTTATTCCATATTATTCTGATACGACTGTGCATATAATTGTGAATAAACGTTGTTGATTTGATCTACTAAGTAAGGAAAGTTCTTTTGTTTATCGCAATGCACACGCGACAGGGGCATTTTCTAGCGCCAACAACAGAACAATTCACGCACATTCAAAGTCGCACACGCGTGTTCAGCTGTCACTCTGGTTCCGCTAGAAAAAACATATCATACTAATTTTTTTTTTTTTTTTTTTTTTGTTTGCCTTTAGCAAAATCCCCTTTTGCAATTTCGGCTGGAAACCGGCCTGGCCTCCCCGAAGGCGCAGTGGTCCAAGCGCTGGCTTGTGACCATTCGTCCCAGAAGGGTCGGGGTTCGAATTCCGGTAAGGCATAGATGTTGTTTTTGTCTTACGGCACTGGCTCTGTCCCTTCCGTGGAACCAGTGACCCTAAATTAGGGATGGGCTACTGCTTATAATACACTGAGTTGCTCACGGTGGTCGTTAAACCTTCAATAAAAAAAATAATAATAATACACCGACCACTGCAACTCGGACTACAATGAAAAACTATCTGCCAAAATTTGAAGTGTCTACGACGACTTCTCGATAAGTTACGGCTGATAACACAAATTTGTCGATTGTGGGGGGGGGGGGGGGGGTCGAGCACACGCCTCCTGACCAGTTGTTCTAACAGACTAAACCACACTGACGGAATGTATCGCTGCAGACTTGTCTTCTTGACACGTGCTTTACCTCTGTGATACGTCACGACACACACACACACATACACGCACACAAACACACACACACACACACACACACACACACACACACACACACACACACACACACAATGACGTATGAATCAAATGGACAATGAAGCAGCGGTAAGCCTGCCGGAGTAGTTCAACTGGGAGAATAGCCCTTCCGGAGTAGGAAGGTGTGATTTCGAATCCCATTGTCGGCAAAACAAAAGGTTATGTGGGTTCCCGAACGAACAAAGGGTTCATGAACGTGATAATTGAAAAGAAAAATTGCCTATAGGTTTTTCCACACAACGTACGTAATAAATAATAAGTACATGAATGTTTCTGTAATGAAATCGTCACCGAGTGTTGCTGTCGGTTGAACCACAGCCTGCTAAGCAATTTCGTGTTCCCGCCTTTCTCATAGGAAGTGTGTGGTGTGTGTGTGTGGGGGGAGTGTCGTACGCGCCAAATGCATAGTGAAGCAGAGATATGCATGTCGGCGTAGTTCAATTGGGAGAATAGCCGCTTAGGAGTAGGAAGCTGAGAGTTCGAATACCACTGTCGGCAAAAGAAAGGTTATAATAACAAACCCATTCTATTTTACTATTATAAATTTATTTACAAGGATTGTTCCAAAACAACTGAGAATGTTTTTACAAAAACAATATGAATACCTTAATTATCAAGGAAGTTGTCATCTTTTCGAAATACTATCGATTGCATCGAATACGGGTGTCACAACGTTCCTTCCTCTTTTTGAATATCTTCTGGGATTCTTCTGAAATGTTGTTGAAGTATCCCTGCGCAGCTGTAATAAGTTTTTAATCAGTCTCAAATTGTCGTCCCCGTAATGTCTTTTTTAAAATGGGAAACAACCAGAAGTCACATGGGGACCAGTCTGGATTAGATGCAGGTTGGAGCATCAACTTAATATTAATTTTCTCCAAATAAGAAACGACAGAACTGGCCATGCGCGGTCTTGCGTTGGGCCGCACATGAAAACAAGTGGGGAACCCAAGTTGAACAAACTCGTTCCATGCCCAAATGCGCAGCTAAAATTCTTTCAGATGCGTTTGAAATGTGAACCATGTCTTCGATATCTCCAATTGAATAGGTGTTTGTCTTCCCATATAATAGCACCTATTGTATTGATGTTTACCTCAGTAACACTCGTTGAAAGTCTTCCTCCATGCGCGATTAAAGACGCCGACTCACGACCATCTCTAAATTATTTATGCCATTTGTAAATTGTTGATTTTTCTAGACATTCATCTTTATAAGCCTCTTCTAGACTTATAAAGATGAATTATGATGATGAATACCTTAAGAAGTCTGTCCGACTTCTTAAGGTATTCATCATCATCATCATCATAATTGTCAGCTATTATCAATCCACTGCTGGACGAAAGTCTCCTAAAGTTTCTTCCACAGCGGTCTGTCTCGTGCTAGTCTCCTCCATGTTACTCCCGCATACTTTCGAATTTCATCCACCCATCTCACACGTGGTCTTCTTCTGGGTCTTTTCCTGTCCCTTGGAATCCCGTCTAAAATTTCAGCTGCCCATTTATGGTCTGACCTTCTGGCAATATGTCCAGCACATTGCCATTTCAGAGATTTTACTCTGATCATGATGTCTTCTACTCTTGTCATTTTTCTGATCCACGAGTTCATCTTTCTTATCTCTCCTGGTTACACCAAGCATGCATCTCTCCATGGCTCTTTGAGTTGTCTGCAGTCTTTGTATGTCTCTTTTACTTAATGTCCACGTCTCTGCACCATACGTTAAGCACTGGAAGGATGCACTGATCAAACACTTTTCTTTTAAGACATAATGGCATATTGCTCTTGAAAATTATACTGTTTCTTCCAAAAGCTCTCCAGGCAAGTTTTATACACCGATTAATTTCTTCATCAATGTGACCCTCACTTGATATCTGCTGTCCAAGATAAACGTAGGCATAGGTTATCTCCAGCTTTTCTCCATCAATCGATAACTCTTCATTTCTTGTAAAAGCAGTGTACATCACTTTTGTCTTCTGAAAGGTCATTTTTAATCCCACTTCTTTACTCTTTTCAGCGAGTTCCTGGATAATACTCTGCAGCTATCATGGGGTTGTTGCAAAAATGACTACGTCATCAGCAAAACGAAGGTGAGTTAGATAATCTCCATTAACCTTTATCCCTTTGTTTTCCCAGTTCAGTGATTGAAAGACATTTTACAATGTGGCATTAAAGAGTTTGGGAGATATAGTGTCCCCTTGTCTCACTCCCTTTCCAATTTTCATGGGTGCTGTATTCTCAAATAGCAGAATCTTTGCACTTGCATTTTCATAGATGTTATGAATAATATTGTATGCATCTTCAATACCGCAGGATTTAAAGCCATTATAACTGATGATGGTTTAACCGAATCAAAGGCCTTTTCATAATCGAAAAAATGCCTACATCATCAGCAAAACGAAGGTGAAGCTATTTGCTGTATTCTCAAATAGCCGAATCTTTGCACTTGCATTTTCATAGATGTTATGAATAATATTAATGTATCCATCTTCAATACCGCAGGATTTCAAAGCCATTGTAACTGCTGATGGTTTCACCGAATCAAAGGCCTTTTCATAATCTATGAAATCCATGCATAATGGAAGTTCATATTCCCTTGCTCTTTCAATTAGTTCTCTCAGTACGTGGATATGATCTATAGTGCTGCAGCCACTCCTGAATCCAGCTTGTTCTCTCGGTTGAGCCATGTCCAGTGTCACCTTCAAGCGGTGTGAAATAAATTTAGTGAAGATTTTATAAACCACTGATAGGAGGCTGATTGGTCTGCAGTTCCTGAGATCCTCAATGTCTCCTTTTTTTATGTAGTAGGATCATTGTAGTATTGTTCCAATTCTCAGGAATCTTCCCTTCATTAAGGCATCGAGGGAAAACTTGGGCGAGTCCTGTTTCAATTTCTCCGCTTGCTTCTTCTATGATATCTCCGGTAATTCCATCTTCTTTTGGAGCTTTTTCCCGTTTCATGTTCTTGATTGCATGTGCAACTTCTGCTGGGAGGACTGGAAGAACTCTGGTACTTTTCGTAATGTCTGAATTACATGTATCATCCCTTTCATATAGTTTTGAGTAGAAATATTTCACTCTTGTCAAAATTTCACCTCTATTTCTTGTTACAAAACTATCTTCTTTATTCAGAGCCATAATCTGTTTTCTTCCTTTATTCAGATGTCCCTTTGCTCTCTTTAGGCTTTGGTTGTTTTCAATTGCTTTCTTCACTAGTTCACAGTTGAATTTCCTTACGTCTTCAGTGATACTTTTTCTTACCGTCTTGCATAGCTCTCTATATATTCCACTTTGGAAGTCATATCTACTTTGGTTATCCTCATCTCTCTTCTTTTTGCATCATAATTTTGGTTTTTCCTGATAATTTGTTCGTATGCAACTTGTTCTTGGTACCAGCTATTTTTGTTGCTGTTTCCATAAGAGCCTTAATTAGTTTTCTGTTAACTTCAGAGACGTCAGACCTTCTAGAGCAGAGAATCTGTTCCTCAGTTCCAATTTGAAGGTATTATGGTGTTTTTTAAGGTTGGTCATGTGAATACACTTTGTTTGTTTTATGAGTTTGCCAAACTCGATTTTAGCATTGAGGTGCATTTTACATCTTACCATTCTATGGTCACTACCTGTGTTGAACTTGTTCAGCACACTGCAGTCTTCCATGACTGCAGTGTGCTAAACAAGTTCAACACTGGTAGTGAACAAGTTCAACACAGGTAGGTTTAAGGTATTCATATACCCTGAAATGGACAAAAGTACGAAAAACATTTTATGGATTTATTTTATTTCCCATTTTTTCTACTTTCAGGACTTGTAATTGTTTTTCATAGAACCGAAATAGTTTTCGAGTTATATTCATTTTTATGAACCCTTATCTACGGAGGAAACGGATTTAAATATGTTTAATTGCTATTTTACATGCATCGTTTGGTACTTTGGTACAACATGCACTTATTAAAACCTGTATATGAGAGGCAAACCACCACGGAATTTCTCAGCAAGAACAGCAATGAGAGTTTCCGTTCCCTAATTTGGAGACGTTTTCCGAAGGAGACATTTGTGGGAATGGACACATTCAAACTCTCTGTTTATGATGCTGTATATGCCACTTTAATGCTGGTGCAAAAGTAGAATTACAAATTATTAAAAGTTTGCGACAAGATCCAGGGGAATATATGATGAAAGAGGTGACGAATAGAGATGTACAACATACAACAGCGAGTCAACGATAAAGTACCGACTGTGTAAAGCAGAAGCGAAAAGAGGCTCAAAGGGCTGAAAAACAAAAAAAAGAAAAAAAGACTGTGCAAATGTGAATAAAGAAGTCCCCACCTATGCTACTGGGGATTTCTAGTGCTGGTTCCTTTTCCAGTTCAAGACCCTGACGGACTAAAAACTAATTTTACTTACTTCTCAGTCTTTGTATCTGTGCTTGAGACACTTCATTTTTTACGCTTTCCAACCGTAGGTTGAAGAAGCGTATATGCTCCGGCTTTGCCCGTCCGCACGACAACTCGCGTAAAAATGGTTCGATTTCGATGAAATTTTAATATATGGGAAAGAACAATCTGGGGACGAATCCTGCTGAAAATGGGCGAAATGGGGTCAAAGGTCACGACATAGGAGTGGGATCCATTCCATTGCCTTATGCGTCATAACTTGCGTAAAAATGGTTCGATTTCGATGAAAGTTTAGTATGTGGTAGGAGACCACCTGGGGACGAACTCTATTGAAAATGGGTGAAATGGGGTCAAAGGTCAAGACATAGGATCGGGAATTCGGGATCTATTCCATCGTCCTTATGCGTTATAACTTACGTAAAAATGCTTCGATTGAGACAAAACTTTATCATGTTATTCTGGAAGTACAATTTACCGGTTCTGTTGAATATCATCGAAATGGGGTCAAAGGTCAGATCATAGGAGCGGGTTTATTGTACAGCCATTATCCTCATAACTTGAGTAATTATTTCTGGTATGTTGGAAAGCGTATCATAATCAATGCTTTGCATGATTTTACTAACTTGTTTCTATATGAGAAAGGACGGCAAACAACATACCTTTGGTTACAACTGCCCAAATTTCAAAATATGAAATGATTTAGAAAGGTAAGGAATGTCTTAAGGGTATGAACTAAAATCTGCCAGATTGAATGATAATAAGTTATTATAGGGGTCATCAACGTTAACAATGGTAGCGAAAAAATGTTTTGTAATAGTACACATTGATTTTACTGTAAACAACCAACTATGCATATGAACCCTATGATTCTAATACAATCCTTAGGGATATAAAAGAGCTCTTATTTTCCACTAACATTTTTGTTTTCTCATGATTTGAAAATCAGAAATCTTGTTTCCAATGAAGTCATTAATTAACATGAAATTAATAAATTATTAATTAATTAGGTGTTGAATTTTGTTTTTCACTTGATAAATTGTTTGTGACAACACATAGGCCTATAACTATGATATACGTGTTTATCATTCTTATATATTGCATTTAAAATGTTTTTTTATTCAGGGTATTATCATCATCATCATCATCAGCCATTAGCAATCCACTGCTGGATGAAGGTCTACCCAAATTTCTTCCACAATTGTCTGTCTTAGACCTGTCTCTTCCATGTCACTCCAGCATACTTTCGAATTTCATCCATTCATTTCCCATGGGGTCTTCTTCTGGGTCTTTTCCTGTCCCTCGGAATCCAGTCTAACATTTCGGTTGTCCATCGGTGATCCGTTCTTCTGGCAACATGACCAGCCCACTGCATATGAATACCTTAAGTGGAGAGTGAAATTTAAAGAATCTTGTTCTTCTTTCACATTCATTTTTTTCGTAAAATCACAGAGCGAAATCACTTGTTAGGGGTTTAATAAAACAACGCTTATTAAACTGCGCGCTATCGACGACGCATGGGTGATGAACAGGTGTGGCCAGTTGCTATGGTTACTACAATGACTAAAGTTTTTTCGAGACCCGTGCCAAAGTCGAACGCAATATTGCACAGTTTTTATAAAAACATTGTCAGTTGTTTTGGGACAAGCTATGTGTTAATTATAAAAATGAAGCTTTTGCCCACGCTCTTGTAATGAAGTCACCAATAAGTCAGAAATTTCAAAACAATAGATGCTCGTGTCAAGCGCTTCTAAACACTCTCATGTAGGCGCACCTGCAAAATTTTACTGTCATTTATACTAGCTTTTCGCCTTGACAGGTGTTGTTCTTGATAAAACACGGACCATTTTCCTCATTTTATTTTACTACGCGGCATTACTCGCTCGATTGAAACTTCTGCACTGACGATCGCGTAAAATGGCAAAAGGGCATGAAATCGTAGCAATTTTTCATCCGTCGCTTTTTTGTTTCGCGAAGTGTGCCAGAGGCTTCATAAACGTCATTCGGCGTCCCCGTGTTACATTCATTCGGCGATAACGAACCTCTTGTTAGCCCTAACGACCGTATAACGAACCAGACAGCGTCGTACCTCCTCCCAGTATCTACAGTGCATCGCTCGACCCCCGATGCGGCACGACGCAAGCTACCGTACCCCCGCGGCACACGACGCCTATTGTTGCGCCATCGGCAGCTGCATGATTGTCGCTGGTGATGTTTTTAGGGTTGTTCCGGCGTTATACCCTGTTGAGGGTGGCCCAGCCGCGGACCTGCAGCTCTGTGTTCCATTCGCCCACAATGCAGAAAAAACTGAACAGTAAAATAAAATCCTGAACTGATGTATATGCCGACATCGATGATTTACCTCGACGTTGTCACGTGTTCCACCAGCATTTTGGTTACTCGTATTAGAAACAAATGCTGCTACACAAATATTACATGTACAGTCAACTCTCATTATAAGGAAGTTCAAGGGGATTGAAAATCAGTTCCTCATAACCGAATTTGGATAAAAACGGTTAAAACTTCGAAATTAAATCAGATACATAACGTACAGTACATGTATTTTATGAATAAACAAGTGTACATCAATACATCCGACTGAACTTTCAGAAGACAAAAGTGATGTACAATGCTTTTACAAGAAATGAAGATTTATCGATTGGTGGAGAAAAGCTGGAGATAACCGATGCCTACGTTTATCTTGGACAGCAGATATCAAGTGAGGGTCACATTGATGAAGAAATTAATCGGCGTATAAATCTTGCATGGACAGCTTTTGGAAGAAACAACATAATTTTCAGGAGCAATATGCCATTATGTCTTAAAAGAAAAGTGTTTGATCAGTGCATCCTTCCAGTGCTTACGTATGTTGCAGAGACGTGGACCTTAGCTAAAAGAGACATACAAAGACTGCAGACAACTCAAAGTAGCATGGAGAGGTGCATGCTTGGTGTAACCAGGAGAGATAAGAAGAGGAACTCGTGGATCAGAAAAATGACAAGAGTGGAAGACATCATGATCAGAGTTAAATCCCTGAAATGGCAATGGGCTGGACATACTGCCAGAAGGACAGACCATCGATGGACAGCCGAAATTTTAGATTGGATTCCAAGGGACAGGAAAAAACCCAGAAGAAAACCACATGGGAGATGGGTGGATGAAATTCGAAAGTATACGGGAGTAACATGGAGGAGACTGGCACAAGACAGACCGTTGTGGAAGAAACTTGGGGAGACCTTCGTCCAGCAGTGGATTGATAATGGTTGACAATGATGATGATGATGATGATGATGACATCAATACATACCTTTTATTAAAAAATATGTTATAGAAGTCTGCTTTTTTGCATTTACCATTACAATCGTCTCACATTTTTGAAGCCCAATCAAACATTTCTCTTTCTCTGCTTCTTGAGCACTTGGAATCCTACTCACATAATATTTCACCTTCTGAATCATAACCATGACTTCCACAAGCGTCGGTAGCTGCAGTTCAGAAAAGTTGTCATCCTCTTCTTCACTGCTGCTCCCAGTTTCTTCAACAGGATTCTCTTGGGCCAAAATTTTGGCGTCTGCCAGCTCAGGCGATGTTTGCACACCGTTATCTTTGGTGATAAAATACTTTTCCGATTTTGCTTTATGGTGCCAGACAGGATTTTTTCACGCGCGCTTAGAATGTTGGAAAGTGTGGAGGCTGGAATTCCGAATTCTGCGGGAATATCCATCTTTTTCCTTCCGTTATCAACAGCGTCGATGACCTTTATCTTTCGCTCGACTGACAGAGATTTACGCTTTGGTGCCATTGTGCACGAGCAACTGAAAAAATCTAACAATTCAGAGCTGCACCAACTCTTACGCTTCATGTGATGTCTGATCGGGCTGGACAACCTGACAATTCAGGTTAACTACACACCGATTTCTCCCTGCCCACCGACCCTGAAACTGTATACCGGTAAATATCCCCAATGAGCTATCTCCGCTTACATTCAAGCTATAGGTACTTCATTCAAACATGGTTTCTTCCAAGGTCGTTCCAATCTTTGGCGCCTAATTTTAAGCGCGTCTTTTTATACCAAAAGGTCAGATCGCTATGTCGCTCGTGAGTGCTCATGTTAACCTCGGTTTGCCGTCGGAAGCGCCTGCAATGGACACACGAGCATCAAAGCTAGACTTTGAATAATTGGAAGATGGTGGTCTGGTCCAATAAATCTCGTTTCCTGTTGCTCCATGAGGACGGCCGGGTACGTGTACATCGTTTACCTTAGGAAGTGTTGGCACCAGGATGACCATTAACGAAAAGAAGCCTCTGGAGGACGTGTAACGCTTTTGGCAATGCTCTACTAGAAAACCCTGGGTCGAGTCATCATAATGCACGAAACTATGTCGTTTACCACTTACTTGAGCATCATTGTTGTACTAGGTACGTCATTTCATGACAACGATATTCCCCTCTAGTAGTGCCTTCTTTCAATAGGAGGATACGCTCTGCCACATTGTCCGGATTGTTGGGGAATGGTCAGGGGAACAGGAGGAAGACTTCCAGGTATTGCAGCCCCCAAATTCCTCACACATTAATCCAATCGAGCATCAGTGGTTTGTGCTGGAATAGTAAATCCGATCTGCGGTGAGTAGAGGAAAATGGAGACTTCTGGCACAGGGACAGCCCTCCATAGGCTTAACATTAGCTGCCCACGAGGCTGCCCACGAGGCTATCCACGAGGCTGTCCACGAGGCTGCCCACGAGGCTGCCCACGAGACTGTCCCAGCTGTCCCCGAGTCAGAATTTTTGTCACGTGGTCGTCCCCATGATGTACTGCCCCCTAGCGGTGCTTCTTGGAACTTTCAATGGAACTTTTGAGGGATGGCAACGACCGAGAGGGAATGGGGGTGGATATTGGGGGATGTCAACTCGATGTGCTGCCCCCGAGTCAGAATTTTTGTCACGCGATAGTCCCCATGATGTGCTGCCCCCTAGCGGTGCTTCTTGGAACTTTCAATGGATCTTTTGAGGGATGGCAACGATCGAGTGGGAAAGGGGGTGGATATAGGGGGGTGTCAACTCGATGTGCTGCCCCCAGCGGTGCTTCTTGGAACTTTCGATGGATCTTTGATTTTGAGGGATGGCAACAACCGAGTGGGTCCGTTGGGATTTTTTGTATTTATTCCAGTGGTTTTCAAGCGAGATTTTTCCTCCTCTTCGATGTTATTTTTCCCCGGAGGAAATTTTTACGTAACGATGCTGGGGAATTTTCTTTCCAATGGAGCAAAAATGCTCTAATGGTCTTAGCAAGGTCCTAACTCACAATGATTTGGTTTCAAAAAATTGGTCAGGTGGTCTCATGTACTATGTATTCACTCTATTTTTTTTTAATTACTTTTACATTATTTCTTCATGGTTTTTTTTTTTTTATATATTTTTTGTATGTTTTGAGGGAGTTTTTTCGTGTAGATGTAATGAATTTTCTTGGGAACTTTTCTTTTTCATACATTTCATTTTATTTCAGACCATGAGACGGGAAAATGCTTCTTTAGAAACGATTTCGTTCCTGTTCGCAGTAACTATTGGACTTTGACAAAATTTTTGGGAAATCAAGCGGAAATGTAGACATGTTAATTCTGAGTCTTTCGCCCTTCCAATATTTTTTTTTTTCTAGTCGTAATGTTTTCATGTACTATGTTTTCCTGCTCTTTTCTTTTTTATAACTTTTACGTTATTTCATCATGAATTTTTTATATTTTTTGTATGTTTTGAGGGAGTTTTTTCGTGTAGATGTAATGAATTTTCTGGGGAACTTTTCTTTTTCCTTTATTCAATTTTATAACAGATCATGAGACGAGGAAATGCTTCTTTAGAAACGATTTCGTTCCTGTTCGCAGTAATTATTGGACTTTGTCATTTTTTTTTTTTTTTTTTTGTTAAATGACTTCATGCTAATTCTGAGTCTTTCGCCTTTGCAATATTATTTTCTCGTAATTTTTTCGTGTGTTCAAGAACTCTACAGGTCTTTCACAGTTAAAATTCTGATGAAACAATATTTTCTTACTTTATTTCGCATATCATTATAGCTTCCCAATTTCGCTATTTTACTTCATCTTTTTTTTTTTTTGAAATTTCGTAAAACTTTTCAGTATGTCAGTAATTGTTTTCTTACTTGGTCAAACTTGTGACTCCATTTATTAGGACTCTTTTCTTTCTTTTTTCCATTTCATTTCAACAAAACGATTATTTTAGATGTAGCAAGTCATCAGATTTTTGTTTCCTTATATAGCATATTTTCAAACTTGCTTAAAAATATTCCTCAAAGCTTTGCATGTAAGCAAATATGCATTTTTTTATTCTTTCCTAGTTTGCTATACTTTTCGTGGACTGTAACAAGAAAGCATTCATTGTCAAGACATACAATCTAAAACCTTTTTTCTTACGATAAAATTTGTATTCTTTGGGCTGTATATTTTTTCTGTCTCGTCCGAAAAATCATTCATTCTAGAGGCAAAGCTAGTGATTCCGTTCATCCCATAAACATTATTTTTTTTAACGTTTTACTAACTCATCAGAAAAGCAGTTATTCCCCACCCCCATAGCGAAAATAAAGAAATTCTTACTTCTTTTCCATACATATCGACTCAATCTATTTCTTTTCGAAATGCTGGTCATGACATTTCAACTAAAATTTCCTACTTTCACCAAAAACCATATTCTTAAACGAGCTATTTTTTTTTTACTTTATTTCATGTATAACTAAATTTTTATTGTTTCCTCACTTCATCAAAATTAATAAGAACTTCCCCAATCTCATTCCTTTCCCTCATTTAGTTCGCTTTAAATTGAGATGTTTCAAAACTTCGCGTATATTTCTTCCACTAAATGTCCAGTTCTCCCGTATCGGTCCCATCATTTTTAACTTCTGTGCCTGCCGCATTTTTTCTTTAGACGTTTAGTTTCATTGACCTTTTCTTTCGTTTCAATTAGGTTTTCATTATCGTATTTTTTATTCATTGTCTCAGCAGAAAAAGCTTTCATTCTGGAGACATTGCGACTAAGTCCATACTTCCTCTAAACATTTTTATTTCACGTTTTACTAATTCCTAAGAAAAGCAGATGTTTCCAAACTCTCATAGTGAAAATATCGTATTCCCCTTATTTTACTTATTATGTTTTTCCTTCTATTCAGTGTTGTATGATTCTTAAAACTTCGGTTTATTTTTATGAAACTTCTTTTGTTTCTTAGTTGTTTTTTTTTTCTGATTCAACCTATCAATCTTTTCCTATCGATTTAATTGCTCTTATTTTTCCATTCGACTTTACTTTTGAACAGAAATGTGTCTAAAATCTTCAGATGTATTTTAGTCTCTAAGGCCGATTCTTCACTATTTCAAATAAAGTCATTGTAGGATTTTAGTGTAAATGCCCCTAAATCTTTAGAACTTCCTTTTCATAGTTAGAAACTAATTCCTCTAGGTTTAAATTAAAACATGAAAGAAGAGTGATTTTAAGCTCTATCCAGTAAAAGAAGAGTGTTTTTACGCTCTCTCCAGTGAACGAAGAGTGTTTTTACGCTTTCCCCCAAGAAATTAACTTTGGAATCTCCCTTCTACCTGAAAATGACTATCTTGTGCGACTGTTTTCACACGTCTACTGCTTTGCTGGAAAACCTCATGACATGAAATCCCTTTGCTTGGTAGATTAAACTAAATTCTGGTTTTGAACTTTGAATGCAAACTCAAGCTTGCAAAAGCATAGTTTTCTGAGCGAACTTAAACTGTCTAAGATGACAAAAATTTAAAACTGGTGACTCAATGGGACAGAGCGTTTGAACTTTGCCGTTCATTCAAGATTTAAGAGATCAGTCGTGAACCACTACAAGGGAAATAAGCAGACCCTGATTTAGTCCACTGTTTCCAAGGAAGGTAGGAAGCTAGTGTTGTAATTCAAAAGCTCATAACTCAAGCCTCCCCAGGATTTAATTTCGGACGGGCGATTAGTCAGATGTCAATGCTTAGACATTGAAAAATTACTTCAGACAAATATTTTCTTACTTAAAAGTGCTTCAAGTCAGAATTTGTATTACTTAAGATTCCCTTAGTCAATATTTTTTCTATCTTAAAAACTTCTAAAGGGTTGATTTTGAAAAAAAAAAAAACGAGTTCTCCCAAAAACGTAAAATTTCCACAGAATTGTATGAGGAACCAAATAAATTGACGAAGTTTGAATGTTAAGTCTTTCAACCAATTTCTTTCTCTTCATGTTTCATTCCATAAACTTTCTTCAAATTCCTATATACCCAAGAATTTTGTTAAATGTCCAAGTTCGACTCCACCAGAAATTTTCTGAAAATGATAGTTTCTCTTTTTAAAAAAATTCCAAAATAAGAATCCCTTCAATGAAACAAGAAATTCCTATTCAAAGCATTCCATCACTCTTTCAACTTCAAATACTCTCTTTGTAAATCTAAGGAGCTGTTTTTGTTTAGGTTTTTTTTTTTTAATATTCATATATTTTTCCCTCTAATTTTAGAAGATATTTTCCCAAAATGTATGTACATATACGATAGTAAAACATCATACAACTGCTTGATGTTCAATTCACTTCACGCCGTCTCAAGGATATTCTTTCATTTTCTCATTACACATAGACATGTTATTTTTCTTCCCATTCACTTTAAAGACTTGAGATCAACTTAATCGAGTGCTTTGAGAAAAACTTTCATAGAAAAGCATAAAGGTACTGAAAATGTCAGTTTTCTTAAAGAAATCATAAGAATAAGAATTTTTTTTACTGAAACAAGTTTCCCATGTTCAAAACATTAAGTGGCTCTTTTCGCATCAAATTCAGTATTTCATCATGTAAACTTTATTCTTTTTCTACTTCATATCGTCGTTCGTTTCTTGTTTTTCCCTATGTAACTTAAAACTTCTTTTCTTAATCTATTTTTCATAAAGTATCATTCTTTTGAGTTGATTCTCTCTCTCTCTCTCTCTCTCTCTCTCTCTTAAATGCATTCCTAAGTTCATATTGAGTAGGGTTTAAATTTTGATTGAAAGATCGTTTTAGGAAAAACTGAAAACTGATAAGGTTCGTTTCACAAAAGTTGAAAACAGATAATGTTCGTTTCGGAAAAGTACATTCCCTCATAGGGCTAAAAATGGAACACTTCATATTTTCTTAGGGGCGGTTTTGATGAAATACGTTTCAGTAAAAACAGTGAAATTCCCATTGAATAACATGGGGAACTATGAAATTTAAGAAGCACGTTTTCGTTCAAGAAAAATATTTTAAAAGGTCTATTTTCGATTCAGTTGAAAACGATTCAGGTAGAAAACAGAATGCAGTGAAAACAGTCACAGCAAGTTCCTGAAAGTTGGAAATAGATGAGGGTGAAATTTGGAAAAATGTCTAAGGAAAGAATTTGTTATAAAACACAGACTGTTTAGTTTTTCCAGGCTAGCGGGGTCTTCAGTGAGAGCGCTTCTTCTTTTTCAACCCAAAAATGAAGCGAGTCAGTTTGAAACATTTCAAACTCCCCGAAAATAAGCCGTGTACTCTGGTTTCGACTCAATACTGTAAAGCATTGCTCTCAGACCAGTCGGAATTCCGCCTCAATTGGTTGCCTAATGGAAAACCTTAGACCCCTTTTGAATAACAATTCCCAAATATCCTTAAGAAAAGTCTAGCAAAAAAAGCACTAGTCGCCCATTAAATCAATGGCATTCATTCTGTTACTGTTTTAAACATTTCAAAAAGAAGTTTACATTCTCCCTTTTACTTTAAAAATCTTGAAAGCTTAAATTTTGACCCATTTCAAAAAAAAAAAAATCACTTAAAATTTAATTTAAAAAAATAATAATTACTCTCTAAATTTATGTCTTAAAACTAAAAAATATTTACGCTTAATATTTCAATAAATAATAAATATTCACAAACCCACCTTCTACCTTGCCAATTTAAAAAAAATTATGAATTTATATAATCGAAATCATTACTTCTCCAAGTAGTTCTTTTCCCCTGATTTTAGAGAGGAACTCTTCTGAAATCTTCACTTTTCCACATATGTTCATAAAAGCTTGAGCTACTTCCTTAGGATTCAACAAGGCCACAGCGTTGTTGGAAATAAAATTATTTAAAATAAATTTAGTCCAACATGCACGTGCATAGATAGCCCCAGGGGATAGCGGGAAAGCTTTTGAAAATAATGAACGGATCGCACGTGGCATACGTAATGTAAGCGTGCTGGTGTATCCAAGGACGGTCGTAATTACTGTGAATGCAACGCAATTTTTCATGTGGATGACCTACAGACTAAATAAAGTGCTACATTGACAGCGAAGACTTTGTTGTGCTGTGTGGTCAACAGGTAGTGAAAACGGTATGGTCGATGAACGGTGTGGTGAAAACGGTATGGCCGATGAACGGTGTGGTGAAAACGGTATGGCCGATGAGCGGTGTGGTGTTTAAAAGCACAAAGGACAGTGTCCATGAGGGCGCACGCCGAGATGAATAAAACACAGGTGAAATGATTTTGCTGTTATTGTGTTCCAGGGTCAAAGAGACCTTGGTGAATAACCCATGCTATAGGTGACTGTGGACGAATAATACCTAGATAAACATATACGTACAAGAGCTAAGTGTTCTACAGCTAATTTTATTACCAGCATATAAAAAGCACAAATCAGGTGACAATGTTCTCCAAATATTGCGAACTGCCAGTGATATTGGTTTGATGTCTGATAACTTTTTGTGTGAATTGTGTGTGAATCGCAGAACTGAACGTAAATCGAACAATTTCACCTTGTCTTACTTTCCACCAGGAAAAAAAAATTAAGTCAGACAATAAAACTCAAGAATCGGTGGACGTGGACAATGGCAATAAAAAAAAAAAAAAAAAAATTGAATATAAAAGCAAACAAACAAACGGAAAAGCGTTTGGCAGTTAAATGTGTTACTGATACTTGGTCAGCAACAGCTCAAAGTGTACTAAACGACACGTGCATGTAAGCTTCAGATGCCAGCAGTATCACTGAATTGATATTTTTTAGATATGTATTGTGGGTGCAGGACCGTAACAGTTAATTAATTTTTGTGTTTGAAAAGTGTATTGTGTATATGTGTGATTATGAATATTTTATATAATTTCATTGCTATATGTATATATAAGTGCACATGAGGAAAAAGATAGAGGATTACTAGGTAAGGATGGAGTAGTCTATCCGTGCGTGTAGTTTTTCCCCCAGCATTCCTTTTGGCCCCCCATAAAGATTACATCTGGTAAGGGAGGAATGTTGGAAATAAAATTATTTAAAATAAATTTAGTCCAACATGCACGTGCATAGATAGCCCCAGGGGATAGCGGGAGGCAATCTCAAGCCTTGTGACGATACTTAGGCCCCAGGGGATATAGGGGGGTCGGAAAAGTTGAAGGGTCAGTTCCCAAGGAGGGAGCGAAGTAACGTTCCCCGGACGGATTAGATGAATTCCAGACTGGTCAAGTGACCTTGGCATCCGCGGACAAGGTGAAGCTCAGAAGGTCTTCACTGGTCAACAGGGTGGAGTGCGTGTAGCGACAAGGGACAGACGTTAATAGCGGATCGTCGAGCGATGTGACGAGAGATAGATGAAGTACTGCCAGCGCTGACAATTGGAAAAAGATTTGGATTGAAAACCTGAAAGACATATGGAAATACCAGTTAAGTTATTTTTCCTTTTCCCTGTTATTGCATGTATTTGCTTAAATTAATTCATAACCCTATTTAGAGCACGTGGCGTGTGTATTGGTCATGATCAAACAATGAAAACCCAGTTAGCTAGGTAAAACATTTAAGTAAAGCATAGGAGAAAAGGAACTAGAAGTAAAATGAATCACTAAGCTTTGCACTTATATATATAGATAGATGTATGGAGAAATGATCGGAGACGTTATAGAGAAAAATCGTAATAATAGTAAATTTTATGTGTAAGGTATTGCTAACGGCTGCACCCACGCACGTGGTACCTTAGTGTTCCTAAATCTCACGTATTAAACCATTTTTATTACTTCCACATAAGACTCCTGTTTGTTTTCCTTATAACCACACAAGACATAAGTTAAGGTATGTGTAAGTTAAAATATGTGTTTATGTTTCTAATTTCTTTCACGAGCGGCACCTTTATTCCCCCACCATTCCAGTGACGGGATAAAGGTGAATCACAACGCCGTGCTTTATTATATGCCAGTACATATAAGGGGCACGTTTTTGTCCATATACGATCACTGTAGAACAAAAGTCCCATAGTTATAAAAAGGCACGATAAAGTAAATTTAATCGGTAAATGATCTGTAACTGATGCACCTATAATTTGTTCATAATAATAAATATAACAATAAAATTAACACCTTGTATTTAACATTGATGACAGTAACACGTGCTCCAATGAATAGCATCAACACGTGTTCCATTGTTCATAACTTTAACACGTGTTTTGTATTAGAATGTAACGTTGGTACAGATTAACGTTTGAAGATTTATGGTGAATTGTTTCATAAAGTATATAACTATGGTGAATTGGTATGAGCTAAATATTTGTTTATAACATATGATTATTCCTATGATTATAACGTTTCAAATAATTGAATATAACAGCGTTCACGAAACTTGAAATCGCTTTCCTGTTCCACTCAGTAGTTAGGCATGGAGGATGCATCTGAATAGGTGGAAGTACTTCAGAAATGCATTCGCGCCGTCTACATATGTGTCTAAGTTCACACTCCTCAATCGATGTATTTTGAAACTTTCGGGATTCTCCGAGCACGATTTTCTGGAATTCTGAACCCATTAACAATTCCAGGATGCTATCCCACACGCCATCCAAAATAATTTGAAGTTTCTTACACTGCTTTTTGGTTAATGCAACTCCTGTTGTTAAGTGAAAAATCCTGAAACAGAATTTGAAAGACTTGAAAACTTCTTACTTTATTTAAACTTAGAACAGAACTAACATTCACTAAGCGTTTCCTTTGCATACTGTGACTAATGCATGACCCTTATCACAACACGTGTTGGTGTGTCACCATGCGTCAGCGCTTCACGGTGACTGTTTCCTTATCTGTTCATCTCTCAACGAACATTCTATCGACTCTAATCAGACAAAGCTTATTTTCAGGTAAATTCTTAGAGAAAAACGAAAGGACTTCATTATAATTAATTTTCATATCCAGAGAGAATAAAACTAAAATGTATTCGGTAAGAAATTCTTCATGGTTGAATTTTCCACAAAAGGAATACGGAAAGCGAAAGAATTTAATCAGACACCCTGAAAGAATTCATCTCGGAATTAAAACCGCTTTTGAAAAAAAAAAAAAAAAAAAAACCCAGTAAACTATAGAATACTTTGTTCTTCACATAAAGAAAACACAGTGTACGATTTCAATATTCCCTTTTTTCTTAAAATTTCTCACACGTAATAACTAAGATCAACTGAGTCCAGAAATGCCTCGTCTACTTTAGTATTTCAATTCCGAGGAAGTTCTTCCCGATACTGTTAAGATATTTTCTCAAAATCCAGTTGTAAAATAACTTTGGCCATGTTTATTTGATTGTCGTTGTCGGAGATTTCCAATCCGTTCATATCCACCATGTCATACACTGTGTCCCCAAGAGTTTCTTCAAGCAGAAAAGAGCCTTCATTCCACAGAAATTCTTCTTTTGGTGTTTGTAATGTTTCCAAAGTCAAATTATTTTTTTTCCAATGCTTTCCTAATTAAAGCTGAAAACGAAATGGATCGAAAAAACGTCTGTTGTATGACTCTTAACATAGTAGATTTCTTATCATCCACTTTAGTCCAATGTTCACCGCACAGAGAAATTTCAGATTTCAAAATTTCACCATCCTGACCCACTTTTTCTGAGTGAAATCCAATACAGGGTGAAAATCTCGACTTATGCATTCCTTTGAGTGGGGAATCGCTCTCATGAAAGGGGGCAACGGTTAAAATCGACATTGATTAAAATTGGAGAGAGGAAAAATATGAGAATTGAATAAATAATGCATAGACAGGATTCCCGAAAATATAAAAAATATAAGTTTTATATATAAAAAAAAAAATTCCATGAAAAATATTGGAGGGCGAATGATATCTCACATCGTCATCCATTCCACCCAAAAATTAAACAAATACGTGTACTGACAACAGAGATTTAATGGACTTCGTTAAATTTTGGGAGGAGTGGAAGACCGATGTGAGATATCATTCACCCTCCAATATTTTTCATGGAATTTTTTTTTTATATATAAAACTTATATTTTTTATGTTTTCGGGAATCCTGTCTATGCATTATTTATTCAATTCTCATATTTTTCCTCTCTCCAATGAACGGATTGGAAATCTCCGACAACGACAATCAAATAAACATGGCCAAAGTTATTTTACAACTGGATTTTGAGAAAATATCTTAACAGTATCGGGAAGAACTTCCTCGGAATTGAAATACTAAAGTAGACGAGGCATTTCTGGACTCAGTTGATCTTAGTTATTACGTGTGAGAAATTTTAAGAAAAAAGGGAATATTGAAATCGTACACTGTGTTTTCTTTATGTGAAGAACAAAGTATTCTATAGTTTACTGGGTTTTTTTTTTTTTTTTTTTTCAAAAGCGGTTTTAATTCCGAGATGAATTCTTTCAGGGTGTCTGATTAAATTCTTTCGCTTTCCGTATTCCTTTTGTGGAAAATTCAACCATGAAGAATTTCTTACCGAATACATTTTAGTTTTATTCTCTCTGGATATGAAAATTAATTATAATGAAGTCCTTTCGTTTTTCTCTAAGAATTTACCTGAAAATAAGCTTTGTCTGATTAGAGTCGATAGAATGTTCGTTGAGAGATGAACAGATAAGGAAACAGTCACCGTGAAGCGCTGACGCATGGTGACACACCAACACGTGTTGTGATAAGGGTCATGCATTAGTCACAGTATGCAAAGGAAACGCTTAGTGAATGTTAGTTCTGTTCTAAGTTTAAATAAAGTAAGAAGTTTTCAAGTCTTTCAAATTCTGTTTCAGGATTTTTCACTTAACAACAGGAGTTGCATTAACCAAAAAGCAGTGTAAGAAACTTCAAATTATTTTGGATGGCGTGTGGGATAGCATCCTGGAATTGTTAATGGGTTCAGAATTCCAGAAAATCGTGCTCGGAGAATCCCGAAAGTTTCAAAATACATCGATTGAGGAGTGTGAACTTAGACACATATGTAGACGGCGCGAATGCATTTCTGAAGTACTTCCACCTATTCAGATGCATCCTCCATGCCTAACTACTGAGTGGAACAGGAAAGCGATTTCAAGTTTCGTGAACGCTGTGGCCTTGTTGAATCCTAAGGAAGTAGCTCAAGCTTTTATGAACATATGTGGAAAAGTGAAGATTTCAGAAGAGTTCCTCTCTACAATCAGGGGAAAAGAACTACTTGGAGAAGTAATGATTTCGATTATATAAATTCATAATTTTTTTTAAATTGGCAAGGTAGAAGGTGGGTTTGTGAATATTTATTATTTATTGAAATATTAAGCGTAAATATTTTTTTAGTTTTAAGACATAAATTTAGAGAGTAATTATTATTTTTTTAAATTAAATTTTAAGTGATTTTTTTTTTTTTGAAATGGGTCAAAATTTAAGCTTTCAAGATTTTTAAAGTAAAAGGGAGAATGTAAACTTCTTTTTGAAATGTTTAAAACAGTAACAGAATGAATGCCATTGATTTAATGGGCGACTAGTGCTTTTTTTGCTAGACTTTTCTTAAGGATATTTGGGAATTGTTATTCAAAAGGGGTCTAAGGTTTTCCATTAGGCAACCAATTGAGGCGGAATTCCGACTGGTCTGAGAGCAATGCTTTACAGTATTGAGTCGAAACCAGAGTACACGGCTTATTTTCGGGGAGTTTGAAATGTTTCAAACTGACTCGCTTCATTTTTTGGGTTGAAAAAGAAGAAGCGCTCTCACTGAAGACCCCGCTAGCCTGGAAAAACTAAACAGTCTGTGTTTTATAACAAATTCTTTCCTTAGACATTTTTCCAAATTTCACCCTCATCTATTTCCAACTTTCAGGAACTTGCTGTGACTGTTTTCACTGCATTCTGTTTTCTACCTGAATCGTTTTCAACTGAATCGAAAATAGACCTTTTAAAATATTTTTCTTGAACGAAAACGTGCTTCTTAAATTTCATAGTTCCCCATGTTATTCAATGGGAATTTCACTGTTTTTACTGAAACGTATTTCATCAAAACCGCCCCTAAGAAAATATGAAGTGTTCCATTTTTAGCCCTATGAGGGAATGTACTTTTCCGAAACGAACATTATCTGTTTTCAACTTTTGTGAAACGAACCTTATCAGTTTTCAGTTTTTCCTAAAACGATCTTTCAATCAAAATTTAAACCCTACTCAATATGAACTTAGGAATGCATTTAAGAGAGAGAGAGAGAGAGAGAGAGAGAGAGAGAGAATCAACTCAAAAGAATGATACTTTATGAAAAATAGATTAAGAAAAGAAGTTTTAAGTTACATAGGGAAAAACAAGAAACGAACGACGATATGAAGTAGAAAAAGAATAAAGTTTACATGATGAAATACTGAATTTGATGCGAAAAGAGCCACTTAATGTTTTGAACATGGGAAACTTGTTTCAGTAAAAAAAATTCTTATTCTTATGATTTCTTTAAGAAAACTGACATTTTCAGTACCTTTATGCTTTTCTATGAAAGTTTTTCTCAAAGCACTCGATTAAGTTGATCTCAAGTCTTTAAAGTGAATGGGAAGAAAAATAACATGTCTATGTGTAATGAGAAAATGAAAGAATATCCTTGAGACGGCGTGAAGTGAATTGAACATCAAGCAGTTGTATGATGTTTTACTATCGTATATGTACATACATTTTGGGAAAATATCTTCTAAAATTAGAGGGAAAAATATATGAATATTAAAAAAAAAACCTAAACAAAAACAGCTCCTTAGATTTACAAAGAGAGTATTTGAAGTTGAAAGAGTGATGGAATGCTTTGAATAGGAATTTCTTGTTTCATTGAAGGGATTCTTATTTTGGAATTTTTTTTAAAAAGAGAAACTATCATTTTCAGAAAATTTCTGGTGGAGTCGAACTTGGACATTTAACAAAATTCTTGGGTATATAGGAATTTGAAGAAAGTTTATGGAATGAAACATGAAGAGAAAGAAATTGGTTGAAAGACTTAACATTCAAACTTCGTCAATTTATTTGGTTCCTCATACAATTCTGTGGAAATTTTACGTTTTTGGGAGAACTCGTTTTTTTTTTTTCAAAATCAACCCTTTAGAAGTTTTTAAGATAGAAAAAATATTGACTAAGGGAATCTTAAGTAATACAAATTCTGACTTGAAGCACTTTTAAGTAAGAAAATATTTGTCTGAAGTAATTTTTCAATGTCTAAGCATTGACATCTGACTAATCGCCCGTCCGAAATTAAATCCTGGGGAGGCTTGAGTTATGAGCTTTTGAATTACAACACTAGCTTCCTACCTTCCTTGGAAACAGTGGACTAAATCAGGGTCTGCTTATTTCCCTTGTAGTGGTTCACGACTGATCTCTTAAATCTTGAATGAACGGCAAAGTTCAAACGCTCTGTCCCATTGAGTCACCAGTTTTAAATTTTTGTCATCTTAGACAGTTTAAGTTCGCTCAGAAAACTATGCTTTTGCAAGCTTGAGTTTGCATTCAAAGTTCAAAACCAGAATTTAGTTTAATCTACCAAGCAAAGGGATTTCATGTCATGAGGTTTTCCAGCAAAGCAGTAGACGTGTGAAAACAGTCGCACAAGATAGTCATTTTCAGGTAGAAGGGAGATTCCAAAGTTAATTTCTTGGGGGAAAGCGTAAAAACACTCTTCGTTCACTGGAGAGAGCGTAAAAACACTCTTCTTTTACTGGATAGAGCTTAAAATCACTCTTCTTTCATGTTTTAATTTAAACCTAGAGGAATTAGTTTCTAACTATGAAAAGGAAGTTCTAAAGATTTAGGGGCATTTACACTAAAATCCTACAATGACTTTATTTGAAATAGTGAAGAATCGGCCTTAGAGACTAAAATACATCTGAAGATTTTAGACACATTTCTGTTCAAAAGTAAAGTCGAATGGAAAAATAAGAGCAATTAAATCGATAGGAAAAGATTGATAGGTTGAATCAGAAAAAAAAACAACTAAGAAACAAAAGAAGTTTCATAAAAATAAACCGAAGTTTTAAGAATCATACAACACTGAATAGAAGGAAAAACATAATAAGTAAAATAAGGGGAATACGATATTTTCACTATGAGAGTTTGGAAACATCTGCTTTTCTTAGGAATTAGTAAAACGTGAAATAAAAATGTTTAGAGGAAGTATGGACTTAGTCGCAATGTCTCCAGAATGAAAGCTTTTTCTGCTGAGACAATGAATAAAAAATACGATAATGAAAACCTAATTGAAACGAAAGAAAAGGTCAATGAAACTAAACGTCTAAAGAAAAAATGCGGCAGGCACAGAAGTTAAAAATGATGGGACCGATACGGGAGAACTGGACATTTTGTGGAAGAAATATACGCGAAGTTTTGAAACATCTCAATTTAAAGCGAACTAAATGAGGGAAAGGAATGAGATTGGGGAAGTTCTTATTAATTTTGATGAAGTGAAGAAACAATAAAAATTTAGTTATACATGAAATAAAGTAAAAAAAAAATAGCTCGTTTAAGAATATGGTTTTTGGTGAAAGTAGGAAATTTTAGTTGAAATGTCATGACCAGCATTTCGAAAAGAAATAGATTGAGTCGATATGTATGGAAAAGAAGTAAGAATTTCTTTATTTTCGCTATGGGGGTGGGGAATAACTGCTTTTCTGATGAGTTAGTAAAACGTTAAAAAAAATAATGTTTATGGGATGAACGGAATCACTAGCTTTGCCTCTAGAATGAATGATTTTTCGGACGAGACAGAAAAAATATACAGCCCAAAGAATACAAATTTTATCGTAAGAAAAAAGGTTTTAGATTGTATGTCTTGACAATGAATGCTTTCTTGTTACAGTCCACGAAAAGTATAGCAAACTAGGAAAGAATAAAAAAATGCATATTTGCTTACATGCAAAGCTTTGAGGAATATTTTTAAGCAAGTTTGAAAATATGCTATATAAGGAAACAAAAATCTGATGACTTGCTACATCTAAAATAATCGTTTTGTTGAAATGAAATGGAAAAAAAAAAGAAAAGAGTCCTAATAAATGGAGTCACAAGTTTGACCAAGTAAGAAAACAATTACTGACATACTGAAAAGTTTTACGAAATTTCAAAAAAAAAAAGATGAAGTAAAATAGCGAAATTGGGAAGCTATAATGATATGCGAAATAAAGTAAGAAAATATTGTTTCATCAGAATTTTAACTGTGAAAGACCTGTAGAGTTCTTGAACACACGAAAAAATTACGAGAAAATAATATTGCAAAGGCGAAAGACTCAGAATTAGCATGAAGTCATTTAACAAAAAAAAAAAATGACAAAGTCCAATAATTACTGCGAACAGGAACGAAATCGTTTCTAAAGAAGCATTTCCTCGTCTCATGATCTGTTATAAAATTGAATAAAGGAAAAAGAAAAGTTCCCCAGAAAATTCATTACATCTACACGAAAAAACTCCCTCAAAACATACAAAAAATATAAAAAATTCATGATGAAATAACGTAAAAGTTATAAAAAAGAAAAGAGCAGGAAAACATAGTACATGAAAACATTACGACTAGAAAAAAAATATTGGAAGGGCGAAAGACTCAGAATTAACATGTCTACATTTCCGCTTGATTTCCCAAAAATTTTGTCAAAGTCCAATAGTTACTGCGAACAGGAACGAAATCGTTTCTAAAGAAGCATTTTCCCGTCTCATGGTCTGAAATAAAATGAAATGTATGAAAAAGAAAAGTTCCCAAGAAAATTCATTACATCTACACGAAAAAACTCCCTCAAAACATACAAAAAATATATAAAAAAAAAAAACCATGAAGAAATAATGTAAAAGTAATTAAAAAAAAAATAGAGTGAATACATAGTACATGAGACCACCTGACCAATTTTTTGAAACCAAATCATTGTGAGTTAGGACCTTGCTAAGACCATTAGAGCATTTTTGCTCCATTGGAAAGAAAATTCCCCAGCATCGTTACGTAAAAATTTCCTCCGGGGAAAAATAACATCGAAGAGGAGGAAAAATCTCGCTTGAAAACCACTGGAATAAATACAAAAATTCCCAACGGACCCACTCGGTTGTTGCCATCCCTCAAAATCAAAGATCCATCGAAAGTTCCAAGAAGCACCGCTGGGGGCAGCACATCGAGTTGACACCCCCTATATCCACCCCCTTTCCCACTCGATCGTTGCCATCCCTCAAAAGATCCATTGAAAGTTCCAAGAAGCACCGCTAGGGGGCAGCACATCATGGGGACTATCGCGTGACAAAAATTCTGACTCGGGGGCAGCACATCGAGTTGACATCCCCCAATATCCACCCCCATTCCCTCTCGGTCGTTGCCATCCCTCAAAAGTTCCATTGAAAGTTCCAAGAAGCACCGCTAGGGGGCAGTACATCATGGGGACGACCACGTGACAAAAATTCTGACTCGGGGACAGCTGGGACAGTCTCGTGGGCAGCCTCGTGGACAGCCTCGTGGATAGCCTCGTGGGCAGCCTCGTGGGCAGCTAATGTTAAGTCTATGGAGGGCTGTCCCTGTGCCAGAAGTCTCCATTTTCCTCTACTGCGGTGGCTCAGCCATGTAATTTACAGGAGTTAAAGGATTGATGTCTGGCGAAGGGATATATACCCTACAAGGTTTCTAAGGTGCATGGTATCTGGGACCAACGTGTTGGCACCTGGTACCAGATACATGGGAATCTGGTAACAGGTACCAAAACGTTTTCTTGTACCTGGTACCAGATACCACTAGACACCATTAGAAATATTGTAGAGTATCTATCTTTCTACCGGGTGTTCATACAATCGGTAAAACATTCACGTATCGAAACAGCTACTTTCGGTCACTGGCGGCTTTGAAAATACGCACGTATAGAAACAGCGATTTTCGGCCTCTAGAGGCTTTGAAAGTATGCACGTCTAGAAACAGCTGCTTTCGGCCACTAGCGGCTTTAAAAACATTCAAGCATAGAAACAGCTACTTTCGATCACTAGCGGCTTTGAAAATATGTACGTATAGAAACAGCTACTTTCGGCCACTAGTGGCTTTAAAAACATTCACGTGTAGAAACAGCTACTTTCAGCCACTAGCGGCTTTAAAAACATTCACGCCTATAGAAACAGCTACTTTCGGCCACTAACGGCTTTAAAGACATTGACGCATAGAAACAGCTACTTTCGCCCATGCACTAGCGGCTTTAAAAACATTCACGCATAGAAACAGCTACTTTCGACCACTAGCGGCTTTGAAAATATTCACGTATAGAAACAGCTACTTTCGGCCACTAGTGGCTTTAAAAACATTCACGTGTAGAAACAGCTACTTTCAGCCACTAGCGGCTTTAAAAACATTCACGCCTAGAAACAGCTACTTTCGACCACTAGCGGCTTTGAAAATATTCACGTATTGATACAGCTACTTTCGGCCACTAGTGGCTTTAAAAACATTCACGTGTAGAAACAGCTACTTTCAGCCACTAGCGGCTTTAAAAACATTCACGCCTAGAAACAGCTGCTTTCGGCCACTAACGGCTTTAAAGACATTGACGCATAGAAACAGCTACTTTCGGCCACTAGCGGCTTTAAAAACATTCACGCATAGAAACAGCTACTTTCGACCACTAGCGGCTTTGAAAATATTCACGTATAGAAACAGCTACTTTCGGCCACTAGTGGCTTTAAAAACATTCACGTGTAGAAACAGCTACTTTCAGCCACTAGATGCTTTAAAAACATTCACGCCTAGAAACTGCTGCTTTCGACCACTAGCGGCTTTGAAAATATTCACGTATAGAAACAGCTACTTTCGGCCACTAGTGGCTTTAAAAACATTCACGTGTAGAAACAGCTACTTTCAGCCACTAGCGGCTTTAAAAACATTCACGCCTAGAAACAGCTACTTTCGACCACTAGCGGCTTTGAAAATATTCACGTATTGATACAGCTACTTTCGGCCACTAGTGGCTTTAAAAACATTCACGTGTAGAAACAGCTACTTTCGACCACTAGCGGCTTTAAAAACATTCACGCCTAGAAACAGCTGCTTTCGGCCACTAACGGCTTTAAAGACATTGACGCATAGAAACAGCTACTTTCGGCCACTAGCGGCTTTAAAAACATTCATGCATAGAAACAGCTACTTTCGACCACTAGCGGCTTTGAAAATATTCACGTATAGAAACAGCTACTTTCGGCCACTAGTGGCTTTAAAAACATTCACGTGTAGAAACAGCTACTTTCAGCCACTAGATGCTTTAAAAACATTCACGCCTAGAAACTGCTACTTTCGACCACTAGCGGCTTTGAAAATATTCACGTATAGAAACAGCTACTTTCGGCCACTAGTGGCTTTAAAAACATTCACGTGTAGAAACAGCTACTTTCAGCCACTAGCGGCTTTCAAAACATTCACGCCTATAGAAACATCTACTTTCGGCCACTAACGGCTTTAAAGACATTGACACATAGAAACAGCTACTTTCGGCCACTAGCGGCTTTAAAAACATTCACGTCTAGAAACAGCTACTTTCGACCACTAGCGGCTTTGAAAATATTCACGTATAGAAACAGCTACTTTCGGCCACTAGTGGCTTTAAAAACATTGACGTGTAGAAACAGCTACTTTCAGCCACTGGCGGCTTTAAAAACATTCACGCCTATAGAAACAGCTACTTTTGGCCACTAACGGCTTTAAAGACATTGACGCATAGAAACAGCTACTTTCGACAACTAGCGGCTTTGAAAATATTCACGTATAGAAACAGCTACTTTCGGCCACTAGCGGCTTTAAAAACATTCACGCATAGAAACAGCTACTTTCGGCCACTAGCGACTTTAAAAACATTCATGTATTGAAACATCTACTTGAGAGGATGTGTACATTTTCGAAGACGCCATGGATGTATTGCCACGAACTGAGACACCAGTTGGGGAAGAAGAATGGGGAACACCTCGTTCAACATTCGAAAGGGAACAAGAGGAGGAGGAGCCCCTTGTATTAATGCCATCGTGAATTTCAATACTTTTTCAGCATGGTGCCTTCGTATTTGACCAATCGTAGTTCCTAGTGGAACAAGAAAGCAGGAGGAAGCTACAAGAGGGAGCTTCACCAATCAACAGACTTCCAGTTCTTCCCCTCATTCCATCCAACCAACCGGCAGTATATCGAACTCTGACCATATTTAATGCAATAGACCTGAACACATTTATGGAACATCATTTAAGAACTCATGACCTCCTGCAATTCGTACTCTTTCAGCTCGGACATGGACTAGAACACATTCACTCACTGAAAATCATTCACAGAGATATAACAGGAGCAAACATCATGATCAACAACAGAGCATTCGTAAAAACCACAGGATTTGATCAAGCAGCCTACGGACCCAAAGCTATAAAATATGTTGGAACGGAAGGATACGCAGCTCCAGAAATTGTGGCCCATCAGTACGACGAAGATGCACCGCCATACAGCTACCCCTCAGATTATTATTCCTTGGGAGTCGTTGCATACGTCATGGCATATGATATTGTCCCTTCCGATTATATAAAGCCCAGATAGCAGCGTTCGATCCAATCTACCAGGAAAATTTGGCCCAACACTACATGAAAAAAGGATCAGTTATATTACCATCACCTCTCACTGAAATAGAACAAGAGATTATCAGAGGCCTCCTTAACAAATAACAAGTAGTAAGACTTGGAGATGGCAAATTCCACAAACATAGATACTTCCAAAACGATAATCTCAACAGCCCCTTTAAAATGATAATCATACCGAACAAACAAGCTTCCGAAAGGCATTATTCATCATCTCATTTTCAGTTCACCAATACAATCGGCAGTGGAAGTTTCGGCACCGTGTCCCTCTACCTAGACCAAAAAACAGGAAACAAAGTAGCAGTAAAAACAGCGAATCGACTCCCAAAGGAATACATAGACCTAGAAATCAAATTCCTTCTACAGTTTTCGGGCCATCAACAATTTCTGGAATTCTTTGGATATTTCTCCACAATAATCAAACGCCATAAGAAAGAACACAATATAGTAATTGAGTATTTCGATGGAATCTCCTTTGATAGTTTTGTGTACCATAACGACCTGTCCCCAAATCAGTTCCGCTACATATTACACCAACTCGGAGAAGGGCTGCAGTACATACATGGAAATAGTGTAATTCACAGAGACATCAAAGGCCCCAACGTCCTAATAAACTCTGTGTGCCAGGTAAAAATAATTGACTTTGGCATATCAGTGTTCTGCCCCAATGCTTCGAACTATGCAGGCACACCTCGTTACTCTGCCCCTGAAGTAATCCTTCACCAATACATGGAAGACGCCCCACCCTATACTTACAGTAGGGATTACTATTCACTTGGAGTCACCGCCTACGAAACTGGAGTGTATGTTCATTTCGCAAAATACCTCAAAGAACGTGAGAATAGAACTCCATCCGAAGGAGAATGGAAGGAATATGCAGAACTGGCAAGTGGACGTCAAAAAGTGACAGACGTGGAAGATAAAGCATTTGTTGATCTACTGAGTGGGCTGCTAAACAATGATCCAGAGCAAAGACTTGGCGACCAAACGTTTATTTATCGTGAATATTTCTATCCAAATCATCATTGGCAGGAAGATGTACGAACAGAAATAGCTTCAGGAACAGCACTCAAAACCTCCGTGTCATCTATATCCATTCCCAGCTTCCCCGGAATTCATCAGTACTACAATGAAAACATCGAGGAAGACGAAAACGAATTGGCTGCAATAGATACACCTGTCCCGCATTCTAAATCCCAATCATCTCGAAATTCATCTTCCTCTTCTCTGTTTTCGTCGCCATCACAACCAAGTCAAGATTCCATCAATCTGGTATTTCCCTTCAGCGAACTCGAAATTTCCTGCATTAATCATCTTTCTCCCCATTCAAAATTAACAGAATTTTTCGATACCAGTTCATCCTCATCCTCCTCTTCAGATAAAATATCCCTTGAAAACATTGAAGACACATCCCATTCAAAGCAAAAAGCTCCCTCTAAGTGGCGTAAAATTTTCAAATTGTTCAAGAAAAAGAAACACAATGTAGCAACTGAAATGAACCATCCCTCAATCACTCATCTTCCTGCCACAGAACCAAAAAAGAAGAAAAAGTTTCGTTTCAAAAACCTCTTTAGGAAAAAGTCCAAGAATAATAAGCTCCATGAAGATGGAAACCAAGTTGACCATCTGTCTGAAATTAGGCCAAGTCACACCGACCTGTCCCCTCAAACAGTACAAGAACCCTAAGTGTCCCAAGCTGAGAAACCTTCAGTTTCCCATTTTGAAGAAAAAGTACAAAAGAGGAAGAAATTAAGGATTCCAAAATTCTGGAAGAAAAAATAGAATTCGCAGAAAGAATTTCAAAAGCCAATGGCGTAGCATCTTACGTACATACGATATTTGACATGAAGGTTAAACGTCCAATTAGAATTCATAAATACCCAAAATCCACTGCAAATAGAATGCCCAAAAATTGTAAAACAAAAAGATCTTCAGCGATAGTTTTTCGAAATGCATTTTAGTCGTCTTTCCTGTTAAGTGGACATCAATTTTAGTAGCAATCCTTTGTACAAACTGTTTTGAACGTGCAGTTTATCTGGAAGGATGCTTTTTACCCATTGGAGGCCAAATATGAGTTTTGCTAAAATTGACCACATACAGAGCAATGTACCAGTAGTAATCTTTAGCAACGTATTATAGAAATGAATGAAGAGCATTAATGAGAGAGCGAATGAAATTACTTTTGTGGAAAATTCTAATCTTATGTTGTCAGTAGCATAGTTTTCTCCACAAGTAATTTCATTTCGCTCTCCATAAAGCCGCCAGATAAAAAAATCCAGTTGATTTTAAGTCAAATGCCTGATATTGGGCTTAAGTTACATTTTCCCCTAATCATTCATACAAATATCATACTGAGTTGTACGATAGAGATTTATTTGTTTTACAAATGAAGTGTAACATGGGAAAGTTGAGAAAGAAGGACAGGTTTGTTACGTACCATGATTTACTAAATTGTTTTTGATGCTTTGGTTAGATACAATCCTGTCTTGATATCCTTTCTTCAAATATAAGAAACAGTTATTTTATTCCATTTAAGATACAGGACCTGTTTTTAAATTGTTGTGGACGAGGTTTAAAACGAAAGGGTATGCATATCATATCCTATCAGAAATAGGAATTTCGGGTCGATGTTTCTTCTGCCCAGGACTCACATGCTTGGGCTTTTACATGAAACACATTTGTTTTTCATGAAACACATTTGTCCAGCCCATAATTTCTTCAACTGTAAAAATAGAATTCTTTTCTTAAATATTTTTGGGAATAGATGTTGAACAAACCAATTTTTGTTTCTTTTCTCAGTCCAAAGGAAGAAACAAACCCTTCATAAATACAGTGTATTATTGGTCGATGATCTGAAGCAAACCAATTTTTGTTTCATTTCTATGCCCAGAAGGGGTGCTCCTGTTTCTTGTGTTTAAGAAAATGGCTTCTACTTTTCGTCGGGATATGTTCATGTAATTAATCAGGATCTGTTCCACGCCCCCCCCCCCCTCCTTGAAGATTTTCGGCTCGAATACCTTTTTCCATGGATATGGAAGAAATGCTTTTTTTTTAAATCCCATCCCAATATATTAATTTCGGCGCTTATAGTATCTTTCCCTTTAAATAATAACTGTTTCCTTTTAAGGAATTCCATTTAAGACAGTACTCTATTGGATTTGTACTTTTTTCCATTAATTATATTAAGTTTGTATTCTTTTCCATGAATATAAAAGAAAGAAATGTTTGGTTTTTATAACCTAATCTCACAAAATTCCGTTTGATTTTTATGACCTAATCTCCCAAAATTCCAGTGCTTCTCTGATGAATCAATTAATGATAATTTGCAAATAAGTATGGAAGTAATCAATATTAGTTTTGTATGTACGCATCCCAGAAGAATTTCAAACAAGTTTTCGTAAATTCCTTCATTCTGGTATATTCCTTCATATCAGGAAGTGTGCTCCATTACATAGTAATTTCGGTTGCAATTTAGATCTTCGTTTTTACGCAATTTTAGATAAGTCACTCAGATCCATAAAAAAATTACACACACTAAAAAAACGACAAATATATTATCAAAGAAATATAAGATTGCAACCGTTGGCCTTTGATCCGAATGACATTTACACGAGTATTTTTTGCACGATTACTTCTGTTATAAATTAAAAGGTTGTTACATTCTTATTCATTGTCATTAAGGAAGCAGCGAGTCCGATGCGGAATGCAAATGGAACTTTGTTGAGAAGAAGAATAAAGGACAATAAAGTGTCACTTTGCATTTTCATAACTTGCCACCGACAGGACTAGCATTGATGACAAAATGAAAGACAAAAATGTAAGACTGGAATAAATAAATGAAGTTCGTGCTTTACACCATAGTAAATATATTGCTAATAGGGGAATTAATTTGGAGCACCTGAATATGAAAGGAATATGAAGCCCTTCTCTGAGTATCTGTAATTAGACCAAAATACCGGTACTTAAACCAGGTGACAAAAAGCCATTGGCACTGGTGATACCCCTATTTTAAAATGGATAATATGGGTATGCTTTCCAAACAAGAAGACATTAAAGTATACTTTGAAAGCACTGAAACACCCAGGGGACCTGGAGCCTAAGTTTGATATGAATACAAGATGGAATCCTTCCCCATGTTCTTTTCCTGGTGGAGTTTTGAAATTACATAATTACACAATTCTAGTAATGAATATTCAATAAATGAATATTCCATTAATGAATATTCAATAAATGAATATCTACTAAATTCTATTTTTTTTTCTTTCTCACTTTATCATTAACAACCTTGGATGAAGGTCTCCCATGTGGATCCTTCCTTGTCTTGAGCAATTACACTGGACAACAATGAAATTGCTTCTGACGGGAAAGTGTGCAATTCTGTATGAAATTAACCCACTGAACACGAATATCGTCATGAAAAACTTTCATTGGCTCTTGTTTCGGAAATACAGCTAATGGAACGTTAAAAATTTGTGATTTTTAGTAAAAAAGTAGGTATAATGAGTAATAATTTTTTTATGTTACATATTAATAAATTTATGATAAATATAATAAATGTTAGTAAATGTATATTAAAATGGTACTGAAATAAAAATATAGTAATAACATCAGGTTTGTACGGCGTTTTCCGTACTCTTAGGCACCGTCAGACCAGGTAGTATTTATTGCTTCACTGGGTGAGAAGCCGGAGTTCTCGCGACATCCGGTGTAGTATAACCCGATGTGATGCAATCCTATCAGTTTTAACAGCCCAACGATAAAGAGCTCAGTCCATTTGTTTCTTTCCCTTCATTGGTGAGTGTACTCTCGTGATAAAAGCCATTTAAAGTGATCCTTGTATTGTGGCATTACGTAGCTATGCCGCGTGCATGTGTGAATAAGGCGGATAACTTTTGCTATATATGTGGTAAAGTGACATTTGCTGCACAGAAAAAGTCCATCACTCCGATTATTAAAAAGGCTTATCATTTGTATTTCAGCTGCAGGATAGGCGACGAGGATAAGGACTGGGCTCCACATGAATGTTGCCGCACGTGTGCAGCGAATCTGTCACAGTGGCTTAATGGCAAAAGAAAAACGATGGGTTTTGCTGTTCCCATGATTTGGAGGGAGCCCACAAATCACATAAATAACTGTTATTTCTGTATGGTGCCACCAGTGGCTGAAGGTATCACAAAGAAGAAGAAATGGACTGTAGAATATCCAAATATACCTTCTGCTGTACAACCTGTACCTCATTCTGAAGAACTCCCCATTCCCAAGCCTCCGACAAATTTTCTTATCGATTTAGATGAGGTTCAAGAAGACGATTTGTGTAATCCGAAACCGTCAGCATCACGGATTAATGAAAGCGATGACGAATATGCATCTTCTGAGTCTATGCCACATAAAATTACATCAGAGGAACTGAACGACCTTGTTCGCGATTTGAATTTAACCAAAGTTAAAGCAGAGCTACTAGTGTCAAGGCTTCGTCAATGGAATCTTCTAGAACAAAATGTTCGAGTGAGTTCGTTTCGTATTCGTCACCGACAATTCGAGCAATTCTTCGAAAAAAGTGAAAGCTTTGTGTTCTGTTGCAATATTGACGGCCTAATGCAATTACTAGGAATACAACATGTTACGCAAGAATGGCGTCTATTTATAGAGTCCTCCAAGTTGAGTCTTAAGATGGTTTTACTGCATAACGGGAATCAGCTACCGTCCATTCCAGTTGCACATGCGGTGCACTATAACGAAGTAAATTTCTCCGTCATTTTTATCCGCGCCAGGATTCGAACCCGGGTCCCCTCATTCCGGAATAAGTTGCTCTACCAATTGAGCTACGCAGACGTTGATTCTAATTGCTATCTGCCATTATGTCGTGTGCGTCCTGCTGGCAGGTACGTCACATCTCCTGGTATACGTTACGTCATCTCCCCTTTTTTTTTTTTTTTTTTTTTTTTTTTTGAAGTGCTGGAGAAGGGATTCTCTGATTTTTCCTATCCCGCGGTGTGGAAATAACATCACACCAATGCGAGATTTTGAACGGTCGGGTCATCCGGATAGTTCGGGCGCCATTATAACGAAGTAAATTTCTCCGTCATTTCTGGTCTACGCCGGGATTCGAACCCGGGTCCCCTCATTCCGGAATAAGTTGCTCTACCAATTGAGCTACGCGGACGTTAATTCTAATTGCTATCTGCTTTTATGTCGTGTGCGTCCTGCTGGCAGGTACGTCGCGTCTCCTAGTATACGTTACAGCACATGAAAGAGACATACAACAACCTTAAACAGCTGTTGGACAGACCTAGTTACAAAAATTGTAGTTGGCTTATCTGTGTTGACCTGAAGGTAGTGTCTCTGTTGATGGACCTTCAGCAGGGATACACAAAGCACTCCTATTTTCTTTGTCACTGGGACAGCCGAGCTACATGTCTGCACTACATCGATAGAGACTTGCCTCCTAGGACGTCTTTGACACCTGGACAAATGAATGTTCAGCACCCGCCACTGACAGATCCTCAGAAAATCATAATACCCCCTCTGCACATAAAACTCGGTCTTGTAAAGCGATTGGTCAAAGTCATGGACAAAACTAAACCAGCGTTCAAGTACTTGCATAACAAATTTCCTTGACTGAGCGAAGCAAAAATAAAAGAGCGAATTTTTGTGGGTCCGCAGATCAGACAGCTCTTTCAAGATTCGCAGTTTGAGGACATGCTTCAGTGCGATGAAAGAGAAGTGTGGGATGCCTTTTGCCAAGTATCAACAAACTTCCTGGGGAATTCCAGGACTGAAAATTACGAAGATCTCATTACCGACCTGCTTGCTCTGTATCAAAAATTTGGCTGTAATATGTCTTTAAAACTCCACTTCCTGGATTTCTTCCCGGATAACTGTGCCAAATTTAGTGATGAGCATGGTGAACGGTTTCCTCAAGATATGGCTGTAATGGAGCAACGATACCAGGGAAAGTGGTCCACTTTGATGCTCGCAGACTACGTTTGGACACTCTTCAGAGATGCACCTCTGGTGGAATACAACCGAAAGGCAAGTAGAAGTAAAACGTCATGAACTGGTAACTGATTTCTATCTATGCATGAAAAACTCATGTACATGTCTCAAAACTACATTTAATACAAATGTAAAAAAAAAAAAAAAGAGAATTGCACTGTCTATTTTTAATTGTACTATAAAAAATTACACTTTTATATCGTCATCATCATCATTATTGTCAACCATTATCAATCCACTGCTGGACGAAGGTCTTCCCAAGTTTCCTCCACAACGGTCTGTTTTGTGCCAGTCTCCTCCATGTCACTCCCGCATACTTTCGAATTTCATCCACCCATCTTCCATGTGGTCTTCTTCTGGTTCTTTTCCTGTCCCTTGGAATCCAATCTAAAATTTCGGCTGTCCATCGATGGTCTGTTCTTCTGGCAGTATGTCCAGCCCATTGCCATTTCAGGGATTTTACTCTGATCATGATGTCTTCCACTCTTGTCATTTTTCGGATCCACGTGTTCCTCTTCTTATCTCTCCTGGTTACACCAAGCATGCACCTCTCCATGCTGCTTTGAGTTGTCTGCAGCCTTTGTATGTCTCTTTTAGCTAAGGTCCACGTCTCTGCACCATACGTAAGCACTGGAAGGATGCATTGATCAAACACTTTATCTGCTGTTTTGTAGTTTTGTACGCCAAGTTTTGTACGCCGATTAATTTCTTCACCAATGTGACCCTCACTTGATATCTGCTGTCCAAGATAAACGTATGTGTCTGTTATCTCCAGCTTTTCTCCATCAATCGATAAATCTTCATTTCTTGTAAAAGCATTGAACATAACTTTTGTCTTCTGAAAGTTCATTTTTAATCCCACTTCTTTACTCTTGTCAGCAAGTTCCTGCATCATACTCTGTAGCTCTGATGGGGTAGTTGCAAAAATGACTATGTCATCAGCAAAACGAAGGTGGGTTAGATAATCTCCATTAATCTTTATCGCTTTGTTTTCCCAGTTCAGTGATTGAAAGACATTTTCCAATGTGACATTAAAGAGCTTCGGAGATATGGTGTCACCTTGTCTCACTCCTTTTCCAATTTTTATGTGTGTTGTATTTTCGAATAGCAGAATCTTTGCACTTGCATTTTCATAGATGTTATTAATAATATTAATGTATGCATCTTCAATACCGCAGGATTTCAGAGCCATTGCAACTGCTGATGGTTTCACCGAATCAAAGGCTTTTTCATAATCGATAAAAGCCATGCACAATGCAAGTTCATATTCCCTCGCTCTTTCAATTAGTTCTCTCAGTACGCGGATATGATCTATTGTGCTGTAGCCACTCCTGAATCCAGCTTGTTCTCTCGGTTGAGCCATGTCCAGTGTTACCTTCAAGCGGTGTGAAAGAACTTTAGTGAAGATTTTATAAACCACTGATAGGAGGCTGATAGGTCTGTAGTTCCTGAGATCCTCAATGTCACCTTTTTTATGTAGCAAGATCATTGTAGCGTTGTTCCAATCCTCAGGAATTTTCCCTTCATTAAGGCATCGAGTGAAAATTTGGGCGAGTACTGTTTCGATTTCTCCACTTGCTTCTTGTATGATGTCTACAGTAATTCCATCTTCTCCTGGAGCTTTTCCCCGCTTCATGTTCTTGATTGCATGCGCAACTTCTGCTGGAAGGACTGGAAGAACTCTGGTACTGGTACCTTTCATGATGTCTGGAGTACATGTATCATCCCTTTCATATAATTTGGAGTAGAAATCTTTCACTCTTGTCAAAATTTCGCCTCTATTTCTTGTTACAGAACCATCTTCTTTTCTCAGTGCCATAATCTGTTTTTTTCCCTTACTGAGATGTCCCTTTGCTATCTTCAGGCTTTGGTTGTTTTCAATTGCTTCCCTTACTAGTTCACAGTTGAATTTCCTTACGTCTTCCGTGATACTTTTTCGTACTGTCTTGCATAGCTCTATATATTCCACTTTGGAAGTCACATCTTCTTTAGTTGTCCTCATCTCTCTTCTTTTTTGCATCAACATTTTGGTTTTTCCTGATAATTTGTTCACATGAAATTTGTTCTTAGACCCAGCTAAATTTCTTACTGTTTCCATAAGAGCTTTGGTTACTTTTCTGTTAACTTCAGAAATATCTACTTCTTCCAATGTTAGGCCTTCTAAAGCAGAGAATCTGTTCTTCAGTTCCAATTTGAAGGTATTATGGTGTTTTTTAAGGTTGGTTATGTCAATACATTTTGTTTGTCTTATGAGCTTGCTACGTTCGAGTTTAGTGTTGAGGTGCATCTTACATCTCACCAATCTATGGTCACTGCCTGTGTTGAACTTGTTTAGCACACTGCAGTCTTCTATGACGAATTTTTTGTTACACATAATAAAATCAATTTCACTTGTCGTCCCATTTGGATGTCTCCATGTCCATTTCCTGTGTGGCTTTTTCTTGAAAAAGGAGTTCAAGATGAAAAACCCTTCTGCCTCTGCAAACTCTACGAGAGTATTTCCCCGCTGGTTTCGTGACCGAATTTACCTACTGAAGTTTCATTCTGTTGCCGTTGCCCTATTTTTGCATTGAAATCTCCCATAATTATCTTCAAGTGCTGCTTACCTTTATTATTTAGATCACGAATTTCCTCATAAAATTCTTCAATTTCTTCTTCAGCATGACTTGTGGTAGGTGCATAAGTTTGAATAATCTGAGCCTGGTATCTTCTCGAGAGTTGGATAACGAGTCGTGCAGCTCTGCTAGAGGAACTTTCAACTTCTACAGCTTTATCCTTCAGTTTCTTGTGTATTATAAATCCAACACCACTAGTTCTGCCAGTATCTGTCCCACGATAGTAGAAGAGATGTCCACTTTTCAGTTCAATGAGATCTTCTCCTTTTCTCCTTACCTCACTTAGCACGACGATGTCCCACTTGATCCTTTGTAGTTCCTCTTCCAATTCAAGAAGCCTTGAATCAGAAGATAGGGAGCGTCCGTTATACGTAGCCAAGGTCAGCATCAGATGGCAGCCTAGTCCGGTCCTCCGGGGATTCTTAGCACCCTCTGCCTTCATGTCGCACTGGCCGCTGCCTTGGCCAGGTACATTCCAGCTGCCGGAGACTGAGGGCCAAGATTTAAGTTGTGAAGTCATTTTGGAGGGGTTTGGCCATAACTCACCACGCTGGCCAAGCGGGTTGGTGAGTGTGGGATAGCATTTCCTCTAATCCCGATGGTATAGTTATACCGCTATTGGCGGTCGTCAGAGCCCCTTTAGTGGGAACAGGATGTACCACGAGAAGGCGGGGTTGACATTTGTCAAGGAGAGGCTGTGATGTTACGCATCACCTGACCTTACATCCCTTTTTATATATATCATCATCATCATTGTCAACCATTATCAATCCACTGCTGGACGAAGGTCTCCCCAAGTTTCCTCCACAACGGTCTGTCTTATGCCAGTCTCCTCCATGTCACTCCCGCATACTTTCGAATTTCATCCACCCATCTCCCATGTGGTCTTCTTCTGGGTCTTTTCCTGTCCCTTGGAATCCAATCTAAAATTTCGGCTGTCAATCGATGGTCTGTCCTTCTGGCAGTATGTCCAGCCCATTGCCATTTCAGGAATTTGACTCTGATCATGATGTCTTCCAGTCTTGTCATTTTTCGGATCCACGAGTTCCTCTTCCTATCTCTCCTGGTTACACCAAGCATGCACCTCTGCATGACTCTTTGAGTTGTCTGCAGCCTTTATATGTCTCTTTTAGCATACATAAACACTGGTTGCAATTGCTAAGTAACACTTGCATGCTATTTCAATGGGAGAGATTTGGTGTAAAGGTTTGCAGACTGAAATCAAAATGTCCTAAAAACTGATTTAGAATAATAAATTTCCTCATATACACATGGAAAATTTGTTAGAAACACATATTTTGATTATGATTTTTGATTTTGTTAAGTGTTTGAAGCTCTTTAATTAGCAGCATAAACAAATATTTATAAGGGAAGCGCATCGAGAGTTGCAGGCAAATTATATGCTTCTCTCCCATTGAAATAGCATGCACGTGTTCCTGATCAATGGTCAACCACTGTACCTGCATATTACAAACAAACCGTAGCCAATTCAACTTTTTTATGGTCATATTCTGTTTCAGCACATCGAATTCATTAAGAAATGGCTATTTTTATCTCGGAAGCATGAACTTCATCAAAAATTGTTGTCCAGTGTTATCTTCAATGTCATTCCGGCATGGTTTCGAATTCTCTCTTCTGGGTCTTTTCCTGTCCGTTCGTATCCAGTCTACACAGTGCGGCAATTAAGTAATGAGACAGATTTTTTTATATATATCCCGGTAGAAACACCCTGGTCGGAAAGGCATGGTTTTCTTTATAAAACTTTTTTCAGTTATAAAGTGGCAACAGTGTTTGCCTGAAAATTGCACCTGATGATTATTTACGCAGTGTGTGACGTCATTCGGTGGAAAAACATTGTTACCGCTCTGTCATGGAGCAGAGAGCAAATATCCGGTTCTCTTTTAATATCAATAAAATTGCATTTGAAACCGTTGAGTTGTTGCGGATGTGTAGAGGGCTAATTGCCTATCTCGTGCACAAATATTCAGATGGTATGAATGTTTCAAGGATGGGCGAAAAAATTTGAAAAATTACGAAAGGCCCGGACGTATTAAAAAAAATAATAATAAGCTCCAACAGAAAATAAAATGACTAAATCACTGGCATTAGTGAAAAAAAATCATCATCGCACAATTAGTTTTACCTTGAACGTGAGTGCGATTCCAAAGACTTTCTGGTTCAGTGGTTAAGAGCGTGATTCGTAACCCAAACGAGCCCAATGCGATCTCCACCACCGGCGCGGAAGCGTTCTGTGGCATAAAGGCTTATTTGAGCTTATTCGATTTTGCGAAATTTCTGTATGAATACGGAAAAACTTAAAACGGACATTTTAAAAATAAATGGAATTACTAACTGCGGAATATCTGTGAAAATACGGAAGTTTGAAAAAAACGGGAACTTCTAAAAAACGGAAATTTCGTTAAAAGACTGGCATTTACTTACTGGTAAGTTTGCTGCACGTTATTTTCAGAAATTTCCTGTGAATTCACCCCACTTATCTTTTCAGTGTACTTGATGAGTTGACAACCTTTACGGCGTTACTAGCTGTTTCTTTCAGAGAAAGGGGAACGCGGATAGGTCCGAACGAAGAATGCAAGAACGGGGTGATAACTTTACGGGAGGTAATAGCATGCGGAGGAGGTTTTTGAAGCTCCCGCACGTTGAAGGAACTAAGAATAGTTAGCCATGGGGGGGGGGAGGCAGATACGAAGAACGACAACTAGAAACAGATAGAAGACAAGTAGTAGAGTAATTAATTAACTCGGGACTACACCTGATCGCCCAACAATAAGCATTAACTGCACATCAATATGAAGAAGGTTTTAAATGTCTCATTGCTTTCTCACTTCATATCCTTTTGCCAATTAAGATTTGCAAATGAATCGAACCCAAAGGGAAAGAGAAAAATCCCGCTAACTCCTGTAAGTAGATATAAAAGGCGTCTTCTGGCTCAAGGGAACGGCTCATTACGGCTCCTTTACGGCTCCCTTACGGCTCACTTACGGCACCGGGTGGAGTGAGGCAGAATGGACGGTGGGCGGGGCTGGGTGACGGGTTCAGCTGTCAGCGGGTGGTGCGTGTGATTTATGTTTCTGGAGGGGATATTTTTAATTGGTGGGGGGGGACTTCGTAGGAAGATGGGGTAACGAGGGATGATTGTGATCTTTTTTAAGGTTTTATTTTTAATGTGGAAAATGAAAGAAAAGCCTAACCTATCGCGATGATGTAACGCAGTAGGGTTATGTATTGTTTGTGGTCTTTTCAGAGTGATTTTATTTTATTGTGGAACGTTGAAGTGTTGCTTGCTAAGTAATAATGAAAGAATGTATACTTTTTTCTTGATGGAAATGTTCAGAAAATGATTATATCAATAAAAAGTGCATAACATTTACTTGATCTGTTCGAGAATGAAATGATCTCAATTACAATGTATATGATGTAATCAAATAAGGAAAGATGGAATTAATCAAGAACATTGGTAAAAGAAAAAAAAATGAGAAGACATTTCAACTCTGAGAAATGAGATGAAGGTAAGTTTTGGTTATAAGAAATATTTGTATGAACACCTTAGTTTTTTCTTGATAATAAGTGTCATTGTAAGGGAAGCGATTTTTTTAATCTTTGATGTGGAAAAGAAAAACATTCTCTTCAGTAAACAGCTTGATCATTTAAAAATAATGTTATACAATCAAGTGTTAAACAAACGACTTCAGATGCCTTTTCTTACCCACCGTCAAAAACCCCTCAGCTCGAATATGAAACACGTGGAAAGGTAAATCAAGCTAAAGTGGAAATTGAAGAAACAGAAGTTGCTAAAGCACAATAAATTAAGAAGCGTGATTTTGTGGCAGATGTGCTTGTGTTATCGGTTCCAAGCGCTCTGCTCGAACGTTCTGCGTGTGTTTGACATTATATCTTGGACACCTCACGTAGAATTAGTATACCGCGAGAAAGCACTTAAAAATTCTAACAACATCGATGATCATATGTTAAACCCTCAAAGTACTAGAGATTTTTCATGCAATGGATATATTTGTTAAAGCTGTAAACGAAATTAATTTATGATCAAGATATCGGAAAAATAAGAAAATATTTGTATCAGAGCAATCTGGAAAGAGTGTATCACCTCGCTGGTTTCCTTATGAAAGATTTGTATGTTTTCTTCAAATGGTGTGAGTATTTGTTTTGTTTGTTTTCTTTCTTAAATTTATAAAAACAAAAAAATACAAGATTAACACTAAGTCAGTGTTTTGTAACAAAAAAATTCGGTGAATGCACGTTTTTCTCACTTAAAATACATGTAGGGGGCGATATTTGCAAACCAAAGTTTTTGATCGAGGACAGTTTTTTGAAAACAAATTTTACATGAAAGGCGAAAAAATGAGATCAAAGTATCCAAGCTCTATCAAAAATGCCATAGGATAACATGGGAAAACGAAAAAAGTGAAAGGATAACTTTTTGATGGAAAAAATTCGGTAAATGCACGTTTTTCTCACTTAAAATATATGTAGGGGGCGATATTTGCAAACCAAAGTTTTGATCGAGGACAGTTTATTGAAAACAAATTTTACATGAAAGGCGAAAAAATGAGATCAAAGTATCCAAGCTCTATCAAAAATGCCATAGGATAACATGGGAAAATGAAAAAAGTGAAAGGACAACTTTTTGATGGAAAAAATTCGGTAAATGCACGTTTTTCTCACTTAAAATATATGTAGGGGGCGATATTTGCAAACCAAAGTTTTGATCGAGGAGAGTTTATTAAAAACAAATTATACATCAAAGTAAAATAAAGAAAGATGGAATTAATCAAGAACATTGGTAAAAGAAAAAATGAGAAGACATTTCAACTCTTAGAAATGATATGAAGGTAAGTTATGGTTATAAGAAATATTTGTATGAACACCTTAGTTTTTTTTTCTTGACGATAAGTGCTATTGTGTATTTAATGTAATCAAATAAAGAAAGATGTAATTAATCAAGAACATTGGTAAAAAAAAAAAGAAGACATTTCAACTCTTAGAAATGAGATGAAGGTAAGTTATGGTTATAAGAAATATTTGTATGAACACCTTAGTTCTTTTTTTTTCTTGACGATAAGTGCTATTGTGTATTTAATGTAATCAAATAAAGAAAGATGTAATTAATCAAGAACATTGGTAAAAAAAAAAGAAGACATTTCAACTCTTAGAAATGAGATGAAGGTAAGTTATGGTTATAAGAAATATTTGTATGAACACCTTAGTTCTTTTTTTTTTCTTGACGATAAGTGCTATTGTGTATTTAATGTAATCAAATAAAGAAAGATGTAATTAATCAAGAACATTGGTAAAAAAAAAAAGAAGACATTTCAACTCTGAAAATAAAAAAAAAAAAAAAACAAAAAAAAATAAAAAAAATGGGATGAAGGTAAGTTTTGGTTATAAGAAATATTTGTATGAACGCCAAAGTTTTTCTGGACGATAAGTGATACTTTGTCTGTGAAGTGATTTTTTTCTTAATCTTTGAATCACATCAAGTCATCAGTGAAGCACCAGATATTCCAATAAGAGCTATCTGGCTGACCGACTTCTAAAATATTCATTTAGAAGACCTTGAAAATTGTGATTCTTATGGTTTCGGTCATAAAGCTCCAGACCAAATACCCCACCTCCCCATCCCACCCAATTTTGATTTTTTTCTAGCTGAACATTTTAGTTTTTTTGTTTTTAACAAATTCTCATTTTCTTAGTGGGTGATTCTTCTATAGACGATAGTAGATTAAAATGACCATACGGCAAAGTGTGTATATTATCAGAGCATATTACTCGTTTGTTATCATCATGACTTAGAGTTTTTTTTTTGTAGAAAGACTGAAAACAGTATAACAGTATATTTCAGACTTCTGATGCTATTCGAAACATTTCTTATTTTTTTTTTCCAAGAGGCAACTTTTATAATCGGAAAAGCTGAGCTGATGAACTACAACTGTACTACTCACTCCTTTTGCTTTCTTTACAACAGATTTATTTTCTCCAGCGAAAGCATACATTTTGGGTCTAAGGGCTACAAATTCGTTAATTATATTCCCGTTCATTTCATCCTTAAATGTTCCGAGTACTTTTTTGTTTTTTAAACTGTAGAGGAAATGATCTGCAGGAAAATCGCTTGTATCAAGTAAATTAGAAATATTTTTCATGTCTTCATAGACATCTTCAGTTACTGTCTCATAAAAAAAGAATCGGTATCCATGTATAAGATTTTCAAATTCTCCGGGTAAAGTTTCCTCATCACATCGTAATGGAAATGATACATCTTCACTTTTGATATATCTAGAATGGATGTTCCAAGGTAGACTGGTTTATCAAATAATAATTTTGTTACATTCATATGCATTAAAACCAAAAAGCTATCATCTGATTCATTTTTAAGAATGGTACGGTCTTTTAAGTTTGGCTTTCTGAGTACCTTCTCCAATCACTTATCTTCATATACTAGTTCAACTTTTATTCTATTTCGAATGTTCTCCATAATTTTTCCGAACACGCTATTGTTCATTAGTTTATAAAAGTCTTTCTCGAATTCGTTTTTTTTTTTTGCTGCCTTTCTCTTCTCTGTGTTTAGATCGATATATGGTTTCCACCATTTACTTTGGAAAAATGATATCCCTCGATGAATCTTTTTAATGATCAATCCTGATTTTATTGCTTGTTTTAACAGCCTATAATGCGCAACACATCTCTCCTTATTCCTCAACGTTGTTAATAATTTTACTTGGTGAGTTCCTGGAACGATTTCGGTCTCCGGACAGTAAGGTAAATCAGCATGCTCTTCGTGAAGTTCCATCGGATACTCAATGTCAACCTCTAGAATGTAGCCAGTGTGACTATCGTCTGACACAGACGTGATGTCGATTTGTTCTATTTCCACAGACGACATCCAAGTAAATCCAGCATATCCAAGCGATTGCGTCACTGATTGCAAAACCGTACAGGTTTGTGCAGTCAAAATAATTGATAAAAGTTGATGGGGATGACTCATCATAATGGCTCATGTACTTATTATTGGCTCTTGAATATCTCTTAATGCATTGGCAAAGTCCTCCGCGCTTCCCATGCTCTACAAATAAAAATTTGTCGTAATCATTCAACAGCTCAAGCGAAATTTTTGTATATTTTAGCATTGCACTAAATGATAATCCCGGAGCGCTGAAATACCAGCTTGGATCCAAAGCGTATGAACGTAAACATATGTCCCGAAAATTTTCAAAGACGTCAGCTAATATTAACACATCTGTTTTTAAGTACAGGTCTGTGTATTCCCCCAAAGTCCTATTATGTAGTGCATGCCACACGTTTTTAGCATGTTGATATTCTTTTTCTGAGATATGTTGGTCTGAAATTTTGCTAAAAAATTCTGTTGCAGGAGGTAGAGAAGTTTCAGAGAGTTTCTCGTAACAATTTAGGTATTCGTAAGAAAATATTCCTTTCTGAGTGAGAAGATCAAACATTTGTTCATCTGGATAATGTTGTTTTGTTATTTTAAAATCACTCTTCGGGAGGTTTTCGGCTAATTTTGACAAACTAGTAGCCATAAATCGGAAACTATCGACAAATCGAAGTTCCAAGCGACCAATTTTCTTAGAAAATGCAATAAATTTATCACTAGATTCTGGAATGACAGTTATATCTCCTGGTGCAAATCCTAATTCTTTCACTATAAAATGAGACTCATACCCAGACAAGTTATGCATGAAAATTGGGATAAATGTAGGATTTTTGAAATTAATATTACATGAAGCGTGAGCAGCACCTCGAAAACTTGCGGTTCTATGGTCATGATCGGCAACTTTCATTTTTGCTTTGTCAGCAGGGTCAAAATCTCCTTCGCCACAGATATAACATACCATAGCCTTCTCATAAGCTTCTCGTTCGAACGTGTCAAACGTTTCATGGGAATATTTTTCTTTATCAACTTTCCAATGGCTTCCACGTCGTTTTTGAGAGAGTTAAGAAAATGCTGGACAACTCCTTGTTCCGCCCTGGATGATTTATACACACTATACTCTTCCATCACGTCTTTGATGTAATAGCCATATGCAATGACCTCATGAATTTGAGATGGGGTGGAAAATGATTTTTCGGGGTTTGGTGATGAACCTTGAATTGGTTTTAAAAGACTTTCAAAATCTGCATATATTGTGAAAGGTACTCTTAGGGAGTGATTATAATTTTTGAAAGTAAGGGATTTATCTTTTGGCATGTTAATTAAAACGGCTTTATTTTTACTACACAGAAGTTTGTGCTCTCTTAATTTTTCTTCCCCGTTATACCTTTTATTGTACGTTATAAAACACTTTTTGCATATAATTGTTTGATGTTTATGTGGAGCAATTTGACGGGATACCAGTCTTTGAAAATTGGAGATAAAAGCAAAATGCGATTTGTTTCCATCTTCTAAAAGCAGCAAGTCTCGGTGATCTTTTTTCTCCTCATCACACACTTTGATGGGGTAAATAGCACCTTCCTCATTCGATCCAAAAACGTTTATACTCATGTTATTAGCCTTTTCAAAGATTGGAATGGCTTGGATATTAACTGGATAATCGATACATCCCCACTTATATCCGTTGGAAAAATTTACATCTTTCTCGTAAGTTGCCACCCTTTCTCGATTTTTCTGTTCCTCCGGTAATCGCGGAGTCCACACCACATATCTGAAGCAAAAGTTATCAGCAGTGCTTTTGACATTTACCACTGCTTTTTTCCTCTGTATATGAGACGGAAGCTCAATAAACGATCCACCTCCTCTCAGAGGTTTAAATCTGTTTATTCTGAGTTCCAACCATACAACATAAGAGAAAATCCAACCGGATCCTTTCATCTCACACTCCGATTTTTCATTCTCGAGTTTTCGTACTACGGTATTGAAAAATTCCAAAAGATCCGTGGATCGGAAAAGTGGTTTGTTTGAAGTCTTCCAGATTGTATGTGCAGTAGTTGAATTCGTCAGGGTTTTCCTTTTTTGGTTTTTTGAAAACAGTTTCCACAAAAACGCTAGATTTTATACTAGGATGCTCTCTCAAATTGTGCTCAAGTATTTCTACCGTCCATTCTCTGATGTTGTTAAGAAAAGTTAGAAGAGAGTTCGGAATTTCAGGCTCAGTTTTGTACGTTTTTAATCTGTTCCTAGCAACAGATTCGGTTTCCCGAAAAGGTCCTAAATTTTCCCTTCTTTCTTCGTGTAAAGGAAACGCAGGCGGTTGGTTGCTTGGACCAGCAACGGAAGCATCATCTATAATATTCATTCTTTCTTCGCGTAAAAGACGCACGGATGGTTGGTTGCTTGGACCAGCAACATTGACATCAATGACTCCTGATCCAACTTGTTTATGAACTCGTCTCTCATGACGCTTTAAGTTGGATTTTCTGTTGAATTGAGCAGGACACTGTTGACAATGAAATGCGTTTAACCCACTATGATATGTTACATGTCTTTGCATATCAAATTTCCTCGAGAATGCTTTTTTTGCACACCTGACAAATAAAGTTGGAAGTAACGTTACATTCTACTAAGGAAGCATCAGGAACAAAGGAATTAGCCCAATCCTCATCTAGAGGAATTTCCTCGATAGCGGAAAAAATATCATCATTTTCAGCAAAGAGGTCGGAATCTTCATACCACCAATCCCCGAAAACCTGACAAAGAAATAGGATAAAAAAAGGAAATTACCGTGGGATTCCTAACTCACTAGCATGTATTCAAAAACAGAGTTTAAAAAATAAATAAGTAAAACGAACTATCCTTAATTTATTCTTGGTGGGAAATAAAGTATAATTTCTTAAAATAAATCGAGTTCTTATTATTTCTCCTAATGTTAAAACATAAGGGAAAGACAAATAATAAGTGTGTCTTACCTCACGTATGAAGGAATCTCGGGAAGACATGATGAGAATATTGTACTCCTCTTAAAAAAGGAAAAAGTGAGACTGATACTTTCTTCAAACGCAACGCATGGATTTGAAACAGTTTACTCCTCCCATTTTTGACCCGTTTTCCAATGAAAAGTTTGGATAATACGATCTCTTTTCTGAAAGGTAGAGAAACCCACCCTACCCCTTTTTTCTCCCTTATGCTCATATCACTACGTGCTTCCTTTCCTAGGAAACTGACGATGGGAAAGAATTCATTATTCTTGTTATCGTACAAGCGTTAGTATGTAACCATCCCCAGTTAAAACGAATGGCGACTTCTTCCTGTAATAGACCTCACACGAAGAAATCCATTCCCGCTCAAATGATTTCTGAAAGAGAGAGCAACAGCCTAAAATTCTCATAGGGTTTTCTTTTATCAATTACATACGTGTTCTGTCACACACTTCCTTATGCAGGGAAAAGCTTTTCTTCCCCACATCGTAATAGCGAGTAATGGAACAAAGAGAGATGTCCCCCTTGGTGTCCTGCGGGGATAAAGCTTCGGCAAACTGACCAGCGCCCCTTACAGATAGACGCGAAAATTCCACATTCACAATAGAATCCCATCTGAAAGCTCTTCACAGTTAAGCGTTATATACCTTCGAGTGCATCCAATTAGTAAATGATATAATGGTTATTTTGCATGCGGGTGTTAAAGATTCCTATTCTTCGATAAGGATGGTATCTTGTGAAAGCTCTCTAACGAAAAGAAAATCTTTCGAAACCTCTCATACAGATAAGCATCTCGGTACTGCGTCTTCATTGCTAGACGATATGAACCCATCTGATTGCGTTTCGCTGTTAAGAGTAATATAACCAATTATGTCAGTGGTTGATATAATCACTATTTTCTTCCTCTTTACAAGTATGTGTTAAGGATTTTTTTTTCGCAGTAGAAAAGGCTGCCGTCGTATGACAAGGCTATGGTATGTTATATCTGTGGCGAAGGAGATTTTGACCCTGCTGACAAAGCAAAAATGAAAGTTGCCGATCATGACCATAGAACCGCAAATTTTCGAGGTGCTGCTCACGCTTCATGTAATATTAATTTCAAAAATCCTACATTTATCCCAATTTTCATGCATAACTTGTCTGGGTATGAGTCTCATTTTATAGTGAAAGAATTAGGATTTGCACCAGGAGATATAACTGTCATTCCAGAATCTAGTGATAAATTTATTGCATTTTCTAAGAAAATTGGTGGTTTGGAACTTCGATTTGTCGATAGTTTCCGATTTATGGCTACTAGTTTGTCAAAATTAGCCGAAAACCTCCCGAAGAGTGATTTTAAAATAACAAAACAACATTATCCAGATGAACAAATGTTTGATCTTCTCACTCAGAAAGGAATATTTTCTTACGAATACCTAAATTGTTACGATAAACTCTCTGAAACTTCTCTACCTCCTGCAACAGAATTTTTTAGCAAAATTTCAGACCAACATATCTCAGAAAAAGAATATCAACATGCTAAAAACGTGTGGCATGCACTACATATTAGGACTTTGGGGGAATACACAGACCTGTACTTAAAAACAGATGTGTTAATATTAGCTGACGTCTTTGAAAATTTTCGGGACATATGTTTACGTTCATACGCTTTGGATCCAAGCTGGTATTTCAGCGCTCCGGGATTATCATTTAGTGCAATGCTAAAATATACAAAAATTTCGCTTGAGCTGTTGAATGATTACGACAAACTTTTATTTGTAGAGCATGGGAAGCGCGGAGGACTTTGCCAATGCATTAAGAGATATTCAAGAGCCAATAATAAGTACATGAGCCATTATGATGAGTCATCCCCATCAACTTTTATCAATTATTTTGACTGCACAAACCTGTACGGTTTTGCAATCAGTGACGCAATCGCTTGGATATGCTGGATTTACTTGGATGTCGTCTGTGGAAATAGAACAAATCGACATCACGTCTGTGTCAGACGATAGTCACACTGGCTACATTCTAGAGGTTGACATTGAGTATCCGATGGAACTTCACGAAGAGCATGCTGATTTACCTTACTGTCCGGAGACCGAAATCGTTCCAGGAACTCACCAAGTAAAATTATTAACAACGTTGAGGAATAAGGAGAGATGTGTTGCGCATTATAGGCTGTTAAAACAAGCAATAGAATCAGGATTGATCATTAAAAAGATTCATCGAGGGATATCATTTTTCCAAAGTAAATGGTGGAAACCATATATCGATCTAAACACAGAGAAGAGAAAGGCAGCAAAAAAAAAAAAAAAACGAATTCGAGAAAGACTTTTATAAACTAATGAACAATAGCGTGTTCGGAAAAATTATGGAGAACATTCGAAATAGAATAAAAGTTGAACTAGTATATGAAGATAAGTGATTGGAGAAGGTACTCAGAAAGCCAAACTTAAAAGACCGTACCATTCTTAAAAATGAATCAGATGATAGCTTTTTGGTTTTAATGCATATGAATGTAACAAAATTATTATTTGATAAACCAGTCTACCTTGGAACATCCATTCTAGATATATCAAAAGTGAAGATGTATCATTTCCATTACGATGTGATGAGGAAACTTTACCCGGAGAATTTGAAAATCTTATACATGGATACCGATTCTTTTTTTTTTATGAGACAGTAACTGAAGATGTCTATGAAGACATGAAAAATATTTCTAATTTACTTGATACAAGCGATTTTCCTGCAGATCATTTCCTCTACAGTTTAAAAAACAAAAAAGTACTCGGAACATTTAAGGATGAAATGAACGGGAATATAATTAACGAATTTGTAGCCCTTAGACCCAAAATGTATGCTTTCGCTGGAGAAAATAAATCTGTTGTAAAGAAAGCAAAAGGAGTGAGTAGTACAGTTGTAGTTCATCAGCTCAGCTTTTCCGATTATAAAAGTTGCCTCTTGGAAAAAAAAAATAAGAAATGTTTCGAATAGCATCAGAAGTCTGAAATATACTGTTATACTGTTTTCAGTCTTTCTACAAAAAAAAAAACCTCTAAGTCATGATGATAACAAACGAGTAATATGCTCTGATAATATACACACTTTGCCGTATGGTCATTTTAATCTACTATCGTCTATAGAAGAATCACCCACTAAGAAAATGAGAATTTGTTAAAAACAAAAAAACTAAAATGTTCAGCTAGAAAAAAAATCAAAATTGGGTGGGATGGGGAGGTGGGGTATTTGGTCTGGAGCTTTATGACCGAAACCATAAGAATCACAATTTTCAAGGTCTTCTAAATGAATATTTTAGAAGTCGGTCAGCCAGATAGCTCTTATTGGAATATCTGGTGCTTCACTGATGACTTGATGTGATTCAAAGATTAAGAAAAAAATCACTTCACAGACAAAGTATCACTTATCGTCCAGAAAAACTTTGGCGTTCATACAAATATTTCTTATAACCAAAACTTACCTTCATCCCATTTTTTTTATTTTTTTTTTTTTTTTTTTTATTTTCAGAGTTGAAATGTCTTCTCTTTTTTTTTTACCAATGTTCTTGATTAATTACATCTTTCTTTATTTGATTACATTAAATACACAATAGCACTTATCGTCAAGAAAAAAAAAGAACTAAGGTGTTCATACAAATATTTCTTATAACCATAACTTACCTTCATCTCATTTCTAAGAGTTGAAATGTCTTCTCTTTTTTTACCAATGTTCTTGATTAATTACATCTTTCTTTATTTGATTACATTAAATACACAATAGCACTTATCGTCAAGAAAAAAAAAGAACTAAGGTGTTCATACAAATATTTCTTATAACCATAACTTACCTTCATCTCATTTCTAAGAGTTGAAATGTCTTCTCTTTTTTTTTTTTACCAATGTTCTTGATTAATTACATCTTTCTTTATTTGATTACATTAAATACACAATAGCACTTATCGTCAAGAAAAAAAAAAACTAAGGTGTTCATACAAATATTTCTTATAACCATAACTTACCTTCATATCATTTCTAAGAGTTGAAATGTCTTCTCATTTTTTTCTTTTACCAATGTTCTTGATTAATTCCATCTTTCTTTATTTTACTTTGATGTATAATTTGTTTTTAATAAACTCTCCTCGATCAAAACTTTGGTTTGCAAATATCGCCCCCTACATATATTTTAAGTGAGAAAAACGTGCATTTACCGAATTTTTTCCATCAAAAAGTTGTCCTTTCACTTTTTTCATTTTCCCATGTTATCCTATGGCATTTTTGATAGAGCTTGGATACTTTGATCTCATTTTTTCGCCTTTCATGTAAAATTTGTTTTCAATAAACTGTCCTCGATCAAAACTTTGGTTTGCAAATATCGCCCCCTACATATATTTTAAGTGAGAAAAACGTGCATTTACCGAATTTTTTCCATCAAAAAGTTATCCTTTTACTTTTTTCATTTTCCCATGTTATCCTATGGCATTTTTGATAGAGCTTGGATACTTTGATCTCATTTTTTCGCCTTTCATGTAAAATTTGTTTTCAATAAACTGTCCTCGATCAAAACTTTGGTTTGCAAATATCGCCCCCTACATATATTTTAAGTAAGAAAAACATGCATTCACCGAATTTTTTCCAATCAAAAAGTTATCCTTTCACTTTTTTCGTTTTCCCATGTTATCCTATGGCATTTTTGATAGAGCTTGGATACTTTGATCTCATTTTTTCGCCTTTCATGTAAAATTTGTTTTCAAAAAACTGTCCTCGATCAAAAACTTTGGTTTGCAAATATCGCCCCCTACATGTATTTTAAGTGAGAAAAACGTGCATTCACCGAATTTTTTTTGTTACAAAACACTGACTTAGTGTTAATCTTGTATTTTTTTGTTTTTATAAATTTAAGAAAGAAAACAAACAAAACAAATACTCACACCATTTGAAGAAAACATACAAATCTTTCATAAGGAAACCAGCGAGGTGATACACTCTTTCCAGATTGCTCTGATACAAATATTTTCTTATTTTTCCGATATCTTGATCATAAATTAATTTCGTTTACAGCTTTAACAAATATATCCATTGCATGAAAAATCTCTAGTACTTTGAGGGTTTAACATATGATCATCGATGTTGTTAGAATTTTTAAGTGCTTTCTCGCGGTATACTAATTCTACGTGAGGTGTCCAAGATATAATGTCAAACACACGCAGAACGTTCGAGCAGAGCGCTTGGAACCGATAACACAAGCACATCTTCCACAAAATCACGCTTCTTAATTTATTGTGCTTTAGCAACTTCTGTTTCTTCAATTTCCACTTTAGCTTGATTTACCTTTCCACGTGTTTCATATTCGAGCTGAGGGGTTTTTGACGGTGGGTAAGAAAAGGCATCTGAAGTCGTTTGTTTAACACTTGATTGTATAACATTATTTTTAAATGATCAAGCTGTTTACTGAAGAGAATGTTTTTCTTTTCCACATCAAAGATTAAAAAAATCGCTTCCCTTACAATGACACTTATTATCAAGAAAAAACTAAGGTGTTCATACAAATATTTCTTATAACCAAAACTTACCTTCATCTCATTTCTCAGAGTTGAAATGTCTTCTCATTTTTTTCTTTTACCAATGTTCTTGATTAATTCCATCTTTCCTTATTTGATTACATCATATACATTGTAATTGAGATCATTTCATTCTCGAACAGATCAAGTAAATGTTATGCACTTTTTATTGATATAATCATTTTCTGAACATTTCCATCAAGAAAAAAGTATACATTCTTTCATTATTACTTAGCAAGCAACACTTCAACGTTCCACAATAAAATAAAATCACTCTGAAAAGACCACAAACAATACATAACCCTACTGCGTTACATCATCGCGATAGGTTAGGCTTTTCTTTCATTTTCCACATTAAAAATAAAACCTTAAAAAGATCACAATCATCCCTCGTTACCCCATCTTCCTACGAAATCCCCCCCCCACCAATTAAAAATATCCCCTCCAGAAACATAAATCACACGCACCACCCGCTGACAGCTGAACCCGTCACCCAGCCCCGCCCACCGTCCATTCTGCCTCACTCCACCCGGTGCCGTAAGTGAGCAGTAAGGGAGCCGTAAAGGAGCCGTAATGAGCCGTTCCCTTGAGCCAGAAGACGCCTTTTATATCTACTCCTGTATCATTCGTTTTCACCTCCACTAAGCCCTTAGGAGCTTAATCCTGTGAAAGACTGTAGCTAACAATTCACCTTTGTATCGCCAGTACTACAAACAGCTTACCGACTGAACATTACCCCCCCCCCAATATATTTGGTGTCACGCGCTAGTGGTCTAACGAGTCAGTGCTGCTGTGATTGTAATTTCACAATACCTTATTTCTAGGATTATTTCGATAACATCTTCCGTTGCGCAGACGACGTTGTACTGCCTTTCACCTTTTCACAGAAGTTTACACAAAGCATTTGAAATAATATGACAAAGTATGAAAACAATCTAAAAAAACCCCCATTAACGCTGGAATATGTGCATGATGATCATTCGTGATTCCTCAGTTCTGCCGCTGAGAGGAGGAAATGTATATCCAAATATACATTTCCTCCTCTCAGCGGCAGAACTGTGCATTTTGGAAAAGCAAAAGCGGTCATGTTTTTGGATGTAATCAGAAAATAATAATAATAATAATAATAATATGAATTTACTCTCTCCCCTTGCGGAAAACAGGGCATAATTTAAAGTACACTCTGTGTGCAGTGTGTATTTTTAATTATGCCCTGTTACGGGAGGAATGAAACACGCATTAATTCTGTCTATGCATTACTAGAGGAACGAAACACGCATTAATTCTGTCTATGCATTACTAGAGGAATGAAACGCGCATTAATTCTGTCTATGCATTACTAGAGGAATGAAACACGCATTAATTCTGTCTATGCATTACTAGAGGAATGAAACACGCATTAATTCTGTCTATGCATTACTGGAGGAATGAAACACGCATTCATTATGTTTATGCATTACTGGAGGAATGAAACACGCATTAATTCGGTTTATGCATTACTGGAGGAATGAAACACGCATTTTTTCTGTCTATGCATTACTGGAGGAATGAAACACGCATTAATTCTGTCTATGCATTACTGCAGGAATGAAACACGCATTAATTCTGTCTATGCATTACTAGAGGAATGAAACACGTATTAATTCTGTCTATGCATTACTGGAGGAATGAAACACGCATAAATTCTGTCACCGCGTGCAAAATGCACTCTGCAAAAAAAAAAAAAAAAAAAAAAAAAGGAAGAAAAAGAAGCACCCAGTAGGGTTGTTTTTTTCTTTTGGTTGAGGGTTTAACGACCACCGTGAGCAATTCAGTGGCAGTCACCCCTCCCTAATTTAAGGTCACTGGTTCCAGGGAAGGGAGAGCACCAGTGCCATAAGAAAAAAAACATTCATGCCTTACCGACATTCGAACCCGGACCCTCTTGGACGAACGGTCATAAGCCAGCGCTTAGACCACTGCGCCACCGGGGCGGTCAAAAGAGTTCATCCAATCAAGATGAAAATTGATATGTGCAATGTAGTACATTTATGAGAAAGGAAATGATTGCAATTCCAGAGTTCGGATAAAACAGCTATACGAGTAGAACAAGTCACTACGCTTTAGCGCAATTTCTGGCTCAGCAACGGCGCAGGACACTATCCGACGTTGATCGGGCCCGACACCACTCAACCGGTGCCGGCGATGCTTGCTGGTCAGCGGTAGGCGACGGAGTGGCCTCCTCTAATGCAGTCCCCGTGCCGCAAATCGTCTGGCAACGGTTGGGAAGGCCACTTCCGTATGTGTAGACGACGCAACATGTCCACGAATGGTTGAGAGCGACGAATTCGGTTCTGTGCGTGCGGCTACAATCGCTCAATTTTAGCGTTCTGTTGTTGCCCTCGGCCGTCCATTGCTCGTCGCGTGTTGCTGGGTTGTCCCCAAGGAGGTTAGAACAGATGGAGTAAGGTCGTTCTTCTCGTATAATCAAACTGAAGCCACCGAAACGACACGATCATGACGTCACAGCCAATCGTCGCCTCTGCCCCCATGTTGGTGAGACAACGGAAAATGGTCTATTCCCTATTCCTACGATGGTGAAAATAGCTCAGTGGGCGTGGCCATCAGCTCTGCGTCGTCTGTTCAAAATGCTTCCAATTTGTGCAGTCCTCCGTACTTCATCTATTCTAACCTCCTTGGTTTTGTCCTCCTCGACCCATTGGCACCAATATCGTCCCATTGCCGCGTCACTCCGAACCAAATGCCTGGCGATAAGGCGAATTGACGAACTAGCCTCTCTCAGCCTAATTATATACGTTCAAACTCGTTCAATTGCTCGTATTGTGTACGGATCCGACGTCGAGGCATCCTCACAATCCGTGGAGGTTAATGCAACTGCAGTCCGCTGTCACCGTTGTCCCTGAGTGCAAGCTTTGCACTTGATATTCCCCCTCGATCAGCGGTCCCTGCGGAGTTTGATCAGGATCGAACGACTTTCTCGGGGTACTTTTTTCTTTTTCCTTTCTTTTTTCTGTTTTGCAAAGAGTATATTATGCAGAAGTAGTTTTTTCAATCGGTTAAAAGCGAAGTTATGACTTCAGATTGAAATATGCATTTTCGCCTACTATTAGTGGTAGAACTGAGGGCTTTTGAACAGCAAAATATGTACGCAAGCGTCTTCCATAATGAACGCTTTCCAATATACAAAGATAATTTTTCAGATTGAAAATTTAGAAGAGGAGATAACCAGAGAGAGAGAGAGAGAGAGAGAGAGAGAGAGAGAGAAGAGAATCATATGTATTTACGCTCCACAGTGTTTTTCATACTGAATAGCATCTGAAGCAAAAAGGAAAAATTTAAACCGGAATTTCATAAGTGGGAATAATTGGTACGGTAGTTAGCTTTATTTTCTGCAGCAGCATAACCTGTTTTATTGTTGTATGTTTAGCGTTAGTGTGATTAAACCTATACAATAGGCTACGTCTGTCCCTAACGCTCTGACGTCTCAGTACTTGCAGCGCCATCTGCTTTTATCCGCTGGCCGAAATCGGAACTAAGCTCACTGCTGTCACACGTTACGTAAAATTAAGGAGAGATACCGGAAAATAAAATAAAGTTAGTAAGACGAACAACTTCATCTGAGGCAAAACGCGCGTGCTCGAACAACTGTATGCAACAATTGTTCTGTTACGTAGGTGTTATGTCGTGTTTTATTTGATTTTCTTCGCGTTGGAGAGTAATTCCATAAAAGGAATAAAATTTCAGAGTAATTTCCTAAAAAGGAATTCATAAAAAGCAATCAGTGTGAATTTATTTCATAAAAAGGAAGAAATGAAATTGTAAGAAAGTAACTGCAGACGTAGTTTTGATTCACCGTGATGGAAATTTAAAAAATTAGTGGTTCCGTGGAATTTCTTTAGTACAGGATGGAAGAAGATAAAGCTGAAAGTAAACGTCGCTTAAATAGAGAACGACAACGGCGATTGCGTGCAAACCGATCTCCTTATACTTTCTATAACGTGAACGAGCGTAGAGCTGATATTGGACGAAATGAAGCTTTTGAAGAAACACAAGCCAGACATATTACTGATGCTCTTGCGCAGCATGCTAAACGCCGACAGCAAGAAACTCCTGCACAGCAAGCTCGATGTAATGCAGCTGAACTCTCAGATGTATGTGCATTTTACGATTCGTGTTATAAAAATTTCAGTCATAGCTTTTTCACCCGTGCATGACATGGGTTGTCAGCTAGTTTGTGTACACTGAAGAGCAATTGAATTAGAGACAGCTAGCGTTATGCAAATGTGGCGCACTGTGCGGCCCTGTTAACGGAAACGATATGACGTATGCGGCGATCCGACAATATAAGGAGTGATGCAACGGGAATCAGTAAGAGTCGGACGCAGTATTGGTAAGACGAATGATCTAAGCGTATTTGATCGTAGGCAAATTCGGGCCCGACGAATGGGTCAGTCCATCTCGGAAGTCGTGCAGGCACTGGGATTTTCACGAGCCACTGTGTCACGGGTGCACCGTGAGTACATCGAATCCGGTAAACCATTCCTGCAAGGGCCAACTGCCGTGGACAACAGCGTGTAGATGAGCGGAGTCATCGTCGGCTAGCTCGCATTGTAACAGCGGATAAACGAGCCACAGTGCAAGAAATCACTCGGCAATTTAACGCTGGTGCACAACAACTTGTAAGCAGCCGCACCATCCAGAACCATCTCCTCGCTATGGGGTACAGAAGCCATCGTCCCACGAGGGTACCGCTGCTGACCGCACATCACAGGGTGCAAAGATTAGCACGGGCGCGGGAACATGGCCACTGGACCCTAGACATGTGGAAAAATGTTGCCTGGACCGATGAGTCGAGATTCACGTTGGTACATGCGGATGGAAGGATACGAGTACGGAGCAAACCACATGAAGCGATGGATCCTTTTTGCCAGCACGGTACTCTTCACGCTGGTGGGGGTGGCATTCTCATCTGGGGATTGTTTACGTGGACTAAAATGGGACCCCTGGTACGTGTGACATCGTACCTCACAGGTCAACGTTACCGGGATATCCTGGACAACCATTTGCTCCCGTTTGTGCGTCTTCAACATCCCACTGGGGACCTCATCTGCAACGAAACAATGCACCGTGCCATCGCTCCCGAATTGTATCCGAATGGTTGGATGAACACTCCACTGACGTGACCTCGCTTCCTTGGCCAGCTAGGTCACTTGACCTCAATCCCATCGAGCACATCTGGGATGCCATCGAGAAAGATGTTCGAGGCTCTGACCCCCTCCATCAAATCTTCGTGAACTGTGGGAGCTTGTTCTGGGGTCGTGGATCTGTATGGCTGCCCAAAGCTTCCGGTGTCTTGTCGAGTCCATGCCGAGACGAATCGCCGCCGTCATTAGGGCGAAAGCTTGTGCTACACGTTACTAGACAGGTATCTCTAATTCAATTGCTCTTCAGTGTATATTATCTTAACCTGAAAAATGTAAATTTACGAGCTAAAATTATTGGCTAATTTAAGAGGATAGACTAAACGACTTTGATTTCAAATGATAGAACGTCATAAATCTGCAGAATTTTTATTATTTTGTACACCATGAGAGAATCTATTAGAGATAAATAAGCGGCTGTCCGGCCCTAATTTGGTGGTCATCGGCCCTAATTTGGGGGTTATTAGTTCTGGAAAGAGATAACAGCCAGCGTGATCAGGCAACAGCAGTACCCATTCCGAGAATCTAGCCTGGACACAACATGAATGACAGGTTGAGATCTTATTAGAAAAGCTCTCCAATCGTAGCTCTGCTGGGAGAGCGACTTACTCTGAAGTGAGGGGACACGGACAAACTTGTGTTTTCACAAGTCCTCAATGATGGTGTTCTGAGGCATGCATCGAATTCTCCTGGTGGAGGTTCATCCAACGGGGGCCACTGTGAGTTCCAAAACCTACGCTAACACATTGTCAAAGTTACGTCGTGCCCTTCGTGAAAAAAGACCCAACAGAGTCGCTGCAAATTGTCAGACTGCTTTAGGGACAACGCTCGCCCACATGTCGCACAACACATTCGTGACGAAATTGCGCAATTTGGCTGGGAGGTGCTCCACACCCAACGTGCACTCCGGGTCTGGCTCCTTCGGACGTTCATCTGTTTGGTCCTTTGAAAAGATTCCTGGAACGGCAACACTTCCATTCGGCTGGTGAAGTCAGATCGGTTGTCCGCAGGTGGCTGCACGCTCGGAAAACGGACTTTTATGAACAAGGTATACTAAAACTGGTACCACGCTGGGATAAATGTCTCGAGCGTCTCGGTTCTGAAAAATAGCTAAGAAATGAAAAATAGCTAAGAAAAATAGCTAAGAAATGTAGTTTCATTGCGTATATGTTTTGTTTTGCCATTTTATTAACCTTTTAACGACCATAACGCCCAAAACGCCCGTAAGTACAAACGGCCATAGCCGCTCGAAACGCCTGTCTAGAGTGAGTCAGATTTCTTACCCGTACTTGTTCTTCAAATTATCTCGATTTATGAGGGATCAGCAAGAGTCGCCCTCAATCATTATTGTTGTTATTAAACAAAGAAGTGAAACAACAGAGAATTTCGGGAGTTATGGTACTTATAGTGATACACTGGTGTGCAAAAATTACGGACGAAGAGGAGAAATAAGCATAACAACGGAAGGAGCAGGCGGAACGGACCAAAAGACCACTCAGGAGATAGACCGGTACGGTAGGGCATGCGCATATATGCAGCATGGAAGGGTATAAAGCACACGGGCGGTGTACGCTCAGCAATTCGGTGAAAGCTATTGCACGGTGTACATCGGTTTGAACGACGTCGAGTTGCTGCCACCGTATGATGTGGCACCTGGCTATCCAGTAGACGACATCTGGATGACTTTACCCGAGGGCGCGTCATTGGGAAGTTGGCAGAAGGTGGAAGTGTGACTAGTGTGGCCAAGGAGTTCGGAATCGCCCACAGCATCGTTTCACGAGCTTGGAGAGCATTTCAAACGACAGGAACAGCTGTCCGAGAGTTTAGCAGTGGTCGTCCACGAGCAACCACGGCGACGGACGACTGGTATATGTCCTACAGGCGAGAAGAGACAGACGGCATACAGCGGGAGAAATCGCAAGGCCCATGCAACAGACAACTGGACGTCCGTTATCGCGTTTTACCGTGGCCAGGAGGCTGCACATAGGTGGTCTATTTGCACGACGACCAGTACAGTCTGTGCCATTAACGCCTGCTCATCGGAGACGGCGGTTTCTGTGGTGCCTGGAGCGCAAGAACTGGACACATCAGCAATGGGGTCGAGTTCTCTTTACGGATGAGAGCCGATTTAGTCTGACGAGCGATTCTGGACTGATACACATCTGGAGAAAGCAGGGAACATACAATCACACCTCCAACATCATCGAAAGGGACCGGTTTGGAGGTGGCGGAGTTCTCGTTTGGGGCGGTATCATGCTTGGTAGCCGTACTGACCTCCACATCTTCCAAGGAGGTTCAGTCACTGGTGTTCGCTATTGTACCGAGGTTCTCCTGCCTCACGTGCGTCTGTTTAGAGGTGCTGTGGGTCCTGAGTTCCTCTTCATGGACGACAACGCTACACCTCATCGTACAGTGGCTGTAGCAGAGCTGTTGGAGAGTAAAGATATTCAACGCATGGATTGGCCCGTAAGGTCCCCGGACCTAAATCCAATCGAACAAGTGTGGGACCTTCTCGGGAGACGCTTGGCAGCACGTCACCAGCCGCCAGCAACGATTCCGCAGCTGCGTTGGCGTTACAAGAGGAATGGGCAGCGATGCCTCAACAGCTCCTTGACAACCTCGTCCTCAGCATGGACAGACGCTGTAAATCCTGCAAAGCAGTCAGGGGTGATCATATCCCTTACTAAAGACTGGATTTTTCTTGGCAGCCACCTGTCACATGGACGTTTCTGTCTTCTGTCCAGTTGTGCTCGAAGCTACCTTTTCAATAAAGTGCCTTTGTATCCTTTGGATTCCTTGTTTGGACGGTTTTGCTCATTTGTCCCATATTTTTACATCTTGGGGATCTTATGGTATGATTTGAGTCGATGTGGAGCAACTTCTGCACGAAGTTACATTCTAAAAACCGTCTCGTTAATAATTTTTGCACGCCAGTGTACAAGATTTTTGGGTCATAGTCGTTAAAGAGTTAAACTGTTGCCAAAAAAAAAAAAAAATGTGCGTTACTTTTCAATCCACCCGTGTATTTAGGACAAACATTAAAAATTGCCTTTTAGCTGCACTTTCTTTTCTGTTTTATGACTCACAAGTGAGGGCATTTTTTGGGTATTTAATAATCGTTTTTCTGCCCTTTTTTTTTTGATTGGAGGTTTAACGATCACCGTGAGCAACTCAATGGGCGATAAGCAGTCACCCGTCCTTAATTTCGGGTCACTGGTTCCAGGGAAGGGAGAGAGGCAGTGCCGTAAGACAAACACAACATCCATGCCTCCCATTGGATTCGGACCCGGGCCCTTCCCAAACGAATCATCATAAGCCAGCGCTTAAAACCACTGCGCCACCGGGGCGGCCTGACCACTTTAAACACACAACGCAAAGAAACGCTTTATTGACGATCACATGCTTCACCAGTTTTCCTGATTGTGACACTGATAACTGCATTTCAGCGTAAATCTCTGAGAACAAATATAGAAAGATTACTGGAGAAAATGACGCATTACAAACACACACAAGAAAAAGTTCGGGAAAAGAAAAGTTAATATTTGTTGAGAAGAGAAGGGTTAGAATTTAAAAAAAAAAAAAAATGCAAATGTCCACTTTCGCGGCAATTTCATCTTCTAGACCGGGAAATTAATGCTCCCTAAGGGAGTTCGAATTTCATCGTTCCCACGTTAGTAGCACGAGCCGTGTGAGAATCGGAAATGGGGGAGGGATGATTAGTATTGATAATATCGGTGAATCTCTTTCCCTTGGGCTGCGAGGACGACGGCCAATGGCCGAGATTCGCGCCTTGTACAAAGCAGGTCTCCCATTTCATTATCCTAATGGACCAGCTTCATCTTCCGTGTCTCGAGTTTCACGCCAGAAGCGTGAAAATTAGAGCCTTGCATACAATGGCGGAGACCGCAAGAGATGGGGAAGGATGTTCGCGAAACTTATCTGCTTCGGTTGGAGGGAGTGATCGTCAGGGTCCTCCCTCTCCCACGTGACGTTTTGTTTAGAGACCAATGAATGTATTGTGAGAGAAAGCTTTATACATCACACATATTTATGTGTTTATGTTCTGTGTAGCAGTTTTATGCTTGTGTATAAGCGAGTGATGGTCTGTAATCGATTAGAACTTTCGTCAAGGGTCGTGAAAATTGCGTACTCCCCAACCATGGCCGGCGAGATGTTTTGTGGAGCTCTGGGCAAGAAATTCAGACAGAGGATTATGAACTTCAGGAATTAAAAGAGAAAAAAAGAAAAGAAAAAATTCTTCAACTGGATATTTTTCAGACATAATGAATGCTCCACTATAATTTATTTTCATCATCACTACGCCATTAAAAGTGCATCATAATAATGCAAGTCACGGAAAAGGTTGCACTCGAATAGATTTGCAAGAACCATTGCAAAAATCTCTATGTTAATCAGGTTACGCATTGGGTCCGGATTCGAATCTCGGTGAAGCATGGACGTTTTCTTTTTGTTTTATTTTTTAATTGGAGGTTTAACGACCACCGTGAGCAACTCAGAGGCTCAGTAAGCAGTCGCCCGTCCCTAATTTAGGACCACTGGTTCCAGGGAAGGGAGAGAGCCAGTGCCGTAAGACAGACACAACTTCCATGCCTCACCGGGGTTCGAAACCGGATCCATCTCGGACGAATGATCAGAAGACATCGCTTAGACCACTGCGGCAGCGGGGAGGCAAGAATGGATGTTGTCTTTGTCTTACGGCACTGCCTCTCTCTCTCTCTCTCTCTCTCTCTTCCCTGAAACCAGTGATCCTAAATTGGGGACGAGCGACTGCTTACAGCCCACTGAGTTGCTCACGGTGGTTGTTAAACCACCAATCAAAAAATTTAAATAAAAATAAAATAAAATCAGCTTAACAATAAACAAAGAATGACAATTGTTTTGTGTTTAATTTCTTTGCTTGCATAAACATCTTTTCACAAAATCATAGTTTCCCCAAAATATAAAAATAATAAAAAAATTGTAAGGTCCATTTTTGCAAATTTGCAGTCTAAACTTAACCGTTTTTCAAGTTCAAAGAAAAGGTCAATTTCCCAGCTTGCTGAAGTGCACACAATTTATTAAAAAAAAAAAAACGCTCATTCTCTTCAGCTTACTTGAACTCTGTGCCCCTGCCACTAAAGAAAGCTACAGTTTAAAATTAATTCTAAGGAAAGCAACCGAAATTTTCGCCATCTATGAATTATTTACACTCAGTAGACAAAACATTAGAGATAGGGGTGATAGGCAGTTGACATGGGCACACCCCCGCTCAGAATGGAACAGACCCAAACAGAACGCAGGCAATAAATCGGCGGACAAAAGTGTTTCCCAACGGCCTAGTAGTTTACGTTCATGACTGCCGCGGAGGAACCTCAAGTTCCATCCCAGGCAGTTGCGAACTCTGGAACCACTAAATATCCGCTGTGGGACGGATGGGCACGTTAAACCGTCGGACTCCGGGTACTGGCCTCCAGGAAATAAAAAAGGGCGTCTTCCTCCCCTATCTACCTCGCTTCTAAGTTACTTTCGTATCGGGCACTCTAGCCCAAATCTCCTAACTTCCTGTTTCTAAGTGTTGTTTAAGACCTGGGATCAGATACTCCCTTCCTAAAATCCTCTACATATCATCTGATCTGATCTTTCCCAACAGTGTATCGCAATCGAAGAGCATGGGTAAACGTGGTGATCTGAGCGACTTCGATCGTGGACGCATTGTCGGCGCAAGACATATAGGTCATTCTATCGCCCAAGTAGTAAAAACACTAGGGTTCTCAAGGGCAGCCGTATCAAAGGCGTACCGCGAGTATACCCTCAACGAGCGTACCAGTACCCAGAGATCGAGCGGGGGCGGACCACACGCCCTTGATGACAGGGGTCAACGTACACTATCCAGGGTCGTACACACCGGCCGCTTGGGAACGGCAGCGCAAACCACATGCAGGTTAAATCTCGGAGGCCCAATCAACGTCAGTGAACGTACGGCACGTCGCATGTTGCGCACCCTGGGACACGGGAGCCGACGCCGTACACGCGTGTCACTGTCGTCTGCTCGTCATCGAACATTACGCCTGGCTTGATGCCTGAAGCATCAAAACTGGTCCTCTGGAGAGACATGCAGCGTCTTGTGGTCAGATGAATCCCGTTTTCAGCTGTATCGAGCTGACGGGAGTGGGCGAGCGTGGTGTCGACAGTAGAGGTCTCTAAACTAAGGCTGAGCAGTGCCGGGCTTTTCCCCAGACCCTTACGACCGGGCTGGGTCAAGTCGATCCGTTCTTTTTATCGCAATGGTAAAGAAAGAAAAAGTGTTCCTCGATTTCCTGGTGTGTTTAACTGTTTCTCTAGCTTTACTTACTTCCATGACATAGCCCAGGGCGTAATCAGAAAGGCAAGGATGGGCACTCGCAGTGTTTTTACCATCCGTAGGTATTAAGATGTCTTCCTTTTTCTCTCTTTTTAAACGTTATATTGTTGACAACAAGCAGATTCGACCCCGAGTGTGTGTGTGTGTGTGTGTGTGTGTGTGTGTGTGTGTGTTGTGTAGAGTGGGGGACGGAGGGTGTCTGCAGTGGGGTGGGGGTGTTTCCGTATGAGAGAATGGGAAGACATCGATTGTTTCTCCTATCCCTAATCTGTATAGGGATTGATTTTTGTAGTGTTACCGCTTACTAGTTCAGAGAAAGGGAGATTCTGAACGCGCTTAGTCTTCCCTGTTCTCTCTTTTTCAAACGCTATATTTTTCGATAATTATCAAAGTTTAGTTAACGTTTTTAGGCTTACATTCAACTAAATTTTTTTCAATTATATCTCATTTCATTATTTAATTTTCACATTTTAATAAAATGCAATAGAAAGACAAAAAATAATACTAAATGGCACATCATTGGCCGGGACTAAATACGAGCTGCAATTGACGGGCCCAGGTCGGGCCAAGTGTCGGATATTTGAAACGTACCAGGTCGGGGCCCCGCACGGGCTTGGGCCGTGCGGGCTCACGAAATCAGGCCCGTGCAGACCTCTAGTCGGCAGAAAAAAATGGAGTTGCAGAGACACCCCAAAACAGAGTTGCAGAGCGCAAGAATCGTTATTTGCAGGAGATGTGCAAAGCCATGCTCTTAGATGCAGGACTGGATAACAGTTATTGGGGAGAAGCCTTATGCACAGCCGTACGTCTTCAAAACAGATTGCCAACCAGAGCAACAGGGAAAACTCCATTTGCACTATGGAATGGTCGTGAGCCATATATTGGGCACATTCAAGTGTTTGGATGTAAAGTGTACTGCTATGTACCCAAACAACTTAGAAGAAAGTTAAATGATCATTCACAGAATGGAATTTTCTTAGGCTATTCTGAAAGAATAAAAGGATACAGAGTTCTTCTACCTGATAAAAATAGTAATTTCCACAAGAAGTGTAAAATTCAGTGAACAACAAAACATAGAATGTGATAACGATAGAGATAAAGAACCAAACTATAATACTGTTCTTCTAAAGCTGGGACAACAGAATCAACAGTCAGCCTCAAGATTGTTGACTTGAGTCAATAACCGAATCAACAATCAGAAAAAAGCGAAAGAGTTGTCACACAGCCAAGAAGACCCAAGAGATCAACCAAAGGGAAACCACCAACAAGACTGGCATACATAGTCAAGACTGGCATACATATAGTCAAGACTGGAATACATAGTCAAGACTGGCATACATAGCCAAGACTGAGTTTAAAACTGAACCCAGAACCTGGAAAGAAAGGCAAAAACTTCCAGATGTAAAAAAGCAACACTGGATCAAGGCAACAGATGAAGAAATTAAATCGCTTCATCAAAAACACTCTTGGGAACTATTGGACCTTCCTAAAACTAAGAAAACAATAGGACCCAGATGGATTTTCAAAATAAAGTATCATGTAAATGGTACTGTAAACAGATATAAAAGCCCGTTTAGTAGCAAAAGGGTACAATCAGGGTACGAATGGTGCTTTGTTTCTCCAGTGATGAAAGATAGCACTATTCGTACCCTTCTAACAGTTGCTGCTCATCGAAAGATGTATGTCAATCATATTGATATTAACACTGCCTATCTTTATGGCAAGTTAGATGAAGAAATTTTTATGACTCAGACAGAAGGATGTGAGGAATCCTAATCATAGAAACAAAGTTTTCAAATTAAATAAAATCTATATGGTCTTAAACAATCAGCTAGAACATGGAACAAAACAATCCCTGAAGTATTATAGAATAATGGATATAGTCAAAGTAAAACTGATCCCTGCTGTTTTATTAGCAAGCATGAAGGCAGCATTTCCTGCATAATTGTTTATGTGGATGACATTCTAGTTGCATGTGATACTAAAGAAGACATGGAGACAAATATAATATATGTTTGCTAAGATCTTTGACATAAAGGACTTAGGACATGTCCCTCATTACCTAGGGATACAAATTGACAGAAAAGAGGATGGAAGTTATTCAATAAATCAATCAGCCAAGATTAAAGAAATCATCAAAAGATTATTTGATGAATCTGAACAGAAAAAGAGTTGCATACCTATGAGTTGCCTACAGACTGCTATCGTAATTATAATAATAAAGGAGAAGAATTTGCCGACAATAGAAAATACAGGGAAGCAGTGAAGCTCTGCTGTATATATCTACAGTTACGAGACCTGACATAGCTGCATCCGTTGGAATTTTAGGCAGAAGAGTGGAAAACCCCACAGTTTATGACTGGAAAGCCCTTACAAAAAGTATTGCAATATCTTAAAGCTGTCATGGCGAAAATTTTAACCTCTGGTGAATTTCAGAGAGACTTGATCAATCTTTCTGTTGGTTTATCAGGGATTAATTAATGCAAAATTTTCTCCCATGACATACGTTAGAAGAAAATTCCTGGTTGAAAGGCAGGGGAATTCGTGCGCAAAATTCGCTTGTCTTAATCACAACCAGGAAAACAAAATTTCATGTTAAAAAAAAAAAAAAAGAAAGAAAAAGAGAATAATATTTGATTTAACTGACTTTGGGGTTTTGGAAATAATTATTTTATCTGTTCTTTTATCGCGATAGGAAAAGGCGAGTAGGTGTGCAGCTCAGAGAATCAAAATTAATTTTACTTTCACATCACGGAATGAGGGGAAAAAAAAACGTTTCTGAAAAAAAAAAAAAAGAAAGTTGTGAGAAAAGGAAATCTTCTTTCAGATCGGCCATTTTAAGGGTCCTGTAGAAGTCGCTCAGAAAATGTTGCAGAAATGCTCTTAGGGTGGTTGGCGCTGTTCTATTTCTGGGACAAGGTCACAGCTGCACATAGGAAGTTACTTGGTCCTTACGTGTGAAGGTCAAGTCCTCTCCCTGGCTGACCGAAGATGCCATGTGCCTCGTAACATTTATTATTTTTTTCGTTGAGAGTGCTGGACGCTGCAACGATGCTTACGTGTGAAGGTCAGAGGTCACTCGAGGCGTGGGAGAGAGCCGTGGTAATGCAGAGCCACTGTTACTAGGGAAAATTTCATCCAATCAGGGGTCGGCATTTTCCAACACCCCAGAGTTCTTTTACACTTTGAGACGCTTGTCTCAGACGATTCTTTCTCTTGTCTTTTGCTCTTGCTGGCCGGCAGAAAGAGGGGACGGCCGAGTTTTCTCCTCGCCTTTTGGTGGGGAGAGGACCCACAGGAAAAAAGAGTTTTTTTCTTGACTGCCTTTGCTGACCACCACAATGGGACACTTTGGATCTGGGGTGCTTATTGAAGGGTTGACGATGTAGAACGCGGATAAAGCGGCATTCCGCCGGCCGGGAACTTCGCCCTGGCAAGAAAAATGGCGGGGAGACGACAGGCTAAGACGATGTCGCTCTTGGAGAGAACTTAGACGAGAAAGAGAAGACATGCCTTCTCCCTTATTGATATCCCTGCAAACGCATCTACAGCTTCTCCATTCTGTTGCTTCTCCCAAAGGGAGGCCTGCTTCAAAGGCCGGAGGAAAGAAGCCAAAAACAGTTCCATCTCATCCCAAGGTTTGGGGAGGCTCTTCCTTGCAGGTCATCAAGAGGCACATTGCTGCTAATCACCAGGTGGATATTGAAGGCTCTCTCACCTTTCATCAAAAAGTACCTCAAGTCTGCAGCTGCCAGCGATGCCCTTGTTCAAAACAAAAAAAAAAAAAAAAGAAAAGACATGGAAGACGACCTACAGAGACTTTGGGGGCTTCAGTGATAGGAACTCGGGGGTGTGTTGTGTTGTAGAGAAAAAAAGAAAAAAAAAGAGACGCCAGCTCAAAGGTAATGTTTTTAGTTCATATCTTTTAGTATTGATACATAACAGCCCAACGAAAGTACCTAAGCTTCAAGCTGAGCATAAGAAAAAAAAAGCAAGTTCTTTTTGCCGCTGATTGTGGCTGTGTTGTCGTTCAGTTTTTAAAATTAAAATTTATTAGTTCCTCAGGTATGAGTTCAGAAAAAGAAAAAAAAAAAAGAAAAGGGAGTTGGAAATGCTTTCATTTATGTTTTTTTTTTGTATTGTCAGGTCTGGTATTTTAGCAACTCCCCAGGCCAGTAAATTTTAATGTATCCGAAAAATTTTGGTTTAATGTTTGAGCACAGTGAATTTTGGTGCATCGATTGTAGTTTAGTTGGGCATGTGAAAATTGAAAAGCAGTGTTATTGGGATGCCGTGTGTGAAAAAAAATAATTGTAAACATTTTTCTCTAGACTTTTACAGCGTTGAGTTTTTTTTCTGAGTGAAGATAAATTATGGGATGATTTATATTGGGATTTTGGGAGCATATGTATAGTGTGATGAAAATTGAAAACCTAAAGTGCTGTTTACATTCTTGGAGTGTTGTGTCGAAATTAAGATTGTTGGTGTGTTATTTGAGGACCAGTATTTTACATGCTCCAGATGAGTGTTAATCTCCCATTGGAAAGGGGTGATCTTAGGGCAAGCCGGGGAACTTGTTCCTAAGGCAGAGGGCTCTGAGTAGGGAATTTTCACCAGGATGCGATATGTGCAAAATAGAAGTTAAGGTATTTGGGTTCTCAAGTTTAGTATTTCACAAAAAAGAATTTAACATCATGGGTTGAGAAGACACACTTTTGCTCACCAGTTCCAGTATTAATTGTTCTTTTCTTTGGCCTAAATTTTCTTGTTTTTACAAAAAAAAGTCTAAATGTAATTTTTAATTTTCAATAAGGTGAAAATATTTAGTAGGTTATGTAAATGGTCAGTGTTATTGTTTACAGTGCGACCTGCTCATTGCCACGATACAGAAGAGTTTCCTTGCTTAGTGATTTTTCCTGGGATTTGGATTGTAGTGTGAGATAAGTGATTTTTTTTCCTGGGATATATGTGGATAGATAAGTGATTTTTTTCCTGGGATATATAGAGACAAGTGATTTTTCCTGGGATACATGTGGATATTGTGATTTTGAATTTTCCTGGGATATATAGAGATTTGTGATTTTTCCTGGGATATATGTGGATACAGACAAGTGAATTTTCCTGGGATATATGTGGATATGGTGATTTTGGATTTCTTGGGATATATAGAGAGATAAATGATTTTTCCTGGGATATAGTTGTGTTATAGTTCTGGGCCGGATGTGCCTGGAGTATTTTGGGTTGAAGTACGACAGGCTATAACGAAGTAAATTTCTCCGTCATTTCTGTCCATGCTGGATTCGAACCCGGATCCCCTCATTCCGGAATAAGTTGCTCTACCAATTGAGCTACGCGGACGTTTTATTCTGATTCCTATCTGTCTTTATGTCGTGTGCGTCCTTCTGGCAGGTACGTCACATCTCCTGGTACGTTACAAGGCTCTTGCAGGCGTGGTTGATCAAGGTGGGATGATGCATTGGTTCGAAAAGGGGGAGTCTTGGGGACGTGGTTTTTGGGGGAAAACTTGTCTTCAACCCCCCCAGTAGTTTCGCTGCCCACGGAGATATGTACTGCCAGCGAGGGTCGGTCGGGCGTTGCTTTAATGGATGTTGCGAGATCATGTTAGAGGAAATTCTGTACCTGATGATGATGTGTCGCACTTGGGGATTTTTTCCTTTCCCTTTGCCTAGGCTGAAATTGGATTCACGACCCAATTTCACGCCTTCAGCCTGACTGATATTTTCTTCCTGTGTTGGTTCTCAAAACCCAGGGTAGTGTCTGAACTGAGAGTATTTGCCTCACCGCTACCTCAGTAATTCACTGCAGGTGTTAAATTTAATTTTTGTTTGGTGCGATTTAAAGTATCTAAATTAATTTGTTTATGATATGCTGTAGTGCTAGGGATGAAAATTCTAAATTCTGGTTGTTAGTGTTAGTGAGCATGATATTTAGTTTGGAAATTTAGTTAATTGGTATTTTGAGCTTTTGTTTACAGTATAGAGTAATTAAGTATCTTGAGCTATTATGTGAAGTGCAGAGTGATGTGATTTTTATGAGCAAGCTAGTGCAAGAAGATTGTTTGAATTTCTGAATTATGTTGATGATGTTATGAATAGTGATAATTTTTAAGTTAGTTAGTGAGGTTTCTTTATAAGTGATGTAGGTTACTTCAGGGTGGTTTCTATAGGTTATGTAATGTTAATCAATGCTTGTGCTCAGTGTAAATTCTGTTTTGAGGATAATTTACTTGGTTTGTTTACTTGCAGATGGTAGATTTGGTTAATGTATAATTTGTGACTCTTATTATAACTGTAAAATTTAATTGAAGTCTTTGAAGCTGGTCTGGGAGATTGCAGAGTTTGCTGAGGTTGTTCAGGTGCTGTAAATTTAAATCAATAAGTGTAAAATTGTAAATTTGTCATTGAGCTAATTAGGTGAGGGAGAAGAGAGTACGTTTCAAAAGAACAGAACTTGTCCACCTGGTGGAATTAAAATAAAAAAAGAATTCAGTATTTTTTTGTGTGTAAATTATGTGAATCATAGTATAATTTTGGATGCATAAAGTCAATGCCTGGTGTTCAAACCAACTGTGTTGAAATATGTCAAGTTGTGCTGTTCATAAGGCCAGTGGCCAAATAGAAAAAAAGATTGAGATTCTGTTTTTATACTGCTGTGTTTAAGCAAACAAGAAAAAAGGAAATACCATTTGATTGTCCACTAAATTACCTTGTTAAGTTTTTAAAGAAAAAATAAATAAATATAGGCAGTAGCCTTTCAAAAAAAGTCCAAAATTAGTGCAGTGTGAAAAATTTTTGTGTGCTGTTGTCTTCCATGACTTGGACCCTTGTATTCACCTTAGCTTGACTAAGGCTATCGATCCGAATCCTGGTATTATAAGGTATTTCATAACTGCAATTTTTGTCCTGTCCTTTTTAAATTGACTTTCACAGCCTCCACAAGTTGTTATTGAACGATTACATTTTATCCTATGACTTATAGTGACACATTTTCATATCATCATCATCATCATTGTCAACCATTATCAATCCACTGCTGGACGAAGGTCTCCCCAAGTTTCCTCCACAACGGTCTGTCTTGTGCCAGTCTCCTCCATGTCACTCCCGCATACTTTCGAATTTCATCCACCCATCTTCCATGTGGTCTTCTTCTGGGTCTTTTCCTGTCCCTTGGAATCCAATCTAAAATTTCGGCTGTCCATCGATGGTCTGTTCTTCTGGCAGTATGTCCAGCCCATTGCCATTTCAGGGATTTAACTCTGATCATGATGTCTTCCACTCTTGTCATTTTTCGGATCCACGTGTTCCTCTTCTTATCTCTCCTGGTTACACCAAGCATGCACCTCTCCATGCTCCTTTGAGTTGTCTGCAGCCTTTGTATGTCTCTTTTAGTTAAGGTCCACGTCGCTGCACCATACGTAAGCACTGGAAGGATGCATTGATCAAACACTTTTCTTTTAAGACATAATGGCATATTGCTCTTGAAAATTATGCTGTTTCTTCCAAAAGCTCTCCAGGCAAGTTTTGTACGCCGATTAATTTCTTCACCAATGTGACCCTCACTTGATATCTGCTGTCCAAGATAAACGCACGTGTCAGTTATCTCCAGCTTTTCTCCATCAATCGATAAATCTTCATTTCTTGTAAAAGCATTGTACATCACTTTTGTCTTCTGAAAGTTCATTTTTAATCCCACTTCTTTACTCTTGTCAGCAAGTTCCTGGATCATACTCTGTAGCTCTGATGGGGTAGTTGCAAAAATGACTATGTCATCAGCAAAACGAAGGTGGGTTAGATAATCTCCATTAATCTTTATCCCTTTGTTTTCCCAGTTCAGTGATTGAAAGACATTTTCCAATGTGGCATTAAAGAGCTTCGGAGATATGGTGTCACCTTGTCTCACTCCTTTTCAAATTTTTATGTGTGTTGTATTTTCAAACAGCCGAATCTTTGCACTTGCATTTTCATAGATGTTATTAATAATATTAATGTATGCATCTTCAATACCGCAGGATTTCAGAGCCATTGCAACTGCTGATGGTTTCACCGAATCAAAGGCTTTTTCATAATCAATAAAAGCCATGCACAATGGAAGTTCATATTCCCTCGCTCTTTCAATTAGTTCTCTCAGTACGTGGATATGATCTATTGTGCTGTAGCCACTCCTGAATCCAGCTTGTTCTCTCGGTTGAGCCATGTCCAGTGTCACCTTCAAGCGGTGTGAAAGAACTTTAGTGAAGATTTTATAAACCACTGATAGGAGGTTGATAGGTCTGTAGTTCCTGAGATCCTCAATGTCACCTTTTTTATGTAGCAAGATCATTGTAGCGTTGTTCCAGTCCTCAGGAATTTTCCCTTCATTAAGGCATCGAGTGAAAATTTGGGCGAGTACTGTTTCGATTTCTCCACTTGCTTCTTGTATGATGTCTACAGTAATTCCATCTTCTCCTGGAGCTTTTCCCCGCTTCATGTTCTTGATTGCATGTGCAACTTCTGCTGGAAGGACTGGAAGAACTCTGGTACTGGTACCTTTCATGATGTCTGGAGTACATGATGTCATGATGACATTTTCATATACATGCAACAATATTCACTTATTTTTGCACTTTCAGTTGACTCAACTCTGCGTGAACACAAACAACGCAAACTTTTCAATAACTGCTTGTGGAATGTAAATTTTTAGATGCATTTTTGTTTAGGATGTTCATGGCCTTTCTAATACTTAGAAAATATTTTTGTTTCAAAATGCATCTACCCATCTCCCAAAGTTAAATTTTAGTCGAAATTCAAAATTTTCCTTCAAGTTTAATTTTGGCTGTCAATTATAATAACCCTTATATAAAGTGGCTGAGATAACGCCACAACAAAGCCACATCTAACATGAAGCTGTTACTTAGTGCCAAGGAGCAGCTAATCTTGATAGGCTATGCAGATGCTGATTAGGCAAGCGACACGAAAGATAGAAAATCAACGAGTGGGTACATATACAAACTAGGGAATAGTTCCATCTCATGGGCCAGTAAGAAGCAGAATTGTATCGCATTGTCTTCAACAGAAGCCGAATACATCGCCATTGCTCAAGCATCACAAGAACTAATTTGGCTAAAACAACTGCTGGAGGACCTGCATTACCAGCAAGAACGTCCAACCACCATGTTCGAGGATAACATGTCGTGCATCAAATTGGTGATGAATGAGGGAACGAGTGCTAGAACCAAGTACATTGATGTGGAATATAATTTCATCAAAAAACTCCAATCTTCTACCATGTCTTTGGAGTATTGTCATACAGATGAAGTGTTGGCTGATCTCTTTACTAAACCATTGCCTAAAGCCAAAATTGAAAATTTCAGAGACAGTCTTTAACTGACAAGCCAGTCCATTGGATCGAGAGGGAGTGTTGGAATCGAAGCCTCTCAGCGAAAAAAAAAAAAAAAAAAAAGAAAGAAAAGAAACGCATATCGTCAGACAGGATTTTAACTTTTTACGGCGCTCTGAATGAATTGTCAGATACCCGCGCAGCTGTTGTTCACCGAGCTACACGTACCTTGAAACGCCACATGCGGGCATCTCTCTCTCTCTCTCTCTCTCTCTGTCTCTTGACATGTGATGTAAGCGAGGTTGAGAAGAGAACTCTTTTTCTTCTGTGTTCTGCGTGTGTCGTCGTCTTTCGCTTGTGGGCCGTTGTATGTTCAGGAAGTTCTGCGTGCGTGATTTACCAAATAGAACTGCTCCTTTAATAAAGGAAGCAAACTGTATTATGTGAGATGTTCCTAATCAGTAGATTCTGGTATACGCTTCATGATTTTTAGAATGCGTTCTTGGTGTTATGAATGTATTTTTACCCACCTGCAAAGTGATTGTGTGTGCGTGACTGAATGCTTTTTTTAGCAAACATGGCGTCAGTTGGCGCCTGTACGAAACATCCTTTGTTACCGTGATGGAACATCTACGTGTCGACGTATTACATCTAAATGTATATCTACGTATCATTATTTATGTTATAATAAAATACCTTTTTTTGCATACAACTCAGGTCCGTATATGAATTTATTATTGCTAGCGTGAAGTGCTCTGTTCTATATATTTATTGTTAAGTTCACATTCTTCTGCCACGAATGAAGGCTAGTGAAAAACATCAGTTTTCTCTACTGCGTGCAATAGTGTTTTTCACTACTGTGAACAATTGGGCTGTTGATCTTATCTTTTTAACTACGCATCCAATCTTTGGGCATTTAATATTTCCACCCCCTAAACAACAGCTAGGAGATTTGGGTTAGAGTGCCTGATATGAAAGTGGCACGGAAACAAGGTAGGAAGGGGGAGGATATCGTCGTTATTTATTACCGGGTGCCAATACCCGGGGCCCGACGTGTCCATCCGACGCACGGCGGATACTTAGTGGTTCAAGCGCTCATACCTGCTGGGGTTGAACCTGAGGTCTTCTTTGTGGCAGTCACGAACGTTGACCACTAGGCCACCCGCGGACCCAGCTCCAGTCAGGATTGAACGAGGGCCATTTGAACAAGTAACGCACGCCTATAACCAATGAGCCACAGTCGCTCCTAAATCCCATTCGCATGCATCGTAAAACAAATCGCGCGACAATGAAAATTTCTTTTTTGTCATTAATACGAGTGATTTAGTCATTTTATTTTCTGTTGGAGCTTATTTTCTTTATGAATAGGTTTGTAATATTTTTTTTTCTTCTGTAGGAGGACTTTGCACAAATTAAGCATTTCTCATCGTGATTTTGCGAAGCAACAAAATGCTTTGCAACTTTATTTTTTTTAAACTGACATGAGTTTTAGTTATCTTTAAAAAAGGTGAAATGTACTTTTTATAATATTATTTCACCAAAAAAAAAAAAAAAGTTCCTAAATATAAAATTTACTTTTGTTAGCTATAATGGTTTTTGTTTTAAGTTGTCCAAAGACTAATACATATGCATCTTATAAGCATCTGTACAATAAGTTAAGTACCCGATTTCTTACAGTAACACAATATATATATGTATATTAAATAGCTGGTGCACAAAATAGGGAGAGGAGAAAGAATATCCTGTGCCACAATAAACAAAGTTCATGCGATATGCTGTCCACAACATCCGATCTTGCGCAACGGAACTTCAAACTTCGACAGACGATTGAAATTTAAAAGTTAATCAAACCTCAAGTATTCTCACCAATCGCTCCTATTACCGGCAGTTTCTCGTCATACGGATATGGAAAAAGTGAGAACGGAGATTTTTATTTATTTATTTATTTATTAATATTTACGCTGTTGCATTTGAGCTTCGTACATATATGTCATTTCAGAGTTAATTTACATTACAGCAAAGGGGAAATAAGGAAAAGTCCTAGTAGGATCTAACAAGCCCTGATTCCCCACTGGCAATTAAGCAGTTGATCACAAGGATGTTAAAAATGGTAAGTGGTTAAATAAACACATTGTATTAGTTCCAGTATGTCATTGCCTTGTATTTTGGACTTTGAAATCCCCCAATCTCATCCCCCTCCTTTTTTTGCATTAGTGTTTGATTCGAATTTTTTATAGTTTTTTTAATAGATTAATGTTATTTATTCAGTTAATTCTGTCGCTAAATTGTTCCAAAATTCTGGGCCAATATAATTTATACTGTTTTTCATCATTAAGGATTTTGGTCGTAGAAGAGATTTGCCCCTGGTTCTATAGTTATGAGTAACTAATTTTATATCTATAATATTGATATGTAAGATTTTTTTTAATTCTTTGAAGCATTAATTTGCCAATATTAAAAGTAAATAATTGGGATTTGACATAATTCCGTATTTATTGGGATCAACATGTACGTGATGATATTGAAGAGTTTGTTGGTTATGTGGATTTGCACAAATTAAAAGAGTTAATTTTTAAGTCCAGTAGTCTGATAAACTTATTTTGCAGTCTTTGTAATTTTAATATATCAGTTTGAGTAGTTTGACCCCATGAGACGTGATGCAATAGTCAATATGTGACTGTATGAGTTTATAATATAATATTGTTTGAGATTTAAGCGTAAAACGTAACATACTTTTACTTATAATGCCAATTTTTTCTAGAAATTTTATTTGCAATATGGTCCACATGGGTGCTTCATTTTAAGGGTGGGTTTAATATTATTCCCAGGAATTTGAAACTCTGAACTATTTCAATATGTATGTTATTTAGGACTAAATGATAGAATTGTAATTGTTCTATTTTTTATCTCTTGAAGATCATAATTTTTGTTTTATTGAGATTAAGCATTAAATCATTTTGTATTAACCATTCAGAGTATATTTGTAATTGCCTATCAGATTGTATAATCAAATCATTAATAATTGTTCTTTTGATTATATTTGTTATATCATCTGCATATAACAGTTAGTTATTAGGTGTATCTGTATTAAATATAACATATATATAGGTTAAAAAGCAAAGGTCCTAGAATTGATCTCTGCGGAACCCCCGAGTTAATTTTAAGGTTAGATGATTGAAAATTCTCAATGGTAGTATAATGATACCTATTCGTTAGATAAGTCTCCATTACCCAGCAAAAACACAAGTGTTGTGAAACTGCTGGCCACCAGCTGGCAGTGATGGGTCACAGCTGGCTGAAATCTGCCGCTCACTGCCCGATAGCGGTCCGTTGGTGGCAGCGCCATCAGTTGGCGAGCCATTGATGGTCCTGCAGCATCGCCGTGAATTGCGGGCCACCAAGCAGGTGCCACTAGTAGCCCGTAGCTGGCAGCCGATGAAACCCCAACACCACGTGGAAGCAACGTGACTGCGCATGCGCAGAAGCAACACGAGCTGTGTATCTCGTGGTGCCAGTTAGTTGAAGACGACGCTATCGCCATCGTGTTATTTTACTAGATGTTTAGAAAAAAAAGCGATATGTAGAGAGGCGAATTAATTTCCTAATGAAATGCCAAGTCGACGAAGATATCAGATTAAGCCATGAAATACTAGATTACAGCCGTGAAATACACCCACTTTATTCCCATGAATAACAAGAAATAATTTGAAACCGCTTGAAACAACAGTCCTCGAAAAACATTAAAAAAACGTTTGTTGAAAAAAAAAAAAAAAAAGAATTATACGCGTACAAAATTTATCAGTTATTTGAAAGAAGTAAAAATAAAAGAAAGCAACACTATGTGGATATAATGTACTCATCCATGGGTTGAATACAGAAGACTGGAGTTATTAGAGGAATTCGCTTCTAAAAATAACAAAATAACAAGAAGTAAAATAAAATACCTTTCCTCTTTAACACAAATGTAGCTTCGGACAACGGAAAGGAAAGATACAACGTTAAAAATGTAACAGAATGTGACATGAACTGATAAACATATTAATTCAACAATCGCCTTTCAAGACGACAAGGACAGCACAAAACTTTGGGAAGCGCCTTTAAGTTGTTACACTTCTTGAAAATGAGTGAAGTTTCCTTAAGGTAAAAAAAACCAACAAAAACTATCGTTACGCTGCAAAAATAAATTTATGAATTTCATGAAACTGACATTTATGCAAAATACCTCGCAATATTGTAAAATTAAAAACAGAAACATTCGATTACACATTCCGCAGAAATGAGACAGCTTCAATCACCCTCTCGTGCGTGGCAAATCAGTCCCGTCGGTAGAGAGCTCGCCTGCCACGCTGCCCGCCCTTGTTCGTTTCCACACAGATCCGAACGGGCGTTTTCCCAGTATATTGAGAAAATTTCCCCCGCACCGTGCTGTAAGGCAAAAAAAAAAAAAATTAGTTGCAGCTTTGGGAAACTACGTTTGTCTTTTTTTTTTTTTTTTTTTTTATGGCTACTACCTGGAAATTGGCGGACAAGATTCGGCAAGCCATCAGTTACGTCACGTGATTGCCGGCTGCCACTGCCGGGAAACTAGCTAACCACATTAGGCTAGCCGTCATTTATGGCACGTGCTTGCAGGGCCGCTGAAGGGCCACTTGTGGCAGCTACTGCCTTTGATGGATAACTGATGGCCCTGCTGTGGCATATGACAACTGATGGGGGTGCCAACTGTTGGCCTGAACTGCTGGCCCTTCTGTTGGCCGCCCAGACATTTTATTGACGGTTCGGCAGCGGCAACATAGTGCTGGGTCATTGCTGACTGCCAGCAGTGGCCCAATGCCGGCCCAGCAGTGGCCCAATGCCGGCCCAGCAAGACTGTTTTTGCTGGGTAATTTGTATGATGTTCCTCCGATACCTAGGTTTCGTAATTTAGTTAAAAGAATTTTATTATTTATGGTATCAAAAGCTTTTGATAGGACTAGAGAAATCGCAAAAGTAAAATTCCGTTAATAAACGAAAGGAATTACGGAAAGGTTTACGAAAATTCAGAATTTTCCGTTAACATCTCTAAAACGGTAATTTCCCGTTCATATAAGAAAGAAACTGCGGAAAGGTTTCTGGAAATTCAGAATTTTCTCGTGGTACGAAAAATCCGTGAAATTCAGGTTTCTTTCCGTCATTTCACGGAAAGACTTGTTTTAGAAATATGCTTCGTTAATTCACGAAAGAAATGACGGAAAGTGGCTCGTGAATTTTAGAAAAATTTTTAGTGAGCCTAGCATAAATTATCTACATAATTATGTGCACGGTACTCCCTCGATTTTTTTTTAATGCGTTAAGATACATTCCCGATATGTGTTTAAAAATTTTCACGATTTATTCGAAATCATAGAAAATAGGCAAAAATAATTTTTGTTGCGGTAGGTGCACTGAATAATTTTTGGCTGGCGATTCCTGAAGTTTTGCGCACTGAAGTAATCAAGAAGTACCTCGAAAAGCGATGGTGTTGCTAGAATGAATACAACAGATATGGCTTGGCATTTATTTACCCCCCCCCCTCCTCCACCTCTCCTCTCGGATGCGCGTGAACTTCGTGTATTCAATCCATAGGTAGATACGATTGATACGATTCTCGTTAGCTCAACTTAGAACCTTCCAAGGGTTAACAATAAAATACTTAAAAAAATAAAAACAAACTTTTTCCAAAGAAACTGCGAAGGTCAATTTCCCTTTTAAAAGCAAAAGAATTTTTCCTCTTCTTGAAAAAACGAAAGTTCAAAAGTGCTCTAGCTGAATTATGACGCTATTTTTCACCTTCGTGGAATCAACAAGAAACTTAAACTGAGTCTTTCCATTACTCTTTGATTTATAGGGAAAAGCAATACAGCTATAAATTGTAAATGTATCCCAAAGCGTAGTAAAGAGTAATGCATCTAAGATCTGCGCAATAAAGTTCATTCTCTTTCTGAAGCAGGTCGGCAGGAAAGAAGTTGAGCTGACGTCGATCATTCGTACAGCTTCTGACTAAACTAGTAGCTGAGCTCGTATCGCATGTCTTCCAGCAGAAAAAGCTAAGATGTCGACAAAAGAAAACAGAAGTAAAAGGAGAAGAAGAAAAATGAAGTTAAGATGCCCCCCTCCCTAGTCCGTGGATTAAGTGTCGCGATGCTCAGTTCAGTGCTGTGAATGGGAAAAGGACAGAGAGGAAATGGCTCCCAACAAACCACAGTTCACTTACTTCCGACGTTGGCCCTTTTGCAGTCTGAGGACATTCAAAGACTACTGCCGGAAAAAAGGTTCATTCTCGGCAACCGTTGATAGGACAAAGAAATATCGTCGTGTGACTGATTTTACGTTCCACCCGACTTCCCCCTCAATCTCTCTCTCCCTCTCTCTCTCTCTCTCTATGCCTCAAGCAACGAAATACTTTTTTCTTTTTCATCCTTGCAGAGAGGGAGATTTTTGAACACTTTTTCTTTCGAAATCGCTTCGAAGCCGGACGCCGGAGGACTAAATTAAGAAATGGGAGCTAGAAGGAGTTTGGAAGGGGTGGTGCCCAGAGGAGAAGGGTGGGAGTGAAGATTTCGGCCCTTTTACGGACGGCGTCAGTGTGTTTTCCCCGATTCTTTTGACGACTGTGAGACTAATCTTGGATTAACCTTGTTTGCACGAAATGCAACACCTATTCCCTTCACAGAAATCGGTTTTCTTTTGTGTTTAGCGTGACAGCCACGGATAGTGTGATATCTTTGAAGAAATTGGTGGTTGCCGTTGATGTCTTTTCTGCGACTTCGTCTGTTTTCTGCGTGTGTGTGTGTCTACGTTCTGCGGTAGAAGTTGGAAGGTGGACATCAATCATCCGTATTGTACGCAGATGATGTTTTCTCATGTTCGTCTTGAAACTGATTCCTTTCACCAAATGGTAAGAGTAGGAAAGAGTGAGATGCACCGAATCTGCTCCGCTTCGTGAGGAGAACCAGGAAATGTACAGTTTCTGAAAAAGTATAATAAAACAATGCACACACTGCAGGGTTCTAAGCGGTGTGACAATGAAGATAATATTGGTACCGGATTTAAAGTAACCGGTAACCTGCGCGTTGCATCGGTTTTGGGATCCCCCACAATTTGCCCAGCATCCTTAACAAATAAGGTTTGTTGTTCCCGCATACTCTCTTTCCACGTTCTTTTTACTGCCCTAGTGTAATGGATCAGAGGTTGATGATAAATTTGAAGACGAAGCAGAGACCATTTAGGAGGGGGCTGCCGCCCCGGGCCCCTTATTTTTAAGAGACCCCAGAATTATGCAGGGTGAATAAACAAAGGCATCTCTCTTTCCGTTTTTTATCAACATATAGCAACCGAAAAATTGTTATGCGGTCACCACTGGGGATCCGAATCCCAGATCTCTCGATATCTAGCCGAGTGCGTTAGCCTTACGCTACGGTGGCCAACAATCAACGGCGCTATGTGTGTTTTTCTGTTAGCTTCTGACATCATAAATCCGTAAGATGGGCTCAGCTACAGAGACGTCTCCATCTGGTGGGCATTAAAGATCAGTTTGGATCTCGCCCTTTGGATTTAACTGCTATAATTAATATATAGCCAGTGCCGTTAATGCCCACCAGATGGAGACGTCTCAGTCGCTGAGCCCATCTTACGGATTTATGATGTCAGAAGAAGAAAAACACGCATAGTGCCGTTTATTATGATGTAAGAAGAAGACAAACACGCATAGTGCAGTTTATTATGATGTAAGAAGAAGAAAAACACGCATAGTGCTGTTTATTGTTGACCACCGTAGCGTAAGGCTAACGCACTCGGCTAGATATCGAGAGATCTGGGATTCGGATCCCCAGTGGTGACCGCATAACAACTTTTCGGTTGACAAAATGTGGAAAGAGCGATGTCTTTGTTTATTCACTAACGCCACGTATTTGGGGGATTTTCACCTTTTCAGGGTGTTTGAAGAATCGACAGAGTTCTACAGTTTATTTAATTATTTTGCAGACAGCAGAGCAAAAGCTATACGAAACTGCCTTGTGGAAAATTCTTTCTATTTCTTTCCACTTTTTTAGGGTCCAGAGAAAGTATAGTCGCCCCCAGTCCTTCCTCAAATCTGTCGAAAGCATTACAGATGTTTTTTCGTACACATCTGTAAATGGGGAAAATTTTCGTACATTAAGGATTCGTTTGAAGCATGATATTTGGATCATATTATTTTGTCCACTTCTTCGACATAATTTCGACAAGCTGAACCCTGTGTGGTGGGATTAAAACAGAACTGAACTGGTGTATATTTTTCAACCATGCATTTTTACATTTTCTTGCTAACACTGATTCGTCCACGCGTCATGGGATACACACTTCAATAGAGCGGGGATATTTTTATGGCTTCCACATCATATTTTGAGATGTTTTCTCCTGGGTATTTTTATTCGGGCCACCCATAGTAAAATCCTAGATGTGCCACTAATACTGGGGCTCCAAAATACTGTCCCGCCCCCTGTCTCCTTAAGCAGGCTCTGAGACGAAGATATTGATGACGAGGAGATTCGAACGGTGATTGATAAAGTATTAGAATCGCAAAGCGAATTCGACTTCCAGATTTCAACAGGAATACACGTTTAGGGGTCCCCTAAGCATCATTAATTTATTTTCGCGGTTTTGTCTGTGTGTGTGGTTTGTTATCGCCATATTAGAAAACTATTATAGCTACTAAGAAAAATTGGTTACTTAGGAGTTTTGTGATGCACTCATCTGGGGAACGAATAGCGGAAGTTGCAAGTGGGAAAGCCTTTTGTAAGGAAGAAAAGTCGGAACTTTTTAAACATGGTCACTAAAGTACAGTAATAGTATTTTACTTGTTTAAGTTTGTGGTACTGCTTTAATTGGCATTTATGCAACATGCAGTGTGAGATCTGCTGTGGCATATCATCAGATAATGCTCTACCGACAGTTCCCCTAATGAGCCCGAACATGGATGAAATCTATTCCCATGTCTCGTAAAACTAGCTTTTCCAGTACCATTTTACTCGTATGATAACAATCTTTCTTGCCTTTTTAAACTGGACTAAACGAGATAAAACAAATTTTACGATGTGCACTCATATTAAATGGGGAAACGGAAAGTAATGTCATTTTGGGGAAAGAAGAGAAACACTGTTTGTAACAAAAGAAATTTATTTATTAATCAGTTATACACTGAGTGGCCACTTTATTATGACCACACCCTCAGTACTTCGTTGGGCCACCTTTTGCCTTTAATACTGCGCGATTTTTCGTGGCATGGACTCCACCAGATGTTGATAGGTGGTTTGCGGAATCTGAGACCATGCTTGATGAATAGCACTTTCCAGGAGAGTGAGATTGCAGGGTTGTGGATCCACTTGTCTGATGGCTCGCTCAACTTCATCCCACAAATTCTCAATGGGGTTGAGATCTGGAGATTGTGGGTGCCACCTAAGCAAAGTAAACTCACCGGCATGTTCCTCAAACCAATTCTGTACAGTACGAGCACTATGGCAGAACGCATTATCTTGTTGAACGTAGCCATCGCCATTGGGATAAACCATCCACATGACAGGATGCACTTGGTCCGCAACGATGTTTAGATATGATGTGCCAGTCATTCGTTGATCAACACGAATTAAAGGGCCCAAAACATGCCAGGAAAACATTCTCCAAACCATTACGTTGCCTCCACCAGCTTGAAGGGTCGTAGCAGTGCATTTGGGGTCCATGCTTTCGTGCTGTTTCCGCCAAATTCTTTCTCTCCCATCAGCATGGTGCAACTAAAAACGTGATTCATCGGGCCACATAATTTGTTTCCAATTATCGACTGTTCAATCCTTGTGCTCCTGAGCGAACTGGAGACGTTTTCTCTTGTTAACTGTAGACAGCAAAGGTGTTCGAACAGGCCTTCGGCTGCTATATCCCATCCAATGCAGTGTACGGCGAACAGTGCGTGCAGAGATCATTTGAGGCGATCCTTGATTAAGATGGTCTGTAATTTGCTGCACTGTTGCCCTTCTGTTGTCTGTTACCAGTTTGGACACTCTCCGTCCCGCCCTAGCAGTCAGTAGTCGATGACGACCACGCGTTGCACGTAGAGACCCAGTTTTTTGGCTGACAGTCCAATCTTTAAACACTTTAACAACAGCTGCTCTGAAACATTTCCCGAATGCGGCGGTTTCGGTGATACTCGCTCCATGGCTCCGAGCTCCTACAATCATCCCACGTTGAAAGTCCGTCAAATCGCATTTTTTTACTATCTCGGCACCCAAATATCACTTCTACTACTGTCGCAAGTACTAAGCTTTCCCTTTTTATACTAGCCTCGCCCTCTGGCGGCAACAGCGTGTAGCCATAGCTCTTTTGCTTAAAACTGTCAGGTGGTCGTAATAAAGTGGCCACTCAGTGTATAATCTCCATTATTATCTATCACACTTGCCCATCGTGTAACCAAAATTTCAATGCCGTCTTTATAAAAAGACATTGGCTGTGATGCAAAGAAGTCCGAGAGCCCTGTTTTGACATCATCAATATTGTGGAATCCTATCCTATTAAGAAAGTGCTGAAGAGATCTGAACAAATAACAATCAGGTACTGTAATGTCAGGGAAATAAGGGGGACGAGGCAGAACTTTCCAGCCAAAATCTATGATCGTCTGTTGGGTCCGTCCCACCATGTGAGGTCTCGCTTTCTCAAGCTGGAGGATGACACCTTTTCTCTTGACTATTGCTAGATGTTTTACAATAAGAACTTGCTTCAAACGGTCCAGTTAATGACAATAGATGTCTACCGTTACGGTCTGTCCAGGTTCCAAGAGCTCAAAGTGAGCTATGCCAGCGGTAGTCCACCAAACACAGAACAAAACCTTTTTGGGGTGTAGGCCTGGTTTTGGCGTAGGAACTGGTGTCTGACCTGGCGAAAGCTACATGGTTTTAGCGTTTGTTGTTCCCGTAAAGAGCCCACTTTTCATCTCCAGTGACAATTTTGATGAAGAAATGGATCCTTTTTCCTGTCAGCTGAGCGAAGAATTGCAGATGGAACGCTGGGCTTTGTTGTCAGGTGAAAGTTGGTGTGGGAACCAAATCCCTTTTCTATAGACCTTCCCTATCTGTTGCAGGTGCTTCTTGAACAGTAGACCATGATGCATTAAGATGTTGGGATAATTCATCAATGGTTTGACGAGGATCTGCCTCAACGACTGCACGCAGCAGGTCATTGTCCAGCTCCATGGGCCTTCCTGCACGAGGAGAGTCAGAGAGGTCAAAATTGCCCGACCGGAATTTGGGCGAACCAACGTTGGCACTTGCGCACATTTAACGCATTCGGATAAACAGCGCAAATATTATTGGTGGCCACGGTTGCATTGTTCCACTTGTGAAATTCATACAGTATACAATGACGAACATGGCTCTTCCTCGGGTTTCATGTCACTCATTTTGTTCTGCAAATCTGGAAGACAAAAACACCTACATAAGTTAAAGGCAAATAGTTCATTCACTTGTACATACACCTAGTTTACGTTGAACGTACATAAAACACCTCCCAACTGTTCCCCAAACTTAGCCCCCCCAAAAAAAATGACACTACTTTTCGGTCCCCCCTCCCTGAATACATACTGAGTTGAAGAGCAAAATGTTCGTTATATTCCAAGAAAAGTGGGCAGAAATAACACCAAAATTTCTGAGTTCAGATGTAGTCAGGGCCGGATTAAGAGGGTCTATAGGGGCTATAGCCTCGGGGCCCACTATGGCCAAGGACGCAGGAGACATGAAGAAGTCGTTAATGCGACCGGGGTTGAAATGGTAGTAAATGCGACCGGCTAAACGCAGAAGGATGGGGAAAGAAGGAAAAAAAGGAAAAGAAGGAAGGGAGGTCAAGAGGGAGGGGGTAGAGGAGGAAGTGAGCTGTTGACGATGCGGTGTGATGAAACGGGTAGTATTTGCGACCATCACGTGAACTACGGAAATGCATTTCCTTTGCACAGTAAAAGAAGTTGCCTTGTACCAAAGTACGTACTTCAGTTTGAACGCGACAGAACTTCAGTGTTTTGAACGCGTGTCTGGAATCTCGCGGTTTCTCCCACATGGATTTTAGATATCTAGAAAATATTAAACAATAATATGGCTTTGATTCATTCGTCATTTTTAAAGAATAGCTTATTTATGCTCTGACTTTATTACAACCACATCATAACAATTGGTTAGAAAATGTAGAAAATATCATTACCCAGAAAACATTCCTACCTTCATATATTGCTCTTTTAATTCCTCATAGATTATTTTACAAGTATCCGGAATTATTATTCCTAAAAAAATCTTCAGAAATAGCTGTTGTAAATTTCAGATCTTCATACGAACGCTCAGTATCGGACTGGCGAAAAATAAACAGCCCTGGAAGCAGATTTCTTGCGGCTCACTGTTTACAAAAAATATCCATGTGCCCCAAACCTAAAATTAGGGGCATGCCAACATCACCATTTCCTGTTTAATAGTCTTTTAGCGAAAGTCTTATAATTATTATATTGTTTGTAATTACAAAATAAGCTTATTTCTAACTTCTATACATATTTCAGAACGAATCTCAGGATTTCGTATAACAAACTGCAATCGGATTTTTTTTCTTGGCACTTGACGATAATGGAATCGCCTGATTTTGGGGATGCAGCAAGCACTTCCCGGGTCTAAACAAATGTGATTTGCAGCAAGAAGGGAGCAGGCGAAGGGTTCTGTAGTAATCTCACTTTAGGGCGGAATTCTTGTGGAAAGCATGGCAGTAAATATTGCTTGATCTGAAAGGGGAAAGAGGCCTTTTTTTGTCTCTTAAGTAATCCTTCTTAAGGGAACAGTGAGATCTCTCTCCCCAGCGATTATGTCGCCAGCAAGCAATGTGAGACAATAGGGAGGCAACAATGCAGTGGGTGGGGAGAACGATGCTTCCACACGTCGCACCCAAAATGCTTGCACCCCAAAAATAGGCGATTAAGAAATCTGACTATACAAACGTGATCTGCTTGCACCCCCAAAAATAGGTGTAAAAGAAATCTGGCTATACAAACTTGACTGCTAGGCAATGAACCCACCTCTCATCTGACCGTTCTTTTTTCCTAACCCTTCTGCGTTAAACCGGTCACATTTACTACCATTTCAACTCCGGTTGCGGAAGACCCCAGGTGGTCAACACCTAATCTCATCACCCTGCCTCCCTCCTTTTTTCCCTACTTCTCTTTGCCCCTGCCTGTCGCATTTTCTACCATTTCAACCCCGGTCGCATTTGCGACGACGCCTTGGTAAATAAGAAAGAGAGATTGAGGTTTGTAAAACAGTTTCTTTTGTCTCGTATGATTTCCACTTGGTCAGAAACAGAGGCTGGAAGGCGAACAGATTTCAAGGAAGTGACTTACAAAGGGTAAAGTTTTCATGTCGCTGTGAACAGCGGGGTCGGCGAGACAGTTTCAGCTTTACTACTGCCATCCACCCATACCTCACTCTTTGCACTTGGAACGATTAATGAGTGAAGTCCACTATGACTCACATTGCATAGCAAAAAAGATGCACCAAGAAAAAATACAATGTTAAATCATTAAAAAATTCAAGACAAAATCTAGGAATCTTGAGCTTTTAATTCATGTTCTAATGAGAACAATGGAAAATACAGTGACATTTTATGAAAACTCTGCAGATAATTTATTAGTTTAAATAATACACTACGTAGTAATAATCACAAGTATATTGCCGCCGTTTCGTTTCTTAACGGATTTCATAATGGTTCCCCGTCATAATTCTTTGAGGGCCCACTCAGATGTCTTAGCCTTTGGGCCCCTCAAACGTCTTAGCCTAGGGGCCCACTAAGGCACCGCCCCTGGGTGTAGTACTACATATTAAGTAAAATTACTCTCAAAATGAATGCACCTGCATTTAAACAAGTAAATTGATACTTGTAAAGGACTGTTTACGGGATTTTTAGAAGTAATTCATTTCCAACTTTCTTTATCAGTCTTCATTATGGCGGTCAGCATGGGAATACAGACTGTAGACGAACTTCGTGTTACAAGTGATACTCATATGGAAGTAGACATTCGTCATACATAACACGATATGCAACTTGCTCATTAACCACCTTTGACGAAATGATGAAGATCACTTCTACATTTAATCAAATTAAAAACGGTATTTACAAGTTAAAACATATGATAGATTAAAACACCAGATCTTTCGATCACACTAGTGATCTTCATCAGGTAACTCACCTAATGACATCAAGGTACGTCGACACGCAATATATAGGGATTTTTGATGACCCAAACAATGGGTAAAGCGCATGCTCACGAAAGTTGTTGTGAACACAGAGAGAGAGAGACATAGAGAAACAGGTAACAGTACTGCAAACGAAGAAAGTAAAAATGATGTTACACAAGTATTAATAATTCAGCTGAATAATTAATACTTGTGTAACATCATTTTTACTTTCTTCGTTTGCAGTACTGTTACCTGTCTCTCTATGTCTCTCTCTCTCTGTGTTCACAACAACTTTCGTGAGCATGCGCTTTACCCATTGTTTGGGTCATCAAAAATCCCTATATATTGCGTGTCGACGTACCTTGATGTCATTAGGTGAGTTATCTGATGAAGATCACTAGTGTGATCGAAAGATCTAGTGTTTTAATCTATCATATGTTTTAACTTGTAAATACCGTTTTTAATTTGATTAAATGTAGAAGTGATCTTCATCATTTCGTCAAAGGTGGTTAATGAGCAAGTTGCATATCGTGTTATGTATGACGAATGTCTACTTCCATATGAGTATCAGCATGGGAATATTCGAAGATGCTTTTTGTCGGGACGGCAATAAGAATCAGTATGTGTTAGCCCGTGGACTAAGTATTTTTATTGGCTTACGTACATCGTCAAACGTTTTGTGGTAGGTTGCACCAAAAAAGTGGTGCTACTCCACCTGCCCCACTTTCTGGGAAACAATGCATCATTGTGTGTTGTGAACAAAACCAAACAACATGGTACAACTTTACACCATAATGTGGTGCAACCTTGTACCATAACGTGGTGCAAAGTTACACCATGTTGTTGGGTTTCGTTTGCACCACACATTGGTGTAATTTTCCTCAGAAAGTAGCGCAGCTCTTGTACGGGGGTCATAAAATAAGTTCTGCACACTGTCCGTTTTTGAGAAAAGTCTGAAGTAACAGAGAAAACTTACCTTAACGCAGTTCAATGTACTCACTCCGCTGCTAATGACAGTTTGCCAGCTGTGAGGTAGGTCCTGGATTCCTCGTAGTACGCCATCTTTGTTCAGCTGTCGTATTACTCGGGTCACGTCCAATGACAGTTCGTCCAGCGATTCGTAGCGGATGCCACGGAGCCGATTTTTTAACTTTGGCAAAAGATCAAAGTCGGGTGGACTGAGATCAGGTCTGTATGGTTGGTGGGATGAAGTTTCCCAGCCACATTTCGACAAACGTTCCCGTACTGACGCTCACCATGACATGATGCGTTGTCATGCAGCAAGATCTCTCCCGCTTTCAACAAGTTAGGGCGATTTTGACGAATTTTCGGTGTCAACTTTGCCCTCAGAAAGAAATTGTGCTTCGATCAAGAGATCCTTCCCCACAAACTTCTTGCAAGGCATTGTGGATCTGTGTCGGAGTTTTTCCCCTCAGATTTTCACGAACGAGCGCTAGTCTAACGCTGTGACTCGACCTGAGGAGCTGCACTGCTCCATTTCCAAACCCTCCCACGTTCACACAGCAAATGATAGCGCGTCGTTCTGACACCACTGCGTTTCTGAGAGTCTGACATTGGCATGACGGAATCATTTTCCGGATTGCATCATCCACTTCCGTTTTAGATTAACGTGTGCCGAACTTTTGTTATGACACTCATAGTACTACGTTTTGGTGCAATCTAACACAAAACTTTAAAAGTGTAGCAATCATGAACATTGTGTTCTGTAAAGCACATCGAGACATCTAAATGAGTTTATTGCTCTTGGAGGCGTCGGAAAAACGCGGAAAAAAATAACAAAGGTCCGAGGAAGAGGTAGGTCACGCCAGGAAAGGAAACATAGAGAAGTTAGGGACAGAGGTCTGATGGGAGAGGACGGTCTCTGAGAAGGACAGTACAAAAGAAGGAAAACTTACGTAGAAGTGGAGTAAATACAAAAGAGCGAGGAATTAAGAAACGGATTAACCAGCGAGAAAACAGAAAACTCTAAGTAATTATTTACTAAGACCAACTCCTGACAACCTGCACCACAAGTTTAAGCAAACAATAAATTAATTGAAACTGCAGCTTTCTCATGCATTCCTTCGTTGTATATTTTCCTCCACGAGCTGCAATTAGGCTTAAACTGGTAGTGCAGGAACCCCAACGGGGCTAATAAACGAAAGGATAACAGCCTTGTTACATGACACATTGCGAGCTTGGGCAGATTTATGCTCCCAAACTCAGAACAGCGAATTCATCTCCCTCACTACGTGCGCACCCCCTTTTTTTCGAGAAGTAAAATGAAATAATTGTTACTTTGTAGGCTGTCCAGCATCGATTGATCCCCCCCCCCCCGGTTTCGTGGAGCTTCCTGTAAATCTGTCCCTGGATAATAGCGAAAACAACTTACAAAAAAAGTACGACGCACTTGAGCTTCCAAATCAAATGACTTGTACTCAGCAAGACCAAAGTAGCATTCCCCCACAGATACGAACAACTAACAAGTTGATTAATTGAATAACTTGAAGGAGGAGAACATACTTTTAGCGATGAAACTTTTCACAAGTACAATAATGCTGACTGAGTTAAGCTCCTGAGAAATAAATATATCGCATTGAAGTTGACAAAGCTGAACAGACAAAATCATATCACCTAATGAACAACAGAAAACTCGTAGCTTCCTTTTATCGTCGCCTGACCGCTGACTAGTTAGTGTTGCCACAAATAACGTAAAAACTTTGAAATTCAGATGTGACGTTAAGTTCAGAAAGTATAACAAGACGTTACATAACTTTACATAAGAGACAGCAGACCAATTAGAAAAGCTAAAGTAGATAATACGCACAACATGGTTGGTGAAAAACTTCTGCACCAGTAAATTCCTACACTTTCTCCTACAGCTAGGAACACTGCTACACCGCGGAATTGAAAAATACCATTAAGAAAAAAATTCCGTTAAGAATCAGTAATTAAATTTCAAACATCCAAATTCATGCTAGACGATGTTATTTATCGTAAATTTCATTTAGATATAATTTCGTAAATTTCAGGTTCTCATTTAGGCTTTCCAACCGTAGGTTGAAGAATCGTATATGCTCCAGCTTTGTCCATCTGTCTGTCTGTCTGTCAGCACAATAACTCGCGTAAAAATGGTTCGACTTCGATGAAATTTTAGTATGTGGTATAGAGGACAACCTGGGAAAGAACCGTATTTAAAATGGACGAAACGGGGTCAAAGGTCAGGACATAGGAGGGGTCCATACCATCGCTCTTATGCGTCATGACTTACGTAAAAATGCTTCGATTCTGACAAAACTTCATCATGTTGTTCCGGAAATGTACTGAACCGGTTCTGTTTAATATCATGGAAATGGGGTCAAAGGTCAGGGAACAGGAGCGAGATTTATTCCACAACCATTATCCTTATAACTTGACTAAAAATGCTTCTATTACGACAAAACTTTAGTATGTTGTTCCGAAGGTATACTGAACCAATTCTGTTTAATATCTTTGAAATGGGGTCATAGGTATCATTGAAATGGGGTCATTGAAATAAGCACAGGAGCAAGATTTATTCTCCAGCCATTATCCTCATAACTTGAGTAATAACTTCAATAATAGTATCTGGTATGTTGGAAAGCGTATCATGATTTTACTAACTTGTTTTTCTATTACTTTCTGTGAAAAAAGAAAGGATCTCAGCCTGTGCGAATTCCGCGGAGGAGAGGTTTATCAGGAGTGCATTGTCACCTAAGTCGTCAACCTATCTACCTCCCTTGGTTTGTAATATGCTATTGGCGCTAGTTTCTTTACGATGTTATCACCTTTCTCAAAGATTGAGTACAGGCTCAGAGCTGTGACGCTGGAAATGCAAAACTTCTCTCACATAGAAAAAAAATGAAAAGGAGACTTCTTTTCTCTCCTTTTATTCTCTCTTTATTAACAAAGGCGACCCACTAATGGTCTTGCCGTTCCGAAGATGGAGTCCTACTTCATTCAGTCAGGTCAAAAAGTCAGAGAGGTCATGAGGCAGTCACTGCATCAAAATCCTCAAAGTCTCCAGCAGTTCCGTTAAAAAAATAATAATAATGAAGTAAAAAAATCTAAAACTTTCGAGGAGCGTGAATATATGTCTTCTTTTTGATCTCAAAACTACAGTCTTGTGACGATTATATATACATGTATATATATATTAAGATATACTATTAAGAAGAGACAGAAACAAAAACAATTTAAAAAAAAACTCATACCTACTACAACGTAGTTTGTCACAAATATTTATTTTTCAAGCCAACCATTCGTCCTGGTGAAACTAGGTCAATTCCCAGCAAAACCATGGTCAGCTTGAAAAAATAAATATTTGTGACAAACTACGTTGTATTATTATCTTAATGTATGTCTTCTTTGCTCGGTTTCATAATTTTAATCAAAAATGTCAATCCGAACAGTGCGCCCATAAAAAACACCAAGTGTCCCCCGGTGAGATTTTGCTTAGAATATTGGGTTGCAAGTACATTTGCAGCGAGTACATTACCGAAAAGTAGTACATTTGTCGAAAAAATGTTTTTCACAGTGACTGCGCATTATATATTTCTTTCTCTTTTTCTTTCTTTTTCTTTTTTTTTTTTTTTGTTGTTGAAGGAATTGGTCTACAGTGTTGTATTGAGCATCGCTTTCTTGTGACTTAAAAGACGCAAATTTATATATATGTAAATACACTGGTGGAAAGTGAAAAAAGAACACCAAGAAGGAGACGTCTGATACCAACGAAATTTATACAGCATAATACGGAATACAGAGGATAACGTGATCAAAACATTATGGCAAAATACAGCTCTATTTGCTGGTAAACTGAAAAATAACATTTCCATAAAACATGGTTAGTACGAGGTTGAGCCGCCAGGAACTGCGTCACACTGTGCAATTCTGGCATAGAGTCTGTCGTACAGATGTTGGATGTAAGTTTGGGGTATTGAGTTCCAAGCAACCTCAACCTGGACGCGTAAATCGGGGATGGTCGTGGCTGGCCGTGGAGACCGGATAAGTCGTTGTCCCATAAAATCCCACACGTGCTCAATGGAGGACAAATCCGGTGAATGTGTAGGCGATGGAAGTTGTCTCACACCCTGAAGTGCATGTTGCGTTGCACGTGCCGTGTGTGGGCGTGCGTTATCTTGCTAGAAAACACCACGATGGATCGACCTTACAAATGGCACAACAACGGGCTGAATGATGTTGTTGATGTAGGAGGTGCTGTTTAACGTACCCGGTACAAACACTAGTTGTGTACGGGAGTGATAGCTGATTGCTCCCCACACCAGGAGATCAGGTGTAAGCCCTGTGTGACGCTGGTGGATGCAAGAAGGGTGGATACGCTCCCCTGTGCGTCTGCGAACACGCATACGGCCATCGGAGGCTCCCAATCAGAATCTGCTTTCATCGCTGAACACGACAGATCGCCATTGCGTTCTCCAGTGCAGACGTTGGCGACACCACTGCAGCCGTTCCTGACGGTGGGTTGGAGTCAGAGGTACACATGCCAGAGGCACACGTGTACGTAGTCCTGCATCCAGTAGACGGTTGCGGATTGTTCGCACAGTCACCTCAGGTGCAACGGCAGCTCGGATTTGCGTCGCAGTGGATGTTCTGCTTGACAACGCCGCTCTTCTTATGCGTCGATCGGTCCGCTCATCAGTCCGTCTGTGACTCCCGGTTCCACGTCTTATCGTGTGGGAATGTTCCTCGGACCATCTACGCCACCATCGTACCACCACCGATATTTCCCGTCCAATTTGCTCCGCAATACGACGATACGACCACCCGGCCTCGCGGAGTCCGACTATACGATCTCTCTCAAAGTCCGATAACTGCTGAAATCGTACACGTCTTCCATGTCCAGGCATTGCAGCTTCTTCAGGGTCTTCGCACGTGTCCGTACGCCGACGACTGATTACATTCACTTCGCCGTACTCCTTAAATACCACCGACGATAATTTGTATATTATGCCGTGCTGTGGCGTAAGCGCTCACCGGTTGGTCCCGAAATTAACATCACACCTACGTAAACTCGACCCCATTAACATATGTAAATTTCATGATCGTCCGCCAATTCCTTCTTGGTGTTCTTTTTTCGCTTTCCGGCAGTGTATATATATATATATATATATATATTTATTGGAGGTTTAACGAACAGCATGAGCAACTCAATGGGATATAAGCAGTCGCCCGTCCCTAATTTATGATCACTGGTTCCAGGGAAGGGAGAGAGCCAGTGCCGTAAGACAAACACAACATCCATGCCTCACCGGGATTCAAACCCGGACCTCTTTCGGACGAAGAATCAGAGGCCATCGCTTAGATCACTGCGCCACCGGGGCGGAAAGTTTGCATTTGCCATAGTATCCCGCGTTCCATACTCAGGTGAAAGTTTCTCTCTGAACTGCAACACATTGATTTTAGAACTGAAATTTGTTGATTAAAGGACTCAGGCAGTGCGGTACCGGAGGAAGTCCCCCCCCTCAAAAATATATTCGAAACCCTATTGCGGAAATCTATTAGATTTCAAATATTCAAATTTTTAAATCCCGTGATATTAATAGTTTTTATGGGTGTTTTAATAATGCCAATTGTTTGGAACCTACAGGTATTTTTCGTAAAACCAAAATGTTGCACTTTATTATTGCGTGGAACACAAATGTGCACGTTGCACTTAAAATTATTGTCTTAGTTTTATACCATTACAAAGTACTGCAAAACACTTTCGCCGAAATTAATCACATCTCGTAAATTTTATTCTTTTAGAGAACTTAATCACACGCACAGCCTGTTTGAAATGCGTACAATCACACACACACACACACTCATACACACAAACAAAACTCAACTGCCGTGTGATAACCTTTTTCGATTTATACGAAAATACAGAACATATGTAAGCAAATAAGTAATTAAGAATTGTGACACAAAAAAAGCACACCTACTTAAATTATTTACTCTTAAATATCAAAAACACATATAGCATTATTACACAATGTTTTTCAGATAGTAAAAATTTTTCTCTACGCTCTAATAAAGATGACTCAAGTCTCTGTTTTTTATTTCCCCGCAAAGAGCAACTTTTCGTTCATTACATTGTTAAGGATGAATAGTTAGTTATGTGCCAAAATATTGCCATACACAACACTTTATATTTATTGGCAAAAAAATTTCATTCATTGAAGAGATATTTCTTTCACATTCTCTTGCTAATGCACATGTAAAAATTGTACATGGCCATGGAAAGGGGCTTCATGTCCTATGGAAAGAACTGAAGCTTTCCCTTCATTGGCGTATCCATGGAGGAGGCTTTGGGTGCTTAAGTCCCCTCCAAAGTGATTAACAGCGATGTACGTCATAAATTAAACATTGAAAAATATTATTTTACATGTTCAAAAAATTATTTAGTGCCTTCTACTACATGGTGTCTTTTTCCCACAGTCCCAAAGAAATTAAGAGCAACGTACGTCACAAATCAAACATTCAAAAATATTATTTTACATGTTCAAAAAATTACATAGTGTCTTCTTCCCAAAGAATCAAAGTGATTAAGAGCGACGTACGTCACAAATTTAACATACAAAAATATTATTTTACATGTTCAAAAAATTACATAGTTCCTTCTACTATATGGTGTATTCTTCCCACAGCCCCAAAGAGATTAAGAGCAACGTACGTCACAAATTAAACATTCAAAAATATTATTTTACATGTTCAAAAAATCACATAGTGCCTTCTTCTATATGGTGTCTTCTTCCCACAGCCCCAAAGAGATTAAGAGCGACGTACGTCACAAATCAAACATTCAAAAATATTATTTTACATGTTCAAAAAATTACATAGTGCCTTCTACTATATGGTGTCTTCTTCCCACAGTCCCAAAGAGATTAAGAGAGAGCAACGTACGTCACAAATTAAACATTCAAAAATATTATTTTACATGTTCAAAAAATTACGTAGTGCATTCCACTATATGGTGCCTTCTTCCCACAGCCCCAAAGAGATTAAGAACGACGTACGTCACAAATCAAACATTCAAAAATATTATTTTACATGTTCAAAAAATTACATAGTGTCTTCTTCCCAAAGAATCAAAGAGATTAAGAGCGACGTACGTCACAAATTTAACATACAAAAATATTATTTTACATGTTCAAAAAATTACATAGTTCCTTCTACTATATGGTGTATTCTTCCCACAGCCCCAAAGAGATTAAGAGCAACGTACGTCACAAATTAAACATTCAAAAATATTATTTTACATGTTCAAAAAATCACATAGTGCCTTCTACTATATGGTGTCTTCTTCCCACAGCCCCAAAGAGATTAAGAGCGACGTACGTCACAAATCAAACATTCAAAAATATGATTTTACATGTTCAAAAAATTACATAGTGCCTTCTACTATATGGTGTCTTCTTCCCAAAGTCCCAAAGAGATTAAGAGAGAGCAACGTACGACACAAATTAAACATTCAAAAATATTATTTTACATGTTCAAAAAATTACATAGTGCATTCTACTACATGGTGCCTTCTTCCCAAAACCCCAAAGAGATTAAGAACGACGTACGTCACAAATTTAACATACAAAAATATTATTTTACATGTTCAAAAAATTACATAGTTCCTTCTACTATATGGTGTATTCTTCCCACAGCCCCAAAGAGATTAAGAACGACGTACGTCACAAATCAAACATTCAAAAATATTATTTTACATGTTCAAAAAATTTCATAGTGTCTTCTTCCCACAGCCCCAAAGAGATTAAGAACGACGTACGTCACAAATCAAACATTCAAAAATATTATTTTACATGTTCAAAAAATTACATAGTTCATTCTACTATATGGTGCCTTCTTCCCACAGCCCCAAAGAGATTAAGAGCGACGTACGTCACAAATCAAACATTCAAAAATATGATTTTACATGTTCAAAAATTACATAGTGTCTTCTTCTCAAAGCCCCAAAGAGATTAAGAGCGACGTACGACACAAATTAAACATTCAAAAATATTATTCTACATGTTCAAAAAATTACATAGTGCATTCTATTACATGGTGTTTTCTTCCCAAAACCCCAAGGAGATTAAGAGCGACGTACGTCACAAATCAAACATCCAAAAATATTATTTTACATATTCAAAAAATTGCATAGTGTCTGAAATAGTATCTTCTGTTACATGGTGTCTTCTTTCCAAAGTGATTAAGAGCGACGTACGTCACAAGTTAAACATTCAAAAATATTATTCTACATCTTCAAAAAATTACATAGTGTCTTCTATTACATGGTGTCTTCTTCCCAAAGCCCCAAAGAGATTAAGAGCAACGTACATCCAACGTACGTCACACATTGTGTACGTATACTATATATACATAGCCTCCTCTAACAGGAATTCCTGGGTACTCCACTGTTTTCCTTCGTCCAATTTTTATAAACCAAAACCGTGCAAATGATTTCGAAATATTTTACTTATTTAGTGAAAAAAAAAAAGCAAAAATATTGCTGTCCTTTTAATATTCCATTGAAATAGCAGTCTAAAATCACTTGATATTTTTTAATCACCTTCATATAAAAATATTTGTAAAATCTTTTTGCTGAGGTTAGAGGCCCTCTCAGCCATGACCTCCCCCCCCCGCAATGCGAGGGCTATCAGTATGCCCTCGGACCCAGTGTATATGCACTTAGGTCAACTTTTGGGTTTTCTTTGGACACTAAGCGAGTCAAATGGTCTCACACTAGGTACAGCAACAATAATTGTCCACATCCTGGATATTCGTTTTGCGTACAATGTGATAAATATGCCCGTAGAGGGTCGTTGCTATTCCATAGGTGCAGAGGGGGACATCCGATGTGGAAATAATTTTTTAAATCGCACGTGTAGAAGAGAAACATTGAGAGAAACAGATTGAACATTGGCGACCCACAGCGGCGAAAGTGTGCATTCTTTTGGAGAGGAAAATGCACATAAACAGTGTTCATAGCTAGTAATATCTGACCGAAAAAGAATGTTTTTTCAATCGGGTTTTTAGTCTCTCAGATAATGTTGTAAACGAAAACGTGAGCTTGGGCCTTGTAGTGACAAACTTGTGCGTTAAGAAAAATTTGAAATTATATGAGAAACATTTCGCAGCTGAAACGTTCTCCAACAAAAAAATAATTTCTGGAATCAGAAACTTAGAAGCAGATATATCGCCAAAAATAATATATAAATCTACGCCCCCTGGCAGTAAAACTTTACATTATTTTATAAAGCAAGTCTTTTGAAAAGATTTTCAAAGGTGAGCGGTAGGGGTTCACTAAATAAAATAACTCTTTCCATCGAGTTTTCAAATACATTGAAAGATCGGAAGCAGAGATAAACATTTACGCCACCTTGTGATCAAACCATTGTTTATCAAAAATTAGAAATTATATGAAAAACATTTCTCGTCAGGAACTGTATCCGATGCAAGAAAACATTTTCAAATCGGAGTTTTAGAAGCAGAAATATCGGGGAAAACGCAATTTATCCTTACGCCCCCTGTAACGGAAAATCTATGGATTATTTGAAAATTCTGAAACTGTATCAGAAACATTTCGCACCGGAAGCATTCTCTAACTGAGAAAGGATTTTTGAAATCGGATACTCTGAAGCAGAGATATCAACAAAATTCAGATATACATCTGCGCCGTCTGGCGGGAAAACGTTTCGCTATTTTAAGCAGAAGATATTCTCAAAAGGTTTTTCTTTTCGAAGGGAGCAGTATCGGTTCACGACAGAATATTTTCAGCCGTGTTTTCAGATGCTTAGATTTTGCTGCAAATACATGAGAAGCAGGAATAAACAATTACGCCCCCTGCCGGCCAAGCCATCCGTTGTCAAAAATTAAAAATTATGTGTAGAACATTTCCCATCAGGAGCGGTATCCAATGCAGAAATAATATTTTTTATCAGAGTTTTACAAGTAGAGACATCGGGGATAACGCAATTTACCTATACGCCCCTTAGCGGATATTCTATGCATTACTTGAAAATTCTGAAACTATATGAGGAACGTTTCATATAGAAAACGCTCTCCAACAAAGGAAGAATTTTCAAATTGGTCTCTTAGAAGCAGAGATATCCACATAAATAAGAAATACGTCTATGCCTCCTAGCGAGAAAAGTATACATTTTTTAAACAGGAGGTATTCTGATAAGGTTTTCCAAGGTGAGCGATATCGGTACACAAAATAATCTTTTTAACCGGGTTTTCAGGAGCTCAGATTTTTCTGTAAGTACATCAGAAGCAAAAATAAACACGCCTACTGGTGGCCAAACCAACTTGCCTGGAGAGCTTTTGGAAGAAACAGCATAATTTTCAAGAGTAATATGCCATTATGTCTTAAAAGAAAAGTGTTTGATCAATGCATCCTTCCAGTGCTTACGTATGGTGCAGAGACGTGGACCTTAACTAAAAGAGACATAAAAAAGCTGCAGACAACTCAAAGCAGCATGGAGAGGTGCATGCTTGGTGTAACCAGGAGAGAAAAGAAGAGGAACTCGTGGATCAGAAAAATGACAAGAGTGAAAGACATCATGATCAGAGTTAAATCCCTGAAATGGCAATGGGCTGGACATACTGCCAGAAGGACAGACCATCGATGGACAGCCGAAATTTTAGATTAGATTCCAAGAGACAGGAAAAGACACAGAAGAAGACCACATGGAAGATGGGTGGATGGAATTCGAAAGTATGCGAGAGTGACATGGAGGAAACTGGCACAAGACAGACCGTTGTGGAGGAAACTTGGGGAGACCTTCGTCCAGCAGTGGATTGATAATGGTTGACAATGATGATGATGATATGCAATGAAATTTATTTGAATTCGGTATCATCTGCATTTACGCTCTCTAGCGGCGAAGTTGTGCATCGGATAAAACCGTAATGCAAGTATCCTCATTCGCACATCTCAAGCTTCCCAATGCTAAAAGAATTTTTCAGATCGGACTAATAGTTGCAGAGATACGGGGTCCACAGATGGACGGACGGACGGACGGACAAACAGGTAATATAAGCACTGTCTTTTTTTTACAAAAGACGTGCGAAACAGAAAGTTATACACTTTAGTATTTTTAACACGTCTATTGTAAATAAAAAATCGTGCTTATGTTATCGGTTCGTCCGTCCGTCAACTATTTTCTCTGCAACTATTAGTCCGACTTGAAAATTTTTTTCGCATTGAGAAGCTTGAAATATGCGAATAATAATCCTTCACTTCGTCTTTTTCCCTACGATGTACAATTTCGTTGCTAGAGGGCGTAAATGCAGATGAAATCGAATTCAAAATACATTTTATTCCATACATTTGCTTCTAAACAACCGATTGAAAAAATTAATTTGCCTTTCGATTTCATTTATGTCGAAGAGTATTTTAGGCCAGGGCTAGAGAATAAGGAAGGGCTGGCTCATCCTTTTGTCTAGCGGTCTCAGTTTCGTGCTCCGACCGAGGGGGAATTGGGAGGCGCTGTGACGTCATTGCGAGGACACTTGGTGACGCCTGTGCCAACTCAGGGCCGGAGTATGGTGACATTCCAGTCGTTCTGTGCAGTTTATTTCTGTTGCTCTGTATTTACTGGTAGTGGTTTATGTAGTTGTTTATTAACATGTTTTTTACTGATGTAAATTTTACTTTAACTAAAATTCAGCGTCTATTTTTCTTTTTTTTTTATTATTCAAAGTAATACGCAACATGCCTTCATCCTGTGCTGTCGCTAACTGTACAAATACGCATTAGAAAACAAAAGAACGTGGCGTTATTTACCATGTTTTCCCTTCAAATGTTAATGTGATAAAAGAATGGATTGTTAAGTGTAAGCGTGCTGACAAGTTTAAAGTTGGAAGGGCAAGAATATGTAGTGATAATTTCCAAAATTCTTTTTTAGCGTCACTGGTTCCAGGGAAGGGAAAGAACCAGTGCCGTAAGACAAACACAACATCCATGCCTCACCGGGATTCGAATCCGGACCCCGTTCGGACGAATGATCAGAGGCCATCGCTTAGACCACTGCGCCACCGGGGCGGCCATTTCCAAAATTCAGACTACAAAAATGACATGCGAAATCACCTGCTTGGACTTCCCGAAAAAATAAATAAATAAATAAATATGAAACTCACAGCCGTTCCCAGTTTGAATTTACCGAATGAAAAATCAACGCTACATACAAGTCGAGAACATAGAAGAATTAAGAGAGATATCCGTATAAGGGTATTGAATCGAACTCCGGAGCCAAGTCCTGAAAAGTTACACATCGATGAAGTTGCTTGCAATTCTGACAATGGATATTCAGAAGAAAAGTGTGCATCAGTTCAGTGCATGTCTTGCTCAGAGGTTAGAAGTCAGAACAAAATTCTCACCGAAAAGCTTGACGTACTGGAACGACAAATACGTAGCTTGAAAAGCAAACACAAAAATACTGTTCGAGTTTGGCGTTAAAAAAACATCAACATACGAAATAAGAGAGCAGAAATTGTGCTAATAACAAATGCCCTGTCAAAAGCTAATATGAAAAATAAAATACTTTTGAACCTCAGGAAAATTGTTACACCAACACAGATAAAGTTCTTCGCAACACAAAAAATTATTAACAAATGGACAGAAGAATATATATCTAGAAGAATAGTAACTGGAGCTATTTAAAAAAAGCTTACGAATTTTGGAAGTGTAAAATTGGCATTCCTTTGCCAAGTGCTAGCACGTTAAAGCGACGGTGTTTTAAATTTAGGTGTCATTCCGGAATTCTGCATAATATTTTCCTCCTTATGCGGAAAAATAGGGAAACCCTTTCCGAAAATGACAAAGTCTGCGTCTTAAGCTTTGATGAAGTACACGTTGATAGTAAAGTGTGTTACGATACAGGAATGGGCCAGATTTTAGGTCAGAACTCAAAGGTGCTAGTTGTCTTGGCTAGAGGAATATTGTCTTCCTGGAAACAACCCGTGTATTTTGACTTTCAACGCACAATGAATAAAAGGCTTGTGTTTGAAATAATTGTAAACCTTGAAAAAACAAGAATTACTATAACACTAGCTGATGACACTACCTGCACCGTCAAAGTGCTGACTTCGCAGGGAAATGCGGAACTCTCTCGAATAGTTTTGGGATAGATGGTATCCCTTGACGGCGTTCCGACAGCCAGCCTGTCAGTCACCGGAAACCACGGTCTTCTACTCTGACAGATTCGGTCTAGAGACCTGTGGGGATCTGCTCACCCACGGGACTGGTACCTTACACCCCCCTGTCACAACCCGTGTGTGCGACGTGCTATGGGCAGTTGGGGCTAGCAACTTTTTCAAAATATCTCATCTCGTGGCCGGGAGATCGCCCGCCAACGCGAGTTTTTTGGGACTACTGTCCTTTATTCAGAAACTCAGCATAGTACAAACACTTTCACTATGAGGGTCGCATGCACCCCTCTCACAATAGTCAAACAAACAACAATCACATTACAACATTGAATTATTTACATTGATCACCGCACTAGGGCCAGTGCGGTGGTGAAGAACCCCGGGCCAGGGTCAGCTCAAACACCTTGGTCAAAAGACCGGAAAACTCTTTATCGAGAGCTGCGTACCTCCAAGGGTACTCCCGTCCGTCAACGATAGTTGACCCGGCTCTTCCTTTGCTCAAGTTCCCTAACAAGACTAGGGCATGTCTTGCTGAAGCTGGAGTGCGAGACGTCCAGCCCCAGGCGGAACTTGGCATTTGCAGCGGTGCAGTTGCTGCAGTTCGGTGCGGCAGCACACTGGTGGTGCTGGTGCCCAACTTCACCACAATTGCCGCACCTTGCATCTGTCTCGGGGCAGTTGCCTCGGAAATGGCCGAAGCCATTACACCGAAAGCACCTGACCTCCCTCAAAAATTCCTTTAGACGGAGCACTGACCAACCCAAGTTCAGTGTCTTCCGCTTCACCAAGTGCTTGAAGGACTTGGGATCCACGTCTGCCACCCAGTGGACCCTACCTCCCTTGCACTTGATGGGGAAACAGGCTTTGAACCCGTTCTCGAGCTCTGGGTTCTGCCCACAAACCATCTGCTCGAACTCTTTCCCTGAGAGTCCCCCGTCGACACCGTACACAATCAACCGGGGGTTTCTCTTTCGTGGGGATGTGGGGAGTGTGCAATCCTTGGTCATAGGATTGCTTCTCAACTCCTGAGCAAGGCGGTCGAGCTCCCCGGGGTGGGAACATTCCACCGCAACCCCCTCCTTTCCGGATGGTCCGAATGCTCTTTGACCCGTATCTGCAGTTTAGTTGGGTTTACTGCAGTTTTCAGGGTCTTCTTCGTGTCCTCTGAGGACGCACTCTCGACTGTCGGGTAGACTAAGAGCACGTGTCTCCTGTCTACCGACTTACCCTTCTTCTTTCTATTCTCAATCGGGGCGGGCGAAGGCCCTTTCGCCTTGATAGCCCCCTTCCTAGCCACTTCGGCGTAGGAAGCCGCTTTCACTTCGGCTTCACAGTGCAACTCATCCCGCACGGACAGCATGCCCTCGACATAGGCCACCCGTGCTGCTTGCTCAAAACAAGCGTCGCTAATGCTGCTCAAGGCAGCAAACACCTTCTCCCTCCCTGAGGAAGTGACCCGCGAGTCCAAGATAACGGACTGTACTTCCGAGGTGAGCTGGGAGATGCGTTTCAAAAACAACTCCTCGGGTGAAAGCACCGGGGGTGTCCCGGGATGCGTACCTCCCACCGAAGGTACCTCTGGGCACCCCGCGGACGACCCCTCAGGAGCCCGAGATTCGGGCTGGGGTGTTGTTTTTCCCTTCCTTGCCATGGACGGAACTGGCAAGGGGGTGCTCACACCCTTCGTGGGCGTAGCGGCTTTAGAGCCCCTCGCCTGGGGAATCGTCTTCGACAGTTTCCCCCCAGCAATGGGCTCTACCTTCCGGCTGTTCTCGGAAGAGGGGCTAACCCCTTTAGCACTGCCGACAGGGCATGGTAGTGCTTCTGCCGCTACCTTCTGCGTCCGGGTTGACCCGGACGCTTTGGGGACGGGCCCCTTGGACTTCACTCTACCCTTCTGGGTAGTTGGCATCTCTGTGGGAGAGATGAAAAAACACAAAAATTTCTTCTAAGTACTGAGTGGGCACCCGGAGGGGTTCTCCCACTCTAGTCTAACCTTAGAAACCGGGCGCTCGGGCTTTGGGCGGGCGAGGGACCCTCGTCCGCGGGACCGGTACGGCGACGACGTACCCGATGACTGATGCCAGAGTCTCTATGCGAGCTGATCGGAACTTCGCCCTCACAAGGGCGTTTTTTTTTACTAAGTCCCGTCACTGCTCTAATCGATGGGTAAAATATAACACCCAAATCGAAAAAAAAACAAAATTCGCGAGATCGGGATTGAAACCCGTCTCGCGGTTGGAATCGTCAGTTCTGCTCAGCAGCGCAGTTCAGCTCAAACAAACACACACGGAAACTCTCACCCGGTCGGCATCAGACTGACCGGTCAAAGAATTACTATAAAAGCGATTGTTTCAGATTTAGGTGGTTGTATGATCTTGTGGAAAGAACTATTATTTTCTCCCGAAAAATCATTTTTTAATCATCCGCTGGACGACAGTTCAGCGGATGATTAAAAAAGATTTGGGTTTTTGCAGACCCTTCTCATTATTTAAAATTTTTACGCATTCATTTCATAGACCATGGACTTGTCTTGCAGGATGGATCTGTGCTCCAAACTGGCATGATCAAAGAAGTTTTCGAGAAGGATTCTGGGGAGAAAAAGTTGTGTCCTAAATTGCTGCCGTGCTATATAGTAATCAAAGGGAACGAGAGGCAAAAAGTAGTCCCAGCAAAAACTTTGTTTTCAGTCACCACTGCCAAGGATAGTGAATATCAAACAGAGCATAAAAGCGCTGGTTTTTTTCAGTTTAGTAGATTCACTTTTTTGACATTATGAATAGCACTTACCCACACCCTGACAATAGCAAACCTTTAAAAGCAGGTTTTGGTATTAACCCCCTTTTTATACAACAAAAGGAAATTCTGAACAAAATGAAGTCAGAAATACTGAATCTCAGAGTTATCGGGAGAAAACATATTGCTAGCAAATAAATTGCCTAATTTTTCCAAAAAAAGTTAATACAGAGTTTTCAAGAAGGTAAAACGCTCCAAACATATTTGACAGCAGAGCTACTAAAAGAAGCTTTCACTACAGCTGATAATCAAGAAATTCTTGATGAAGTATCTGGAGAAATAAACGCAAATGACTTAGAAGCTTTAGAAAAAAATTGTAATGAGCCATGGCCGCAAGATTGGGACGATGACATTCTTAAAACAGTTCAAAATGAGCAATGTAATGCTCAGAAACAAGCTCTGAGTTATGTCGCAGGCTATATTGCCTATCGCTTACGTGATAAAGATCCCTCTCTCGGAACAATTTCTAGAAATGCCGAAGATTTTCCACCTGCTCAATGGATTAAAGCTTTATCATTCGGGGGACTAACGGTGCCTTCTCCAAAGTGGGTGAGAACGGTAGATCAATTTGAAATAATTTTTAAGTCAATTCACGGGACAGAGAGTTCTCGAGAGAAAGGAATAATTCGAAAATTAAAAACTGTAATAGAAGAAAGATTTCCTGGCACCTGCAAAGAAGCTGTGAAAATTTATTGGCGCATACGAACACTTATCAGAATTTGGTAAATTAATCACAACAAAGATTTAGTGTCGAAAAGAAAATCAAATCAAAAGAAAACCAAATGGATAAATTCAGTCGTTAAAAAACGTAGCACGACGATGTCAATATCTAAACCTGGTGAATATCTTCCTCCTTTTTAACTATACAGGTATGTTAATAATTTTTCTCTTTCTTCTTATTTACGCCTTCCGATAAAATAAACAAAAACGTTACTTGCTATGATATATATATATAACGTTCAGAGTTGTGTAAAGAAAATATAATACGTGCAAAGGTGTTCAGCTAACTCCGACAGCTATGACTTCTGTCCTCGAAGGCAGCATCCCAAATCGTGAGTGTACTCGCAGTGACGTCACGTTCACCCCAGCAAAGCGACTTGCTTTGGACTGCCTGGTGGGCCAGCCTGATTTTAGGCATAGTCATTTCTTCAAGTTATGCCTATATTTTCCGCTAGGGAACGTAAAAGTAAATTATGTTTTCCCTGATATATCTACTTTTAAATGCCCGATTTGAAAGTTTTTTCCTTCAGCTGATACAGGTCCAGATGGGAAATCTTTTGCATATAATTCCTAATTTTTTGTAAAAAGTAGTTTGGCCATCAGGGGTCGTAAGTCTTTTTTCCGCTTCTGATGTATTTACAGCAAAATCTGAGCTTCTAAAATCTCGATTGAAACAAAATCGTTTGCGGACTGAGCGAGACAGTTGAGAATGTATGTATTGTGAAAATACCAGTTTTTCTGTGACGGGCATCGAAGTCCTGTCCCCTCACTCCGGAGTAAGTCGCTCTCACAACTGAGCTACGCAGACAGAATGTCTCGCTGCAGACTTGTCGTCTTGACACATGTTTTCACCTCTGTAGTACGTCACAGTGTGACCTTTAAATCACCGTCGCGCTTGCGCTACAACGGCGCCAGAATGAAATATCCCATCAGCTGTGCATCAGGAGAAGCAAAACAACTCCACTCAGTTGGGCGCTGTTATTCCAGAGATCGTCACAATAATTGGTAGCAACTAATCGACGTCATTCTCCCAAAACAGTACCACCCCACTTTCTTCCACACATGGTTCATTTAGTATTACACTGTAAAAAATAATGGACATGAATTGACAGAAAATTCCTGAAAATAACGCACAGCAAAGTTTCCACTTTTTAATGAAAAATCTATTTTAAAAGTTTGAGTTTTTTCTAACATTCTGTGTTTTGTCAAAGTTTTGGTAGTAGTAATTCTGTTTATTTCAGAAAAGTCCGTTTCGGAATTTTCCGCATTTATACAGAAATTTTGCTAAATTTTCGTTGATGACTTTTTCATCCCTTATATGGATCATTTTCCTTTGCCAGGTTTCGAACCCGGGAGCCTTCCAACGGCAAGCGCGCGTACTACCTTTGCTCCAGGAAGGCACGTGACGTATAAGATATATCCCTATCATGCAATGATGAAAAGTTTTTTGTTATTAATGTGGGTAAATTACTCATTTTTTTTTCTGTTGGAGCTTATTATTTTTCTGAGTTAGTACGCAATAATTTTTTTTTCGAGGGCTTACAAAATACGCATTTTTTTATCGTGGTGTTTTGAAGCAACAGGAACTTTGGAACTTGAGATCTTATTAAACTGGCAATGCTTTTCAATTAACTTTAAGGAAAGGTAAAATGCACTGTTTTATAGTATTATTTCACAAAACCACGAAATAAAAAATTGCTTTTGATAGCTATAACAGCGTTTGTCTTAAGAGATCCACAGGCTGATACATAGACATCATACAAGCGCCTGTAAAATAATTTAAGTACCCAATCTCTTACGGTAACACAATATAAATAAGTAGCTGGTGCACAAAATGAGAGAGAGCGGGGAAAATATCCTGTGCCACAATAATCAAAATTTCATGCGCAGTGGCGTACCGGAAAAACTCGAGCCCCGAGAAAACAGTTTTCGGCCCTTTTGCAAAAATTCGTTATCTTTCCAGTTACTCAAAATTTTAACTTCCATATTTTTTATCAACTAGGCTTTACGGGTATTTTAATATATCAAATTCTTTGGAACCTAACGAGTATTTTTCGTAAAATCAAAATTATTTCAATTTATTCCGTGAAACACAAAACAAAGACCTGCTTTTTGAAATGCCTCACGATTGCGCACACAAAACATGCAACTGTCGTGTGACGGTGTCTAATGATTTTTCCGATTTATAGGAAATGTCACACCATAAGTAAGCAAATAACTTAGTACCGATTAAGAACTGTAACACAAAAAACGTAAAACTACTTAAATTATTTACTCTGGAATATAAAAAACACACTTAACATAATGCCACAATGTTTTGCACATAGTAAAAAAAAATCTTTTGACTCTGTTATAAAAATAAATGGCACAGATCTCTGATTTTTCGTTCCCGTGAAGAACACCTTTCAGTTCATTATATTCTGGGGATGCGTAGTTATGTGCAAACAACTGTAATACATAACACCTTATCCTCATTGGTATAACAATTCCATTTACTGAACTGATGTCTTTTCCACATTCTCTTGTTAATATACTCGTACCTGCATAGAAACTATTGCAAGGTCTGTGAACTTGAGGCCCCTTGTAACAAGGGCTACTACAAGGGGCCTCGAGTTCTTTTGAATGTTGCTTCCCGTCATCCAGTTTTTATGAACAAAATCAACGAAATGATTTCTAAAGATTTTACGTATTTACTGATTAAAAAAATGTTTTTCTTCTTAACGCTTCATTCAAAGCTTCCTAAAATCTTGGCTATTTCTTTGACCAGTTTTATACGAAGTTTCCGCAAAAAAATGATAAAAATGTTTTCTCAGGCTAAAGGCCCTTTTACCTATGAGGCCCAGCCGCACTGCGGAGTTTGCGGGGGGTATCAGTACGCCCCTGTTCATGCGATATCATCATCATCATCATCATTGTCAACCATTATCAATCCACTGCTGGACGAAGGTCTCCCCAAGTTTCCTCCACAACGGTCTGTCTTGTGCCAGTCTCCTCCATGTCACCCCTGCATACTTTCGAATTTCATCCACCCATCTCCCATGTGGTCTTCTTCTGGGTCTTTTCCTGCCCCTTGGAATCCAATCTAAAATTTCGGCTGTCCATCGATGATCTGTCCTTCTGGCAGTATGTCCAGCCCATTGCCATTTCAGGGACTTAACTCTGATCAAGATGTCTTCCACTCTTGTCATTTTTCGGATCCACGAGTTCCTCTTCTTATCTCTCCTGGTTACACCAAGCATGCACCTCTCCATGCTTGTTTGAGTTGTCTGCAGCCTTTGTATGTCTCTTTTAGTTAAGGTCCACGTCTCTGCACCATACGTAAGCACTGGAAGGATGCATTGATCAAACACTTTTCTTTTAAGACATAATGGCATATTGCTCTTGAAAATTATGCTGTTTCTTCCAAAAGCTCTCCAGGCAAGTTTTGTACGCCGATTAATTTCTTGACCCTCACTTGATATGTGACCCTCACTTGATATGCTGTCCAAGATAAACGTACGTATCTGTTATCTCCAGCTTTTCTCCATCAATCGATAAATCTTCATTTCTTGTAAAAGCATTGAACATCACTTTTGTCTTCTGAAAGTTCATTTTTAATCCCACTTCTTTACTCTTGTCAGCAAGTTCCTGGATCATACTCTGCAGCTCTGATGGGCTAGTTGCAAAAATGACTACGTCATCAGCAAAACGAAGGTGGGTTAGATAATCTCCATTAATCTTTATCCCCTTGTTTTCCCAGCTCAGTGACTGAAAAACACCCTCCAATGTGGCATTAAAGAGCTTCGGAGATATGGTGTCACCTTGTCTCACTCCCTTTCCAATTTTTATGTGTGTTGTATTTTCAAACAGCCTAATCTTTGCACTTGCATTTTCATAGATGTTATTAATAATATTAATGTATGCATCTTCAATACCGCAGGTTTTCAGAGCCATTGTAACTGCTGATGGTTTCACCGAATCAAAGGCTTTTTCATAATCGATAAAAGCCATGCACAATGGAAGTTCATATTCCCTCGCTCTTTCAATTAGTTCTCTCAGCACATGGATATGATCTATTGTGCTGTAGCCACTCCTGAATCCAGCTTGTTCTCTCGGTTGAGCCATGTCCAGTGTTACCTTCAAGCTGCGTGAAAGAACTTTAGTGAAGATTTTATAAACTACTGATAGGAGGCTGATAGGTCTGTAGTTTCCGAGATCCTCAATGTTACCTTTCTTATGTAGCAGGATCATTGTAGCGGTGTTCCAATCCTCAGGAATCTTTCCTTCATTAAGGCATCGAGTGAAAATTTGGGCGAGTACTGTTTCGATTTCTCCACTTGCTTCTTGTATGATGTCTACAGTAATTTCATCTTCTCCTGGAGCTTTTCCCCGCTTCATGTTCTTGATTGCATGTGCAACTTCTGCTGGAAGGACTGGAGGAACTCTGGTACTGGTATCGTTCATGATGTCTGGAGTGCATGTATCATCCCTTTCATATAATTTGGAGTAGAAATCTTTCACTCTTGTCAAAATTTCGCCTCTATTTCTTGTTACAGAACTATCTTCTTTTCTCAGTGCCATAATCTGTTTTCTTCCCTTACTGAGATGTCCCTTTGCTATCTTTAGGCTTTGGTTGTTTTCAATTGCTTTCCTCACTAGTTCACAGTTGAATTTTCTTACGTCTTCAGTGATACTTTTTTGTACTGTCTTGCATAGCTCTATATATTCCACTTTGGAAGTCACGTCTTCTTTAGTTGTCCTCATCTCTCTTCTTTTTTGCATCAACATTTTCGTTTTTCCTGATAATTTATTTACATGCAACTTGTTCTTAGACCCAGCTAATTTTGTTGCTGTTTCCATAAGAGCTTTGGTTACTTTTCTGTTAACTTCAGAGATGTCCACTTCTTCCGATGTTAGGCCTTCTAAAGCAGAGAACCTGTTCTTCAGTTCCAACTTGAAGTGATATACTATCCACAATATCCGATCTCGCTACAGAATTTAAAAATCAGATTCTCCGACAGATGATTAAAATTTAAAAGTTTACAAACCCAAAATTTTTTCCGGAAAATCACATCTATTGCCCAAAATTCAGATTCTCCGACAGATGCTTGAAATTTAAAAGTTTATAAAACCTTAAGTATTCCCGAGAATCACGTCTATTGCCCAAAATTCAGATTCTCCGACAGATGATTGAAATTTAAAAGTTTATAAAACCTCAAGTATTCCCGAGAATCACATCTATTGCCGAAAATTCAGATTCTCCGACAGATGACTGAAAAAAAAAATTTATCAAACCTCAAGTATTCCCGACAATCACATCTATTTGCCCAAAATTCAGATTCTCCGACAGATGATTGAAATTTAAAAGTTTATAAAACCTCAAGTATTCCCGAGAATCACGTCTATTGCCCAAAATTCAGATTCTCCGACAGATGATTGAAATTTAAAAGTTTATAAAACCTCAAGTATTCCCGATAATCACATCTATTGCCCAAAATTCAGATTCTCCGACAGGCGACTGAAATTTAAAAGTTTATCAAACCTCAAGTATTCCCGAGAATCACATGTATTGCCCAAAATTCAGATTCTCCGACAGATGACTGAAATTTAAAAGTTTATCAAACCTCAAGTATTCCCGAGAATCACATGTATTGCCAAAAATTCAGATTCTCCGACAGATGACTGAAATTTAAAAGTTTATCAAACCTCAAGTACTCCCGAGAATCGCATCTGTAGCCCAAAATTTTCGGTCATATGGATACGGAAAAAGTGAGGACGTATTTTTTCCGTTAACATACGAAAAGAATTGCTACCAGTTGCTCATGTGTTTTTAAACTGTATATAGATTTCATTTTTTAGCTGAATAAATGTCATCGTGCAACAAGACGGATTTCTTTTAATACTAATTGCTACCAGGTTTCTGAAAATTCAGAATTTTCCGTTAGCAACTCGTAAAAACGACAACTTGTCGTTGATGTAAGAAAGGAATTGCAGAAACATTTTTGGAAATTTAGTATTTTCGGTCAACACATGTTAAAAACGCCAATTCACCCACCATTAATATAAGAATGGAATTACGGAAAGGTTTCTGAAAATTCAGAATTTTCCTGGCATACGAAAAATCTGTGAAATTCAGGTTTTTTTTCCCGTCATTACACGGAAAAGTTTAGATCTGGAATATACTTCATTAATTTACGAAAGGAATCATGGAAAATGCCTCGTGAATTCCAGAAAATTCTGTCCATTGTTTACAGGTTATGTTTGTCAAGTAATTTTCTGTTTAGCTTTAAAACTATAAATATAAGTTTCATTAGGTCTATGCATAAATTTCGCTTCACGTGGCTGGCTGTAAAAACGGAACGGTGTAATTTTTTTGTCATAATTTCGTTCTGTGGAGATAGAGTGGCAACACAGTGTCGAACGACACATGTTGGCTGACATCCCACATGTGCTGTTTGTTGAGCGAGGAAATGGCGACAGACAAAGGTCTTACCCGTTACTGTCTGTAGTTCATATTCAATTTCGCTAAAACCGCTGAATAAGCACGAGAGTTGGTTCGTGTGGCATATGCAAGCACGTGTCGTAAGTGGTTTGCGAAATTCAGAGGTGCTGGTTGCAGCGTGGAGGACAAGCAGCGTAGCGGACGGTAGAAGAAGATGCTGAGCGCGGATTCGGAAGCTCTTCTGGGCGAAGATGCTTCTCAGTCGACCGTTGTATGACGGTTGTACATCCTGGGAACGCTTCAAAAGTTGGAAAGCAGGTCCCATATGCAGGGCCGGAGTGAGCTTTTCTTATCGGCTAGGGGGGGGGGGAGGTGTTCGCAGTTTTCATTATCTCATACGCCCGTCCTAGGAAAGTATTATGATCGTTCCAAAATCGCATTTCCGGTTTTTGACAGAATTTTACTAAAAATCTGAAAACTAGGAAAATACTGAAGAACCATTGGTTGTAAACACTCGTATCAAGTAAAACGCAAACGTTATGTGAACGCTGACAACTCTCCGCAGAAATGCAGAATTTCAAAACAAACCAGCGCAGAATGCCCAAAAATAGGAAGATGCTTTCGGGGTAGGGCTTGGAATAATTTATTTCAGGTTAAAGGGACTTTCTACGACAGAAGTCAGATGACTAATTAGCTCTTCTTCGCTTCCATATTGTGAAAAGTCACGGAGGGTTGGGATATCCGTCCGTCATAGGAGCCGAATATGGGGCGGGGGAGCAAGGTGAATCTTGCCAATGCAATAATTTTACTGGGAGGGCAGTTCCCAACCAATATTTTTTGATCTGTTTAATTAAATAATCGCTTTAGCCTCATAAAGTTGACCAAGCGATGTTTTTCTTCCAGTTTAATGAAAAAAAACCGCTTTAGTCTCATAAGGTGAGGCCACAGCGATTTATTTCCAAAAATTAATAAATAACAAAAATAAGTAAACTTTTTCTGATATTCTTGCTCGTTTGATAAGAAACTGGATTGTCAGCCCCGTATCGTGTTTGATATGTTCTTGCGATATGTGGTAAATATTTGAAACAATTATCAAAAATAAAATAAATAAAAATACAAAAACATATAAATCTCTGGCGGGTTTGTTTTTTCTGCGCTTCTTGTTCTTTGTTTAAGTGATCCAGTTAATTCCTCATTTATTTATAAACATTTGAAAAATAAAATCTCGCTGGATGTTTCCATAAGATCACGGGCTGCATTTTATTTTTAAAAATATTAATATTCTGCAAAAAATATTTCTGTGTCCTTGTTCATTAGCTAATGAACAATTAAAATTGCGTTTTAAAATGTACCTAGAGTTTCGTAGTTTATCTCCCTCCCCCATTTTAAATTTTTTGTCCTGACAACGGAATAAACCTGCCCCTCCCAGGTCTGATCTTTTCACGCCCCCCCTTCAATAATCTGGTGAAGTCGGCGCTATTCGCACATTGTTTTACATGCCTCCCTCCGTTGCACTAGATATCCCCTTCGCTAATATGAGGGGTCTACATCTCACGAATACTCTGTGCCCTGGTAAACTGCGTGCAATACTGTATGAGGCTACTTAAAGTCTTTAAAAGAAGAAAATACTGAAATATATAACTTCCTTTTTGAGTTACACTTTTCAGCAAATTTATTCAAACGTTGTGCATTTCTATTTTTTGCTCCCTTCAGACCATGAGTTTACGCCCCTGGAATGACCATTCTGGTGGGGCAAACCCCCCCCTGCAGTTACGTCCTTGCTCACGTGAATAGACGCTGGAACGTTATGCACGTGCCTAACATTTAAATAGACACCATTAACCCCATAAGAACCACGCATCTTTGTTAAAAATGACGCAATATGCTCAGGATGTACTCAAAAGTTTTCACGGGGTGTTTTGTGTCTTCTACAAAGATGATACATGGCGACATACTCAAAATACAGACACTTATGTAAAACAAAAAAAGTTTATACTTTAAGTATTTCTCACTTCAATAACACTAATAAAAAGTTAGTTGACAAAATTTTTGCCTTATATATTTACAGGAATGAACGTAAAAAAAAAAAAAAAAAAAAACAAGTTAGCAAAATCATTGATTATGATACGCTTTCCAAAATACCCGAAATCATTACTCAAGTTACGAGGAAAATGGTTGTGGAATAAATCTCGTTTCTGTACCCTAACCTTTGACCCCATTTCGATTATATTAAACAGAATTGGTTCATTATACCTCTGGAACAACATACTAAAGTTTTGTCGCAATAGAATAATAATTAGCCAAGTTATGAGGATAATGGCTGTGGAATAAATCTCGCTCCTGTTCCCTGACCTTTGACCTCATTTCGATTATATTAAACAGAACCCGTTCAGTAAATTTCCGGAACAGCCTGATGAAGTTTTGTCGCAATCGAAGCATTTTTACGTAAGTTATAACGCATAAAGGGAGATGGAATGGATCCCCTCCTATGTCCTGACCTTTGATCCCATTTTCAATTGGGTTCCTTCCCAGGTTGTCCCCTACCACATACTAAAATTTCATCGAAATTGAATCATTTTTACACGAGGTATCACGCGGACAGACAGACAGACAAAGCTGGCGCATGTACGCTTCTTCAACCTATACGGTTGGAAAGCGTAAAAAAAGAGAGAATCGGATATCTCTGACTCTCATGATGTTCCTTTTTCTCGAGAGGGAAGGTGTACATCATTTCTTAGACATGAGAGAGAAGAAAAAACTGTTATACTAAATATTTACCATCGCAAACCCCTTGAAATTGCATCACGATATTAAACATTTTCTAGGAGAGAAATCTCTCAGGTGCTTTTATTTGCAAAAATAGCAAACTGGACACGATTCAGCACCTGTACTAGTTTTGAGAGATCTATTCCTTTCAGTATAGCAGTTGTAAACATTCAAACTTAACAGAAAGCTTTTTTTTTTTTCACGATCACTATGCCGGTGATTTGGAATTACCTGCAAGACAACTGCACTGTAACATGGCATCATATACATGGGAAGTTGAGATTCGGCGTTTATTTTACCTGCACACAGGCTTCGCTCATATCAAGTTATGTCACAGTGTGGCCAAGTTGGCGATATGGTGATTCTAACCCAAATCGGAATAGGAATATACCTTTCAGAACTTGAGAAACTTTGCCTTGTGGTTTCATAACTTCACATTGTGAGAAATCAAAACTTCTTTTTGGGAGGGGAAAATTTTCATACATTAAGAATTCGTTTGAATCAGGATATTTGGATCATATTATTTTGTCCACTACTTTGATATAATTTCAACAAGCCGAACCGGGTGTAGGGGGGAGCAGAATTGAACTGGTGTCCATTTTGTAACATGCATTTTTACATTTTCTGGCTAACACTGATACGTCTACGAATTATGCCATACACACTTACATATGGCGGTGGTATTTTTATGGCTCCGTCATATTTTGTGCATGTTTTCTCGTGGTATTTTTATTCGTATTTTCAATATTTCCAGTTACCCATAGCGAAATTCTGAAGGTGCCACTAATACTGGAGACCCAAAATATTGCCCAGCCCCCGGGCACCCTGTCTCCTTGAATGGGCTCTGGCTGACTGTCTGAACTCAGTGCACATCTCAGTTCCCCCTCCAAATTGTCCACTTAGTTCTTAAAGGTAGTTCCACTTTCAAATTGTCCATTGAGTTCTTAAAAGCAGTTCCGCCTCCTAATCAGCCACTTATCGGAAAAATGTTAAAAAATGGCAATTTTTTTTTTTTTTTGCAAAGCAGAGAAAAATGTAACAAGTTAGTAAAATCATGCAATGCATTGATTATGATACGCTTTCCAACATAGCAGAAATAATTACTCAAGTTATGAGAATAATGGCTGTGGTATAAATCTCGCTCCTGCACCCTGATCTTTGACACCATTTCAATGATATTCAACAGAACCGATTCAGTATACCTCTGCAGCAACATACTAAAGTTTTGAAGTGATAGAAATATATTAAGTCAAGTTATGAGGATAATGGCTGTGGAATATATCTCACTCCTGTGCCCTGACCTTTGACCCCATTTCGATGACATAAAGCAGAATTGGTTCAGTGCACCTCCGGAACAACATACTAAAGTTTTGTCGCAATAGAAGCCTTTTTAGTCAAGTTATGAGGATAATGGCTGTGGAGTAAATTTCGCTCCTGTGCCATGACCTTTGACTCCATTTCGATGATATGAAACGGAACCGGTTCAGTACATCTCTAAAACAACATGATGAAGTTTTGTTTTAATCAAAGTATTTTTACGTAAGTTATGATGCATAAAGGCGATGAAATGGTTCCCGCTCCTATGTCCTGACCTTTGACCCCATTTCGTCCATTTTCAATAGAGTTCATCCCCAGGTGTCCCCCTACCACATATTAGGATTGCATCGAAATCGAATTATTTTTACGCGAGTTATCCTGCGGACGGATAGATAAAACTGGAGCATGTACGCTTCTTCAAGCTACGGTTGGAAAGCGTAAAAAATCGTACACACAAAACAGATGCAAACGCACGCAAAAATGTGTGTTATTAGACGCCACCCATTCAAGCGTCTGGACTCAAATTGAAAGCAGAAATGAAATGAAGTATTAGGAAAGAGGTTGGAGATAGAGCTGGGGCTACCGGAAGGGCAGGGAGAGCGGTTGCCCTTCCAGGATGGTCATACCAGGGGTGTAATTTTATACTTCGAAGAGAGTACAAAATGGAAATGTACAGAGTGTGAATACATTTGCCGACATTTTATCTCCAAAACAAAGTTATACACTTCAGTATCTCCTTTCGTAAACACTTTAATTAGCCGCATAAACTGTGAGTTATGGGCCCTCTCATGTCCGAAACAGTGGATAGAGGTGTGCAAAACAATATGCGGTTATGTTCAACCTTCGTGACATTTCAGAATACGTCGTAGGGATGAAGACCTAATTTAGTCATTTGTGCTCTGTCGCCTAAAGTTTCTCGGAGCGTTTAACCTTGAACGGAATTTTTCCAAGCCCAACTCCGAAAGCATCTTCTTGTTTTTACGTTTGCTATCTAATACTCATTCGTTCTGCGCTGGTTTGTTTTCTTTCTACATTTATTCACGTGCTGTGCTGTGGGTGTTCACACATAACTTTTACGTTTTACTTAATATTTACATCCGTTAGATCTTGGGTATTCAACTAATTTTTAAATTTTTAGTAAAATTATGTCAAAAATTGGACGTGAGATTCTTTAGCTATCACAATTACGACGTACAAGCTTGTTCTCGCAGGGAATCGAACTCCGGTCCCCTCACTCCGGAGTAAGTCGCTCTCCCAACTGAGCTACGCGGACATGTGCTCTCACTGCTATCTGCCTTTATCTCGGGTGCGTTCTGCGGGGCAGGCACGTCACATAATACTTTCCCATAATCGAGGTGTGAGAAAGTAAGAACTGTTGAGTGCATGTAAGGAACTTTTGAACCCAAGGCGGCGTTATTTCTAATCTTTCCCTACCAGATAAGAAAAGCTTTCTCCGTTTCTGGGTAGAGGGGAGAATCCGATGGCAGTATGGCGTCAATGACTCATTGAAAAAGCGGTATGCTTCCAATAATATGCTGGAAATATCAAGTTGAAACCAACACACGCCATGAAGGAAAAGTTTTATTTAATCTGGGAGCTGGCAAACTCAAGCTCGCCACACTTTAATGGCCAATTCGCCATTTGTGGCGTTTGTCGACAGAGTTGCCCACTCCGGCTCTAGCAGCACTGATTAAGGAAATTACAAGGGCCAAATTTGAAAACAAGTTCATTAAATATAGATACAGCGGAAACAGGTAAACCTGTGTAGCTGTGAAAAATAGTTAGATTTCAGCACAGAAGTGATAATCCGTTTTATAGGAGTAAGAAATCGAATTACAATTAGCCAAGCTTTCCCTCATGAGAGGATGGCTTTTTCAAGGCTAATAGCGTAAAACAAACTGACATACTAGAACGATTGCAATTTAAATAGGTTACACGAGATGTATGTAGAATGATTAAATACTAAGCGCAGTGTGTTCCGAATGTGAAGGTGTTAATTTGGCATGTGGAGGTTTTGAGGGGGAAAACATTTAGGTACTGGATCAAAATTTTCGGTAACTACAGGCACGGACGGATTTATGGCTTTGCCGCTCCTACTCCCCTTTGAAATAAAGAATTTGCGGGTTACAATATCATGTAACTCATTCGGATCCGATACAAGAGCAAAACAAAATTTTAAGGGGAGGTGGGGGAGTAATGTAGCCTATTCAAAGCAAAGTACAAATAAAAATAATAATTTGTAGCTTAAATATAGTGAAACCATACACAAGAATTTTTCTTATAACAAATAATAACAAAATTTCGTCTATCGTTGACAAAAGCTCCATACTTTTGATTTCCGACATCGAATTGATTAAATATTTGTTATTAATCAGTTGCTTTGGTAGAAGTTTCTGTCTTCTTTCAATTCTTTCTTTCCCTTTTTTTTTTTTTTTTTGTTTTTTTTTCTTGTTTTTTAACAATTTTTAATGTTTTGATGCATGGCAGCGCAAAACCTTTCAGGCAGGAGAATAGGACGTATGCTTTGCCATAGCTTTCGTTCCTCAGGTTAGGACGCCTGTTGACTGAAAACTAATTGACTCTTTGTCACTTGAACACTGATTCTGTTTGCAGTTTTAATATGTACATACACTGTTAAAAATTTCACAGTTAGATTACGGGCAATGGCCGGCAACTGGGGGCCCAGCCGTTGCCCATAAAACTACGTCTTGGCCCATTTTTGTGAAAGCCCATGAAATTACGGTCTGAACCCTAAATACTAAGCCCATAATCTGAAGAGCAACGCCCACAAAAAAACAAGTTTGACCGTTTTGAGCTACGCCATAATTTGAAGGGCATTGCCCATAAAAAAATAAGTTTGACCGTATTGAGCTACGCCATAATTTGAAGGGCATTGCCCATAAAAAAATAAGTTTGACCGTATTGAGCTACGCCATAATTTGAAGGGCTATACCCGAAAAAATAAGTTTGACCGTATTAACTTAAGCTGTAATTTGAAATGCAATCCCTGTAAATATGAAGTTTGGCCATATTCGGTTAAGCCTCACGGCAAGTAGTCACCGACTTTTACATAAATGCATTTTTTGTGGAAGAGTGTGCAAGTAAATGCATGTGTTTTGTGGAAGAGTGTGTGAGTGTGAAATTGTGGGATACTTACATTATAACTGAATCAATTCAGTTCTAAATGTGAGTAATGATATTTTCATATCTTAAAATCAGGTTTATTACAATATGATAAATAATGACATCAGTTACACACAGATTTGTTTAACATTAGGCTTTACGAACTCTGTACACACAGTTGGTTGAACAATACTTACGTTTCTTTTAGACATGTTTTAATTGGAGAATTATTTCTAAAGCACAGTTGGTTGAACAATACTTAGTTTCTTTTAGACATTTTAATTTGCACATACGTACTTATGTAGTATTTGCATGAATGAATACAAAGGGCAGTTATGTAGTAAAGATATGTACAGGCATATTCTTGTATTTATATGTTATATCAATGACAAACAGAACTACGAACTGGCATCCGAGTACATTGCGTCTATAAGGGTATTCAATCCACAATGGTGTCAAAGTTGGTTTTTCATGTAGGTTTTGGCTAGTATTACATTTGACATAGGGTTGAATCATGCTTTTTTTGTTTTCACATTCACTGCCTTGTGTGCTGGTTCATTTTACATTCTACTGAGCACTGTGTTGTCAGTGTTCCCAGAACTTTTACTGTCTTGTTTCCTATCTCTAATTTTTGGATATTTACCTACTTTTCACATGTTTAGTAAAATTATGTCAAAAACTGGAAGTACTGCTTTTGAAAGATCACATTGCTTCCCCATAATTAAGGTATCAGAAAAAAAGAAAAAAAAATACTTGAATGGAAATGAGAGCTTTTGAACTTGATAGGGCATAATTTCAAATCTCAGACCCCCACCCAAAAGAAGAAACACTTGTTTAGACCCTGATTCTAACTGAGTCATTGTAGAACATTAATGCATATCAATATTTCTAAAATATTAAATTTTCCTGTTTGGAATGTTTTAGAAATGACTTCAGTGACTAAACCTGTTCTTTCATTGTTGTGTTGCCACAAGGAAACCATTTTGGAGCACAAATTTTTTTTTTGGAAAACTATTAAATAGTTGTATTTATAATATCTTGGCAATACCTGAAGATACTGAAACAATTTTTATTGATGTGCAAATATGGTGTTTAGTGACAAAGGAAAAGAACACGGCAGAATCTTTAAATTTCTCAAAAAACAATTTCATCACATCATTTTGTACCAATTTCAGCACTATCATCTTAAAACATGAAATACATGCTTTGCATATTGAACATTTTGAATAGACTTTTAAAATAGGAATTACAAAATGTGTAAAAAAAATTTCATATTTTTTAACTTAAAAAAAAAGTGGCTTCTGATTTATCTTAAAATATAAATTTTCCTGGGCATCCAGGTTTTACTACCTGGGTAGGTAAATAATTTATGTATATACCCAGCTGCGCATGTAACATTTCGGATATTTTCCAAGCCCTGCTTAAAGTGACACAGGTGAAAGATTTCACTCGCAGAAATTTAGAATGAAATCAATTCTTTTTTACATTTAACTTTAATTACTACATTTGCAAAGCAAAGAAACTGTTCATGATATATTTTCACTGTCATTTTCTTGGCCAGCATTTACCAGATTCAGTAAAAAAAGAATAACCGTCGAAACTCGTTATAATGAAATTCAAGGGGGACAAAAAAAAATTGTAGCAACGTATTGTTCTTAAAACATTACAAATTTTTCATTAAAAAGTTAGTATGTACTACAGAAATTTTCATTACGCATAAGATTTCAATGCTGTAAAAGTGAAATAGTGCCCACAGAGACAAGCAAAGGTAATTTTTTTGTAATGGGAAGTTTTTGCTAAAGTAGTAATAATGAAATATATAAGCTTTAATTAATATGTATGTATGAAATTATGTACTGTATATATTTTTACTTATACATATCAGGGTTTGAAAAATACCATGCCTGAGTCGTGTGAATCATTGACCTGGGCAGGTAAATAAATAATCTAGTTGCCCTAGGTGCCAGACTGGGCAATTAAATCTAAAAATGAAGTTCAGAATATAATTTTCTACTACAAGAAAAAAGACAGTCATCGCATGTCATGTTGCTTTTCACTGCTAATCACTGGAAGTTGTATTATTGTTACGCAGTGCCAAGGACAGAAGAATATCACCTTCTTTAATTATATTATGCTTTAGGTCCATAAATTGGAAGCATATGTAATTTTGCTCCAAATGTTTAAAGTCAGTGACTGAATGCATGCCTCTGATGGAACTAGCCTCTTGTGTTTATTGACAAAGGGTTAAAACTTCATATTTTTCATATTTTAATGTATTTCATATTTTTTCAGATATTTCATATTTTAAACGTGTTTTAAAGATTTTTATTGTAATATGGACCTGTGAGTCTGACACTGTGAAGAGAAGCTGCGATAGGAATAATGCATCGCTCCAGTGAAGATGTGAAGCTTTGGTCCATTAAAAGGAAGGTTTGTTGCTGTGTGGAAATGACGGGTACAAGAGAAAGAGGACTTACGTTATTGGCAGAAGAGCAATAAATGTTGTAGTTATACGCTACAGAAAATAGGTCCACAGCAGCCACCCTTTCTTTTGTTGTATCCTGTACGTTGTTGGCAGGAAAAACCGGATAAAACCTTTTCGATTTGCAAAAGATACATATGAGTAAGATAGAAATTCGCGTGCGAACAAGCTATTAACAGAAGAACCAAAAGTGCAGAGACACAGCAAATCTGTTCAAACCAAAACCGAAATTTATAGTTCCCCAGTTTTCTGTACAACATAGAAAAGCATATTAGTACTTTCGATAAATGTGTACTTCAGCGTCCTAAACTATTTCGTTGGAAAAATTTAACTGTGGGTGAAAAGTTCGATGCACACATTTTTTTAAGCATGCAAAATAATAGGGAAAGGTGAAAAATTATATTTTTAAATAAAAAGGAAATAATTTTTCTGAAGTATTAACCTGCGAGTACGATGGTTTGTAGCAGGTGGTGCGGGAGGCTGAAGCGATGCTAACGGCCACCACGTGAAGGTGCTGTGCGACGGAGCGAAGTACGAGTTGGTAGCAAATGCGTGGAAGAATACGACAGCAGTAGGGTATATTTTTCGGAAGAGTATCGTGTAATTGTGCGCAGAAGTAGTTCAAACCTGTTTTATTCATTTTTGAGAAAGATATGTGCAGAATGTCGTTATTAGTGGTTTCACAGTGTCTCCGAATGGAAAGAAATTAAGGAATGTAAAATAATTTATGTACGACAGAAGTTTTGAGGAAGACGTTTTGGTTCCGGTTGAACCCAAAGTTTTAGTTTTGGTTTGGAAGATGTGCACAGGTAGGTGATTTCTTCAAGCACTTCATTTGCAGTTCTGCTGTTATTCAGTACATCGTAGCTCACATTTTTTTCCTCGTGACATGGATATTTTTCAAAATAAGCAATTTCCTTCAATTCATATATCGCACTATGGCAGAGAGACAGCTTCTTGTATTGTGGCGGATAATGAAATTTTAAGCCCTGACGAAATCCGAAATGACTGACGATTTTGTACTTCCGCTTTCTCAAAATTACCCTTAAAAAAAAAAAAAAAAAAACTTACAATGCTGCACAAATTCAACCTCTTTCTTTCTGCATATGCCTACAAGACTTTTCGATGACTACGTACTGCTAAACCGCTTCCTTCTTAATTCTTCCGCCCGTTACTTGCCCTTCTCAACGAAGCTTCCATTCACCGGACTCCACCTTGATGCCGTTGCCGCTCTCTCGTCCTATGCCTATACCGCACGTACTCTTCCAAACCATCGCACTCTCAGGTAAATACTTTGGAAAACTTATTTCCTTTTATCTAAAAATACTATATTTTTGCACCTTTTCGCATTATTTTGCATGCTTAAAATATTGTATGTCACACTTTTCCCACACAGTTACATTTTTCCGACGAAATAATTTAGACGCTAAAGTACACATTTACCAAACTTTCTATTTCGGATCAGGAAATCATATGCGAAAGAATGAAAAATTTCACGTCTGCTTTAAAAACAATTACAAAACATGAACAAACTATATTGTGTAGCATATGAGTATAAAATGGTTCGCTCTCCTGGCAAGAAGGTACTTGCTTGGACTTGTAGTCATCCGCACGTGAATTGCACGGCGAAGCGAATCTTTCTTTCAACAAAGCAAATCTTCACATCGTTGCCGTAGTGATGTGTTAGGCCTACCACAGCGTCGCACTCGCAAGTCAATATTACAAGTTTCCGACAAAATAATTTAGGACGCTAATCTACACATTTACCGAATAATCTGCCAATGATGAAGATTGGAGTGCCATTTCAGGTGGATTCAGTAGTTTTAAAGAGTTTGTAGAAATCAATGAAAATGCATTATTGGGGAATTGAGGGATATTCAAGAAATAGCCAATGAAATTCAGGATGATGATGAAGAGACATAACAAAGAATTAACAAAAGATCCCCAGACTGTCACGAAAGCAGTGTAGAAGCTTTGGAAACACTGTCACTACATACAACTCACCGATACATCTAATTGCCACACATTCCTGTTTAAACAAACTTGAAAAAGCTGTTTTCAATGAGAGGCCACAGCAGAAACAGTCTTCAATTTTACATAACTTTAAAAAGCCATAAATATAAAAAAGGTATGTAATTAAAATTTTGAGATCAAGTAATTTACATTTTTGAGTAATCTAAGCTTTAAAGTGTTAAATTTAACTAAGTAAATTCAATCATTGATATTTTTCTTATTTTGCATGTTATTCTCATGTTAATTACTTTTTAAACTTAATTTTGGCTGGAATTACACTAACTTTTACTTATGCTGCGCTCTTATTTATGCGTGCTTTGGTTTGCGCTGACATATATGTGAAATATTACTGTATACATGTGATGAGGTGATTATAGATATAATTAAAAAATATATATTTTTTGGCTCTTCTGGTTTCCAATTAAATTTATGTAATTTATGTGTTGAGTGGTAAAAAAGCTGTTTTCAATGAGAGGCATATGGGGTTTGTATATATGCAGATTTCCATTGTTTGCTTCTTCCTGCTGAAAACTAAGCTAGGGATGCCTATGAGTTAACTGAATATACCATAGTCACAAAATGATTGATAATTATATACTAAGGAATGTGAGTGAAATGGTATTCCTAAAAGCAATCAAAACCATGTAGCAGTCAGGGAGAATCACAAATGTGTTTCCTGAACGAAAATGTGACATTTCATCACATGAAACTTTTTTCCCCGCCTCTAAATTGAGGCCACTGGTTCTAGGGAAGGAGAAAGCCAAAGCTGTTATGTTATGTAAAAAACAGGTTTCTTTTTTAAAGGTTTTAACGGCTAATGCGAGGAACTAAATGGGATATAAGCAGTCCCCGTCCCTAATTTAAGAGTCACTGGTTCCACGGAAGAGAAAACGCCAGTGCTGTAAGACAAACACAACATCCATGACATACCGGGATTCAAACCCGGACCCACTTGGACAAACAATCATTAAGATGGTGCTTAGACCACTGCACCACCAGGGTGGCAAAACTAATGCCTCATATGGGACACAAACCATATGTTAAATTGTGACTGCTAGCCAAAAACCTTGATGTACAACCAACTCTGATACCAGAACGGCTTGAACATCCTCTAGATCAATAGTTCTCAAAGTGGGTTTCACTAAAATAATAGGGGGGCATATGCGGATTTGTTAGCAACCATACCGAGTCACATAGTGAACCAATTTTCAAAACAAAATTAATCTGAATTTATGGCTAGTGCTGGTAGGATGTGTGGTGAAGTTTAGCATATTTAGCTGAAATTTCTGAAAAATGAACTAGTGGAACTTCTCATTACAGGGTGAAAACAATCTGTTCAATGTTGAAAAAACAAAACACAAGCAATGACCAAAAAACTTTATGAGAAAACCAAATTACAGGGAACAGCTCTGACCAATTTTCATAACTGAATTCATTATCATCAGAAAATGAGCAAACAATTGGAAACTTGATGTTAAACAGCTAATAATCGTCCATCTCTGCACTCTCCAAACATTTACAAGGCAGTATTTCCCATTCCCACTGAATGAACTAGTTACTCATTCACATACAATGCAGAAATGTGTAATCTTCTATTGCCAAATAAAAAACTTATGAGACATCTTTTAACTCTGGTTGGTTTGAAAAGCATTTGTTCTTTGAAATCACTGACTAGTTTTTTTTTTTTTTTTTTTTATTGGAGGTTTAACGACCGCCGTGAGCAACTCAATGGGCTATAAGCAGTCGCCCGTCCCTAATTTAGGGTCACTGGTTCCAGGGAAGGGAGAGAGCCAGTGCCGTAAGACAAACACAACATCCATGTCGGACCGGGATTCGAACCCGGACCCCTTACGAACGAATGATCAGAGGCCAGCGCCTTAGACCACTGCGCCACCGAGGCGGCGACTAGTTTTTGGATTCCAATGGAAAAAGAATTTCCAACATTGTCGAGCACTGCCTTAAGTATTTGTTGCCTTTTACAACTACATATTTATGTGAAACTAGTGTTTTATCCTTAACCACCATAAAAACTAAATATTGAAATAAGCTGGATGTTGAAGATAACTTGTTTGTACATAAGCAAGAAAACTCAAAATATTGATGAACTTTGCAAGAGTAAATGAGCTCATACATCTTACTGATACTAAACAAATGACTTGACCAGTTTTTTGATTTTTTTTTTAGCCGTTTGTGCAATTTCTGTGACATCAATGTATGTAATTTTAGCAAATATACGTGTGTATTTGTATTTTTTATATATTTTATACTCACATAAACACACTGGAATAAACTTTTCATTAAAGAATATGCCTGTACATATCTGTACTCCATAGCTAATCTTTGTATTCATTGGTGCAAATATAATACTTCACAAGTTCTTAAGTACATGAGCAAATGAAAAGGAGTCTTAAAAAAACCGAAAGTATTGTTCAGCCAGTTTGTGCTTTAGAAATAATTCTGTCTAAATTCAGGAGTTGAACACTATGCCGTAAAAAAAAAAAAAAAAAAAAAGCACAAAACGATAAGACAATATTTATGCGTGTTATATTGCAAAATGGAATTCATTTCAGACTACAAACATACGAAGAATGCTGCCCTACGTAATTCCCAAATCAGCATGTACAGATCGAATTTATTCGACATCCTAGTCAACGCTAGGTATATACCTGGCGATAAAGACTTGCACAGAAAGTAAAGCACTGTATCATATTGATGGTAAAACATATATGGATGTGAGAGTTATGCCCCTACCCCAGTCAAATGAAATCTTAGCTACTACATAGATTTTCCTGTGTGACAATGCTTCAGCCACATTCGTTTGGTGGTGAAACTTTTAAAATTATATATATATATATATATATACGTACACAGTTCGTGAGCTTAATATCAAACAAAAATGTGTGTAATTGATTTCGTTACTTTTACATATCATAATAAACTTAATTTTAAAAAATGTCTACTCACATGTTTTCATGGCGTCTTTCCTGCACATGTTCGTGGCTTCGTGTTCGTCAGTTAGGGATGGGCGATATTTATCAATATCTCGAAATATCGATATTTTTGTCCGATATTTCGATATATAGTATTGATATCCAAGTTACGATATATCAGAAAATCACTATATCGGTGCAATATTCAATATATCAGCCCATGGCTGATGTGATTTAATTTGTGGAATGAAATCTGTGTTCTTTCCTCTGGCATGTCACGAAAATTATGTTGCTTGAGGACTATCAAACTGCGATCTCATTATCGAGATTCACATGATATTATGTCACCTTCCGATTTCTAGAACTTTACAAGGAAAAATATCTGCTGTGTTGAAAACCTCGATGGTTGAAAGTTTTAACTATTAGTTGACAGTAGGCACCCAGAAAACAAATTTAACGAACGGTTGATAGCAGATTGTTCTTTTGCCTATGAGTATTATGTTTGAAGTAAACTGGCACTTTGACCAAAATTAAATACATACCAATGACACACAATTTGAAGTGAAGCATTTTTTTTGTTTTTTTTGTTAGTGATAAAGTATGTAGATCTTAACAGCTGGGTAAGGAAATGCAAAACAGCTTTTCCAGAGTTTTCTTGATGTCTTACAAGTTATGTAGTATAAAGTTTGTTGTAATTCAGGCTATGTATATATCAGACGTAATTTTTTTTATCATCCTTTGACAATTATCTTGTTAATACATAGTGAAACTTCCTGAAGTAATTATATAATCTGGTAAAAATATGAGCATAACAACTTTCGTCTTGATCTGCTGATTTTCCCACACTTACAGCATGTTATTTCCTCTGATTGTCCATTCGTTTTTTTGTTATCTAGGAGAGACAGGCTTTCATACATTAATTAGTAAATATATACTTGATGAATTTGGATTATGATATTTTTTTTATGTTTTTCATACATTAATTAGTATGGCTTTCATTAATTAATTAGTAAATATATATACTTGATTAATTTGGATTACAATATTTTTTATGTTTTTATTTTTATAATCATATTTTAATGGAGGACTAATAATCGTTAGCATTTTTTTAAATATCTTTCTGGAAAAATAATTGCTTTCTATGAAAAGGCCATCAAAAATTATTCGTACTCTAATTACTGTTTTTAACAAAAATGTCACTTGTAAACATATTATATATCAGACTTAATTTAATTTTTTTGCTTTAATTTTTTTGCTTATGCCATGGGAACTATTTTTGCTTACACCATAGAAGTAATTATATCTGTATACTCCATTAACATTGTGTTCTGTCTTAAACGATAAAAAAAATAGCAAACATTGTTCACACCTTCTGAAAAATGTAAATGTATACAAAATGCTCTAAAAATTACAATAACAAAGTTTTTTTAAAGATTTTTTTCCATAACATTTCCTTGCAAGCTGATATAATGTTAACTTTGACATTTGCATCCCAACAAAAATAGTTATTCTTTCTATAATTCAGTTATTCCCACGTTAATTGATGGTTAAGATTCCAGTCTGCTGGGATTAATAAGTACTTTTGTTTTTTTGTCATTTATGCCATACTGAAGCTTCAACTTACCTTTTCTCGAAATGTTGGAAATACATATTTCTCGTAATCTCACATTGATGAAAAACTCATGAAAACATTCCTTTGCAACTGGGATTTTTGGAAACTTCTTAGCAGAAACCATATCCCTGCTCGTCGAGCAATGCCCACACATGAAACAAGAAAATCACCTTTTGGGTTTTGGAAAGTATATTCAGCATTTCTGCAGATTACAAGCTCACTTCTGTTGCATGATTTTTTTATTTATTTTTGCATCAAAACTTTCTGCTATATATTTTTTTATTTTAGGATCTGAAAAACAATATTTTATGTGTTTTTCATATCACTAAAAATACAGCTTGAGAGCTGCAATCTTGCATAAAGATAGTTTTAAGCTATAAAATGTAATAATAAAGGACAAATAAAATTGCTCCCTTTTAGCAGGAGAAAGCAGCTCTTGAAAAAAAAATTTCAGCTGATGTTTCTAAGAAATTATCTGAGAAAACTGGTAGGATATTTATTCCCCACATTAACTGCCAAGCTTGTGTATTATAATTAGTTATTACTTATTACCAAAACAATTTTTTAAGGTAAAGAATATTTTCATGTCTTAAGAGACACATATGGTTGAGTCGTCATTAGACTATGTAAATGTTATCTGTGGAGAGTAGTTACTCAATTATGTTTGCTCATGCTGATGAAACAATCCTGTTGGCAGAGAGCAAAAGTGAGTTGCAGCGTATGTTGTCCCACATGTATGAAGTTTGTATGAATTTCAAACTTAGTATATGAAAGGAAAAACCCAAAGTTATGTTTTTGACAGATGAATTGTTAGTATTAAATCAAACAGATCAGTCTAAATGGCAAAGAGATTGACCAGGTAAATCAATTTACATATTTAGGAAGCATGTTTGACAGAGGAAACAAATTAGGTGGTGAAATTAGTAGGCTAGTAAATTCATCTTTGAAAGTCACAGCTGCTTCAGGAGGATTTTGAATAAATGATGAATGATAGGTTCTCAAAAAAGTCCCTAATAGTTGTGTGTGAAAAAGTACAGTAATTGTTCCTACTCTGATGTGCAGCAGTGAAGGTGGAGTACTGCAGATGAAACATAGGAGTGATTTGTGAGCTGTAGAGATGTGTTACTTATGGGGGTGGGGGCAAGATATGTTTTGATCATGTGAGGAATGAAGATGTTTTGTAGATGAGTAGTGTGAAGCAAAATATTGTTTGTAAGGTGGGGACAAATATTCTTTGGTGGTTTGGAGAATGAGTGGTGAGATGATTACTAGAAGAATTTATTCTGCACAAGTGACAGGAAGAAAATGTAGAAGATCAAGGGAGGACCAGATTCAGGAATTCCTGCATGAGAAAAAGAGAATAAATGTGAAGTACAAATGGTCTTGTGTGTGATGGATGTCAGGGAAGCTCAAGTTGTGAGCTGAGATCACTGTAAATGCAGATGTTTGATACATCAAGAGTAAATAAAATGTATTGCCATCAGTTTTAAACTTTAATCCAGCAGATAAGCTCTCATCAAGAAACTAACCTATGATCTTAGAGAACAGCTTAGTGATATATATGCATGTAAAGAGAAAATCCCTCATCTACAGCAAGTTGAATATAACTAGAGGTGAGAAATCAGTACTTATTTTTGTGTTGTTTTGGTGTTAATAAGTGAAACATTAAATGTTATATCCCATTTGAGTTCAAAACTGTAAAAAAAATTTTTAAATCTGCTGACTTCCTTAATTTTAAGGATAGACTCCACCAATGCGCATTTAAAATGTAAAAAATAAAAAATGATATGATATCGAAGATAGCTCCTCAGGCGTTTTAGACTTGATAAAGAATACTTCAGATATTTATTGTGTACAAGTTTTTAATGGAGATGAGAAATCCAAAGAAATGGACTGAGAACTGGAAAAAAATGCGTGAAGTGAAGTGGTGTGTGTGTGTGTGTGTTGATCTCCATGAGCATCTAAAGTTGTTCCCGAATGTGTAGAAGCTCGATTCACCATAAGCAGACACATGTCCCTAATTTAGGGCGAGTGGTTCCAGGAAAGACAAGACAGGAACAACTTCTTTATGTATTTTACCACTTGGTAGGCACATTTTCCATGATTATTTAGATACTGAATAGTTTCCATGACATTTAATGAACATTTCATGACTGAATAGATTTTATTCATGACATTTAATAAATAGATTTCTTGACTGAATAGATTTCATGACATTTAATTGCTAAAACCTGGAAAGAGCGACATCTTTGTTTATTCACTGACGCCACATATTTGGAGGATTTTCACATTTAATGAACAGTGCTTCTTATTTTGAAAATTTGACTGTTTTCTAGCAGTTTCTGAGGAAGAAGTAATCTTTTTGTATGAGAATTTTCCTGATATTGATGCTGAATCAGTTGTAGCAGGTATAAAATCACATACAATTTTTGCAAACTTGAACAAATGTAAAACCGATGGGTGCAATGCAAGGTATTCATATAATCTTTAATGGTAGTCTAAGAACTCCCTTCCTACAGCTAGTGTCAAACATTTGGCACAATGTATTGCCTTTTAATCAAACCAAGAACCGATATTTATGAGTACAAATGCAATTTTTACATTGCACATTTATTAGATTTTAGCAGCAAAAGAATTTTGAAAAAAGTAACTTTGTATACTGTAAAGAAACACTAGAGAAATCAAATGAGGAAGAGCACTGCACATTAAAACTTTTCTGGACAACAGAATTTTGTTAATGCCATTCCGTTTAAGAATAACAGTTTTCACAAAAAAAAAAAAAAAAAAAAAAATATGTTCACAGTTATTATCAAGAGAGAAATAGACATAATGACAAAATGGATAACACTGGGCAAATTAGGCCGAAACCTGTTAACAAGGTTTGTTGTATTTTCAGTTTGTTTGTTTTTTTTGTTTTTTTTTTACAAAAAAATTATATATCTACAGTGTATATGCACACTAACTTTGAAATAATATATTTTCATGTATGTGTGCAAACTTCTTCAAAATTGCATTAAAAAGCTCTAGCCATTTACCTCTCAACAATATTATGACTTTGCAGAACATTCTGCATTAGAAATTGCAATTATATGCTGTGATTACAGGCTAAGGGGGTAATGTTTCAGACAGAAGTAACCCAGTGATTTTGTTTTAGGCATTTTACTCCGCTTTTGTACTTAAATAAACATTTCGAATAATGGAAAAACCTTAACATGTGTAGAATAATCAAATCAATGAGACTTATTTACCCAATTGCCTGTGGTTTACTGGTCTTCTATGTAGCAAAATATTTCTGCCACAAATTCCATTTCAAGTGTGTTTTTTTATTCATGTATATTCTTTAAAAAGATGTTGAGTGTGCTTAACAGGAAAGTTGACATCTAATTTGTTTACTTTCAAATGATAACCAAAACCTTCAAATATCGTTGGTGACAGTTGATACTATCCACAGCCACAGCCCCCCCCCCCATTAGTGGAAGGGGAGTGCAGATGTTATATAAACACAAAAGTGCACAACACTTTTATGATTGCTTTTTTGACTAATTTTGTCTCGCTGTATCAACAATCTTGCATAGGTAGCAATGTTAAGTACAGAGAATCATGATAACATGTTTTGGTAAAAAAACAGTTTCCGCATTTATGTTCTGTAAATTTATGTGACAACTTCCTGCCCTTTGGCCACTTTCATCCCATCTGTGCTCTGCCCCTTCATTAAGAAATGCAACAAGGGGCATATATAGATTTTTTCTGAGGGCGTGCCGTGCCAATGAAATGAAAAAAATTAAATCCACCAGGACAAAATAAAAGAATTAGAATAGAAAAAAAAAAATTTAACGTAAATTAATGAATTTTTTTATTAAATTAAGCATTTTTGTTTCCAATGTAAGGCACATTTTAACAATAAATAAAACACATTTAAACACTTTGGGGGGGGGGGGGGGAGTGGGCATAAATATATGCCACCTTACATTACATAAATGTATAAAATATATAATATAAATACGCCCTTACATTACTATGGCTACGATGTAAACAACCCTGATGTTGGCTTTCCAGCTCAGCATACAAGATATATTTTTAGCGAATTTTTATGAATTATAAAAACGTAAAATGTTAATTCCGCTGTCGAAAATATTTATTTACGTAACAAAACAACGTAAAAGGGCGAAATAAAAGCACTAAGTTTGTAAAAAAACGTTAAATATCAATTCCGCTATCGGAAATAATTATTTACACAACAAAACGACTGAAATGGCAAAATAAACGCACTACGTTTATTTCCAAGTACAGCGACCGTCTTGTAAAAGGTACGAAGTTAGTAATATACATTACTTTTCTGAGATATCACTATTTTAATGGTATTAACAAAACTTGATTGCAGCTATATTTTCAAGCTGCAGGATAATTTAGTACTGGCTGAGATTTGTGCGAACAAGCCAACAGCCAATTAGTCCCAAGTTCCCAATAGCCAATACTTAACACAACATTGGATCGGATTCAGTAATAACCCAAATGCAGTATGCAGTGAATAAACCGAAATATCAGTCTTATTGAAATCAGAAGTATTGAAAAATATCGAAAAATCAATCCGATATATTGATCTTTAAATACAGATATTTTCGATTCAATATATCGGTCTCAGAAATATTTAAAGATATCATACTTTTGAAAATATCGTCCATCCCTTCGTCTTGGTAAAAAAACGAGCAGCCACCGTAAAATCACGTGACGACTCGCTGACCAATAGCAGAAAGCGACGCATGCCGCATTCCTTTTCTGTCATTATCGTTCATTGGCTAGCCCGTGCCTCTTAGCAACGCCCGTAAAATTACGGTTTGGAACAGTTGTCCTACATATCCATGCCCGTTAAAATACGGGCATCGCCTTGAAACTGCAGAAACGAGCCTTGATCGTAAAAATACACGGGCAACAAGACTTTTTTACGGGAATTTTTAACAGTGTACAATTCATTGTGTCATGTTTCTTTTAATGCAGTGAAGTAATAAATAAATCTTGAATTTGAAATAAAAGCGAATTTTAGAATTCCTGCACCAGTGCTACATTATTTAAAATTTTAACAGTATCAGAATTTTGAAAATTGCCGAGTTTTCAGTCCTAAAAAGATAAACATATGTTTGTCTATTTTTTTTTCAAGTTGAAGATGAAGTGAATTACGGGAATTCGGAAACAAAATCTTGTATACATACAGCAGTTTCGGAATAAATGTTAGTTTCCACTTTTATTTTAATTTTACAAATTTCATTATTTTTATGGGCTTTTAAAAAATTATTAATTTTTACTACCACTAAAATTGGCAGCCCCTAAATTTTGGCGCTCTAAGCCCGGGCCTAGTCGGCCTATACGAAAATTCCGTTTCTGACTCGAGGAAGACGCTGTCGTTGCAGACTTCACGGATAAAATAATTTCCAGAGTTTCTCGGAATGCTGTTGCTTTTTGGTTAGAATAGGAAGCTAGTTTTATAATACCTTCCCATATAAGAACTGCGGACTTGAAACATACTTCTCTATAGGTAAGAGCTATAGATGGTCTTCCTTCCTTTGTGCCTCTTTTGTGTTCTCTGATTCTGGTTACAAACGAGCGTTTTGTCATTCCGATGTAATATCTTCGCGTACCGTCAGGGTATGATAGGGGTATACCTTGACTAGACCCCCCCCTTCCCCAACTCTAACCCAAAAGCAACAGCATTCCGAGAATCTCTGGAAATTAAATTATCACCAGCCATGAAGCCTTCAACGACATCGTCTCCCTGGAGTTGCCAAAAATTTGGATCCGGGGCCTAAATAATTCCCCCTCAAAAAAGCTACATGCCAAATTAACATTCAGAACACGCCGCGCTGCGTATTTAATCATTCTTCATGTTTCTCGTGTAACCATTCTTATATTTAAAGTGGTTCCACCTAAAATCTCTTCCTTATGTTTTCAATGGTAAGACTTCTTTTCATATTTTCTTCGCAATTAATGTATTCCCAAGGATGAAAATTTGCACATCGGTAAAAGTAACTGTAAGTTATAGCATGGGATACTTAATACTTGCTAAAACATAACCAGAATTTAGCAATCCAACATTTGTTTTTCTACTGATGTAATCAATGTACAAGTCGCGCCATCTATTAACAGGTCTGAACATTACTCAAAGAAAAATGATTGATTTTTAATATAATTGTGGTTATGTTTTAGCAAGTATTAAGTATCCCATGCTATAACTTAAAGTTAGTTTTAACGATGTGTAAATTTTCATCCTTGGGAATACATTAATTGCGAAGAAAATATGTAAAGAAGTTTTACCGTTGGAAACATAAGGCAGAGATTTTAGGTAGAACCACCTTAAACTGTAATCGTTCTGGTATTTCAGTTTGTTTCAGGCTAGCCGTTTGTTTTAAGTTAGTCAGCTTATTTAGGCTAGCCTTGTTGTTTTAGTCAGTTTGTTTTAGGCTAGCCTTGAAAAAGCGTTGATGAGCGAAAGCTTGGCAAATTGTAATTTTGATTTCTTTCACCGATAAAACGAATTATCACTTCAGTATTATATATTTTATGTGTTAGACACTTTTGCTATGAGATTTTAGCAACTACCATTATAATGTGGGCCTTTTCTTATTTATTTTTTTAATTTTCTTTTTGCACGCAGAAAAGTTTTTTGAGTCGGTATCTCGTAAAAATTTCTTCTTTCAACATTTGTTGTGCACGTTTGTTTTCGATGTTTAATTGCATTAAACTGAAAGTTTTTTTTTTTTTTTTTTGATTGGAGGTTTAACGACCACCGTGAGCAACTCAATGGGCTATAAGCAGTCGCCCGTCCCTAATTTAGGGTCACTGGTTCCAGGGAAGGGAGAGAGCCAGTGCCGTAAGACAAACACAACATCCATGCCTCACCGGGATTCGAACCCGGACGAATGATCAGAGGCCAACGCCTTAGACCACTGCGCCACCGGGGCGGCAAACTGAAAGTTGCAATGCTTAAATGAAACATTAACCAAATGTTGAAAACGGAACGTTTTAGGCAGTTTGAAGCTGAATTTCGTTCATTTCCTTGTTAAAATAAGTTCCGAGCGCAAGCTTAATTTTGTCATTCACAAAAGAACACCCGAAGAATGTACATAAAAGTGAAATTTAAATTTGTTCCCACGACAGTTTAAGGTCGCTGTTGATAAAAACTGAGATAACCGTGCCCCTGAAATTAAAAAATAATCAGCTCATAGATCAAGTTAATTTATATTGTGACTTCCATACCATTATAATGTGGGCCTTTTCTTCTTTTCTTTTTTTCATTTTATATTTGCAAGCAGAAATTTTTTTTGAGTCTGAATCTCGTACAAATTTCCTCTTTTGACAAATTCTAATTTGTTGTGCCCGTTTATTTTCGATGTTTAATTGCATTAAACTAAAAATTACAACGCTTAAACGAAACATTAACTAAATGTTGAAAACGGAACTTTTTAGGCAGTTTAAAACTGGATTTCGTTCACTTCCTTGTTAAAATAAGTTCTGAGCGAAAGCGTAATTTAGCCATTCATAATAGAACACCCGAAGAATGTACATAAAAGTGAAATTTAAATTTGCTCCTACGACAGTGTAAGGTCGCTGTTGATAAAAACTGGGTTGACCGTGCCCCTGAAAGAAAAAAAATCAGCTCGTAGGTCAAGTTAATTTATATTGTGACTTCCATTCATAGTGATAAGATAATGTCGAAATTCGAAAAAAAAAAAAAAAAATACCCACTTTCGGGAATTTCGGTTCTCGGCTTAGGAAAAGCGTTTGTGATTTATTTATTTTTATTTTTATGAAGTTGAGTTTATAAATAATAGCGCTAGGGCAGAATTGTTCTTTTATGCATTCTATTTCGCTCAGCTTCACTATGGTTGCACTTAAATTCCTAATCTTGATGATGTCATCCCTGAGTTTTGCTTATGCCTGCTTGAGCCGAAGAATTTCATTCAACCATTATGCTCTAAAATGCCCTTACAGACAAAGTCTCATGACCACAAGAAGACGTACAACACCGAAAATGTTCTTCAGAATGTGTTTTTACTCTCAAGGTAAACTCCGCGGTTTCCGAACAAGAACATGTATTCTTCTTCTTTGTACATGAAAAATCATTCCCTTTTCTTTAGTCATTGTTGCGGAGAAAACCGCTTTTTTCTACATTCTATTTCTTCTCACCCTCTTTTCCATCAAATGTGACTTACTCATTGCCTTGAAAAATTCGTTTAAAACGTTCGTGAGAGCTCCATTTTTTTCTTCTTTTTTTTTTATTATTACTCCCTTCTATACCAGCCAGCCAGTACCGCGTACACCTTGCTCTGTTTGGGCCGACGAATGGTTTCTCCTTTTTCCTCTTTTTGACAAGTACTGTCGAGTACAAGGAAAAAATCTCTTGGAACAGCATGAGTGCATGTGTAATAATGACGGGGATTACGGAGTTTATGATTTCAACTTCGAGAAGAAGTGCGGGCATGTACTGCTTTGTGGAGCGGAGCATCTGAAGTGGAGTCTGTGATGAAGTTACCGCTGGTGGCTTGCGATTTCGTACACTTTAATACTCTGTTCCCTTCGCCAATCCCCCCATTCAAGACTTACCCATCATGCACCGCTGTCTCATGGCACCTGGAACCACTTCTGCTCCATAATGGCAGCAAAGCTGGAGTCTCCCGGTTCCATCAATGTATGAAAAGCACTTAAATCAAAGACCTCTTGTGGAAAGCACGAATTTCATGTTCTTAGTGAATTGTGCGCATTGTATGCGACAAATGATTCTTCCGGAGAATTGTGTAGCTTCTTTCTTTCCCCCTCATTTTTTTTCTCTCTTTATTTTTATTTTTTGTTATTTTCGGGCAAACAAGACGTTTCCACGGGCGCTAGTTTGGGATCTATGGGGTTTAGAAGAAATACGGGATCATGAATCGTTTCAGTGGAGCGCCCAGAATCGCTGCTTCAGAGACTCCTAAAATCTCGATTTAAAAATTTAAGGTTTTTGATAAACTGCAATTTAAAATATTGAATAGTACAATTTTCCAGCGTTCGATTTCACAAAATTGGGTCGATCCACCAAAATCAAGTGACACTGGTCCAATGTACAAGTGGCATCCTGAAAGTAATGTCTCCTTCTTAATAACTTTTGAAATTTTGAAGTGATTTTAATGAAACAGCACTGACATGTACAATGATATGTTACCAATGTGGGAACTAATTCTTTTTAGAGTCGGAAATAAAGGTCACGAATGACAGAGAAAAGCAGCGAGCCGTAATTGAATTCCTGGAAAAAGAGGGAAGTGTGGGGCTCCAAAAATCCACAGAAGATTATGGAGCTGCCACAATCGATATCAGTAATGTCCGAAGACGGATGAAGAGGTTTCGAGAGGGAGAAAGTTCAGATTCGGACAAACAACGGAGTGGAAGACCCGCAACTGCAGTGACAGATGCCAACAGGCAACGAGTGAAAGACCTCATCACAGCTGATCGTCGTGTCACCATCCAGGAGTTGTGTGATCCAATTTATTGTGGTCATAGTGCTATGGAAACATTAATTACGGATCTGGGCTACAGAAGAATTTGTTCAAAGTGGATCCCAAGAAACCTGAACAATGTAAAAAATGAATCGCAAAGCTCCTAAATTTTAAGATATAGCACAGCTATCAATAAAAGTTAGCATTTACATAAATTCCTCAGCTTGAAGCATCTTCTGTCGTAATGCAATAATTTTCTTTTTTTTTTATATTTGAAGTCTGTGTGCACTCAGTAGACAAAACATTAGAGATGGGGGGCGGGGGAGCAGTTGACATGGACATTCCCTAGATCCAAACACGAACGGCAGACAGCAGGGCTTCCAAACGGTGCATCGCAATCAACGAACATCGGTAAATGTGGTGATCTGAGCGACTTTGATCGTAGACTCATTGTCGGCGCTAGACAGATGGGTCATTCTATCGCCCAAGTAGTAATAACCTTAAGATTCCCGAGGGCAACCGTATCCATGAGTGTACCATTGACGGACGTATCAGCGCCCAGAGAGCTAGCGGTTGCCGACCACACGCAATCGATTACCGGGCTCGACGTAGACCCTCCAGGCTCGTACAGACCGACCGCCCGGCAAAGGCGGCGCAAATCACATGGAGGTAAAGTGTCGGAAGCCCAAACAGCGTCAGCGAGCAAACGGTACGATGCACGGGGTACGCCATGGGAAACGGAAGCCTACGCCCTACTCGTGTGCCACTGCTAAATGCTCGTCATCGGACATTACGGCTTGCCTGGTGTCGGGAACATCAAAACTGGACCTCTGCGGAGTGGCGCCGCGTCGTGTGGTCAGATGAATCCCGTTTTCCGATGTGACGGGAGGGTGCGGGCGTGTCGTCGACAGCATGAGGCCATGGTCCCGTCGTGATAGGTTGGTTCTATTCAAGACGGCGGACAATGTGCCACTTCACAGGGCCGCAACCACCTAGATATAGCTCGAGAACCACTCATTTAAGTTTGGAACCATCCACAAAGTCCACGGATTTAAACCCTGTGGAAGTTCCTCGGGAAGCCGCAGAGCGGGTCATCAGATTCATGCATGCTGGACCGACGTCTCGAGAGGAGTTGAGGACAATGCTGCAACAGACATGGCTGGCCAAAAACAACAACAATTAAGTTGGTAAAAATCATGCAATGCATTGATTATGATACGCTTTCCAACATACCACAAAAGAGTACTTAAGTTATTACCCAAGTTATGAGGATAAGGCTGCAGAATAATTCTCGCCCCTATGACCTGACCTTTGACCCCATTTCGATGATATTCAACAGAACCGGTAAAGTATACTTTCGGAACAACATGATAAAGTTTTGTCTCAATCGAAGCATTTTTACGTAAGTTATAACGCATAAGGGCGATGTAATGGATCCCGATCCTATATTCTGACCATTGACCCCATTTTTCCCATTTGCAATGGGGTTCGTCCCCAGGTAGTCCCCTACCACATACTAAAATTTTATTGAAATCGAACCATATTTACGCAATTTATGACGCATAAGGGCGATGGAATGAATCCCACTCCTATGTCGTAACCTTTGACCCTATTAACACCATTTTCAATAGGGTTCGTCCCCAGTGGTCTCCTACCACATACTAAAATTTCATCGAAATCGAACGATTTTTACGCCAGTTATCGTGCGGACAGACAAAGCTGGAGCATATACGCTTCTTCAACCTACGGTTGGAAAGCGTAAAAAAACAACTGGAATCTTATGGAGGGTGTCACGTCAATTCGTCGCGTGCGTCAATTCGTCGCCTGCGTCAATTCGTCGAGCGTCAATTCGTCGCGGACAAATTCGTCGACTACGTCAATTCGTCGCGTTTACAGATTTTGGTTACATACAAAACGAATGCAGGAAAACGTACGATTTCGAACGTCTTCCTCCCTGATCAAATTTATAAAGTTTGGACACTCAGACAGGATAGGAATATTACCCTTTTTCTTTGGTACTAAAAATATTAGACGGTAGACGGTTTTTTGGAACGGGGCAGGGCCCGGTTGGTCAGAGCACTCCATATACAAAATTTTCGTAAAATGTACAGTTTACAATTCAGAACCACCAAATCTGGTATACTATCTCGTGGTATTCTAACTTAGACTGTAGACGGTTTTGGGAAGCGGTTGGAGCCCGGGGGTCGGAGCCCTCCCCCCTACAAAATTGCCGTAAAATATAATTTTCAATTTAGAACCACTAAATTTGATGTCATGAAACTCTAACTTAGCGGAAGACCGTTTTTGGAACGGATCGGGGCCCGGGAAGTCAGCACCCCCCCCTCCCCGTACAAAATGATCGTAAAATCTACAGTTTTCAATTTAGAACCACCAAATTTGGTATACTATCTCATGGTATCCTAACTTAGACTGTAGACGGTTTAGGAAAGGGGTCGGAGCTCGGGGTTCAAAGCCCGGAGGGTTAAAGCCCCCCCCCCCCGTACAAAATTTTCGTAAAATCTAGAATTTTCAATATAGAACCACCAAATTTGGTATACTATCTCATGGTACTCTAACTTAGACGGTAGACAGTTTTTGGAACGGGTCGGGCACGGGGTCAGAGCCCCTCCCCCCATAAAAAATTTCGTAAAAACTACAGTTTTCAATTTAGAACCACCAAATTTCGTATACTATCTCACGAAACTCTAACTTAGACTGTAGACGGTTTTTGGAAGCGGTTGGAGCCAGGGGGGTCTGAGCCACACACACCCCCATTCAAAATTTTCAAAAATCTACAGTTTACAATTTAGAACCACCAAATTTGGCATCATGAAACTCTAACTTAGACGGGAGACGGTTTTTGGAACGGGTCGTGGCGCGGTGGGTCAGACCCCCCCCCGTACAAAATTTTCGTAAAATATACCGTTTTCAATTTAGAACCACCAAATTTGGTATACTATCTCATGGTACTCTAACTTAGACGGTAGACGGTTTTTGGAACGGATCAAGGCCCGGGGGTAAGAGCCCCCCCACACATACAATTTTTTTTAAATCTATATTTTTCAATTCAGAACCACCAAATTTGGTGTCATGAAATTCTAACTTAGCAGGAGACGGTTTTTGGAACGGGTCGGGGCCCGTGGGGTCAGAGACCCCCCCCGTACAAAATTTTTGTAAAATCTACAGTTTTCAATTTAGAACCACCAAATTTGGTACACTATCTCATGGTACTCTAACTTAGACGGTAGACGGTTTTTGGAACGGGTCGGTGCCCGGGGGTTTATAGCCCCCCACCCCTACAAAATTTTCGTAAAATCTACAGTTTTCAATATAGAACCACCAAATTTGGTATACTATCTCATGGTACTCTAACTTAGACGGTAGACGGTTTTTGGAACGGATCAAGGCCCGGGGGTAAGAGCCCCCCACACATACAATTTTTTTTTAAATCTATATTTTTCAATTCAGAACCACCAAATTTGGTGTCATGAAATTCTAACTTAGCAGGAGACGGTTTTTGGAACGGGTCGGGGCCCGTGGGGTCAGAGACCCCCCCGTACAAAATTTTTGTAAAATCTACAGTTTTCAATTTAGAACCACCAAATTTGGTACACTATCTCATTGTACTCTAACTTAGACGGTAGACGGTTTTTGGAACGGGTCGGTGCCCGGGGGTTTATAGCCCCCCCCCTACAAAATTTTCGTAAAATCTACAGTTTTCAATATAGAACCACCAAATTTGGTATACTATCTCATGGTACTCTAACTTAGACGGTAGACGGTTTTTGAAACGGGTCGGGCACGGAGTAAGAGCCCCCCCCATAAAATATTTTCGTAAAAACTACAGTTTTCAGTTTGGAACCACCAAATTTGGTATACTATCTATTGGTGGTCTAACTTAGACCGCAGACGGTTTTTGAACGGGACGGGCACGGGGTCAGAACCCACCTCATAAAAAATTTCGTAAAATCTACAGTTTTCAATTTAGAACCACCAAATTCGGTATACTATCTCATGGTACTCTAACTTAAACGGTAGACGGTTTTTTGGAACGGGTCAAGGCCTGGGGGGTAAGTGCCCCCCACATACAAAATTCTTCTTGACAAGTGGTCAGAAGCCAGCCTCTAGATCACTCCGCCGCCGTAAAGGCACACGTTGAAATGTATTTTTCATACGAACCCAAACGCTCTTATGGACATACTAGATTGAACTGGACGCAAATAAATCATTAATATAATTTGTACTAGCAGGGATACCATTTATCTGCCAGGAACATATTACTATTTGTGGAATCACCAAGTTCAGAGGGTGAAAGTTAATGAATGAAAAAGATATTCCTGCAATTTTCCAGTACACTTATTTTAAATTTTTTGATTTAGTTAATTTAATTTTGCGAAACAAAAAAGAAAGAAAAAGGAATGGGAATACTTACCTTCTAGGAGACATCTATAGAACTGCCGTACATCTGGCATGTGCTTCCCTGAATCCCGCAACACAGAAATGCAATGTACCTATATGATGTCGATTGCGTACGACTTCACATTGGCATTGATCATCTTTTTCTTACCGTTTTGAATTTTGAATATCTGGAACTCTCTATTTACATTACATTATATTTCTTCCTGATAAGCCGTTCGTTGGTAGTGAAAGCTAAACTACATTGATTTGTGTTTTTAATACACCATTAAACGCATATTTTTGCACTTTATTGTTATCTATAGTCTCTAACTTAGACCGTAGGTTGGCTAGTTGGTTGGTTGATGGTTTATGGTGCAAGGCCCTCAAAGGGCCAAAGAGCGCCTTAGAACGTAAATAGGGTATTCTTAAGAGTAAAAAACGGAATTTTTTACGAAAATTTTGCATGGGGCTTCCTTGACCCGGGCCCCGACCCCTTCCAAAAACCGTCTACCGTCTAAGTTAGATAACCATGAGATAGTATACAAAATTTGGTTGTTCTAAATTGAAAACTGTAGATTTTACGAAATTTTTATAAGGAGGGGGGGGCTCTCACCCCCCGGGTTCCAACCCCTTCCAAAACCGTCTAGCGTCTAAGTCAGAGTTTCATGATACCAGATTTGATGGTTCTGTCTAAATTGAAAACTAGATTTTGCGATTTTTTTATGAAGGGGGCCGTTATCCCCCGGGCTGCAACCCCTTCCAAAAATCGTCTAGCGTCTAAGTTAGAGTACCATGAGATAGTATACCAATTGGTGGTTCTAAATTGAATACTGTAGATTTTACGGCATTCTTTGTGACGGGTGGGCTCTTACAATCCGGGCACCAACCCCTTCCAAAAACCGTCTAGCGTCTAAGTTAGAGTACCATGAGATAGTATACCAGATTTGGTGGTTCTGAATTGAAAACTGTAGTTTTTAAGAAAATTTTGTATGTGGGGGTCCTGACCCCCGTGCCTTGACCCGTTCCAAAAACGGTCTGCCGTCTAAATTAGAGTACCATGAGATAGTATACCAAGTTTGGTGGTTCTAAATGAAAACTGTAGATTTTACGAAAAAAAGTTATTAGGTAGGGTCTGACCCTCCGGGCTCCAACCCGTTCCCAAAACCGTCTAGCGTCTAAGTTAGAGTACCATGAGATAGTATACCAGATTAGGTGGTTCTGAATTGAATACTGTAGTTTTTAAGAAAAAATTTATGTGGGGGGCTCTGACCCCCAGGCCTTGACCCGTTCCAAAAGCAGTCTACTGTCTAAGTTAGAGTACCATGAGATAGTATACCAAATTTGATGGTTCTGAAATGTAAATTAGATTTCACGAAAATTTTGTATGTATGTGGGGGTAGGGGTGGGGGGCTCCGACCCCCGGGCCTTAACCCGTTCCAAAAACCGACAACCGACTAAGTTAGGGTACCATGAGATAGGATATCTGATTTGGTGGTTCTGAATTGAAAACTGAAGATTTCACAAAAATTTTGTATATGGGGGGCTCTGACCAACCGGGCCCTGCCTCGTTCCAAGAACCGTCTACCGTCTAATATTTTTAGTGCCAAAGAAAAAGGGTAATATTCCTATCCTGTCTGAGTGCCCAAACTTTATAAATTTGATCAGGGAGGAAGACGTTCGAAATCGTACGTTTTCCTGCATTCGTTTTGTATGTAACCAAAATCTGTAAACGCGACGAATTGACGTAGTCGACGAATTGAGATAGTCGACGAATTTGTCCGCGACGAATTGACGCTCGTCGAATCGTCGTGGTCGACGAATTGACGCGCGACGAACTGTCGCAGTCGACGAATTGACGCGAGACGAATTGACGCAGGCGACGAATCGTCGCAGTCGACGAATCGTCGCAGTCGACGAATTGACGCACGCGACGAATTGATGTATAACCCTTATGGAGTCGGTGTCTCGGAGTATTCGTGCCAGAAGAGGACCACCACGCAATTAGGGAGGTTTCTCTAATGTTTTATCTATTAAGGCATATACAGTCGAATGTTTCTTTTTCTTTCTTTTTCACCCTTTCCAACCGTAGGTTGAAGAAACGTTTATGCTCCAGCTTTGTCCGTCTGTCTGTCCGTCCGTCTATCTGCCCGTTCGCACGGTAACTCACGTAAAAAAAGCTCGATTTTGATGAAATTTTAGTGTGCGGTAAGGGACCAACTGTTGACGAACCCCATTAAAAATGGACGAAATGGGATCAAAAGGTCAGGACATAGGAGTGTGATCCATTTCACTGCCGTTATGCGTCATAACTTGCGTAACAATGGTTCGATTTCGATGAAATTTTAGTACGTGCTAAGGGACCACCTGGGGACGCATTCTATTGAAAATGGGCGAAATGGGGTCAAAAGTCAGGACATAGGAGCGGGATCCATTGCCTTTATCCATCATAACTTGCGTAAAAATAGTTCGATTTCGATGAAATATTATTATGTGGCAGAGGACCATCTAGGGATGAACCCAATTGGAAATGGAAGAAATGAGGTCAAAGGTCACGACATGGGAGCGGGATTAATTTTATTGCCCTTATGCGCCATGACTTGTGTAAAAATGCTTCGATTTCCATGAAATCTTAGTACGTGGTAGGGAACCATCTGGCGACGAAGCCTATTGAAAATGGGCGAAATGGGGTGAAATGCCACGACACAGAAGCGGGATCCATTCCATTTCCCTTATGCGTCATAACTTATGTAAAAATTATTCTATTGCAACAAAACTTTAGTCTGTTGTTCCGGAGGTACACTGAACCGGTTCTGTTGAATATCATCGAAATGGCGTCAAAGGTCAGGACACAGGAGCCAGATTTATTCCACAGCCATTATACTCATAACTTGACTAAAGATGCTTCTATTGCGACAAAACCTGTTGCGGAGGTATACTGAACCAATTCTTTTTAATATCAGCGAAATGGGGTCAAAGGTCAGGACACAGGAGCGAGATTTATTCCACAGCCATTATCCTCATAACGTAAGTAATAACTTGAGTAATGATTTCTGGTATGTTGGAAAGCGTATCATAATCAACGCATTGTATGAATTTACTAACTTGTTTTTTTTTTGTTTTTTTTTACGCTTTCCAACCGTAGGTTGAAGAAACGTTTATGTTCCAGCTTTGTTCGTCTGTCTGTCCGTCTGTCTGTCGGTCCGTCAGCCCGTCCGCACGATAACTCACGTAAAAAAGTTCGATTTTGAAGAAATTTTAGTGTGCGGTAGGGGACCGCCTGGGGACGAACCCAATTGAAAGTGGACGAAATGGGATCAAAGGTCAGGACATAGGAGCGTGATCCATTCCATTGCCGTTATGCGTCATAACTTGCGTAAAAATGGTTCGATTTCGATAAAATTTTAGTGTGTGATAAGGGACCACCTGGGAACGCATCCTATTGAAAATTGGCGAAATGGGGGCAAAGGTCAGGACATAAGAGCAGGATCCATTCCATTACTCTTATGCATCATAACTTAAGTAAAAATACTTCGATTGCGACAAAACTTTATCATTTTGTTCCGGAGATATACTGAACCGGTTTTGTTTAATATCATTGAAATGTGGTCAAAGGTCAGGACACAGGAGCGAGATTTATTTCATAGCCATCATCCTCGTAACTTAACTAAAAATGCTTCTATTGCGACAAAACTTTAGTATGTTGTTCCGGAGGTAAACTGCACCAATTCTGTTAAATATCATCAAAATGGGATCATAGGTCAGGGCACAGGAGCAAGATTTATTCCACAGCCATTATCCTCATAACTTGAGTAATGCTTTCTGGTATATTGGAAAGCGTATCATAATCAATGAATTGCATGATTTTACTAACTTGTTTCTTCTTTCTCTTGCTTAAAGGATACGTTTAACATCAGTCCTTGCAACCAGAAAGCGTATGTACATTTTCATTTTTGTCTGCTACGAAGTATGCAGATATGCTGCTGAATCATTTCAACATGCACAAGATTTGTGAAAATATCGATGTTAACTGTTTTAGTAGCCAATGTTTAGTACTTAGTGGTTTGCTTTATTAACGGAAATATTTAAATGTCAGAGATAAAAAAAACAAAGCAGCACAAAACTAATTACCGTGTGTCTTTTGAAAAAGAGATTTCTGATATTAACTACAAATATTTCAATTCTCCATTTTTCGAAGTTTAACCCCAATTTTAATAGTAGATCTGCAGCCTAAATATTTTACTATGCAAATTTTCAGCCTTCGAAAACTTTGCTTTCATCCAACACCCGCCTCTAAATTTTTTCAACGTCCCACCTCCCAAACTTTTCCAGCACCCATCGAATTTGAAATTCCCGAATAAACCCCTGCATGTGCGATTATGGAAGCTGTTGAAGCCCTGAAGAAAGACTCTTAAAAAAATTAGAAAAAGGATGTGTAAATTCTCATGGACCAAAATTTAAATATGATATAATCAGTGAACAGAATTTCTCCCAGTTTGTTGAGAAAAAAATTCGCACAATTTCATCCATACTTCTGGCAGTGTCACTAGGGATCCATCAGCTGAAAAAAAATGCTATTGAACTTTTACACGCGTTAAAAATGCTAGCCAAAGTTAAGTGCAATTTGCATATACATCAATTGGCATGCAAATTGTTATCGATATGAAAATGTTTCTTAATATTTGTACTCTAAGATTTAGTTAAGATGAAACTAAAGTTTATGCTTCACTGTAGCCCACTTTGAAGAAGAGCATTAAAACTAATACAACATGTGTACAAAATCTATATTAATGAAATTACCTTGCCTGTCTGTCTGTCGGCCGACTACAGAGGAAACTACTAAACATAGACTTGAAATTTGTTATGCACACAAAGCTTAAGGGGACATGATGCACCTCGGAGCCTGATTTTTGAATGCCAATTTACTGATTTTTAATTAATTAATTAGTTTTTAAAACATTTAAAGATTAATAAAAATTTGGAAGATGTGAATCCGTTTATTGGTGTAAATATGACATGAATGATAAGTCAGATAATATCCAAAAATTTGAAAATTTCGTCTTCTACGAGCGGGAATCCGCGTCTCCCGGAGAGCGCCCTAGTATGCTAAATATCTTCCAAATTTGTATTGTACAATGATGTAATCTCGTATTTCATTCATTTAAAGATTGCTGAAATTTAATCGTTCGGCATGCTGCCCCATAAAGTGACGCAACAATAGCGTATCATAATCAATTGTTGCTCAAAAATATATTTTACTAAATTATTACCGAAAGTTATTTCATCACATTTTACATAAACGTACTGATATCTCATTGCAAGATATCTCATTGGGATGTAAGGTCAGGTGATGCGTAACATCACAGCCTCTCCTTGACAAATGTCAACCCCGCCTTCTCGTGGTGCATCCTGTTCCCACTAAAGGGGCTCTGACGACCGCCAATAGCGGTATAACTATACCATCGGGATCAGAGGAAATGCTATCCCACACTCACCAACCCGCTTGGCCAGCGTGGTGAGTTATAGCCAAACACCTCCAAAATGACTCTACAACTTAAATCTTGGCCCTCAGTCTCCGGCAGCTGGAATGTACCTGGCCAAGGCAGCGGCCAGTGCGACATGAAGGCAGAGGGTGCTAAGAATCCCCGGAGGACCGGACTAGGCTGCCATCTGATGCTGACCTTGGCTACGCATAATGGACGCTCCCTATCTTCTGATTCAAGGCTTCTTGAATTGGAAGAGGAACTACAAAGGATCAAGTGGGACATCGTCGGGCTAAGTGAGGTAAGGAGAAAAGGAGAAGATCTCATTGAACTGAAAAGTGGTCATCTCTTCTATTATCGTGGGACAGAACTCGTGGTGTTGGATTTATAATAAACAAGAAACTGAAGGATAAAGTGGTAGAAGTTGAAAGTTCCTCTGACAGAGCTGCACGACTCGTTATCCAACTCTCGAGAAGATACCAGGCTCAGATTATTCAAACTTATGCACCCACCACAAGTCATCCTGAAGAAGAAATTGAAGAATTTTATGAGGAAATTCGTCATCTAAATAATAAAGGTAAGCAGCACTTGAAGATAATTATGGGAGATTTCAATGCAAAAATAGGGCACCGGCAACAGAATGAAACTTCAGTAGGTAAATTCGGTCACGGCAACAGAAACCAGCGTGGAAATACTCTCGTTGAGTTTGCAGAGGCAGAAGGATTTTTCATCTTGAACTCCTTTTTCTAGAAAAAGCCACACAGGAAATGGACATGGAGACATCCAATTGGGACGACAAGTGAAATTGATTTTATTATGTGTAACAAAAAATTCGTCATCGAAGACTGCAGTGTGCTGAACAAGTTCAACACAGGTAGTGACCATAGATTGGTGAGATGTAAGATGCACCTCAACACTAAACTGGAACGTGGCAAGCTCATAAGACAAACAAAATGTATTGACATAACCAACCTTAAAAAACACCATAATACTTTCAAGTTGGAACTGAAGAACAGATTCTCTGCTTTAGAAGGCCTAACATCGGAAGAAGTGGATATTTCGGAAGTTAACAGAAAAGTAACCAAAGCTCTTATGGAAACAGCAACAAAATTAGCTGGGTCTAAGAACAAGTTGCATGTGAACAAATTATCAGGAAAAACCAAAATGTTGATGCAAAAAAGAAGAGAGATGAGGACAACTAAAGAAGATGTGACTTCCAAAGTGGAATATATAGAGCTATGCAAGACAGCACGAAAAAGTATCACTGAAGACGTAAGGAAATTCAACTGTGAGCTAGTGAGGAAAGCAATTGAAATCAACCAAAGCCTTAAAATAGCAAAGGGACATCTCACTAAGGGAAGAAAACAGATTATGGCTCTGAGAAAAGAAGATGGTTCTATAACAAGAAATAGAGGCGAAATTTTGACAAGAGTGAAAGATTTCTACTCCAAATTATATGAAAGGGATGATACATGTACTCCAGACATCATGAAAGGTACCAGAGTTCTTCCAGTCCTCCCAGCAGAAGTTGCTCATGCAATGAAGAACATGAAGCGGGGGAAAGCTCCAGGAGAAGATGGAATTACTGTAGACATCATACAAGAAGCAAGTGGAGAAATTGAAACAGTACTCGCCTAAATTTTCACTCGATGCCTTAATGAAGGGAAGATTCCTGAGGATTGGAACAATGCTACAATGATCCTGCTACATAAAAAAGGTGACATTGAGGATCTCAGGAACTACAGACCTATCAGCATCCTATCAGTGGTTTATAAAGTCTTCACTAAAGTTCTTTCACACCGCTTGAAGGTAACACTGGACATGGCTCAACCGAGAGAACAAGCTGGATTCAGGAGTGGCTACAGCACAATAGATCATATCCACGTACGTATGTTTATCTTGGACAGCAGATATCAAGTGAGGGTCACATTGGTGAAGAAATTAATCGGCGTACAAAACTTGCCTGGAGAGCTTTTGGAAGAAACAGCATAATTTTCAAGAGCAATATGCCATTATGTCTTAAAAGAAAAGTGTTTGATCAATGCATCCTTCCAGTGCTTACGTATGGTGCAGAGACGTGGACCGTAACTAAAAGAGACATACAAAGGCTGCAGGCAACTCAAAGAGGCATGGAGAGGTGCATGCTTGGTATAACCAGGAGAGATAAGAAGAGGAACTCGTGGATCCGAAAAATGACGAGAGTGGAAGACATCATGATCAGAGTTAAATCCCTGAAATGGCAATGGGCTGGACATACTGCCAGAAGGACAGACCATAGATGGACAGCCGAAATTTTAGATTGGATTCCAAGGGACAGGAAAAGACCCAGAAAAAGACCACATGGGAGATGGGTGGATGAAATTCGAAAATATGCGGTGACATGGAGGAGACTGGCACAAGACAGACCGTTGTGGAGGAAACTTGGGGAGACCTTCGTCCAGCAGTGGATTGATAATGGTTGACAATGATGATGATGATGATGATGGTCTCATTGCAATCTGCCTAAATTACGGGAACCTGATGTTAAGTGTGATAAAAGCGATCGCAAAAATGCGTTTTTTTTAATGGTGTAAAAACGTATATGTGCCAAACATTCACAGATTTACAACGGCTTTATCGAGGCAGACCAGTAGCATGAACCTATGCAGAAGAACATCCATACGGCGCAATAGAAGCGACGACATTAATAGGTTTCCCCGAATTTTTTCGGATGCACTTCCGAAGTTGCAGGAGGGTTAGTTGACGTTTTAGACCGCGGCTCTCGCACACTTTAAGAAATTCCAATCTATTTCTGCTGGAAAATTTTAACTGGGTTGCTTCAATCATTGCTTCAAATTTGATATAACGCGGGTGACGAATTTGATTTCCCTGTTTCCTGTAGGGCTTTACAGAAGTAAGTTAGTAAAATCATGCAATGCATTGAATATGATACGCTTTCCAATATACTAGAAATCATTACTCAAGCTATTACTCAAGTTATGAAGAAAATGGCTGTGGAATTAATCTCACCCCTGTGCCCTGACCTTTGATCCATTTGGATGATATTCAACAGAACTGGTTCAGTATATCTCCGAAATAACATGATAAAGTTTTGTCGCAGTCGAAGCAATTTTACGTAAGTTATAATGCATAAGCGCTATGGAATAGATCCCGCTCCTGTGTCCTAACCTTTCACCCCATTTCGCCCATTTTCAAAAGGATTCGTTCCCAAGAAGGTCCCTACAACATACCAGCATTTCATCCGAATCGAAACATTTTTACGTAAGTTATGACTCATAATGGCGATGGAAGTGATTCCGCTCCTATGTCCTGATCTTTGACCCCCATTTCGCCAATTTTCAATAGGGTTTGTCCCCAGTTGGTGTCCTACCACATAATAAAATTTAATCGAAATCGAACCTTTTTTACGTTAGTTATGACGCATAAGAGCAGTGGAATGGATCCCGCTCTTATGTCCTGACCTTTGTCCCGATTTCGTTCACTTTTAATTAGGGTTCCTTCCCAGGTGTTCCCCTACCACATACTAAAATTTCGTCGAAATCGAACGATTTTTACGCAAGTTTTCGTGCGGACGAACATACGCACACAATGCGTGACGTAATGAGGCAGATGGGAATCGCGACCATCTGCTAGCAAGTTGTGACGTCATAAAACTTTAATGGGATCCACGAACAACACGTGACGTAATGAGATTGATGGCGTGACCGCGCGCCAACATCTAATGGGACGACGCCGTGACACCACACTACAAACTTGGTAATTCGGGGTGGTTATTTAACCCACTAAACAAATTTTCTGAAAGTCGAGATCAAGCTCGATTTCTAGTACCAGAAAACGGTAGGTTAACGACTTTCATCAAAATCCTCAGAGTCGTTTTCAAAATAAAATTTACATACATACAAGAATTGCTCCTTTAAGGTGAACGTCAAGCAATTTTGCTTCCTGTACTTCGAATGGAAAATTTTCTGTACACATTTTCTTCCCAATTAATGCGTTCCCAAGGATGAAAATTTGAACAGCGATTAACATATCTTCATTTTATAACTTGGATTACTTAATATTTTCTAAAACATAACCATAATTATGCAATCCAACATTTTTTGTCTGCTGACGTCATGAAGGTCGCGCCATCTTTTTTCTGGACAATTAATGCGTTCAGAAGGATGAAAATTTGAACATCGATTAACATTTCTTCATTTTATAACTTGGAATACTTAATATTTTCTAAAACATAACCATAATTATGAAATCCAACATTTTTTTGTCTGCTGACGTCATGAAAATACAGGTCGCGCCATCTTTTTTCTGGGCAATTAATGCGTTCACAAGGATGAAAATTTGAGCATCGAACAAAATGGCTTCATTTTATAACTTGGAATACTTAATATTTTCTAAAACATAACCATAATTATGCAATCCAACATTTGTTTGTCTACTGACGTCATCAAAGTACAGGTCGCGCCATCCTTTTTCTGGTTTCAACACCACCAAAGGAAAAGTTATTGATTTTTAATGTAATTATGGTTACGTTTTAGAAAATATTAAGTATTCCAAGTTGTAATAAAGTTATTTTAATCGATGTTCAAATTTTCATCCTTGGAAAGACATTAATTGTGAAGGAAATGTGTACAAACGTTTTTCCATTGGAAATATAGGAAGCAAAATTACTTGACGTCCACCTTAATATGTAATATGGGATAAGAGCGATGGAAAGGATCGCATTCCTATCTCCTGACCTTTGACCCCATTTCGTCCACATTCAATAGGGTTCGTCCCCAGGTGGTCCCCTACCACATACTGAAATTTCATCGAAATCGAACGATTTTTACGCACTTATGACGCATAAGGATAATGGAATGCATCCCGCTCTTATGTCCTAACCTTTGACCCCACTTCACCCATTTTGAATAAGATTCGTCCCCAGGCGGTCTTCTACCACATACTAAAATTTCATTGAAATTGAACCATATTTACGCAAGTTATGACGCACAAGGGCAATGGAAGGATCCCCGTTCCTACGTCGTGACCTTTGACCCCATTTGTCCCATTTTCAATAGAGTTCGTCCCCAGGTGGTCCCCTACCACATACTAAAATTTCATCGAAATCGAACCATTTTTACGCCAGTTATCGTGCGGACAGACGTACGGACGGACAAAGCTGGAGCATATACGCTTCTTCAACCTACGGTTGGAAAGCGTAAAAAAGAGCTAGTCCGTCCCTTTGAGAGACTGAATGCCAACCCGTGTCTGAAAGGGTGGGTGATAAACGGGTTAGCCACTTGCTTCTACGTCATGGCGCTGGCCTGCTCCCCGAGCTTCGTTTGTCAACATTCCTACAAGACCCGAATTTCCTTTGTTATGGTTTTGGACGCCCCCCCCCCCCTCTTTTTTTATTTATATATATATATATATATACAGGATGTTTCAAAACTAATGGAACAAACTTTAAGTGGTAATAGAACAAAACGAAACAAGCCTTTTTCGTCATAGAATGCCTGGTCACAAGTTACGCGGCTAGGCGCTGGAGGGTGCTTTCAGTTTCCTCACACACGCCGTCTTTCGCAACGTAAAGACCCATATCTTTTACCGAAACGTCTGGATGGGAGAACGTACCTTGTTTTCCTTTAATAAGTCTTGCCTGAATTGATCCAGCATGTACCTGTAGCCGTCCGCCGTAAAATGTAGTTCCAGCATGACGGAGCGCCAGCTCATTTCAGCTCTGAGGTGCGTGATTACTTGAACGCCACATTTCCAGGCCAATGGATTGGCCGAGGTGGACCCATCGCTTGGCCCCTCGTGATCATCAGATCTGTCCCCTCTGGATTTCTTTTTATGGGGACATCTTAAGTCCGTAATGTACGACACTCCCATTGATTCCAATGAGGAACTAGTCGCCAGACTTTCAGTCGCTGCTGCAGATTTAGGTATTTTCCACAACATACGGGCATCTTATACGTCGACGATGCGAAGCGTGTATCAGGAGTGGCTGTCGTCTTTTTGAGCAGCTTTTGTAAATGTAATTAATTTCAGTATTTACTTATTAATGTTTGCAAATTTGATGTAATTTTGTGATGTCACGTTTTGTTTTTTATTTTGTCTGCAATAAAGATTTGTTTTGATTTGTTGAGCCATTCCTGTCTTTGCGTTGCGAAAGACGGCGTGTGTGGGGAAACGGAAAGCGCCTTCGTAAGTTGCGACCCTGCATTCTGTGACGAAAAGTGCTTGTTTCGGTGTGTTCCATTACCCCTTAAAGTCTGTTCCATTAGTTTTGAAACTCCCTAGATAGATAGATAATAGTATTTGTTCCATGTTGTGTTTTATTTAAGTTGCACACTCAGTATTGATTTATATTTTCGTTTTTCTTTTTTTTTTTTTTTTTTTTAACAAAATACTGTCATGTGCCGATGCAACGTGCTGAAATACGCATAAAGACAGGTCATAAATACACGAAAGAACGGGTCATTGTTTTCCACGTCCTTTCGTGTTTATAAGAAGGATCTTTATCGTGATCCGATAAAGATTCCTTCTTAGGAACTATTTCTAAAAACTGCCCCGAAACTAATACTATTCAAGACAATTCGGTAAGACTAATATCTATTGGCTATTTGACAGTATCATCAGGTTCTTGGGATAATGTTGTGAAACAGTTTGAACAGATTTTCTGCGCAGTTCACGACAGAACATTCAAAAAACAGGAAAGGTGATTCGGGAACTTATAAATGAGCTAGAAAACAGCTTTCCATCTTTCAACCAAGATGCTATACGTCTGTTTTTGAAGAGTGTGTGCATTTGTTCAAATTCGTTCTCTGAACAAAAAATCACTATTAGTGCCCTGCAGGACAGCTCTGCAGAAAATGAAAAAATGGATTGACTCAAACGCAGTGAGAAAAAACATAAGGTTTTTTTTTTTTTTTTCCATTTGGGCTATGAAGAAAACAGTTTCAAAAACTGGAAAATGTTTTCTTCATCGTATAAAACGTGTACAATGAAGAAAACATTTTCCTGTTTGTGCAATAAGGAACATTTCTTCATTTCATGAAGTAAATTTTGTTCATCACTTTTTAAACGTAGTGAACTTCAGAAATCATGATGGATGTAAAATGTAAGTAAATAATTTTTATTTCATACACTAACAGTGGGTTTGAACTACTTTTGCTGAGTTTGAAGAACTCAGTAACTTTCCGTGTCTTAAAAGTTTTGAACAATAAATGTTTGTGACAGAGAGAAAAAGGTTTTAAACCACTAATCTTTTCTAGGGAATCACTAAAAAAAAAGAAAAAAAGGAAGTGTATGCTTCCTCCGCAGTTACCGACAGGTTTGTTTACGTTTCAGACCACGTTTTTCCGTGTGTTACTACTCTCTATAAATAATTCCAAGTTATTTCGACGGGAAGATTTTGACTAGGTCTCTTTAATCATTGTTACGAATTTGACATAACGCGCAAGATTTAGAATTTGAAATTTGATATTGTTTACCGTGTTAAACTTCCAAAATGTCGCTTGTATCTTTCCGCCGCAGTTTTCGGCGGGTTTGCTTACGTTTTACGCTGAGGCTCTCTATGTGTCACTGTGCGCTATGAATACTTCTACTATTTAAAAAACAGCAGTTCCGCGACTTTTTAGAGAGGAAAAATATAACAATGAAATGTAAATTAAACCTATAAATGAAATGAGAGGAAAATGTGAATTTTCTGTCTTTTCATTTTTTCAAAGCTTAATATTGCTACTCCTCCGTTCGTGTATTCTCAAACATCATCGTAACGTTTTATTTATTTTATCGCGATGAAATCTGAACCCCCTGCATCTTTAATGGAACAAGACTGACAATCAAGAAGCTCATGTCAAATGTCATCGGAGCTACTATCATCACTGGATATACTGCAGGAGACCAGGATTTCATTCCGCACATTCCGATCGTCCCACCTGACCTTCTATTTTAGTTTAAACGCCTACAGTTCCCTGTTCTCCAGTTTTGCCATGAATATCAAAAGGACATGTTCAATCGTTAAAAATTGTTGGACTCAGTTGCAAAATTCACGATTTTCCCATGGCGAGATATACATATAGTGCGTCGCATAAATTTAGAGACAGAACAAATTATCCAATAAAAAAGAAACAACAACGAGCTGAAATGTACACCTCATATTTATAGCAAAAATAGCATAGGACACGCAGCTGCACAATAGTTTGACTGAAACATAACAATTCCAACGCCAAGTACCATAAAAAAACAGAAATACGTTGTCTCAAAAATATAAAGACTTGCTAGTTATGAGCACCTCCGGTAGGAATAGTGGAGCCGTTGTTCCGAATAGCACTGAAAACCCTATTGAGCATGCTGTCCACCAAGTGATGTAAGTGTTCTGGACGGAGTGCGTACCAGCTTCGTTGAATCTGCTCTTTCAATGCCACCACACTTGAGAACTGCCGTCCATTCGCATACACATCACGAGCAAGGATACCCCAGAGGTTCTCGATAGGGTTAAGATCTGGACTCAGTGCTGGCCAATCCATTACGGTCACATAATGAGTGCTAAACAAGCTTTTCGTTGATGCAGACCGATGGATAGAGGCATTGTCTTGCTGGAACAGATAATCAACACCCGCCTGAGTTTCTGCAAACGGTAGAAGGTGGCTCTGAGTATGTCCTGATACGTTTCGGAGTTTTGCCTGCCTTGCAGGAAAGCGATATCCGTTGCCCCATTGAACGCAAAAGCTCCCAAGACCATCACAGATCCCCTCCTTTCTGTCTGCTGAAGAAGGTGCGTGGTTCACGTCGTAAATCATGCCAATAGCAGTTCCAACCGTCAGGGCCGTCCAGGTTGAAATTTTTCTTATCGGAGAAAATAGTTATGATCCACTCGTCCGTTGGTTGGTTGGTTGTTGGATTTTATTGGCGCAAGGGCCAGGTTTGGCCAAAGAGCGCCAGACAAAGAACGATCAGCCACAGATTTTTAAAAACGTGGAAAATGATTAAGATCAGACAGGCTTGGTAAAAGTTGAAAAAGAGTATGAAGAAAGCAGTGAAGAAAAGGTAGTTAATGAAGTTTATTAAAAGTAATATATTTACTAATGGAAAAGGACGAACCGTCACTCTCCTCCCCCCACACTCCTCTGCAATGCTGGCAGAGGGCGGGGACGAACTGTCACTCTCCTCCCCCCATGTTCCTCTGCAATGCTGGTAGAGGCTGGGGACGAACTGTCACTCTCCTCCCCCCCCCCCCCGTGTTCTTCTATAATGTTGGGTGAGGGTGGGGACCTCGCTGAGGCCGAGACAGTTTGATGGACACCGCACACCTTTGCGGATTGAGGGCCGGGTCTTCCGCACGTGCAGGCTGTCTGCTGGGAACCGGAAGAGGCGGGCGTCTTCAAAAGAGAAGGCGAAGACGCAGCTGGTCGAATAAGCTGGAGCTCGGTGAAATCCACCTGTGTCGCTTGTTCAGCTGTAGATCGCTTGGCAAGTGCGGCGAGAGCTACAGGGCGCGGAACAAAAGGCTGCACGGGTTGTGGCTGAGACTGAACAACTGCGGCAAAAGTACGCTGTCGGTTGTTGGGAATACCCAACTTGGCCTTGGCAGCAGGGTACGAGAGGCCCTCCAGGGTCTTGAGGCGCTGGATCGCCTTCTCGTCGTTCCACTTCGAACAGGACCTGGCATAAGCAGCGTGGGAGTCACCACAGTTTACACAGCAGGGCTCTGAAGTGCATCCAGTCCCTTCGTGGTCGCGGGAACCACAATTGGCGCACCTCGCAACACTGTTACAGGACCGCTGGGAATGTCCATACCTCTGGCACTTAAAACAGCGTAGAGGATTTGGTATATAAGGACGAACTGCACATAACAAGTAACCAGCCTTTATTTCAGTAGGTACCTTCGGGCTGTTAAAAGTCAAAATAACATTTCGTGATTTGATCAGCGCGCCATCGCGCCTGGAAAGTCATGCGTCGGGCAGCTATGACACCCTGATCAGCAAGTTCACACACAAGTTCATCTTCATCGCAGACCAACAAGTCGGGCTCAGAAATGACTCCCTTGGAGGTGTTGAGATACGGATGTGCCGTCACTTGAACTGGAATATCCTGAAGTCTGGTCAACTGCAGAAGAGATTTGCTCTGAGAGAGAGTGCAAGTTTCCACAAGCAGGTCACCAGAGCGTAGCTTCTTCACTGACTTCAAAGAGCCAGCAACACCCGCAAGTGCCTTCGAGATGAAAAAAAGGAGACTTTGAGGAAAGTTTCAACATCTGGTCAGTAGAAGAAATGACGAGAAAAGTAGCTTGAGGTATCGAATCTGCAAGTGTAATGCGACGTTTCTGAGCTGACGGCTCAACACCTGGATCTAAAGATACGTCGCGGTGATGTCGTTTTTCAACGAAAGTTCTCTTCAGTGTGTTATGTGTGGGAGGTGGTTGAGGCAAATTTGGCCCCTGATCAATCACCATATCCTGTTGTTTTTTAAATTTTGAGGAGGGTTTATGTTTCCCCATGGGAGTAAGAAAAAATTCATCAGCAACGTACTCCGCCCACAATCGAGCCCAACAGGGGAGAACTGGAGGTCCGCAAGCCAAACACATGACGCAAGACACAGTTCTAGAGCTTAGTTGCAAATATAGTCCGTTGGCTGTGATCACACGCACTCGGCGGACACTTCGGCCTCCGGTACTGTCATGCCAACGCCTTTGGCATGATCCCACAGCCCCGGGCTCACCCTGCCGTGCAATACGACAAAAAGCCGCTAAAGCCCTGCACACAACTTGGTACAAGACTTCTGACCAGAGGTGGGTTAGGCTCTAGCCTCCCGTTTACAGCGAAGCCGGGGTCGAAGAGGAGTGTTGGTACACAGGAGGCACTTAACCGGTCTCCTGCGACCTCAGCCGCCAGACATCCCATTTCCGCCTCACGGGTCTCCGCACGCGGCAAACATGCAGGTAGGTCTAGCACCCAAACCAGCTAAAAGGAAAAAAAAAAGAAATCCAAAGAAGACAAATCCTGGCAGGGAACCTAAACGGAATCTCAGCAACCTACGAACTGAGCGGTTAATATAAATCAGTTAGTGGTGGAGGGTAACAAAACCACAAGACCGGGGTGTTAGTACATAACGTGGTAGCGATTAGGTAGAGAATACAACACGGGCAACTAGCCAGTGGAGAAAATAAATAAAAACGAAAAAGCGAGACACAAGACCAGCTCGGGAACGTGGGGCCGCGACTCCCCAACAGCTGGATGAACAGCCGTCCCTGCAAACACCAACAGCACCAAAATAAGAAAAAAACAAGCTGTGGCATGACATCAGATGTTGACCAGTCACAAGGTCAGCTCGGGCCGTGGGGCGCCGCTCCCCAAATAACTGGAAAACCAGTTATCCCCGTGCGGGGCCACTCGTCCGTCCAGTGCATGTGTCTGCTTGCCCGTAACAATCTAGCTTCCTTGTGGTGCCTCGTGAGGTGTGGCAGACGGCGCATTTTACGGAGCACAATGTTGCGACTTTTCTTGATTCGTCGATGAACTGTGTCCTTTGAGACCGTGACACCAACAGTCCGAGAAACTTGTCGTAGTGATAACTTTTTGGGATGAAACTAAACGCATGATGGCACGATCATCTCGTTTGGTTGTTATTCGAGGCCTTCCATGCCGTTTTCTGGCAGTTAACGCACCGCATTTCGATAAAGTCTTATAAATGACTGCCCTACTCCTCCCCATGGCTTTAAAAATTTTCGCTACAGGCAATTCATTTGCTCTCAGTCTTTAAATCTTCTGCACCTCCTCACCAGAAAGTTGACTGTTACGTGGCATTTCGGCAAATGAATGTCTGACGACAGGTCCGCTGTCTTTTGTACTCTGGACCGAATTACGGCCCATGCGCGTGCGTACAACATGCTAATTTGTACATCTCATTTGTATGTGGCTACTTTACTTAGTTGTCTTTATATTTATGAGACACCTAAAATTACACTATTTCACTTTGTGGTGTTCTTTTCACACAATCCGGTCATCTCGACGGATTGAAACGTTTGTTTTAGGGTTATGTCTAATTAGGTACCACTTCAGCTTCCTACCTATATTCGCATTGCGTTCACGGCGCAAAGTAGACTGTCTCTATATTTATGCGACACACCTTATCCTGGTTGTTTCCGTGTTGGTAAAAGTAAAAACTTCTTCTTCATCTTGGTTCTAAATTTTAAAAATGCCATCCCGCTGTCGCAGTGGTCTAAGCGATGGCTTCTGATCATTCGCCCAGGGAGAGGTCATTGTTCGAATCCCAGTTAAGGCATGGATGTTTGTTTTGTCTTTCGGCACTGGCTGTCAATGTTTTACTCTAAACTTAATACTACATTTTCCTTTGACAATAACCTGACGTCAAGTCAAAGAGTAATTACATAGTAAAGACTCAAGGGATAAGAGCTTGGGTGTAAAATGTTCATCAGACAATGTTTCGAACAATGTTAATGTAGTGAGTGATTGGAGAGCACTGTTTCGTAGAATGTGTGATTACATGAATGATTTGACGATTGTAAGCGCTGTGTATAATGATCTTTTTAAGCAATATTACAATTATAATATCTCAATTGTAAAGAGCAGAGCAGATTATTCTATTCGGATATATGATTGAACAATTCTTATATCGATTTGATTCAAAGCCCACAAGGTTCTGGCTTAAAGTGTGCGATTTGGATAACGTGCTGGCGAATAATAAACAATTGAATTCGTAAATAATCTTGTTTGTTTCTGAACCTTTGGCCATAATGTTGAAAATGCTGGATAAGATTTTCAGCTTTTACGATTGACAAGAAATCCGAGGTATCACAGTGACGCTATTTTACTACGGCAAGTAAAACCTTACGCGAGATAAGATGTGTAGTGTTTTACGGTGAAGCTAAAGTTAAAAGTAAACTAATAAGTAAAAGCCTTTGTGTTCTACAAGGAAGAAAGTATAACGAAATAAATTTCTCCGTCATTTCCGTCCACGCCAGGATTCGAACCCAGATTCCCTCATTCCGGAATAAGTCACTCTACCAATTGAGCTACGCGGACGTATGTTCTGACTGCCATCTGCCTTTATGTCGTGTGCGTCCTGCTGGCAGGCACGTCACAAAAGCTTAACCTTAAGATACTAGTTATAAACAAACCTTTATATTCAACCATTATTTTACAACCTATAAAAATAGCTCAGTCAGTCAGATGTGGAAACAAATTCTTGCGGAACACACACACACAGCAGGCTTTGTCAACTTTGAAACTCGAAACAGCCAAATTATTTTCAATGTTTGGGCCGATGTGATTGAGTGAATCAAATTTTTTCGCAGTGGGAATTATAAAATCAGAAATTGATCTCGTGTCCGTTGATAATAATCTGGAAGCTGAATTAGTTATGCAATTTCAATAATTCGACCAAAATTTCAGAAACTTGTCAAAGACAAAGATTGTCAACGATCACATTAATTTTTGGTCGGTTTTGCACACATTTATCAAAGCTGAAGAGGACAAACTGAAGAAAAGTAAACACAAATAAATGATTGAAACTTGTATTGTATATGAGTTAAATATAACAGATTTCTTAATTTTGAAAATGCGGCGAATTTTGCATTGAATTCACCACACTTGTGGCAAAAAAGAAAAAAAGAGTCGTCCACCGCGGGTTTACAATAAAACAATAGAAATAGGGTTATCCAAAATAATTATTAGTGTTAATTTGTGTCTTTTATTTGAGCAAAACTGAATTTTATGGAACATGGTTTTCACTTAGGAGAATGCCCTGTAGTTCAGTTTAGTTAAATTATCAAGTGATTCGTTTTCGCTTACAACAAACTATTTTTACTATAATTTGATTTATTAGCGCTTATTGTTCTGTTGTAATAGAATTATTATATTTCTGTAACTAAATCCCTTTCAAGAAATTTATTTTAATTATTTATTATTAATTAAATTTCAAAAATAATTTTTAATTACAGCAATTAAAATAAGTTGAACTTAATTATCACTCAATATATTTAAGCAGAAAATAACTGAATTTAATTACAAAATAAATCATCGTTTAACATCAGTTATCGTTGTTTAAATATGATAACAAATAATTTATCTATTTTGCTTTAATTACTTATTATTACATTTAAAAAACAAGGATTAACTTTTCACTTGAATTTTTCACTATTGAACGTAAATAATTAACAATGTGTTAAGTCACACAGTCATTACTTAAATAATTGGACTCGTAATTCAAATGAACAGACCAATAAAAAATGAAAGTGCAAAATAGGCAAATGAACAAACCATTCATTGCAGGAATATGGTCACCCTGACTCGTTTCTAAACATAAAAGGTTTAATACCAACAAAACATTTTTATTTACTTTTCCTTTTCTAAAAAACCGGCGCTTCCTTAAAAGTTAGTGTTTATTCTTCTCGTTTTCCCGAGTTTTCTTTTTTTTTTTTTTCCTTTCTCCCTGTTATATTCCCATGTCATACTGATATTATACTTCTTACAGGGAAATGCAAATTCGGAACTTTTGTCTTTTTTTATGTTGCGTACTGAAGAAACTTTGCCTTTAATATAAAGAACATCGAACTCTTTTGTATGCATTAATTTACGACTTTGCAAACGTTGTATTTCTTGTCTGAATACAATATATGACATAACTTCCGGTGATGTTCCATTTCGCGCTGGTCATGTTACAGGCACCGTGCATTTCGAATTACCAAGGGTTCTCTGTTAGTTCCAGTTTTACGTCCTTGCCGCGATCCAAATCCTTAAAGAATACAAGCTGCCTGCCTTTATAAAGACTACGCTTTATGCCGTGTTTGTTGAACACACTACTAAATTACCGTTTATCCGTCTCGGTTGTCGCTCTACTGCAAAGGAATATAATCCCCTGACGACGGGAAAGAAACCCAAACGATTTAAAGATTAGGTGAAAGTTGTTTGAGATATTTTTAATGTCAAAATATCTAGAGATTTATGGCAAATACAGCTTCGCTTTTTTTTCTCGACTTACGCTTAAATCTGAAAGAAAACTTAAGAAAAGAAGTAGCATAACATCTGACGTGAACTGTTTTCAATACACTAGTGACTTCGTTTACCTTATCCGAAAACGTGCGAGAACTTGAATGAATGTTGTATCCAGATAAAACTAAAACCCAATAAAATGAATTTAAACTAATTGTGGATAAGAGTGTGTTTAGTTGCCGTTTGGCGCTGCGTGTTGTGCATATATTGATCGTTAAGAGTTATACCAGTTAACGTTGTTTAGTGAAAAGTGTACTAATAATTTGATACGTTGTGAGTTCGACGATCAAGTGTTCTGTGCATTGAAGTATACTAATAAACAAATACCTGTTGACAACAATAAAGGATTAGCTGTAAGTAATTAATTCTTGAACTTTATTTGAGTGACTCCTGTTTCACTATAGGTGAAGTTTTGAGAATTGATTTATGTAGTGTTCAGTAAGTTAGCTACCCACAAACGCTACATAATTGGCGACAGAACAGGGACAATCATGTGGCGTTTGTGGCTAGCTGACTTACTGAAAACTACATAAATCAATTCCCAAAACTTCACCTACAGTGAAACAGGAATTACTCAAATTAAATTCAAGAAAAGTTACTTACCATTAATACAGACATTTGACGCGGTTAGTTACTTACAGCTAATCCTTTATTGCTATCAACAGGAATTTGATCATTAGTACTTCAACGCACAGAACACTTGATCATCGAACCCTCAACGTATCAAACTGTTAATACACTTTTCACTGAACACCGTTAACTGGTATAACTCTTAACGATCAATATATGCACAACACGGAGCCTCAAACGGCAATTAAACAATCTCGTACCTACAATTAGCGTTAAATTCCAGCATCAACACATCCACACAGCTTATACTGTATATCTCGTTCCGTTCTTATCTCAACAAGCATACGTCACTCTCACATACCTCAAGTGTTGCCAACCGTATTTGTGTGAGAGAAAAGATATCACGTTAAGGTTGATAGGTGTTAAAGAGAGCAAAGTCTAATTTACATGGAAAAAGGAAATAAAAATGTAAGTTAAATTAGAGTATACGTCACAGACATAAAAACAGAATAAAGAAAAGGAAGTCCTGAAGAAACTGAAAGCCAATAAACTGAATTTAAACTTCGTGTCCTGCCCGCTACCGTAATGGTAACATTTTCAATAGCTATCGCGCATACAAAAATTTCTTTTCCCAAATCATTTGCTATTTACTATTAAAAAAATGATACCAAAGGCAAGCGCAAGGAGCAGTAATCATTTAAGAAAAAAGATAATACAGAAAAACAGAATAAAAAAGGAAGTTCTGCTCAAAAGCAATTACATTACACAGCCCAACAACAACAGCAACAACAAAAAATCTGGTGCCTCGGAAGTTAGACCTATTCTTGGGCATATTTGGGGCGCTGATTCCAAAAATGGCATCGGTTTGCCCTGTCAGCTCTAGTTTTGGAGATAGGGCACACTATATGCTGATGTGCGGAAATATTTTTATTTTATGAGTGTAAAGCCAGTGTCTGTTAGTCTAATTGAGAGTTTGTGAGCGACTATACAACCAGATCATCTAATGTGATCTAATTTTGTTTGCAGATTGAGTAGACGCCATGGCTTCCCCACGAAGAAGTTGCTTGAATTATCCAGATGTCTTTTGCTACATTTGTGGCGAGTACACCCTTAAAGAAAGTAGAAAACCTATTTCTGATTTTGTGAAGAGGACATATCTTGGTTATTTTGGTGTTCAGCTTGGAGACCAAGATAAGTCGTGGGCTCCCCATATTGTATGCAAAACTTGCAGGGAGCATTTACGGTAGTGGACAAATGGAAAAAGGTGCTCTCTGAAATTTGGAATACCAATGGTGTGGAGAGAACCTAAACACCACCATGATGCCTTATTTTTGTTTTGTCAACATCAAGGGCATCAATCGAAACAATAGAAGCAATTGGACATATCCTGACCTCGATTCAGCAAGATGACTGCATCCACACTCAAATGAGGTACCCATTCCATCTTTTATCCACTTACCAGAGCTGCCAGAGCATGAGGAATGAAGCATGTCTGATCACATACAAGAAAACAGCAGTGGGGAAAGTGACAGTGGTTTCGCAGGAACTTCATCAAGTGCTCAACCTTTTAACCAACGTGAAGCGAGTAACTTCATCAGGGATCTGAACCTCTCGAAGGAGTCTTTAGAATAGCTGGTTTCCAGGTTGAATGAAAAGAATTTACTTTAATCTGGAACCAACATTACGTTTTACCGTAGAAAAGAAAAGGATTTGGTGCCCTTTTTCTCTAAGAACAACAACCTAGTGTTCTGCAATGATGTCAGTGGCCTTCTCAGGAAAATGGGTCTATCATCCCACATGCCAAATGAATGGCGCCTTTTTACTCAGCGGAGTTTAAAATGTGTTCTTTTACACAACGGCAACAGATATGGCTCAATGCCAATTGGTCACTCAGCCAGTATGACAGATACGTAAGAGAAAATCTCTCAAGTCTTGAAAAACCTGAAGTATCAAGAACATCAATGGATGATTTGTATAGACATAAAGATGATGAACTTTCTCCTTGGTCAGCAAAGTGGCTACACAAAATATCCGTGCTTTATATGTCTTTGGGACAGCAGATCCAAACACGACCACTGGATAAGAAAAGTGTGCCCTCTCAGAAAAGATATGGTAGTTGGAGAACAAAATGTCATTAAGGAACCTTTGGTATGCAGACACAAAATCATCCTGCAACCTTTACATATCAAGCTAGGCCTGAACACAGGAGGTTTGTGCTTCGGCTATTTATCACGTACATTCCCCGGACTGAGCACGGAAAAACTGAAAGCAGGGATTTTTGCTGGTCCCCAGATAAGACAGCTTACAAACGATCCATATTTCATAGATTCAACGGACAATATTGAGTCTTGTGCCTGGACTTCGTTTGTTTTAGTTGTCAAAAAACTTTCTTGGCAAACATAAGTCAGACAACTACTCTGAATTACTTGAGGACGTGCTCTCAAATTTTAATAAGCTCGGCTGTAATATGTGCATCAAGGTCCGTTACCTACACAGCCACCTAGATAGCTTTCCAGAAAACCTTGGGGATTTAAGCGAAGAGCAAGATGAAAGATTTGACCAGGACATGAAAACTACGGAAGACAGATACCAGGGTAGGTGGGATACCCACATGATGGCAGATTACTGCTGGAACCTTCAGCGAGACTGTCCTCGTAGATCTCATTCTTTTATTATTATTATTATTATTATTATTATTTTTGATTGGAGGTTTAACGACCACCGTGAGCAACTCAATGGGCTATAAGCAGTCGCTCGTCCGTAATTTAGGGTCACTGGTTCCAAGGAAGGGAGAGAGCCAGTGCCGTAAGACAAACACAACATCCATGCCTCACCGGGATTCGAACCCGGACCCCTTTCGGACGAATGATCAGAGGCCATCGCTTAGACCACTGCGCCACCGGGGCGGCGATCTCAATCTAGAAAGTCATATAAAAGACGTTTCTCATAGTTGAATGACTGATCAGTTTATATGCTCTTGTGTTGAAATATACAGATTTAGTAATATGTGCTTGTTTCAATAGTATGTATATACACTGCTGGCCACCCAAAATGCAACACCAAGAAGGAAGCATCCGATTGGCCTGAAATTCGCAGCATGCGTCGTCCGCGAGAGTACATGCAAACGATTAGCATGGCAGGGCATATGCAAATCATGTGCGCCCGGCACGCCACCGAGAACCACTATAAGAAGGATGCACAGAAGGCGGGGTGTAAGTAGTGTAATTGTGCTGTGCTGCGGGACCTGCGCGTGGGAAGCTTCCTGATGCCTCCTCGCAGAATAAGGCACGTTTCGGAGTTCGACAGAGGACAAATAGTGGCTTATCACGACAGCGGTTTATCGTACCGAGACATCGGCACCCGTGTGGGACGATCTCCAGCCACAGTGAGGCGAGTATGGATTCGGTGGGTGCAGGAGGGACGGACGGACCGACGTGAGCGATTGCCGCATCCGCGGCACACCACCGAACGAGAGGACCGGCATGTTGTGCGGCGGGCATTGACGGCTCGCACTGCCACATCACGAACGTTAGAGCAGGAATTAGGGTGTGTTGCGCAACAACCTGTGTAAGCACGTACCGTTCGACGTTGTCTGCAGGATCGGGGACTTGTCGCACGGCACCCATTGCACCGATTACCATTGACGTTACACCACCGGCGAGTGCGGCGGCAGTGGGCCGTTAAACATCGGACCTGGACTACGGAATGGCACGACATTGTCTTCTCCGACGAATCCCGCTTCTGCCTGCAACACCACGATGGTCGGATCCGCGTGTGGTGGAATCGCGGCGAGGGACTGTATGACTCTTGCATTATGCATCGCCTTACCGGTCCGTCGCCTGGCGTTATGGTTTGGGGCGCAATTGGATATGACACCCGCACTCCTCTGGTACGCATCGCCGGTACACTCAACAGCCACCGCTACATCTCCGACTTTTTGGAGCCTGTAGTCCTCCCTTACATGCAGGACCTACCGGCGGCCACGTTTCAACAGGATAATGGGCGCCCGCACGTGGCACACATCGTGCAACAATTCTTCACGGCCCACCAGGTGTCGCTGCTGCCGTGGCCCGCCTGTTCTCCCGATATGTCGCCCATCGAACAAGTCTGATCACTGATCGGCAACCGAGTGGTCCGGCAAGCACCACCCGTGGCTACGCCTGATGAACTGTGGCAACGTGTGGAAGCAGCCTGCACCGACATACCCGAAGCCCACATCGAAAGCCTCTTTCGTTCGATGCTGCGGCGTGTAGCTGCCGTTATTGCCAGCCATGGAGGCCACACGAATTATTGATGTCTGGGTGTTCCGCAAGTCGCACGGGCCTGTAATATCAATCGTTTCATCTTTGTATCTGTTGTTATGTGTCCAGTAAATCTGGCTTTGCTATCTCGTGTCCTTCTTGGTGTTGCATTTTGGGTGGCCAGCAGTGTAGGTACAAGATGACTTACAACTTACATAAGCTGAAAAAGTACTGATTGTGAAAGTATCGCCTGAGTGGAAAGAAAAAGCCTAGAATTTACGTACTGCTCATGAAACATAATGTGTTTGTCTTAGTACGATACAATGAGTGGAAACACTGAGAGCAATGTTCATCGTAGTACCGTGAGAAATACGCACATACTATACTAAGACAGCAACGTACCGTATGATAATACCTGACAAAAATGTATATGATAATACATGACAGAAGTGATCAGGATTGTATCATGACATCAATTCCCATGATGACACCAAAACAGGAAGCCGATCATATTCACAACAGGAGCAAGACACAAATGTCCATGACAGTCATGATACTAAGACAAGAACGAACACGATGCTACCACGATCGAAAAATCGATAACAAAAATGCACTTGTTGGTCATAGTAATATCAAGACAAAGAGGTCTATGACGGACATGATTTTGCATGAGAATGATGCCCATGATGACACTGAGATAAAATGACTAATGTCGGTCATGACAGTACGAAGTCAAGAAAGCCCATGATAGTACACAGTCGAGTCACATTATTGTGACCATCTCCTACTTTTGCGTCAACAGCGCGTAGCCAATGAGAGAAGGCACGTGTCGTGAACTGGCTTGGAGGGTATACAGTATGTGCTGAAGGCATTCTGGAAACATATCACTCGTTGCTGTCATGGATAAAAGGAGCGATTCATCAGATTTGCAAAAAGGGATCATTATCGGCTTTCGGGCCAAGGGTTGCAGTATATCTGAAACAGCGCAGTTTGTGAACTGTTCGCATGCTTCTGTGATTAAAGTGTATCGTGATTGGAGAAATGGCACCATTGCGAATAAGCGACGTGGAAACTACGGAGCACCACGCGCCATTGATGTGAGAGGTGAACGTCGGCTTCGAAGACTACCGGAAGCGTGTCTAAAACGACAGTTGAGCGAACCCTGTTGCGTATGGGGCTCCAATGCAGACGGATGGTCACTGCACCTATGCTAACGAAGGTGCATCGGCAGAAAAGGCTTACATTTGCACGGCAGTATCGTAATTGGACCTCCGCTGATTAGCAAATGATTGCCTTCTCCAATGAGTCACGTTTTCTGCTTCATCGAACGGATGGACGTTGGCGTATTAGGAGAGAAACGTCGGAGAGCAAACACTCTTTAGCCATTTGCTGGAAGAACATAAGCTGGTGGGGGACAGCGTTATGGTCTGGAGAATGTTTTCGTGGCATTCCCTGGGTTCATTCATACCTGTGAAAGGCACTATGGACCGAATTCGTTATGAATCCATGCTTGCAGACCACGTACACCCATACATGCTGATTGTCTTCCCTGAGGCGGTTGGGATCTTCCAGCGTGACAACGCGACGTGTCACACAGCTGGAAATGTCCGAGATTGGCTGGAATAGCAGGATGAAGGCTTCAGAGTACTTCCCTGGCACCCTAATTCCCCAGACTTAAACCCAATTGAGCATCTGTAGGACCACCTCGATCGTGTTATACAGTGTATGGATCCTCCACCACGCACCCTCCAGCGGCTGTCAGATGCATTGCAGTCAGCATGGTTCCACATACCTGTGGAAACCTTTCTTCCGGCACCATATTGAGTCACTCTCAGCTGGTCTGCGCTGCACACTGCGGTTATTCTAAATATTAGCTGGTGGTCACAATAATGTGACTCGACAGTGTGGAATTCGTAACTACCCATGATACTACGATTATAAAAATGTCCGTGACGGTACCATGAGAGCAGTGCTTATTATAGTACAGAGACAGCGATAGTTATGACAAGAAGGTCTATGACAGAAATGCCATTATAATACCAAGCAGAACTATCCACGGCATTACCATGGCACCATGAGAACAGTGCTCACTCATAGTAGCGAACAGGGCTTTGCCCAGGAATTTCAAATTGGAGGAGCGCTGAAAAGTTTGGGGAGTTGGATGAAAGCAAATTTCTGGAAGCCTGAAAACATTCATAGTAAAGTATTTAGGCTTCAAACCAAGGATTAATTTTTGGATGGACTTCAAAAAATGAAAAAATGTTGAATTTTTTATAATTAAGAATGGTTAAAACCGGAACTCGTTTTTATTTTTGTGCTGCTTTTATTTTTAATCTCTTATGTCTGAATGCTTCACTAAACAAGAAAAAATCAATTAAATATGTATAACATGGGCTGCTGAAACTGTAGGTACTGATGTTTTCACAAAACTGTGCATGATGAAATTATTTAGAAGCATATCTGAAAAATTTGAAGCAGACTAAAATGAAGAAATACGCGTATACGGTTTGTGGTTGCAATTATTGACTTTTAAACATATAGTCCGGTCAAAATAGGGTTTTCAGATGAAATAATTATGAAAGTTTTGAAAATTGGCTCACTTGTTTATAGGTATCTAGTGAAGATTATATCAAAAGTCCTGACGAATGAGAGGTGAGCTCTACTCACCATCTTGAAAAATAAGTACGTTTTTTCGGTTTTTCGTGAATATCTCAAAAACGGTTGGTTGTAGCCCAAAAATATTATTTACAAAATTGAAGCTTACAAAATTTCCTACCAAAAAGGTTGGATTTACTTTGTTTGTATCTCTAATAGTTTTTGAGTCAATCGGGTGTCAATGTTGTACTGTTTCGCTGATCGCTGCGTTTTCACTAGCTTATTTGTATGAAAAACCCGTAGTGATAACGTAGCGATCAGCGAAACAGTACAACTTGGACACCCGATTATCTCAGAAACTATCAGAGATACAAAAAACGTGAACGGAACCTTTTTTGCAGAACATTTTATAAGCTTCAATTTTGTAAATAATATTTTTGGGCTACAACCAACCGTTTTTGAGATATTCACGAAAAACCCAAAAAAGTACCTATTTTTCAAGATGGCGGCTAGAGCACACCTCTGATTCGTCCGGACTTTTGATATAATATTCACTAGATACCTATAAACAAGTGTGTCAAATTTCAAAACTTTCATATTTATTTCATATATTTGCCCATTTTCATCCTTCGTTGACTGGACTAATATGTGATAATATCCATCATGAATCCATGGTGATTACGAGCTATATAAACTTTCGTTAGGTCGCACAAACAATTAGGAGATTCCAATTCGTACAGAAATGGTCAAAAAGTAATCGAGGAAGTTGCCTTCGATGCACGATCTTCATAAGAAGAATCACACACTATACAAATTCAAATTCATCGGCTTAATTTAAAGATTTTATTGTATATGGTTTGAGGTATAAGAACTTTCAGGTTTCCCTAGAACCCATCGTCAGATACATAAACAGAAGAAGAAAAGAAATACGTTTACATATACGGTTTTTTTTTAGGAATACGATTTTTATACGCGTATCCTTTCATTTTAGTCTGCTTCAAATTTTGCAGATATGCTTCTGCATGATTTCATCATGCACAGATCTGTGAAAACATCAGTACCTACTGTTTAAACGTATTCTTTTTCTTCTTCTGTTTATGTATCTGACGATGGGTTCTAGGGAAACCTGAAAGTTCTTATACCTCAAATTATACAGGGTGTTTCAAAACTAATGGAACAAATTTAACGGGTGATAGAACACAACGAAACAAGCAGTTTTTGTCATAGAATGCATGGCCGCAAGTTACGCGGTTAGGCGCTGGAAGGCGCTTTCGGTTTCCCCATGCACGCCGTCTTTCGCAACGCATAGACCCATGTCTTTTGCCGGAACGTCTGGATGGGAAGACGTACCTTATTTTCCTTCAACAAGTCTTGCCTGAATTGATCCAGCATGTACCAGCAGCTGTCCCCCCTAAAATGTGGTTCCAGCATGATGGAGCGCCAGCTGATTTAAGCATTCAGCTGCGAGATTACTTGAACGCCACATTTCCAGGCCAATGGATTGGACGAGGTGGACCCATCGGTTGTCCTCCACGATCATCAGATCTGTTCCCTCTGGATTTCTTTTTATGAGGAATCTTAAGTTTGTAATGTACGACACTCCCATCGATTCCAATGAGGAACTAGTCGCCAGACTTTAAGCCGCTGCTGCAGCTGTCCGGGAAATGCTTGGTATTTTCCACAACATACGGGCATCTTTACGTCCACAATGCGAAGCGTTTATCAAGAGTGGCGGTCGTCCTTTTGAGCAGCTTTTGTAAATGTAATTAATTTCAGTAGTTACTTATTAATGTTTGCAAATTTGATGTAATTTTGTGATGTCACGTTCTGTTTTTCATTTTGTCTGCAATAAAGCTTTATTTTGATTTGTTGTGCCATTCCTGTCTTTGCGCTGCGAAAGACGGCCTGTGTGGTTAAGCGGAAAGCTCCCTCCAGCGCCTAACCGTGTAACTTTGCACCATGCATTCTATGACGAAAAGTGCTTGCTTCGTTGTGTTCTAAAACCCCTTAAAGTTTGTTCCATTAGTTTTGAAACACCCTGTAGACAATAAATTTTTTAAATTCCGCCGATGAATTTGAATTTGTATTGTGTGTGATTCTTCTTATGAAGATCGTGCATCGACAGCAACTACCTCGATTACTTTTTGATCGCACAAACAAGTTGTGTTGATATACTGTTACTCACGTTACAACTTATGTGTACACCAATGGCAGCGCAGCAGAATCATAGTACTGAATCTCTTTGATTTAATCCCATACAAAAAAGCAGCATCAGGGCTTAACATGCACAGTATAGTGTGACGTGCCTGCCCCGCAGGACGCACACGACATAAAGGCAGATAGCAGCGAGAACGAAGGTCTGCGTAGCTCAGTTGGTAGAGCGACTTGTTCCGGAATAAGTGGACTCGGGTTCGATCCCCGGCGTGGAATAAAATGACGGAGAAATTTACTTCGTTATAATAGTTAAAAGGGTGAAAACGTTGAAATTGAAATTTTCAACCGGTTCAATGATCAGCCCATGAGCAGAATAGCTAAAGCCTTGAGCTCACGGCTTCCGGAATGTCCAACACAGTTGTCGGGGTGGGGGAGAGGTGCAGAATATCTGTAGTGCGTATTTAGTCAATCCAAATAAAGTTCTGTTTAAGGCATCCCTTCTTCTTTAAATATTACTAAAGGTAATATTAATACATAGGTGCAAACAAGAGTACTTACATTCATACTAAATTCATTGTATTCCTTTGCCAGGTAAAATTTCAACATTCGTTGCTCACTATAATAAGGTGAAAGAATAGGGGTGATCCAAAGTTAAAAATATGCATTACAATAGCTCGGTTCCCGAAGACACATCGGGTGTTCCGTTCCCTCTACCATCGACATCACAGTTCCGTACATGTTTCGGGACTGACATCACCCTTTTTCAAAGTTTGACAATGAGTGTTCTTGCATGGCTTACATTCTGCCTCTTCATTCATAGGCGATCTCCGCATGCAAATTTGAGCAGGGTCTACGTAGTATGTTCATGTCGATGTCACAGTCTTGAGAATTATTCGATTCAAAATGTTCATCAACTGAATCCAAACTATGTCCGTCATGACTTAACTTTCGGATTTCTGCTTTTTTCTTCTATTACAAATCGCCACGCATTAAACATATGGTTTATTAAACAAGTAAAACTAAAAAAAAACATTAGACTGCTACATAGACTTCAAATATAAGAAAAAAATATATTGCAATACGGTAAAGATACTTAAAGGTAAAACTAGGGAATTAATTAAAAAGTTAACTGTTATTGACAGCTGTGCTATACCTTCAAATGGAGGATTGTTGAGATTTTTTTACAGGGGTATCTGAAGAAATTCGGGTGTATTGGAGCGGGAAAGGGATTGTACATAAATAACCTTGGTATAGAGATAGCATGACCCATGATAATCGTGATAGCACCGAGACAGGAATTTCCATGATAACCATGATAGTACAATGACAGAAATTATCATGATGGTCATGATAATAACAAAACAGAAACGATCGTGATAATAGCAGGATATAACGAAGTAAATTTCTCCGTCATTTTTGTTCTACGCCGGGATTCGAACCCGAGGCCGCTTATTCCGGAACAAGTCGCTCTACCAACTGAGTTACGCAGACGTTTTATTCTGATTCCTATCTGCCTTTATGTCGTGTGCGTCCTTCTGGCAGGTACGTCACATCTCCTGGTACGTTACATCATCTCCCCCTTATTTTTTTTTTTTTTTTTTTTTTTTTCGAAATGCTGGAGAAGGGATTCTCTTATTTTTCCTATCTCGCGGTGTGGAAAGAACATCACACCAATGCGAGATTTTAAACGGTCGGGTCATCCGGATAGTTCGGGCGCCATTATAACGAAGTAAATTTCTCCGTCATTTTTGGTCTACGCCGGGATTCGAACCCGAGGCCGCTTATTCCGGAACAAGTCGCTCTACCAACTGAGCTACGCAGACGTTTTATTCTGATTCCTATCTGCCTTTATGTCGTGTGCGTCCTTCTGGCAGGTACGTCACATCTCCTGGTACGTTACAAGGACAGAAAAGTCCACAACACTACAACAGAAGAAGTCCACGTAATCATATAGTACAATAGAAGAAGTGACCATAATCACATAGTACAATGGAAGAAGTGACCATAATCACATTGTACAGTGGAAGAAGTGATCAATATTGCAATAGAAGAAGTGACCATAATAATATAGTACAGCGGAAGAAGTGACCATGATCATGTAGAACAATGGAAGAAGTTACCATAATTATATTGTACAACGGAAGAAGTGACCATTATCATGTAGAACAACGAAAGAAGTGACCATTATCATGTAGAACAATGGAAAAAGTGACCATAAGAACAATGGAAGAACTGGCCATAATCATACAGTACAATGGAAGAAGTGACCATATTCATGTAGTACAATGGAAGAAGTGACAATAGGGCGATGGAGAAGTGGCCATAATCACATAGTACAATAGAAGAAGAGACCAATAGTACAACGGAAGAAGTGACGACAATCATATAATACAACAGAAGAAGTGACCATAATCATGTAGTACAATGAAAGAAGTGACCATAATCATATAGTGCAACGGAGAAGTGACCATGACCATGTAGAACAATGGAAGAAGTGACCATAAAAATAATGGAGGAAGTGGCCATAATCATATAGTACAATGGAAGAAGTGGCCATAATAATACAGTACAACAGAAGAAGAGACCAATAGTACAATGGAACAAGTGACCATAATTATATAGCACAACGGAAGAAATGACCATAATCATGTAGTACAATGGAAGAAGTGGCCATAATAGTGCAGTACAATAGAAGAAGAGACCAATAGTACAATGGAAGAAGTGACCATAATCATACAGTACAAGAGAAGAAGAGACCAATAGTACAATGGAAGAAGTGACCATAATCATACAGTACAAGAGAAGAAGAGACCAATAGTACAACGGAAGAACTGACCATAATCATGTAGTACAATGGAAGAAGTGACCATCATCATACAGTACAATGGAAGAAGTGACCATAATTAGGTAGTACAATGGAAGAAGTGACCATAATTAGGTAGTACAATGGAAGGAGTGTCCAGTAGTACAATGGAAGAAGTATAGCGAAACAAGCCCTTTTCTGCCGATGTTGGGATTTGAATACACATCTTCCTTATCCGGAGAAACAACTGCTGAGTTTGGGTTCAATTTTAGGAGCCCCAATCGGAATTTTATATCGCATAATAGAGCACGTACTCAAACGAACCCTAAAACTGTGACTAACCTAATAAAAAATAGCCTCTATTCAGACTTTCCCTCTCTCCTCTTCCTGTAATTAACCGCTGCCTTTCTCAACTGGGGAGTGAAGATGGAACCTCTGTCTGTTTCTACAGTACAGATGCACGATTTCCTTCGGCCATACGTATTGTTCTCAAATGCTTCGGGGCGGCCGGGCATCCAGCAAAATAGGACTGCGCTGAAAAATAAGTGGGTTTCTCAATGAAATTATCAGGGATCTGCCGCGTGGGGGAAGGAAAGAAAAATTTCCACGACGTGGTTGGTATCTGTGGCATTTGTTCCCCAATCTCAGAATAAATAAATAGCTATTCCCAGTCATTTTTCTCTACCCAGACACTGTTGTCAAAGAATTCTATTTACCAACCAAGAAGGGTAATAAAAGTATCGTATGCTAAATCATGTAAAATCACAATTAAAAAAAATAAAAATAAAATAAAAAAGGGAATTCAGAGCCTGAACATGATTTGTAGTAATTATTATGCACTCCCATTCTGGAATTTCGGCGCGTGATCGTCCCGTCTCAGTACTGGGACAAATGCACATTTGTATTTCCATGATATTTGGTTTCTGGAAGACCGGATTAAAGGTAAATCGAATAGACAAAACATTTTGAACCCACCTACCTGACATGATGTTAGTCCTCCACGTACCACCAAAACAGCTATTTTCCGGCGAGGCATGGACGCTACGAGATTTCTAAAAGTTCTTTTCTGGTATCTCATACCAACATGTTACCAGTAGATCCTTTAACTCTTTTAAGTTACATGGCTGAGTTGCCGCTGATTGGATTTGTTGTTGCAACACAACAGAGATGGAAACGGATCATAATTTCCAGCGGGTCAAACGGGTCGGGTGAAGGTGTTCCTCACCCGATTTCGACCCGGTTTATTTTAAATTTTAATTTTAAAAAGAAAAAAAAATTCAAAGAAAAATGAGCATTGTGGTATTTTTTGCTCGATGCTGGTACTCGCGGACTGAAAAATTATTTTTCATACAATAGGAAAGAAAAGTGTCCTCAGAAGGTAAAGTGTCTCTTCCTTCTGAGGGGCAGTAATGAAACAGCATCCATATTTTGGAAACTTTCAACATCATGAATTTGTGAAAATTGGTGTAGCTGTGAAACATATTCCGAAGCCTGATATGTTAACAAGAAACCAGCAAAAACTGAAATTAAACATGCAACCAGTTGCTTAATTCAAACATTGTGACTGTAGCTGCATCAAATTTGAGTGCAACAGCCTTAATATTACAGCGGAGAGACTTTTTGACTCTCGCAGATGTGTATGAAAACATGTGTAAAGCAGTTCGGTTATGTCTTGCAAATGGAGGACGACAGTTTAAATACTTCCTTCCTTTTTATATATATATCATCATCATCATTGTCAACCCACAGCTGGATAAAGGTTTCCCCAAGTTTTTTCCACAACGATCTGCCTTGTGCCAGTCTGCTCCAAGTTACTCCCGCATACATTCGAATTCCATCCACCCATCTCCCATGTGGTCTTCTTCTGTGTCTTTTCCTGTCATTTGGAATGGAATTCAGTCTAGAATTTCAGTTGTCCATCGATAGTCGTCCTTCGGACAATATGTCCAGCCCGTTGCTCGTTTTTGACAGACGTTATGTTGGTGGCTCCATCATTCTCTGCATTCCAGTGTGATATACCTCGTTCCGTGCTCACCTGTTGCGTGACACTCCTGTTTAAAGGTACTGTGTACATTTTGAGCTACTTTCCTGGCATTTTCGTCCTTGTATTTGTTCATATTCCTTCGTTTTCTTATCGTTAGCTCGTTTGTTTACGTTTGGAAGCGGCCAACATGGCGGCTTCCGGTCTCTTCTTATCATCCTTGGGTGTGGCGGATGCACGCCACGTCGTACATACCACGTACATGGAAGTTGATCTACTCTCGTCCTCAGACGTGTGTACTCAGGTGCCTTCCCAGCTTCCTAGTACTCCTGCTACGGTGCCTTCACTGGACTTCACTGCGCCTCCTTCTTCAGCTTCTGCCTCTGCTTTGGTGCCCTCCCTGGGTTAAACTACTAATGCCTTGCCTACTGCCTGTGCTCCCTTGCCTACACTGCCTTCTGTGCCTGCCGGCTCAGCACAGACTTCTGTTCCGAGGATGTCATTTGCTTCTACAGTGCAGTGAGGCGCTACTTCAACGCCAGCTTTTTCTCCACCTGATAGTCTCTTGCAATCACCACCTATTATTCAGGTATCCACCCACAAGGTGCAGGTAACGATTGATGAAAATTCGCAGATTGGCCGTGAATTCCATAATCTCCTGGATAGAGGTGTGCTCTTTCATGCCTTACGAACTACTCCTTTGCCACGCTACATGGAGACCCTCTCAGGTCATGTGTCGTGTGCGTCTATTGCCGGAATTTCTCGCACCCGTCGGGGTATCTCCGTACAGTTTTAGCACAAAGAGTGTAGGAGTGGAACCTCATTATGTTGCTTAATGGCCCCTCGGCCAAACAACCACTGGCTTCCAGCGCTGAAGAAAATTTCCCCACAGCAGGAAGGAAAACTATTTATAAGGTTCTTTGTCTGGAGACTGTCTATCAACGAAAAAGTTGAAGACAGCCCGGCGTTCTTTCTCTCCCAGCTTTACTATAAATCTGCTATTTAGGAGAGGGGAAGTAAAAATGATGGCAAGACACTGCAAGAATGATTTCACTCTCAAGCTTGTTGAAAACTTAACAAAACATTTAATCAAAAGTAAATTGTTCCGGCAATTATTGTTCCTTCACCTCGAGTTCCTGTAACTGCAGTTCCACGCGAAAATGATCAGGGTCTCTAATTATTCAAGAATACCCTTTCCTGTTAATACTCTTTGCCCGTTCTTTTCTATCACAGACGTGAAAGGTGTTAATCGTCGTAACCTTCCGTTCGTCTCCCTTCCTTTGTTCCGGAAGCTATGCGTGTTCTGTCCCGAACACGTGTTCTCTCAAATCGCTTTCTCCGTACGTCGTTCCAGACCCACGTGTCTGATTCCAACTACGATCGCTTTCCCCGTGCTCTAACTGACACGTTCAATCACCAAACTTTCTTTTTCCCAGTGCTGACACCCAGCACTGTACAACCGTTCTCCCGGTTTCGCTGTCCGTGCTGTCACCCAGCACATCCTAACCGTTCACAGCGTACGCTGTCCCGTCGACTATTCTGCGCGCTCGCTCCCCGTCCACTGTCTCGTTCCTCACTCCTATCCTGAAGTTTCTCCCCCTAACTTCACTCACCTTCTGATTGGCTCCTGTCTCCCTAGTCGGAGCACTCAAAGAGCAGGCGACCTCCCCCCGCTTCTCCGTGTCCCCTACCTTTTTCTCCTGACCGTGCTTCCGTCGGTGACCTTGACCTATCCCCTCGTTGACCTCTAGCTCCCGTGTGCCCTACAGCTTGCATTTTCCCCGGCCAGGAACAAATAGCGGTGCCTTCCGTGAATACAATAGCCCTGACAAGCAGGCACATCGGAATGTCACCTAGTCGGTACATTTCCACGTTTTACATTCGTTTCTAGATAATACACCTGGAAATATTTGTTCTGAAATGTTCATATCCGTTAGGATCTATGGGATTTAATGTCCATCACACAATTTATACTGGGGCGTAATTTCTCGCCCCTACAAAAAGGATACTGACTTTTTTCTTGCCTACGGGCTTTCGATTAGAACAAATCATCTCGTGCCTTCTCCTCTTTCCAAGCGTTCGGTAAACATCACGTTCTATCCTGTTCCACAAGAAGTGGCTGATACTGTGCTTCCTCTCCTTGTCAATCATGTTTGTAAAATCGTTGGCAAGGTCCGTCGCCTTTCTGACGCTTCACGCGGAACTTGATTTGCACATGATACAGGACCTCTCCGTCAGTTATTGGTCATTTTCTCCACTGAGAACGCCTTGGCGGATTGTCCTACAGACGCTATCGTTAAAGTTGGCTCACGCACGTACAGTTTCAAGGTTTTCACCACTCACTATTGTACTCACTGTCTTACACAGGATCACACCACTGCCTCCTGTGTGCGCATACGTCGTGATCTTTCTTCTAGCTCGCCTCCCAATGCCGATTACGGTGGTCTTTCTACCATCCCCTCTTCTAGTGTTTTGCCAGCCGCGACCTCTCCTTCTTTCAGTCAGACGCAACTTCCAGGTACGGACAATATTCCCTTTCCTCTTCTTCCGCACCGTACGATAGTGCATCCTCCTTCTGGGTTAGCAGAGATGTCTTCCACTAATGATGTTTCTCCGACGGAGTGTTTCGACTCAGATGTGTCGAGTAGCGCTTCGGCATTCCGGCCGACTGGCACTCCTCCGTGTCTCTCGCATATCGGAACTTCAACAACGACCATGTCTGATGTTCCCTTGTTGCCGCACCTTCTTACTGCTTCGGTTGATGTTCCAGCGTTAACCGATGCTGATCGGGAACATACTGATTCCTCGCGGCAACTTGTGTTCTCGTCTCCCGTTTCGGGTGTTCATCCAGATCCATCAATGGATTCCTCCGCCTGAACTTCGGCTTCGAAACGGACTGGTACTTCCAAAGGCTCTGTGAAACAGAAAAAGGTAAAACATCTTTCTGTTACTTCTTCTGTGGCCTCATGTAGTGTTCCCGATGTTTCCTGTTCAGATGTTTCTCCGCCTGATGACTCTTCGAACGGTTTGACTCGCCGTTCTGGCCCTGTCAATCCTCTCTCAGAGGATGAGGTTATACAGGCCATTGATAAGTTTCCTCTTGTGCCTGGCCTACTGTCCAGACAGCAATCTGTACGCCTCTTCCAATCTGCTAGTACGGTTGTGTGTACTGAAAAAATTCTCCGTTTCCCTGATCTTGATCTGTGTGCAGCGGTGATTCAACCTGAAGCGTATGTACCCTTTTTCAAACCCCTGAGTGTCACAGATCCCAGGTACCAGGTATTCATGAGACGATAAATTCGCCATCTCTCCTCCTTCAAAGACCTCGTTGAGAAACAATTTTGTTATACCGTGCTTTCTTTAGCCGATGAAACTTGGCGCTCCTTTCCAACCAGACACTGTTTCTGTTGTCCCTCACGTACGGCAATATTGTTTCATGTTTTCGTTATAGTGCTTTGTGTTTTTCATTTGCTCTTGTTGTATGTCTTAGATATACTAGTGTTTTCCTCTGTCGCGGTTTATTTTCGTACTGAATTTGTTCGCTTTGTTCTTATACCCTTGTTCATATGCTTATAATGTTGTACATGTTTTACTTTGTAACGAATGATATGCCGATCTGTTTTTCCTTCTTTGTGTACATCGTCTTTTTACTATATGTGCAAACTGATGTATTCTTCTGTTTGCTCTCCAGTTTGTGTTGTGGATATGCCAGATTTTTTTCTCCTTATGTTTTTTATGTTGCACTATTCAGTGATATCTCCTGTGTTTGTATCCCATGATCGCAATAAACTGGGTACCCCTGGTACCCACAATTACTGAAACCCAAACCATTGCCATTTCAGGGATTTTACTCTGATCATGATGTCTTCCACTCATGTCATTTTTCTGATCCCGGAGTTCCTCTTCTTATCCCTCCTGGTTACACCAAGCATGCACCTCTCCACGTTTCTTTGAGTTGTTTGAAGTCTTTGTACGTCTTTTTTAGTTAAGGTCCACGTCTTTTTTTTTTTTTTTTTTTTTTTTTTTTTTGATTGGAGGTTTAACGACCACCGTGAGCAACTCAGATGGGCTATAAGCAGTCGCCCGTCCCTAATTTTGGGTCACTGGTTCCAGGGAAGGGAAAGAGCCAGTGCCGTAAGACAAACACAACATCCATGCCTGACCGGGATTCGAACCCGGACCCCTTAACGGACGAATGATCAGAGGCCAGCGCCTTTGACCACTGCGCCACCGGGGCGGCGGTCCACGTCTTTGCACCATACGTAAGCACTGTAAGGATGCATTGATCAAACACTTTTCTTTTAACACATAATGGCATATTGATCTTGAAAGTTATACTGTTTTTTCCAAAAGGCAAGTTTTATACGCTGATTAATTCCTCATCAATGTGACCCTCACTTGATATCTGCTGTCCTAGATAAATGTACGTATCGGTTATCTCCAGCTTTTCCCACTAAATCGATAGATATTCATTTCTTGTAAAAGCCTTGTGCATCACTTTTGTCTCCTGAAAGATCATTTTTCATCCCGCTTCTTTATTTTTGTCAGCAAGTTCCAGGATCATACTCTGCAGCTCTGACGGAATAGTTGCAAAAATGACTAAGTCACCAGCAAAACGAAGGTGAGTTCATGACGATGTATTTTTCTCCGTCATTTTTACGCGACGGGCGGATTCGAACCAACAACTCTCAGCTCCGGAGCTCTGAGTGCTATCCACTATACTACACTAAATGTGCTTTCACTGCTATCTTCCTTTATCTCGTGTGCGCCCTACGGGGCAGGCACGTCGCAAGTTAGATAATCTCAATTAATATTTATCCTTTTGTTTTCCCAGTTCAGTGATTGAAAGACATTTTGCCGTGTGGCATTAAAGAGTTTGGGAGATATAGTGTCATCTTGTCTTACTCCCTTTCCCATTTTTATGGCTGCTGTGTTCTCAATAGCCGAATCTTTCAAAGCCATTGTAACTGCTGATGGCTTTATAGAATCCAATGCCTTTTCTTATACATATACACTATATTGACAAAGCCGCCCCGGTGGCGCAGTGGTCTAAGCGATGGCTTCTGATCATTCGCCGAATGGGGTCCGGGTTCGAATACCGGTGAGGCATGGATGTTGTATTTGTCTTACGGCACTGGCTCTCTCCCTTCCCTGGAACCAGTGACCCTAAATTAGGGACGGGCGACTGCTTATAGCCCATTGAGTTGCTCACGGTGGTCGTTAAACCTCCAACCAAAAAAAAAAAAAAAAATGTTGACAAAAGTCACCGGAAACCCCTTCAAAAGCAAACGAACGGATCCGCTGCGTTGTTAAGATGCGCGGTTCAGCTGCAAATGGTATTAAAACAAGCTTGCAGCTAACCGCGATTAGGTTGAGTGCAAATGTCACGGCGGGAGAGAACTGACTTTGAGAAAGGAAATATTGTTGGGTGTTATATTATTTAGTTGTCCATAAGAGAAACCGAGAGACGTTTAAACATACCCAAGTCAACTGTTTTGGATGTACTGAATAAGTGGAACACACATGGCGTGCCTGAAGCAGCAAAACGTACCGGCAGACCAAAGAAAATCAATGATAGAGGACATCGAAGCCTCAGGAGGGTCGTTACAGCTAATCGACGGAGTACTGCACAAGACCTTAGTGTACAGGTGAATAAAAATGCTGGAGCCACGGTATGTACACGTACCATTCGCAGCGAACTTCATTCCATGGGTTACCGTGGTCGTGTGGCTGCTCATAAGTCTTTCATCTCCACTCGGAATGCTACTCGTCGTTTAGCATGGTGTAAAGAACATTTAACTTGGACCGTAGATCAATGGAAACGGGTCCTATGGACTAATGAATCCAGATACACGATCCATCAGTCTGATGGCCGCGTGTGGATATGATGGCAGCCGGGGGAACGCTAGTTACCACAGTGTACTGCTCCTACGGTCAAGTTTGGAGCGGGTAGTGTACTCGTGTGGGGGTGATTTTCGTGGTATGGACCCGGGTTATTGGTTATCGAGAACAAACCTGTCAACTAGCACGTCTACCTCGATAAATTGGGCAGTTTTTCCCTACCAAATTTGTGGCAATACTATGGAACCGAGCCTCGTTGGTACCAGCAGTTTAATGCACCGAGCCAAAAAGCAAGGACTGTTACGGCATGGTTTGACGATAATTCCGTATCGTGTGTGAACTAGCCAGCACAGAGCCCTGATCTTAATCCCATAGAGCACCTATGCGATGAATTAGAGCGCCGCATAAGAAGTTTGAAACCAAGGCCTACTACTAAGCAACAGTTAGCGCCAGCATTATGTACTGAATGGAAGCGCATACCTATCGCCCTGTTCCAAAAACTTGTTGAAAGCATGTCTCGAAGGGTCAGCCCATGCATTAAGGTCAAAGGTGGACCAACACCGTACTAATATATGTCAATAAATGCTATGTTGTGTTTCTCTTCTAGGTGTCCGGTGACTTTCGTCAATATAGTGTACATATTGTAGTTCAAAGTAGATTTGTCCAGGTCGGGTCCGGGTCCAAATTTTGATCCTTTTCCAACTCTGCAACACAAACCACAGATGCCCGGTTGGATTGATGTCTGGGGAATTCGGAGGCCAGGGCAACACCTAGAAGTTTTCCATGAACGCGTTATACTTTTGAAAGAAAGTACTACTAGAGGGAAATACCGTTGCCGGGAAAGGATGTACCTGATCTGCAGTGATGTTTCGATAGATGATAGACATCATAGTTTCCTGCGCATGGATGACTGGATTCAGTGTTTTGCAGAAGGACTTTGCCCAAAGCATTACACTCCGTCCACTAACTTGTTTCCGTCCAAAGGTGCATCCTGTCGCCGAGACTTTCCCAGGCAAACGACGCACACATACCTAGCCATCCACATGATGCAGCAGGAAGCGAAATGTGCCCATTATACTCGCTTTTGACGTTGAACCCAGGCTAGCAATGGCACTCGGAGCGGCCTCCAATCACGCAGTCTCATTTTCAGCAGAGACACTCGGAACGGCCTGTGGTCACGCAGCCTCATTTTCAGCAGGGACACTCAGAGCGGCCTGTGGCCTCATTTAAGCGGGAACAGTCGGAGCGGCCTGCGGTGACGCAGCCTCATTTTTAGCAGGAACAATCGGAGCGGCCTTAGGTCGCGCAGCCTCATTTTCAGCAGGGACACTCGGAGCGGCCTGTTTTCACGCAGCCTCATTTTCAGCAGGGACACTCGGAGTGACCTGTGGTCACGCAGCCTCATTTTCAGCAGGAACAATCGGAGCGGCCTTAGGTCGCGCAGCCTCATTTTTAGCAGAGACACTCGGAACGGCCTGTGGTCACGCAGCCTCATTTTCAGCAGGGACACTCAGAGCGGCCTGTGGCCTCATTTAAGCGGGAACAGTCGGAGCGGCCTGCGGTGACGCAGCCTCATTTTTAGCAGGAACAATCGGAGCGGCCTTAGGTCGCGCAGCCTCATTTTCAGCAGGGACACTCGGAGCGGCCTGTTTTCACGCAGCCTCATTTTCAGCAGGGACACTCGGAGTGACCTGTGGTCACGCAGTCTCATTTAAGCGGGGACAGTCGGAGCGGCCTGCGATGACGCAGTCTCATTTTCAGCAGGGACACTCGGAGCGGCCTGTGGTCTAGCAGCCTCATTTTCAGCAGGGATACTCGGAGCGGCCTGTGGTCACGCAGCCTCATTTTCAGCAGGGACACTCGGAGCGGCCTCTGGTCACGCAGCCTCATTTTCAGCAGAGACACTCGGAGCGACCTTAAGTCGCGCAGCTTCATTTTCAGCAGGGACACTCGAAGCTGCCTGCGGTCATGCAGCCTCATTTTCAGCAGGGACACTCGGAGCGACCTTAAGTCGCGCAGCTTCATTTTCAGCAGGGACACTCGAAGCTGCCTGCGGTCATGCAGCCTCATTTTCAGCAGGGACACTCGGAGCTACCTATAGTTACGCAGTCTCATTTTCAGCAGGGTTCGATGTACTATGTGTTGTGACCAGGGTTGGCAAGGTAATTTACTCGTTACGTATTTTATGTAAATTACGCGTAATATACATGTAATTTACTTGGCGTAGAAAACCAGTTTTTTACGCAGACGCAAAAAACTAATTTTCTTTCATATGTGTGTATAAATAATATAATATAGAAACCACTTTAGTTATATTACATTTTAAACTTAAAATTTCTTTTATATTTCACTACGAAATCATTATTCTCTTAAGATTGTTCATACAGCTCAGCCACCTATTAACAGATTTCTTTTTAGAAATTATATTGTATCTGTTCTTTCTTGTATATTAAAAATGGAGAAAATAATCTACCTCTTGTACTAGCATCTATAAAATCACAATGTATATTGAATAGAATTCAAAATTTTATTAACAGCCTCAAATTCGTAGAGTGTATTTTCATATTTGTATAATTCTATAAAATAAACAATTTTATGTTCAGTTTGTTCACCAAAGATAATATTTTGACATCAATGTCTATGGTATGTCTATAATGCAAAACACTGTACATTTTCATTGAATAATATTTGTGTTTGACATGTTATCCAGGTGTACACTTCAAAATCATAATTTTACTGTTTTAAAACTCTAAACATTTTTCATATTGATTGTGCTATGCTTCTACCCTTAAAGGACAAACTGTAGATTTGACAAAACATTAAACTACTTGTTTTAAATGCAACTCTTTAAATGTTTATAATTGTCACTCTCAGTTCTCACACACCCATAATCACACTAATAATCCTCACTGTTATGATCTTGTAACTTAAGAGTATAATGTATTTTAACCAATTTCTTCGAATGTTCGAAGCTGAGCCGGTTTTGTTGTAGTATTATGGACAAAAGATCAATTAGAGAAAAGTCTTTCAAGTTGGGCTGAAGATGCTGGGATGTTGATTAACTTCAAAGCAACTGCTGACAACTCCTTATGTTGCCGACTGGCGAAGTACCAGAATGTCGGTGGTGATTTAACACCCTTCTTCATAAGCGCTCCAAACTTTCCAGATTTGTCTCGATACTGTTGAAAACTGGTTATCCGCGAGGGGTCGAGGTTCTCTAAAATGAACTTCTCTACTTGTTCATGATGTTTCTCATTCATTTTCTGCTCCTGGTACACAGGTTGGAGAACATTGGCTGAAAGGCTGTATACATTTAGCGATTGGTTTCTCCTTTTTTCTACATGTAGCATGAGGTTCTTATGTTCCTCAGGTAGACGTAAGTTCATCCACAATTCAACTGCATCTGCAGCAGTTGCTTCTTTTTCTGGCATATACGTATTTATTAGCTGACTTACTGGATTAAGCACTGCGATTGTATCGGCAACTTCTTTGAAAAAGGCGCTATCATAGAGGAGGGTCTTAATTTGAGAAGACAATTTCTCAGCTTCATCAGTGGCAGCAACTTTCCTCATTGCACTTAGATTGTTAGTCAAGGACAAACAGGCATCCCTCTGAGAATACCAGCGAGTGTCTGCAGCGAGGCGAACTGTCAGTTCATGTTCTCGATCAGGGTGCTTGAAAGACCTCAACACCGTGTTCACACGATATACAATGTTTTTCGACTGAAGATCCTTAGCTAGAAGATTTCCAGTATGGGCATTGCAGGCAGAATGCCACCAATGCCTATAATGGAAATATTTTTTTACCCACTTTAATCATGTTACTGGCGTTGTCGGAAACTGTACAATAAATATTCACATTGTATCGCTCTTTAGCTAGATTTTTTTATTCCCTGACCACATCACAAAGTGCTTCACCTGTTTCTTGCAAACCAGATATGTCGAAAGCATCAAGAAAAACACTTTCAGCTTTGCAACTACTTCCACAGGGATTGTGAATGAAGTGTTATAACATTTTTCGTGTTGTTCGATTCATTTTTTCCAACAGTCTATGAGCAAAACGGAGTATGTGTCTGCAGCTCTGATGGTGATCTTAGTAACTTCATCATACACTTCGTCCAGAAGTTTATCAGAAAGAGCTTTTTTTGTTGGTGGTTTACAGGTAGGCCGCATTTTTTGGCAGAACTGTTTAAAATGCACCGATTCTACAACACTAAATGGAATGTTGCAACCATAGAAAACCTCGGCTATAGCAAGATCTATTTCCTGCTTTGTGGAGGCATTCATCCTGTCCAAAAAGTCGGTTATCTGTCGTTTAACCGTGGAAGGTTTAGAACTTACAGTGATGGGTGATTCAAGGTAGAAACTGTCTTCCTCTTCATGAGATGAGGAGGGTACACGCGTCATCACGGACACGGTTAAGCAGGAACTGGGAATGGGGCTGGGGCTTGCAACTGGAACCAGGGGATCGTTAATGTCTATAGACATTTCCGAGTCTGATCAATGCAGGGTAGAACTGGAACTCGCCGGTGGTGGCAGTGGCAGCGGTTCAGGAGCTTTGGCAGAAATCCGGGCGCAGACCTTCCTGTGGGCTTTCAGACGCTCCCTTGCTGTATTATTGACAGTTAATCCACATTCACAACAATTGCCACAGTTCCTGTGTTCCACTTTAAGTGGAATAAATCAGAGTTCCTCGTACACATTATGAAGAGGTCGACCGCCGCGATTCATAGTGGGAAGAGTCTTCAATTAGAATGTTGAACCTCCTTCAACGACTAGTGAGGATGGAAAAAACCGGTGTTTATTAAGAACGCTCTCAGCTTTGAACTGAAGCCAACACTAAAACCTCCCGCATTTAAATAAGAGAAAATATGTGTAGTTCGCATAGTTATAGTTTTACCGCCGAGTCAGCAGGAAGTTCACGACGCTGTTGAAGTTCTGTGTCTGCCTAGCAGTGAATCACTGTAGAGACAGGAGCCGCCAGTCGGCATCACACGCATGGATATCAAAGGCGAGCCGCTAGGCAATGTCTCATTTTGATTGTTCCTATCGTCTCGTTTCACTTTAAACTATACCGCGGCGTGGCTTCTGACTTCCTTTGCCAAACATAATATTTTAAAGTGAGCCCCACACTAATTATCATAAAGAAAAGGATTTCCACGTGTGAATATGAAGGCTAGGAAAAACAAAACAAAAAACAATATGACGTGATACTGATGTCTATGTGGTATCCTGATGGTATGTCACGTGGACGTGGCAGTTTGCACTGTTCCAATATGATCATATAAAAATGCCGAAGGGTATGTTGGTTTCTAAAGGATCTCCGTTTTTTGTGGAATTCGTACATAGCAAGTTAATTAACAGCAGAAAGCCATATATTTTATATTTTTTACGTATTTTACGCGTTTTTTACATATTTTATGTTTTCTACGCGTTTTTTACGCGTAATTTACGTGTCACGTAGAAAACCTTTTTTTACACGTAATTGCACAACCCTGGTTGTGACACATTACTTCATACAAATGTCATTAACTATTTATCCTGTATAGTACGAGTTAACCGGACGGATACAGTATCCATCCGGTCAGTTCGTACGATACGGGATAGACTTCGCTCACCCCTAGTATCGATGAGCCATGGTCAGCCCACACCCTGCCGGCAGTTTGTGGTTTTTTTCCTTCCACGGACCACCTTTTGAAGGTACTAAAAATGGCCCCCAAACACTAAGAATTCCCACTAACCTTGCCGTCTCGGAAACGTTGTGACACAGTCCAGCATTCCGAGACGGTAAAATTTGATCTTTGAAATCTCTCTTAAGTCCACTGCCTTTTCCACCTTAAGCTCAAGAATAACACTTGATTAACAGAGCTCAGTATCAGGCGTTATTTGTACCGTTTCATAATCTTCACACGCGTGGTCGTTTACCTGCAGTTGCTTCGATTTGAATAAAGATGTCTTGGTCATAATGTTTTGGCTCTTCAGTGCATGTTTTACTTGATTGAAAGACTGAATTCACTCCTCAGTGCATGTTTTACTTGTTTGAAAGACTGAATTCACTCCTCAGTGCATGTTTTACTTGTTTGAAAGAATGAATTCACTCTTCAGTGTATGTTTTACTTGCTTGAAAGAATGAATTCACTCTTCAGTGCATGTTTTACTTGTTTGAAAGAATTAATTCACTTTTCAGTACATATTTTACTTGTTTGAAAGAATGAATTCACTCTTCAGTGCTTACTTGTTTGAAAGAATGAATTCACTCTTCAGTGCTTACTTGTTTGAAAGACTGAATTCACTCTTCAGTGCATGTTTTACTTGTTTGAAAGACTGAATTCACTCTTCTGTGCATGTGCTATTTGTTTGAAAGAATAAATTCACTCTTCAGTGTATGTTTTACTTTCTTGAAAGAATGAATTCACTCTTCAGTGCATGTTTTACTTGTTTGAAAGAATTAATTCACTTTTCAGTACATATTTTACTTGTTTGAAAGAATGAATTCACTCTTCAGTGCATGTTTTACTTGTTTGAAAGATTGAATTCACTCTTCTGTCCATGTGTCACTTGTTTGAAAGACTGAATTCACTCTTCAGTGCATGTTTTACTTGTTTGAAAGACTGAATTCACTCTTCAGTGCATGTTTTACTTGTTTAAAAGACTGAATTCAGTTTTCTGTGCACGTTTTACTTGTTTGAAAGGCTGAATTCACTCTTCTGTGCATGTTTTACATGTTTGTAGGACTGAATTCAGGCTTGTTAAGTGATGACGAGTTCCCCGTATTAAAAAGGGATTGTTCCTTCACTGGTTTCCATAAATTAAGAAACAAATTGAAAAAATGTTAGCTCCCCCGTGGTGCAGTGGTCTAAGCGATGGCTTCTGATCATTCATCCGAGATGGGTCCGGGTTCGAATCCCGTTGAGGCATGGATGTTGTGTTTCTGGTACGGTGCTAGAGCTGTCTCCCTTCCATGGAACCAGTTGCCCTAAATCAGGGTTGGGAGACTGCTTTATAGCCCATTTAGTTGCTCAAGGTGGTCGTTAAACTTCCAATAAAAAAAAAATTGTTACAACTTAAGAAGTGTCCAACCAATTTTAATGAAATTTGGTGAAAATCTTCATTGTACCGTATGTTACAGAAAATCGCAAGAACATTTTATACGAAGCACTTACATTTTGTGTTTGCTTTAAAAAAAGCATAAATCAGTATTCCACAAATTAAATTAAAAACTGTCTCAGTATGGAGCGTGGTCACACCGAGCAGCAATACAATACAGTCCCGGCAGCGATGTTCCATAATAATGGTGCCTCTGAGATCTGTAGGTAGCAATGCCCATTGTTGTAGTAAAGCAGTTTGAAGCCCCTGTAGGGTTCGGGAAGTGGGTTCAGAGAAGCAACATGCCTACTTAGAACGTCCCACGCATGCTCCATTGGGTGAAGGTCGTGAGATTTTGATGGCCACTCTATACGGACAACAGTTTTCTCTTCAAAGTATTGCTGTGTGTGGGTTAGCATTATCTGCTCGTACAGGTTGTCCCACTCTCTAACCAAATTTTTGTTAATTACATCGTGAGTAATTACAGTAACTGAATGATGTTTGGAAAGAGCATACCTTCATATGGAGAACAGAAGCATATGATAAGAGATGTATCAAAAGTGTCCTTCCTGTACATCGAGACAGGCTTGAACACCAGACTCCATATTTCGGAAAGTTCGCACCAGTTGCTCCGGCGTAATTGCTACCACTGCCTCGCAGATGTTTTTCTTCAATGCCTCAAGGGTTGTCGGCTTTTTTTAGACACCACTAATTTGAGATACCCCTAGAGAAAGAAATCAGGGGTGCTAGGTCAGGAGATCGAGGTGGAAACATTCCTTTAGAAATCACCCGATCTCCAAAGAATAATTCTGTTTCAGCCATACACCTACATGTGGTGTTACAAAACAGGACAAAAACCCATGAGGCACTGAAGAACAACATCTGCGAGGAAAGGGCAGCGATTATGCCGGCGCGACTGGCGTGAACTTTCCGAAATATGGAGTCTGGGGTTCAAGCCTGTCTCGATGCACACTTTTAACATCTGTCATGATATGGTTCTGTTTCCCATGGATGAAGGTACGTTCTTACCAAATATCATTCAATTACTGTAATTATTCACGATGTTATTGGGTAAAGTAGCTAGTGGGACACCGTGTCGCCAATTGAAGGTGCATATGGCCGAAAAAAGGGAACCTTGATATCATCTCTATACCTCCGAGCGTTCAAGTTGTCACCTGCCAGCACGTAAAGGTCAGTACTTCCGCCTAAAGACATGCCTTCCCATACAAGCATATTACCTCCACCATACGTGTCCCTTCCCACACAGCACAGAACATTTCATATATGTTACAATTTTATATATATGCACTGAAACATTGAGACTTTTCAGATACGTTGCGCAATGTAACGGTAATGTTTCAAAAACCTTACGGTTGCATCAAAATATCCTCAAACGTTACATAACTTTAAAACATAACCGATACGTTACAGTGAAAGCTCTTTGTAACTTCAACATACCAACTTCATGTTACTGTTACGTATTTGAAATATATTTGTAAATTCGTTACATTACTGTTACGTATTTGAAATATATTTGTAAATTCGTTACATTACTGTTACGTATTTGAAAGATATTTGTGACATCATCATATTACTGTTACGTATTTACTACATTGAACACTATAGTTTTAATAAACTTTGTAAACTCAAAATAAAAAATATTACACTCGACAGCTGTTCCAAGAGCAAAAACAGTCGTTTTACAAGTTGTTTACGTTTTCACAGGTTAAACGCAGTCCGCTGTCCATTGGGAACAGTGGCGGCGTTTATATATTGATAAAAAAAGAAATAAAAATCGGTCCCAAAAGAGGGTGTCAAATTTTTATTATACATGTGGATTAGACTGTAATTCAGCGAAAAAAAGAAAGAAAATCAAATTCGTCATTTCTCTAAACACCTACCAATGTAAGATTTCTCAACTTCAAGTAAAAAAAAACACATGCTGGTATACTATACTAATACAACAACACAACCATCTATTTAGATTTTACAAAATGCTTTTTAGAATTTAAAAATTATAATAATCAAAACAATTACTTACTTTCGGATGATATTGAATCGCAAAAAAATAAAATAAAAAAAGGATGAAATATTAAATCAACTAACTAGCTAACTCGAGTACGACAGTATCACCAAAGAATATCCCAGTAGCACATGGAAATACGACTACGAGAGTGCTTCGGTGAAATGGCATAAATGCGCATGCGCTTCCACGCCGTTGCCAAACCAAAAATCTTAAATATCGCCTGAACGTAAAATCAAGGTAGCAGTTATGTACAATGGAAACTATAAAACAGTACGTAGTATCGGTGAATGCTTTTTTTAACGTACCCGTAATGTACAAAGAGTTATGTTCCAAAATAGTTGTTGCTACAACGTAATTGTAAGATATCTCTGAAAGTGTAACGAAAATGAGAAATTGTTACATTATTGATACATATCTGAAATGTTTTGTGCTGTATGGGTTTCACAGGTATAAGAGGATTGATATTTCGTCTCTGGTTCTTTCCAGACGAAAATTCGCCGAGATTCACTCTGTAGAGCATACCTCGGCTCGTCCGGGAACAGTGCAGATCTCCGTTGATTTAGGGTCCAACTGACATGCATGCGCGCCCAATTCAAAAGTTTCCTCCTGTGGCGGGAATTTAGGGGTACGCACGTTACAGACCGCCTAACCTAGAGCCCTCCTTCATGTAGCCTTACACTGTTAAAAATTCCCGTAAAAAAAGTCTTGTTGCCCGTGTATTTTTACGATCAAGGCTCGTTTCTGCAGTTTCAAGGCGATGCCCGTATTTTAACGGGCATGGATATGTAGGACAACTGTTCCAAACCGTAATTTTACGGGCGTTGCTAAGAGGCACGGGCTAGCCAATGAACGATAATGACAGAAAAGGAATGCGGCATGCGTCGCTTTCTGCTATTGGTCAGCGAGTCGTCACGTGATTTTACGGTGGCTGCTCGTTTTTTTACCAAGACGAAGGGATGGACGATATTTTCAAAAGTATGATATCTTTAAATATTTCTGAGACCGATATATTGAATCGAAAATATCTGTATTTAAAGATCAATATATCGGATTGATTTTTCGATATTTTTCAATACTTCTGATTTCAATAAGACTGATATTTCGGTTTATTCACTGCATACTGCATTTGGGTTATTACTGAATCCGATCCAATGTTGTGTTAAGTATTGGCTATTGGGAACTTGGGACTAATTGGCTGTTGGCTTGTTCGCACAAATCTCAGCCAGTACTAAATTATCCTGCAGCTTGAAAATATAGCTGCAATCAAGTTTTGTTAATACCATTAAAATAGTGATATCTCAGAAAAGTAATGTATATTACTAACTTCGTACCTTTTACAAGACGGTCGCTGTACTTGGAAATAAACGTAGTGCGTTTATTTTGCCATTTCAGTCGTTTTGTTGTGTAAATAATTATTTCCGATAGCGGAATTGATATTTAACGTTTTTTTACAAACTTAGTGCTTTTATTTCGCCCTTTTACGTTGTTTTGTTACGTAAATAAATATTTTCGACAGCGGAATTAACATTTTACGTTTTTATAATTCATAAAAATTCGCTAAAAATATATCTTGTATGCTGAGCTGGAAAGCCAACATCAGGGTTGTTTACATCGTAGCCATAGTAATGTAAGGGCGTATTTATATTATATATTTTATACATTTATGTAATGTAAGGTGGCATATATTTATGCCCACTCCCCCCCCCCCCCCCCCCCCAAAGTGTTTAAATGTGTTTTATTTATTGTTAAAATGTGCCTTACATTGGAAACAAAAATGCTTAATTTAATAAAAAAATTCATTAATTTACGTTAAATTTTTTTTTTTTTTCTATTCTCATTCTTTTATTTTGTCCTGGTGGATTTAATTTTTTTCATTTCATTGGCACGGCACGCCCTCAGAAAAAATCTATATATGCTCCTTGTTGCATTTCTTAATGAAGGGGCAGAGCACAGATGGGATGAAAGTGGCCAAAGGGCAGGAAGTTGTCACATAAATTTACAGAACATAAATGCGGAAACTGTTTTTTTTTTTTACCAAAACATGTTATCATGATTCTCTGTACTTAACATTGCTACCTATGCAAGATTGTTGATACAGCGAGACAAAATTAGTCAAAAAAGCAATCATAAAAGTGTTGTGCACTTTTGTGTTTATATAACATCTGCACTCCCCTTCCACTAATGGGGGGGGGGCTGTGGCTGTGGATAGTATCAACTGTCACCAACGATATTTGAAGGTTTTGGTTATCATTTGAAAGTAAACAAATTAGATGTCAACTTTCCTGTTAAGCACACTCAACATCTTTTTAAAGAATATACATGAATAAAAAAACACACTTGAAATGGAATTTGTGGCAGAAATATTTTGCTACATAGAAGACCAGTAAACCACAGGCAATTGGGTAAATAAGTCTCATTGATTTGATTATTCTACACATGTTAAGGTTTTTCCATTATTCTAAATGTTTATTTAAGTACAAAAGCGGAGTAAAATGCCTAAAACAAAATCACTGGGTTACTTCTGTCTGAAACATTACCCCCTTAGCCTGTAATCACAGCATATAATTGCAATTTCTAATGCAGAATGTTCTGCAAAGTCATAATGTTGTTGAGAGGTAAATGGCTAGAGCTTTTTAATGCAATTTTGAAGAAGTTTGCACACATACATGAAAATATATTATTTCAAAGTTAGTGTGCATATACACTGTAGATATATAATTTTTTTTGTAAAAAAAAAACAAAAAAACAAACAAACTGAAAATACAACAAACCTTGTTAACAGGTTTCGGCCTAATTTGCCCAGTGTTATCCATTTTGTCATTATGTCTATTTCTCTCTTGATAATAACTGTGAACATATTTTTTTTTTTTTTTTTTTTTTGTGAAAACTGTTATTCTTAAACGGAATGGCATTAACAAAATTCTGTTGTCCAGAAAAGTTTTAATGTGCAGTGCTCTTCCTCATTTGATTTCTCTAGTGTTTCTTTACAGTATACAAAGTTACTTTTTTCAAAATTCTTTTGCTGCTAAAATCTAATAAATGTGCAATGTAAAAATTGCATTTGTACTCATAAATACGGGTTCTTGGTTTGATTAAAAGGCAATACATTGTGCCAAATGTTTGACACTAGCTGTAGGAAGGGAGTTCTTAGACTACCATTAAAGATTATATGAATACCTTGCATTGCACCCATCGGTTTTACATTTGTTCAAGTTTGCAAAAATTGTATGTGATTTTATACCTGCTACAACTGATTCAGCATCAATATCAGGAAAATTCTCATACAAAAAGATTACTTCTTCCTCAGAAACTGCTAGAAAACAGTCAAATTTTCAAAATAAGAAGCACTGTTCATTAAATGTGAAAATCCTCCAAATATGTGGCGTCAGTGAATAAACAAAGATGTCGCTCTTTCCAGGTTTTAGCAATTAAATGTCATGAAATCTATTCAGTCAAGAAATCTATTTATTAAATGTCATGAATAAAATCTATTCAGTCATGAAATGTTCATTAAATGTCATGGAAACTATTCAGTATCTAAATAATCATGGAAAATGTGCCTACCAAGTGGTAAAATACATAAAGAAGTTGTTCCTGTCTTGTCTTTCCTGGAACCACTCGCCCTAAATTAGGGACATGTGTCTGCTTATGGTGAATCGAGCTTCTACACATTCGGGAACAACTTTAGATGCTCATGGAGATCAACACACACACACACACACACCACTTCACTTCACGCATTTTTTTCCAGTTCTCAGTCCATTTCTTTGGATTTCTCATCTCCATTAAAAACTTGTACACAATAAATATCTGAAGTATTCTTTATCAAGTCTAAAACGCCTGAGGAGCTATCTTCGATATCATATCATTTTTTTTTTTTTTTTACATTTTAAATGCGCATTGGTGGAGTCTATCCTTAAAATTAAGGAAGTCAGCAGATTTAAAATTTTTTTTTACAGTTTTGAACTCAAATGGGATATAACATTTAATGTTTCACTTATTAACACCAAAACAACACAAAAATAAGTACTGATTTCTCACCTCTAGTTATATTCAACTTGCTGTAGATGAGGGATTTTCTCTTTACATGCATATATATCACTAAGCTGTTCTCTAAGATCATAGGTTAGTTTCTTGATGAGAGCTTATCTGCTGGATTAAAGTTTAAAACTGATGGCAATACATTTTATTTACTCTTGATGTATCAAACATCTGCATTTACAGTGATCTCAGCTCACAACTTGAGCTTCCCTGACATCCATCACACACAAGACCATTTGTACTTCACATTTATTCTCTTTTTCTCATGCAGGAATTCCTGAATCTGGTCCTCCCTTGATCTTCTACATTTTCTTCCTGTCACTTGTGCAGAATAAATTCTTCTAGTAATCATCTCACCACTCATTCTCCAAACCACCAAAGAATATTTGTCCCCACCTTACAAACAATATTTTGCTTCACACTACTCATCTACAAAACATCTTCATTCCTCACATGATCAAAACATATCTTGCCCCCACCCCCATAAGTAACACATCTCTACAGCTCACAAATCACTCCTATGTTTCATCTGCAGTACTCCACCTTCACTGCTGCACATCAGAGTAGGAACAATTACTGTACTTTTTCACACACAACTATTAGGGACTTTTTTGAGAACCTATCATTCATCATTTATTCAAAATCCTCCTGAAGCAGCTGTGACTTTCAAAGATGAATTTACTAGCCTACTAATTTCACCACCTAATTTGTTTCCTCTGTCAAACATGCTTCCTAAATATGTAAATTGATTTACCTGGTCAATCTCTTTGCCATTTAGACTGATCTGTTTGATTTAATACTAACAATTCATCTGTCAAAAACATAACTTTGGGTTTTTCCTTTCATATACTAAGTTTGAAATTCATACAAACTTCATACATGTGGGACAACATACGCTGCAACTCACTTTTGCTCTCTGCCAACAGGATTGTTTCATCAGCATGAGCAAACATAATTGAGTAACTACTCTCCACAGATAGCATTTACATAGTCTAATGACGACTCAACCATATGTGTCTCTTAAGACATGAAAATATTCTTTACCTTAAAAAATTGTTTTGGTAATAAGTAATAACTAATTATAATACACAAGCTTGGCAGTTAATGTGGGGAATAAATATCCTACCAGTTTTCTCAGATAATTTCTTAGAAACATCAGCTGAAATTTTTTTTTCAAGAGTTGCTTTCTCCTGCTAAAAGGGAGCAATTTTATTTGTCCTTTATTATTACATTTTATAGCTTAAAACTATCTTTATGCAAGATTGCAGCTCTCAAGCTGTATTTTTAGTGATATGAAAAACACATAAAATATTGTTTTTCAGATCCTAAAATAAAAAAAAATATATAGCAGAAAGTTTTGATGCAAAAATAAATAAAAAAATCATGCAACAGAAGTGAGCTTGTAATCTGCAGAAATGCTGAATATACTTTCCAAAACCCAAAAGGTGATTTTCTTGTTTCATGTGTGGGCATTGCTCGACGAGCAGGGATATGGTTTCTGCTAAGAAGTTTCCAAAAATCCCAGTTGCAAAGGAATGTTTTCATGAGTTTTTCATCAATGTGAGATTACGAGAAATATGTATTTCCAACATTTCGAGAAAAGGTAAGTTGAAGCTTCAGTATGGCATAAATGACAAAAAAACAAAAGTACTTATTAATCCCAGCAGACTGGAATCTTAACCATCAATTAACGTGGGAATAACTGAATTATAGAAAGAATAACTATTTTTGTTGGGATGCAAATGTCAAAGTTAACATTATATCAGCTTGCAAGGAAATGTTATGGAAAAAAATCTTTAAAAAAACTTTGTTATTGTAATTTTTAGAGCATTTTGTATACATTTACATTTTTCAGAAGGTGTGAACAATGTTTGCTATTTTTTTTATCGTTTAAGACAGAACACAATGTTAATGGAGTATACAGATATAATTACTTCTATGGTGTAAGCAAAAATAGTTCCCATGGCATAAGCAAAAAAATTAAAGCAAAAAAATTAAATTAAGTCTGATATATAATATGTTTACAAGTGACATTTTTGTTAAAAACAGTAATTAGAGTACGAATAATTTTTGATGGCCTTTTCATAGAAAGCAATTATTTTTCCAGAAAGATATTTAAAAAAATGCTAACGATTATTAGTCCTCCATTAAAATATGATTATAAAAATAAAAACATAAAAAATATTGTAATCCAAATTAATCAAGTATATATATTTACTAATTAATTAATGAAAGCCATACTAATTAATGTATGAAAAACATAAAAAAAATATCATAATCCAAATTCATCAAGTATATATTTACTAATTAATGTATGAAAGCCTGTCTCTCCTAGATAACAAAAAAACGAATGGACAATCAGAGGAAATAACATGCTGTAAGTGTGGGAAAATCAGCAGATCAAGACGAAAGTTGTTATGCTCATATTTTTACCAGATTATATAATTACTTCAGGAAGTTTCACTATGTATTAACAAGATAATTGTCAAAGGATGATAAAAAAAATTACGTCTGATATATACATAGCCTGAATTACAACAAACTTTATACTACATAACTTGTAAGACATCAAGAAAACTCTGGAAAAGCTGTTTTGCATTTCCTTACCCAGCTGTTAAGATCTACATACTTTATCACTAACAAAAAAAACAAAAAAAATGCTTCACTTCAAATTGTGTGTCATTGGTATGTATTTAATTTTGGTCAAAGTGCCAGTTTACTTCAAACATAATACTCATAGGCAAAAGAACAATCTGCTATCAACCGTTCGTTAAATTTGTTTTCTGGGTGCCTACTGTCAACTAATAGTTAAAATTTTCAACCATCGAGGTTTTCAACACAGCAGATATTTTTCCTTGTAAAGTTCTAGAAATCGGAAGGTGACATAATATCATGTGAATCTCGATAATGAGATCGCAGTTTGATAGTCCTCAAGCAACATAATTTTCGTGACATGCCAGAGGAAAGAACACAGATTTCATTCCACAAATTAAATCACATCAGCCATGGGCTGATATATTGAATATTGCACCGATATAGTGATTTTCTGATATATCGTAACTTGGATATCAATACTATATATCGAAATATCGGACAAAAATATCGATATTTCGAGATATTGATAAATATCGCCCATCCCTAACTGACGAACACGAAGCCACGAACATGTGCAGGAAAGACGCCATGAAAACATGTGAGTAGACATTTTTTAAAATTAAGTTTATTATGATATGTAAAAGTAACGAAATCAATTACACACATTTTTGTTTGATATTAAGCTCACGAACTGTGTACGTATATATATATATATATATATATATAATTTTAAAAGTTTCACCACCAAACGAATGTGGCTGAAGCATTGTCACACAGGAAAATCTATGTAGTAGCTAAGATTTCATTTGACTGGGGTAGGGGCATAACTCTCACATCCATATATGTTTTACCATCAATATGATACAGTGCTTTACTTTCTGTGCAAGTCTTTATCGCCAGGTATATACCTAGCGTTGACTAGGATGTCGAATAAATTCGATCTGTACATGCTGATTTGGGAATTACGTAGGGCAGCATTCTTCGTATGTTTGTAGTCTGAAATGAATTCCATTTTGCAATATAACACGCATAAATATTGTCTTATCGTTTTGTGCTTTTTTTTTTTTTTTTTTTTTTACGGCATAGTGTTCAACTCCTGAATTTAGACAGAATTATTTCTAAAGGACAAACTGGCTGAACAATACTTTCGGTTTTTTTTAAGACTCCTTTTCATTTGCTCATGTACTTAAGAACTTGTGAAGTATTATATTTGCACCAATGAATACAAAGATTAGCTATGGAGTACAGATATGTACAGGCATATTCTTTAATGAAAAGTTTATTCCAGTGTGTTTATGTGAGTATAAAATATATAAAAAATACAAATACACACGTATATTTGCTAAAATTACATACATTGATGTCACAGAAATTGCACAAATGGCTAAAAAAAAAAAATCAAAAAACTGGTCAAGTCATTTGTTTAGTATCAGTAAGATGTATGAGCTCATTTACTCTTGCAAAGTTCATCAATATTTTGAGTTTTCTTGCTTATGTACAAACAAGTTATCTTCAACATCCAGCTTATTTCAATATTTAGTTTTTATGGTGGTTAAGGATAAAACACTAGTTTCACATAAATATGTAGTTGTAAAAGGCAACAAATACTTAAGGCAGTGCTCGACAATGTTGGAAATTCTTTTTCCATTGGAATCCAAAAACTAGTCGCCGCCCCGGTGGCGCAGTGGTCTAAGGCGCTGGCCTCTGATCATTCGTTCGTAAGGGGTCCGGGTTCGAATCCCGGTCCGACATGGATGTTGTGTTTGTCTTACGGCACTGGCTCTCTCCCTTCCCTGGAACCAGTGACCCTAAATTAGGGACGGGCGACTGCTTATAGCCCATTGAGTTGCTCACGGTGGTCGTTAAACCTCCAATAAAAAAAAAAACAAAAAAAAAAACTAGTCAGTGATTTCAAAGAACAAATGCTTTTCAAACCAACCAGAGTTAAAAGATGTCTCATAAGTTTTTTATTTGGCAATAGAAGATTACACATTTCTGCATTGTATGTGAATGAGTAACTAGTTCATTCAGTGGGAATGGGAAATACTGCCTTGTAAATGTTTGGAGAGTGCAGAGATGGACGATTATTAGCTGTTTAACATCAAGTTTCCAATTGTTTGCTCATTTTCTGATGATAATGAATTCAGTTATGAAAATTGGTCAGAGCTGTTCCCTGTAATTTGGTTTTCTCATAAAGTTTTTTGGTCATTGCTTGTGTTTTGTTTTTTCAACATTGAACAGATTGTTTTCACCCTGTAATGAGAAGTTCCACTAGTTCATTTTTCAGAAATTTCAGCTAAATATGCTAAACTTCACCACACATCCTACCAGCACTAGCCATAAATTCAGATTAATTTTGTTTTGAAAATTGGTTCACTATGTGACTCGGTATGGTTGCTAACAAATCCGCATATGCCCCCCCCCTATTATTTTAGTGAAACCCACTTTGAGAACTATTGATCTAGAGGATGTTCAAGCCGTTCTGGTATCAGAGTTGGTTGTACATCAAGGTTTTTGGCTAGCAGTCACAATTTAACATATGGTTTGAGTCCCATATGAGGCATTAGTTTTGCCACCCTGGTGGTGCAGTGGTCTAAGCACCATCTTATGATTGTTTGTCCAAGTGGGTCCGGGTTTGAATCCCGGTATGTCATGGAAGTTGTGTTTGTCTTACAGCACTGGCGTTTTCTCTTCCGTGGAACCAGTGACTCTTAAATTAGGGACGGGGACTGCTTATATCCCATTTAGTTCCTCGCATTAGCCGTTAAAACCTTTAAAAAAGAAACCTGTTTTTTACATAACATAACAGCTTTGGCTTTCTCCTTCCCTAGAACCAGTGGCCTCAATTTAGAGGCGGGGAAAAAAGTTTCATGTGATGAAATGTCACATTTTCGTTCAGGAAACACATTTGTGATTCTCCCTGACTGCTACATGGTTTTGATTGCTTTTAGGAATACCATTTCACTCACATTCCTTAGTATATAATTATCAATCATTTTGTGACTATGGTATATTCAGTTAACTCATAGGCATCCCTAGCTTAGTTTTCAGCAGGAAGAAGCAAACAATGGAAATCTGCATATATACAAACCCCATATGCCTCTCATTGAAAACAGCTTTTTTACCACTCAACACATAAATTACATAAATTTAATTGGAAACCAGAAGAGCCAAAAAATATATATTTTTTAATTATATCTATAATCACCTCATCACATGTATACAGTAATATTTCACATATATGTCAGCGCAAACCAAAGCACGCATAAATAAGAGCGCAGCATAAGTAAAAGTTAGTGTAATTCCAGCCAAAATTAAGTTTAAAAAGTAATTAACATGAGAATAACATGCAAAATAAGAAAAATATCAATGATTGAATTTACTTAGTTAAATTTAACACTTTAAAGCTTAGATTACTCAAAAATGTAAATTACTTGATCTTAAAATTTTAATTACATACCTTTTTTATATTTATGGCTTTTTAAAGTTATGTAAAATTGAAGACTGTTTCTGCTGTTGCCTCTCATTGAAAACAGCTTTTTCAAGTTTGTTTAAACAGGAATGTGTGGCAATTAGATGTATCGGTGAGTTGTATGTAGTGACAGTGTTTCCAAAGCTTCTACACTGCTTTCGTGACAGTCTGGGGATCTTTTGTTAATTCTTTGTTATGTCTCTTCATCATCATCCTGAATTTCATTGGCTATTTCTTGAATATCCCTCAATTCCCCAATAATGCATTTTCATTGATTTCTACAAACTCTTTAAAACTACTGAATCCACCTGAAATGGCACTCCAATCTTCATCATTGGCAGATTATTCGGTAAATGTGTAGATTAGCGTCCTAAATTATTTTGTCGGAAACTTGTAATATTGACTTGCGAGTGCGACGCTGTGGTAGGCCTAACACATCACTACGGCAACGATGTGAAGATTTGCTTTGTTGAAAGAAAGATTCGCTTCGCCGTGCAATTCACGTGCGGATGACTACAAGTCCAAGCAAGTACCTTCTTGCCAGGAGAGCGAACCATTTTATACTCATATGCTACACAATATAGTTTGTTCATGTTTTGTAATTGTTTTTAAAGCAGACGTGAAATTTTTCATTCTTTCGCATATGATTCCCTGATCCGAAATAGAAAGTTTGGTAAATGTGTACTTTAGCGTCTAAATTATTTCGTCGGAAAAATGTAACTGTGTGGGAAAAGTGTGACATACAATATTTTAAGCATGCAAAATAATGCGAAAAGGTGCAAAAATATAGTATTTTTAGATAAAAGGAAATAAGTTTTCCAAAGTATTTACCTGAGAGTGCGATGGTTTGGAAGAGTACGTGCGGTATAGGCATAGGACGAGAGAGCGGCAACGGCATCAAGGTGGAGTCCGGTGAATGGAAGCTTCGTTGAGAAGGGCAAGTAACGGGCGGAAGAATTAAGAAGGAAGCGGTTTAGCAGTATGTAGTCATCGAAAAGTCTTGTAGGCATATGCAGAAAGAAAGAGGTTGAATTTGTGCAGCATTGTAAGTTTTTTTTTTTTTTTAAGGGTAATTTTGAGAAAGCGGAAGTACAAAATCGTCAGTCATTTCGGATTTCGTCAGGGCTTAAAATTTCATTATCCGCCACAATACAAGAAGCTGTCTCCCTGCCATAGTGCGATATATGAATTGAAGGAAATTGCTTATTTTGAAAAATATCCATGTCACGAGGAAAAAAATGTGAGCTACGATGTACTGAATAACAGCAGAACTGCAAATGAAGTGCTTGAAGAAATCACCTACCTGTGCACATCTTCCAAACCAAAACTAAAACTTTGGGTTCAACCGGAACCAAAACGTCTTCCTCAAAACTTCTGTCGTACATAAATTATTTTACATTCCTTAATTTCTTTCCATTCGGAGACACTGTGAAACCACTAATAACGACATTCTGCACATATATCTTTCTCAAAAATGAATAAAACAGGTTTGAACTACTTCTGCGCACAATTACACGATACTCTTCCGAAAAATATACCCTACTGCTGTCGTATTCTTCCACGCATTTGCTACCAACTCGTACTTCGCTCCGTCGCACAGCACCTTCACGTGGTGGCCGTTAGCATCGCTTCAGCCTCCCGCACCACCTGCTACAAACCATCGTACTCGCAGGTTAATACTTCAGAAAAATTATTTCCTTTTTATTTAAAAATATAATTTTTCACCTTTCCCTATTATTTTGCATGCTTAAAAAAATGTGTGCATCGAACTTTTCACCCACAGTTAAATTTTTCCAACGAAATAGTTTAGGACGCTGAAGTACACATTTACCGAAAGTACTAATATGCTTTTCTATGTTGTACAGAAAACTGGGGAACTATAAATTTCGGTTTTGGTTTGAACAGATTTGCTGTGTCTCTGCACTTTTGGTTCTTCTGTTAATAGCTTGTTCGCACGCGAGTTTCTATCTTACTCATATGTATCTTTTGCAAATCGAAAAGGTTTTATCCGGTTTTTCCTGCCAACAACGTACAGGATACAACAAAAGAAAGGGTGGCTGCTGTGGACCTATTTTCTGTAGCGTATAACTACAACATTTATTGCTCTTCTGCCAATAACGTAAGTCCTCTTTCTCTTGTACCCGTCATTTCCACACAGCAACAAACCTTCCTTTTAATGGACCAAAGCTTCACATCTTCACTGGAGCGATGCATTATTCCTATCGCAGCTTCTCTTCACAGTGTCAGACTCACAGGTCCATATTACAATAAAAATCTTTAAAACACGTTTAAAATATGAAATATCTGAAAAAATATGAAATACATTAAAATATGAAAAATATGAAGTTTTAACCCTTTGTCAATAAACACAAGAGGCTAGTTCCATCAGAGGCATGCATTCAGTCGCTGACTTTAAACATTTGGAGCAAAATTACATATGCTTCCAATTTATGGACCTAAAGCATAATATAATTAAAGAAGGTGATATTCTTCTGTCCTTGGCACTGCGTAACAATAATACAACTTCCAGTGATTAGCAGTGAAAAGCAACATGACATGCGATGACTGTCTTTTTTCTTGTAGTAGAAAATTATATTCTGAACTTCATTTTTAGATTTAATTGCCCAGTCTGGCACCTAGGGCAACTAGATTATTTATTTGCCTGCCCAGGTCAATGATTCACACGACTCAGGCATGGTATTTTTCAAACCCTGATATTTATAAGTAAAAATATATACAGTACATAATTTCATACATACATATTAATTAAAGCTTATATATTTCATTATTACTACTTTAGCAAAAACTTCCCATTACAAAAAAATTACCTTTGCTTGTCTCTGTGGGCACTATTTCACTTTTACAGCATTGAAATCTTATGCGTAATGAAAATTTCTGTAGTACATACTAACTTTTTAATGAAAAATTTGTAATGTTTTAAGAACAATACGTTGCTACAATTTTTTTGTCCCCCTTGAATTTCATTATAACGAGTTTCGACGGTTATTCTTTTTTTACTGAATCTGGTAAATGCTGGCCAAGAAAATGACAGTGAAAATATATCATGAACAGTTTCTTTGCTTTGCAAATGTAGTAATTAAAGTTAAATGTAAAAAAGAATTGATTTCATTCTAAATTTCTGCGAGTGAAATCTTTCACCTGTGTCACTTTAAGCAGGGCTTGGAAAATATCCGAAATGTTACATGCGCAGCTGGGTATATACATAAATTATTTACCTACCCAGGTAGTAAAACCTGGATGCCCAGGAAAATTTATATTTTAAGATAAATCAGAAGCCACTTTTTTTTTTAAGTTAAAAAATATGAAATTTTTTTTACACATTTTGTAATTCCTATTTTAAAAGTCTATTCAAAATGTTCAATATGCAAAGCATGTATTTCATGTTTTAAGATGATAGTGCTGAAATTGGTACAAAATGATGTGATGAAATTGTTTTTTGAGAAATTTAAAGATTCTGCCGTGTTCTTTTCCTTTGTCACTAAACACCATATTTGCACATCAATAAAAATTGTTTCAGTATCTTCAGGTATTGCCAAGATATTATAAATACAACTATTTAATAGTTTTCCAAAAAAAAAATTTGTGCTCCAAAATGGTTTCCTAGTGGCAACACAACAATGAAAGAACAGGTTTAGTCACTGAAGTCATTTCTAAAACATTCCAAACAGGAAAATTTAATATTTTAGAAATATTGATATGCATTAATGTTCTACAATGACTCAGTTAGAATCAGGGTCTAAACAAGTGTTTCTTCTTTTGGGTGGGGGTCTGAGATTTGAAATTATGCCCTATCAAGTTCAAAAGCTCTCATTTCCATTCAAGTATTTTTTTTTCTTTTTTTTCTGATACCTTAATTATGGGGAAGCAATGTGATCTTTCAAAAGCAGTACTTCCAGTTTTTGACATAATTTTACTAAACATGTGAAAAGTAGGTAAATATCCAAAAATTAGAGATAGGAAACAAGACAGTAAAAGTTCTGGGAACACTGACAACACAGTGCTCAGTAGTAGAATGTAAAATGAACCAGCACACAAGGCAGTGAATGTGAAAACAAAAAAAGCATGATTCAACCCTATGTCAAATGTAATACTAGCCAAAACCTACATGAAAAACCAACTTTGACACCATTGTGGATTGAATACCCTTATAGACGCAATGTACTCGGATGCCAGTTCGTAGTTCTGTTTGTCATTGATATAACATATAAATACAAGAATATGCCTGTACATATCTTTACTACATAACTGCCCTTTGTATTCATTCATGCAAATACTACATAAGTACGTATGTGCAAATTAAAATGTCTAAAAGAAACTAAGTATTGTTCAACCAACTGTGCTTTAGAAATAATTCTCCAATTAAAACATGTCTAAAAGAAACGTAAGTATTGTTCAACCAACTGTGTGTACAGAGTTCGTAAAGCCTAATGTTAAACAAATCTGTGTGTAACTGATGTCATTATTTATCATATTGTAATAAACCTGATTTTAAGATATGAAAATATCATTACTCACATTTAGAACTGAATTGATTCAGTTATAATGTAAGTATCCCACAATTTCACACTCACACACTCTTCCACAAAACACATGCATTTACTTGCACACTCTTCCACAAAAAATGCATTTATGTAAAAGTCGGTGACTACTTGCCGTGAGGCTTAACCGAATATGGCCAAACTTCATATTTACAGGGATTGCATTTCAAATTACAGCTTAAGTTAATACGGTCAAACTTATTTTTTCGGGTATAGCCCTTCAAATTATGGCGTAGCTCAATACGGTCAAACTTATTTTTTTATGGGCAATGCCCTTCAAATTATGGCGTAGCTCAATACGGTCAAACTTATTTTTTTATGGGCAATGCCCTTCAAATTATGGCGTAGCTCAAAACGGTCAAACTTGTTTTTTTGTGGGCGTTGCTCTTCAGATTATGGGCTTAGTATTTAGGGTTCAGACCGTAATTTCATGGGCTTTCACAAAAATGGGCCAAGCCGTAGTTTTATGGGCAACGGCCGGGCCCCCAGTTGCCGGCCATTGCCCGTAATCTAACTGTGAAATTTTTAACAGTGTATGCGTACCATGGAAGCTGATACCGTCCATTCGTTAGCTGCAGCAAGCACAGATCGAAAATGGGTCTGCGTAGCAGTCCAAGATCAATATTTACGGCTGGCAGATAGCAGCAAACATTGATCTTTAGAGAAAGTTGTTACACTAAGCCTGCCTTGGCTGTAGTTGCGAGAACATGATTCTGTATTTTGGAAGCGGTTCCACAGCCTTTGGATAACAGAACAACTTACGTTCAGCCATCTGCTACGTTTGCCTGACTTTGGCCTACTTCGAATCTGCCTATAGCTCTGTAGCGTAATTTCACTGGAAAATCGACATTAGTATTGCTAGTATCGTTTTGGTTTTGTATTTGTCAGTAGAAATCTCAACATGCGCCGGCAAACTACAGAGAGGTTAATTACGAAAAAACAAAATTTAAGCGAAAAAATCTTCCTCATACTGGAAGTTATCCGATGCAAAAGAAATTTTTCTAATAGAACAATTTGATGCAGAGACAGGAAAGAAAACGACATGCAACTTTATGCCGCCTGGTGAGAAAACTGAGCGCTATTTGAAGAATGTCGATGTGAGATGTCTTCATAGTGAACCGCGTCCTACCAAGAAACAGTTGTTGTCAATCGTATTTTTAGAACAGGAGATATTCATTCCACTAGAGATATACACTGAAGTCCAGAAAAACTGGTACAGACGAGCTTATGCAAAATACATAGCAACGTCACCTATGCGCGTACTCGGTTGCGTCTGCCAGGGCGTATAGTGATAGACATCCTTGCCTGCCGTCAGAGCTGTTTTCGGCATGAGAATGACAAGTAATAACGATTTAAGCTATTTTCAACGCGGTGTCATAGTTGGCGTTTGTGAGATGTGCATTTCGGAGGTAGAATCGATTTTCACGAACGACCATTGCAAGGGTGTACCGTGACTACAAGAATTCCGGCAAAACCTCCAACCTACGATACCAGTGTGGCCGTAAAAAGACATTGGGTGAACGTGACCATCGTCGGCTGTCAAGAATCGTTTCACGCGATAGGCGTGCAACACTCTCGCAGGTATTATCGGAATTCAATGCTGGAGCCTCAACAAGCATCAGCGTCCGGACTGTGCAACGTACCCTGCACGATATGGGCTTTGGGAGACGACGCCCAACTCGAGTCCCCTTGATGGGTGCACGACACAGAGCTATGCGCCTCGCTTGGGCACGGGAACACCACTACTGGACACTTGATGACTGGAAACAAGTAGTCTGGTCTGACGAGTCGCGTTTTCAACTGTATCGGGCAGATGGAAGGATTCGTGTGTGGCGCAAACCCCATGAAGCGATGGATCCCGCCTGTCAACAGGGAACTGTACCGGCTGGTGATGAGTCCGTAATGTTATGGGGTGTGTTTAGTTGGGCTTCACTTAGACCCCTGGTATGTCTACAAACGTCTATGACCGGCCAACGCTATGTGCGCATCCTTTCTGACGAGGTACACCAGTTCATGTCTTGCATTCATGCTGATGGGTTGGGCCTGTTTCAACAGGACAATGCACCTCCACACAAGTGTCGGGACGCCACATTATGGTTAGAGGAGCATTCATCTGAATTTGGGGTGTTGCCATTCCCACCCAAGTCAGCAGATCTGAATGTGATAGAACACATTTGGGATGCCATGTAACGAGCTATCGAACACAGGTATCCGAGACCTCAGAATACATCCGAATTGTGGAACGCTCTGCAGGAAATACGGTGTGCATTGCCTACAGCATATTTCCGGAAGCTAGTGGAGTCCATGCCCCGTCGTATTTCTGCAGTTCTGCGCTCCCGTGGGGGATTTACCAAGTATTAGACTGGTGTACCAGTTTTTCTGGCACTTCAGTGTACTCTGATATACCTCTGGAGGTACAACTAGGCATTACAAAAATAGCAGAGAATACAAATGAAATTTTTTTCACAGCAGGAGCTATGAGATGGGAAGAGAAATTTTTATGTGCAACTTTTAGAAGCAGAGGTAGAAAGAATAAAATTCTTACTTATACGTACATACCGGCAAAACTGTGTATCATTTAAAGCGCATAACGTTCGCAATCCCCACTATAGCGAATGGCACGCAGTGTAAAAAGATTTCTTTCAATAATATTATATTTTTGGAAGAGGAAGATATAACGACGTAGAAGTTATTTATACACGATGTTGTTACAGTATAGTAGTATACGTGAAAATCGAACGACATTGTAAACACCATTTTAGTCATGGAAGCTCTGTATTTCCCTTGTGTCGCACGCTGGTATTTCTTCATAACACTTGGAAATTTCATCGCTACAGAACGGGAACTGAATCTTCAGCTCCCAACTTACGTTAGAACATTCCATTTGAAGTTCCTTGAAGAGATGCCTTGGCGCAGTGGTCTCTCTTAAAGAGCTATTATCTCTCTTAAAGAGCTATTATTATGGCGTATGACCATTCGTCCGAGTTGGGTCCGGGTTCGAATCCCGGTGAGGCATGGATGTTGTGTTTATGTTCCGGCGCTGGCTGTCTCCCTTCATTGGAACCAGTGGCCTTTAATTAGGGGCGGGCGACTGCTTATAACCCATTGAGTTGCTCACGGTGGTCGTTAAACCTTCAATATACCATTGGTTTCAGGGAAGGAACAGATCCAGTGCAGTTAGATAAAAACATCGCCCATGCCCTATCCCTAATTTGGGGCCATTGGTTCCAGGGAAGGAAGAGAGCCAGTGCCGTAAGACAAATATACCGCCCTTGCCCCATCCTTAATTTGGGACCATTGGTTTCAGGAAAGGACGAGAGCCAGTGTCGTAAGAAAAACGCACAGCCTATGCCCCGACCCTATTTTGGGACCATTGGTTCCAGAGGAGGAAGAGAGCCAGTGCCGTAAGACAAACGCGCCGCCCATGCCCTGTCCCTAATTTGGAACCACTGGTTTCAGGGAAATAAGTGAGCCAGTGTTGAAAGCCAAACTAGCCGTCCACGCTCCGTCCCTAATTTAGGACCACAGCTTCCAGGAAAGGGAGAGTGTGTGTGTGTGTGTGTGTGTGTGTGTGTGTGTGTGTGGGTCATAAGAGAGCCGTGCCTCTCCAGGACTGAGACCAGCTCTCAGCATGGAGGACTGGTCAGAAACCATCGCTTCTGAGCAAAGGGACATCAGGACAGTCATTTATATGCGCATAGATTGGTGAGATGTAAGATACACCTCAACACTAAACTGGAACGTGGCAAGCTCATAAGACAAACAAAGTGTATTGACATAACCAACCTTAAAAAACACCATAATACTTTCAAGTTGGAACTGAAGAACAGATTCTCTGCTTTAGAAGGCCTAACATCGGAAGAAGTGGATATTTCTGAAGTTAACAGAAAAGTAACCAAAGCTCTTATGGAAACAGCAACAAAATTAGCTGGGTCTAAGAACAAGTTGCATGTAAACAAATTATCAGGAAAAACCAAAATGTTGATGCAAAAAAGAAAGAGATGAGGACAACTAAAGAAGATGTGACTTCCAAAGTGGAATATATAGAGCTATGCAAGACAGCACGAAAAAGTATCACTGAAGACGTAAGGAAATTCAACTGTGAGCTAGTGAGGAAAGCAATTGAAAACAACCAAAGAACCTAAAGATAGCAAAGGGACATCTCAGTAAGGGAAGAAAACAGATTATGGCTCTGAGAAAAGAAGATGGTTCTATAACAAGAAATAGAGGCGAAATTTTGACAAGAGTGAAAGATTTCTACTCCAAACTATATGAAAGGGATGATACATGTACTCCAGACATCATGAAAGGTACCAGAGTTCTTCCAGTCCTCCCAGCAGAAGTTGCTCATGCAATCAAGAACATGAAGCGGGGGAAAGCTCCAGGAGAAGATGGAATTACTATAGACATCATACAAGAAGCAAGTGGAGAAATTGAAACAGTACTCGCCCAAATTTTCACTCGATGCCTTAATGAAGGGAAGATTCCTGAGGATTGGAACAATGCTACAATGATCCTGCTACATAAAAAAGGTGACATTGAGGATCTCAGGAACTACAGACCTATCAGCCTCCTATCAGTGGTTTATAAAATCTTCACTAAAGTTCTTTCACACCGCTTGAAGGTAACACTGGACATGGCTCAACCGAGAGAACAAGCTGGATTCAGGAGTGGCTACAGCACAATAGATCATATCCACGTACTGAGAGAACTAATTGAAAGAGCGAGGGAATATGAACTTCCATTGTGCATGGCTTTTATCGATTATGAAAAAGCCTTTGATTCGGTGAAACCATCAGCAGTTACCACGGCTCTGAAATCCTGCGGTATTGAAGATGCATACATTAATATTATTAATAACATCTATGAAAATGCAAGTGCAAAGATTCGGCTGTTTGAAAATACAACACACATAAAAATTGGAAAGGGAGTGAGACAAAGGTGACACCATATCTCCGAAGCTCTTTAATGCCACATTGGAAAATGTCTTTCAAGCACTGAACTGGGAAAACAAAGGGATAAAGATTAATGGAGATTATCTAACCCACCTTCGTTTTGCTGATGACGTAGTCATTTTTGCAACTACCCCATCAGAGCTGCAGAGGTATGATCCAGGAGACTTGCTGACAAGAGTAAAGAAGTGGGATTAAAAATGAACTTTCAGAAGACAAAAGTGATGTTCAATGCTTTTACAAGAAATGAAGATTTATCGATTGATGGAGAAAAACTGGAGATAACAGATACGTATGTTTATCTTGGACAGCAGATATCAAGTGAGGGTCACATTGATGAAGAAATTAATCGGCGTACAAAACTTGCCTGGAGAGCTTTTGGAAGAAACAGCATAATTTTCAAGAGCAATATGCCATTATGTCTTAAAAGAAAAGTGTTTGATCAATGCATCCTTCCAGTGCTTACGTATGGTGCAGAGACGTGGACCTTAACTAAAAGAGACATACAAAGGCTGCAGACAACTCAAAGAAGCATGGAGAGGTGCATGCTTGGTATAACCAGGAGAGATAAGAAGAGGAACTCGTGGATCCGAAAAATGACAAGAGTGGAAGACATCATGATCAGAGTTAAATCCCTGAAATGGCAATGGGCTGGACATACTGCCAGAAGGACAGACCATAGATGGACAGCCGAAATTTTAGATTGGATTCCAAGGGACAGGAAAAGACCCAGAAAAAGACCACATGGGAGATGGGTGGATGAAATTCGTAAATATGCGGGAGTGACATGGAGGAGACTGGCACAAGACAGACCGTTGTGGAGGAAACTTGGGGAGACCTTCGTCCAGCAGTGGATTGATAATGGTTGACAATGATGATGATGATGACCATGCCTGGAGATACCAAGAATCAGTTCCCCGTAAAGTTTTGGTTCTCAATAACAATTCGTATTTTAAAATTCTCATATGTTTATATGAGAATTTTTATATGTTTATCTTAATCTATATATTAATTCTATAAGGTTTTTTACTGTGAGTCCTATTTTGAGAGAACGGCTGAACAAAAAGATATATGGTTGAGGTATCAAAATACAGGTCTTACCATGTAGATGTGCCAGTCGAAGAGAAAAATGAAATTGAGGTAACGGTTCGGGCGTTGTGGGACGACAAGTTCCCATGTAAAGTCTATAGAAGAAGCGTGCGATTGACTCACGCGTTGTGTAAAGCGGAAGCATGCAGGGACTGAGATAGTCCAAAGTCCCAAATCTATTTTCTGAGCTAACCGTTGCGCAAAGCAACGCTAGCAGGCATTCGTATTAAATTTCTTCTCATCGGAACAGCGAACACTCTCGAAGACCTGATTGCGTTATGCCCTTGGACTGTGTGAGGTATATATACAATTTAATATTCATTCCATCCAGTTTATTCACGTAGGTAAGACGTTTCCCATTATATAAAGATGTAAATAAACATTCCGTTGACCATTGTTAGTGAAAATATTACGGGCTACTGCTTATAGCCCATTGAGTTGCTCACGGTGGTCGTTAAACATTCAGTAAAAAAAAAAAAATCACAAACCTGGACTGTCTTTACTGAAGTGGTTGAATGAATTTGCCAATCAAATAAAGTTTACATTTGTTGTTTCATATGAGTTTATTCCTTTCAAAAAAAAAATAAAAAATAAAATAAAGCTAACCGTCGATTCCGACGCGGTGAAGAGTATATTCGCAACGCGAATGTCATTCCAACAACATTTACTAACACAGTTGTGACTGAATATGAGAATGAAAGAGTGCGCTATCCAGTTGAATTTTTGCACACGATAGAGATGAGTGCACTTCCGCCTCACATTTTACGACGGAAAAAGGGTGCAGTCGTGATGCTCATCACGAACCTGGCCACCCCGGTGGCGCAGTGGTCTAAGCGCTAGCTTATGATGATTCGTTCGTGAAGGGTCCGGGTTCGAATCTCGGTGAGGCATGGATGTTGTGTTTGTCTTACGCCAATGGCTCTCTCCCTTCCCTGGAACCAGTGAACCTAAATAAGGGACGGGCGACTGCTTATAGCCCATTAAGTTGCTCACGGTGGTCGTCAAATCTTCAGTCAAAAAAAAAAAAAATGCCTTTACTGAAGTGGTTGAATGAATTTGTCAATCAAATAAAGTTTGCATTTGTTGTTTCATATGAGTTTATTCTTTTCATAAAAAAAAAAAAAAAAAAAACTTACCGTCGATTCCAACGAGTTTCCTCTAGTTAGTTTTAAAGACGAGATCACTACAACCAGAAGTTCCGTTACATCTCATTTGTTCTCTTTACAATTATGATAATTCTTAGCTTACGATTTTTTTAAACTGCGTGTCTATTCAGGATACATTTGCCGGACGTTTGAATCATCCTCAATTACTTGTAATTCATTTTCGTTATTTGTTGAGGCATATGGAGCCGTGAAGAAAGTCCATGTGTCGCAAATTGACCTCTTCATATAGATTCATGAGCTGAATGTAATTTCGCGAGGTGAAAGGCTCATTTATTACTCTAAAGTCAGAATGAGTGAGTACATGTCCCCTATATAATGATCTCTCTTAAAGAGCTATTATTTTCCGCAGGCCCTTCATTTTTTCCAGAACTGGCTAATATTAAGTTGCTATTCGAAATAAAGTAGAGAATTGGATTCTGTGCCCCAATATTTGCTCCCGCCCCTCAAACTGTGCCAAAGCCCTTAGCACAAAAGTTTGCATGTACTCAAGAGAACTCGGCTAAAGGAAGGATTTGTTGAAGGGCCAACAGCACTCGGGTCCTAAGTCAATTAGGAGCCGGAGAGGGTCCAGACACAAGTCCACGTGCGCTGCAGTCTCCCACTTAATTCGATTTTGATTTTCATTTTCTTGTGCGGTTTTCCCCGGCGTGACGTCAGGCGCAGATGGTCGCGCGTCTCTCGGCAGGGTGCGCTACCGTGAATGGGCGGCGACTCATGCGCAGTGATATGGAACACTCGTCCTTCGCTCCCCACCCCCACCCCCTTCCCTCCCACTAAAGAAAAGACCTCCCGTCATTTCCCCTCCGCATTCTGTATCTCATTCGCACTTCCCCAGAACAACCTGCTAAACACGAAAAAAAGAAAAAAAAATCATTTCCATTTGTATAACCTCGCAGCACACCATTTTATTATTGCATGTCGTTCCTCTATATATCATCAGTTAGCAAGCAGTTAAATGAATACAGAAAAAATCGTTGTTGTGGAAAAATGTCTGCCCAGTGTTCAGTATTTATGTGTTCGCTCGTTTTTTGTATGAATATGACAGAAAAGTTGGTTACAGTTTCGTTATTTAGAATATCAACTAGCTATTGGTGTATGATCTATCATTTACTTTTCATTCATCAGCAAATAAGAAACGAGCGTATGACGTGCATGCAATTTGTTGAAAAATATAGATAAATTAGCTAATACCAAAACATGTGAGTCGTTTGTTATTTTTGGAACTTCTTTTTATTTTTAAGGTTTTTTTTTTTTTTTTTTTTTGCTTGATTGGGGATTTAACGATTACCATGCGCAACACAGTAGGCCATAAGCAGCCCCCCGTCCTAATTTAGGGCCACTGATTCCAGGGAAGGGAGAGGGCCAGTGCCGTGAGGCAAACATAACATCCACCCCTCCACGGGATTTGAGCCCTGACCCTTTTCAGACGAATGGTCCGAAACCGTCGCTTAGACCACTGCCCCACCTGGGGGAAGGGGGCGGGTTTGAAGGTTTAACGACTACCATAAGCAACTGAAGGAGCTATAAGAAATCTTAGCCGCACTGGTGGCGCACTGGTCACTCCATTCGCTCGAGATGGGTCTGGGTTCGAATCCATGCTTATAGCCCATTGAGTTGCTCAAGGTGGTTGTTAGAACCCCAATTAAAAAAAAAATCGCCCGTCCCTAATTTAGGGCCACTGCTTCCAGGGAAGGGAGAGAGCCCACGCCGAAAAAAAACAAAAAAAAACTTTCATGACTCACGGGATTCGAACCCGGACCCATCTCGGACTATAGTAAAATAAGACAACGCCTCGTGCTACACGGCCACCCGGTCGGCGGATCTTCTATCATTGGCGAGCGCTAGGTGTAAAGTTAGAATATTTTACAAGTTTTTACATGTATTTATTCATTAAAATTCTTATGTCGAAACGGTTTTTGTGACAGTCTATTTTATTTTTGCAAATTTTTGCACCACTTTATTGATTGACATTCTCCTGTCGAAATCATATAACTAAGATAATTCCAGGACAAATCGACAATAAACATAAGATAATAATAAAAAGGTAAAATTAATTCCCCAAGTGCATTTACTGTTTTCTTCGTTATACATTTTTCATTCACTAAGTGTTGCAATAAGAACGAACACAAACGGGAAAGAAAAGTCCCGTTAACAGAAATCAAATCACAAAAATTGATTTGATCATTACTCAGGAACTAAATGAAAACGATCTGACGGATGTTTGAAAAAACAAAAACAAAAAAAACGTGAGTGAAGTGTCAGAATATGAGACTTTTTTAAGATACATTTACAAAATTCACGAATGTCCATCACTTGCAAAAGGTACGGAACGAAAAGCAGTTTTTATTTTGCTTTAAATAAAAAAGACATTGTCAAAGTGAAAAACAGCGTTATCGAAACTGTATTTTCTCAAAGCAGAATGGAAATTAGGAAAATATACTGTGAAATACCGTTTTTTATTCATGCACATCAAATATCGTTCTTGAATACGATAACAAATGTAAAAATGTTTTAATAATTGTTGCTACAACTGTCGCTGAAAAAATGCCCAAAAAATGTCACTTAAACAGCAGAGAGAAGCCAAAGTAAGCAGCGGATATCTGCTTACTAGAAGTCAGTGCGCATGCGTCGGCAAATTATACAAGATACAGCCACTCGCTAGCCGTGACAAGATAAGCGGATGTTTTCTGCTCTTGCCTCCACAGTAAATGAGTAGAGTAGAAGTTATTGGTTTAGTCGCTTGCTCTAGGCAGAAGCAATGTGCTTTCAGTGTGTCTACCTTGACAACAGTAGCAGATGAATAGTGAAGTGCGAAGTGAAACAGGCCAGCTGCAACTGCGTCTAAAAGAGAAAAATTGTGTTAATAATTAGTGTCATTTTGAAAGTACAAAGACAGCATAAATATGTACATAAATACGGGCAAATATTTAAGAAACTGTAAAGTCATTTCCATAACTCTGTCACGTAGAGTTTGTGAATAATTCCTTACCGAGAATCTAACATCGAGATGTCTCTCTTCGTCACCATCCGGCAGTCAGTAAAAGGAAATTTCTTCACGAAGCAATCGAGGGCCTACCAGCAGGAAAGACTCTTGATGGCTTCGTGAAGCCAATTAAGCATTGTACGTTGGCTGAGCGCTTATTATTTTATTTTTCAGAACAATAACCATTAGTAAAAGTTTTTTTGTTGTTTTTTTTTTATTCGTGGTTTAACAACCATTGTGAGCAACTCAATGGGCTATAAGCAGTCGCCCGTCCCTAATTTAGGGCCACTGGTTCCAGGGAAGGGAGAGAGCCAGGGCCGTAAGACAAACACAACATCCATGCCTTATCGGGATTCGAACCTGGACCCCTTTCGGACGAATGATCAGGAGCCATTGCTTAGACCACTGCGCCACCGGGGCGGCAGTAAGTGTTCAAACAGTGTTTTTCAGAGCAATCAAGCATGATACGTTGGCTAAGCGCTTATTGTTTTATTTTCCAGAGCAAAAACCATTAGCAAGAGTTCAAACAGTGTTTTTCAGAGCAATCAAGCATGATAGATTGGCTTAGCGCTTATTGTTTTATTGCATTCATTTAAGACCATGCCCTTAGCAGCGATCAGTAACACGGTGAAAGAAAGTGAAGCCAGACTACCTAATCATTTTATTGCTTTCGAGATGCCAAGTGCCTTTTTCTTCAAAGCAGGGATTATCGAGGGGTCGAACGTGGGAAGAAATCTAGTAATAGGAGAGAAGAGAAGTTTGGAGGAAACGAGGGAAAATCGGACAGAAACGTGTTTGGGGACGAAGTTGCTTTCACGCTCCTGAAAGGCTAGATTCGAGAACAACGAGACTGTTAAACAGAACCAGAAAAATACGATAGAGGGGATAACTAGGAAACAGAATAAGTAGCGTGATGAATGAAAAAGATAATTCCTGAACAAATCGAGAAGGACATATTAATAAGCCTTAGATAATAATAAACTGAATGTAAATGCAGTTATTCCCATTTGTTTCCTCGTGATGTATTCTGTAAAGACAAGAGGTGCAACTTCAACGAAACAGAACGGGAAGAGTGAAACCCAACTAAAAACTCATCACGCTGTCCATGCGACTGGTGAGTGTAAGATAACATTTGTTTTAATCCAGGTGGTACAGAGTCACTTTAGTAAGAACAGAATGCACCACGCGAAGGAGGTGAAGTTTTACTAACGACGATTACGCATGACGCAAATCGTCGTTAGTTAAACTTCTCCTCTGTTTAGGTTCTTGGTTGGTGAAATCGACAGTTTTCCTACCTCACCTGTTTTTCATATAGGATCCGGTATCGAGTAAGTATGGAAGAGTTCATGCAATCTGCAATTGTATATATACAGTATATATATGATATTTTTCTTGTATTCCGTTGAGTTTCTGCTCTTTCCAGACAAACAGTTTATCTTATCACTTGGGAATTTTTTGATTGGTAGACTGCCGTTTTCTGCGGAGTGTGTTTTTATATGCGGGTCTGCTATTTGTAGTTTCTCCTCCTCACCTACGAGAGTTACGTGGCCTGCGGGAAGTTTGACGCCATTTTCTCTTGTCTGCCATCTCTTTGGTCAGCAGTTATGCAGGTCAAGCATTTCGCCTTTTCTTTTTGGAGGATTTATGGCATTTTTCGCGTTTCTGTGCTTTGCTGAAATTCATTTGTTTTCTTTTTTGACTTATCAAAAACTGGCGTAGTTTTCTCTTGCCTTTGGGTTAGTTTTTATCTTTTGGCCTTGTTCTCGCGTTGTGGTTACATGCTTCGTTTTTTAGGCCTCGTGGCTCTGCTTCCCTTACGCTCGTAGTACGGAGTAGCCCTGGTACGGAGGCACATTTACTGTATTTTTACTTTCTTGTGAAGCATTCTTATAACACTGTGTACATATTGCAACTTTTCTTTTTTTAGTAACTTTCCAAAGTTTTATTTTACGTTTCTTTAGTCTAAAGTCTTGCTGAGTATCGCGGCAAATGTCTGTAAAATCTATTTTTGTTTTTCGCTCCTGTTCTCTGTGCTAGTTTCCTGGAATTTTGGTCGATGTATGTTTGCACAGGTGTGAGGTTTTACTTTTTTTCTTTTGCCTCTTGGCTTTGTGCTTGTTTGCCTTGCTTTCTTGTTGAGTTTTAGCTCTGGTTGCAAGCCACGTGTTTTGAGCCACGTGACAATGCTGTCTCATTTTCTGGAACTTGTGCTTTCAAGTAAAGTATCTTTACATTGTGAGTAAGTATTAAGAATCTCTTTCATTTTAAGTCTTTTTCCAAGTTAAGCATTTTTACATTACTGTGTACATTTTGAAAATTTATCTTTTGCAGTTTTCTTTCCCAGGTTTTGTATTACGCTTCATTTGTCTAAATTCTTCACACTTCCTGCAATTTTTTTTTTTTTTTTTTTTTTTTTGTGCGCATTGGCTCTGTACTGAGTTTTCCTGGATTTGTGGACGATTAGTCGTGGCTTGGGCCATGTATGTCATAAATGTATTGCTAAATTTATTCTTAATTGTTACGTTTCCGAGTCTTTGAAGGCGTTTTTGATTTATGGGGACTTTTCCATATAATGCATTTGTGACATAGCAGAAACCCATATTCAACTAGGTCTTTGTAGAGACGAGTTAATGCTGAGCTTCCCTGATAAAGCCAAGGCTCAGCATTTTCGAAACTTTTTGCATTCCTGCTTGTTTTTCCCTTCTCGTTTGCAATGGTGTTTTTTTATCCTATTTTTGGCTCCTGTTGAAATTGCTTCTACTTGTAGTAAGTATTGTTTCTGAGAATTCTTCTCTGCTGCTTTTGCGCGTTTGGATTTTCAGAAAATTTTAAACATTTTTTTATTTTTTATTTTTATTTGTTTGTTGCTAAAGTTTAGTTTAAATTATATATACATATAAAAACAAATAACAGATTCAAGAATTAAAAAAAAAAAAAAGCAACTTTGAAATTCTAAAGCGCCGAAAGCTGCGTAAAAGAAAATTCAAAACCAATAGGGACACACAAGATTAAGGCAAGAAATAAAAGATAAAAAATTAGGATTTGCAGCTTGGAGGAAGATTTTAAGCAGCATGTTCAATTTCTAATCAGTCAGTTTATTGGTAACCAGATTCCAAGGGCTTTCTTAAAAGCGACACTTAGGAAAATTCTTCTCAAGTATAGTGTTAGGATTGTACACCTATTTTAATTTAATAACTCGGTGATTGAATGAATCATCTAAATTAAAGCTATAATATAGAGGTTTAGATGATGATGTGGTTTCCTTTACTTAATTTGGAACCCAAAATACTCTCTCAGCTACTTTTTCTTTTAATTCAAAAAAAGTTTAAAACTAGCCTAATCAAGAATATCACAAAAACATTTAAAATATATATATATACAAAAAGGTACATATTAAAAACTAAAAGAAAAAATAGTATAGTTTAAATAATTAAAAGGTTGGAAAGTTTAAGTTTTTTTGGGTATTTTAATACTTTTAAAGCCAGTTGGGAACAGCCTAAACTGTTCCAACGGATACTTTATAGTATTCTGACTAGTTGATAGCAACTTTAAAACTGTTTGGAACTTTTCCTATCTTAACCATAACCACAGTACATTCGGAAAATTTGGTTGCGTTCTCGATTCCCAGGTTGCGCTGTTGGCGTCACTGCTTCTAGTCACGTCGGCATTTGAAAAGCTTCGGAAGATCATGATTGCATCTTTTTCCTTTTGGTAAGTTTCTTATTTTTGCTTATTATATTATTTAAAAAAAAATATTTTTTTAGATTTGAAGTTTTCCTTTTCTCCTATAGTTATTTGGAGTTTTTCTGCAAGTGTTCCTCTTTTTTGAGATTTGCAGGCAGTCGTCGAGCGTGCCCCATTGTTCAGGCCTCGTTTTATTTTGAATTTGGGCAAGTGCAGTTTCACTGGCTCTTAGTTTCCATTCTAGAACCTCCTTTGGCAGTTTCTTGTAATTAGGTTAACTAAATTCAAGCTTTTTTCCACTTTTAGAGAATAAAAGAATATGCTTCTAAATAATTACGTTCATGTAGTGCATGGTTGTAATAGTGTTTTTCCTTGGTACTCTAGCATTGTATACTTCTCGGACTGAGGAATTTGGATTCTATAAGTCGTGTGAGGTCGGGCTACGACCATACAGTTTGCTAAAGGGATGTTTTTCGTTTTTATTTGGTCGCCTTATTTTTTTTTTCTCCACAAAAAATATTTTTTTCTTTTTAATTTTATTTTAAAGATGTCTTCATGTTTTGGGGGGACATTTCGGTGCTTGTAAGTCTCGGGTAGTGGTGGTTGGCTGCGGGGGTTTTATTCGTTTTGGGGCGGGTTTATTTTATTTTAATGTTTTCTGATTATTATTTTGATGTTATTGTAGCAAACTGGATGGTGCACAAACCCACACTTTTTTATCTTTATAGAGGTATCAGAGGTGTTATCTGTGCTTAGCCCTTGACGAAGCCATGGATAGCAGCTTGCCATCTAGTTCTATAATTCTTTCTTTCCCTCCCGGTTGGTTTTTAGATCTCTTCTTTCGGTTTTCCGAATCAGTTGCTCCAGCTTTCAGATTTTGTAATGATTTTTGAATATATATATACTATATTGCCAAAAGACACCGGACACCTAGAATAGAAACACAACATAGCATTTATTGGCATACATTAGTACAGTGTCGATTCACCTTTGGCCTTAATGCATGCACTGACCCTTCGAGACATGCTTTTGACAAGGTTTTGGAACACAGCGATTGATAGGTATGCGCTTCCATTCAGTACAAAATACTACCGCCAACTGTTGCTTAGTAATAGGCCGTACTCGTATCCTGGGCTATAAGTAGTCGCCTGTCCCTAATTTAAGGCCACTTGTTCCAGGGAAGGAAGAAAGCCAGTGCCGTGAGACAAACACAACATCCATGCCTTACCGGGATTCCAACCCGGAGCTCGCCCGGAAGAATGATCAGAAGCCGTTTCTTAGACCACTGCGCCACCAGAGCGGCCCATGTGGATGTTTTTTTATTTTGTTGTATTATTATAATATTTTCCTACATTTTTTTCAGTGATTTTTTTATTAATTTCTCCAAAAAATCTGCTATAAACGAAAATGATTAGACTAAATATAAGGCCCACACAGCACACAACGTTTCAGATATGTATCAATAATGTTACAATCTCTTATTTTCGCTACACTTTCAGAGATACCTTACAATTACGTTTCAGCAACATCTATTTTGCAACATAACTCTTTGTACATTACGGTTACGTTAAAAAAAGCATTCACTGATACTACTGTTTTATAGTTTCCATTGTACATAATTGTTACCTTGATGTTACGTTCAGGCGATATTTAAGATTTTTGGTTTGGTAACGGCGTAGATGCGCATGCGCATTTTTACCATTTCACCGAAGCATCTCGTAGTGGTATTTATTTCCCCGTTAGTTGATTTAATATTTCATCCTTTTTTTTTTTTTTTTTTTTTTGTGTGTGATTTAAGATCATCTGAAAGTAAGTAATCGTTTTGATTATTATAATTTTTAAATTCTAAAAAGCATTTTATGAAATCTAAGTAGATGGTTGTGTTGTTGTACTAGTATACTATACCAGCATGTTTTTCTTACTTGAATCTGAGAAATTTCATATTGGTAGGTATTTAAAGAAATGACGAATTTGATTTTCTTTCTTTTTTCGCTGAAATAGTCTATTCCACATGTATAATAGAAATTCGACACCCTCATTTGGGTACGTTTTTTAGTTCTTTTTTTATCAATATATATAAACGCCGGCACTGTTTCCAATGGACAGCGGACTGCGTTGAACCTCTGAAAACGTAAACAACTCGTAATACGACTGTTGTTGTACTTGGAACAGCTGTCGAGTGTAATATTTTTATTGTGATTTTACAAAGTTTATTAAAACTATAAATGTTCAACGTAGAAAATACGTAAGAGTAATATGATGATGTCACAAATATCTTTCAAATACGTAACAGTAATGTAACGAAGTTACAAATATCTTTCAAATACGTAACAGTAATGTAAGGAAGTTACAAATATCTTTCCAATACGTAACAGTAACATGAAGTTGGTATGTTGAAGTTACAAAGACTTTTCACTGTAACGTATCCGTTATGTTTTAAAGTTACGTAACGCTTGAGCACATTTTGACGTAACCGTAAGGTTTCTGAAACATTACTGTTACATTGCGCAACGTATCTGAAAAGTCCTAATGTTTCAGTGCTACGTACTTGTAACATATACGAAAAATTCTGTTCTGTGTGGGAAGGGACACATATGGTGGAGGTAATATGCTTGTATGGGATGGCATGTCTTTAGGCGAACGTACTTACCTGTACGTGCTGGCAGGTGACAACTTGAACGCTCGGAGGTATAGAGATGATATCCTGGGTACCTTTTTTCGGCCATATGACATGTACGAAATATTCTGTGCTGTGTGTTTGTGAAGGTGGGTGGGTGGGGGTGAGAGATAACTCAAAAACCAACGGGGGGGGGGGTCATGGATTTTTGGGAGGCCAAGCACCCCCCGAGAAGATGCCTGAATACATCACTACCCATAAGTCACTATAGCAGTCAGATGCAGAGATCGAACTTTTGTGGACAGACCGCCAGGCAGACAAACTAAGTAATAAATGAATGAAATTAGAGATTTCTGATATCTCTAGCTCACGTTTTCTCATTTAAGGCAAAGAATGATTTTTTCTGATCAGCTTTTCGAAGCGAAAGTTTCGTTTCTGCGGACGGATATGCGGAAGAACAGATGCTGATCATTTTTCCTGTCTCTATCAATCGCATGCAGATCTCTATAATTCAGTCACACAAATAATTTTTTCAATCTGATCAAAAGAAGTGAAGATGTGGTTTCCGAGGACGAACGGACGGACGGAAGAATAGGCACCAATAATCTTGTACGTAGACATTCGTCTCTCAGTCACGGAGCGAATTTTTTCACTGACCGTTAGAATCAGAAATACGTACATATAATTTCTGTTGACGACAAACAGAGAAACTGACGTTAGAAAGGACGGGAAGAGTGATGTCTGAAATCTTATACCGTTCTTTCCGTCCATGTGAAAAAAAGTTAGCGGTTCAGCATTTCGAAGCTGCAGTCCTGTTCTTGCAAGAGAGAGAGAGAGAGACGGAAGGAAAGGCAACAGAAATCACACGCTTTTCTGCATGCGATTTGTAAGTGACTGAAATTTGGGAACACGATAAATTTGACCACGACCAATTGACGCACACGGCGAATTTGTCCGCGACGAATTAACGCAGGCGAACGAAGACTATGCGTCAGCTCGCGTCGAATTGACGCATAGTCTATAAGGAATACGATTGCAATAGTTTATCATGGAAGTCCGGGCGACAAATTGATGGTGTCACGTCAATTCGTCGCGTGCGTCAATTCGTCGACTACGTCAATTCGTCGCGCGTCAATTCGTCGACCACGACGATTCGTCGAGCGTCAATTCGTCGCTGACAAATTCGTCGACCACGACGATTCGTCGAGCGTCAATTCGTCGCTGACAAATTCGTCGACCACGACGATTCGTCGAGCGTCAATTCGTCGCTGACAAATTCGTCGACCACGACGATTCGTCGAGCGTCAATTCGTCGCTGACAAATTCGTCGACTACCTCAATTCGTCGCGTTTACAGATTTTGGTTACATACCAAACGAATGCAAGAAAACGTACGATTTCGAATGTCTTCCTCCCTGATCAAATTTATAAAGTTTGGACACTCAGACATGATAGGAATAACAGGAAGGCTTTCTTTGGCAATAAAAATATTAGACGGTAGACGGTTTTTGGAACGGGGCAGGGCCCGGTTGGTCAGAGCCCCCCATATACAAAATTTTCGTAAAATCTACAGTTTTCAATTCAGAACCACCAAATCTGGTATACTATCTCGTGGTATTCTAACTTAGACTGTAGACGGTTTTTGGAAGCGGTTGGAGCCAGGGGGGTCAGAGCCCTCCCCCTACAAATTTTTCGTAAAATCTACAATTTTCAATTTAGAACTACCAAATTTGGTATACTATCTCCTGGTACTCTAACTTAGACGGTAGACGGTTTTTGGAATAGGTCAAGACACGGGGGGTAGGAGCCCCCCACATACAAAACTTTCGTAAAACCTGCAGTTTACAATTTACAACCACCAAATTTGGTATCATGAAATTCTAATTTAAACGGGAGACGATTTCTGGAACGGGTCATGGCGCGGTGGGGTCAGAGCACCCCCCCCCTCCCCCGTACAAAATTTTCGTAAAATATATCGTTTTCAATTTAGAACCACCAAATTTGGTATACTATCTCATGGTATTCTAACTTAGACTGTAGACGGTTTTTGTAAAGGGTCGGAGCCCGGGGTTCAGAGCCCCCCCCCTTCCATAAAAAAATTTCGTGAATTCTACAGTTTTCAATTTAGAACCACCAAATTTGGTATACTATATCATGGTGCATTAACTTGGACGGTAGACGGTTTTCAGAACGGGTCGGGGCACGGGGGTTAGAACCCCCCCCTACACACACACACACACACAATTTTCGTAAAATCTACACTTTTCAATTCAGAACCACCAAATTTGGTATACTATCTCATGGTACTCTAACTTAGACGGTAGATGGTTTTTGGAACAGGTGAAGGCCCGGGGTAAAAGCCCCCCCCGCCCATACGAAATTGTCTTAAAATCTATATTTTTCAATTCAGAACCACCAAACAAATTTGGTGTCATGTAATTCTAACTTAGCGGGAGACGGTTTTTGGAACGGGTCGGGGCCCGGAGGTTCAGAGCTTCCCCCCCCCGTACAAAATTTTCGTGAAATCCACAGTTTTCAATTTAGAACCACCAAATTTGGTATACTATCTCATGGCACTCTAACTTAGATGGTAGACGGTTTTTGGAATGGGTCGGAGCCCGGGGGTTTAGAGCTCTTCCCCATACAAAATTTTCGTAAAATCTACAGTTCAAAATAGAACCACCAAATTTGGTATACTATATCATGGTACTCTCACTTAGACGGTAGACGGTTTTTGGAATAGGTCAAGGCGCGAGGGGTAAGAGCCCCCTACATACAAAATTTTCGTAAAATCTATAGTTTTCAATTTAGAACCACCAAATTTGGTATACTATCTCACGGTACTCTAACTTAGACGGCAGACGGTTTTTGGAACGGATCAAGGCCCGGGGGTAAGGGGCCCCTATACAAAATTTTCTTAAAACCTGTATTTTACAATTCAGAACCACCAAATCTGGTGTCATGAAACTAACTTAACGGGAGACGGTTTTTGGAACGGGTCGGGGCCCGGGAGTCACATCCCCCCTACAAAATTTCGTAAAATCTAGTTTTCAATTTAGAACCAGCAAATTCGATATACTATATCATGGTACTCTAACTTAGACGGTAGACGGTTTTGGGAACGGGTCGGGGCCCGCGGGGTTAGAGTCCCCCCCCCGTACAAAATTTTCGCAAAATCTACAGTTTTCAATTTAGAACCACCAAATTTGGTATACTATCTCATGGTACTCTAACTTAGACGGTAGACGGTTTTGGGAACGGGTCGGGCACGGGGTCAGAGCCCCTCCCCATAAAAAAATTTCGTAAAATCTACAGTTTCCAAATTAGAACCACTAAATTTAATATACTATCTCATGGTATTCTAACTTAGACTGTAGACGGTTTTTTTGGAAAAGGTCGAGCCAGGGGTTCAAATCCCCCTCCCCATCAACATTTCGTAAAATCTAGTTTTCAATTTAAAACCACCAAATTTGGTACACTATCTCATGGTAGTCTAACTTAGACGGCAGACGGTTTTGGGAACGGGACGGGCACGGGGTCAGAGCCCACCTCATAAAAAATTCTTCTTGGCAAGTGGTCAGAAACCAGCCCCTAGATCACTCCGCCGCCGTAGCAACACACGTTGAATTGTATTTTTCATACGTCCTCAAACGCTCTTATGGACATACTAGATTGAACTGGGCGCAAATAAATCATTAATATGATTTGTACTAGCAGGGATACCAGTTATTTTCCAGGTACATATTACTATTTGTGGAATCACCAAGTTCAGCGGGTGAAAGTTAATGAATGAAAAAGATATTCCTGCAATTTTTCAGTACACTTATTTTAAATTTTTTGATTTAGTTAATTTAATTTTGCGAAACAAAAAAGAAAAAAAAGGAATGGGAATACTTACCTTCTAGGAGACATTTATAAAACTCCCGTACATCTGGCGTGTGCTTCTGTGAATCCCGCAACACAGAAATGAAATGTACCTATGTGATGTCGATTGCGTACGACTTCACATGACATTGATCATCTTTTTCTTACCGTTTTGAATTTTGAATATCTGGAACTCTCTATTTACATTACATTATATTTCTTCCTGATAAGCCGTTCGTTGGTAGTGAAAGCTAAACTATATTGATTTGTGTTTTTAATACACCATTAAACGCATATTTTTGCACTTTATTGTTATCTACACTCTCTAACTTAGACCGTAGGTTGGTTAGTTGGTTGGTTGATGGTTTATGGTGCAAGGACCTCAAAGGGCCAAAGAGCGCCTTATAACGTAGATAGGGTATTCTTAAGAGTAAAAACGGAACTTTTTACGAAACATTTGTATGGGGTTCCCTTGACCCGGGCCCTGACCCCTTCCAAAAACAGTCTACCGTCTAAGTTAAATAACCATGAGATAGTATACCAAATTTGGTTGTTCTAAATTGAAAACTGTAGATTTTACGAAATTTTTATAAGGAGGGGGGCTCTCACCCCCGGGTTCCAACCCTTTCCAAAAACCGTCCAGCGTCTAAGTTAGAGTTTCATGATACCAGATTTGGTGGGTTCTGAATTGAAAACTGTAGTTTTTAAGAAAATGCTGTGTGTGTGGGGGGCTGACCCCCGGGCATTGACCCGTTTCAAAAACGGTCGACCGTCTAAGTTAGAGAGTACCATGAGATAGTATACCAAATTTGGTGGTTCTAAATTGAAAATTAGATTTTGCGATTTTTTATGAAGGGGGCCGTTATCCTCCGGGCTGCAATCCCTTCCAAAAATCATCTAGCGTCTAAGTTAGAGTACCATGAGATAGTATACCAGATCTGGTGGTTTTGAATTGAAAACTGTAGTTTTTCAGAAAATTTTGTATGTGGGGGACTGTGACCCCCGGGCCTTGACCCGTTCTAAAAGCGGTCTAACGTCTAAGTTAGAATACCATGAGATAGTATACCAAATTTGGGAGTCCTCAATTGAAAACTGTAGATTTTACGAAATTTTTATGAGGGGGGGGGTCTCACCCCCGGTAACCAACCCTTCCAAAAACCGTCTAGCGTCTAAGTTAGAGTTTCATGATACCAAATTTGATGGTTCTGAATTGAAAACTAGATTTTACGAAAATTTTGTATGTATGTGGCGGGGGAAGACTCCGACCCCCGGGCCTTGACCCGTTCCAAAAGCGGTCTACTGTCTAAGCTAGAGTACCATGAGATAGTATACCAAATTTGGTGGTTCTAAAATGAAAACTGTAGATTTTACGAAATTTTTATGAGGGGGGGGGGCTCTGACCCCTCGGGTTCCAACCCCTTCCAAAAACCGTCTAGCGTGTAAGTTCGAGTTTCATGATACCAAATTTGATGGTTCTGAAATGAAAACTTGATTTCACGAAAATTTTGTATGTACGTGGGGGTGGGGTGGGGGCTCTGACCCCCCCCCCCCGGCCTTAACCCGTTCCAAAAACCGACAACCGTCTAAGTTAGGGTACCATGAGATAGGATACCTGATTTGGTGGTTCTGAATTGAAAACTGTAGATTTTACGAAAATTTTGTATATGGGGGGCTCTGACCAACCGGGCCCCGCCCCGTTCCAAAAACCGTCTACCGTCCAATATTTTTAGTGCCAAAGAAAAAGCGTAATATTCCTATCCTGTCTGAGTGTCCAAACTTTATAAATTTGATCAGGGAGGAAGACGTTCGAAATCGTACGTTTTCGTGCATTCGTTTTGTATGTAACCAAAATCTGTAAACGCGACGAATTGACGTAGTCGACGAATTGAGGTAGTCGACGAATTTTTCCGCGACGAATTGACGCTCGACGAATCGTCGTGGTCGACGAATTGACGCTCGACGAATTGACGCGCGACGAATTGACGCGCGACGAAACGTCGCAGTCGACGAATTGACGCACGCGACGAATTGACGTATAACACAAATTGATCTGCAAAAGCTTCTGTAAAAACATGTCAATGTTTAAAAACTCCCAAGTTCCATATTGATGGCTCGGCAGACATGATCTTTAATCAACTGATTTATGGGCTATTTCTCTCAGACAGATCAACTGTTGTACTTCAAGTGTGATACTGAATTTCCTTCGTTATTATTATTTTTTTTTTCCAAATATGGTATGTGTCAGCTATTATCATGTTTTTTGAGTCTTTCGTAGAGGAGGCTCGGAACTTCTCAGGGGAGGCTGAGATTCTCAAGCTACGACCCTAATTGCGACACAATTTTTTGCTTGTTTGTTTCGTGGTTCAACGATGAGCAGCTCTGCCGATCCGGTGGCCCGATGGTTTAAGTGCTGGCTTCTGACTGTTCGTGCGAGATGGGCACGGGTTTGAATCCCGGTGAGGCATGGATGTTGTGCATGTCTTACGGCACTGGCTCTTTCTACCTTTCTTGGAACCAGTGGCCCTAAATTAGGGACGGGTGACTGCTTATAGCCAATTCAGTTGCTCAGTGTGGTCTTTAAACCCCAATCAAAAGAAAAAAAAAGGGAGGTAGCAATTGTAAGGTGTTCGGAACTCTTAGCTGTCGCCCGTCCGTAATTTCTAGCCCCTTCTTCGTCCCAGATGGGATTCGTTAGACAAGAGCCCCACCACTCGTCTCTCATTCGGGACTCGAACCAAGAGCCGACGCTAGCGGCTCAGAACTGGTGGGCTATTAGGGGGGCTAAGCGAGATGAGAAGGGGGGAGGATAAGTTTTGAAGTGTCAGGCAGAAATTTTGACAAGAATTCCTTTTATGCGGATTTCACCCGATGCTGATGATATTATGTCAAAGACAGTTTTCAGGTGCATATTGTACGTAGTATTTATTCAACGTATGTAGTATGGGAACAATGGATACAAACCTCTATGTCAAGTTACTATTTCTTGGCAATTTTAGTTACTTGTGTAGTTTTTCCTTTCTTCCTTTCCTTTTTTTTTTTTTTCTGTCATCGGGCTGTTTCTGAATTTTAGTTTGTAACCTGACAAGGAATTTCTCTCTCTCATCTTTTTAAATATATACGCTGAAGAGCAATTGAATTAGAGATACCTGTCTAGTAACGTGTAGCACCACCTTTTGCCCTGATGACAGCGGCGATTCGTCTCGGCATGGATTCGACAAGACACCGGAAGCGTTGGGAAGCCATACGGATCCACGACCCCTGAACAAGCTACCACAGTTCACGAAGATTTGATGAAGAGGAGTCAGAGCCTCGCACATCTCTCTCGATGGCATCCCAGATGTGCTCGATGGGATTGAGGTCAGGTGACCTACCTGGCCAAGGAAGCGAGGTCTCGTCGGTGGAGTGTTCATCCAACCATTCGGATACAAATCGGGAGCGATGGTACGGTGCATTGTCTTGTTGCAGGATGAGGTCCGCAGTGGAATGTTGAAGACGCACAAATGGAAACAAATGGTCGTCCAGGATATCCCGGTAACGTTGACCTGTGAGGGACGATGTCACACGTACCAGGGGTCCCATTTCAGTCCACGTAAACAGTGCCCTGACGAGAATGCCATCCCCACCAGCTTGAAGACTACCCTGCTGGCAAGAAGGATCCATCGCTTCATGTGGTTTGCGCCGTACTCGTATCCTGCCATCCACATGTACCAACGTGAATCTCGACTCATCAGTCCAGGCAACATTTTCCCACATGTCTAGGGTCCAGTGGCGATGTTCCCGCGCCCATGCTAATCTTTGCACCTTGTGATGTGCGGTCAGCAGCGGTACCCTCGTGAGACGATGGCTTCTGTTAGCGAAGAGATGGTTCTGGATGGTGTGACTGCTTACACGTTTTTGTGCACCAGCGTTAAATTGCCGAGTGATTTCTTGCACTGTAGCCCGTCTATCCGCTGTTACAATGCGAGCTAGCCGACTATGACCCCGCTCATCCAAACGCTGTTGTCCACGGCAGTTGGCCCTTGCAGGGATGGTTTTACCGGATTCGATGTACTCACGGTGCACCCGTGACACAGTGGCTCGTGAAAATCCCAGTGCCTGCACGACTTCCGAGATGAAGCGACCCATTCGTCGGGCCCCGACAATTTGCCCACGATCAAATGCGCTTAGATGCTTCGTCTTACCCATACTGCGTCCGACTCTTACTGATTCCCGTCGCATCACTCCTTATATTGTCGGATCGCTGCATACGTCATGTCGTTTCCGTTTACAGGGCCGCCTACAGCGCCACATTTGCATAACGCCAGGTGTCTCTAATTGAATTGCTCTTCAGTGTAATTACAAAAATGGTGTGTTTCAACTACTCCCTTAGAAATTCATGCAGAAGACTCCCTCCGTTTCCCAGATGTACAAACACTAAATCTAACGAAAAATTCACTTAATGTAACAAAATTTGTGTGGATTCGAAAAATGCAGGTATGTTTATCCAAATTCCCTAAAATCTTAGATGGTTGCACGAACTGTATGTTCTAGCAGCTTAAATATGGGGGGCTAAAGGGGGATCAAAACTGAAGCCCACCTCTGTCCACCCGTAGCGTCGCGCCTACTCGAACACCATTTCAGAAGAATGATCAATAGTCAGCGCATCTGACCACTTGGCCACTGGGGCGGCGCAGAACAACTGAATCGGCACAATTAAGTTTCCGTAATCATCATTCATTTTAATGTTTTACATATCTGGTTCTACATTCCATATAAACATTTCTACGTGCATGTCAAAAGACATAATAATTATTTTATAATGAATTCATGAGTGTATTTTCATTACACGTTTTCAGTTTTTATTATTTAATTTTCAAAGGTATTTAGTAGTGAACATGCCTGCTCTCGTAGCCTATGAAGTATCATTTTCAGTGGCAAATTTGCAATATACATAAAAATCAATGTTTTATGTTACTGAACAGAAAGGTCAAAAAAAAAAAAAAGAAAAAAAAGTTATATGTAACTGAACAGAAAGGTCAAAAAAAAAAAAAAAGAAAAAAAAAGTTATATGTAACTGAACAGAAAGGTCTGCCGTGTGAAGGCTATGATGCTTCAGCACAACCGCATTCTTTAATCTGCCGTAACTGTTCCATGCGGAGACCATTCTTTTCGAGATTTCGCAGCCAATAAAATATTCAAAAGGTGAACAAAAAGGAGCTTAAGTCTGTGAAACAGTTTAGACCGCAGTCTCTTTTCAGCTACTTTGAGCGGGAACTTCATGGAATCCCCGCCGTCCTACCGCGAGTGATATGAGGATTATGTACGGTTTACACATGGGATGCGCGCGCACGCACACACACACACCGGGCGATTACTACATACCCTCTGCAGCTGTTGCTTCTCCCTTGGACTACTCCGAAGCTTAATGTTCTAATGTAAAATAGACTGGGAGTTTGGACGCATGTAATTTATGCACACAGCAACAGACTCATTTTAAATCGCTGTTTAACCTTGAATAGGGGTCTTCAGATATCTTTCATCAAGTCTTGGTCAAGATCAACACCGTTATTTAAGAGAATAAGGCTAGTAGGAATTTCGTAAAAATAATTTAAACCGCAGTTTTTTTATAGGTTTCAAACGCGGATAGAGAATAGCGCACTTGACACCCAACCCCTTCGTTTTTATAGCATTTTTGCTTTGTGTCGAAACAATTATTAAAAAATCAAATGTTTGCTCCAGATTTTCACTGTACCTCAAAAATAAAAACGAAGTATGACCATAAGCATACAGTTTTATATACACAGACATGACATAAGTAAATAGACACCTGATTTGTTAATAATATTTATTTCCTGTCCGCATAGAATGGAAGGAGCTGTAGTTGCAGCTGGATTTAATATATGGTCGTCATACCCTTTGCAGTACGTAGGGCTTTCACCCTGTCAGGCATTGTGAAAATGAGATCAGCAACAGTACTCTGTAAAATTTGAGCCCACGATTCACGTAACAAGGCCGGCACGTGTGCCTTGTTGGGTGAGGTATGGTAGAAATGAGATCAGCAATAGTGCTCTGTGGAATTGGAGCCTACGATTCATGTAACAAGGCCCGCAGGTGTGCCTTGTTGGGTCAGGTATTGTGGAAATGAAATCAGCAATGGTGCTCTGTGGAATTTGATTCACGTAACAAGCCCGGCAGGTGTGCCTTGTTGGGTGAATTATGGTGGAAATGAGATCAGCAATAGTGCTCTGTGGAATTTGAGCCTACGATTCATGTAACAAGGCCGGCAGGTGTGCCTTGGGTCAGGCATTGTGGAAATGAAATCAGCAATGGTGCTCTGTGGAATTTGATTCACGTAACAAGCCCGGCAGGTGTACCTTGTTGGGTGAGGTATGGTGGAAATGAGATCAGCAATAGTGCTCTGTGGAATTTGAGCCCACGATTCACGTAACAAGCCCGGCTGGTGTGCCTTGTTGGGTGAGGTATGGTGGAACTGAGATCAGCAATAGTGCTGTGTGGAATTTGAGCCTACGATTCATGTAACAAGGCCGGAAGGTGTGCCTTGTTGGGTCAGGCATTGTGGAAATGTGATCAGCAATAGTGCTCTGTGGAATTTGAGCGCACGATTCACGTAACAAGCCCGGCAGGTGTGCCTTGTTGGGTGAGGTATGGTGGAACTGAGATCAGCAATAGTGCTGTGTGGAATTTGAGCCTACGATTCATGTAACAAGGCCGGAAGGTGTGCCTTGTTGGGTCAGGCATTGTGGAAATGTGATCAGCAATAGTGCTCTGTGGAATTTGAGCGCACGATTCACGTAACAAGGCCGGCTGGTGTGCCTTGTTGGTTGGTTTCTATGGCATCCGTCGTAATTTTACATCCAAAATGTCCTATGGGTGTTCAACTGAATTCATATCATGACTCTGGCATGGACACGACAGTTTTTGGATGGTGGTTTGTTCGTGCCACGCTTGGGTACGTTTTGCCTTGTGACATGGAGCGCTATCCCCCATGAACAAGGAGGTAGATTTTGACATCTGACCACTGGAGAATATTGGTAGCAGGCCCCTCTCAAGGATGGTTATGTATTTTTGTGCCCTGATGTTGTCTTCACATTCTATGAAGACTGAACGGCCAGTCATCAGTATGGTTCCCCATATCATGATTGAAAAACCGTCATGTTTCACAGTTAGCTGTTGGTGCTTCAAGCTGAATTCCTGGCTGGGCAATCATCACACCCAGGCCCTGCCACTATCTGAAAATTGCACAAATCGGGAATCATTAGAGAATATGACAGTGTGCCAAAATGCTAAGGGTCTCTCAATCACGTCTGCAGCCCATGTCAATCTGCGACGAATATTTGCTTCTCGCAAAAGAGATTTACGTCGAGCCTCTCTTCCATGATCAGCCAAGTAGGTGAAGATACCGCTGAGGAGTTCTAGAACTCACTTGAAGCTATTCTGTAATCTCAGCGGCCTTGCAACAAGGATTGGTTTCCACAGAACGCTTGACAGCACGAAGACACCTCCCTGTGATGGCCCAGGGCGACCCGTACGTGATGCTGGTGCTACCTTGCCTACCTTCATGAATTCCACTCGAAATTCCACGAGCACTCGATTAACTGTGGCAAGAAAAATACCCGTCGGTTTGCAGCAATCTCACGCTGGCTGACTCCGAGATCCGATTGCCCCACGATTCGTGCTATCTGGATGTCGCTTAGTTCGTAGGCTCATGGGTCAAGGCATGAGGTTTTTCCGGTGTCACCTACTCACTGATGTTGTTCTGAAAAATATATTAAAGGGAATTCAAGCATGCAATGTAGACTCCACTACATAGCAAAAATGACATTACGACAGGTGTCTATTTACCATGTCATGTTTGTGTACAACATATTTCACAATAACAATCCTGTTACTGACTCAAAAACTTTTCATATTTAATTATTAAATATATTTTTATCATCATCATCATCAACCATTATCAATCCACTGCTGGGTGGTCTCCCCAAGTTTCTTCCACAACGGTCTGTCTTGTGCCAGTCTCCTACAGGTTACTCCCGCTTACTTTTGAATTTCATCCACCCATCTCCCATGTGGTCTTCTTCTGTCCCTTATAATCCAGTCTAAAATTTCGACTGTCCATCGGTGGTCTTGTCCTTCTAGCCCATTGCCATTTCAGGGATTTTACTCTGATCACGATGTCTTCCACTGTTGTCATATTTCTGAACCACGAGTTCCTCTTCCTATCTCTCTTGGTTACACCAAGGATGCACCTCACCATGCTACTTTGAGTTGTCTGCAGTCTTAGTATGTCTCTTTTAGTTAACTGGAAGGATGCATTGATCAAACACTTTTCTTTTATTGTTCTCTAAGTAAAGAGGGTTTTTTTTTATTATTATTATTATTGAAGGTTTAACGACCACGGTGAGCAACTCAATGGGCTATAAAGCAGTCGCCCGTCCCTAATTTAGGGTCACTGGTTCCAGAAAATGGAGAGAGCCTGGGCAGTAAGACAAACACAACATCCGTGCCTCACCAGGATTTGAACCCGGATCCTTCTCGGACGAACGGTCATAAGCCAGCGCCAAGACACCTGCGCCACCGGGTCGGCCTAAGAGAAGGTTTAAGAAGACTTTAATCATCATTACCGTAATTCTTTATTGGGGCACCTTAATCTTCTATCCTCCTGATTTCTTATTTGTGTGACTGCATCAGCTGAAGTCCATTTGCCGATATCCATAAGAAACTGCATTTTCTGTCACACGAAAATTGCCGTTAAATTAGTAAGTTTTAAGTATATTAAATATAAGCAGAGCCCCGTCATGACTTTGTAAAAACGAACTAGGACTCCCCCGGTGGTGCAGTGGTCTAATCGCTGGCATCTGACGATAAGTCCGAGACGGGTCCGGGTTCGAATCCCGTGACTCATGGATGTTGTGTTTGTCTTACGGCACCGGCTCTCCCTTCCTTGGAAACAGTTACCTAAATTAGGGATGGGCGAGTGCTTAAAGCTCATTGAGTTCCTCACGGTGGTTGTTAAACCTCAAAAAAAAAAAAAAAAAAAAAAAAAGGACTTCGCTCTTCATAAAGTACGTCCCACGTGTGCGGTTAAAATAAAAACCATTGCCGGTGTATTTTATATTTCAGTGGAGGGAATTCATTGAAGGTTTTTATACACAGTCCTGGCATGTTTTTATTTAAAACAATGTAACTTTCAGATATTTGTAGGAAAATATTGGAATTTTTATTGTGAAATTCTTAGCCTCCCATGAGCAAATTACTTACTAATAGGTGAGGTATATTATCCACAAATAAGAAAAATATCACATACTATATAAAATTAAGTGCTGAATTGTCAGAGGCGATGAAGCCACGAGTGGTTATAACAACTGCATTCAGGTCGCGGGATTGTTCCCAGTAGGGTTAGTTCCTTTGATCCACTTAACTCTCGGCCCGCGGCTTCGGATGGGTAAGTCGTTGGCCTCTGGGCATTAAACCGCCCCTTCCTCCCGTTAAATATAAGGACTTCTGCTTCCTTCTCCGCCCTTGTGGCCGCGGGTGGTCGAGTGAGCAACGTTCGTGACTGCCACGGAAAGGGCCTCAGGTTCGATCCCAGTCAGGCACGAACGCTCGATCCATTAAATACCCGCCGTGCGTCGGATGGGCACGTTAAGCCGTCGGACCCCGGATACTGGCCCCCGCTAATAAATAAGGGCGCCTTCCTCTCCCTTTCGACTTCGCTTCCGTGTCACTTTCCTATTGGGCGCTCTAGCCCAAATCTCCTAGTTTCCTATTTCTAAGGGTTGTTCAAGACCTGGGGTCAGACACTCCCTTCCTGAAATCCTCTACATATGATCAAGATCTCCGCTCTTGTGGGCCGTGGGTAGCCTAGTGGTCAACGTTTGAGACTGCCACGGAGAAGACTCGGGTTCGTTCCCAGGCAGGTACGAACGCTCGAACCACTAAATATCCGCCGTGCGTCGGATGGGCATGTTAAGCCGTCGGACCCCGGATACTGTCCCTCCGGTAATAAATAAGGGCGTCTTCATCCCCTTTCTACCTCGCTTCCGTGACATTTTCCTATTGGGCACTCTAGCCTAAATCTCCTAGCTTCCTATTTCTAAGGGTTGTTTAAGACTTGGGTTCAGACACTTCCTTCCTAAAATCCTCTACATATGATCTGATATCCGCCCTTGTTATCTCTTCCTGAAAGTGCTCGTTGTGACGTCATAGTTTTGCAGTCCTCACTGTATCGACTCACACATTCAGTCTGGCTCTCCTACTTCTCTTACCTATCTTCAGATGAAAAAAAAAAAAAGTATGTCGTCGTACTTCAGTTAGCACTTCTCAGTTTTTCTACTCAGACGCCTCAAAATTTTCGGGCTATTCCGGTACACAAGTGGTTAGGTGCGCAAGGGACTGGCCAGTCATCCTAAGTCGGCTATGCCGCCCCGGTGGCGCAGTGGTCTAAGACTCTAAGCGATGGATTCTGATAATTCCTTCGAGAAGGGCCCGCGTTCGACCTGGTGAGGCATGGATGCTGTTTGTCTTACGGCACTGGCTCTCCCCTTCCCTGGAACCAGTGGCCCTAAATTACGGACGGGCGACTACTTATAACCAACTAAGTTGCTCACGGTGGTCGTCAAATCTACAATCAAAAATAAAACAAAAAAATTGGCTATTCTCCTATGCTTTACTGCCGGATGAAGCACAGGTCGTGCGTACAACCTACGGCTCTGGTTCTGCACTGTTTCCTTACAGTGCTAGATACTCACGGAGATCACTCCAAAGCTACAAAAAATATTGACGGATTTAAAAGCGTGCTTATTTTGTTTTTGCATACTACGGAAGTCAGTATGTATAATCTCTGTTTGGAAGCATATCTGCTTGCCGAGGAGTTCCAGTTTGAAACAACTTTTGTTGTATTAAGGATATCTGAATGATAGAAATTCAAATAAAAAATTTCAGCCCCATCGCATACTAATTTGGCAAGTAATATACACTATATTGACAAAAGTCACCGGACACCCCTTCAAAAGCAAACGAACGGATCCCCTGCGTTGTTAAGATGCGCGGTACAGCGGCAAATGGTATAAAAACAAGCCTGCAGCTGACAGCGATCATACCGCACTGTGAGGTTAAGTGAAAATGTCGCGGCGGGAGAGAACTGACTTTGAGAAAGGAAAGGTTGTTGGTTGTTATATTAGTGAGTTGGCCATAAGAGAAACCGAGAGGCGTTTAAACATACCCAAGTCAACTGATTTGGATGTACTGAATAAGTGGAAGACGCATGAAGTGCCTGAAAGCAGCAAAACGCACCGGCAGACCAAAGAAAATCAGTGAAGAGGACGTCGAAGCCTCAGGAGAGTCGTTATCAGCCATTATCGCACACAGCTATTTGCGTTTGCCAACGTTCTATTATCGCTTGCGGTTAGGGGCCGAGAATTAAGTTGCACAACTAATACTAGACCGTACACGAAGGAACTGTAAAAGAAACACAAAAGGTCGACGTGGTGGGTGGTGGATGAAAAAATGTGGAAGAAATTATTCACAAAAAGCCTTTTGTTTTGCCAGTCAGTGAAATGGGAACCTATCTGTTTAATTCGAGTCTCAGTATGCTGAAAAATCTTTGCATTTTATTGCATAGTCTTACTATACTTGAACTGTAATCAGTTTGTTAACAAAATTGGTGAAAACAGGGAGAGATCCACCGGGAGGACTTGGGGAAACCTTCATCCAACATTGGATTGAGGACGATTGTTAATGATAAAATAAAATAAAATAAAAAATAGAATTTTGCACAATATTCATTAATACAATATTCATTTATCGAATATTCATTAATGGAATATTCATTAATGGAATATTCATTTACTGAATATTCATTACTAGAATTGCGTAATTATGTAATTTCAAAACTCCACCAGGAAAAGAACATGGGGAAGGATTTCATCTTGTATTCATATCAAACTTAGGCTCCAGGTCCCCTGGGTGTTTCAGTGCTTTCAAAGTATACTTCAATATCTTCTTGTTTGGAAAGCATGCCCATATTATCCATTTTAAAATGGGGGTATCACCAGTGCCAATGGCTTTTTGTCACCTGGTTTAAGTACCGGTATTTTGGTCTAATTTCAGATACTCGGAGAAGGGCTTCATATTCCTTTCATATTCAGGTGCTCCAAACTAGCAATATTTATTATGGTGTAAAGCACGAACTTCATTGATTTATTCCAGTCTTACATTTTTGCCTTTCATTTTGCCATCAATGCTAGTCCTGTCTGTGGCAAGTTATGAAAATGCAAAGTGACAATTTATTGTCCTTTTTTCTTCTTCTCAACAAAGTTCCATTTGCATTCCGCATCGGACTCGCTGCTTCCTTAATGACGATTAACAAGAATGTAAGAACCTTTTAATTACTAACAGAAGTAATCGTGCAAAAAATACTCGTGAAAATGCCATTCGCATCAAAGGTCAATGGTTGCAATCTTATATTTGTTTGATAATATATTTGTCGTTTTTTTAGTGTGTATAAATTTTTTATGGATCTGAGTGACTTATCTAAAATTGGGTAACAACGAAGATCTAAATTGCAACCGAAATTACTATGTAATGGAGCACACTTCCTGATATGAAGGAATATTTCAGATTGAAAAAATTTACGAAAACTTGTTTGAAATTCTTCTGGGATGCGTACATACAAAACTAATATTGATTACTTCCATACTTACTTGCAAATTATTCATTAATTGATTTATTACAGAAGCACTGGAATTTTGAAAGATTAGGTCATAAAAATCAAACGGAACTTTAGATTAGACTATAAAAGTCAAACCGAATTTTGGGAAATTACGTTATAAATATCAAACATTTCTTTCTAATTTATTCATGGAAAAAGTACTAATTTGATATATTCATGGGAAAAAAGTACAAATTCAATTAAGTATTTTCCTAAATGGAATTCATTAAAAGGAAACAGTTATTTTTTAAGGGAAAGATACAAAGCGCCGAAGTTAATTTATTGGGCTTGGGTTTAAAAAAAAAAAAGTATTCCTTCCATATCCATGGAAAAAGGTATTCGAGCCGAAAATCTTCGAGGAGGGGGAGGGCATGAAACAGATCCTGATTAATTACATGACCATATCCCGACGAAAAGTAGAAGCCATTTCTTAAACAGAAGAAACAAGGAGCAGCCCTTCTGGGCATAGAAATGAAACAAAAATTGGTTTGCTTCAGATCAACGACCAATAATATTTATGAAGGGTTTGTTTCTTCCTTTGGACTGAGAAAAGAAACAAAAATTGGTTTGTTCAACATCTACTTCCAAAAATGTTTAAGAAAATAATTCCATTTTCACAGTTGAAGAAATTATGGGCTGGGATGTAAAAAAAACAAATGTGTTTCATGTAAAAGCCCAAGCATGGCCAGAAGAAACATCCTGGCCAGAAGAAACATCGACCCGAAATTCCTATTTCTGATAGGATATGAAATGCATACTTTTTTGCTTTAAACCACATGCACAACAATTTAAAAACAGGACCTGTATCTTAAATGGAATAAAATAACTGTTTCTTATTTGAAGAAAGGATATCAAGACAGGATTGTATCGAACCAAAGCATCAAAAACAATTTAGTAAATCATGGTATGATACAAACCTGTCCTTCTTTCTCAACTTTCGCATGTTACACTTCATTTGTGAAACAAATAAATTTCTATCGTACAACTCAGTATGATATTTGTATGAATCATTAGGGACAAATGTAACTTAAGCCCAATATCAGGCATTTGAATTACAATCGAAAGATTTTTTTGTCTAGCGGCTTTATGGAGAGAGAAATGAAACTACTTGCGTAGAAAACTCTACTCTCGATAACAGAGTAGAATTTTCCACAGAAGTAATTTCATTCGCTCTGTCCTAAATGCTCTTCATTCGTTTCTATAATACGTTACTAAAGATTAGTGCTGGTACATTGCTGTGTATGTGGTCAATTTTAGCAAAACCCATAGTTGGCCTCCAATGGGTGAAAAGCATCCTTCCAGATAAACTGCATGTTCAAAACAGTTTGTACAAAGGATTGCTACTAAAATTGATGTCCACTTAACGGGGAAGACGGCTAAAATGCATTTTGAAAAACTAGCTATTGATGACGATCTTTTTGTTTTACAATTTTTAGGCATTCTACTTGCAGTGGATTTTGCGCATTTATGATTTCTAATTGGACGTCGATTTAATCATGTCAAATATCGTTTGTTTTTAAGATGCTACGCCATTTCGTTTTGAAATTATTTCTGGGAATTCTATTTTTTCTTCCAGAATTTTGGAATCTTTAATTTCTTCTTCTTGTGTACCTTCTCTTCAATATGGGAAACTGAAGGTTTCTCAGCATGATACACTTGGGGTTCAGGTACTGTTTCAGGTGACAGGTCGGTGTGACTTGGCCCAACTTGGTTTTCATTTTCATGGAGCTTATTATCCTTGGACTTTTTCTTAAAGATGTTTTTGAAACGAAACTTTTTCTTCTTTTTTGGTTCTGTGGCAGGAAGATGTGTGATGGAGGGATGGTCTGATTCACTTGCCATTTTTTGTTTCTTCTTCTTGAACAAATTGAAAAATTTACGCCACTTAGAGGGAGCTTTTTGCTTTTGATGGGATGTGCTTTGAATGTTTTCCAGGGATATTTCATGTGAAGAGGAGGAGGATGAACTGGTATCGAAAAATCCTGTTAATTTTGAATAGGGAGAAAGATGATTAAAGCAGGAAATTTCCAGTTCGCTTGAGGGAAATACCAGATTGATGGGATCTTGACTTGGTTGTGATGGCGACGAAAACAGAGAAGAGGAAGATGAATTTATAGATGATTGGGATTTGGAATGCGGGACAGGTGTATCTATTGCAACCAATTCGTTTTCGTCTTCCTCGATGTTTTCATTGTAGTACTGATGAATTCCGGGGAAGCTGGGTATGGATGTAAATGACACGGAGGTTTTGAGGGCTGTTCCTGAAGCTATTTCTGTTCGTACATCTTCCTGCCAGTTATGATTTGGATAGAAATATTCACGATAAATAAACGTTTGGTCACCAAGTCTTTGCTCTGGATTATTGTTTAGCAGCCCACTCAGTAGATCAACAAATGCTTTATCTTCCACGTCTGTCACTTTTTGACGTCCACTTGCCAGTTCTGCATATTCTTTCCATTCTCCTTCGGATGGAGTTCTATTCTCACGTTCTTTGAGGTATTTTGCGAAATGAACATACACTCCAGTTTCGTAGGCGGTGACTCCAAGTGAATAGTAATCGCTACTGTAAGTATAGGGTGGGGCGTCCTCCATGTATTGGTGAAGGATTACTTCAGGGGCAGAGTAACGCGGTGTGCCTGCATAGTTCGAAGCATTGGGGCCGAACACTGATATGCCAAAGTCAATTATTTTTACCTGGCACACCGAGTTTATTAGGATGTTGGGGCCTTTGATGTCTCTGTGAATTACACTATTTCCATGTATGTACTGCAGCCCTTCTCCGAGTTGGTGTAATATGTAGCGGAACTGATTTGGGGACAGGTCGTTATGGTACACAAAACTATCAAAGGAGATTCCATCGAAATACTCAATTACTATATTGTGTTCTTTCTTATGGCGTTTGATTATTGTGGAGAAATATCCAAAGAATTCCAGAAATTGTTGATGGCCCGAAAATTGTTGAAGGAATTTCATTTCTAGGTCGATGTATTCCTTTGGGAGTCGATTCGCTGTTTTTACTGCTACTTTGTTTCCTGTTTTTTGGTCTAGGTAGAGGGACACGGTGCCGAAACTTCCACTGCCGATTGTATTGATGAATTGCAAATGAGATGGTGAGTAATATCTTTCGGAAGCTTGTTTGTTCGGTACGATTATCATTTCAAAGGGGCTGTTGAGGTTATCGTTTTGGAAGTACCTATGTTTGAGGAATTTGCCATCTCCAAGTCTTACTACTTGATATTTGTTAAGGAGGCCTCTGATAATCTCTTGTTCTATTTCTGTGAGAGGTGATGGTAATATAACTGATCCTTTTTTCATGTAGTGCTGGGCCAAATTTTCCTGGTAGATTGGATCGAATGCTGCTATCTGGGCTTTATAATCGCAAGGGACAATATTATATGCCATGACGTATGCAACGACTCCCAAGGAATAATAATCTGAGGGGTAACTGTATGGCGGTGCATCTTCGTCGTACTGATGGGCCACAATTTCTGGAGCTGCGTATCCTTCCGTTCCAACATATTTTATAGCTTTGGGTCCGTGGGCTGCTTGATCAAATCCTGTGATTTTTACGAATGCTCTGTTGTTGATCATGATGTTTGCTCCTGTTATATCTCTGTGAATGATTTTCAGTGAGTGAATGTGTTCTAGTCCATGTCCGAGCTGAAAGAGTACGAATTGCAGGAGGTCATGAGTTCCTAAATGATGTTCCATAAATGTGTTTAGGTCTATTGCATTAAATATGGTCAGAGTTCGATATACTGCCGGTTGGTTGGATGGAATGAGGGGAAGAACTGGAAGTCTGTTGATTGGTGAAGCTCCCTCTTGTAGCTTCCTCCTGCTTTCTTGTTCCACTAGGAACGACGATTGGTCAAATCCGAAGGCACCATGCTGAAAAAGTATTGAAATCCACGATGGCATTAATACACGGGGCTCCTCCTCCTCTTGTTCCCTCTCGAATGTTGAACGAGGTGTTCCCCATTCTTCTTCCCCAACTGGTGTCTCAGTTCGTGGCAATACATCCATGGCGTCCTCAAAAATGTCCGCATCCTCTTCTGGTGGGTTGGTATCAACCCTTTGATATTCATTCCTCCTAAACGTCGTCTTCAAGAAAGTAAGGACTTTATGAAACATAGTTATAGATCAGAGATCAGAAATAGATAGGATTATCAGTAAACAAATATAAAGTAGTAAAGAAAAAGCGCAGAGAAAGCAATATGTATTTGCTTTTATACTAACTGAAACAATTAAAACAATCGTGATATTTCCATGACGCAAACTTGTCTTGCATTATTGCATCTGCATTGTTGTCGTTCAGCTGTCATTATTGGATCTATGTTTTCCTTATATTAATGACTGTTCATGGGTTATTTGAGTATTGTAGCAACGACAACAGAAAATGCAGAATATAACAGTTTCATTCAGCTAAATTTTAAAGATTGTTGCAAAACATTTCCTGTTATCCGTGCAACAACTGTCGCAGTTTATGCTGTATTTATTCTTTGATTTTCATGGCTGAATATATTAAGAAGAAATTGGAAGTAAATAGAGTACAGCCTCATGGAATGCTTACTCGGACGAATGTCAAAAACAAGGCTCCTTCACAGTTGGATGCTTTAAACCCCATGTGATTAAGGGGATATAATGCATATCGATGAGTATATCGAAGTATATCGATGAGCAGCGTATAGCCTCTCCTAAAAAGTGCCATCCCGCTTTCTTCTGGTACACACTGTTCTCACTGAAGAGGCTTTCATGTTTGACAATAGGGGTATAACCTTACCACTTGGAATTTTCAGCAAGACCAGCATGGTGAGGTATGGCCAACACCTCAAAATGACTTCACATAACAGATATCAAGCGAGAGCAACAACGAGGAATTTAATACGCTTACAAAGCTTGACTGGCGTGCATTTGGAAGAAACAATACAATTTTCAAGAGCAATTTACCATATGTCTTAAACAAAAAGTTTTCAATCAATGCTTAATTCCGGTTCTTACTTATGGATATACAGTCATTTCTAAAAGTTTAAGACCACCTTCTAGTTCATTGAAAATTAAGATTTTCAAAGAAACAACTAATTACTGATCAGAGATATTTGGAAAAATGACATCACAGATGAATACTTACATTCTTTGGAACACAAAAACACCGAAATCAGTACTTTGTGCAGCCACCTTTGTTTCTTAAAACGGACAGAATACGATGTGCATGCTCTCAATCAGGGATTTGCAGTAGTCACTTGAAATGTCTTTGCACCACACGTAATTTATCTCGTCAATCAAGGCTTGAAAATTTGATGGCTGTTTTTCTGCTACCTTGTCTTTTAAAATTGTTCGCAAATTTTCAAGGGGGTTAAGGTCGGGACTATTACCGGGCCAGTCAAACACAGTTATATTTTCCCTTTGCAGTTAGTCCTTTACTGTCTTTGATCTGTGGCATGGAACACCATCATGCCTAAAGATTGTGCATCTGTGCCCTTGCATATCAGTTAACAGCTTCTCACTTAACATTTCCACATAAAAGGACAGTCATGGTAGTGCCTGTCGGCAAAAAGGATAATGAAGCAGTACCGGATGTTGACATAGCACCCCATATCATTCGACCAGCCGAATGTCTCACGGTACCAACGGTGGATTTTTAATCAAACCTTTTGCCTTTTGGTCGTCGAACATGTGCTTCACGAGATTCAAATTGACGCACAGTTGATTCATCGGAAGAACTTGGCTCTAATTTTCAGCTGTCCATGGTTGATGACGCTTCGCAAACTGGAGTCTCTTCTTTTCTCGCTTCGCAAACTGGAGTCTCTTCTTTTCTCGCTTCGCAAACTGGAGTCTCTTTTTTTTATGACAGAGGTTAGTCTAGGTTTATGTGCAGATTTATAAGACTTTAATCCAAAATCTTTGCTAAGACGTCGGTAACAGTGCTGATACTAACATCAGACCCTTTTGAATGTAGAAAGGCCTTGATTTTCTTGCACGAACTCCTCGGAGGATTAAAACTATTCACCTTATAGTATTGTCATCACATGAGGTTGTTCTCCTTGGACGTCCACTTCTTTTCCGGCCGCTAAATTCACCTGCATCTCGATATTTCATGATCGTATTATGAATAGCAGCCTTGCTGACATTTACCTTTCTCCTTATGTCACGTTCCGAGTATCCTTCATGTACAAAGTCACTATTTGTGCCTTCTGAGTAACACTTAATGACTCTTTTTTGCCCATTTTACGCTGTATAGAAAATACGTACAAAACCTCTCAGCCTGAAAAGCAGAAGCAAATTGACGCTCCTACGTTTCGCCCAGCTATAACAACAACAGCTGCCGTTGTAGGATGATGCAACACCGACGCGAAGTTGAGTAATACAAACAGTAGTTGACGCAATCTTGAAAATACCAACAAGTGGTCTTAAACTTTTGCAAATGACTGCAATGTCCATCGATGAGCAGCTTATAGCCTCAATATATGATATGGATTTTAACCAAGAAAGACACCAAATTAGCTGACAACGCAAAGAAACATGAAGAGATGCAGTGCTGGAGAAAGCTTTTCTTGTCTGTGAAAAGGGGTGATATTCGAAAAAAATCACGGTTCAAAAGTCCCCCACCTCCACTCAAGTGGAACGCCGTTTTTACTTTCTATAGTTTGTTTTGTTTGTTTGAAAGTTTAACGACCACCGTGAGCAACTCAGTGGGCTATAAGCAGCATCCCGCCCCTAATTTAAGGCCGCTGTTTTCAGGGAAGGGTGAGAATCAGTGCTGCAAGATAAACACAACATCTATACCTCACCGGGATTCAAACCCGGACTCATCTAGGACGAATGGTAATAAGCCAGCGCTTTATGAACATCTCGCAACTGGAGCTGCCTGCTTACGGGAAAGTATCATGGCCGTTCAAATACCGCATTTCCGGTTGGTTTTTTTTTTTTTTTGGCATTTCTAAAAATCTGAAAACTTGATAAATATGAAAGAACCAACTGCTGTGAAGACCAAATACAACGTTCTGCAGAAAGGCCGAATGAAAACGAATAAGCACAGAATGAATGAGTGTCAGATAGTGACTGTAAAAATGGGAGGATCTTTTCGGGGTAGGGTTTGGAAAAAAATCGTTCAAGGTTAAGTGCTCAGAAAAGCTTTCTGATGTAGAGCACTTATGACTAATTAACCATTCTTCCTTCGGCGTATTGGGAAAGGTCACGGACACCAGCATATTTTTTTTACGTGCCTCTCCGCTGTTTCGGACCATTTCATCTGCTGCATGCGGCTCACTAAAGTCTAAGAAAGAAAATATTGAAGTACATAACTATATTTTTGAATTACAATTTTCAGCAAATTTATTATGACATTGTGCGATTCTACAGGGTGATTCACTCGGGACTGAACACTTATTATGTGGAATATATGAGATGGGGAATATACGATGAGCGTGAAACCCGAACGCAGCTGTTCTTTATTCCCTGACGAAGCAGTCGATATGCATTACCTGTGAATAAAACGTCTCCCCGGCAGTTGGAGGACGCCGCACCGACGTACCATGTGTCTAGTAGTGGTAGGGAAATAGCGTGTCTCCGCAGACTGTTTAAGCGAGGAGGTCGAATGAAGATGGTGTACTCAATTAAAGGGCTTGTGTTCATTGCGCGTCATTGCCGGGTAACCGGTTCCTTCAAACAATGTCAGAAGGAGTTTCTGAATAAATTTGGTGGGCGTGAACCACCCACCAGAGTCACGATTTCAAAATTGGCAAAGAAGCTGGAGAGAAAGGGAAGCTTGGTGGATTCGCATTTGGACGGACGACCCCAGATGGCGGAGGACACAATAGAGGATGTGAAGCAGCGGTTATTGGCATCCTCGCAAAAATCTATTCGGCGGCTATTCCAAGAGACTGGACGATCGTATTCCGCATGTCATAGAGCAGCCAAACAGGTGAAGGTTAAGCCGTCTCGTATCACGGCTGTGAACCAGTTGCAGCCACCGGATTTTGCAAAGCGATTGGCATATTGTTAATGGTTTGCCAAATTTTTCGCCGAAAACCCCGCCCTGTTGGACATAACAGGGTTTACAAATGAAGCATGGTTTCAGTTATCCGGCTATGTAATCTCGCAAAATACACGGGTGTGGGCCAATGATAATCCCCACGCCATCCATGAGGAGCCACTGAATTAATTGAAAATGGGTTCTGGTGTGCGCTGTCCCGAAGCCGTATCATTGGGCCAATCTTTTTCAAAGACACGGTGAAAAACGACCGATACTTGGTAATCTTTAATGAATTTATGAAAAGCTGGATGATCAGGAACTTGCAGATGGTTACTTTCAACAGGACGGTGCAACGTGCCACACCTCCAATAAGAGCATGGCAGAAATTCGCAGCTTTTTCCAGGACAGGATTATCTCTAAAGATCTGTGGCCGCCTAGGTCTTCCAACCTGACACTCCCAGATTCCTTTCTCTGGGGACTTCTAAAAAGCAAGGTTTATACCAATACCCAAGGTCAATTAAGGAACTGAAAGAAAGCAAAACAAGAAAGATGACACCGAATTTTTGGGTGTAATAAGCACGTCTTTTGAATCCGTTCTGACGCAAATTAAATTTATCAAAGTTATTCAAAGTCAATAAAACCGGTATGGAAAACAATAGTATCTGAAGGAAGAAAGAAGTTTTTCAATCGAGTTTTTAATCCCTCAGATATTGCTGTAAACTGAATCGTGAGCTTACGCCCTCTGGTTGCAGACTTGTGCGTTAAGAAAAACGTGAATTTATATGAGAAACTTTAGAAACGCTCTCCAACATAGAAATAATTTTTCAAATCGGACTCTTAAAAACAGTGATATCGACAAAAATAAGATGTGACTTTACGTCCCCTGGTGGGAAAACCATGCATTATTTCAGGAAGAAAGTATTCTCAAAATGTTTTTCAATATGAGCGGAATCGGTCCAAGAAAAAAAAATTTAGTCGAGTTTTCAGGAGCCCAGATTTTGCTACAAATACATCAGAAGCAGGAATTAACATTTATGCCCCCTGGTGGCCAAACCATTCTTTACCAAACATTAGAAAATATGTGAAAAATATTTTTCATCAGGTCTTGTCTGGGATACAGGAAGAATTTTTCAAATCGGCGGTTTAGAAGCAGAAATAACACATAAAACGCATTTTGCCTTTGTGCCCCCTAGCGGAAAGTCTATGATTTACTTGAAAATTTTGAATTTATATGAAAAACATTTCGCATCGGAAACACTATCCAGCAAAGAAGGAATTTTTCAAATCGGACTCATAGAAGTTGAGATATTGACAACAATAAGGTATACATCTACGCCCCCTGGCGTAGAAACCATGCATTATTTCAAGAAGAAAATATTCCTAAAAGGTTTGTCGACATGAGTAGTATTGGTTAACAAACGACTTTTTTTGTAATCGAGATTTTAGAAGCTCATATTTTGCTGCAAATACATCAGAAGCGGAAATTAAGACTGACGCCACCTGGTGGCCGAACCATTTTTTACAAAAATTAGAAATTACGTGCAAAGGATTTCTCATCAGGAGCTGAATCCGGTGGAGAAAGAATTTTTCAAATCTGAGATTTAGAAGCAGAGATATAGGGGAAAAGCAATTTACCCTTACGCCCCCTAGCGAAAAGTCTATGAATTACTTGAAAATTTTGAAATTATATGAAAAACATGTCACACTGGAAACACTATCCAACAAGGAAGGAATTTTTCAAATAGGACTCCTAGAAGTAGAGATATTGAAAAAAATAAGATATACGTCTACGCCCCCTGGCGGAGAATCTGTGGAATATTTAAGAAGAAAATATTCCGAAAAGGTTTATCGATATGAGTGGCGTCAGCCTACGCAATAATTTTTTCAATCGATATTTTTGAAGCTCAGATTTTATGGCAAATACATCAGAAGCAAAAATTAACACTTACGCTCCCTGGTGGCCACAGTATTCTTTATAAAAAATTTGAAATTACATGCAAAACATTTTTCATCAAGAGGTGTATCCGCTGAAGAAATTTTTTTTCAAATCAGAGTTTTAGAAGAAGAGTTATCGGGAAAAATGTAATTTACTTTTACGCCTTCTAGCGGAAAATCTATGCGTAATTTGAAAAAGTAATTATATCTAAAATACTCTTCGACATAAACGGAATCGAAAGATGAAAGAATTTTTTCAATCGGTTGTTTAGAAGCAAATATGTGGAATAAAACGTATTTTTGAATTCGACATCATCTGCATTTACGCCCTCTAGCGGCGAAATCGTACTTCGTAAAAAAAACCCCAACGAAATAAAGGATCATCATTCTCGTATTTCAAGCTTCCCAATGCAAAAAGAATTTTTCAAATCGGTCTAATAGTTGCAAAGATATCGTGGGTACAGACGGACGGACGGACAAACCGGTAACATAAGCACGATCTTTTTTTACAAAAGACCTGCTAAAAATCCCACCAACGCTGGCGGTGAGGATTTCCAACATCTTCTATAAAGCATTCCTTTTTTGTCATGAACAAAGGTATGTTTTACATTAATTTCATTTAAATGTGCCTTTGCAATCGTGAGTTAATTAAAAACATAAGTGTTTAATTCCGAGTGAATCACCCTGTATTATTTACGCCCCTGATTTGATCATTCTGGTAGGGCAGCCCCCGCCTTCGATAGGTACGTTCCTGGCGAAATGGATGCTTGGTATAACCCAGAAAAATAGGAAATGGAACTCATCATGGATCAGGAAAATAACAAGAGTGGATAACATCATGAAAGTAATGGCTGGAGGCATACTGCTAGAGACGAACTGATCGCTGTTGAGCAACTGAAGCACTGTACTGGATACCACAGAACAGGGAAAGATTCAGAAGAAGATCCTGTGAGAGATGTGTGTTGATGAAATTCGAAAGCATGCCAGAGTAACATTACGAAGAGTTGCACCCCTACCTTTTAATGCTAAGAGAAATATCGTAATTCAAATTTTCAAATGGTCTTTTGTTTTATTTGAGAGAGGAAGTTTTACATATTGGGAGCGATAACAAAGTACCGCGAGATATCAACGCTACTATAAATTGTGCACACCTATCCTTTGTACGTAATTTGCAAACGTTTGCCAGTAATAGGAAAACGTGGCGACTTAAGCCAGTTTGACCGCTGCCAGATTGTTTGGACCCGGAGGGCAGGTGCCAGTATTTCGTAATGCCGCCCCGGTGGCGCAGTGGTCTAAGGCGCTGGCTGCTGACCATTCGCCCTAGTTGGGTCAGGGTTCGAATCCCGGTGAGGCATGGATGTTTGTGTTTGTCTTTCGGCACTGACTCTCAATGTGTTACTTGTCCAACACTGGTTATCTGTGAACATTGATCATTTAGTATACTGTCAAATTCATGTTTGATGTACACTGAAGAGCAATTGAATTCGAGATACCTGTCTAGTAACGTGTAGCACCACCTTTCGCCCTGATAACGGTGGCGATTCGTCTCGGCATGGACTCGGCAAGAAACCGGAAGCGTTGGGAAGCCATACAGATCCACGACACCTGAACAATCTCCCGCAGTTCACGAAGATTTGATGGAGGGGGGGGTCAGAGCCGCGAACATCTCTCTCGATGGCATCCCAGACCTGCTAGATGGGATTGAGGTCAGGTGACCTAGCTGGCCAAGGAAGCGAAGTCACGTCGGGGGAGTGTCCATCCAACCATTCGGATACAATTCGAGAGCGATGGCACGGTGCATTGTCTTGTTGCAATATGAGGTCCCCAGTGGGATGTTGAAGACGCACAAACGGGAGCAAATGGTCGTCCAGGATATCCCGGTAACGTTGACTGTGAGGGACGATGTCACACGTACCAGGGGTCCCATTTCAGTCCACGTAAACAGTCAGCAGACGAGAATGCCACCCCCACCAGCTTGAAGACTACCCAGCTGGCAAGAAGGATCCATCGCTTCATGTGTGGTTTGCGCCGTACTCGTATCCTGCCATCCGCACGTACTAACGTGAATCTCGACTCATCAGTCCAGGCAACATTTTTTCACATGTCTAGGGTCCAGTGGCGATGTTCCCGCGCCATGCTAATATTTGCACCCTGTGACGTGCTGTCAGCAGCGGTACTCTCGTGGGACGATGGCTTCTGTACCCCATAGCGGGAGATGATTCTGGATGGTGTGGCTGCTTACACGTTTATGCGCACCAGCGTTAAATTGCCGAGTGATTTCTTGCACTGTGGCCCGTCTATCCGCTGTTACAATACGAGCTAACGGACGATGACCCAGCTCATCCAGACGCTGTTGTCCACGGCAGTTGACCCTTGCAGGGATGGTTTTACCGGATTCGACGTACTCACGGGGCACCCGTGACACAGTGGCTCGTGAAAATCCCAGTGCCTGCCCGGCTTCCGAGATGGAGTGACCCATTCGTCGGGCCCAGACAATTTGACCACGGTCCAATGTGCTTAGATCCTTCGTCTTACCCATACTGCATCCGACTCTTACGGATTCCCGTCGCATCGCTCTTTATATTGTCGGATCGCTGCATACGTCATGTCGTTTCCGTTTACAGGGTTGCCCACAGCGCCACATTTGCATAACGTCAGCTGTCTCTAATTCAATTGCTCTTCAGTGTATACTTGTTCACAATGTGTTACATGATCAACACTGGTTGATCATTTGGCATGTTGTAAACCATGTACTTGCTGCTGTGAAATTTCTGTATCTTGCTTATGTCTGTCTGTTTGTTATGTCTGTACTACCAGGTCCAATAAATCATTTTCATTAAAAAAAATCCGCACTTGTTGGCTGCTTTCGTTCTATTGCATCACGTGTGTACCAGGACTGGATTAACCAATCACAGACATCCAGCAGAAGGGCTGACATTAGTCAGCCACGTGCAGTTGGTCTTAGAAGTGAGGGTCGTGTGTCACGACTGGTATCTCAGCAACGACGTGCAACAGTCACCCAGCTCAGCCGCCAGTACAACAGCGGTGCAGTTCGACCTATTTCCATATGAACCATGCGACGTACTTTGCTGCTCCTAGGGCTTCACAGCTTTAAACCAACGAGGGTACCCATGATGACGCCCGGTCACAGCAAACAATGCATCGTATGGCCCAAGGAACGTCGGCAATGGAAGAAGGTCGTCTGGAGTGATGAACCTCGTTTCCTACACCGTAAAAAGTAAGTGGTGTGAATTCACGGAAAATTTCTGAAAATAACGTGTAGCAAAGTTGTCGGTAGGTATCCGTGTTTTTCAGAAATTTCCCTTTGTAAAAGTGCCCGTTCATTTTAACTTCCGTATTTTCACTGATATTTCCGTAGACCGAAATTCCGTTTGTTTCAGATAAATCCATTTCTGGTTTTTCCGTACTTAAATTGAAATTCCGCAAAACCAACAAACCTGCACAGCACTTACCCTCAGAGGTCGGGATCGAACACCCGACGTTATAGCTCGCCGGACAGGCAACTTGTGCCTTTACCAACTGAGCCACAAACACTCAGCAACCAGACTCACGTACGTCATAAAACGAATCCCACAACAAAGAAATTTTATTTTTTGTCATTAATGTGAGTGATTTCGTCATTTTATTTTTCTGTTGGAGCTTATTATTTTTCTGAATAGGTTTGTAATTTATTTTTTTTTTCCTATAGGAGGACTTTTCAAATATTAAGCATTTTTCATCGTGGTTTTTCGAAGCAACAAACTGCTTTGCAACATGATTTTTTTAAGCTGAAAATGACTCATTTATCTTTAAAAAAGGTGAAATGTACTTTTTATAGTATTATTTCACACACACAAAAAAAAAACTAAATATAAAATTTACTCTCGATCGCTATAATAGCTTTTGTCTTAAGTTGTCCAAAGACTGATACACAGACATCGTATAATCACCTGTGCAATAAGTACCTGGTTTCTTGCAGTAACACAATATATAATAATTAGCTGGTGCACCAAATAGGGGAAAGGAGAAATATCCTGGGCCACAAAAAAAAAAAAAAAAAAATCTATGCGATATGCTATCCACAATATCCGATCTCGCTACGGGACTTCAAAATTCGACAGACGATTGAAATTTTAAAGTTAATCAAACCTCAAGTATTTCCACAAATCGCTACTATTAGAGGAAATTTCTCGCCATACGGATACCGAAAAAGTGAGAATGGAGATTTTCCGTTAATATACGAAAGGAATTGCGGGAAGTTTTCTGAAAATTCAGAATTTTCCGTTAACAGATCTCTAAAACGGTAATTTACCGTTAATATGAGAAAGAAACTGCGGAAAGGTTTCTGAATATTCAGAATCTTCCCGTGGCCATAAAAGTCTGTTAAATTCAGATTTTTTTCCGTCATTTCACGGAAAGGTAGTATCAGAAACATGCTTCGTTAATTCACGAAAGAAATGACGGACACTTGTCCGTGAATTTCAGAATTTTTTTTTTACATTGTAATGCACCATGCTGATGGCCGGGTTTGCGTATGGCGTAAACAGCATGAACGCCTATCCCCTGGTTTCACAGTTGGGGATCAACAGGCATGTTGTGGAGGTGGTGTTCTCCTGGGGAGCTTTTTCCTGGCGAGCCCTAGGTCCATTGGTTGTCATCCCCCAAACACTGAATGGCAGACGCTGCAGGGACCTTTTAGCCGATCATTTCCATCCACATCTGCAAGAGTTTGGTTATGCCCTCTTTCAACAGGACATCGCACGGTGTTATCTGGCTCGTATAACTTCTGGGTGGTTGGAGGGAACACGGCAACGAATTCGCCACATTACCTTGCCCACCTTCCTCCCCTCCGATTGCAACCCAATTGAACATATGTGGTTTATGCCAGAACCGGGTGTGAGAATGTGGAATGAGTGTGAACTGACGGAGCTGCTTGCTGCAGTGGACATGGGTCCAGATACGCATGGAGGGTGTTCGACACCTTGCATAATCTGTTCCTTGGCGTCTGCGAGCCGTGATTGCAAAGAAAGGTGGGCCGCCCCGGTGGCGCAGTGGTCTAAGGCGCTGGCCTTTGATCATTCGTCTGTAAGGGGTCCGGGTTCGAATCCCGGTGAGGTATGGATGTTGTGTTTGTCTTACGGCACTGGCTCTCTCCCTTCCCTGGAACCAGTGACCCTAAATTTGGGACGGGCGACTGCTTATAGCCCATTGAGTTGCTCACGGTGGTCGTTAAACCTCCAATCAAAAAAAAAAAAAAAAAGAAAGGTGGACCAACGCGTTATTAGATAAGTGTTTCTAATGCAAAGCTAACTCAGTGTGTAGTTGGGTCTGTTCATCACCTTGTAGAATCTGTTCCTAGTAGTCTGCGAGCCGTGATTGCACAGAAAGGTGGACCAACGCGTTATTAGGTAGGTGTTCCTAATGCAAAGCTTACTCAGTGTGTAGTTGGGTCTGTTCATCACCTTGTAGAATCTGTTCCTATAGGCGTCTGTGAGCTGTGATTGCACAGAAAGGTTTACCTTATTAGGTAGGTGTTCCTAATGCAAAGCTAACTCAGTGTGTAGTTGGGTCTGTTCATCACCTTGTAGAATCTGTTCCTAGGCGTCTGTGAGCTGTGATTGCACAGAAAGGTTTACCTTATTAGGTAGGTGTTCCTAATGCAAAGCTAACTCAGTGTGTAGTTGGGTCTGTTCATCACCTTGTAGAATCTGTTCCTAGGCGTCTGTGAGCTGTGATTGCACAGAAAGGTTTACCTTATTAGGTAGGTGTTCCTAATGCAAAGCTAACTCAGTGTGTAGTTGGGTCTGTTCATCACCTTGTAGAATCTGTTCCTAAGAGTTTGTGAGCCGTGATTGCACAGAAAGGTGGACTTTATTAGGTAGGTGTTCCTAATGCAAAGCTAACTCAGTGTGTAGTTGGGTCTGTTCATCACCTTGTAGAATCTGTTCCTAAGAGTCTGCGAGCCGTGATTGCACAGAAAGGTGGACTAATGCGTTATTAGGAAGGTGTTCCTAATGCAAAGCTAACTCAGTGTGTAGTTGGGTCTGTTCATCACCTTGTAGAGTCTGTTCCTAGGCGTTTGTGAGCCGTGATTGCACAGAAAGGTGGACTTTATTAGGTAGGTGTTCCTAATGCAAAGCTAACTCAGTGTGTAGTTGGGTCTGTTCATCACCTTGTAGAATCTGTTCCTAAGAGTCTGCGAGCCGTGATTGCACAGAAAGGTGGACTAATGCGTTATTAGGTAGGTGTTCCTAATGCAAAGCTAACTCAGTGTGTAGTTGGGTCTGTTCATCACCTTGTAGAATCTGTTCCTAGGCGTTTGTGAGCCGTGATTGCACAGAAAGGTGGACTTTATTAGGTAGGTGTTCCTAATGCAAAGCTAACTCAGTGTGTAGTTGGGTCTGTTCATCACCTTGTAGAATCTGTTCCTAAGAGTCTGTGAGCCGTGATTGCACAGAAAGGTGGACTAATGCGTTATTAGGTAGGTGTTCCTAAAGCAAAGCTAACTCAGTGTGTAGTTGGGTCTGTTCATCACCTTGTAGAATCTGTTCCTAGGCGTTTGTGAGCCGTGATTGCACAGAAAGGTGGACTTTATTAGGTAGGTGTTCCTAATGCAAAGCTAACTCAGTGTGTAGTTGGGTCTGTTCATCACCTTGTAGAATCTATTCCTAGGCGTCTGTGAGCCGTGATTGCACAGAAAGGTGGACTTTATTAGGTAGGTGTTCCTAATGCAAAGCTAACTCAGTGTGTAGTTGGGTCTGTTCATCACCTTGTAGAATCTATTCCTAGGCGTCTGTGAGCCGTGATTGCACAGAAAGGTGGACTTTATTAGGTAGGTGTTCCTAATGCAAAGCTAACTCAGTGTGTAGTTGGGTCTGTTCATCACCTTGTAGAATCTGTTCCTAGGCGTCTGCGAGCCGTGATTGCACAGAAAGGTGGACTAATGCGTTATTAGGTAGGTGTTCCTAATGCAAAGCTAACTCAGTGTGTAGTTGGGTCTGTTCATCACCTTGTAGAATCTGTTCCTAGGCGTTTGTGAGCCGTGATTGCACAGAAAGGTGGACTTTATTAGGTAGGTGTTCCTAATGCAAAGCTAACTCAGTGTGTAGTTGGGTCTGTTCATCACCTTGTAGAATCTGTTCCTAAGAGTCTGTGAGCCGTGATTGCACAGAAAGGTGGACTAATGCGTTATTAGGTAGGTGTTCCTAATGCAAAGCTAACTCAGTGTGTAGTTGGGTCTGTTCATCACCTTGTAGAATCTGTTCCTAGGCGTTTGTGAGCCGTGATTGCACAGAAAGGTGGACTTTATTAGGTAGGTGTTCCTAATGCAAAGCTAACTCAGTGTGTAGTTGGGTCTGTTCATCACCTTGTAGAATCTGTTCCTAAGAGTCTGCGAGCCGTGATTGCACAGAAAGGTGGACTAATGCGTTATTAGGAAGGTGTTCCTAATGCAAAGCTAACTCAGTGTGTATAGTTGGGTCTGTTCATCACCTTGTAGAGTCTGTTCCTAGGCGTCTGCGAGCCGTGATTGCACAGAAAGGTGGACCAACGCGTTATTAGGTAAGTGTTCCTAATGCAAAGTTAACTCAGTGCGTAGTTGAGTCTGTTCATCATCTTGTAGAATCTGTTCCTATGAGTCTGCGAGCCGTAGTTGCACAGAAAGGTGGACCTTATTAGGTAGGTATTCCTAATGCAAAGCTAACTCGTTATATCGCAAATGGTGCTATTCAGCTGTTTAAAGATGGAAGATTAAAGACAAATCACGCCATTTGTATTGAAAGATTGGAAGTGCAGTCGTTTTTCGAGTGGAGAGCAGCTTTTTACATCTCAGTCCATTTATTGCATTCCGACGCGGTTTATCACATCGGTAGGGAATTGCTATAAGCGCGACTCCCGTTTATCTCCGTTTTGTTTCCTACCGAATCCTGCAGCAATGGGGAAAACTGTCTTGAGCAATCACGAATTTTTTTTTATTTGTTCACAAATAAAAAAAAACTTCGTTACATTGCGGAAAATCGTCCTACAAGCTAATTTACCGCGAATTATTTTTGAAATTTATTTGAGAAACGTTTTAGCTGTCGGAGAGTATGAGATATGATAAATGAAAAACACAAGTGGGTGGGTATGGTAAATCAAACAAACTGGCTGTTGTAAGTGGGATTTATATTTCCCGTTCAGTTTCAATATTTATGTCTCGTTGCTAATGTTACGAAGGAAGTACATCACGAAGAAAGAATTAAAAGCACTTGCGGCATTAAATCAGTTCTCTATTACTATCTAATGTATGTCCGGCTTGTTCTGGAATTATCATAATGCGTATTTACAATTGATTTCGATTGTTCTATTTACTACTTTCATCTGAACGTTCTATCAGTTTTCTCGCTATTTCATTTCCTCATCATCTTTTTCATCCTGTTTTGCCTCTTCTTAATAAAGGCGATTCTTGTGCTTCGCTCCCTCCAGAAACTTCTCACCTCCTTGTCCAATGTCTCTTACAGTTCTCTCTCCGTGACCTCCATCATCACTGTTCCTTCCCGCGTTCCTTTGTCGCCGTGAAGAGCAATATATTTATTATGCAGTCTGAGTTTATCAGAAAGTGCTGATCGATGCAGAAAGAAATAAAATACTTAGCCAACGTACTGAGCGCTGTTACCTGGGAAACCTGTTTTATATAACTCTACTAATGACCGTTGGCGATAAGCATCTCCTTGAAAGCTTCGTCGAAGTTTCCTGTTGCGGGCTGCTGAAGAGCTGAAATTTCTGTTTCTTGGAAACGAATGAATTCTAAAATCTCCGTAACAATCATTACACATGTGAAAACACAAATTTCCCGGTCCGAATCCGGATCCCTCTGCTCCGGAGCTGAATGCTTTCTTAATTAAGCTACACCTACGAGTGCTTACCACTCCTACTTGTCGTCATGATATTTACGTCACCTCTGTAGTACGTAAAATGTATCCTCCTTCCTTGAGAAAGGCGGGGGCAGGGAATCGCAGGTTTGGAGTCCGCCGCAAACCATGCTTGAAGAAAGAAAGAAGAAGAGATTCTCACTAATTGCAAACGATGTGTGGAAGAAGCATCACACATTTTTCGAAGCGAAGAAGGAATTCTCATTAATTCCAGGCGATGTGTGAAAGAAGCATCATATATATTTGAACGCGAAGAAGGAATTTTCATTCATTTCAGACGATGTGTGAAAGAAGCATCATATATTTTTTGAAGCGAAGCAGGAATTCTCATTAATTCCAAACGATGTTGGAAGAAGCATCATATATAGTTGGAAGCAAAGAAGGAATTATCATTAATTCCAGACGATGTGTGGAAGAAGCATCACATATTTTTCGAAGCGAAGAAGGAATTATCATTAATTCTGGACGATGTGTAGAAGAAGCATCACACATTTTTCGAAGTGAAGAAGGAATTATCATTAATTCCAGACGATGTGTGGAAGAAGCATCACGCATTTTTCGAAGTGAAGAAGGAATTATCATTAATTCCAGAACATCTGTGGAAGAAGCATCACATATTTTTCGAAGCGAAGAAGGAATTATCATTAATTCTGGACGATGCGTAGAAGAAGCATCACACATTTTTCGAAGTGAAGAAGGAATTATCATTAATTCCAGACGATGTGTGGAAGAAGCATCACACATTTTTCGAAGTGAAGAAGGAATTATCATTAATTCCAGACGATGTGTGGAAGAAGCATCACATATTTTTCGAAGCGAAGAAGGAATTATCATTAATTCTGGACGATGTGTAGAAGAAGCATCACACATTTTTCGAAGTGAAGAAGGAATTATCATTAATTCCAGACGATGTGTGGAAGAAGCATCACACATTTTTCGAAGCGAAGAAGGAATTATCATTAATTCCAGATGATGAGTGGAGGAAGCATCACACATTTTTCGAAGTGGAGAAGGAATTATCATTAATTCCAGAACATGTGTGGAAGAAGCATCACATATTTTTCGAAGCGAAGAAGGAATTATCATTAATTCTGGACGATGTGTAGAAGAATCATTACACATTTTTCGAAGCGAAGAAGGAATTATCATTCATTCTAGACGATGTGTGGAAGAAGAATCACACATTTTTCGAAGCGAAGAAGGAATTCTCATTAATTCCAGAACATGTGTGGAAGAAGCATCATATATTCTTCGAAGCGAAGAAGGAATTCTCATTAATTCCAGACGATGTGTGGAAGAAGCATCACATATATTTGGACGCGAAGAAGGAATTCTCATTCATTTCAGACGATGTGTGGAAGAAGCATCATATATATTTGGAAGCAAAGAAGGAATTATCATTAGTTCCTGACGATGTGTGGAAGAAGCATTATATATTTTTGGAAGCGAAGAAGTTCTCATTAATTCCAGACGATGTGCGGAAGAAGCATCACACATTTTTCGAAGTGAAGAAGGAATTATCATTAATTCCAGACGATGTGTGGAAGAAGCATCACATATTTTTCGAAGCGAAGAAGGAATTATCATTAATTCTGGACGATGTGTAGAAGAAGCATCACACATTTTTCGAAGTGAAGAAGGAATTATCATTAATTCCAGACGATGTGTGGAAGAAGCATCACGCATTTTTCGAAGTGAAGAAGGAATTATCATTAATTCCAGAACATCTGTGGAAGAAGCATCACATATTTTTCGAAGCGAAGAAGGAATTATCATTAATTCTGGACGATGCGTAGAAGAAGCATCACACATTTTTCGAAGTGAAGAAGGAATTATCATTAATTCCAGACGATGTGTGGAAGAAGCATCACACATTTTTCGAAGTGAAGAAGGAATTATCATTAATTCCAGACGATGTGTGGAAGAAGCATCACATATTTTTCGAAGCGAAGAAGGAATTATCATTAATTCTGGACGATGTGTAGAAGAAGCATCACACATTTTTCGAAGTGAAGAAGGAATTATCATTAATTCCAGACGATGTGTGGAAGAAGCATCACACATTTTTCGAAGCGAAGAAGGAATTATCATTAATTCCAGATGATGAGTGGAGGAAGCATCACACATTTTTCGAAGTGGAGAAGGAATTATCATTAATTCCAGAACATGTGTGGAAGAAGCATCACATATTTTTCGAAGCGAAGAAGGAATTATCATTAATTCTGGACGATGTGTAGAAGAATCATTACACATTTTTCGAAGCGAAGAAGGAATTATCATTCATTCTAGACGATGTGTGGAAGAAGAATCACACATTTTTCGAAGCGAAGAAGGAATTCTCATTAATTCCAGAACATGTGTGGAAGAAGCATCATATATTCTTCGAAGCGAAGAAGGAATTCTCATTAATTCCAGACGATGTGTGGAAGAAGCATCACATATATTTGGACGCGAAGAAGGAATTCTCATTCATTTCAGACGATGTGTGGAAGAAGCATCATATATATTTGGAAGCAAAGAAGGAATTATCATTAGTTCCTGACGATGTGTGGAAGAAGCATTATATATTTTTGGAAGCGAAGAAGTTCTCATTAATTCCAGACGATGTGCGGAAGAAGCATCACACATTTTTCGAAGTGAAGAAGGAATTATCATTAATTCCAGACGATGTGTGGAAGAAGCATCACATATTTTTGGAAGCGAAAAAGGAAGTATCATTAATTCTGGACGAGGTGTAGGAGAAGCGTCACACATTTTTCAAAGCGAAGAAGGAATTATCATTAATTCTGGACGATGTGTAGAAGAACCATCACACATTTTTCGAAGTGAAGAAGGAATTTTCATTAATTCCAGATGATGTGTGGAAGAAGCATCACACATTTTTCGAAGCAAAGAAAGAATTCTCATTAATTTCAGACGATATGTGGAAGAAGCATCACATATTTTTCGAAGCGAAGAAGGAATGATCAGCAATTCCAGACGATGTGTGGAAGGGACATCACACATTTTTGGAAGAACCTTACGGACGGGAGATCATTTTTACGTTCGTGCGACAAACACAAATTTGCCGGTGGAGGAATCGAATTATTATTCTTCTGCTCCGTAGCCAAATGCTTTTCCAATTAAGTTACACCAACAAGTGCTTATCACTGCTACTTGCAGCTTGACATGCACGTAAGCTTTGCAGTACGTAATACATTCAGTGATAACAAAAATAAAAAATTCGAAATGTGATAAACTGGGGCAAGCCCAAGTATCACAGTATTATGAAAACAAACAAACGACAAAAACATGGCCACATTACAGATGAAATTATTCGGAAAACTTGGAGAACAGCTGAAAATTGTCATGAATAGTGAAATTTTAAATCATTATAATTATCACTCTCTATTGGCAGCAATATATTGCTAGCTATCGGAAACTTTTGCTGCTATTCATAGCTATCGGAATAGGGTTACGCGTCCCCGTCAAAATGTTATTCAGAAAACCCATGCCTTCCTTGCAGGGACGTGGCTAGACTTCGAAATCGGGGTAGGCGAAGGGTGGGTGGGTGTTATTTTTGCTGGGACAAGTTTGACAGCAACTTTTATTTGCAAAACACTGAAAGAAAGAATTTTTACTGTCGGGCACAAAGGAATTCGGCGTAATTCACTCCACCTGGATACACACACACACACACACCTAGATCGGACAAGTTACGCCATTGGCAAACCAACAAAATAACATGGTAATTACTAATGGGTTTTTGATATAAGACATAGGTGTTTGTAGAATGTCGCCTTCAATATTTGTCTTGCTGTGAATGTCTTAATCGCTTTTCAAAAGTTTGAATTTTTGCTTATGGCAACAGTACTGTACTTGAACAATTTCTTAAAAAAAACCCCGATCTATTTGTTTTCTTAAATTATTTTTAACGTCGTGACACGCACGCGCATCACATCACTACTCCCTAATTCCTTTCCTTCAAGCCAGCTTCGTTATCTTGCACTACTCTCTTTTCCTTCCAGCCGTCGACCTTGCCTTGTACTCCTCTCCTCTAAAGCAGCCGTTAGCCACGTCCCGCTCCCTCACTGCCACGGGGAAGGCTAAGACCGCTGGTGTAGTTTTAGACTATACTTTCCGAGTTGTAATCCCCTACTTAGTAGAACAAACCGCAAAGCAATTAGTGATGATATCCCTCAGTGAATTCCTATTCACCTTTCTTGTTCGCCCTTGTCCATACTAACATGGCAAAAATATTTGGAAAGGTGGAAAACAATTGAATTTTTTCATGGTCTTTCGGATGTTATTTTGATAACCTTTCTCGTCATCATCATCATCAACCATTATCAATCTACTGATGGATGAAGGTCTCCCCAAGTTTCTTTCATATTTATCTGTTTTGAGCCTGTCTCCTCCATGTCACTCCAGCATGCTTTCGAATTTCATCCATCCATCTTCCATGGGGTCTTCTTCTGGGTTTTTTCTTGTCCCTCGGAATCCAGTCTAAAATTTCGGTTGTCCATCGGTGGTCCGTTCTTCTGGCAACATGTCCAGCCGATTGCCATTTCAGTGATTTCACTCTGGTAATAATGCCGTCCACTCCTGTCATTTTCCCTTATCCACAAGTTCCTCTTCTTATCGTTCCTGGTTACACGAAGCATGCATCTCTCCATGCTGCTTTGAGTTGCTGCAGTCTTTGTATGTCTTTTTTAGTTAAGGTCCATCCATGTCTCTGCTCCATACGTAAGCCCTGGCAGGATGCATTGATATAACCTTTCTACGGAAAAGTAAACAACGCACTTCTTAGGGGAAAATGCGCAAGGCTACAGGACGAAAAACACGAAACTAATTATTTCTTGGAAAAGTCCAGATTATATTTTAAAGTTAAAAAAAATTAAAAGTGCCACATTTTGAACAGGGTGGGCAAGACAAATTTCAGGGTGGACGGGGCCCCACTCTCGCACCCCCTCGGCGACGTCCCTGCTTCCTTGCTTCAAATTTTGGTTAAGAAAGTAATAATCAAGCTACTGTCCGAACAGACTTCTAATTCTAAGAAAAATAAGCGGTTCTTTTTTGTCCATTCGATATGAAGATGAATGTTTGTTAAGAAACATAGAACCCCAACCCAATATTTTGAAAAATGAGTGTCACCCACAATGTTTATACCGTCACCCCCGCTTACCACCAGAAAAACATATAAAACAAACGTTAGCAATGTAAAGAGGTTCAACTGCATATCGCTCTTTGCAATTTTTTTTTTTTTTCAGGTAATTCATGCCATACAAGATTTTTGCTTACCATTCCGCAGAATTTATCTGGAACATGAACAGAAAATACATTACAAATTTTGGAGATGACAATCCGCTTTATGGTGTAAATATGACATGGATGGTAAGTCAGATAATATCCGAAAACTTGGAAATTTCGTCGTCCTGGAGCGGGACTCGATACCGCGTCTCCCAGATAGCGCCCGGGTATGCTAACCACTACACCACCCAGAACGACCAAGTCTCAAGTTTCCGATTAATTTGAATATAACCATCACAGGATTCGCTAGACGAAGCAACCGGTATTCGTGTTTAGCTAATCTGGAGGTTAAGAATCCTATCCCGTGATTGCCCGGAGGAACAGATAAATCATGAATGGAATACGGGATTACATCATACAATACAAATTCTGAAGATGACAATCCGTTGTTTTTGGTGTAAATATGACAAGGATGGTAAGTCAGATAATTTCCGAAAATTTCTTCGCCCTGGAGCGGGAATCGAACTCGCGTCTCTCAGATAGCTCCCGGGTATGCTAACCATTACACCACCCAGAACGACCAAGTCTCAAGTTTCCGATTAATTTGAATATAACCATCACATGATTCGCTAGACGAAGCAACCGGTATTCGTGTTTAGCTAATCTGGAGGTTAAGAATCCTATCCCGTGATTGCCCGGAGGAACAGATAAATCATGAATGGAATACGGGATTACATCATACAATACAAATTCTGAAGATGACAATCCGTTGTTTTTGGTGTAAATATGACAAGGATGGTAAGTCAGATAATTTCCGAAAATTTCGTCGCCCTGGAGCGGGAATCGAACTCGCGTCTCTCAGATAGCTCCCGGGTATGCTAACCATTACACCACCCAGAACGACCAAGTCTCAAGTTTCCGATTAATCTGAATATAACCATCATAGGATTCGCTAGTCGAAGCAACCGGCATTAATCGGAAAACTGAGACTTGGTCTTTCTGGGTGGTGTAGTGGTTAGCATACCCGGGCGCTATCTGGTAGACGCGGATTCGATTGTTAAGAAACATAGAGCCCCAAAATTTTACGACAACGAAATTTTCAAATTTTCGGAAGTTATCTGACTTACTTACCATCCTTGTCATATTTACATCGAAAAACGGATTGCCATCTTCAAAATTTGTATCGTATGGTGTAATCCCGTATTCCATTCATGAGAAAATACATTGTTCCACGCATGGTCCCACAAAGCGATGGTTCTATATAACAAAAGCGAAAGCCCATCCTTGTGCGGAAACGTGAGACTTCAGCCATCTCGGTTTAAGTGAATCTCCGCATGATGCACAGCATGACCTTACTTTTGCAGATATATCCGTGGCTACCTTACTGCACTCATGTTTTCCATAGAATAATACTTGAGCCATTTTGCAAGCACTTGACATTCATGAATGAAGTTGTCAACCTTTTCTTCAGCCGGCAGATCGAAATGATTGGTTAACTGCTTCAGGATCCGGAGTCCAGTGAAAGGTTGATTTCTTAGGAGACTCTTCGAGCGTGAAATGTCCCCCTTTTGACCGAAACATTCCCGGGACTTCTCGCTTATTAGCCTCAATTGGAACGCTCCCTTCTCAAGACATCTGTCAAGTAGGCTCCGAGTTCTTTTTCTCACTCCATTCGATGGACAGAAATTGGCATCCAATGCTTTTAGCCCCAGCGCCATTTCCAGTCGGTCCAACGCGTGGCCTCGGGCGTTAGGCGGATTTTGTCACATGGATTTGTTTGGCCGATCAGCCGTCCGTTCCACGGTGTTGACATAAATTAGCTTCACTTTTCAGCAAAGAGGAGAGGGAACAACATCCTGAATGTTCCCTCACTACGAATATAATGATATAAGCACCTTTCATTTTCTAGTAAGTCTCTTAATCCTGTGAGAAAATTCGGAATTCTGATACTTTTATTTTTCTTCTTTTACCGAGAGTGGATACGGTGAACTGAGAGCTACAAATGTTTAAATTTTTTATTTTATCTTGAACTGATCATACATTTCGTTAGCACGTTTGCTATAAGCATGAACAAGGACGTAGCTAATAATGTTGGGGCCCTAGCTCAGAAATATGCAACGAGCCCCGCCATTCCGTTAAAATACCGAAATGTCAGATAAGCCTAGATCTGGCTGTTAAGTTTCTCGCAATGGTAATATGTTCTTTCCACAGCGCGAGATAGGAAAAATGGGAATCCCTTCTTCAGTGCTTCGAAAAAATAAATCAGTGTGATGTTACGTTCCACACACCAAATTGTCTGGGATTTACCAAAATGCACGTTCTTCATCGGATGACTGCCTACTGCGACACATGGTGTCGGCTGACGTGCCTGCCCCGCAGGACGCACATAGATAGCCGTGAAATATAGTGGATAGCACTCGGAGCTCCGGCGCTGAGAGTTGTAGGTTCGAATCCCGTCCGTGGCATAAAACTGATGGAGAAATTTACTTCGTCATAAAGGATAATCCAATTTCTGGCATTTTTAGCATATCCTGGTTAGTCTATGATTAAAACCTTGATTACTGTTTTAAAGGATTCTCAATTATCCGTGCCTTTGTAAGGGATTTAGAAAAAAAAAGCCCGTATCCTGAGACCTAGTGAAATGAATGGACACGTTTGGAATATCCTAGTTAGTCTATGATTAAACCTTGATTACTGTTTAAAAGAATTCTCAGTTGCCCGTACCTTTGTAAGGCATTTAGAAAAAAAAAAAAAAAGTATGTACCCTGAGATCCAGTGAAATGAATGGGCATGTTTGGCATATCCAATTTCCGTGCTGTGCGAAGACGTGGATCATCTGCGAAACGTCCAATTTTTTTGCACGTTCATTCTCAATTGACAAAAAGAAAGGCCATGAAGTTGTTCATCCAGGAACATCACTAAGGGAATGCGAGGGTGTGCCGGAGCCAACACTGATATTCTTCTGGCCCATCCAGTTCAAAATGTGTTATTTTTTTATTTTTTATAACTTTAAAATATAATCTGGGCTTTGCCATGTAATAATGAGTCTCGTGTTTTCCGTCGCCGACAACGCACTTCCTAGGAAGTGCGTTAGTTGTTTACTTCTACATAGAAAGGTGATCAAATTAGCATCGGCAGGACCAGGAAAATATAATGGTTCTCCACTCTCCGAAATCTTTAGTTTACCCCCCCTTTGTTTTTCATGTCTATATGGCCAGGGGCGAATAAGTAAGAGTCGATAGGAATTCACTGAGAGGTGTTATTACTATTTCTTATGTTGTTTGTTCTGCATGTAGGGGATTTCAACAAGGAAAGTGAAGTGTAAAGCTAAAGCAGCGCTCTTCACCCATTAACCGAACGGAACGAATTAACTCGAACGAATACAATCAGCTCGAACGAATACAATCAGCTCGAACGAATACATTCGCTGTCTAGAATGTGTGTCGAACGCGTCTGGAATGAGCGAACTTGCTCGCCTCAGAGGGATGCTTTCTCCTTAGCTTCTTAAAGTGGTCATTTAGGGAAGGGATGATTGACATTAAATAACCACCACTAAATAACCAACACTTTGTTTTTCTAAGTGGTCATTTAGGAGGATGATTGACACTAACACTTTCTAACCGATCATACGCTAAAAGGGCTATAACAATGTCGACTAACCTAAGAAAAGAGAGAGAGAACATGTTTGAGGCACTTGTTTGCACCCAGTAGCACGTTGTCCCTGTCAGGGCAACAAGCCCTTTCCCATTAAGTCTAGAGTCATGGAACAGAAAACATAGGACTATAGAAGCGAGATTTTATCACTGGTGACAAGTTTATGTTCGGTACTGCTGAGGTGGGAGGGGTAGAGTTATTGTTTTTCGTAGCTTTCGTAGAATCCAGTCGCTATGTGAACAATTTCTATTTGGGAAGCTTAGAAAAGTTTGGGCACCACTTGATTCAGAGCCATCGGCAGTTTAACCCTTTAACAACAATAACGCCTAAATCGCCCTTACGTACAAACGGCTATAGCCGCCCGAAACGACTGTCTAGGGTGAGTCAGATTTCCTACACTTACTTGTTCTTCAAATTTTCTCTTCCTATGAGGGATCACCAAGGGTCACCATTGGTCACTATTGTTGTTATTAAACAAAGAAGTGAAACAACAGACAGTTTCTGACGTTATGGTATTTAGAGTGATACAAGATTTTGGAGTCATGGTCGTTAAAGGGTTAAAGCCTATACTGGGGAAGTGAGGGAGCGGAACGACTGCTTTGGAGGTGAGGAATGCGAAGCAAGGCAGCTCACTTGAAGGAAGGGAGTTAAGGAAGGGGAAATTGTTATGTCTGCGTGTCACGACTCTAAAATTTGATTTAGATAAGTAAATAGAACATTTTTCTTTTTAAAAATGTTCAAGTACATTAGATTTCATAAGAAAAATGCAGGAAAAGCAATTAAGACAATGCATTCACAGAAAGAAAACAACTAAAGACGACATTCTACTAACACTTATATCTTACACCACTAATCCACTAGTCATTGTCATGTTATCTTGTTGGTTTATCAGTGGCCTAACTTGTCACATCCAGGTGTGTGTGTGTCCGTCCGGGGGATGAAGGGGGCAACGAAGTCTTTGTAGCCGGTAGTAAAAAACATGAAAAATTATTTGTGTTTCGTAAATTAAGCTGCTATTAAACCTGCCTAAGCAAAAACGATACTAGCCGACCCGTTGCAAACGACCCTGCGTTCATCAGCAGTTGTGCTTCGTAAATACGTTTTGACGACTTCTAGTATTCAGAAATAACGTTCAGCTATGGATATAAGTACGGGAAAGACAAAAGACATGCGAAACGAGAGATAAAGAAGGCAGGAAAAATATACATTCTCGGAGTTATTTTCGTAATAATAAAAGTAACTGATTCAACCTGACGATGGGCGAACGTTCAATAAGCGCAATGATGCACGATAATTATATTACCATTGTCTTCCATTGGCTTATTGTGGGATAAATTTGGTGTTTCACCTGTACAAAAGTCTTTCTGCAACCAGACAGAAATTGTAAGGTTATTATTTCGTATTATCATCAATTTTTTATTGCCACCTTTCGTCCTTTCCGTATCTTATCGTTAATTGGCAATTGGCCTCTCAAGCAGCTGAGCCCTATAGTTCAAGTGCATCACTTCGTCCTATAGTAGCTACGCCACTGAGTATGAGTCATGTAGCATATATTCAAATTCAGATAAATTATAGAATAAACAAATGTTTTCAAATAGTTAGGGCTTATCGTTATTCGCAGTTGGCGGGCGTGGGGGAATATTCGCTTTCTGCAAACATGAAATATCAATTTTAAGCTAAATTACAGTGTGTCTGTTGGCACTTGAAAAATGTTAATTGCTGAAATAATTCATACATGCAGTGAAGTTTTATAGTCAAATTTTCATGTGATAAAGTCACGGGAACAAAGTCTATTAAAAAAATTATAATTTCAAAAACTAATAACGTTGCCGTTTGTTAAATTTATAGATAACGTTTTTTTGTTGTTGTTGTTGTTTTTGTTTTTTACGGTATATTCGTGAACAGAGTCAATTGTTCAGAATAATAAGATCCATTTTAAAACACGTTCACTGCAGAATGGAATTTAGGTGGAAAGGAATCAGGGTGGACAAAAGCGGGCGCCAGAATGGCATATGAGAGGAAATGGATCAGGGTATACTACAGTTCGTGCCAGAGTAGCATTTGAAAATGAAGAGATCAGTGCGAACAACAGCAGGTGCCAGAATGGAATTTAGAAGAAAAGGGATCAGGGTGTAACACAGTTTATGCCAAAATAGCATTTAAGAGAAAAGGGATCAGAGTGTAACATAGCACATGCCAGAATGGCATTTGAGAGGAAAGGGATCAGGGTGTAGCACAGTGCATGCCAGAATGGCATTTGAGAGGAAAGGGATCAGGGTGTAACACAGTTTATGCCAAAATGGCATTTAAGAGGAAATAGATCAGGGTGTAACATAGCTCCTGCCAGAATGGCATTTGAGAGGAAAGGTATCAGGATGTAGCACAATGCATGCCAGAATGACATTTTAGAGGAAAGAGATCAAGGTGAACAACAGTATGCGCCAGAATGGAATTTAGAAGGAAAGCATTCAAGATTAACAACAGCTGGTGTCAGAATGGAATTTAGGAGGAAAAGGATCAGGATGAAAAGCAGCTGGTGCAGGCCTGTTGATTATAGCTATAATCAATGAACACTCCCTGCCCGTGTTACATTTCCATTCTTTCCTTTTCACTCTACGATTTTCGTCAACACTGCGCCTTCTAAAATGAAACTGAAGGTAACAGAAAAATTTACAGAGTGAAAATGAAGCTTCGTGTTAGAGTTTCAACTGGATGGCAATAGGCCATAGCGTACGGGTGGTGGCGATGGGGAAGGTTTTTAAGAGAAATGACTGTAGCATCACCTATCGAGTGAACATCAAATTTTATTTCTATTTTTACAAAATCAAATTTGGCTTCACTTTATTTACTAATTTAAATCACTAATATGAGAGAAAATAGAAAGAAAAACTGATTATGTCACAAGTCAATCATTTTTGGTGATGAAATGTTTTAACGTTATTCCAGTAGAAAATGCTAAATCTCTCGTGTTGGCCCAACCCAGCCCGAGGCCGAACTTTTCCTTCAACTGATTCTAGTTTTATGGGCTGGCATATGTCGATTAACTTGACTTAATAATAATACTCTAGTCTGGACTTAATTAATAAGAAATTAAGCCATACATTCTTGGGAATACAGCTTAACAGCAGTTAAGATTCAGAAGTGCAGTAAATATATTTGATTGAGTACCGGACAAACTGGCAGAAACTAGCTTGGATGTTTAGGTGCTCTGGGCACGTAACGTAAATGTGTGGCTAAAAGTGGGATCACAACATCCCAAGCCATGGAGTAAATAACTCATAAAGCATTTTCATTTATTTTAAGAATTTCAGTTTTAGCAGACATAATCGCTTCTCATCTTAAATTTCAATCAAAAGCACTGCAGAAAAATACCAAGTAATAAATATAGGAACAGAATAATCAAAATATTATTTACGCTTATGCTTGCAATGATTTCATCTCGCTAATATCTCAGATTATCATTTAATATAACAGCTATTTGTGTAAATGCGAATATATTACGCATCAACAGAATTTTTCTCTGTTTTTTAGGCTTTCCAACCGTAGGTTGAAGAAGCGTATATGCTCCAGCTGTTTCCGTCTGTCCGTCCGCACGATAACTCGCGTAAAAATGGTTCGATTTCGATGAAATTTTAGTATGTGGTAGGGGACCACCTGGGGACGAACCCTATTGAAAATGGACGAAATGGGGTCAAAGGTCACGACATAGGAGCGGGATCCATTCCATTGCCGTTATGCGTCATAACTTACGTAAAAATGCTTGTATTGCGACAAAACGTGAGTATGTTGTTCCGGAGGTATACTGAACCGGTTCTGTTGAATATCATTGAAATATAGTCAAAGGTCAGGACACAGGAACCAGATTTATTCCACAGCCATTATCCTCATAACTTGACTAAAAATGTTTCTATTGCGACAAAACTTTAGTATGTTGTTCCGGAGGTATATTGAACCAATTCTGTTTAATATAATCGAAATGAGGTCAAAGGTTATAACGAAGTAAATTTCTCCGTCATTTTTGGTCTACGCCGGGATTCGAACCCGGATCCCCTCATTCCGGAATAAGTCACTCTACCAATATTGAGCTACGCGGACGTTTGTTCTGACTACTATCTGCCTTTATGTCGTGTGCGTCCTGCTGGCAGGTACGTCACAAGGTCAAGACACAGGAGCGATATTTATTCCACAGCATTATCCTCATAACGTGAGTAATAACTTGAGTAATGATTTCTGGTATGTTGGAAAGAAACAAAATTTCAACTAGGAGAAAAACAGGGATTGCAGATCACGTGGCAGAGTTTATTCATAGGTTCGTCAGGGGCAATCCCGAAAACAATCTGTCACATTTCTACATAGGCCAGCACTCCTATCATTGTCAATTACACCACTGCGATCTACCAACGTAAAAAATCACCAAATGAACAAACCCTACATTCCTAAAAAAAACCGGAAACTAAAATATTTTTTTTAAAATACAGCATCACAAAAAACAATAAAAATGAAATAATTAATTAAAATAAAGTAAACGGAAGTCTACTTGCAGAGCAAGTTTTCAATTAAAATCGCCCAAAGCTGCAAATTATAAATTGAAAAGACAGAACAAATTACCGATAAAATAGAACAAAAAATACCAACTTAGAAATTCTAAAGCGCCCAAGGCTGCGCAAAAGAAAAATCAAAACATACAAGGAAAACATGAGATACAAGCAAACTAAAAAATTGTTTTAAAAAATATATATTAAAAAAAATGATAATCAAAAACTTGCAAAACTAACGTGTACCCGAGCAAGCAAAAAACAAAATTTCAACCAGGAGAAAAACAGGGATTGCATATATACTGTATATAAAGCTGGCTTTAGCCAAAAGTCTGCCAGAAGTGTCCTAGAAGTAACAGACCAAACGAATGGTGATGAACTTAAACGAATTTTCAAAGAACCAACAATGCATTCAAACGAAGTCTTCAGAACAGCGATAAGAAACAGGATGCCGAGAAATTCCACGTCTAGAATCGGAAACCATGTGAACAGAGGACGTGTGGTACGGTTAAGAGTTTGTAAATCTAAGGTGCAACTGTGTAAAGGTAGAAAGATGAAGACAGAGGTTAACTGAAATCTTTAGCTGTAAGTGATCTATCAAACAGCACTTGGAAGTCTGCAAATTACAATTGTGAGATCAAATTTTAGTAATGTCTGTAATGTGTATTTTGGGCTTAGAAAAAAATTGGAAATCAGAATTATAATTACATATCAACTGTTTAAATAATCTGCAAATGAAAAGGAAAGGATAGTTGTTGGAACGTAATAATTTATAAAAATCTCTAAGTGCCGAGATTAAACTTTTTGAAGTACCACAAATTCTGCGCAACGGGAAAAATTGTGAAATTATTAAATTCCGATGTATTGATAAAGAGATGTTCAAATCCCAGTGAATATAAAACTTAATTTAAAAAAAAATCTTTTCTTTTGTCGAAAACCTCTGTGCTAATATATCCGGATCCTATCGATATATTGATATCCAGGAAGTGCGATTCCCTGCTAGACGAATTAGTCTGTACCAAAGTCAACTCGTTGGGAAAAATCTGTCCTGCAATATCTAAGAATTCTGGACAGTTAAATACTATGATATCATCAATATACCGCATAGCACAAACAGAATAGTGTCTTTTTCTTTTGATAAATAAGTTTTCATGGTAGTGCAGGTATAAATTTGCCAAAGTACCAGAAAAATTTTATCCCATGGGTATGCCTTTAATTTGACTGTACAAGCAATCTCCCATACATATGTAATTGCAATCAATGCTAAAACTTTTTAAATAATTTCAATATTCTTTATTGATATGAAGATGTTCGCTGAAGTCGTCAAATAGCCGTTCACACACCACGTTCAGGCCTTTAATGCCTATTGAGGTGAAAAGATTGCTAAAGTCGTAGGTGCATACGTGATTGATACCATGTGGACTGTTCTTCTTAATATACTCTAATACTGGTTGGTTATTATATATATATATATATATATATATATATATATATATATTCTATAAAGATACCTAAGCAAAAAAAAATATACAAATATAATTTTGACTCACACCTAGTACAACATAGAAAAGGTTATGTATCTACCTGTGTGAGTAATGTATCTACCTGTGTGAGTAAAAGGAGAAAAAAAAAAAAAAAAAAACTGAATGTAGAAGGTGTCGAGAATACTGAGCCTTGGCTTTATCAAGGACCAGCAAAAGCTCTGCATTTTCTCACTTCCACAAAGACCTAGTTGGAAATGGGTTTCTGCAAGGCCATAGATGCAAGTAACATTCCCACCTAAAATAGTTTAAAATATATATATATAAGTCATGTCCTCCGTAGAGTAGCATGACCTAGCACTAGTTAACAATTTCGCTTGCATCCATTAACCTTCATGGCCCGACCCATGCTCTTCATCTGTTACTATTAAACAGAGAGAAGAAGATTAAAGAGAACTCAAGCTGTGAGAGTGACATAATAAATAGAAATGATTTTCAGCTATAACGAAATTCCAAGTTCGTTTGAGAGAGAATTTAAACCTGAAAAACAAATTTTACATTGCAATTAAAAAAGGAAATGTTAATTTATAACGAACAGATTTTTGAAAGAAAACTTGAGTCTAAAACCCCCTACTCTACAACTTATGACAGCACGAAAACGAGAATAAGTTAAAGATAATAATTAACTAAAGAAAACTTTGTGAAAGTTATATACCTTAAACAGTTAGTTGCAATATGTACAAAGTATTTCAGCAGTGCTTTAAGTGCATAATTAATTAGTTATTAAGAACTTAACTACTTTGAAAAAACAGCGCATAGACAGCGCATAGAAAAGGAACAAGCTTAGCCATCTTCTGTTCCTAGGTACCACAAAAGACGCTCAAAGTTACAAAGAAAAGTAAGAGTTAAAACCCGCATAAATGTTAACAGACAAACCAATGCTTAAAAGCTGAAAAGCTAAAAAACTACAGAGAAAAGGTACATGAAGTACTAACATTGAACTTATAAAACCTAGAGCCCAAAAACAAGGAAGAGAGCTTACCTCTTGTGTTACAAAAACTTTTCTCCTCACAAGAGGAGAACATGGCTGACCTCTTCCGCCACTCCCTAGACGCTGGGGGGCAGTGAGGGTGGGGCTGATGGCCTCCTCATACAGCAAGAAACCAACGCGCGGAGATTTTAACCAGAGAAAAAAATATAAACTTAAGACTGTGGATCTGTATGATCAGAATGAGCAGAATTAACTCTCCAGAATACATGAGAAATATTATAAAATACACGAGCAGTTTATTTAATAATTTTGCATGTATTAAATCACCTTAGTGAGCTTCTATAGATTAATCAGAATCTTATTAATTTTAATGTTGGTTTTACTATTTTTAGTATAGCTATCCTAGTGATGAATAACTAGTTTTCTTTTTTATTTGTTTTTATTTTCTTTTATAAACAGATTTTTAAGCTTTTTTTGTGATTTTGTTTATATTATTTAATTTTTTTGTTTTAATAGGACCGTCATATCCATAGCACTAAGGTTCCTTTAGGTAGTTAATAGGCATCCTCTAGCCAACTTCCTTACGGCTTTGATTGGTCAGAATCATATTATTAACTGTGTAGAAAATTAAAGCAGATCTGCCAACCTTACTCTATTATTCAGAATAATTTTTCTTAAAGTTCTTTTGATGAAAGAAGAAGGAATTTCGTTCTCTAGAAAACTTTCTAATAGTATATTAATGTGGTAATTGAAGTCCAAATTGTTGCTGCAAATTCTTGAAATTCTTAGGACCTGAGAAATTAGTACATTCTCAATTACTTTGGTTGAAATGTTATTATTCCAGTGTAGATATTTAATTACTTTGAAAGGAAAATTAGCTCTTTTATCAAAGAGGCTAATAGATGGGTTACCTCTGTTGAGCTTAATGCTTAAGTCTAGGAACTCAAGTTCCTGATTACTGTGGTTGGTTTTACATAAGTTAAGAGAGCTAGGATAGATATTATCAAAATCACTCTCTATAACTTCGGAATTATTGATACACAGCAGATCATCAATATATCTAAAAGTGTAAAGGTAGTTATCTGAGCAGGTGGGGTGATTTTTAATGAATTTATATTCCTTAAAGAACAGGAATAGATTAGCGATATTCGTGGACGTTGATGTTCCCATTGGAATACCGTTCACTTGCTTATAGAGAGTATTATTATATAAGATATGGTTATTTTTTATGCAGCAATTGAGATAAGAGTTCCAAGTTCCTACATCAACAAATTGGTTAAGTTTAAATTCTGCATACAGCTCTTTAAAGGTAGTGATTATATCTGATAGAGGCAGATTAGTATATAGGTTTTCAAAATCATAACTATTAATATCTAGGGGACAAACTTTGAGTATAGTAGAAATTACTTCTGCATTATTATTAATTATCCAAAAATCTCTGTACATCAAGTTAGAACAGTTTCTAATGTGTTTCAAAACCTTCTTTAAGACATCTTCAAAAGCAAGATCTATTTTCTTTTTATGACTCCTTACTCCACTAGCTATGAACCTGAACTTCACAGGATCCTTATGAAACTTAACCGTTGCAAAAAGAAATGGAAATTCAGGCCCATATCTTCTAGTTTGCGGAATTTTAAGTTTCTTGAAGAATGCCTTAAACCGATTTTCTAACTGCTTGGAAGAATAACTTACGGGCTCGTATGTTACTATATTATTGAGTTCCATAGTTAACAATTCAAAATAGAACTTCTTACAGATAATTGCAAAATTATTGCTAGCTTTATCCGTAGTGGTAAAAATAAATTGGTCTTGTAGTTTGGAGAGTGACCTTTTAGCTTCTCCAGAGAAAAAGAGATTTCTGTCGAAGCAAAAGTCCAGACCTGCCAACTCACCGGTGAAGCTATTGATTATATTATATTTCCATTCTGCGAAGGCCTCAATAGGCTGATTGTACGTTAAACTGGTTTTTACGATGTACTTATTTACATCTTGAGTGAAGCTCTCAAGAATCCTTTCTTTGGAAATTGTGAAGGAAGGTCTGAATTTAGAGCCATTAGTTAATTATTATCTTTAACTTATTCTCGTTTTCGTGCTGTCATAAGTTGTAGAGTAGGGGGTTTTAGACTCAAGTTTTCTTTCAAAAATCTGTTCGTTATAAATTAACATTTCCTTTTTTAATTGCAATGTAAAATTTGTTTTTCAGGTTTAAATTCTCTCTCAAACGAACTTGGAATTTCGTTATAGCTGAAAATCATTTCTATTTATTATGTCACTCTCACAGCTTGAGTTCTCTTTAATCTTCTTCTCTCTGTTTAATAGTAACAGATGAAGAGCATGGGTCGGGCCATGAAGGTTAATGGATGCAAGCGAAATTGTTAACTAGTGCTAGGTCATGCTACTCTACGGAGGACATGACTTATATATATATATTTTAAACTATTTTAGGTGGGAATGTTACTTGCATCTATGGCCTTGCAGAAACCCATTTCCAACTAGGTCTTTGTGGAAGTGAGAAAATGCAGAGCTTTTGCTGGTCCTTGATAAAGCCAAGGCTCAGTATTCTCGACACCTTCTACATGCAGTTGTGTTTTTTTTTTTTTTTTTTTTTTTTTTTACTCACACAGGTAGATACATAACCTTTTCTATGTTGTACTAGGTGTGAGTCAAAATTATATTTGTATATTTTTTTTGCTTAGGTATCTTTATGGAATGTGAATTCTGAATTTTCAAAACTGCTGCGTTGCGCGTTTTGATTTTCAGGTTATTTTGCACCCTTCGTTCTAAATTCTAAAATTTTTTCCTTAGTCTTCAGTTTTGCTCTTAAGTATATATATATATATATATATATAGAGAGAGAGAGAGAGAGAGAGAGAGAGAGAGAGAGAGAGACAAAATCAAAGATATTACATAAGAATTTAAGAAATTTTTTTCAAAAAACCTGAAGATCAAGACGCGCAACGCAGCAGTCACGAATATTCAGAATTCACATACTATTTAATAAGATACAAAAGCAATAGCAATATTTCAACCAATATTCCTAAAACGACATAGTAAAACTCATATACTGACAGGTATCAGTAAAAAGAGGATAAAAAATAGCAAACTGAATGTAGAAAGTGTCGAGAATGTCGAGCCTTGGCTTTATCAAGGACCAGCAAAACTCTGCATTTTCTCACCTACACAAAGACCCAGTAGGAAATGGGTTTCTGCAAAGCCATAGATGCAAGTAATATGCCCACCAAAATTTTTTTTAAATAATATATTACAACTTCCCCTGAGTTGCATGTCGAAACACAAGATAATATTATTTTTGCATGCATCTATAGCTTTCCTGGCCCAACCCATGTTCGTCATCTGCAACTAAAACAACAGAAAAACGATTACAAAAAAAACAAAGTTGAGAGAGTGACTGGTTGAAACATAAGGATAATTCAGTAATAACACAATGCCAAGCAACCCAACCTCCTAAGTGAGAATTTAAACCAGAATAGCAATACCAAAGTATTACAGATTCTAATGCTTTGCAGTGAAAAACTCTTATTCAAAAATGCCATATATAAAAAATAATAATTTTTTAAAAGGAACAGATTCCTAAAAGTGAACTTGAATATTGAACTCCCTTCTCTTCAACAACACACATCCTTGAACAAAAAATAAAATAAAAAAAAGGTAATAACAAACTAAAAAATGCTTTGTGAAGATTACATGATTTTAACATTTAGTTGTAATATATACAAAGTATTCCAGAAGTGCTTTAAGTGCTTGAAGATGTAGCAATTACGTTCTTTCCGACTTTGAAAACATCGTTGACTACAAGTACAATAAAGCGGCCAGCTACTTAGCCAAAGTGCCCTAAATAACGCTAGAATTCCATGTAAAGTGAAAGAGAAAAAAACACAAAGTATATAGACATGCATGCACCTAATTGCCTTAAGTAAAAATAGAAAAGGCAGCTCAAAAAGTTCTTAAAAAGAACTAGGAACTCCCAAACTTCAAGAACAAAGAAGTGAGCTTACCTCTTATGTAACTTTTATGCATATATATATATATAGCTGGGTCTAAGAACAAGTTGCATGTGAACAAATTATCAGGAAAAACCAAAATGTTGATGCAAAAAAGAAGAGAGATGAGGACAACTAAAGAAGATGTGACTTCCAAAGTGGAATATACAGAACTATGCAAGACAGTACGAAAAAGTATCACTGAAAACGTAAGGAAATTCAACTGTGAACTAGTGAGGAAAGCAATTGAAAACAACCAGAGCCTAAAGATAGCAAAGGGACATCTCAGTAAGGGAAGAAAACAGATTATGGCACTGAGAAAAGAAGATGGTTCTGTAACAAGAAATAGAGGCGAAATTTTGACAAGAGTGAAAGATTTCTACTCCAAATTATATGAAAGGGATGATACATGTACTCCAGACATCATGAAAGGTACTAGTACTAGAGTTCCTCCAGTCCTCCCAGCAGAAGTTGCACATGCAATCAAGAACATGAAGCGGGGAAAAGCTCCAGGAGAAGATGGAATTACTGTAGACATCATACAAGAAGCAAGTGGAGAAATCGAAACAGTACTCACCCAAATTTTCACTCGATGCCTTAATGAAGGGAAGATTCCTGAGGATTGGAAAAACGCTACAATGATCCTGCTACATAAAAAAGGTGACATTGAGGATCTCAGGAACTACAGACCTATCAGCCTCCTATCAGTGGTTTATAAAATCTTCACTAAAGTTCTTTCACACCGTTTGAAGGTAACACTGGACATGGCTCAACCGAGAGAACAAGCTGGATTCAGGAGTGGCTACAGCACAATAGATCATATCCACGTACTGAGAGAACTAATTGAAAGAGCGAGGGAATATGAACTTCCATTGTGCATGGCTTTTATCGATTATGAAAAAGCCTTCGATTCGGTGAAACCATCAGCAGTTACAATGGCTCTGAAATCCTGCGGTATTGAAGATGCGTACATTAATATTATTAATAACATCTAAGAAAATGCAAGTGCAAAAATTCGGCTGTTTGAAAATACAACACACATAAAAATTGGAAAAGGAGTGAGACAAGGTGACACCATATCTCCGAAGCTCTTTAATGCGACATTGGAAAATGTCTTTCAATCACTGAACTGGGAAAACAAAGGCATAAAGATTAATGGAGATTATCTAACCCACTACTTCGTTTTGCTGATGACATAGTCATTTTTGCAACTACCCCATCAGAGCTGCAGAGTATGATCCAGGAACTTGCTGACATGAGTAAAGAAGTGGGATTAAAAATGAACTTTCAGAAGACAAAAGTGATGTTCAATGCTTTTTACAAGAAATGAAGATTTATCGATTGATGGAGAAAAGCTGGAGATGAACGTACGTTTATCTTGGACAGCAGATATCAAGTGAGGGTCACGTTGATGAAGAAATTAATCGGCGTACAAAACTTGCCTGGAGAGCTTTTGGAAGAAACAGCATAATTTTCAAGAGCAATATTCATTATGTCTTAAAAGAAAAGTGTTTAATCAATGCATCCTTCCAGTGCTTACGTATGGTGCAGAGACGTGGACCTTAACTAAAAGAGACATACAAACACTGCAGACAACTCACAGAAGCATGGAGAAGTGCATGCTTGGTGTAACCAGGAGAGATAAGAAGAGGAACTCGTGGATCCGAAAAATGACAAGAGTGGAAGACATCATGATCAGAGTCAAATCCCTAAAATGGCAATGGGCTGGACATACTGCCAGAAGGACAGACCATCGATGGACAGCCGAAATTTTAGATTGGATTCCAAGGGACAGGAAAAGGCCCAGAAGAAGACCACATGGAAGATGGGTGGATGAAATTCGAAAGTATGCGGGAGTGACATGGAGGAGACTGGCACAAAACAGACCGTTGTGGAGGAAACTTGAGGAGACCTTCGTCCAGCAGTGGATTGATAAAGGTTGACAATGATGATGATGATATATATATATATATATACATTAGCAGTGTATTATGTGTTTGTGGCGTGTGTGGTATGTATTAACAGTGTATAATTTGTGGTGTAGCGGCATGCCGCCTGGGCCCTTGGTAATGGTGGGGCCCTAGGCTATAGCTCCTTCAGATCCCCTTAATCCGGCCCTGGTCGCCACTGGAGAGAACCGCTGATTTTCAGTGAAACTGAATTTTCATTTGTTCCACTCACGATAAATTCTGCTAGGTTTTATCACTTTTGAGTTCAACTGGAAGAAAATTTCCTTTTCGCGTTTATCATTGCGTGAACGTAACAACTGCATGCCCTAAACTGGGTGGAAAAGCTATCAGGGCTTTTTGATCTATGGGCCTCGGTAACAAGCGAGCAGGCCATGGTTCACTTAATCGCGGCAATAGTTGCCGTTTCGGCGTTCATTAAACTTTACATGTATCCCCATCCAACTGGAAGGTGGTACAGATCAGGCTGCTTTTGTTCCTGTTGATGTTCCCCGACCGCCGACGCCCCCCACTGCTTCTGAGCACATCGGGTTTAGAATGGAACACCATCCCTACATAGAATACATCCGACCCTTATATTCTTTCCTGTGCTGCAAGTTGGTGCCCCGTTATCCCCGCCCCCCACCCTTTTCCATTCAGCGATCTTTTTTGAAACTCTATCTCAATCCTTCTCGGACGATGTTCTTCACAACGGAGAAGAATAAATTAAGAGTACTAGTGCTGCCCACACATTGCATGAAACGGTCTCATTACATCAATTACCACGCCACTTCGGAAAGCAAATTTAAGTCATCGTTGCGGCACGCTTCTGGCAACTGTATCAGAGACACTCTGGAAAGTCATTTAAGTCTCTGTTAAGGCACGCTTCTGATGATTGTATCAGATACTTCGGAAAGCTAATTTAAGTCTTAGTTAAAACACTTTTCTGTTGACTGTATCAAACACTCAGGAAAGCTAATTTAAGTCTTCGTTACGGCACGCTTCTGATGACTGTATCAGAGACACTCTGGAAAGCTAATTTAAGTGTCTGTTAAGGTACGCTTCTGATGATTGTATCAGATACTTCGGAAAGCTAATTTAAGTCTGAGTTAAAACACTTTTCTGTTGACTGTATCAAACACTCAGGAAAGCTAATTTAAGTCTTCGTTTCGGCACGCTTCTGATGACTGTTTCAGAGACACTCTGGAAAGCTAATTTAAGTCTCTGTTAAGGCACGCTTCTGATGATTGTATCAGATACTTCGGAAAGCTAATTTAAGTAGGAGTTAAAACACTCTTCTGATAACTGTAACAAACACTCAGGAAAGCTAATTTAAGTCTTCGTTACGGCTCGCTTCTGATGATGATGACTGTATCAGAGAGTGGCACGTCTAGGGGGAGGGTCGTTTTCGAAAATATCGAAAGGTTCCAAAAAAATTTTGGAATGGTATTTCGAAATCAAAGTTTTGTTAGTATTTGAAATTGTTTTTATGTCTCATAGTAACAATTGAACGTATTTTCTCTATGAAGACGAGGAGACCGTAAGGAGCCAAGGATCAGAATTGCCTATTGCAATCAAAAGTCAGTACATGGGTATACTGAAAGTGGCGACGAGGCAAAGCCAAACCATGAAACTAAATTCATAGCGCATGTTACATCAACACTGTGGATCTCCTGAAGAAGCTGAGACAAACACAGCAAAATTGGGGCCGACAAGAAATAAGGCTATTTGTGACTGAACGCAGATATCTGTATTCCTATATACTTCACAATATGCGATTCCTTTTTGGAAGTTCATTCATCATTCACGCAAAAGAGTCACTCACGAACGTTCATTCAAAGTAATGGTCATTCACTTTACACTCCCAGCTGTATCACTATACAATCACTGAGCAAATTTTTCTCCGCACTTTGCAGAGATCCCTGGGTTTACTCCAAAGCGCCTGGGGGAACGGACATTCGCAAATTGTCCATGAGAGTAAGAGCTTAGTAACCCGGGGCCGCGGGTAGCCTAGTGGTCAACGTTCGTGACTGCCACGGAGAAGACCTCGGGTTCGATCCCAGGCAGGTACCATCACAGCATTTGGCATTTTCTTGTAGGACTTCCGTCCACAGTGAGTAGAGTTTAGGTCCCAGCCACCTACAGCGAGATCGCCTTTTGGCCAGGACACAGAAACGGAACGAATGAGAGCAAGTCTAGCGACTTTGACAGAACAGTTTGTAGTGAAATTAGAGTACAGTAAATGGCGCCACCGTACAAGTACGATGTTGCACACAGAGGGGTGAGAGAATTTCAGGGGGGGCATAGGAAAGGATACCCATTTAACCAGTGGGTCCAGCCTGGGGGCGGTCACTTAATGTGCTCGTCCGATGCACGGCGGATATTCAGCGATTGTTAGTAAATCACACCATCTCTGAAAGATCAGCTCAGGTTCGAACCTGAGGACCTTGCATCGATAGTCTAACTCGCTAACCACTAAGCCATCCGCGGCTCTCCCAGGCAGGTACGAACACTCGAACCACTAAATACCCGCCGTGCGTCGGATGGCACGTTAAGCTGTCGGACCCCGGGTACTGGCCCCCGGTAATAAATAAGGGCGTCTTCCTCCCCCTTTCTACCTCGCTTCCGTGTGACTTTCCTATCGGGCACTCTAGCCCAAATCTCCTAGCTTCCTATTTCTAAGGGTTGTTTAAGACCATGGGTCAGACACTCCCTTCCTAAAATACTCTACATATGATCTGATGTGATCTGAAAATTAGCTTAGTAACCCGTTCGCCGTTCATGATGAATCTGCGCTCGACACGAACAAGCGCTCACACCATTCAAATGAATGGCATTCACGTTTCACTCCCACTCTTAAGTTTCACCATATTTCCTAGCTGAGGGCTCAATGCTTACTCACATAACTGTTAATACTTATTAATTTCCGACATTGCTTTTCATATCGGGTATTTGTTTCGGAACTCGAAAGAAGCGAACATGCTTCGACTTCAGTGAGTGTCTCAGTAATGGTGGATTGAATGACTATTCACAGCGGTGAGAGCAAACCATTCACAATTAACGGGAAAGAGTTGTTCGTTGTGAGCGAATCGTTCACGAATGATCCACCATTTCTTCACAATACTTGTAGTCCATGATTAGTGAAAGCTAAATGTTGCTGAAAGGAAGATACTGAGGCAGGTGTTGAGTGCCACCAGAAAGGATACGATTAGAAATGAGAGAAGCAGCTAAAGTGACAGAGGTCTCAAAAAGCAAAGAGCACTGATATCGTCATGTTTTAAGAAAGTACAAGGAATACATGGGACGTTTGTGTGTGGCTGTGTGTTTGTGTGTGTGGATTTAACGACCACCGTGAGCAACTGAGTGGCCACTGATTCCAGGGAAGTCAGTCTTAATATTCAGGACCTGATTTCCCTGTCTCTTATCCCTAATATTAGTGCCACAGGCTCCAAGAAAGCCAAATGGCCAGTGCCATAAGACAAACACAACATCCGTGCTACACAGGATTCGAACTCGTCTCGGACGAATGATCAGAAGCCAGAGCTTAGACCACTGCGCCACCGGGGCAGCCATGTAGGACGTCGAGTTAATGATATGGAATTTAGGGCTTAAAATTATATTGCCCTACATGCCCGAGAGCCGAGACATGTAAAAATTCTGTACGGGCATGTATTTCTTTTTGCTACATGCCCGATCAGGCATGCTAAAAATAGAAAAACTTTGCATCTTTGTATAGGATAATTTTTTTTTTCAAAAGTGATTTTTTTTATTTTCTAGAAAATTTTGTTACTACTGAGAGGCTCCCTTGCTCTCCTTTGTTTAATGAAATTAATGTGGCGTGTTTTAACAGATTAAAAGTCAAATAAAATGGAAGACCTTGAAAACTAGAGTGCCCATAATATGATTGTGTGATATCTTAAAGCAAAGCTCGTGTAATATGCTTTCAAATGTGCCTAATATGAGCTCTGTTGATCACTTAGGACTGCAGTTATCGTTCTTTATGATAGGAATGGTAGACACAAAAATGTCTTTTTGCAAATTTCAAAGTTTTATAACTATGGAATTATTGTATGTAGGAAGTTGAAATTGTGCACTGATTAGTTTCTTTATAAAGCCTGCAAATTCACCAAGTCCCATGAAAATTAAAATGCTTCAGGTCAAAAATAGGCAAGTTTATGTTTCACTGATGGGTGAAATTTATCAAAGGCAGTGAAATAGGTGAGTTCAAATCTCATTGCTGGTAAAGCCTGCACTAACCAGAATTTTGCATTACGCACGATGATTGAAAAGTATCTGGCTGTTGAGACGACCGATTGAATAGGACACTTTTGTGGAAGGTATTGAATGAATATGGTGTTACTGGGAATCTACTTAATAGTGTAAAAGCCATGTATGCGGGTAGTAGAGCTTGTGTACTAGTGAATGGTGTTTTATCAAAATGGTTTTCTATTCGTGCAGGAGTTAGACAAGTCACCATGGCTGTTTAATATATTTATAGACGCATGCATGCGTGATGCCAAAATAGATAATAGTGGTTTACGTCTTTATGATATCCGTGTGTGCAGATTGCTGTATGCTGATGACACTGTCCTGTTGGCAGAGAGCAAAAGCGAGTTGCAGAGTTTGTTGACTCGTATGCACTAAGTTTGAATGAAATTCAAACCGAGTATAAATAAGGGAAAAACCAAAGTTATGGTGTTTGAGAGAGGAACGGGTAGCAATGAATGTAATGTAAGTATAAATGGCACTGTGATTGATCAGTTGAGTGAGTTTGTGTATTTAGGAAGCATGTTTGACAGAGAGAACAAATTGGATGGTGAAATCAGTAGGCGAGTTAATTCTTCATTGAAAGTCATAGCTGCTCTGGGAGGTTTTCACAGGAATGATGGGTTCTCTAGAGAGTCCCGCATGGCTGTGTATGAAACTGTAATTGTTCCTACTCTGATGTATTATAGTGAAACCTGGGTACTGCAGAAGAAACACAGGAGTCGTTCGTGTGCGGGAGAAATGCGTTACTTACGTGGGGTTTGTGGCAAGACACGGTCTGATTGTGTGAGGAATGAAGATGTGTTGCAGTTGTGTGATGTGAAGCAAAATGTTATTAGCAAGGTGGAGACCAATATGCTTCGGTGGTTTGGCCATGTTGAAAGAATGAGTGATGAGATGCTTACTAAGAAAATCTTTTTAGCCCAAGTGGCAGGAAGGAAAGGCCGAGGAAGGCAAAGGAAGACATGGGTGGATCAGATTCAGGAGTGTTTGCATGAGAAAAAGATTATGAGTATGAAGTATAAAAGATCTTGTGTACGGCGTGTAATGGATATCAGTGAAGCTCGAGTTGTATGTCAAGATCGCTGTAAATGGAGAAGTTTGATACGACAACAGTAAGTAAAAATATCTGGTAGTTTGTATTTCTTTTTGGAGCTAACCTCTGAATCTCAGAGAACAGCTTAGTGATATATATGTATGTAGGTAAATCTCATTGCTAGGGGACAATTTATGAAATTCGGTAAAAGCACTTTATTTTTCATATTCTTTCAGAAATGTTTGGGAAAAACAGAACAGTATGCACATAATGTGTGTGTGCGTGTACGTGTACAGTGGTGCAGTCGCGTCCTGGCGGGGCCTGGCACCGCCAGATCACTTTCTTCTTCAGGACTGCACCACTATGCGCGCGCGCGCGTGTGTGTGTGTGTTTTCACGAATATAAAAATTTGGTTCAGGCAAGTATTTTTCTGGACAAAATGCTCAGCTGGGCATGTTACAATTTTGAACTTTTTCTGACCATGATGGAATTCCTAGGACCGCGAACTAAATGCAGAACTTAGATGATATAAAAGGTCTGTACCAATGGTGAAACGAAGGAGAAGAAATCGAACAGAGAGTTGACGTACGTCATAAAATATTGGAGCAAAGGGATTAGAGCGACCTCACCTAGCTGCAGCGACCTCACCTAGCTGCAGGACTGCAGGAAAAGAAGAATTTGTATCCACAGGCTTTGAAAGAATAGAAAAGGAAGCGTCGAATAATGGGGATTAATTTAAATGGAACAATTTACTTTACAATTCGCTGATGATCAGGTACTTCTTGCAGATGATAAATTTGATTTAGAGTATATGACTAGTAAAATAAAAGAAGAATATGAAAAATGGGGATTAACTATGAATTTAAATAAAACAAAATATTTATGCATTGGAAGCAATGAAACAAACTTACAGCTAGAAGATAGCGAAGAAATTGAAAGATGGGATCATTATAATTACCTAGGTGTTAAAATTACAAGAAGGTAGCGATGCAATGGAATTAAGAAATAGAACTGCACAGGGAAGAAAAGCTGTTAAACGCCTGAATGCAAATCTGGTGGAGTGAAGAAATAACAAGAAAAAGGAAATGGGGTATTTATATCATAATAGTATTGTTAAGAGTGTCTTACTATATGGGGCCGAGGCCTGACGATTAACAGAAGCGGATAAAAAGATAGCAGCTGTAGAGATGAATGCTTTAAAAAGATCATGTAGAGTATCAAGAAGACAGAAAATAACGAATGAAAGGATTAAAGAATTAATCGAAGTGAAAGAAACAATTTTAGAAGACATACAGAAGAGAACTGCGTTGGTTTGGTCATGGAGAAAGAATGACCAATGAAAGACTGCCCGAAATTGCCACGGAATTTAAATCAAACAAACCAAAAAATAGAGGCCGACCTAGAAGAACATTATATATATATATATTTCTCGCATTCAGAAGAAATCAGATTTAACATCGGGTGATTGTCAAATAAAATGCACATGAAAATTCAAAAATACGAAATCTGATTTCCAGTTTACAAAACGCTTTCCTAAATTCGGTAGCGCAGATATACTCCCCCAAAAGACATACACCCCAACTGCCGTAGTAAAAAGTTTGCTGTTTCCCCCTTGGTTACTGTAACATTGAACACTATGAATGAAAGCACCTGGATGTTCCTACTACACAGGGGACATGTGAGGGGTGGACCAACTTTATTGTTACCGTCCTTCCCTCTTCTCCCCGTATTCTCTGCTTATCTTTTGCATTGCCGTACGTGTGTGTCAAAGTTTCTTGTGAACCCAAAACCACTAAAATTTCATGAGCCTTAACATGTAAAACTACAGCTGACAATGATTTAATCCTTATTATTTTTTTTTTTTTTGGTCATTTAATTGTCTAATACAAAACATTTGGCTTTGCTATACGACAGGAAACATAATTCGCGTCAAGCCAATACATTCATTCGAACTGAATTCACCCCATTTTAGTAAACCGCAGTAAATTCATCCCAAATAGCATCATTAAAAAGTTCTAGATTTCCTACTACAACAGTGTTGGATCCCTTACGGATTTGAATATGTCCTAAAATTTTATGTTCTGGGCTTGAATAAAATTTTGCTCTTATTAATGATGACACAATATTAATTAAAGATGAAATCGGAGTAATTAAGATTCTTTAAATTCTAAATTTACTAAAATATTATGGTAATAAGATTTCCCGAATGTACAAATTTGGATCTTTTCGTACTAAAAGTTTATAAAAGAAGACCATCAATGAATATGAGATACAAGATTACGCCATTGTACAATATAAATTTCGAAGATGTGAATCCGTTTATTGGTGTAAATATGGCATGGATGGATAAGTCAGATAATATCCGAAAACTTGAAAATTTCGCCCTCCTGGAGCGGGAATCGAACCCGGATAGCGCCCGAGTATGCTAACTGCACCCCCACCCAGGACGACCAAGTTTCACTTTGCCGATTAATTTGAATATAACCATCACAGGATTCTCTGGTCGAAGCAACCGGCACTCATATATAGCGAATCTGGAGGTTTTGAAATTCATTCCTGTGATTGCCCGAAGGCGCAGAATACACTAAACAACAAAAATAAACTTTTTGTTTGTTACAAAGACTGCATATGCCTAATCATACAGTATTTGTCATGATGATTTCAAATCTGCTTGCTAAATTGTGCTATCGGACATAGTTCTCGAGTAACCTGTTGTTTCAGTGTACAATAAGCCTTCATTTTGGCATGCATATTTTGCTACAAGCAATTAATTACACTTACCTTAAAAAGTAGTTATTTTAGATTTTCTACTGTACTTTGGTTGTACTACATCCCTTTTTAGAGTCCAACAGTAATCAGCTAGCATTTTAGGGCCCGTTTTCAGTTATAGCGGTTTTCTATGGTACATGTGTTGCGATGAAAACGTTCTCCGTGTTCATCGCTTACAGATCCTAAGTTATGTGAGGAAAAGTACAGATGCGAGTGAAGGAAATGTATTTTAAGGGGCATATTGCATTGCATGGCCTTATAGTTTTCTAGAAGCTCAGTAACAGGTTCTTTATAATTTTCTGCCTTCCGGTTACCTAAAAAGTTCAGTACCACATCTTTAAAGGACTTCCATGCAGCAGCTTCAGTCTCATTCAAAGTGCCTTCAAATGCAAGATCACGCATTAGTTCCCTTATTTGTGGACCAATAAAAATACCCTGTTTAATTTTGGCTTCAGATATTTTGGGGAACTTGTTCTTTAGAAAACGAAAGGCTTCTGCATCTTTATTCAACGACTTTACACAATTTTTTTATCAAACCCAGTTTGATGTGAAGCGGTGCTAAGTACACGTTCTGAGGACTTATTAAAGGCTGAGCAACAACAATTTTATTACCTGGAATTAAGGACTTTTTAGGCCAGGTCTTTTTAAAGTAATGATAATTTCTGTCCTTACTGTTCCATTCACAGAGGAAGCAGCAGTATTTTGTGTATCCAAGTTGTAGACCAAAGAGTAAAGCTATCACTTTAAGATCGCCACAAATATTCCACGAGTGTTTTTTGTATACTATACTTTGAAGCAACGGTTTTATATTTGGATATGTTTCTTTCATGCATGCAGCATATGCAACAGCTACTGACCGATACATGTTTCCGTTATGAAGAAGGACAGCTTTTACTCTTATTTTTGAGGAATCTATAAAAAGTCTCCATTCTTCAGGTTTGTGTTGCTGTCCTATATAAGGCTTCAAACAATAAGTCTGTATCATTGCAGTACACAAGATCATCATTCTTCGAAAATAAGTGTTCAAACTCTTGCTGTCGTCGACGAGAACTACATACTTTTGTACTTGGTTTAAAAAGATTCTATCACTTCAATCTTGAAGCCAATATTTCGGCCTGATTTTTTGCTAAATGAAGGTCACAAACCAGATCATTTAGTTCTTTCTGACTTATAAGGTGAGGCAGAGAATCTTCCGAGAAATCTGGGTCTTGTTGTACTTTAATATCTTTTTTGCTGTGAGGATTTATTCCATCAGTATCGCTATCATCTAAACTCCATAAGTACAGGAAGATCTGCACCATGAGAAACAGGTCTAATGGCCGAAGGAATACTGGGATACTGAATCGTGTCTTTGGTCTTAGCTGTAATTCCAGATATCTTAGTGATACAGAAGTAAGAGTTTGTTGAGTGGTCTTTCGGTTCTCTCTAAAGCATTGATACCGCAAATGGCATTTGACGTGATCCCTTCAACCACCCAGTCAACAAAGTTACACATGAATTACAACAAATGTGAGGCACCCAAGATTTATCTTCATCACCCATTTTGCACTGGAAATAAAGTTCATACGATTTTCTTAACAAAGGTGTGAAGCATCGCCTTTGAGACTATAAAGTAAATTGTCCACAAATGTAGCAGAAACTGTTTGGATGGTTCACACAAGTATGCGGTATTATTTAACGTACACTTTGCACAATCCACACTCCTTTTTAAAAACCACGAGAAAATGCTCGTCCTTCAATACCGATTAAATGCATTCGAATGACAAAAGTTCTGCTTTGTTCCCCCTTCTCAGAAGGAATTGCACAACAGGAAGTAATGTCGCCAGTATATCTACTCTCAGAGACGCAGCTATCCTGACTGCAGACAGATGTCACCGTTGGGAAACATAGGGAAATTCCTTTAAGTAACAGAAATTCACCCCAATAGAGAGTTCCATTACAAGAAATTGGAGCCCAGTGGAGCAATTGTGATTTCATATTTGGTTTCAGCACCCGTAAATACAAACAAAACCGTTAAAGTTTTCTTTGTAGCAAAACCATTGTTGTTCAGTGATATCAATGAATAATATCAGTGAATATGAATTCCGGGAATACGCCATTGTACAATACAAATTTAGAAGATGTGAATCCGTTTATTGGTGTAAGTATGACATGGGAGACCTTTATTTATTTTTCCCAAATGAAGCATTTGCTAAAATTTATTAGGCAAGTTAAACGTTAATGGTGTTTTGAGGAGTTAAAAATAAACTCGTTCGCGACAGAATGTCCACAAATTCGGCAAATATTCTATACGAAATTATAGCGACAGAATGTCCAAAATTCGGCAAATATTCTATAGAATATTCTATACGAAATTATAGCGACAGAATGTCCAAAATTCGGCAAATATTCTATAGAATATTCTATACGAAATTATAGCGACAGAATGTCCAAAATTCGGCAAATATTCTATAGAATATTCTATACGAAATTATAGCGACAGAATGTCCAAAATTCGGCAAATATTCTATACGACATTATAGCGACAGAATGTCCAAAATTCGGCAAATATTCTATACGAAATTATAGCGACAGAATGTCTAAAATTCGGCAAATATTCTATACGACATTATAGCGACAGAATGTCCAAAAATTCGGCAAATATTCTATACGAAATTATAGCGACAGAATGTCCAAAAATTCGGCAAATATTCTATACGAAATTATAGCGACAGAATGTCCAAAAATTCGGCAAATATTCTATACGAAATTATAGCGACAGAATGTCCAAAAATCGGCAAATATTCTATACGAAATTATAGCGACAGAATGTCCAAAAATTCGGCAAATATTCTATACGAAATTATAGTGCCGGCCAAGTTGTTATAGGCGTAGGTTTTTGACTAATCGTCAAAGCTGAGTCGCTTATGAGACATGTGTGATGCGTTTGTCTTACGTCTGTGGCTCCTTCCCTTCTCAGGAAGCAGTGGTTCTAAATTTGGGTCGGGAGACTATTTACAGCCCTCAGAGTTGCTCACGGCAGTCGATAAATCCTGAAACGAACAAAATAAATAAATAAATAATACATAAAATGTATTATGGAATTGTTGCAATTAAGTTACAGCACTCCACTGTATTTTTTTTCGCGAAAGGATTTATTTGCGAAGTTGCAAAAAATCCAAACTTGTTCAGTTCAGTCTAGTTTTATTCTTAACTTTTAGACTATATTTTTCATGCATTACTGAACGGCAATATTTCTCATGAAAAATTTAGTCTAACCGATTTCTAAACAGCACGTTGTATTTCTATTGATAGCCCACCAGTTGGATTCAAAATTGATAACAGATCTTCAACGGTTGCTCAGAAAGCCAAACCAAACACCATGACTTTAACTACTGGATCAAGTAACCCGCACACCAAGAATACTTCTATCCTACTTCGTTAAAAGCTGGAATCGTCACCGTTTCACCACTTCTAAACCCGGATCATACTTGAAAAAATCTGCATGATCTATCAGTGTATCTTCCCTCAACTACTGAAAATGAAGTTAAATTCCAAAGTCTCAAAGATTCTTTCAGTCAGTTATTTCTGTCTTTGGAGCTGATGCTCCTTTTCAACTACCGTTCACGATTACGTTACAAGACCAATCATACCTTTGGCACTCCATAACTACCCCCAAAAATTATATCAGAATTTCCGTCTGGGCAATGTCACCCCATGCTCAATTCCCAACATACTTTACATCCCAACATACGTTAAATTTGTTACATCTGGAATGCAGTACAGTCAGCTAATGCTCATCCTAAGCAAACTGACATCCATTGGTTTCATTTACACCACAGGCTTCCTGCCTCGGATGTAGGTAAAAATACCCCCGGAAAAAATACCCCTGAAAACTGAAAAGCGGAAAAAATACCCCTGAAAACTAAAAAGCGGAAAAAATGTCCCCGGAAAAAATACCCCCGGAAGAAATACCCCCAGAACAAACGGTTCACTGTAAACTGCCACACAGGAACACTGATGTGTGGCAGTGTTCCGGTGTGGCAATTTACCGGCAACCCTGCCACACATCTTTCAGCAACTTGGCTACAAAAGTTCAAGAGGGGAGGGGGTCTATAAAGATTGCCGTTTCTGGGCCTATATTGAGAACTGAATTGGGAACTCCAAACGAATTTCGCGAAAACGTTCCATGTAAGCCAAGCGAGAATTGTACTTTAATTTGAAGAAATAAATTGCCGAGGATCTGAGGTACACTTGGTTGGAGGGAGGGGCTCAACCCCCAACTTCCATAATATTAGATTCTGGGCCGCTGGAGTCTTTCAGTTCATACAGGCTGTTCCCCTTGAAGCGCCCGCGAGGTCCGTGAGCTCTGGGGGAGGGAAGGGGGCTTACCCCAAAATGTTAAAATGGTCGTAGAGCTGTAAATATTAGTACCATGCTTTATATAATGATTCTGTACACGACCACGAATTTTCAGGAGGGTGGGGTATCCCCCATGTTTCTAAGAGCTATTCAGGGGTAACATCGATGAAACACTGACCGACTCTAGAGGTCCAGAATATAAAGTTACGGAAGTTGGGGGTAGAGCCCTCCAAACCAAGCACATCGTATCCCTTTCACAGGCTTCACCAAATTTCTGGGAAGGGGGAAGGGCATACATAGTTTGCCATTAAACACAACATGAAGCATAGAAATTACGAGCAAATCCCTTACCTCGAAAACTTGTCTGCGCTCTTAGAAACTTGGGGGAGGGTGAATTCACCCCACCCTCCTGAAAATTCGTGGTCGTGTACAGAATCATTATGTAAAGCATAGTTCTAATGTTTACAGCTCTACGTCCATTTTAACATTTTAGGGGAATCCCCCAGCTCACGGACCTCGCGGGCGCTTCAAGGGGAATAGCCTGGATACACTGACAGACTCCAGCGGCCCAGAATCTAATATTACGGAAGTTGGGGGTTGAGCCCCCCCCAGCCACCAAGTGTACCTCGGATCCTCGGCAATTTGTTTCTTCAAATTAAAGTACAATTCTCACTTGGCTTACATGAAACGTTTTCGCGAAATTCGTGTGGTGTTCCAAATTCAGTTCTCAACATAGGCCTAGAAACGGCAATCTTTATAGCACCCCCCCCTTTGAACTTTTGTGGCCAAGGTGCTGAAAGATGTGTGGCAGGGTTGCCGGCCACACCGGAACACTGCCACATATCAGTGTTCCTGTGTGGCAGTTTACAGTGAACCGTTTGTTCTGGGGGTATTCTTCCCATGGGGCATTTTTTCCGGGGGCATTTTTTCGCTTTTCAGTTTTCAGGGGTAATTTCTCCGGGGGTATTTTTATCCGGGGGGTGTTTTACTGTTTACCTCCGGCCTCGACTGTACTTCACATGTTTCAGTTTTTAGTATCTCCAAACTGCCGTTACTGCTACACAACAGGCAATGCAATACATCATATTTATTCAACTTGCCAAATACTCCCTCGGTTGTTTAACTATGTTTTTACACTATATCCCAAGATCTGTACAAGCCACCATGAATACTTTTACCTCATATATACCCTACCTGTATAGGCCACTTATTTGTGCCTACATTTTTGTGTTACTCAAGTTATCTTTACCTCATATCCCTTACCTGTACCACTCTTCATAGGCCAGTTATTTGTGATCTGCTTTTTGTGTTACTCAAGTTCTCTTTACCTCCTATCCCCTACCTGTACCACTCTTCATGGGCCAGTTATTTGTGCCTACCTTTTTGTGTTACTCAAGTTATCTTTACCTCGTATCCCCTACCTGTACCACTCTTCATAGGCCAATTATTTGTGATCTGCTTTTTGTGTTACTCATGTTATCTTTACCTCCTATCCCCTACCTGTACCACTCTTCATAGGCCAATTATTTGTGATCTGCTTTTTGTGTTATTCATGTTATCTTTACCTCCTATCCCTTACCAGTACCACTGTTCGTAGGCCAGTTATTTGTGATCTGCTTTTAGTGTTACTCATGTTATCTTTACCTCCTATCCCCTACCTGTACCACTCTTCATAGGCCAATTATTTGTGATCTGTTTTTTTGTTACTCATGTTATCTTTACCTCCTATCCCCTACCTGTACCACTCTTCATAGGCCAATTATTTGTGATCTGCTTTTTGTGTTACTCATGTTATCTTTACCTAATATCCCCTACCTGTACGACTCTTCATAGGCCAATTATTTGTGATCTGCTTTTTGTGTTACTCATGTTATCTTTACCTCCTATCCCCTACCTGTACGTCTCTTCATAGGCCAATTATTTGTGATCTGCTTTTTGTGTTACTCATGTTATCTTTACCTCCTATCCCCTACCTGTACCACTCTTCATAGGCCAATTATTTGTGATCTGCTTTTTATGTTACTCAAGTTATCTTTACCTCCTATCCCCTACTTGTACCACTCTTCATAGGCCAATTATTTGTGATCTGCTTTTTTTGTTACTCATGTTATCTTTACCTCCTATCCCCTACCTGTACCACTCTTCATAGGCCAATTATTTGTGATCTGCTTTTTGTGTTACTCAAGTTATCTTTACCTCCTATCCCCTACCTGTACCACTCTTCATAGCCCAGGTGCCTGCCTTTTCGGTGTTACTCAGGTTTGTCAATTACTTTGTTTTTGCGTTCGACTAAGAACTCAGTGCCAAATTTTCATAGAGACTGGGCTGCACTTGATCGGTTGTACCATGCCACCCCCATGGTACGACTGAGCGCTTGAATTCTAAAACAAACCAAAAACTCCTTTTCCAGTTTTTGTGAATGATCTTTTGATCTTTCTCATATCTTGAGCATTTATTTTTTATTTTTCGAAACATCAATCCATATTGGACTGACATATATCCAAATCAAGTGTTCTACTGTTCATGAGATACACAAGTGCCGGAAAAACTAAAACCTCGTCATGAAAATGTCTGTGTTCTTCAAAAACTCTTTAATGTTTCTTTGGTTTTTATTTCTTCATCTTGCCTGTAATATACTCGCAACGTAAATATTCATCTTGCGTCACCTGCATATATTGTGTAAATATTTTTACATTGTGGAATGAAGAAATAAAGTAAAAAACTTTAGGGTGAAGATTACATCATTCACTCATTCACTAATGGAAAAAATCATAATCATAACGAAATGTAAAGAAATGCTGATAATGAAAAAAAATCAGTCTTATCACGTGAAGAATTTCAAAGAGATCTTAGAGATCCTACAGTTTTGAATGCTGAAAGAGATTTTTCAGGTATACTTTGGGTAAAGAAAACTGCACTAGTTTTGTCGCCCGTGCGGCTCAGACTAAAGCTGTCGTATGAATACAATCTGGAGCTCTATGTGTTCTGTTGTACTTGTATGTTCATGTATGAAATGTTTTACGAATGAGGTGACAATCTCGATCAGTTACGGCCAACAGAAGACAGTTCGCCGTTCGGGAAACCGTAGTTTGAAGGATTTATGCTTTTTTATTTTTATCTAAACTGTCAAAAGTACTTTTGTAAAAGCGAAAATAAATTCTTGAATAACGCAATGCAGAATACTTTCATATTTTAACAAGAGGGGATGAAATTAATGGCCGCGATTTTTTTAAGATCAAAAAACAGAACATTTGATACCATTTAGATGGGTGTAAGAAAAAAAAAGTAAACTCGTCACTCAGTGAAAAATATAAAGTAAGTAATTGACATTACGAGAATGAAGTAAATCGATTAAAAAAATTATCACATGAACGAACAAAAAGGTTGCCGGGTGGAGGGGATACAAGCCCGCACTTAAAAAATAAAAAACAAACACGACTTGATGTAATAGATATAATTTAAGGAATTTAGACCTAGACATGTTTTAACGAATCGCTACATCATATGATGAAACACAAAATCACAAAGTATTACCTTTGAATTCAGTGTTGTCTTTGTTGTTGTATATTATATGTAGTAGAGTGCATTAATATCAAAATTCGGGTATTGTTGCTCAAATGCTACAGTAAATATTCATCAGTTAGTTTGGATCTGAATTCTGACTTCAAAATTTTCATCCTTGAAAATTTAAATATGTGTAGAACTTAACAGTGTTTACTTTTATCACGCGAAGTGAGACCATATCTCCTGGAAGATTGTTTCTTGTGCTCACGCACAAAACGACAAACGCTTGTAACAATATAAAAATTCAGTATTTATTATCTATTCTCTTTGTCTTCCTCCGCGTGATAAGCGATGATAGGCCGCTATGTTTTTCTAGGAGTTATTGTGTATTTTTTTATATGTCCGCACATTATGTGGTGCTTTCATCTCCCTACAGCCCCCTCCCCCTCCCTAAATTCATTTCTAACGAAACGGGTATTGTTTCTACAAATACGCGTTTTGAAGGGTTGTAAAAATATTTTAGGCTGCATCTGAAATCCGTCTTGGAAATTCCTCGTTTACTAAAAACCATGGGTGCCCATAACTTAGTCTTCAGGAGGGGTGCACAACAGAAATTTTAACTACAAATAGAATACACAAATTTCCACTATTTCTTATTATTTAACCCTTTTATAAATTTAACTTAATTGAAAACCAGAAGACCTTATATTTATTAAAAATTTAATTGAAAACCAGAAGACCTTATATTTATTAAAAATTTAATTGAAAACCAGAAGACCTTATATTAATTAAAAATTTAATTGAAAACCGGAAAACCCAAAATCTTTGTAAAAAATAAAATCGATTAATGACAGCTTGTTTTCTTTTGATTGGGGGTTTAACGACCACTGTGAGCAACTCAATGGAATATAAGCAGTCGCCCGTCCCTAATTTAGGGCCACTGGTTTCAGGGAAGGGAGAGAGCCAGTGCTGCAAGACAAACCCAACATCCATGCCTCACCGGGATTCGAACCCGGACCCATCTCGGTCGAATCATCATAAGCCATCGCTTAGACCCCTCCACCACCGGGCGACAGCTTGTTGGACAGCGGCCCCAAATTAGGGATGGGCGACTGCTTACAGGCTTAAAGTTTCTTTGGTTGTTGCAAACCCCTCCTCCAAGAACTATTGGTAGTTGCTTCTGAGATTGTGTGATAATATTGTTTACATCAACTGTTGATCCGTATGTTTTTTTAATTTTTTATTGTGCCTCTTAATTTCGAGGCACAAAAAGTAAAATGGGCGCTGCAAAAACGCAATACGTTTTTGGTAGTTTGGGGAATGATAAAGCCGAGGACGGTGCTGCGGAGCTTATGAGTCTTATGAACTTGCAGTTCTTATCAGATACTGTGAATGCATCATGTTTCTCTTGTGGGCTTGGTTCTCCACTCCTCTCGCGCGCTCATATTCGGAGGGATGTTCCTCCCGAATCCCTAAAGGCATCAGGTTACGTCAGCGTGCGGAAGCAGTCTCTGTCTAAAACAGAAAACAACAATGCTTGCTCAAGGGCGAAAACAGGGCGTTGACAATATAGCCAGTAAAATTTCCGAAGTTGGAAGACGGGATTCGCCTGTCCATTTATAGGAATAAAAAAAATAATCCCTGCATTGGCTGATAATGGAATGATTGACAGACCCCGTTTGATACCGGGAAAGAAAAAGAAAAGGACACCCTTGTTTCTCGTTCAGTAGGGGGAAAAAGTATCGAATGCTCCTCTTCTGAAAAAAAGGATTAGGAGTTTCAAAAAGCTTAATGTTCTCAGCATGACAGTCTATCAGTTCTTATTGAAAACCTTCTTCATGAGGTTTTTGATAGAGTAAGAGGGCGACAAATCCGCAGTAATATCATTTCATAAAATGTATACGCAAAATCAGTAGCGTGCCCAAGGGGAGGGGTGTTAAAAACCCCCAAAAATTTCGATTAAAAAAATATATTTTCGGTAAATGCATTCATAACAGAAATACAAAGGCCGTTCCATAAAAACTGAGAGCAAAATCGCATAAAATCAAGAAATATAGGTACAGCAAAATATATGCTATTCTCTCTCAAAGTATCTTCCCTGGGATCATATGCAATGGTCCCATCGTTCAGTACATTTTTCAAAGCATGTGTCGCAGGCAGCTTCTTTAGCGACCACCGTGCAGCTTGAATAACGCCAGTATCTGTGTCGAATTTCGCGCCACTGAACTTCTCCTTCATTGTTGGAAACAACCAGAAATCGCACGGGTCGAGCTCAGGACTGTAGGCAGGCGGTGGAAAAATTTCAATACTGCATTTCGTAAAAAAACCTGTTGAACACAAGCAGCCTCATTTGGGCGGGAGTTATCATCGTGTAGGGTCCACTTGCCCACCAGTTCCGGTCACTTAATCTATATGTGTCGTCGCAGACGCTTCAAGACTGAAATGTAATACTCAGCATTGACAGTAATTTGTGGAGGAACGGCATGCTGGTAGACTACATCTTTATGATTAAAGAAAATTATCATCATCACGTTCCCAGCTGATTTTGTTTGGAGAACTTTCTTCGTAGGGGGCGAGCCTGTGTGTTTCCAGACACTCGTTGCGCGCTTCGTGAGGGGGTCGAAATAGTGGACCCATATTTCATCGGCAGTTATTACTGTGTTTAGAAAGTTTAGATCTTTTGCAGTAATTTGTTTCCACTCATGACACACCTGAACTCTGGCTAACAATTGTTCTTTCGTCAGGTGATGAGGTACCCTTCTGGAACACACGCGATGCAGCAGTAATTTGTCGCGTACATTGCGGAATACTGACGTTTTTGAAATATTAGTTGACGCCGCTATGTCTTCACACGTCGTTCGTCGATCTTCTTGCAGGATTGCCTAAACAGTGTTAACAATACTTTCCGTAACAGCAGTTTCAGGTGGACTAGGCCTAGCAGTGGCGGCGGAACCGCCCGGGCCCGGTCAATGATTTTAGCCATTTTTTTTTTTTTTTTTTTTTTTTTTTGGAATATGTGCGATTTTTTGTTGTGATGTGCCTTAGAAAGTTCTCTAGGTAAGTGGTTGGGTGGTCCTAATTCCCAACAAAGCTCCTTAGGCATTGTTTTTCTTCTGTTTTGTTCCGGGAAGCGGGAAGGGAGAGGGTGCACAACGATCCGAAATTTCGGGCCCGGTCAACGAACTTCACTTTCCGCGGACCTTGAATCCTTGTAGCGAGTTCTGCCGAGAAACGCCTTTTTTGAAATCATGGTGCCATTCACTCAATCTATGTGATTTGTATGCGATAATGAAAATGAAAATCTAAAAATCTTTGACTCACGCAAACATATATCTTTGTAAAATCAATTGTTTCTGCAGTTGTTACCAAAACAATGGCAAAATTGCATCGCACAACGCATTTCACTTCTTCACTCTGAATCACTCACTTTCACTTCTTCACTCTGAATCACTCACTTTCACTTCTTCACTCTGAATCACTCACTTTCACTTCTTCACTCTGAATCCATAGCTGTATGGCGAAATGGAGACGTACCTTAGACAACTGCGCAATAACAAAACCAAAATCGTCTGCTACGGCAAATAACTGTTGCCATTCCTTAATACAGTTAGTGGTCTACGTGGTTATACACATGTGTATTTCCCCTTCGCACTGTTGCCAGCTCAAAAAAAATACTCTCAGTTTATATGGAACGCCCTTTGTATATTTAGTGACTGCATTCATTTCAAAATATATTGTCAGCAAATGCACTCATAACACAATTAACTGTATAAAAAAATAAATTTCGTAACCCCTTCCCCCTCCTCGAAAACATTTCTGGACACGCCACTGCACAGCATCATAGTCGCGTACAATGCGGAATGCCGACGTTTATGAAATATTAGTAAATATTACCTATTAACAATCCATTGTATCATAAAATAAAATGCTCGTATTTTTTCAATACCGGTAACCTCGTTAACTAAAATCGAATACTTCATGGTTTCTTCTCAATCGATTCGCAATTCTACTATAGTTTTCAGAAAAGGAAATATTTTTTCCAATACCGTTTCCAGAACTGCTGTGATTAGAGGCATTTGTTCAGAACCCTTCGACAACATCCTGACATTGCTCCTAACTTGCAATGCTGGATTTGAATCCTAAGATAAACCACGGATGTTTCTGTCCTTTCGAGTAGGTTTTCTTCCTTTCCTAGAACCAGAGGATCTGAATTACGGACAGGACACATTTTATGACATTTTAGATATTCAGAAGTATCATGAATAAAATCTGAAACCAGCAGTTTCTTAAAATTAAACCACTAGTATTTCAATTAAAGAATAATCTACAAAAACTTATGTACGAGGTGTGATAAAAAAGTATTCAGACAGGTTGCATAAGTTCAGAATCGCCCGACACAGCAGGAAGTGGGTTACCACAGGTTTACCTTGGTACCTTTTACGCATATGCCGTGAGTCACGTCCCTCCTACTCGTCAGGTATTTTTACAGTAGTGCTTTGTTCTTATGCGTACGAAGCTAGCTGTTCGTCGCATTTGTCATGTCGGAAAAAAAATTGATCAACGAATTTGTATCAGATTTTGTCAAAACCTTGGAGAAACTTGCAAAGACACATACTTAAACCCCCTTAACCGGCTGGAACGTATTAACTCGGGGTTAGCAAAATGGGTTGATATCAGCTCATACGAATGAATTCACTGTCTAAGAAGTGAACCGAACGCGGCTGAAACGAGTGGTCGTACCCTTCAGAGAGCGTTGCATGTTTGAATCACATGTTTCTACCCAATGGCATGATGTCCGCGCCACAGAAACTAGCCGTTCCCCATTGGGACTTCAGTCATGAAGCAGGGAATAAGGTACTATAATAGAACAGAGAGAGCGATGGTGAAAGAGAGAGAGAGAGAGAGAGAGAGAGAGAGAGAGAGAGAGAGAGAGAGAGAGAGAGAGAGAGAGAGAGAGAGAGAGAGAGAGAGGTAGAAAGAGACATGTGGATAGAGAGAGAGAGGTAGAAAGAGACATAGGGATAGAGACAGACAGAGACAGAGAGGTAGAAAGAGACAGAAGGATAGAGAGAAAAACCGAAAGACAGAGAAGCAGAGAGAGAATTTACGAAAAGTGACAGGTTTGTGGTTGGTACTTCTCAGATGAGAAGGCCAAAGGAATCGTTTTTCCACAGCTTTCATAAATCCAGACCTCTGTGAGGACATATACAGGTTTGGGCAGCATTTGGTCCAGATACATCGGCCGCTTAAGGGGTTAAAGCTACAGATGGTCGTGAAAGTGTTGAGAGTCATGAAACGTCTAGAAGTCCCGCAACCAGCAAAAGTGAAAACAATGTGAAACATGTGCGCATAGCTGTGCGAGGAAATCGCTGAATCAGTATTCGCGAGTCATCTGAAGACTTCAAAATTAGTTTCGGTTTAATTCAGTCGATTCTTACGGAAGATTTGGGAATGAGACGCGTCTCATCCAAATTTGGGGCAAAAATTGCTCTCAGCTGAGCAAAATCAGGCTGGTGTTTTAGCTCTAATGACTTGCTTGAGTGCATCGAAAATGACGGAAGCTTTTTAAAAACTATCATAACTGGTGCTGAATCGTGGGTTTATGGGTTCGACCCTGAAACTAAGGCGGAGTCTTCACAGTGGAAGACCCCAAACTCTCCCAGACCCAGAAAAGCACGACAAAGCTGCAGCAATGTCAAGACGAATGCATCTGTTGATGATTTTTCAATGATGTACATCATGAATACACTCCATCAAGCCAGGTAATCTACAAGAAGTACTTTTGTCAAGCTTTTCGGTGTTTGAGAGACAGTTCGTAGCAAATGGTTGGCAAAGCATGAGAACGGCGAGTGGCAACCACAATAACGCGCCTGCCTATGCATTACAAATTGTGCAGAAGTTTCTTTTTTATGATTGCATATGTCCGATAGGCATTCTATTCGCCAGATCTCGCTCCTTGCGACCTTTTCCTCTTTCCAAAAATCAAATACCACTTGAAAGGGAAAAAAAAATTCACGATTTTGGGAAGATACAGCAGAATGCCAAGAAGCAGATGCTCGCAATTTCAGATGTTTTCAAAAAATGCTTCTAGCAGTAAAAACAGCACTGGGCTAAGTGTGTGGCTTCGGAAGGAAACTACTTTAAAGACGACTAAGTTTCAAATCTGTAAGTCTTGTACTTTTTATTTAATAAATCCAGTCTGGATACATTTTGATCATCACCTTTCATACTGATTTTAAAAACTCCAGTCTGGATACTTTTTGATCACACCATGTACATTGATTTTAATAAATCCAGTCTGAATACTTTCTGATCACACCTTATATACTGATTTTAAAAAATCCAGTCTGGATACTTATTGAGCAAACCTTGTAGACTGATTTTGATAAATCCAGTCTGGATACTTTCTGATCACACCTTGTATACTGATTTTAAAAAATCCAGTCTGGATACTTATTGACCAAACTTTGTATACTGATTTTAATAAATCCAGTCAGGATACTTTTTGATCACACCTTGTATACTGATTTTAATAAATCCAGTCTGGATGCTTTTTGATCACACCTTGTAGCTGCCGATGGCAGTGAATCTTCGCCAGCTAGAGAATGTTCGTTTCACAGATGAGTCGCGATTCAACTTAAGTACTGATTCACCAGGTATTCTCATCCGGAAGACCCGCAACAATCCCTCTAAAACGAAAGAAAGGAATTACTTTGGTGGAGGTGGCATCATGGCCTGAGCAGGAATCCTGACGAACGGGCGTACAACCTGCACATCTTTCAGAGTCGCTCTGTTATTACCTTGATGTACAGAGAACCTATGTATCATCATTCAGTGGAGCCATTGGTTCAGGTTTTATTCTTATGGACGATAATATTCAACCTCATGGAGCTCATTTGGTTGACGTTGTTCTCGAAGAGGAAGATATTTGCTTAATGGAATGGCCACCAAGATTCCCTGACCTCAATCCCATTGAACATGTATTGAACGCGCATTGGAGCTCGCCAACTTCCTTCCAGAACATTTCAAGAACTCAGAACAGCTCTTGCTGAGAAGTAGTAATTAATGTTTCATGATTTCATCAATACCCTCATAAATAGCATGAGGAGTCGTTGCTTGAGTTGCATGGCTGTCAGGGGTGATCGAACTCCATACTAAAATACCACATGTCTTAAGCAAAAGTCTTTAATTATTGTTCCATGGACTGCTCTTTCACATAAATCGCACGATTATGATACTAACCCTGCAAATTATGATTTTTTTCTTGCGTTACATAACTAATATAACAATAAGACTTTTGCCAAATTTCCTCATAAATACTTTGTGTTATGTACGAATTTATAACTTCCCTTCAATTTTGAGCACCGGTGTAGTTCCGTGTGTCGCGCTCCTTTGTTTACATGACACCTGAGGACACCCACCTTCGTGGGTGGACCAAAGAAACCAGCGCAGCTGCTACATTTCGTGCAAAGAATCTTTAAGAACTGGAATAATTTCTACGTTAATATGTAGTAATTCTGTAACGAAAATTGGAATTCGTTTTACAGAAGTGAAATGTTGAATAATAAATACTAACAGAAGGCCACGCTGGTGGTGCAGTGGTATAAGTGATGGCTTTTGATCTTTCGTCCGAGATGGATCCGGGTTTGAATCCGGTGAGGCATGGATGTTGCGTTTGTCTTACGGCACTGGCTCTCTCCCTTTCCTGGAACTGGTGGCTCTAAATTAGGGATGGGCGACTTCTTATAGCTCACAGTGGTCGTTAATCCTCCAATCAAAAAGAATTTTAACACAAAGTACTGGGGGGAGGGGGTCGCATTTTTTTACTGAAGTTTTTCTGCGAACTTACTTTGTTGTTTTTCTCACGCTTGTTGTTAATCAACGTTATTAAGTGCACTCAGTTCAAGAAATGGTTCGAGAGACATATAAGTAAGTTGTAAATATATTATTTTTGGTGAAATTCGTTTTTTTTTTTTTTGTTCCTTCTTGTTTTTTTCTACAGATGCGGAGCTAGTTTTTTTGCTTCGGTTTGGTGGATGTCCGCAGGTGTCTAGAAACAAAGCGGAGCAACGCACACGGAACTACTTGAAGAGCTAATAATAATAATGGCTATATGTGTGAAGGAATCATCACACATTTAGCACGTCTTTTGTAAAAAAGATCTTGTTTATGTTACCGGTTTGTCCGTCCGTCCGCTTGTGGACACCAACTATTAGATTTGAAAAATTCTTTTCACCGAGAAGCTTGAAATGCGCAAATGATGATCCTTGCATTCCGGTTTTTTTTCACGATGCCCAATTTCGCCGCTAGATGGCTTAAATGCAGATTATATCGAATTCAAAAAACATTTTATTCCATACATTTGCTTCTAAACATCAGATTAAAAAAAATATTTTCTTTCGATTCCATTTATGTTGGAAACTATTTTAGGTATAGTCACTTTTTCAAGTTACGCATAGATTTTCCGCTAGAGGCGTAAAAGTAAATTTTGTTTCCCCCGATATCTCTGTTTCTAAAACTCCGATTTGAAAAGTTCTTTCTACACCTGATACAGCTCCTAATGGGAAATGTTTTGCATCTAATTTCTAATTTTTGGTAAAAAAAAAAACTGTTTGGCCACCAGGGGGTGCAAGTGTTAATTTCTGCTTCTGATGTATTTGCAGCAAAATCTGAGCTTCTAAAATCTCGATTAAAAAAAAACTTTCGCACATTTTTGGCACGTGAGTGGTTCCGTGCCACTCACGTGCCAAAAATGTAACTTCCTTTTTAGCCGCTAGCGGAACTAAGTAGATGTTTTCCGCTCATGATTTAAATGTTGCTATTTATTTCTGGATGTTTTATCGATTGTAGAAACCGGTTGATTAATTTCCTAACAGGTTCCATTGACTTTGAATGGCTTTGATAAATTTAATGCGCCTCTGAAAGGATTCGAAAGACGTGCTCATTACAACTGAAAATTCGGTGTCATCCTTCTTGTGTTTTGTTTTGTTTTGTTTTTTTATTTCGAACTTCACGGCCAAGAGATTCATTTTTGCGTTTTGGCGCCAATATAGCGACCCCCCCCCCCCCACTTTTTTTTTAATCGGTGATGGAGTTCCAATCTCTCTACTCCGCAGCGACTATTCGAATTACACCAGCAAGGCTTTATCGATGCAACTTGCCGTTTCGACATGTGAGTCACCTGTGTGGTAGGTACGTCACGACCTGTCCCCGAATTTGGGAAACCAATCTTAGTTGTTTATAGCAGTTTGGGTTGTCAAGGTAGTTGTTAAAACTCGAAATTAAAAAAAAATTAAAAAAAAAAGAAAAAAAGGAAAAGAAATTAGGTATCTTAAATAAGCAAACAAACAAAAATATATCAGGTAAACCTTGGGTAAAGAGACTGAGCATTACAAAAAGAGTGGAAAATGTTGCCACTGCTCAGAAAAATTCCATCCAAAAGCAATTCTATCGGTAACAGGGATGCTGCCGAGTAAAAATATATGAGGGTTGGAATTTTAATAGTGGCAACACATCTGTAGAATCGAAGTGGAAGGCAACAAGTTTAAGCTGCTTACGCCACACGTTGATTGGATACCTAGCACCCCTCATTGTGAAATGGACTCGCCCTCCCAAGTGCATGCACATGCGGAATCGACGATCAGATTTTGTTTTGATTTTTTTTTTTGTAAAGAATAAACTCATATGAAACGTTTATTTACATCTTTGCATAATAATAAACGTCTTACCTACGTGATAAACTGGATCGAATGAATGTTAAATTGTATGTATGCATCACACAGTCCAATGACACAGCGCAATCAGATCTTTGAGTGTTCGCTGTTCCGATAAGAACTTTCAAACAGATTCCTGTAGCGTTGTTTTGCATAACGGTTCGCTGAGAAGAGAGACTTCTGACTTTGGACTATCTGAGTCCCTTCAACTGGGCGTAAGTTAACCGCACGCTTCTGCCATTGACTTTACATGGGAACTTTGCCGCCTCACAACGACCAAACCGTTGCCCCAATCGCATTTTTCTCTTCGACTGGCACATCTACAGGGTAGGACCTTTATTTTGATACCTCAACTATATGTTTACGTTCAGCCATTCTCTCACAACTGGTCTTACAATGAAAAACCTTATAGAATTAATATATAGATCGTATCAATGGGCCGGCAGAAAGATATGCTAAAATTGCCACGCTGACGAAGGTGCGCGAAGACGTCAACTTTTAGTTTCTTTAAATGCAGGGTCTGAGCCCGAATTCAGGACAGGGCGTAGAAGCTACATTCAAATTAAAAGTACTGTCTTTTTTTTTATTTCCTAAATCCTATGACCCTAAAATCTGGATTATAGAAATATAACTTAAATCCTCATGGAGATGTTAGATTGTAAAAAAAACAAAAAAAAACTGGGAAGACTCGCTAAAAAGTTTTTTCCTAGCAGTTTGAAAAACAGAGCTTTAAATAAAATTTCCATTGCCACTTCCTCTGTGGGCGTACGGGAATTTCGCCTACATGCTTTTGACTGCCAACAAAAAATAATAAAAATAAGTTACGAGTAAAAAAATATATTTCTATGCTTTCACTCCGACAATTTTTCCACCGTGTGGAAAAGCGTAACATGCTATCAAGTTTCCTTACTCCACTTTTAAAAAGCAACAAAATGGTTATAAAAAAGAAGGTAAACAAGAATTCCTGTCGTGAGCATTTTCACGCTCAATTTGCGTGAAAACTCTTCGCTACCCTAAGCTGTGCCCTCTGCAACCCTGCAACAAGACACACAAGCAAAGAAAGGCCCAGAAAAGAAAAGCGGAATATGCATTATGTCAGCGTGTTTAAGTATCATGTGCTTTCTTGCCTCGTCAAAAAACGCAAACCATTGAGGCAGAGATCCTTGTGGAGCTGAGAGAACCCACTCCGCCTTTTCTCTGCCACGACTTGGACTCAAAAGCAGAAGCGTACGTCACTCAGATGTTTCTAGAAGCATGTATTCGCGTGTCTTCGCTTTGTGACATATGACATCATTCCGACGTCACTAGCTACCCATAAGAACTGCTACCTTCATACAGAAGCAGTTTCCAGCCACGCAGAGATTACCCGTAGAAAGAGATTAAATGCTGAGGATATACAGTTACAAGTCCGGGTAGACTAGTAGCTGGAGAATGAAAGAAGGGATTCATGTCGCTCTTTTTTTTTTCTTTCTTTTTTTTTGGGGGGGGGAAGAAAAAGGAAAGAAAGAAAAAAACAACGGAATTTTGATTCATGTTTTTCCACCAAAGAATAAACTGGAATTTTAAGTAGCACCATTTCATTTCAAACATTAGTGCAACCGTCGTTCCAATGTAATATGTACGTCCTTTAACGAAAAAAGAGAGAAAGAAAAGATTCGAATTCCAAGCGAAGAAAAAACAGAAAATGTTCTAAAAGTCCGTTTAAAAAAAATCTTTTTTGTGTAGGATACCTTTCAGCACGGAAATCATTTTGCATATGCTTTGCAATTCTTTCTAAATTCTATCTCCAGATGACGTAAGTGCGCTTTTGAATTTGCGACAATATGTCCATTTCTTAAAACCCGATTGAAAAATTCCTTTTGCATTGTATTTCAGTAGCAACGATGAATACTGCTTACCTTACCCACTTCAAATTATTCACAATTTTCCCGTTAGGGTCGTATATATAATATATAAAGGCCGTTCCATAAAAACTGAGAGTAATTTTTTTTTTTGAGTTGGCAATAGTGCGAAGGGGAAAAATAACCACGCAGACGACTAACTGAATTAAGGAAGTATCTTTGGCAACAGTTATTAGCCGTGGCAGACGATCCCGGTTTTGTTACTGCGCAGTTGTTTAAGGTACCTCTTCATTTCGCCATACAGCTATGGAGGCGAGTGATTCCGAGTTAAGAAGTGAAATGCGTTGTGCGATAAAATTTTGCTATCGTTTGGGAAAAACGGCTCCAGAAACAGTTGATTTTATGAAAAAAGCTTACAAAGATAAATATTTGGGTGAGTCAGCGATTTTTAGATGGCAACATGATTTCACAAAAGGGCGTTTGTCAGCAGAACTTGCTCCTAGAGCTGGTAGACCTGAAAGTGTTATTACGGAACGTAATGTTAACGCTGTTTGGGCAATTCAACAAGAAGATCGACGAATGTCGAGTGAAGACATAGCGGCGCCAACTAATATTTCAAAAACGTCGGCATTCGGCATTGCACGGGAAAAATTACTGCTGCATCGTGTGTGTTCCAGATGGGTACCTCATCACCTGACGAGATAACAATTGTTAGCCAGAGTTCAGGTGCGTAATGAGTGAAAACAAGTATTTACAAAGGATCCAAGCTTTCTAAACACAGTAATAATTGCCGATGAAATATGGGTCCACTATTTCGACCCCCTCACGAAGCGCGTCACGAATGTCTGGAAACACACAGGCTCGTCTCCTCTGAAAAAAGTCAGCCAAACCAAATCAGCTGGGAAGGTAATGATGATAGTTTTTTTCTTATGATAAAGGTGTATTCTATCAGCATGCCGTTCCCCCACAAATTACTGGAAATGCTGAGTATCACATTTTAGTCTTGAAGCGTCTGCGACGACACATATCGATTGAGCGACCGGAGCTGGTGGGTAAGTGGACCCTACACCATAATAACGCCCGCTCACATGTCGCTGCTTGTGTACAACAGTTTCTTACAAAATGCAGTATTTAAATCAGGCCACAGCCGGCTGACAGTCCTGACCTCGCCCCGTGCGATTTGTGGTTGTTTCCAACAATGAAGGAGAAGTTTGTTTTGTTGGTCAACTTTCAACACAGATATTGACATTATTCAAGCTGAACAGCGGTCGCTAAAGAAGTTTCTACAAAATGCCTTTGCCAAATGCTTTGAAAAGCGGACTGAACGATGGGACCGTTGCATATCATCCGAGGGAAGATACTTTGAGAAAGAATAACATATATTTTGCTGTACCTACATTTCTTCATTTTGTGTGATTTTACTCTATAGGCTTTTATAGAACGGCTGTTGTACATAGTAAAGCCTTCAAAATGTCAATGGGTTGGACATATTGCAAGAACTGAGCAGCGTTGGAGAATTTCGTAGGAAAAGTATGATGTGCATGTACACATTTTAAATTTCAGAAAGACAACTGAAATGCTAGACTGGATGCTAAGATACAGAAAGAGACCCAGAAGGAGACCATGTGAGAGATGTGTGGATGAAATTCAGAATCGTGTTGGAGTGACGAAGAAAAGACTGGCTCAAGAGAGAGAGAGAGAGAGTTGTGGAAGAAACCTGGGGAGACCTTCATCCAGCGATGGATTGATTATAGTTTGACGAAGAAGATTACATACCTATATGAATATTTCTCACCTCACTCACTACCATGCATTTTTCATAATGCTTAGTTTTGTCATTAAGGTGCGCAAGTGTGTTTCCATTGGCAACCGTTTCTCTGCTTGTAAAGGGCAGATTTAAGACGCCCTGTTCTCATCAGATTCTATTCCCTGTGATGAACAGATTGTTAGCACTCATAAACCCTGTGACGTATATTCCTATGTATTTTTACCTTCCTATTTGAGTTTCTTTTTCTTATGTAAATTTTGATACCTTTTAGTTGTACCAGGTGATCACATTTAAAGAAGTCTAAGCGATGGACTCTGATCATTCGTCCGAAAGGGGTCCGGGTTCGAATCCCTGTAAGGCATGGATGTTGTTTTTGTCTTACGGCACTGGTTCTGTCCCTTCCCTGGAACCAGTGACCCTAAATTAGGGACGGGCAACTGCTTATAGCCCATTGAGTTGCTCACGGTGGTCGTTAAACCTCAAATGAAAAAAAAAAAAAAAAAAAAAAAGAAGAAGAAGAAGACGTATTCAGAGTCCTATGGCGAAACATCTATGGGACGAAACGCAACCAAACTTGGTAGTAATACTCTCACGAAAATGTATTCGCGATTAATGAAAAAAAATTCTATTGTATGCTACTAGGTGATATGTAGAGTTGCAAGCGCCATAAAAACGTACATTTTACACACCGCATGACGTCCACCGGCGATTGGATGGATATAAAGGCAACGGGTAACATGAAATTTAGCATGCCATCGGTACAAGTGGGTGTTAGCCACCCCGGTAGCACAGGGGTCTACACCACGGCTTCTTATCACTCGTCCGAGGTGGATCCGTGTTCGAATCTCGGTGAGGCATTGATGTTGTGTTCATCTTATGGCGCTGGCTCTTTCCCTTCCCTGGAACCAGTGACCCTAAATTAGGGACGGGCGACTGCTTATAGCTCACTGAGTTGCTTACGGTGGTAGTTAAACCCCCAATCAAAAAAAAATAAAAGTAAAACATAAGTCGCTCTTACCTTACCTGAACGTGCGTTGCTTGCCAAGTTCTATTATTAAAACAGCGGTAATGCAATTGCGATTCCAGCTACTGAAGCATGTGAGAGAAGCCCCAATGACTATTACAAATCTGAAAAAAGGTACGGTTTGAGAATACCGGATCTTTAGCAGCAAGACCGGGACGCTTGCGCAAACCAATTCTGACTAAAGCAACGAAAGAAGTTGCCACTGCAGCCGGGTAGCATGGAATAGGCTCTAGCAGTGCACGAGCAACATTACGGCAACTGAAGATGCCGTACACAATGATGTGGAAAGGAAATTTTTGCGCAAAATATTAGTTTTATCCCTACAACATCACCGACACTCAGCAATTATTTCATGGGATACGCAAATCCGACTGGCGTTTGCGTTGACATTCATGGCTTGCACGTAGGAGGACGATGCATGCTGGCCATAAAAGATCTGGTAGAGTGACGAGGCTATTTTCATCCGTATACGGCAGTGTTAACACTCAGAACAGCCCCATGTAATGGAAGGAAAACCTTCATGTCTAGCAAAAGATCCCATTGCACTCTCCGAAAGTTACAGTGTTATGTACAGCATCATTTATCTTCGAGCCGTATTTCTTTGTAGAAAATCGTCCAACAGGACTGGTGACTTGTGCCTTCCCAATGCCCACAGGTGTCGAGAAATGTGCCACAACTTTGTGTTCCCACAAGGTCAACAGCGAGCATGACTTAGCCCGACAATATTTATGCAGGATGGAGCACCTGCTCATATTGCATTGCTGGTATATCAGCTATTACGATAACAATTTACCAACAGCACAATGATTAATCGTGCATTTTCTACAGCCTCGGCACCATAATCTCAAACCCTGTAATTTCTGGTTGTGAGGAATTTCGAAAGCCAGATTTAGCAAGATTATGATCCCGATTTGGCACTCTTCAAAGACAGAATAACACAGCATGTGAAATAAACTCATGCGGACCAGTTGTGTTCTATTGTGGAGAACGTCGTTGCAGTGTTTAGAACATCTGTATGGAGGATCTATTAAACCATATGTATAACCGGTGCCAAATAATACACTTTCCAGTGTTTTCTCTAACCATTACACCTTGGCACAGGTGTAGTCGTTCTGTGATTTCCTATAGGGAGAGCTCATATTCGAGGGGGTAGTAATACGGCTTGGGGTGGCGATCAGAGTTGGAAACGGGTCAAAAATTTAAACCCGGACCTGATCCGGACAAATCTGCTTTGAACTATAAATTCGAATATATCATCATCATCATGATTGTCAATCATTATCAATCCACTGCTGGATAAAAGCCTCCTCAAGTTTTTTCAACTACGGACTGTCTTGGCCAGTAACCTGCATCCACCCATCTCCCACGTGGCCTTCTTCTGGGGGGTCTTTTCCTGTCCCTTGGTAACCAGTCCAAAATTTCGGTTGTTCATTGGTGGTCCGTTCGCTTGACAATATGTGCAGCCCATCGCCATTTCAGAGATTTTACTCTGATCATTATGTCTTCCACTTTTGTCATTTTCCATATCCACGAATTCTTCTAATCTTTCCTGGTTACACCAAGCATACATCTCTCCATGCTACCCCAGCCTCTGTATATTCATTTTTAGTTAAGGTCCACGTCTCTGCTCCGTACGCGTAAGCACTGGAAGAATGCATTGATTAAACACTTTTCTTTTAAGACATAATGGCATATTGCTCTTTAAAATTGTACTTTTTCTTCTAAAAGCTCTCCGCCGCCCCGGTGGCGCAGTGGTCTAAGGCGTTGGCCCCTGATTATTCGTCCATAAAGGGTCCGAGTTCGAATCCCGGTCAGGCATGGATGTTGTGTTTGTCTTACGGCACTGGCTCTCTCCCTTCCCTGGAACCAGTGACCCTAAATTAGGGACGGGCGACTGCTTATAGCCCATTGAGTTGCTCACGGTGGTCGTTAAACCTCCAATCAAAAAAAAAAAAAAAAAAAAGCTCTCCAACCAAGCTTTTTCAATTAATTTCTTCATCAATGTGACCCTCGTTTGATATCTGCCGCCCAAGGTAAATGTAGGAATTGGTTATCTCCAGCTTTTCACCATCAATTGATAAATCTTCATTCCTTGTAAAAAAGTTCACTTTTAATCCCATTTAATCACCCTTCTCAGCAAGTTCCTGGATCATACTCTGCAATAAAACGGAAGTAAAACCGGGTCGAAATCAGGTCAGGAACACCTTGATTCGACCCGTTTGACCCGCATTCTAAGCGGCACATTGGAAGCCCCGAATTTCTTCGTACGTTTTAGCAACAACTGGAAGCTAGTCAAACGGCAAATGCCAATTAGTGCGATTGTGATAAATAATCGTTCTGCACTGTAAAAACAATAAGTGGAGTGAATTCACGGAAAATTTCTGAAAATAGCTTACAGCAAAGTTGCCGGTAGGTATCCGTCCTTTAACGGAATTTCCGTTTTTAAAAGTCCCGTTTTTTTGGGGTTTTTTTTTTTTTAACTTCCGTATTTTCACAGATCTTCCGCAGTCTGTAATTCGTTTATTTCAGAAAATTTCGTTTCAGGATTTTCCGCATTTATACAGAAATTTCACAAAATCGGAAGCGCAGAAACTTTCAACCCTTACGTCAGAGAATTCTTCGGAGCGGATGAGACTCGAACCGCGGTCGTTTGAATTGGTTTCACAGAAACCACGCGTCTTAACCACTTAGCCAGAAAGACTCAGTAACCTCCCTCACGTTCAGGTCAAAACTCTAATTACGGGACGATGAAATATTTTTGTCATTAATGCGAAGGATTTAGTCATTTTATTTTCTGTCGGAGCTTATTATATTTTTAAATTGGTTTGCAATATTTTTTTTTTTTTTTTTCTGGAGGACTTGTAACAAATTAAGTTTTTTTTTTTTCATCGCGATTTTTCGAAGCAACATAATGCTTCGGAATTTGAAATCTTATTAAGCTGACAATAACTTCCAATTATTTTTAACAAAATAGTATTATAATGTTTTATGGTATTATAATATTTCACAAAACTCCAATTTTAAAATCTATATATTAATTCTGTAAGGTTTTTTACAGTAAGACCAGTTGTGTGAGAACGGCCGAACGTGAACATATGGTTGAGGTATCAAAATAAAGGTCTTATCATGTAGATGTGCCAGCCGAAGAGAAAAATGAGATTGGTGCAACGGTTTGGGCGTTGTGGGGCGGGAAAGTTCCCATGTAAAGTCAATGGGAGAAGCGTGTGGTTGACTCACGCGCTGTTGAAGGCAAAAGTATGAAGGGACTCAGATAGTCCAAAGTCCAAAGTCTCTCTGCTCAACGAACCGTTGTACAAAACAACGCTAGCAGGAATTTGTTTGAAAGTTCTTATCAGAACAGCGAACACTCAAAGACCCGATTGCGTTGTGCCATTGGACTGTGTGATGTATACATACAATTTAACATTCATTCGATCCAGTTTATTCACGTATAGGTAAGACTTTTCCCATTATGTAAAGATGTAAATAAACTTTTCATATGAGTTTATTCTTTTAAAAAAAAGAAAAAAAAACTAATCATCGATTCATTCCGACGGGTTTTGTCTACCGGGTAAAAAAAGAAAAAAACTATTCGTCGATTCCGACGGGTTTCGTCTACCGAGTTCGAATCCCGGAGGGGCATGGATGTTGTGTTTGTCTTACGCCACTGGCTCTCTCCCTTCCCTGGAACCAGTGACACTAAATTAGGGACAGGAGACTGCTTATAGCCCATTGAGTTGCTCACGGTAGTCGTTAAATCTTCAGTCACAAAAAAAAAAAAAAAAAAAAAAAAAACTTACCGTCGATTCTGACGGGTTTCGTCTAATTTTCTCTTGATAGCTATAATAGCTTTTGTCTTAAGAACTCAACAGACTGATACATAGACATGGTACAATCACCTGTACAATAATTTAAGCACCCAGTTTTTTTACGGTAACACAATATGTAATAGCTGGTCCACAAAATGAGGGAGAGGAGAAGAAATATCCTGTGTCATGATGGTCAAAATCCATGCAATATGCTATTTTCACATTATCCGATATCGCTACAGAACTTCAAAATGAGATCTTTCGACAGACGATTGAAATTTAATAATTAATCAAATCTCAAGTATTCCCGTAAATTTTCCTATTACCGGTCATTTTTTGTCATTTGAATACGAAAAAAAGTGAGAACGGTGTTTTTCAGTTAATATACGAAAGGAACTGCTGAAAGATTTCTGAATCCAGAATTTTCCGTTAGCACATTTTAAAAAGAGTAATTTACCGTCAATATAAAAAAGGAAAGGCGAAAAGGTTTCGGAAAATTCACAGTTTTTCTGGTGTACGAAAAATCTGTGAAATTCAGGTTCTTTCCGTCACTTGACGGAAAATGTTGTATCATAAATATGCTTCTTTAATTCATGAAAGGAATGACGGAAAGTGGCTCGTGAATTTCTGAAAGTTTTTTACAGGGTATATAAAGTTTCGTGCAAAACAAAACACTGATGGCAAGTCGAACCCCACATATCCTATTTAGAGATCGCACACATGATATCAGTTATTTACTGAATTGCAGAATTATCGGAACTGAAACTTTTGGGCCCAATTTCTCCACAACGGGAAACTTGACACAAGCTATTTTAAAGCAGCGAAATATGGCATCAGCTATTTAGTTGAAAGAATGGGACTCAAAGTTCTGTGATCACTTTATCCAGGACCAGGAACTCCACATAATTTACCTAAAGCACAGGAAAATGGCTTTAGGTATTATCAAATTGCAAGAGTATGGGGAGCTTAAACTTTTGAAGAAGCTTTCTCCACGACAGGCAGCTAGACATAATCTATCTAAACTACAGATTAGACACAAGCTATTTTAAAGCAGCGGAATATGGCATCAGCTATTTAGTTGAAAGAATGGGACTCAAAGTTCTGTGATCACTTTATCCAGGACCAGGAACTCCACATAATTTACCTAAAGCACAGGAAAAATGGCTTTAGGTATTATCAAATTGCAAGAGTATGGGGAGCTTAAACTTTTGAAAAAGCTTTCTCCACGACAGGCAGCTAGACATAATCTATCTAAACTACAGATTAGACACAAGCTATTTTAAAGCAGCGGAATATGGCATCAGCTATTTAGTTGAAAGAATGGGACTCAAAGTTCTGTGATCACTTTATCCAGGACCAGGAACTCCACATAATTTACCTAAAGCACAGGAAAATGGCTTTAGGTATTATCAAATTGCAAGAGTATGGGGAGCTTAAACTTTTGAAAAAGCTTTCTCCACGACAGGCAGCTAGACATAATCTATCTAAACTACAGATTAGACACAAGCTATTTTAAAGCAGCGGAATATGGCATCAGCTATTTAGTTGAAAGAATGGGACTCAAAGTTCTGTGATCACTTTATCCAGGACCAGGAACTCCACATAATTTACCTAAAGCACAGGAAAAAGGCTTTAGGTATTATCAAATTGCAAGAGTATGGGGAGCTTAAACTTTTGAAAAAGCTTTCTCCACGACAGGCAGCTAGACATAATCTATCTAAACTACAGATTAGACACAAGCTATTTTAAAGCAGCGGAATATGGCATCAGCTATTTAGTTGAAAGAATGGGACTCAAAGTTCTGTGATCACTTTATCCAGGACCAGGAACTCCACATAATTTACCTAAAGCACAGGAAAAAGGCTTTAGGTATTATCAAATTGCAAGAGTATGTAGAGCTTAAACTTTTGAAAAAGCTTTCTCCACGACAGGCAGCTAGACATAATCTATCTAAACTACAGATTAGACACAAGCTATTTTAAAGCAGCGGAATATGGCATCAGCTATTTAGTTGAAAGAATGGGACTCAAAGTTCTGTGATCACTTTATCCAGGACCAGGAACTCCACATAATTTACCTAAAGCACAGGAAAAAGGCTTTAGGTATTATCAAATTGCAAGAGTATGGGGAGCTTAAACTTTTGAAAAAGCTTTCTCCACGACAGGCAGCTAGACATAATCTATCTAAACTACAGATTAGACACAAGCTATTTTAAAGCAGCGGAATATGGCATCAGCTATTTAGTTGAAAGAATGGGACTCAAAGTTCTGTGATCACTTTATCCAGGACCAGGAACTCCACATAATTTACCTAAAGCACAGGAAAATGGCTTTAGGTATTATCAAATTGCAAGAGTATGGGGAGCTTAAACTTTTGAAAAAGCTTTCTCCACGACAGGCAGCTAGACATAATCTATCTAAACTACAGATTAGACACAAGCTATTTTAAAGCAGCGGAATATGGCATCAGCTATTTAGTTGAAAGAATGGGACTCAAAGTTCTGTGATCACTTTATCCAGGACCAGGAACTCCACATAATTTACCTAAAGCACAGGAAAAAGGCTTTAGGTATTATCAAATTGCAAGAGTATGGGGAGCTTAAACTTTTGAAAAAGCTTTCTCCACGACAGGCAGCTAGACATAATCTATCTAAACTACAGATTAGACACAAGCTATTTTAAAGCAGCGGAATATGGCATCAGCTATTTAGTTGAAAGAATGGGACTCAAAGTTCTGTGATCACTTTATCCAGGACCAGGAACTCCACATAATTTACCTAAAGCACAGGAAAAAGGCTTTAGGTATTATCAAATTGCAAGAGTATGGGGAGCTTAAACTTTTGAAAAAGCTTTCTCCACGACAGGCAGCTAGACATAATCTATCTAAACTACAGATTAGACACAAGCTATTTTAAAGCAGCGGAATATGGCATCAGCTATTTAGTTGAAAGAATGGGACTCAAAGTTCTGTGATCACTTTATCCAGGACCAGGAACTCCACATAATTTACCTAAAGCACAGGAAAATGGCTTTAGGTATTATCAAATTGCAAGAGTATGGGGAGCTTAAACTTTTGAAAAAGCTTTCTCCACGACAGGCAGCTAGACATAATCTATCTAAACTACAGATTAGACACAAGCTATTTTAAAGCAGCGGAATATGGCATCAGCTATTTAGTTGAAAGAATGGGACTCAAAGTTCTGTGATCACTTTATCCAGGACCAGGAACTCCACATAATTTACCTAAAGCACAGGAAAAAGGCTTTAGGTATTATCAAATTGCAAGAGTATGGGGAGCTTAAACTTTTGAAAAAGCTTTCTCCACGACAGGCAGCTAGACATAATCTATCTAAACTACAGATTAGACACAAGCTATTTTAAAGCAGCGGAATATGGCATCAGCTATTTAGTTGAAAGAATGGGACTCAAAGTTCTGTGATCACTTTATCCAGGACCAGGAACTCCACATAATTTACCTAAAGCACAGGAAAAAGGCTTTAGGTATTATCAAATTGCAAGAGTATGGGGAGCTTAAACTTTTGAAAAAGCTTTCTCCACGACAGGCAGCTAGACATAATCTATCTAAACTACAGATTAGACACAAGCTATTTTAAAGCAGCGAAATATGGCATCAGCTATTTAGTTGAAAGAATGGGACTCAAAGTTCTGTGATCACTTTATCCAGGACCAGGAACTCCACATAATTTACCTAAAGCACAGGAAAAAGGCTTTAGGTATTATCAAATTGCAAGAGTATGGGGAGCTTAAACTTTTGAAAAAGCTTTCTCCACGACAGGCAGCTAGACATAATCTATCTAAACTACAGATTAGACACAAGCTATTTTAAAGCAGCGGAATATGGCATCAGCTATTTAGTTGAAAGAATGGGACTCAAAGTTCTGTGATCACTTTATCCAGGACCAGGAACTCCACATAATTTACCTAAAGCACAGGAAAATGGCTTTAGGTATTATCAAATTGCAAGAGTATGGGGAGCTTAAACTTTTGAAAAAGCTTTCTCCACGACAGGCAGCTAGACATAATCTATCTAAACTACAGATTAGACACAAGCTATTTTAAAGCAGCGGAATATGGCATCAGCTATTTAGTTGAAAGAATGGGACTCAAAGTTCTGTGATCACTTTATCCAGGACCAGGAACTCCACATAATTTACCTAAAGCACAGGAAAAAGGCTTTAGGTATTATCAAATTGCAAGAGTATGGGGAGCTTAAACTTTTAAAAGCTTTCTCCACGACAGGCAGCTAGACATAATCTATCTAAACTACAGATTAGACACAAGCTATTTTAAAGCAGCGAAATATGGCATCAGCTATTTAGTTGAAAGAATGGGACTCAAAGTTCTGTGATCACTTTATCCAGGACCAGGAACTCCACATAATTTACCTAAAGCACAGGAAAAAGGCTTTAGGTATTATCAAATTGCAAGAGTATGGGGAGCTTAAACTTTTGAAAAAGCTTTCTCCACGACAGGCAGCTAGACATAATCTATCTAAACTACAGATTAGACACAAGCTATTTTAAAGCAGCGGAATATGGCATCAGCTATTTAGTTGAAAGAATGGGACTCAAAGTTCTGTGATCACTTTATCCAGGACCAGGAACTCCACATTATTTACCTAAAGCACAGGAAAATGGCTTTAGGTATTATCAAATTGCAAGAGTATGGGGAGCTTAAACTTTTGAAAAAGCTTTCTCCACGACAGGCAGCTAGACATAATCTATCTAAACTACAGATTAGACACAAGCTATTTTAAAGCAGCGGAATATGGCATCAGCTATTTAGTTGAAAGAATGGGACTCAAAGTTCTGTGATCACTTTATCCAGGACCAGGAACTCCACATAATTTACCTAAAGCACAGGAAAAAGGCTTTAGGTATTATCAAATTGCAAGAGTATGGGGAGCTTAAACTTTTGAAAAAGCTTTCTCCACGACAGGCAGCTAGACATAATCTATCTAAACTACAGATTAGACACAAGCTATTTTAAAGCAGCGGAATATGGCATCAGCTATTTAGTTGAAAGAATGGGACTCAAAGTTCTGTGATCACTTTATCCAGGACCAGGAACTCCACATAATTTACCTAAAGCACAGGAAAAAGGCTTTAGGTATTATCAAATTGCAAGAGTATGGGGAGCTTAAACTTTTGAAAAAGCTTTCTCCACGACAGGCAGCTAGACATAATCTATCTAAACTACAGATTAGACACAAGCTATTTTAAAGCAGCGGAATATGGCATCAGCTATTTAGTTGAAAGAATGGGACTCAAAGTTCTGTGATCACTTTATCCAGGACCAGGAACTCCACATAATTTACCTAAAGCACAGGAAAAAGGCTTTAGGTATTATCAAATTGCAAGAGTATGGGGAGCTTAAACTTTTGAAAAAGCTTTCTCCACGACAGGCAGCTAGACATAATCTATCTAAACTACAGATTAGACACAAGCTATTTTAAAGCAGCGGAATATGGCATCAGCTATTTAGTTGAAAGAATGGGACTCAAAGTTCTGTGATCACTTTATCCAGGACCAGGAACTCCACATAATTTACCTAAAGCACAGGAAAAAGGCTTTAGGTATTATCAAATTGCAAGAGTATGGGGAGCTTAAACTTTTGAAAAAGCTTTCTCCACGACAGGCAGCTAGACATAATCTATCTAAACTACAGATTAGACACAAGCTATTTTAAAGCAGCGGAATATGGCATCAGCTATTTAGTTGAAAGAATGGGACTCAAAGTTCTGTGATCACTTTATCCAGGACCAGGAACTCCACATAATTTACCTAAAGCACAGGGAAAAGGCTTTAGGTATTATCAAATTGCAAGAGTATGGGGAGCTTAAACTTTTGAAAAAGCTTTCTCCACGACAGGCAGCTAGACATAATCTATCTAAACTACAGATTAGACACAAGCTATTTTAAAGCAGCGAAATATGGCATCAGCTATTTAGTTGAAAGAATGGGACTCAAAGTTCTGTGATCACTTTATCCAGGACCAGGAACTCCACATAATTTACCTAAAGCACAGGAAAAGGGCTTTAGGTATTATCAAATTGCAAGAGTATGGGGAGCTTAAACTTTTGAAAAAGCTTTCTCCACGACAGGCAGCTAGACATAATCTATCTAAACTACAGATTAGACACAAGCTATTTTAAAGCAGCGGAATATGGCATCAGCTATTTAGTTGAAAGAATTGGACTCAAAGTTCTGTGATCACTTTATCCAGGACCAGGAACTCCACATAATTTACCCAAAGCACAGGGAAAAGGCTTTAGGTATTATCAAATTGCAAGAGTATGGGGAGCTTAAACTTTTGAAAAAGCTTTCTCCACGACAGGCAGCTAGACATAATCTATCTAAACTACAGATTAGACACAAGCTATTTTAAAGCAGCGAAATATGGCATCAGCTATTTAGTTGAAAGAATGGGACTCAAAGTTCTGTGATCACTTTATCCAGGACCAGGAACTCCACATAATTTACCTAAAGCACAGGAAAAAGGCTTTAGGTATTATCAAATTGCAAGAGTATGGGGAGCTTAAACTTTTGAAAAAGCTTTCTCCACGACAGGCAGCTAGACATAATCTATCTAAACTACAGATTAGACACAAGCTATTTTAAAGCAGCGGAATATGGCATCAGCTATTTAGTTGAAAGAATGGGACTCAAAGTTCTGTGATCACTTTATCCAGGACCAGGAACTCCACATAATTTACCTAAAGCACAGGAAAAAGGCTTTAGGTATTATCAAATTGCAAGAGTATGGGGAGCTTAAACTTTTGAAAAAGCTTTCTCCACGACAGGCAGCTAGACATAATCTATCTAAACTACAGATTAGACACAAGCTATTTTAAAGCAGCGGAATATGGCATCAGCTATTTAGTTGAAAGAATGGGACTCAAAGTTCTGTGATCACTTTATCCAGGACCAGGAACTCCACATAATTTACCTAAAGCACAGGAAAAAGGCTTTAGGTATTATCAAATTGCAAGAGTATGGGGAGCTTAAACTTTTGAAAAAGCTTTCTCCACGACAGGCAGCTAGACATAATCTATCTAAACTACAGATTAGACACAAGCTATTTTAAAGCAGCGGAATATGGCATCAGCTATTTAGTTGAAAGAATGGGACTCAAAGTTCTGTGATCACTTTATCCAGGACCAGGAACTCCACATAATTTACCTAAAGCACAGGAAAATGGCTTTAGGTATTATCAAATTGCAAGAGTATGGGGAGCTTAAACTTTTGAAAAAGCTTTCTCCACGACAGGCAGCTAGACATAATCTATCTAAACTACAGATTAGACACAAGCTATTTTAAAGCAGCGGAATATGGCATCAGCTATTTAGTTGAAAGAATGGGACTCAAAGTTCTGTGATCACTTTATCCAGGACCAGGAACTCCACATAATTTACCTAAAGCACAGGAAAATGGCTTTAGGTATTATCAAATTGCAAGAGTATGGGGAGCTTAAACTTTTGAAAAAGCTTTCTCCACGACAGGCAGCTAGACATAATCTATCTAAACTACAGATTAGACACAAGCTATTTTAAAGCAGCGGAATATGGCATCAGCTATTTAGTTGAAAGAATGGGACTCAAAGTTCTGTGATCACTTTATCCAGGACCAGGAACTCCACATAATTTACCTAAAGCACAGGAAAAAGGCTTTAGGTATTATCAAATTGCAAGAGTATGGGGAGCTTAAACTTTTGAAAAAGCTTTCTCCACGACAGGCAGCTAGACATAATCTATCTAAACTACAGATTAGACACAAGCTATTTTAAAGCAGCGGAATATGGCATCAGCTATTTAGTTGAAAGAATGGGACTCAAAGTTCTGTGATCACTTTATCCAGGACCAGGAACTCCACATAATTTACCTAAAGCACAGGAAAAAGGCTTTAGGTATTATCAAATTGCAAGAGTATGGGGAGCTTAAACTTTTGAAAAGCTTTCTCCACGACAGGCAGCTAGACATAATCTATCTAAACTACAGATTAGACACAAGCTATTTTAAAGCAGCGGAATATGGCATCAGCTATTTAGTTGAAAGAATGGGACTCAAAGTTCTGTGATCACTTTATCCAGGACCAGGAACTCCACATAATTTACCTAAAGCACAGGAAAAAGGCTTTAGGTATTATCAAATTGCAAGAGTATGGGGAGCTTAAACTTTTGAAAAAGCTTTCTCCACGACAGGCAGCTAGACATAATCTATCTAAACTACAGATTAGACACAAGCTATTTTAAAGCAGCGGAATATGGCATCAGCTATTTAGTTGAAAGAATGGGACTCAAAGTTCTGTGATCACTTTATCCAGGACCAGGAACTCCACATAATTTACCTAAAGCACAGGAAAATGGCTTTAGGTATTATCAAATTGCAAGAGTATGGGGAGCTTAAACTTTTGAAAAAGCTTTCTCCACGACAGGCAGCTAGACATAATCTATCTAAACTACAGATTAGACACAAGCTATTTTAAAGCAGCGGAATATGGCATCAGCTATTTAGTTGAAAGAATGGGACTCAAAGTTCTGTGATCACTTTATCCAGGACCAGGAACTCCACATAATTTACCTAAAGCACAGGAAAAAGGCTTTAGGTATTATCAAATTGCAAGAGTATGGGGAGCTTAAACTTTTGAAAAAGCTTTCTCCACGACAGGCAGCTAGACATAATCTATCTAAACTACAGATTAGACACAAGCTATTTTAAAGCAGCGGAATATGGCATCAGCTATTTAGTTGAAAGAATGGGACTCAAAGTTCTGTGATCACTTTATCCAGGACCAGGAACTCCACATAATTTACCTAAAGCACAGGAAAATGGCTTTAGGTATTATCAAATTGCAAGAGTATGGGGAGCTTAAACTTTTGAAAAAGCTTTCTCCACGACAGGCAGCTAGACATAATCTATCTAAACTACAGATTAGACACAAGCTATTTTAAAGCAGCGAAATATGGCATCAGCTATTTAGTTGAAAGAATGGGACTCAAAGTTCTGTGATCACTTTATCCAGGACCAGGAACTCCACATAATTTACCTAAAGCACAGGAAAAAGGCTTTAGGTATTATCAAATTGCAAGAGTATGGGGAGCTTAAACTTTTGAAAAAGCTTTCTCCACGACAGGCAGCTAGACATAATCTATCTAAACTACAGATTAGACACAAGCTATTTTAAAGCAGCGGAATATGGCATCAGCTATTTAGTTGAAAGAATGGGACTCAAAGTTCTGTGATCACTTTATCCAGGACCAGGAACTCCACATAATTTACCTAAAGCACAGGAAAATGGCTTTAGGTATTATCAAATTGCAAGAGTATGGGGAGCTTAAACTTTTGAAAAAGCTTTCTCCACGACAGGCAGCTAGACATAATCTATCTAAACTACAGATTAGACACAAGCTATTTTAAAGCAGCGGAATATGGCATCAGCTATTTAGTTGAAAGAATGGGACTCAAAGTTCTGTGATCACTTTATCCAGGACCAGGAACTCCACATAATTTACCTAAAGCACAGGAAAAAGGCTTTAGGTATTATCAAATTGCAAGAGTATGGGGAGCTTAAACTTTTGAAAAAGCTTTCTCCACGACAGGCAGCTAGACATAATCTATCTAAACTACAGATTAGACACAAGCTATTTTAAAGCAGCGGAATATGGCATCAGCTATTTAGTTGAAAGAATGGGACTCAAAGTTCTGTGATCACTTTATCCAGGACCAGGAACTCCACATAATTTACCTAAAGCACAGGAAAAAGGCTTTAGGTATTATCAAATTGCAAGAGTATGGGGAGCTTAAACTTTTGAAAAAGCTTTCTCCACGACAGGCAGCTAGACATAATCTATCTAAACTACAGATTAGACACAAGCTATTTTAAAGCAGCGGAATATGGCATCAGCTATTTAGTTGAAAGAATGGGACTCAAAGTTCTGTGATCACTTTATCCAGGACCAGGAACTCCACATAATTTACCTAAAGCACAGGAAAATGGCTTTAGGTATTATCAAATTGCAAGAGTATGGGGAGCTTAAACTTTTGAAAAAGCTTTCTCCACGACAGGCAGCTAGACATAATCTATCTAAACTACAGATTAGACACAAGCTATTTTAAAGCAGCGGAATATGGCATCAGCTATTTAGTTGAAAGAATGGGACTCAAAGTTCTGTGATCACTTTATCCAGGACCAGGAACTCCACATAATTTACCTAAAGCACAGGAAAAAGGCTTTAGGTATTATCAAATTGCAAGAGTATGGGGAGCTTAAACTTTTGAAAAAGCTTTCTCCACGACAGGCAGCTAGACATAATCTATCTAAACTACAGATTAGACACAAGCTATTTTAAAGCAGCGGAATATGGCATCAGCTATTTAGTTGAAAGAATGGGACTCAAAGTTCTGTGATCACTTTATCCAGGACCAGGAACTCCACATAATTTACCTAAAGCACAGGAAAAAGGCTTTAGGTATTATCAAATTGCAAGAGTATGGGGAGCTTAAACTTTTGAAAAAGCTTTCTCCACGACAGGCAGCTAGACATAATCTATCTAAACTACAGATTAGACACAAGCTATTTTAAAGCAGCGGAATATGGCATCAGCTATTTAGTTGAAAGAATGGGACTCAAAGTTCTGTGATCACTTTATCCAGGACCAGGAACTCCACATAATTTACCTAAAGCACAGGAAAATGGCTTTAGGTATTATCAAATTGCAAGAGTATGGGGAGCTTAAACTTTTGAAAAAGCTTTCTCCACGACAGGCAGCTAGACATAATCTATCTAAACTACAGATTAGACACAAGCTATTTTAAAGCAGCGGAATATGGCATCAGCTATTTAGTTGAAAGAATGGGACTCAAAGTTCTGTGATCACTTTATCCAGGACCAGGAACTCCACATAATTTACCTAAAGCACAGGAAAAAGGCTTTAGGTATTATCAAATTGCAAGAGTATGGGGAGCTTAAACTTTTGAAAAAGCTTTCTCCACGACAGGCAGCTAGACATAATCTATCTAAACTACAGATTAGACACAAGCTATTTTAAAGCAGCGGAATATGGCATCAGCTATTTAGTTGAAAGAATTGGACTCAAAGTTCTGTGATCACTTTATCCAGGACCAGGAACTCCACATAATTTACCTAAAGCACAGGAAAAAGGCTTTAGGTATTATCAAATTGCAAGAGTATGGGGAGCTTAAACTTTTGAAAAAGCTTTCTCCACGACAGGCAGCTAGACATAATCTATCTAAACTACAGATTAGACACAAGCTATTTTAAAGCAGCGGAATATGGCATCAGCTATTTAGTTGAAAGAATGGGACTCAAAGTTCTGTGATCACTTTATCCAGGACCAGGAACTCCACATAATTTACCTAAAGCACAGGAAAAAGGCTTTAGGTATTATCAAATTGCAAGAGTATGGGGAGCTTAAACTTTTGAAAAAGCTTTCTCCACGACAGGCAGCTAGACATAATCTATCTAAACTACAGATTAGACACAAGCTATTTTAAAGCAGCGGAATATGGCATCAGCTATTTAGTTGAAAGAATTGGACTCAAAGTTCTGTGATCACTTTATCCAGGACCAGGAACTCCACATAATTTACCTAAAGCACAGGAAAATGGCTTTAGGTATTATCAAATTGCAAGAGTATGGGGAGCTTAAACTTTTGAAAAAGCTTTCTCCACGACAGGCAGCTAGACATAATCTATCTAAACTACAGATTAGACACAAGCTATTTTAAAGCAGCGGAATATGGCATCAGCTATTTAGTTGAAAGAATGGGACTCAAAGTTCTGTGATCACTTTATCCAGGACCAGGAACTCCACATAATTTACCTAAAGCACAGGAAAAAGGCTTTAGGTATTATCAAATTGCAAGAGTATGGGGAGCTTAAACTTTTGAAAAAGCTTTCTCCACGACAGGCAGCTAGACATAATCTATCTAAACTACAGATTAGACACAAGCTATTTTAAAGCAGCGGAATATGGCATCAGCTATTTAGTTGAAAGAATGGGACTCAAAGTTCTGTGATCACTTTATCCAGGACCAGGAACTCCACATAATTTACCTAAAGCACAGGAAAAAGGCTTTAGGTATTATCAAATTGCAAGAGTATGGGGAGCTTAAACTTTTGAAAAAGCTTTCTCCACGACAGGCAGCTAGACATAATCTATCTAAACTACAGATTAGACACAAGCTATTTTAAAGCAGCGGAATATGGCATCAGCTATTTAGTTGAAAGAATTGGACTCAAAGTTCTGTGATCACTTTATCCAGGACCAGGAACTCCACATAATTTACCCAAAGCACAGGAAAAAGGCTTTAGGTATTATCAAATTGCAAGAGTATGGGGAGCTTAAACTTTTGAAAAAGCTTTCTCCACGACAGGCAGCTAGACATAATCTATCTAAACTACAGATTAGACACAAGCTATTTTAAAGCAGCGAAATATGGCATCAGCTATTTAGTTGAAAGAATGGGACTCAAAGTTCTGTGATCACTTTATCCAGGACCAGGAACTCCACATAATTTACCTAAAGCACAGGAAAAAGGCTTTAGGTATTATCAAATTGCAAGAGTATGGGGAGCTTAAACTTTTGAAAAAGCTTTCTCCACGACAGGCAGCTAGACATAATCTATCTAAACTACAGATTAGACACAAGCTATTTTAAAGCAGCGGAATATGGCATCAGCTATTTAGTTGAAAGAATTGGACTCAAAGTTCTGTGATCACTTTATCCAGGACCAGGAACTCCACATAATTTACCTAAAGCACAGGGAAAAGGCTTTAGGTATTATCAAATTGCAAGAGTATGGGGAGCTTAAACTTTTGAAAAAGCTTTCTCCACGACAGGCAGCTAGACATAATCTATCTAAACTACAGATTAGACACAAGCTATTTTAAAGCAGCGGAATATGGCATCAGCTATTTAGTTGAAAGAATGGGACTCAAAGTTCTGTGATCACTTTATCCAGGACCAGGAACTCCACATAATTTACCTAAAGCACAGGAAAAAGGCTTTAGGTATTATCAAATTGCAAGAGTATGGGGAGCTTAAACTTTTGAAAAAGCTTTCTCCACGACAGGCAGCTAGACATAATCTATCTAAACTACAGATTAGACACAAGCTATTTTAAAGCAGCGGAATATGGCATCAGCTATTTAGTTGAAAGAATGGGACTCAAAGTTCTGTGATCACTTTATCCAGGACCAGGAACTCCATATAATTTACCTAAAGCACAGGAAAATGGCTTTAGGTATTATCAAATTGCAAGAGTATGGGGAGCTTAAACTTTTGAAAAAGCTTTCTCCACGACAGGCAGCTAGACATAATCTATCTAAACTACAGATTAGACACAAGCTATTTTAAAGCAGCGGAATATGGCATCAGCTATTTAGTTGAAAGAATGGGACTCAAAGTTCTGTGATCACTTTATCCAGGACCAGGAACTCCATATAATTTACCTAAAGCACAGGAAAATGGCTTTAGGTATTATCAAATTGCAAGAGTATGGGGAGCTTAAACTTTTGAAAAAGCTTTCTCCACGACAGGCAGCTAGACATAATCTATCTAAACTACAGATTAGACACAAGCTATTTTAAAGCAGCGGAATATGGCATCAGCTATTTAGTTGAAAGAATTGGACTCAAAGTTCTGTGATCACTTTATCCAGGACCAGGAACTCCACATAATTTACCCAAAGCACAGGAAAAGGCTTTAGGTATTATCAAATTGCAAGAGTATGGGGAGCTTAAACTTTTGAAAAAGCTTTCTCCACGACAGACAGCTAGACATAATCTATCTAAACTACAGATTAGACACAAGCTATTTTAAAGCAGCGAAATATGGCATCAGCTATTTAGTTGAAAGAATGGGACTCAAAGTTCTGTGATCACTTTATCCAGGACCAGGAACTCCACATAATTTACCTAAAGCACAGGAAAAAGGCTTTAGGTATTATCAAATTGCAAGAGTATGGGGAGCTTAAACTTTTGAAAAAGCTTTCTCCACGACAGGCAGCTAGACATAATCTATCTAAACTACAGATTAGACACAAGCTATTTTAAAGCAGCGGAATATGGCATCAGCTATTTAGTTGAAAGAATGGGACTCAAAGTTCTGTGATCACTTTATCCAGGACCAGGAACTCCATATAATTTACCTAAAGCACAGGAAAATGGCTTTAGGTATTATCAAATTGCAAGAGTATGGGGAGCTTAAACTTTTGAAAAAGCTTTCTCCACGACAGGCAGCTAGACATAATCTATCTAAACTACAGATTAGACACAAGCTATTTTAAAGCAGCGGAATATGGCATCAGCTATTTAGTTGAAAGAATGGGACTCAAAGTTCTGTGATCACTTTATCCAGGACCAGGAACTCCACATAATTTACCTAAAGCACAGGAAAATGGCTTTAGGTATTATCAAATTGCAAGAGTATGGGGAGCTTAAACTTTTGAAAAAGCTTTCTCCACGACAGGCAGCTAGACATAATCTATCTAAACTACAGATTTATGGCATCAAGCATTTATTAAATTACAAGAACGTAAGATCTCAAACTTTTGGGACCGCATTCTTTAGGACAGAGAATCTTCTGTTGAGTAAACAAAAATGCCTGCTTACGCACGAGCAGAATTTGTGCAGGCAATAGCTTTGTTACCTTCTGAAATTTAAATCAAATTCAGGAACACGGTCTCTCTGTGAAACAGTTTGTCAGCCCTTTTAATTTTTTTTCATTATTAAAATTAAACCTATATCATAGACTACGTCTGTCTCTAACGCTTTGACGTCATCAGTACTTGCAGCGCATCTGCTTTTATCCGGTGACCAAAATCGGAATTAAGCTCACCGCTATCGCACGACACGTAGAATCAAAGAGAAATACCCGGAAATAAAATAAAGTTCGCAAGACAAACGACTCCATGTGTGACAACACGCACGTGCTCGAACAACTGTCTGCGACGTTTGTTCTGTTGCGTAGGTCGTGTCTTATTTCATTTTCTTCGCATTGCATAGTAATTTCATAAACAGGAATAAAATCGCAGAGTAATTTAATAAAAAGGAAGCAGAGTCATTTTATTTCATAAAAAGAAACAAGTGAACTTGTAAGAAAGTAACTGCAGGCGTAGTTTTGATTCCCTGTAATGGAAATTAAAAAAATAATTGGTTCCGTGGAATTTTTTCTTTGTAGTACAAGATGGAAGAAGATACAGTTGAAAGAAAACGTCGCTTAAATAGAGAACGACAACGGCGATGGCGTGCAAACCACTCTTCTAATACTTTGTAGTACAAGATGGAAGAAGATAAAGTTGAAAGAAAACGTCGCTTAAATAGAGAACGACAACGGCGATGGCGTGCAAACCAATCTTCTAATACTTTGTAGTACAAGATGGAAGAAGATAAAGCCGAAAGAAAACATCGCTTAAATAGAGAACGACAACGGCGATGGCATGCAAACCAATCTTCTAATACTTTGTAGTACAAGATGTAAGAAGATAAAGTTGAAAGAAAACGTCGCTTAAATAGAGAACGACAACGGCGATGGCATGCAAACCAATCTTCTAATACTTTGTAGTACAAGATGGAAGAAGATAAAGCCGAAAGAAAACATCGCTTAAATAGAGAACGACAACGGCGATGGCATGCAAACCAATCTTCTAATACTTTGTAGTACAAGATGTAAGAAGATAAAGTTGAAAGAAAACGTCGCTTAAATAGAGAACGACAACGGCGATGGCATGCAAACCAATCTTCTAATACTTTGTAGTACAAGATGTAAGAAGATAAAGTTGGAAGAAAACGTCGCCTAAATAGAGAGCGACAACGGCGATGGCGTGCAAACCAGTCTTCTAATATACGATTCGTGTTGTAAAAATTTCAGTCAAAGCTTTTTCGCCGGTGCATGGCACGACGTATGAGCTAGTATCACAAATAAGTGGTGATAAATTTGAGTATTTCACGTTGATTTTTGTCTGGTTTAACATTCCTTAAGCTCAGCTCTGACATGCAACCGTTATTTGAATGAAATTAATCCAGTTTTTCTTTTTAAGGCTTTAACGGAACCGCAATATGCATATAAGGCTGAAAGTAGTCATCCATCGAGAGAGAGAGAGAGAGAGAGAGAGAGAGAGAGAGAGAGATTAATCACATTTAAAAAGAAAAGAAAAGAATTTTCTTTTTCTTATTTCTTTGTAAATGTGATTTCATGTGGTTTAGTATACGAGACTTTTCTTACACATTCAAGTTGGTAAAAGAGTAGTATAAAAGGACGGGGACTGCGTCAAGGATGCATCCTTCTGGAGAAGGATGGGGGCGTGGCCTGACGCAGAATGATGGGGGCGTGGCGTGTGACCGAAAGATGTGGGGGCGGGGAAGATGACGCAAGTGTGTTGGGTCGATGCTGCCCCCTAGCGAGGCTTCTTAGAACTTTCGATGAATCTTTGAGAGATGGCAACGACCGAGTCGGGGAAAGGAGATGTGCTGCCCCCTAGCGGTGCTTCTTGGAACTTTTAATGGACCTTTGAGAGATGGCAACGACCGAGTGGGTGAAAGGGGGTGGATATAGGGGGATGTCAACTCGATGTGCTGCCCCCTAGCGGTGCTTTTTGGAACTTTTAATGGATCTTTGAGAGATGGCAACGACCGAGTGGGGGAAAAGGGGTGTGTACGTTGCCCCCTAGCAGTGCTTTTTCGAACTTTTCTCGGGAGATTTATTGGACGTTGACAAATTTTGGGAAGTCTTTCCAATATTTATTTTTAATTTTCTCGGGAGATTTACTGGACTTTGTCAAATTTTTGAAGGAAGTTTTTTTGTCGTTTCCAATTTTTTTTACTCGTATTTTTTTTTGTCCTATTTTTTCTCTCCAATTTATTTTATTAAATTTATATTTTCAGGAATTCCCTGAGGTATTATAACTTTTATAGACGTTGCAGTATTTTTTTTTATTTTTTCGGCAGATTTATTGGACGCTGACAAATTTTCGAAGGAAGTCTTTCCAATATTTTTTTTTTTTTATTAAATTTATATTTTCAGGAATTCCCTGTGAGGTGTTATAATTTTTATAGACGTTGCATTATTTTTTTAATTCTTATATTTGTCCTCCCTCCAATTTTAATTTAGACGAGGAAAGGCTTTGTTTGAAAAGATTTCGTTCCTGTTGATTCATGTTCCGCCATTTTAGTTTCACCACGTTGTCATTTCGTGAGCCATGTGTTTTTGGATGACTCACCATTTTCTCTTTGCCTCAGAAAATTTTGTACGACACGTGTTTCGGGATGAGTCATTATGATGAGTGACGCATTCGTGATAGCATACATGACATCAGCCAACGTCGTTTTCTCCTCAGCGGGGTCGGCTTTATTTATTTTTTTTTTATTTTCTCGGGAGATTTACTGGACTTTGTCAAATTTTTGAAGGAAGTTTTTTCAATCGAAGCATTTCCTCAAATTTGTTTTATTAAATTTATATTTTTAGAACTCCGTGAGGTGTTATAATTTTTATAGACGTTGCATTATTTTTTTCATTCTTATATTTTTCTTCCCTACAATTTTAATTTAGGCGAGGAAAGGCTTTGTTTGAAAAGATTTCGTTCCCGTTGATTCATGTTCCTCTATCTTTTGTGAGCCATGTGTTTTGGGATGACTCACCATTTTCTCTTTGACTCAGAAAACTTTGTATGACACGTGTTTTGGGAAGAGTGACTATGATGTGTGACGCATGTCGTGATAGCAGACATGACATCAGTAAACGCCATTTCCTCCGCAGGGTCGGCGGTTGACGTCATTTGAGATTCTGTAGCCACATTAATTCCAAGACTGATTTTTTTTTTCAATAACTTGTTCATTTTGCAACGAATTTATTCCTTATTTTTTCCTCATAATTTCCCATTTTATATTCATAATTTTTCAACGTAACGATTTTTTTATTTTCTTTGAGGAGACTTCACGCATTTTCAACGGACGTTCCAACATAAAAACGTTTTCCAAAGTTTTGTGCTGCAGACATAATCTCAAAATACGATTGTTTATTAACGTATTTACGTGTTCATGACATTTTATGTTACATTTTTTTTAACGTTGTATCTTTTTCCACCGTACAAAGCCACAATTTTTTATGCATAGTTAAAATATTTATTTTTTCGTATTTTTTTATTTCTTCATGATTATTCAGTGAAATGTACCTTTTAATGCATTATCTTAATCTTTTTTTTCTCCATGCTTGCACACTCGTTAAACTTTTCGATGTACCAACATTATTTTATTTTCTAACTTTTCAAACTAACAACAGATTTTTTTCAATAACTTGATCATTTTGCAACGAATTTAATCCTTATCCCCCCCCCCTAATTTCCCATTTTATATTCATAATTTTTCAACGTAACGATTTTTTTTATTTTCTTTGAGGAAACTTCACGCATTTTCAACGGACGTTCCAACATAAAGACGTTTCCCAAAGTTTTGTGCTGCAGACATAATCTTAAAACACGATTGTTTATTAATGTATTTACGTGTTCATGGCATTTTCTGTTAAATTTGTTAACGTAGTATCTTTTTCCACAGTACAAAGCCACAATGTTGTATGCATAGTTAAAATGCTTTATTTTTTTATTTTTTCTTATTTTTTTTTATTTCTTCATGATTAATCAGTGAAATGTACCTTTTAATGCATTATCTTAATCTTTTTTCTAAATGCTTGCGTACTCGTTAAACTTCTCGATGTACCAAAATTATTTTATTTTCTAACTTTTCAAACTAACAACTACTTTTATCGAGGTTTTATTTTTTCTGATTCAAACAAGCAAACGTTTCTTCATTATTATTTCTGTTTCCTATGCAAACAACTTTTCTTACTTGCTTTTTATGTATGACTTAATGTGGTTTTCTACATAGCTGTTTCATGTTTGTGCGAGAAATATACAGACTATAGCAGCTAGCTATACATAACATTCGTTCGTAACAGAATCATTTTTTTTTTCCAGATTTAAACCAACATACGTTTCTTAACGACTTGATATCTGTTTTCTGGGGAACTTTTTTTTTTTTCCTTCATTCAATTTTATTCCAGATCATGAGACGAGGAAATGCTTCTTTAGAAACGATTTCGTTCCTGTTCGCAGTAATTATTGGACTTTGACAAATTTTTTGTGAAATGACTTCATGCTAATTCTGAGTCTTGTGTTTGCAATATTATTTTCTCGTAATTTTTTCGTGTGTTCAAGAACTCTACAGGTCTTTTACAGTTAAAATTCTACTGAAACAATATTTTCTTTTTTTATTTCGCATATCATTATAGCTTCCCAATTTTCGCTATTTTACTTCATCTTTTTTTTGAAATTTCGTAAAACTTTTCAGTATGTCAGTAATTTATTTCTTACTTGGCCAAACTTATGACTCCTTTTATTTAGACTATTTTTTTTTCATTTCATTTCAGCAAAACGATTATTTTAGATGTAGCAAATCATCAGGTTTTTGTTTCCTTACATATCATATTTTCCAACTTGCTTTAAAGTATTCCTCAAAGCTTGCATGTATGTCAAATATGCATTTTTTTATTCTTTCCTAGTTTGCTATACTCTTTCGTGGACTGTCCCCACAGGAAAGCATTCATTGTCAAGACATGCAATCTAAAACCTTTCTTCTTACGATAAAATTTGTATTATTTGGGACATGTTTTCTGTATATTTTTCTGTCTCGTCCGAAAAAACAATCATTCTGGAGGCAAAGCGAGTAATTCTGTTCTTCCACTAAACATTATTTTTTAACGTTTTACTAACTCACCACCTCCATAGCGAAAATAAAGAAATACTTACTTCTGTTCCCTACATATCGACTCAATCTATTTCTTTTCGAAATGCTGATCATGACAATTCAACTAAAATTTCATACTTTCACCAAAAATCATATTCTTAAACGAGTTATTTTTTTACTTTATTTCATGTATAACTAAATTTTTATTGTTTACTCACCTCATCAAAGTCAATAAAAACTCCCCTAATCTCCTTCCTTTTCCTCATTTAGTTCGCTTTAAATTGAGATGTTTCAAAACTTCGCGTATATTTCATTCACTTAATGTCCGGTTCTCCAGTGTCTGTCCCTTCATTTTTAACTTCTGTGCCTGCTGCATTTTTTCTTTAGACGTTTAGTTTCATTGACCTTTTTTTCGTTTTAATTAGGTTTTCCTTATCATATTTTTTTATTCATTGTCTCAGCAGAAAAAGCTTTCATTCTGGAGACATAGCGACTAAGTCCGTACTTCCTCTAAACATTTTTATTTCACGTTTTACTAATTCGTCAGAAAAGCAGGTGTTTCCAAACTCCCATAGTGAAAATATCGTATTCTCCTTATTTTACTTATTATATTTTTCCTTCTATTCAGTGTTGTATGATTCTTCAAACTTTGGTTTATTTTTATGAAACTTCTTTTTTTTCTTAGTTCTTTTTTCTGATCCAAACTATCAATCTTTTCCTATCGATTTAATTACTCTTATTTTCCCATTCGACTTTACTTTTGAACAGAAATGTATCTAAAATGTGCAGGTGTATTTTAGTCTATAAGGCCGATTCTTCCCTGTTTCAAATAAAGTCATGTAGGATTTTAGTGTAAATGCCCCTAAATCTTTAGAACTTACTTTTCATAGTTAGATACTAATTCCTCGAGGTTTACATTAAAACATGAAAGAAGAGTGTTTTTGCGCTCTCTCCAGTGTGTGAGCTTTCCCCAAGAAATTAACTTTGGAATCCCCCTTCTTTCTACCGGAAAATGACAATCTCCTGCGACTGTTTTCATGCGTCTACTGCTTACAGAAAAACCTCATATGGCATGAAATCACTTTGCTTGGGAGATTAAACTAAATTCTGGTTTTGAACTTTGAATGCAAACTCAAGCTCGCAAAAGCCTAGTTTTCTGAGTGAACTTAAACTGTCTAAGATGACAAAAATCTAAAACTGCTGACTCAATGGGACAGAGCGTTTGAACTTTGCCGTTCATTCACCATTTAAGAGATCCATCGTGAACCACTAGAATGGAAGTAAGCAGACCCTGATTTAGTCCACTGTTTCCAAGGAAGGTAGAAAACTAGTGTCGTAATTCAAAAGCTCATAACTCAAGCCCCCAGGATTCAATTTCGGACGAACGAATACTCAGATGTCAATGCTTAGACATTGAAAAATTACTTCAGACAAATATTTTCTTACTTAAAGTGCTTCAATTCAGAATTTGTACTACTTAAGGTTTCCCTTAGTCAATATTTTTTCTATCTTAAAAACTTCTAAAGGGTTGATTTTGAAAAAAACGAGTTCTCACAAAAATGTAAAATTTCCTCAGATTGTATGAGGCACCAAAAAAAAAATTGATCAAGCTTGAATGTTAACCATTTCTTTCTCTTCATGTTTCATTCCATAAACTTTCTTCAAATTCCTATATATCCAAGAATTTTGTTAAATGTCCAAGTTCGACTCCCCCAGAAATTTTCTGAAAATGATAGTTTCTCTTTTTAAAAAAATTCCAGAATAAGAATCCCTTCACTGAAACAAGAAATTCATATTCAAAGCATTCCATCCCTCTTTCTCCTTCAAATACTCTATTTGTAAATCTAAGGAAGTTTTTTTAATATTCATATATTTTTCCCTCTAACTTTAGAAGATATTGTCCCAAAATGTATGTACATATTACGATAGTAAAATATCTTACTACTGCTTGATGTTCAATTCACTTCACATTGTCTTAAGTAAATTCGTTCATTTTCTCATAACACATAGACATGTTATTTTTCTTCCCATTCACTTCAAAGACTTGAGATCAACTTAATGGAGTCCTTTGAGAAAAACTTTCATAGGAAGGCATAAATTTGCCCAAAAAGTACATTAAAAATAAACAAATGTTGAAAGTTCCTGTACAAGAAGGAAATTCTATTGTAACTTCTAAAGGAAAAAAGACAAATTCTAAGAAAATATGTAAAAATGTTCGTTGGATTCCATATTAAAAAAAGATTTAGTTGAAGAAAAGTGTCATTTTTTTCTTTTTTTTTTTAAATGTATACATTTTCGGAACAGTTCATTCTTTCCTAGGGTTAAAAATGGAACACTTCATTTTTCTTAGTAGACAATTTTGAGAAAACACATTTCATTAAAAGCAAGGAAATTCCCATAGAATAACATGGGAAAACTAGTATGCATAAAAAGACTGTTTCGAAACGAGTAAAAATTTGTTGAAGTTCGTTTTCGAAAAAGTTGGAAATGGAATGAAGTAAAAACAGTCACAGCAAGTTCCTGAAAGTTGAAAATTGGATGTACTAAAAATGTCTAGGGAAAGAAATTTTTATAAAACACAGACTGTTTAGTTTTTCCAGGCTAGGGGTCTTCAGTGAGAGCGCTTCTTCTTTTCAACTCAAAGAATAAAGCGAGTCAGTTTGAAACATTTCAAACTCCCCGAAATTAAGCCGTGTACTCTGGTTTCGACTCAATACTGTAAAGCATTGCTCTCAGACCAGTCGGAATTCCGCCCCGATTGGTTGCCTAATGGAAATCATCAGACCCCTTTCCAATAACAATTCCCAAATATCCTTAAGAAAAGTCTAGCAAAAAAGCACTAGTTCACCATTAAAACAATTGGATTCATTCTGTTACTGTTTTAAACATTTCAAAAAAGAAGTTCACATTCTCACTTTTACTTTAAAAATCTTGAAAGCTTAAATTTTGGCTCATTTCAAAAAAAAAATTCACTTAAAATTTAATTTAAAAAAATAATTACTCTTTAAATTTATGTCTTAAAACTAAAAAATATTTACGCTTAATATTTCAATAAATAATAAATATTCACAAACTCACCTTCTACCTTGCCCATCTAAAAAAAAAAATAATTCTGAATTTATATAATCGAAATCATTACTTCTCCAAGTAGTTCTTTTCCCCTGATTGTAGAGAGGAACTCTTCTGAAATCTTCACTTTTCCACATGTGTTCATAAAAGCTTGAACTACTTCCTTAGGATTCAACAAGGCCACAGCGTTCTCGAAACTTGAAATCGCTTTCCTGTTCCACTCAGTTGTTAGGCATGGAGGATGCATCTGAATTGGTGGAAGTACTTCAGAAATGCATTCGCGACATCTAAATACCTTCAGGATGCTCTCCCCGATTAAATTTTTTAATCATTCAATTAAATTGTGTCTAAGTTCACACTCCTCAATCGATGTATTTTGAAACTTTCGGGATTCTCCGAGTACGATTTTCTGGAATTCTGAACCCATTAACAATTCCTGGATGCTGTCCCACACGCCATCCAAAATAATTTGGAGTTTCTTAAACTGCTTTCTGGTTAATGCAACTCCTGTTGTTAAGTGAAAAATCTGGAAACAGAATTTGAAAGACTTGAAGACTTCTTACTTTATTCAAACTTTGAACAGAACTAAAATTCGCTCAGCGTTTCCTTTGCCTACTGTAACCAACACATGACCCTTATCACCACGTGGTGATTGATGTGTCACCATGCGTCAGCACTAACTGCACGATGACTGTTTCCTTATCTGGTCATCTTGCAACGAACATGCTATTGACTCTAATCAGACAAAGCTAACTTCAGCTTGAGAGATAAACGAAAGGATTTCATTATAACTAACTTTCATATCTTGAGAGAATAAACTAAAAAAATCTTCATAGAGTACATAATAAGCGTAAAGAAATTCTTCAAGGACGAATTTCCACTGAAATGATGGTGGTATACGGAAAGCGTGATAATTTAATCAGACACCTTCAAAGAATTCATCTTGGAATTAACGCTGCTTTTGAAAAACGAGTGAACTATGAAATTATTTGTTCTCCACACAGAAAAATTTCAGATTTCGAAATCTCGCAGTCCTGACCCACTTTTTTCTGAGTGAAATTTAACACATGGTGGAAATCTTCATTTACGCATTCCTTTGAGTGGGGAATAGCTCTCATGAAAGGGGTCAACGGTTCCAAACGACATTGATCAAAATTGGAGAGGAAAAATATATGAATTAAAAAAATAATGCATAAGCAGGATTCCCAAAAACATAAAAAAATATAAGTTTTATATAAAAAAGAAATTCCAGGGAAAATATTGGAGGGCGAAAGATTTCCCATTCTTCCATTCCCACAAAAAACTTATCGAAGTCCAATAAATCTCTCGAAAAAAAAATTAAACAAATACTTGGACTGACAAAAGAGAGAACGACACGTGACGTCAACCTATCCCGCGGCTAGTAGTAGGAGATACACTGTTCCCCACTCTGACATCATTTTTTTTCTATGCGAACAGAAATTAACTTGAACAACCGTTTTAGAAAATGCCTCTTCCACCTTTTTTCTTCCCATCCATGCAAGAGCAATCAGATTGCCTTTTCCCACCAAAAGTTCTAGCAAGAAGGAGCAGCAGACGCCGGAACGTAGCCCGAAGGAGTCGAATAACAAGGGGGCGAGACAGGGAGGGAGCTCCTTCGGGTTTCGTTCCGGCGTCTCCTGCTCCTTCTTGCTAGAACTTTTGGTGGGAAAAGGCAATCTGATTGCTCTTGCATGGATGGGAAGAAAAAAGGTGGAAGAGGCATTTTCTAAAACGGTTGTTCAAGTTAATTTCTGTTCGCATAGAAAAAAATGATGTCAGAGTGGGGAACAGTGTATCTCCTACTACTAGCCGCGGGATAGGTTGACGTCACGTGTCGTTCTCTCTTTTGTCAGTCCAAGTATTTGTTTAATTTTTTTTTTCGAGAGATTTATTGGACTTCGATAAGTTTTTTGTAGGAATGGAAGAATGGGAAATCTTTCGCCCCTCCAATATTTTCCCTGGAATTTCTTTTTTATATAAAACTTATATTTTTTTATGTTTTTGGGAATCCTGCTTATGCATTATTTTTTTAATTCATATATTTTTCCTCTCCAATTTTGATCAATGTCGTTTGGAACCGTTGACCCCTTTCATGAGAGCTATTCCCCATTCAAAGGAATGCGTAAGTGAAGATTTCCACCATGTGTTAAATTTCACTCAGAAAAAAGTGGGTCAGGACGGCGAGATTTCGAAATCTGAAATTTTTCTGTGTGGAGAACAAATAATTTCATAGTTCACTCGTTCTTCAAAAGCAGCGTTAATTCCAAGATGAATTCTTTGAAGGTGTCTGATTAAATTATCACGCTTTCCGTATACCACCATCATTTCAGTGGAAATTCGTCCTTGAAGAATTTCTTTACGCTTATTATGTACTCTATGAAGATTTTTTTAGTTTATTCTCTCAAGATATGAAAGTTAGTTATAATGAAATCCTTTCGTTTATCTCTCAAGCTGAAGTTAGCTTTGTCTGATTAGAGTCAATAGCATGTTCGTTGCAAGATGACCTGATAAGGAAACAGTCATCGTGCAGTTAGTGCTGACGCATGATGACACATCAATCACCACGTGGTGATAAGGGTCATGTGTTGGTTACAGTAGGCAAAGGAAACGCTGAGCGAATTTTAGTTCTGTTCAAAGTTTGAATAAAGTAAGAAGTCTTCAAGTCTTTCAAATTCTGTTTCCAAATTTTTCACTTAACAACAGGAGTTGCATTAACCAGAAAGCAGTTTAAGAAACTCCAAATTATTTTGGATGGCGTGTGGGACAGCATCCAGGAATTGTTAATGGGTTCAGAATTCCAGAAAATCGTACTCGGAGAATCCCGAAAGTTTCAAAATACATCGATTGAGGAGTGTGAACTTAAACACAATTTAATTGAATGATTAAAAAATTTAATCGGGGAGAGCATCCTGAAGGTATTTAGATGTCGCGAATGCATTTCTGAAGTACTTCCACCAATTCAGATGCATCCTCCATGCCTAACAACTGAGTGGAACAGGAAAGCGATTTCAAGTTTCGAGAACGCTGTGGCCTTGTTGAATCCTAAGGAAGTAGCTCAAGCTTTTATGAACACATGTGGAAAAGTGAAGATTTCAGAAGAGTTCCTCTCTACAATCAGGGGGAAAGAACTACTTGGAGAAGTAATGATTTCGATTATATAAATTGAGAATTTTTTTTTTTTTTAGATGGGCAAGGTAGAAGGTGAGTTTGTGAATATTTATTATTTATTGAAATATTAAGCGTAAATATTTTTTAGTTTTAAGACATAAATTTAAAGAGTAATTATTTTTTTAAATTAAATTTTAAGTGAATTTTTTTTTTTTTTTTGAAATGAGCCAAAATTTAAGCTTTCAAGATTTTTAAAGTAAAAGTGAGAATGTGAACTTTTTTTGAAATGTTTAAAACAGTAACAGAATGAATCCAATTGTTTTAATGGTGAACTAGTGCTTTTTTGCCAGACTTTTCTTAAGGATATTTGGGAATTGTTATTGGAAAGGGGTCTGATGGTTTCCATTAGGCAACCAATCGGGGCGGAATTCCGACTGGTCTGAGAGCAATGCTTTACAGTATTGAGTCGAAACCAGAGTACACGGCTTAATTTCGGGGAGTTTGAAATGTTTCAAACTGACTCGCTTTATTCTTTGAGTTGAAAAGAAGAAGCGCTCTCACTGAAGACCCCTAGCCTGGAAAAACTAAACAGTCTGTGTTTTATAAAAATTTCTTTCCCTAGACATTTTTAGTACATCCAATTTTCAACTTTCAGGAACTTGCTGTGACTGTTTTTACTTCATTCCATTTCCAACTTTTTCGAAAACGAACTTCAACAAATTTTTACTCGTTTCGAAACACTCTTTTTATGCATACTAGTTTCCCCATGTTATTCTATGGGAATTTCCCTGCTTTTAATGAAATGTGTTTTCTCAAAATTGTCTACTAAGAAAAATGAAGTGTTCCATTTTTAACCCTAGGAAAGAATGAACTGTTCCGAAAATGTATACATTTAAAAGAAAAAGAAAAAAAATGACACTTTTCTTCAACTAAATCTTTTTTTAATATGGAATCCAACGAACATTTTTACATATTTTCTTAGAATTTGTCTTTTTTCCTTTAGAAGTTACAATAGAATTTCCTTCTTGTACAGGAACTTTCAACATTTGTTTATTTTTAATGTACTTTTTGGGCAAATTTATGCCTTCCTATGAAAGTTTTTCTCAAAGGACTCCATTAAGTTGATCTCAAGTCTTTGAAGTGAATGGGAAGAAAAATAACATGTCTATGTGTTATGAGAAAATGAACGAATTTACTTAAGACAATGTGAAGTGAATTGAACATCAAGCAGTAGTAAGATATTTTACTATCGTAATATGTACATACATTTTGGGACAATATCTTCTAAAGTTAGAGGGAAAAATATATGAATATTAAAAAAACTTCCTTAGATTTACAAATAGAGTATTTGAAGGAGAAAGAGGGATGGAATGCTTTGAATATGAATTTCTTGTTTCAGTGAAGGGATTCTTATTCTGGAATTTTTTAAAAGAGAAACTATCATTTTCAGAAAATTTCTGGGGGAGTCGAACTTGGACATTTAACAAAATTCTTGGATATATAGGAATTTGAAGAAAGTTTATGGAATGAAACATGAAGAGAAAGAAATGGTTAACATTCAAGCTTGATCATTTTTTTTTTTTTTTTGGTGCCTCATACAATCTGAGGAAATTTTACATTTTTGTGAGAACTCGTTTTTTTCAAAATCAACCCTTTAGAAGTTTGTAAGATAGAAAAAATATTGACTAAGGGAAACCTTAAGTAGTACAAATTCTGAATTGAAGCACTTTAAGTAAGAAAATATTTGTCTGAAGTAATTTTTCAATGTCTAAGCATTGACATCTGAGTATTCGTTCGTCCGAAATTGAATCCTGGGGGCTTGAGTTATGAGCTTTTGAATTACGACACTAGTTTTCTACCTTCCTTGGAAACAGTGGACTAAATCAGGGTCTGCTTACTTCCATTCTAGTGGTTCACGATGGATCTCTTAAATGGTGAATGAACGGCAAAGTTCAAACTCTCTGTCCCATTGAGTCAGCAGTTTTAGATTTTTGTCATCTTAGACAGTTTAAGTTCACTCAGAAAACTATGCTTTTGCGAGCTTGAGTTTGCATTCAAAGTTCAAAACCAGAATTTAGTTTAATCTCCCAAGCAAAGTGATTTCATGCCATATGAGGTTTTTCTGTAAGCAGTAGACGCATGAAAACAGTCGCAGGAGATTGTCAGTTTCCGGTAGAAAGAAGGGGGATTCCAAAGTTAATTTCTTGGGGAAAGCTCACACACTGGAGAGAGCGCAAAAACACTCTTCTTTCATGTTTTAATGTAAACCTCGAGGAATTAGTATCTAACTATGAAAAGTAAGTTCTAAAGATTTAGGGGCATTTACACTAAAATCCTACATGACTTTATTTGAAACAGGGAAGAATCGGCCTTATAGACTAAAATACACCTGAACATTTTAGATACATTTCTGTTCAAAAGTAAAGTCGAATGGGAAAATAAGAGTAATTAAATCGATAGGAAAAGATTGATAGTTTGGATCAGAAAAAAGAACTAAGAAAAAAAAAAAGAAGTTTCATAAAAATAAACCAAAGTTTGAAGAATCATACAACACTGAATAGAAGGAAAAATATAATAAGTAAAATAAGGAGAATACGATATTTTCACTATGGGAGTTTGGAAACACCTGCTTTTCTGACGAATTAGTAAAACGTGAAATAAAAATGTTTAGAGGAAGTACGGACTTAGTCGCTATGTCTCCAGAATGAAAGCTTTTTCTGCTGAGACAATGAATAAAAAAATATGATAAGGAAAACCTAATTAAAACGAAAAAAAGGTCAATGAAACTAAACGTCTAAAGAAAAAATGCAGCAGGCACAGAAGTTAAAAATGAAGGGACAGACACTGGAGAACCGGACATTAAGTGAATGAAATATACGCGAAGTTTTGAAACATCTCAATTTAAAGCGAACTAAATGAGGAAAAGGAAGGAGATTAGGGAGTTTTTATTGACTTTGATGAGGTGAGTAAACAATAAAAATTTAGTTATACATGAAATAAAGTAAAAAAATAACTCGTTTAAGAATATGATTTTTGGTGAAAGTATGAAATTTTAGTTGAATTGTCATGATCAGCATTTCGAAAAGAAATAGATTGAGTCGATATGTAGGGAACAGAAGTAAGTATTTCTTTATTTTCGCTATGGAGGTGGTGAGTTAGTAAAACGTTAAAAAATAATGTTTAGTGGAAGAACAGAATTACTCGCTTTGCCTCCAGAATGATTGTTTTTTCGGACGAGACAGAAAAATATACAGAAAACATGTCCCAAATAATACAAATTTTATCGTAAGAAGAAAGGTTTTAGATTGCATGTCTTGACAATGAATGCTTTCCTGTGGGGACAGTCCACGAAAGAGTATAGCAAACTAGGAAAGAATAAAAAAATGCATATTTGACATACATGCAAGCTTTGAGGAATACTTTAAAGCAAGTTGGAAAATATGATATGTAAGGAAACAAAAACCTGATGATTTGCTACATCTAAAATAATCGTTTTGCTGAAATGAAATGAAAAAAAAATAGTCTAAATAAAAGGAGTCATAAGTTTGGCCAAGTAAGAAATAAATTAATGACATACTGAAAAGTTTTACGAAATTTCAAAAAAAAGATGAAGTAAAATAGCGAAAATTGGGAAGCTATAATGATATGCGAAATAAAAAAAGAAAATATTGTTTCAGTAGAATTTTAACTGTAAAAGACCTGTAGAGTTCTTGAACACACGAAAAAATTACGAGAAAATAATATTGCAAACACAAGACTCAGAATTAGCATGAAGTCATTTCACAAAAAATTTGTCAAAGTCCAATAATTACTGCGAACAGGAACGAAATCGTTTCTAAAGAAGCATTTCCTCGTCTCATGATCTGGAATAAAATTGAATGAAGGAAAAAAAAAGTTCCCCAGAAAACAGATATCAAGTCGTTAAGAAACGTATGTTGGTTTAAATCTGGAAAAAAATGATTCTGTTACGAACGAATGTTATGTATAGCTAGCTGCTATAGTCTGTATATTTCTCGCACAAACATGAAACAGCTATGTAGAAAACCACATTAAGTCATACATAAAAAGCAAGTAAGAAAAGTTGTTTGCATAGGAAACAGAAATAATAATGAAGAAACGTTTGCTTGTTTGAATCAGAAAAAATAAAACCTCGATAAAAGTAGTTGTTAGTTTGAAAAGTTAGAAAATAAAATAATTTTGGTACATCGAGAAGTTTAACGAGTACGCAAGCATTTAGAAAAAAAGATTAAGATAATGCATTAAAAGGTACATTTCACTGATTAATCATGAAGAAATAAAAAAATACGAAAAAATAAAAAAATAAAGCATTTTAACTATGCATACAACATTGTGGCTTTGTACTGTGGAAAAAGATACTACGTTAACAAATTTAACAGAAAATGCCATGAACACGTAAATACATTAATAAACAATCGTGTTTTAAGATTATGTCTGCAGCACAAAACTTTGGGAAACGTCTTTATGTTGGAACGTCCGTTGAAAATGCGTGAAGTCTCCTCAAAGAAAATAAAAAAATCGTTACGTTGAAAAATTATGAATATAAAATGGGAAATTATGAGGAAAAAATAAGGAATAAATTCGTTGCAAAATGAACAAGTTATTGAAAAAAAAATCAGTCTTGGAACTTAATGTGGCTACAGAATCTCAAATGACGTCAACCGCCGACCCCGCGGAGGAAATGGCGTTGGCTGATGTCATGTCTGCTATCACGACATGCGTCACACATCATAGTCACTCTTCCCAAAACCCGTGTCATACAAAGTTTTCTGAGTCAAAGAGAAAATGGTGAGTCATCCCAAAACACATGGCTCACAAAAGATAGCGGAACATGAATCAACGGGAACGAAATCTTTTCAAACAAAGCCTTTCCTCGCCTAAATTAAAATTGTAGGGAAGAAAAATATAAGAATGAAAAAAATAATGCAACGTCTATAAAAATTATAACACCTCACGGAGTTCTAAAAATATAAATTTAATAAAACAAATTTGAGGAAATGCTTCGATTGAAAAAACTTCCTTCAAAAAATTTGACAAAGTCCAGTAAATCTCCCGAGAAAATAAAAAAAATAAATAAAGCCGACCCCGCTGAGGAGAAAACGACGTTGGCTGATGTCATGTATGCTATCACGAATGCGTCACTCATCATAATGACTCATCCCGAAACACGTGTCGTACAAAATTTTCTGAGGCAAAGAGAAAATGGTGAGTCATCCAAAAACACATGGCTCACGAAATGACAACGTGGTGAAACTAAAATGGCGGAACATGAATCAACAGGAACGAAATCTTTTCAAACAAAGCCTTTCCTCGTCTAAATTAAAATTGGAGGGAGGACAAATATAAGAATTAAAAAAATAATGCAACGTCTATAAAAATTATAACACCTCACAGGGAATTCCTGAAAATATAAATTTAATAAAAAAAAAAATATTGGAAAGACTTCCTTCGAAAATTTGTCAGCGTCCAATAAATCTCCCGAAAAAATAAAAAAAATACTGCAACGTCTATAAAAGTTATAATACCTCAGGGAATTCCTGAAAATATAAATTTAATAAAATAAATTAGAGAGAAAAAATAGGACAAAAAAAAAATACGAGTAAAAAAAATTGGAAACGACAAAAAAACTTCCTTCAAAAATTTGACAAAGTCCAGTAAATCTCCCGAGAAAATTAAAAAAATAAATATTGGAAAGACTTCCCAAAATTTGTCAACGTCCAATAAATCTCCCGAGAAAAGTTCGAAAAAGCACTGCTAGGGGGCAACGTACACACCCCTTTTCCCCCACTCGGTCGTTGCCATCTCTCAAAGATCCATTAAAAGTTCCAAAAAGCACCGCTAGGGGCAGCACATCAAGTTGACATCACCCTATATCCACCCCCTTTCACCCACTCGGTTGTTGCCATCTCTCAAAGGTCCATTAAAAGTTCCAAGAAGCACCGCTAGGGGGCAGCACATCTCCTTTCCCCGACTCGGTCGTTGCCATCTCTCAAAGATTCATCGAAAGTTCCAAGAAGCACCGCTAGGGGGCAGCATCGACCCAACACACTTGCGTCATCTGCCCCGCCCCCACATCTTTCGGTCACACGCCACGCCCCCATCCTTCTGCAGCAAGCCACACCCCCATCCTTCTGCGTCAGGCCACGCCCCCATCCTTCTCTAGAAGGATGCATCCTTGACGCAGTCCCCGTCCTTTTATACTACTTAAAAGGAATTCCTTGGCAACTGCGCCTGGGTGGGGGATTAGGGATTCGAAAAGGCTATTTATTCCAGACTTGGGTAACAAGTGCCGTAGGACACGCATTACTGGATTTCTACGAAGAAAGAAAAGAATCATCAAGAATTATAGACTCTAAATATTAATAGTACATAGCACCCGGACGAAAAATTTCCCCTACCTCCACGCTGAAGCTCCCTGCTAATATTATTAAGCAACGAACGCAGATTGCAACGCCGCCTGATCTTTCCGAATTGCTGACCGCCGGAAGCATTTTAGGAGAAAACGAATGATAAAAGAAAATCGAGCGATTACACTATAGAAGTATGTAGATGTTCTTTCTCAGCTGCCCAGTTGAAGATAATATCGCTTAATTGCAGGGGGAGGAGAGAGTGGAAGTCTGGAAGAAATTATTTTTACGTAGGACTACGTCTAACTCCGCGGATAGTATGAGGCGACCTAGGGCCGACCGCCTGTGACAAAAATAGGTCCCAATTGAAATAATTATAGCGTTGAAAACACGTGCAGCACACTAATAGTGTTGCCTTATTCGTAAACAGCATGGAGTCCAATTCGCATACTGCGCAATACATCGTGCGCGCGACGCTCCCCTCGCTCCCTGTGCGCGAAGAAGGTGATGCAATATTTCTGGGTGTGCCGCCGCGTTTGACTCAGTCTATTTAGGCAACCGTGAGCGCAACACGACTGTGTGTGGTATCGTTTTAAAGCTCTCGACGAGATCTATTCAAATATACGAAGGACATTTCACAGTGATTTGAACCGAACATTTTAAAAATTGTTTTCTTGTGAAGCGGTGAACACTTTTGATAATATCGTGGTTTATTTAGACAACCGTGAGTGCAAAACGACTGTGCGTGGTATCGTCTTAAAGCTCTCGACGAGTTCTATTCAAATATATAAAGAACGTACCGCATTGGTTTAAACTAAATTTTTTAAAAATTGTTTTCTTGTGAATGGGTTAACATTTCTGACAATGCCGCGGAATTTGCAGAGCAAAAGTGGAGAAAATCAAAACGAGAGGCAAGATCAAGTGATGATGACAGAGCACCACGTTGGGTAATTCATGTATCGATCAGCATTGTGTTCACAATGTATCCAGTATTATTTGTTAAAATTATGTAAGTTACTTTTCACATCATAGACCTGTGTTGGCTATAACAAATTAAATAAACAGTTTGGAACCATACTTGACCCAGCTCACTTCAAATCTCTGACCTGCAAGTCGTAGTCCTAAACTCCAAACTGACGGCTCAATCAGAACTGAGCCTACCAGTATTTTTTTTATTAATAACTAAACGGATCAGTCATAGCTTTGGAGCTCTCCGTCTTACAATGTTAAATTCTAGCTCAGGCCGACATACACTGGTCTCGGACGGACTCGGGTTCTTAAAATTGAGCACGAACTCAGCACTAGTACAAGTAGGAAATAGCACATTTGGCTCGTTTGGGACTCGAATCCGGGCTCAGCTAAAGTGATTAGCATGAGACCAGCACTTCTAACCACGGCGCCATCGTAAGTTTTCCTGTCTACAGGCATAATGTTATGATGTATGGCATAAAATGGCCACTCAGTGTATACATATACATACTTTTATACATTTTGATGTCGTTACAGATGTAAGCAATTTTTTAATAAAAGCGGAAGTGGGTTTTCGGAAAATTAAGCATATGATCGGCGTGTGAATAGAAATATTAATCATCTGGATAATGTGTCCTGACCTTCGTTTCGCTAACCTTCCATTGAAATAGAAAAGAAGCAAAAGTTTGATAAAAAGAAAGAAATTGCGTCTGACAGAAGCTCCGTACAGAATAGAAGATGACCAGTGGGCGCAACAAAGCCGTCCCCAGGTGAATGATGGCTGCCTTGGTGACCAGGTCACCCTGTTCACTGTGTCCGAATGTGCGGTGGTTTCATGGCTCATCAGGTAAACACGAGGTTCTTTTTTCGGGGTCCGGCGAGCGTAAAATGGTTGTAGAGGCCTTGGCAGGGTTCTCCTTTTCAGATGTGTTACTGTTGGAATGCAGCCACCGTGAAAGAAGCGTGGCCAATGGCCCTTTACCTGCCGATTAGATCCACACTTTTCAAACACTTTCTTCTGCCGGTTCACCAAAGAGAAGATAGGCAAGCGAGAAATTCGCACATTATGCTTGCTCACTGAGGCAGAAAATCTCAAGTACGCCGTTTGACGTACACACGTGCATATGGGAAGCAGCGTGGTAGCTAAACCGGCACAGACTAACGAGAGAAAACTTTTTGGATTGCTCAGCGGTGCTACAGTCATTTATTAAATGATAATATCTGCCTGTGCAAAATTAATTCTTTGCGAAGCAGGATATTTAAAAAGCCCGAGAAACTTGCAGCATAGAGTGACTTTTATTAAGCTGTAAACAAAACGGCAGTCGCCCTACTTTCGTACATAATGACATCCTAAGAGTGTGAAAAGTCGAATGTGTTAAAGTCAAATACCAGACTTGTAATTATATTTAGGACTAAAAACGAAAACATGGATGTTCCACATGTTGAATTCAAGCAAAGGTATAATTTCTTATTTTCCCAGCAATACGGGAACGAAAATCCTACACATTTCCGACGGCTGTATAATACACTGCCGGACAATTGCTAAGGACGGATGACAATAGCAACGATAGCAACCATAAAATGGAAGGCAGGAAAATGTGGAAATAAGCATAAGTGCGGGATACAGTAAGACGTGTTGTGCGTATGCAAATTTTTGATTGCCGAACTTGTTCGTGACGTCATAGCGCTGATAAGAGATATAAAGGATTTGACGCGTATTGACCGTTGTTGTTCAAACGCAAAGTTGAAAGGGAAAGAATCAATTGACGAACTTACAATTTTCAGTATGTCTTCCCGACATCACATAGATGATTTTACGCGTGGCCGTATTATTGGCAAGATTGAAGAAGGGCGAAAAATAACAGTGTTGCCAGGGAGTTCGACGTCAGCCACAGTGTTGCCAGGGAGTTCGACGTCAGCCACAGTGTTGTTTCAAGGCTTTGGAAATCATTTCAAACAAATGGAGAGTGTAGCAAACGTCACGGGGGAGGTCGTGTTCGCAGTACGACACCTGCAGAAGATCGATACATAGTGCTATCAACAAAAAGACACCGGCGCAGCACAGCTAGTGAGGTAGCAAATCAGTTTATGGCTGCTACTGGCAAGCGGATCTCCCGAAAAACTGTCGCCAGACGTTTGCATGAAGGAGGACTATACGCCCGCCGTCCTGTTGTGTGCATCCCATTGTCCAGACGTCACCGTACCGCCCGTTTGCAATGGTGCCATCAACATCGCAATTGGACTGATAACGACTGGTCTGCTGTCCTCTTCTCAGATGAGAGTAGATACAGTCTATCGTCTGATTGTCGATGACAACTGATCTGGCGTGATAGTGGTACTGCATATTGTCCAGAAAACATACAGGAAAGGGACCGATATCCGACATGTAGTGTCATGGTATGGGCTGGCATCATGATCAATGGCCGTACGTCCCTCTATGTGCTTCCAACTGGGACTATGACTGGTCAACGATACATTAATGATGTTCTGCTACCTCATTATCGCATGTTCCGTGGTGCTGTCGGTGATAGATTCATTTTCATGGACGACAACGCAACATGTCATCAAACAGTCGCTGTTCAGGAGGGTCTTGAGAGCGAGGATATTCAACGCTTCGTATGGCCAGCACGTTCTCCAGATCTGAATCCCATTGAAAATGTGTGGGATGCTTTGGGGAGGAGTCTTGCTGGTCGCCAAAGCCCTCCAATAAACAAGGACACCCTCATCAGTGCACTGACAGAGGAATGGGATAAATTACCCCAACAGCTGCTTGATAATGTTGTGCAAAGCATCACACGACGGGTGGAATCTTGCATCGCCCTCCATGGTGGCAATATCCCGTATTGACATCTTACGCCGGAACGCCTGCGGACGGTAATTGCATTTTTTTCACGTTTACATATTCTGCACAAAATGGCCTGTTTGTCCCTTGAACACTTTCCAAAGCCTTCTGGATTTCAGAGCACAATAAATTGTCTTTCTTGTAATGTCCTGGCATTCTGACATTATTTTATTTCACTTGGCATCCAACCACACTTATTTTTTTATGCGCTATATAGCCGTTTATGATCCGTCTTTAGCAATTGTCCAGCAGTGTACAAAGGCGAACAAAACTCAAATCAACAATAATTCTCGATCATCTGCTGGATGAAGGTCTCCCCAAGTATCTTGAGTAATTCGTTTCATGTAACTCTGGAGTGCTTTCGAATTTCATTCACTCATTTCCCACACGGTAGTCTTCTGGGACATTTCCTGTCCCATCATACTCAGTCAAGTTTTCCAGTTGTTCAGAGGCAATCCGTTGTTCTAGGAATATATCCAAGCCATTGTCATTTAAGGGTCTTGTCATTTTCTTGATCCATGAGTACCTTTTGCTAACGTTCTTGGTTACACCAAGCAAGAATCTCTCCATGGTTCTTTGAGCTTTCCACTGCTTCTGCGTGTCTTTTATACATAGTTAAGATCCGTGTCTTTGTTCCATTTATTAGTAAGAGCTGGGAGGATGTATTGAGTAAACATATTTCCTTTAAAACATAATGGTAAATTACACATGATTACTGTACTGTTTCTTTCAAATACACTCCAGCCAAATTTTATATGTGAAGGATTATTTTTCGATTTTTCATAGTTGCAAGGATCAAGGATCATGCACAATATCGGGAATAGACAACCATATAGCACAATTTTCATACATTTCATTTTTAGGAGGGGTGTAAGCCTGTAGAAATTCACCATACCACCATCAACAGCATCAAAACTAACCCCACCACCATCAACAACATCAAAATTCACACAAATACCATCAGCCAATATCAAAACTCATCCCATCATCATCAACGGAAATCAGATCTGACCTCACCACCATTAACAAACATCAAAACACACCACCGTCAAAAACATCAAAATGCACGCCACCATTATCAATCAACATCCACACTCATCTCACCATTTTCAACAAACATACAAACTCATGTCCCCACCATCAAAACTCACGCCCACTACCATCAACCAGCATCACAAAACTCGCGCCTACTAATATCAGCCGAAAACATAAACTCACCACACCACCATCAACCAACAGCAAACTTATCTCGCCACCATCAACCAATCAACCCCATCACTGTCAGCCCATCAAAAGCCATCCCACCTCTATCAGCTTACATAAAAACTCACCACACCACCATCAGCCAACATCAAAACTCGTTCCATCATCATGACCCTACATCAGAACTCATTCCACCACCATCAACCAACATAAAAACTTACCTGTCTGAGCCAACACTAAATTTGTATGTTTGCAAAATACGTATGAATAAGTAGTAAGAATAATTTACTGAAGCTATGTTTTGCTTCAGATTCTACTTATTTTAGCTTTCCCATTTGGTTTACTTTTAAAATTTTGTTGACACACACACACACACAAATCTATCTTCATGATGGGATGAAGTGCTTGTTTTATCAAGAGATTTACGTGCTTGCGAATTTCACTTTCACTTGGATCACATTTTTTCATGATTGATTGCTGTTCAAGGTACATGAAGGTTTCATGATTCTTTTCTCTGTCAAGGTCTAAGTGGGAGGTTTTCATAGTTATCATTTTTAGCTTTAGGTGGTGTAGCATTTGCATCTTGTACGTCCTTTACGACTTACGTTCAAAAATATTTTAGATTGATACAAAGGTATTAACTTACATTAGAAAAAAATGCCTTAATTATTTTTCTTCTGTTTTTCAATAACTTTTGTTTTGTTCTGGTGAATTTCAAAAACTTTTATTTTTCTTCTGCTCTCTCAGAAAAAAAAAAAAAAAAAATCTATATACGTCCCTGATGGAACACCTGTTCCTAAAATCTGTACGGAACTTGCACTGCGTTAGAAAACCACTTGTACGGAAATCGCACGTACGGATCCAGTACATCACCCCTTTTTACAGTCGCTTTTATTACTTCAGTATCGTGACCTTACACCTGACTAACTGGCAGCGTTACCATATGTAACACCGAAACTGGAGGTTCAGAACGTGATTTCATAAATGAAGAACATAACCAAGAAATAACTCAACTTACCCCAGAAAAGAAAACTCAAAGGGAAAGTAAGATCTGGAACTACACTGCTGGCCAACCAAAATGCAACACCAAGAAGGACACGAGATAGCAAAGCCAGATTTACTGGACACATAACAACAGATACAAATATGAAACGATTGAGCTTACAGGTCCGTGCGACTTGCGGAACACGCGCAGACATCAATAGTTCGTGTGGCCCCCATGGCTGGCAATAACGGTTCCTACACGCCGCAGCATCGAACGAAAGAGGCTTTGGATGCGGGCTTGGGGTAGGTCGGTCCAGGCTGCTTCCACACGTTGCCACAGTTCATCAGGCGTAGCCGCGGATGGTGCTTGCTGGGCCACTCGGTTGCCGAATCAGCGACCAGAGTGTTCGATGGGCGACATATCCGGAGAACAGGCCGGCCACGGCAGCAGTGACACATGGTATGCAGTGAAGAATTGTTGCACAATGCGTGCCACGTGCGGGCGCGCATTGTCCTATTGAAACGTGGCCGCTGGCAGGTCCTGCAGGTAAGGGAGGACTACAGGCTCCAAAACGTCGGAGATGTAGCGGTGGCTGTTGAGTGTACCGGCGATGAGTTCCAGAGATGTGCGGGTGTCATATCCAATTGTGCCCCAAACCGTAACGCCAGGCGACGGACCGGTATGGCGATGCATAATGCAGGCGTCATGCAGTCTCTCGCTGCGGTGCCGCCACACGCGGATCCAACCATCGTGGTGTTGCAGGCAGAAGTGGGATTCGTCGGAGAAGACAATGTTGTGCCATTCCGTAGTCCAGGTGCGGCGTTCAACGGCCTACTGCCGCCGCACTCGCCGGTGGTGTAACGTCAATGGTAATCGGAGAAATGGGCGCCGCGCGACAAGTCCCCGCTCCTGCAGACGACGTAGAACGGTACGTGCTGACACAGATAGTTGCGCAACACACCCTAATTCCTGCGCGTATGCCCGCCTCACAACATGTCGGTCCTCTCGTTCGGTGGTGTGCCGCGGCTACGGCAATCGCTCACGTCGGTCCGTCCGTCCCTCCTGCACCCACCGAATTCATACTCGCTTCACTGTGGTTGGATGTCGTCCCACACGGCCGCCGATGTCTCGGTACGATAAACCGCTATCGCGATAAGCCACTATTCGTCCTCTGTCGAACTCCGAAACGCTCTGGAATGACTGCCGTATTCTAAGACGAGGCATCAGGAAGCTTCCCATGCACAGATCCGGCAGCACAACCCACTTCCACTACTTACACCCTGCCTTCTGTGCGCAATTCTTATAGTGCATCTCGGTGGCTTGCCGGGCGCACATGATTTGCATATGCCCTGCAATGCTAATCGTTTGCATGTTCTCTCGCGGGCGACGCATGCTGCGAATTCCAAGCCAATCGGATGCTTCCTCCTTGGTGTTGCATTTTGGGTGGCCAGCAGTGTATATGTCATACATCTCATTCGGAGTATACGTCACACACTTCATTTGGAGTGTACGTTACTCATCTCATTCGGAGTATACGTCACCCACTTTATTCGGAGTATACATCACACATCTCATTTGGAGATGTGTGATGTATACGTCACACACCTCATTCGGAGTAAACGTCACAGTCGTCACACACCTCATTCGGAGTGTACGTTACTCCTCTCATTCGGAACATACGTCACACACCTCATTCGGAGTATACATAACACATCTCATTCGGAGTATACGTCACACACCTCATTTGGAGTATACGTTAGACACCTCATTTGGAGTATGTGCCACACACCTCATTCGGAATAAACGTCACAGTTGTCACACACCTCATTCAGAGTGTACGTTACTCATCTCATTCGGAGTATATGCGTCACAAACCTCATTCGGAGTAAACGTCCCAGTTATCACACACCTCATTCAGAGTGTACGTTACTCATCTCATTCGAAGTATATACGTCACACATCTCATTCGGAGTCAGTTTCCGATGACCTAGGTCAGGGCCGGATGGAGCTTTTGCGAAACCCGGAACGAAATTTCGTAGCTGAGCCCGGAGCAAAATTTCATTGCTCGATCTGGAAAATGAATCTCATAGTTTAGTAAAACCGTTACGTTAAAAACGGAAACACCGAATGAGCGTTAGGGTTTATCATCTGCGATACATGGCGCAAAAAATCACTCTTTCGGCGTGGATTTTACGTCTTGAGTGACCGTCCCAGAAGTTGGCTTCAGCGAATCACTGGAGGCCTCACCATATTCAGAATGGAAGCGGTCTCTCGTTGGTTCCACAACGAAAAGACAAAATACGTGCTGTTACCAATGACGTTATTTGGGGGTGTAGCTCAGTAAGTAGGTGGAGTTTCTATAGCTCAAATTCAGGGGTTCTCTGCTAATGTACACATTTTCTCTTCAAAAAACGAACGTACAATAGGATTTAAAATGATCTATAGAAGAAAAGATTGCAATCTCACTTTTGCCCGTATTAATTGATTTCTATTTTGCTCAGATAATTAGAAAAATCAGGCTGAAATAAGAGATTTCTTTGCTTCCAGACAGAAACAATGCTATGCTAACTTATCGTGCCATCCAGCGCTAAATTAGAATGGTTTCGAGTTATATAAATTGAATTTTAAGAAAAATTCTAACACATTTTTCGGAATAATAACTGGGGCATATATTAGCTATAGGTCGTTTTTATTTGTGCTCAAAATTTCAAACACTACAAAGTAGTAGTTTTTGAGAAAATGTGTACAAAAGAATTCACATTTCAGATATAGGGGAGAAGATGAACCCAAACACTCATTCAAAGAAAGCCTTAAGAAAAAGACCATAATAAGTATTGAAAGTTCAGAGAGAGAGAAAGCAAAAAGTGCTAAAATCTACGATTTCTTTTCCTGGGAGAAGGGGTTTAGGTGGTATTGTGATTTTTTTAAAAAAACACTTTCTCACAAAATGATAATTAACTACTCTGCGTAGCGAATATTTTCCATAGCAACACTTTTGCGTAGCGAATAATAAGGATCGTTGTTAAATAAATTTGTTTATATACATTTTTTTTCTTGGTACATGTTGTAGTGATTAAATTTTGATGCAAGGTGGAATAACTGACAGATAAGTGACTTTTTTTTTTTTTTTTACCTTTTATGTGCCTCATGTATGAATTTTTTTTTATTTCCAGTCATGTTTTCAAAGTCACAATAATTGGCCTCCATATATAGCTCAAAAACAACTTTGAAAAAAAAATTCTAATTTATGAGTAAATATCTGGTTTACACAGAAATTTTTGAGAATATAGTAAGGAGTCACAAAGAGTGATTAAATTTAATTTGCTATTTCGTGAATGTAGAAAAGTTTAAGGTTGAAAAGTTAATAACAATGATTTGAAATCTGTAAATCTCAGTGTCCGTAAACGAAGGGTGGTAACCTACACTGGTGTGCAGAAATTAAGGGCGAAGAGGAGAAATTAGCATAGCAGCGGAACGAGCAGGCAGAACGGACCGAAAGGCCACTCAGGAGATAGACTAGGATCCGGTACAGTAGGGCATGCGCATATGTACATCGGTTTGAACGACGTCGAGTTGCTGCCACCGTGTGATATAGCCAACAGGCAATCCAGTAGACCACATCTGGATGACTTTACCCGAGGTCGCGTCATTGGGAAGTTGGAAGAAGGTCAAAGTGTGACTATTGTGGCCGAGGAGTTCGGGATCGCTCACACAGCATTGTTTCACGAGCTTGGAGAGCATTTCAAACGACAGGAACAGCTGTCCGAGAGTTTAGCAGTGGTCGTCCACAAGCAACCACGGCGGCGGATGACCGGTATATTGTCTTACAGGCGAGAAGAGACAGACGGCAGACAGCGGGAATAATCGCAAGGCACATGCAACAGACAACTGGACGTCCGTTATCGCGTTTCACCGTGGTCAGGAGGCTGTATAAAGGTGGTCTATTTGCACGACGACCAGTACGGTGTGTGCCATTAACGCCTGACCATCGGAGACGGCGGTTTCTGTGGTGCCTGGAACACAAGAACTGGACACATCAGCAATGGGGTCGAGTTCTCTTTACGGATGAGAGCCGATTTAGTCTGACGACCGATTCTGGATGTATACACATCTGGAGAGAGCAGGGAACACGCAATCACACCTCCAACATCATCGAAAGGGACCGGTTTGGAGGTGGCGGAGTTCTCGTTTGGGGAGGTATCACGCTTGGTAGCCGTACTGATCTCCACATCTTCCAAGGAGGTTCAGTCACTGGTTGTACCGAGGTTCTCCTGCCTCATGTGGTCTGTTTAGAGGTACTGTGGGTCCTGAGTTCCTTTTCATGGACGACAACGCTACACCTCATAGTACAGTGGCTGTCACAGAGCTGTTGCAGAGTGATGATATTCAACGTATGGATTGGTCCGCAAGGTCCCCGGACCTAAATCCAATCGAACACGTGTGGGACCTTCTCGGGAGATGTTTGGCAGCACGTCACCAGCCACCAGCAACGATTCCGCAGCTGCGATTGGCGCTACAAGAGGAATGGGCCGCGGTGCCTCAACAGCTTCTTGACAACCCCGTCCTCAGCATGGACAGGCGTTGTAATTCCTGCAACGCAGTCAGGGGTGATCATATCCCCTACTAAAGACTGGATTTTTCGTGGCATCAGCCTGTCACATGGACGTTTCTGTCTTCTGCCCAGTTTTTTTTTTTTTTTTTTTTTGATTGGAGGTTTAACGACCATCGTGAGCAACTCAATGGGCTATAAGCAGTCGCCCGTCCCTAATTTAGGGTCACTGGTTCCAGGAAAGGGAGAGAACCAGTGCCGTAAGACAAACACAACATCCATGCCTCACCGGGATTCGAACCCGGATCCCGTTCGGACGAATGATCAAAGGTCATCGCTTAGACCACTGCGCCACCGGGGCGGCCTGTCGAGTTGTGCTCGAAGCTACCTTTTCAATAAAGCGCCTTTGTATCCTTTGGATTCCCTGTTTGGACGGTTTTGCTCACTTGTCCCATATTCTCACATCTTGGGGATCTTATGGTATGATTTGAGTCGATGTGGAGCACTTCTGCACTACGTTACATTCGAAAAACCGTCTCGTCCTTAATTTTTGCACGCCAGTGTATTTCAAAGTGTGTATGTGTGTGAGTGAGAGGCGGGGGGAGATAGTAAACTAAAAAAAATTTATAAAATATTTTTCAAGGGCCTCGTGCCCTAAAACTTAAAAAGAAAAATAGCAATAAGTATAGATATTTCTAGTAAAAAATGAATTTTTCTTCTTTTTCTTAACTGCGGGGCCCTCTTGAAAACGCGGGCCCGAGGCCGCCAGCCCTGATCTAAGTGACACATGAGACGTTTGAAAGAAAAGAAAAAAGTAAAAGAGTCAAAACAGAATTTCGATGCATTATTATCCTAATGTGCGTGAAGATCCCCATGAGTATCTAAATCGTAAGCAGTCGTCCGTTCCCGATTTCGGAGGTGAATTTCACGGGATAGTACCATCGCCATGGACAAGCACATATTTCAAGCCTCATTTGAGCCCAGAACTTGCACGCAAATTCAGAATAACAGCTAGAACACTGTGCATCTGACCATTCGTCTTTTGATGAAGTTGGATCAATACTCCCGCTGAGCGTTAAGGGACATAACAAGAAAGATGACACCGAATTTTCGGTTGTAATGAACACGTCTTTTGAATACTTTTCGACACGAATAAAATATTCCAAAGTCATTCATAGTGAACAGAACCCGTTAAAAAAAAAAAAAAAGAAAAGAAAAGAAAAGAAATCCAGCGGATTACTACAATGGATAAAACATTTAGGAACAGAAATAGTTACTTTCTCCCACTAGCCACTACAAAATATGTTACGAAAATTAACAAATATCGCACAAAAAGGAGATGAATAAAGTTATCAGAGACAAAAATTGAATTTCACGTCCAACAGTAATAGGAAAAGATTTATAGGAAGACATGATATATTTTTACGCCACTTAGGGTAAGAATTTTGAATAATGGAAAGGTAAAAAATATGCGAAAAGCATTCTTCATAGCAAAAGCTATGCTAAGGAAAAATAATTTTTTAAATATGTCTCTGGAAGTAGAGATAGCGAGAAAAAGACTTTAACATTTACGCTCCCTAGCGGAAAAACTGTGTAGTATTTAAAGAAGGTAATGTTCGTCATCTTCACCTGCGGCGAATGGCATACACTAAAAAAAGAAAAAAATACAATGCGATTTTTAGAAGCGCACGTACAGCTGCAAACAGTTACTTTCTCCAAATAGTTACTTTCTCCCACTAGAAACAGAAATGCACACTAACACCACCTAGTGCCAAATCTGTGAATTGCAAAACACTCATGAGTGTAGGCAAAGTATTCCTCAAGGTGAAGGGTATACGGTGTTATAGGAATTTTTTAATCGGACGTCTGGAAGAGGAAATATAAAAAAAAAACAAGAAAAAAAAACAGATTAAATATTTGCAACCCCTAGCGAGAAAATTGTGCATTATTTCGGGTAGGAAATGCCCACAAATATTTTCCATAGTTAGTAGTATCTGACTGAAAAAGAATTTTTCAAGCGGGTTTTTAGACGGGCAGATATTGCTGTAAATATATTGTAAACACAAATACAAAATAGGAAAAACTTGTACTTTAAGAAAAGTTTAAAATTATAAGAAAAACATTTCGCACCAAATGTTGTGGCTTTATATGTGCAAACACATTTCTGCTACACCATAAAAAATAGAGAAAGAAATATGAGAGAAAGAATTTCTTTTGACTTTTTCTCGAAAAAAAAAAAACATCCGAAGAAAGAAACGTCACCCTTCCTTGAACTGGTCTCTATTTTTTTTTTCTCGTTTAATTTCCCAAGAAAACAGCGTGGATATGTATGATGGAAATTTGAAAGGATTGATCAGGTGTCTACAAATTTCATCAACATATCACAGAGATGCTCTCGGGCCAAGAAAGATTTTTTTCAAATCGGGCTGTTAGAAGCAGAGATAGCCTTTTTTATTCTTGTATGTGTGTGTGTGTGTGTGTCTACTAAAAGAAAAGGGTAAATTGAAATTAGTAGAATTTGAGATAACAAATAAGTTTCGAATATTTATTTATATACTGTATTAACGATCATGGAATCGCATTAGAAAGGGGAGGACGAGTCCCCCTTAACTTTTTCTTAAGTAGGGACCGTCCCTCCTCACCTTTTGGTTTTAATTTGTCACTCAATGTACTATGCTTCTTCACATTTTTTTTTTAATTTCAAAAGCTCATTATTCTTAGAATTAAAATTAAAATTCAAAATCATTGAGTACTGCAATTGTCTAATACCGAACGTATCGTTTTGAGGTATTAGAAAATTATAGTACACTCATAGGGGCCGACAAGGGGGGGGGCAATATCAATCTTTCTCCTCCAATAATTTTACTGGGGACGAGGTGCCCACCTAATATTTTTCGTCCTGTTTAATTAAATAATAGCTTTAGCATCACAAGGTGGACCAATCTGTGCCTTATAGGGCCAAAGCGATGTATTTTCAAAAAATTAATAAATAACAAAAAAAATAAAAACTTTTTCCCATGTTCAGCATTACTCATTAGATAAGAAACTGGATTGTCAGCCCCGTATTGTGTTTAACATGTTCTCGTGATGTGTGGTAAATGCTTAAAACAACTATCAGAAATAAAATAAATAATAATACAGAAACATATAATCTCAAGCGCCTTTATTTATCACATCATCATCATTGGCTTGACAGCCATGTGTGAGCCCTGGACTTCTTCAGAAACTTCTGCCAGCCTTCCTTATTCAATGCAACCTACTCCAATATTTTATTCTCAACGCCTTGATGTCTTGCATCACTCCATCTTCCCATCTTAATTAAGTCTTCCAATTTTTTACGCTTTCCAATCGTATAGGTTGAAGAAGCGTATATGCTCCAGCTTTCTCCGCCCGTACGATAACTTGCGTAAAAGTGGTTCGATTCGATGAAATTTTAGTATGTGGTAGGGGACCACCTGGGGACAAACCCTATTGAAAATGGGCGAAATGGGGTCAAAGGTCAGGACATAGGAGCTGGATCCATTCCATTGCCCTTATGCGCCATAACTTACGTAACAAGTTAGTAAAATCATGCAATACATTGATTATGATACGCTTTCCAACATACCAAAATCATTACTCAAGTTATTACTCAAGTTATGAGGGTAATGGCTGTGGAATAAATCTCGCTCCTGTGTCCTGACCTTTGAATCCATTTTGATGATACTCAGCGAAACCGGTTCAGTGTACCTCCGGACATCATGCACACACCAAGTCTGACACTGAACTTAGCGCCTGATATAGATAAGGGCCGCAGGCTTCTCCCATAGACTTTACATGGGAACTTTGCCGCCCGTTGCCCCAATCTTCTTTTTCTCTCCGACTGGCACATCTGCATGGTAAGACCTTTATTTTGATACCTGAACCATATTTTTACGTTCAGCCGTTCTCTCAAAATAGTTCTCACAGTAAAAATCCTTATAGAATGAAGATATAGATGGCGCAACTCAATATGTACATTCTAAACATTTCTACTAACAATGGTCAACGGAATGTTTATTTACATCTTTACATAATGGGAAACGTCTTACCTACGTGAATAAACTGGATCGAATGAATATTATATTTATATATATATCACACAGTCTAACGGCATAACTCAATCAGGTCTTCGAGAGTGTTCGCTGCTCCGATGAAAAGAACTTTGATACGAATGCCTGCTAGCGTTGCTTTACGCAACGGTTAGCTCAGAAAACAGAAGACTTCGGACTGTGGAGTATCTCAGTCCCTCCATGCCTCCGCCTTCAACAGCGCGTGAGTCAACCGCAGGCGATCGAATGTCAACCGAACGCTTCTCCCATAGACTTTACATGGGAACTTTGCAGCCCCACAACGCCCGTCCGAACCGTTGCCTCAATCTGATTTTGCTTTTCGACTGGCACATCTACATGGTAAGACCTTTATTGTAATACCTCAACCATATCTTTACGTACAGCAGTTCTCTCAAAATAGGACTCACAGTGAAAAACCTTATGGAATTAATATACAGATGATAAAAACAATAAAAAAATAAAATAAAGAATCTTAAAGGCAATCAAACAGTTAAATAGAATAACATATGTGACGCTTATGTTGAAAATTCGCTGAATAAAGCTTTTTGAATAACATTTTTCCCGTTTTTAAATTACGCTTTTGGTCTGCTATCAGAATATGATTAAAACGCTGCATGTTCACCAGCAAGCTGCCACAGAATTACGGATGTACACTGAAGAAAGTTTTCGTGGAAGAATCTTGTTTTTCTTGTTTTTCATCCCCCCCCTCCCGTCCTTTATCTAACAAATTGGCCAGCCCTTTTAATCGGTGCAATAATTTTGTAGACCAATACCACTCACCTCTACATTATAACTGCTACGATGTGGGGGGAATTTAAACATGGATTGTGTAATTTAAAAATTATCTACTTTTTTTTTAAAAAGTGCAATGTCTAATATAAGATAATTTGTGCGATGTCAAAAGAAAGATGTGAAACTGCAAAAAAATGTGCAATTATCAATGTTGTTTGCAGATGAAGTGTGACATTCATGCTTAAACAGTGACAAAAAATGTATGAATTCATCATATTCTCGTTCTTCGAAGATATCTCACATTTTAATTTGTTATGCTACATGTGCTGTTGAAGAAGCGGGCCCCTGTAGCTCAAAGTGTTGCCTTCGCGAGGGCAGTACGACTGCGCGAGTATCATTTTTTATTTATAATCTGAACAGCCTGTCAGTTGTTGCTGAAACGTGCGAATAAACTTGAAAGTTTTAATGTGCTATTCAGAATTAAAATGTAACTGAGAAACAACATAATTATGTAAAAGAAGGAGACTAAAAAGGAAGGTTAAGATAGAGATATTTATCACCAATGTTATACTACTCTAATATGTCTTTGAAAAATGACATCTTAAAATATGATTTGTGACATGCCTGCGCCGCAGGACGCACACGAGATAAAGGCAGATAGCAGTGAGAGCACACGCCAGTGTAGTACAGTGGATAGCACTCGGAGCTCCGGAGCAGAGAGTTCTGGGTTTGAATCCCACCCCTGGCATAAAAATGATGGAGAAATTTACTTCGTCATAGTTGGGGCCGCGGGTGGCCTAGTGGTCAACGTTCATGACTGACATGGAGAAGACCTCGGGTTCGATCCCAGGCAGGTACGAACGCTCGAACTGCTAAATATCCTCCGTGCGTCGGATGGGCACGTTAAGCCGTCGGGCCACGGGTACTGGCCCCCGGTTATAAATAAGGGCGTCTTCCTCCTCCTTTCTACCCCGCTTCCGTGTGACTTTCCTATTGGGCATTCTAGCCCAAATCTCTTAGCTTCCTATTTCTAAGGGTTGTTTAAGACCTGGGGTCAGACACTCCCTTCCTAAAATCCTCTACACATGATCTAACTTCGTCATAGATTGTAATGAGCCACTTTAAAGTTTGGAGAGTTACAGGCGATGTATTAGGTACAGTAACACTATATATACACACACAAAAACAGAGAGAATTAGTAGCCTGTACAAAGCAGAAATTTTGTGCTTTGTTAAAATTCGTCGCTAGCTGAGCATGGGCCTTGCAAAATACTCATAATACACCGACAATATAAACTGCGTAAATGACATACTACGTTCTTGAAGCAAAACACGTTAAAATAATGCCAATGAGATTTTGACGTATGCTGATCATTCCTTTAATTTTTCGGTCGCAGTGTAAACCGAGCCTCTCGTGTTTCTAACGCTGGCTAATGCTCAACTGCGTTGTTTTAATGTATTCAGTTCGTATGTAAATACAGCAACAGACTTTGAAAAGTTTACCATTTCCATTGATGCATATAAACTTTTTTTACCTTCCTTCCTTCCTTTCTTTCCTTTTTTTTTTTTTTTTCTTTTTCCTGAGAAAGCTGCATAAATAAGGGTTGTTTATCATCAAATGCCTATTCCTGTGCATTGGTTTGTTAGTAGTGCGTGGCTTGGACTACCATACATTGTCCATTTGTACCGAAAAAGCACATATAGGCAAAAGTGCCATAAATCTGTTTCAGTTTTTGTAGCCAGGCCTCTTCCTTCCCCTCAATAAGGCCGGCCCCCTCGCTCCTCACGCTCTTCCTTTTAAGATGGGGGGCTTCTTCTGCGGTTTAAGGCAGTCTTTGTGAGGTTTACCGAGATCTCAGGTCATGGTGAGCGCCCTTCCTGGCATCCGATCTCCTCCCTACTTCCATGCTTAGCAGGACAAACCCAAACAAGGTCCATCTCACGCCCATCTTCTGCAAAGAAGGCATTCACTGAAAATGTTCCTTGGACAACGACCATAAATTAAGATTCACAAACACATGGGTGACATTTGGGCACTCTTGCGTTTATGCTGTTCCCTTATCCTGATATTGTACAGAAAGTGATTTCTATCTAAAATGCTCTCTTATTGGTCATAATGTTCATTTCGTTGACAAAGAAGCAGCAGTGCATCATGTCTTTTTCTTCGACGTATTTTTTTTATATTCATTATGTAGCTATGAAATATTTGAATTTTTTTTCTTTCATTGATACCAGCAACGTAGAGACAGAGACCCTGATGCTACTTCAACCTTTCTTGGGTGAAAATAGCGAGTTGTGAAGATAATAGGAGAAAACGAGAGCACCACCTAATGCGTAAGTTGAACGCACTACAAGGAGCCAAAAATATTTACTTCTTGACCTCAGTAGCAGGTCAGTTATGGAAGCTGCTATCTTTGAAGCAAATGGCGCCTCATTTCTCTTTTTCTCTGTCTTTGTCTTTTAAAAACTGTCATTCCTTTCAAAAACAGCCCTTTTTCTGCTGCATTCTCTCTAGCTGGCTGTTTTCAATTTTTAGCCCTACCTCACTGACGCTTTTGTACTCTCTCGGTCACAAAGTCTATATGTGAACTTTTCGTCTCATGCTACTTATTCTCTCTTTAAGACGGTTCTCTCCAACTATTTTACCATGCACTGTTTTTCTTATTAAACTTCTTCCTTTTTCTCTGTTTTGAGCACACAGCATATGCCTTTGCTTAGAAGCTTTCTTTCCTTTCTCTCTGTCTTTTCCACATTCAACCCATATCCTTTTTGCGTAGCTTACTTTCCATTCTCTCTCTCACTAACTCTTCCTTCTTCTCTCTGTCTGTTACACTGACTCATTTCTTTTTCTCATCAGTTAACCACATCAGTCTAATGCATCCAAATTTCGTTTTGCTACACTGTTAAAAATTCTGTGGTAGGTTGCACCAAAAGTGGTGTTACAAGAGAAAAGATACACCGTTCTGTGGTGCAAAATAAACCCAACAACATGGTGCAACTTTGCGAGCAACCTTGCACCATAACGTAGTGAAAAGTTGAACCACGTTGTTGAGTTTTGTTTGCAAAATACGATGTTGTATCTACACTGCCGGACAATTGCTAAGGACGGATGACAATAGCAACGATAGCAACCATAAAATGGAAGGCAGGAAAATATGGAAATTAGCATAAGTGCGGGATACAGTAAGACGTGTTGTGCGTATGCAAATTTTGGATTGCCGAACTTGTTCGTGACGTCATAGCGCTGATAAAGAGAGAAAGGATTTGACGCGTATTGACCGTTGTTGTTCAAACGCAAAGTTGAAAGTGAAAGAATCAATTGACGAACTTGCAAGTTTCAGTATGTCTTCCCGACATCACCTAGATGATTTTACGCGTGGCCGTATTATTGGCAAGATTGAAGGAGGGCGAAAAATAACAGATGTTGCCAGGGAGTTCGAAGTCAGCCACGGTGTTGTTTCAAGGCTTTGGAAATCATTTCAAACAAATGGAGAGTGTAGCAAACGTCACGGGGGAGGTCGTGTTCGCAGTACGACACCTGCAGAAGATCGGTACATAGTGCTATCAACAAAAAGACACTGGCGCAGCGCAGCTAGTGAGGTAGCAAATCAGGTTATGGCTGCTACTGGCAAGCGGATCTCCCGAAAAACTGTCGCCAGACGCTTGCATGAAGGAGGACTATACGCCCACCGTCCTGTTGTGTGCATCCCATTGTCCAGACGTCACCGTACCGCCCGTTTGCAATGGTGCCATCAACATCGCAATTGGACTAATAACGACTGGTCTGCTGTCCTCTTCTCAGATGAGAGTAGATACAGTCTATCGTCTGATTGTCGACGACAACTGATCTGGCGTGATAGTGGTACTGCATATTGTCCAGCAAACATACAGGAAAGGGACCGATATCCGACATGTAGTGTCATAGTATGGGCTGGCATCGTGATCAATGGCCGTACGTCGCTCTATGTGCTTCCAACTGGGAATATGACTGGCTAACGATACATTAATGATGTTCTGCTACCTCATGTTCGCATGTTCCGTGGTGCTGTCGGTGATAGATTCATTTTCATGGACGACAACGCAACATGTCATCGAACAGTCGCTGTCCAGGAGTGTCTTGAGAGCGAGGATATTCAACGCCTCGTATGGCCAGCACGTTCTCCAGATCTGAATCCCATTGAAAATGTGTGGGATGCTTTGGGGAGGAGTCTTGCTGGTCGCCAATGCCCTCCAATAAACAAGGACACCCTCATCCGTACACTGACAGAGGAATGGGATAAATTACCCCAATAGCTACTGGATAATGTTGTGCAAAGCATGACACGACGTGTGGAATCTAGCATCGCCCTCCATGGTGGCCATATCCCGTATTGACATCTTACGCCGGAACGCCTGCGGACGGTAAATGCTTTTTCACGTTTACGTATTCTGCACAAAATGGCCTGTTTGTCCCTTGAACACGTTCCAAAGCCTTCTGGATTTCACAGCACAATAAATTGTCTTTCTTGTAATGTCCTGGCATTCTGACATTATTTTATTTCACTTGGCATCCAACCACACTTACTTTTTTATGCGCTATATAGCCGTTTATGATCCGTCCTTAGCAATTGTCCAGCAGTGTATAATGAATAGCCTTCCCCGCCTGGGTGTGTAGTGCAGGGAAGCTTACGTTAAGTCACGTTAGGATTATTGGAAGGTTACTTGACGTAGCTAAAGTGTACCTAATCTTCAAAGTGCTAGAGTTTGTTTAGGTAAAACTCCCACGTGCAATAAATTCATTGAATATGGAACTTCTTTTTACTCAGCGTTCCTCATTATCTTGAATATCAGTACCATAACTTCGGTTTTAGTACATTAGTACCTTGAAGGCTCCTTATTAGAGCGGTAAACACAATATACCCTGGAATTAACGGAGATACTCAATGAAAGAGACTTAACCGCCAGTCAGAGGTCTGACAATAAAATGAACTAAGAAAACGTACTCACTTTAAACCTTTTATTGGGAAAACTCCTGGTATTACTCAAACGCACTCCAACAAAACACGACTACTGAATATCCGAACTTTCGTAGAATCGTATAACAATAATTAGGAAGCACCTATCACATAAAACGAAGCTTGCTTGGTATAGTTGAGCGCGCCTATATATACTGCATACCACCACGTCATGACTTACACTCGTTGCCACATATCATTCAGCGGGAGAAATAACATCTCGTTAAGTGAGAAGATAATTTGCATAGGAAAATAAAATAACAAGAGATAGTAAAATCAAAAGGAAACTGAATCTAGAGTATACGTTACATATCTTTTGTCAGAAAATCGTGCAACCTACTGCAAAATTGTTAACAGTGTAGCACTCTTTTCATTCGTTCTATTTCATTTTTCTTCATAACTGTGTTTTTCCTTTCTTTCAGTTCACACTTTCCCATAACTCTTTCTGTTCTTCTGTCTTGCTGTAACTTATTCACACACTTTTATTTAATTATGCGTACCTCTTTTCTTCATTTTCGGTTATTAACTCGCTTATACTTTTTCAAGATGGCTTTTTTTTTTACTGTTACACAACACACGCTGTCATACGTATATATCTCTCTAGCGAGTATTCCCTTGAAATTCTTTCTCTTTCTTTCTATCACTTTTAATGATATTGACTATTTTTGGATTACATCTCGTTATCTCGTTAATATACAGTGCAATGCAAAAATAATTCTTTATACCTTTCCAAACACACTATCTTGATATTTTATTTCCCAACCATCTTTTCCCTTCTCTTCACTCTTCCGTTATTTATATCTTTGTGTCTCTCTCTCTAATCGGTATGAAAACTTTTACGAAAATGTGTGCATTTATTACTATAATTACAACATAACTCAGTGGTGGCCGGAACTCTTTTTCATCTCCATTTATCACTCTTTGTCACGGACATTCAATTTTTTAGCATTGCTCTCTCTCCCTCTCTCTCTCTCTCTCTCTCTCTCTCTCTCTCTCTCTCTCTCTCTCTCTCTCTCTCTCTCTCTCTCTCTCTCTCTCTCTCTTATTCTTTATAATGTTAGCTTGTCTTACACAGCCCTTCTCTCCTTAACTCTTTCTTCAATTTCTCTGAACTGTCTTTTCACATTATTTCTCTTTTTTCGGAGAAAAAAGAGAAATAATATTTTTTTCATATTTTGCGTTTTATTAAATTGATTTTACTTTTAAGCTTGTTAAAATTATTCGCTAGTTTTGGCCTGTTCACCCACTTGTTGACCCGGATGCTCAGAGATTGAATAATGATTTCATGAGCGTCAGGTAATTGAATGATGATTGCATGGACGCCAAGTGATTGAACAATGACTGCATGGACACCAAGCGATTGAATTATGATTGCATGGATGCCAAGTGATATCAGAATTGAAGATTATTTACGTTTTAGGAGCAGAGAAAAACAAACAAGTGAATTAATTCGCGCATAAAATCTTTATTTCTCTGAAGGGAGAGGGAGGAATAGGAAAATATTGATATGGAAAATAATTGTTACCTTTTTGTTTCCAGCGGGGTGATGAGGTACTTGGATTTTCGTTTATTTTCCCTCCTAAATTCCGCGCCGCCTTTTCTTCCTTGTTGCGTGCCTGAGAGAATCTTTCCACTCTCGCCGAGGTCCTAACTTCGACTGTTGATTTTCACATCTCATTCTTTTTCTCTTCACTTTGGTAGAAATGTGTACATTGCAGGATCGCTTTGCCTGAGGGTTCCGCCCCCACCCCTCACCCAGGAAATTCACAAGCTTGGGAGTCGCAAATGACCGTTGACTGATATAAATCTTTAGTCCTTTCGTAATAGCCTCTGCATGGCGCATAGGACGAAGGCTTCGGTGGCAGGGCCATACTCTGAGGGCTTCCAGCCACAACCTGAACTAATAAACTTCTTAGGAGAGGCTCAGCCTCTCCTAAGAAATATTCAGCTACGTTGTAATAATTAACACATGCATTTAAAAATAAATTTAACTAAAAAACATTCAGTTTCCCACTTAAAGCACTACAGATTTATAGATTCCGGTTAATTGGGCCTTCGGTTTATCGGGGCAGCCGTTAATTTGGGACAGTTCTTGAAGAACGTCCCAAATCAGCTCTTTGGGATGAAACTCTGCGTGATTGGGGCAGCCGCTTAATTGGGCCAAAGTGATGTACCTCCGATGTGTCCCAAATAACCGGAATCTACTGTATATTGGGCCGATTTGACTAATAGGAGAAGCCAGCTGATTGAAGACAATGTCCGTTGAACCATTAAAATGGGCATTAGAAATTTTGGGGGTGTTTATAAAAGCTTGTTTAAGACAGACCCCGGATACGCGTACATCAGTTTGTCTCTCTGACTTCCATTTATAAACTATTGCATTCGTACAATGATTTTTTAAAAGATTTTGCTTTCAGTAGACAGAAAAGAGTTTTAATCCTCGTATTTTGGGAATTCTTAATAAAAATCCCTTTTCTTGAATCACATCTGAAATGAAATACACTTCTTTCACCGACAGCTGAAGTTGAGAAAACCTTAGTGAAATGACAAGCTAACATCAACCAAGCTTTAACTACAATATTTCCTGTAGCAGAGAAATTTTATTACTTCAATTTGTGGCTATCAGAAAATGCACACGAGCAGTTGGACTTGAGCAGCGGGCGTCTTCTTGTCTGAAGCGGTACTTCGAAAAAAAAAACAGTAAGAACCAGAGAAAAGTTCGTAAGAAAAGGTAAGCCCAACGGAAATCCTACCAACAAAAATTAACACGCTGGAAACACATTGATAATTGCTCTCACACGACCATGTCTCCTCCCACCTGTTCAATTACGTGCATCAGTTAGTTTGCGAACACGGAAGACAGACTAGTAGCGGCTTTGTGGCTTTTGAATCTCCTGCCTCCTCGTTTTAGTAAGCAGTCAAGCTTTGGATTCTTCAAAGCCTGAATTCCCAGTAACTGAATATTCATCACATGAAGAGCTAATCCGTATGTTTATTGAATTACTGGCTTTCCGTGGGTGATTTTCCTTTGGAGTTATCAAAAACCTTTCGTCGGATTATTTTTCAAAATTGCCTAGGAAGCATACAACGGTATCGCATAATATAAAAGATAATTTCAGCAAATCTTAACCGTATCGACCTGAAAACTCTTTTTTTTTTTTTTTTTTTTTTTGTCAAAGCTTGGAATTATCAAATTTAAGCCATTTGGGTGAGCCATATTTAAGTATTTTTATAGAATGAAGAGAACAACAACCCGAAGGTAACTCGTTTTTGGTGCCCTTAATGGCACCTGGGAAGCTTTCAGAAGCATGTACAGAACAGTAACTATTAACCCCAAAAAGAAGCCATCGCTCCTTCCACGTTTATAAGTGAGTCACGAAAAAATTCTCATTGGCCGCCACGGGAATCGAACCCAGGGTCTTCCAGTTACGCGGCGCCGGATATGCTTTCTCTGCACCACAGCGGCCTCGAATTCCTCCAGACTCACACACACTAACTGCCAAGCCAATTTTGCAGGTTGCTTCTTAGAGCCCCGTACAATGCTGGGCATTCACCAAAGATGGTAAGCAGCAACTGAACAAATAATTAGAAGGCGAATGAATAATCAACATAGACATCCGACGTGGACCAGGAACACCAAACAGAAGCCATCGCTCCCTCCACGTTTATAAGTGAGTCACGGAAGAATTCTCATTGGCCGCCACGGGAATCGAACTCAGGGTCTTCCAGTTATGAACTGGAAGACCATGGTGACTCACTTATAACGTGAAGGGAGCGATGGCTTCTGTTTGGTGTTCCTGGTCCACGTCGGGTGTCTGTATTGAGTAACTATTAACTCCGAAAAAAGTATTTAATTAACAGTTTGTCATGTGAAATAAATAATCAGTTATTTACATGAGGTTATTTCTCTGCTGATTTTCTGTCAAAATGATTACAAATATTTCGTCTCAAACATTTCAAAGTATATATACGGAAATAATGCTAAAAACGAAGCAAAAAAATTTTTAAGAGAAAAAAAAAGCATTAAAAATAAAGAATGAAACAGAGAAAAAGAATAATAAAAAAACCAAACCTTCCGAAGCAAACGAGCACCGGAGCAAGCTAAAAAAACAAATAAAAAACAACCAGAAGAACACAGGGATCGCAGACCGTCTCTTATGGCTTTTATTCTGTATTTGTAATGTTGTTTAATTCAATTTTTCCCTTTAAAATTTTTTTTTCCTTCGTTTTTAGCATTTTTTCCGTATTATGTTTTGATCTTTCTTTTGTGCAGATTTTGGCGTTTTTGAATTTCAAAGTTGGTTTTTATTTGATGCTTCTATTTGGTTTTTCAGCTATATATATGTCATCATCATTGTCAACCATTATCAATCCACTGCTGGACGAAGGTCTCTCCAAGCCTCTTCAACAACGGTCTGTCTTGTGCCAGTCTTCTCCATGTTACTCCCGCATACTTTCGAATTTCATCCACCCATCTCCCATGAGGTCTTCTTCTGGGTCTTTTCCTGTTTCTTGGAATCCAATCTAAAATTTCGACTGTCCATCGATGGTCTGTCCTTCTGGCAGTATGTCCAGCCCATTGTCGTTTCAGAGATTTTACTCTGATCATGATGTCTTCCACTCTTGTCAGTTTTCGGATCCATGAGTTCCTCTTCTTATCTCACTACAAGAAAAACCAATTTCAACAGGAGCCCAAAAAAGGAAAAAGGAAAAAACACCAATGCAAACGAGCAGGGAAAAATATGCAAGAATGCAGAAAGTATTGATAATGTTGAGCTTTGGTTTTATCACGGACCAGCAAAACACAGCATTAACTCATCTCTACAAAGACCTAGTTGAGTATAGCAGAAACCCATACTCAACTAGGTCTTTGTAGAGATGAGTTAATGCTGTGTTTTGCTGGTCCGTGATAAAACCAAAGCTCAACATTATCAATACTTTCTGCATTCTTGCATGTTTTCCCCTGCTCGTTTGCATTGGTGTTTTTTTCCTTTTTCCTTTTTTTGGCTCCTGTTGAATTGCTTCTTCTTGTAGTGAGTGTTATTTCTAAGAATTCCTCTCCGCTGCTTTTGCGCGTTTGGGTTTTCAGGTAATAATGTTGTTTTAAAAAAGAAAAAAAAATGTTCGTTCCTTAGTTTGGTTAAAATTATATATATATATGAACTTCCATTATGCATGGCTTTTTTCGATTACGAAAAGGCCTTTGATTCGTTGAAACCATCAGCAGTTACAATGGCTTTAAAATCCTGCGGTATTGAAGATGCATGCATTAATATTATTAATAACATCTATGAAAATGCAACTGCAAAGATTCGGCTGTTTGAAAATACAACACACATAAAAATTGGAAAGAGAGTGAGACAAGGTGACACTATATCTCCCAAACTCTTTAATGCGACATTGGAAAATGTCTTTCAATCCCTGAACTGGGAAAACAAAGGGATTAAGATTAGTGGAGAATATCTTACTCACCTTCGTTTTGCTGATGACGTAGTCATTTTTGCAACTACCCCATCAGAGCTGCAGAGAGTGATCCAGGAACTTGCTGACAAGAGTAAAGAAGTGGGATTTAAAATGAACTTTCAGAAGACAAAAGTGATGTTCAATGCTTTTACAAGAAATGAAGATTTATCGATTGATGGGGAAAAGCTAGAGACAACCAATACCTTCATCTATCCTGGACAGCAGATATAAAGTGAAGGTCACATTGATGAAGAAATTAATCGGCGTACAAAACTTGCCTGGAGAGCTTTTGGAAGAAACAGCATAATTTTCAAGAGCAATATGCCATTATGTCTTAAAAGAAAAGTGTTTCATCAATGCATCCTTCCAGTGCTTACGTATGGTGCAGAGACGTGGACCTTAACTAAAAGAAACATACAAAGACTGCAGACAACTCAAAGAAGCATGAAGAGGTACATGCTTGGTGTAACTAGGAGAGATAAGAAGAGGAACTCGTGGATCAGAAAAAATGGCAAGAGTGGATGACATCATGATCAGAGTAAAATCTCTGAAATGGCAATGGGCTGGACATAATGCCAGAAGGACAGACCATCGATAGACAGCTGAAATTTTAGACTGGATTCCAAGGGACAGGAAAAGACCCAGAAGAAGACCACATATGGGATGCGTGGATGAAATTCGAAAGTATGCGGGAGTAACATGGATGAGACTGGCACAAGACAGACCGTTGTGGAAGAAACTTGGGGAGACCTTCGTCCAGCAGTGGATTGATAATGCTTGACAATGATGATGACGATGAGGATGATGATGATATATATATATTTTTTGGAAAGCTAATGCCCACAGGATTTGGACAAAATAATGTGAACACCTGGGAAATTGGCGATATGTCTTCATTAATAAGGTGTAAGGCTACCATTTGTCTTTAATACAGCTTCCAACCTTCTAGGAACAGATTCTTACAGTTTTTGATTAGTCTCTAGTGGAATGCTGTACTATGTCTTTATTAATAAGGTGTTGAACTACGATTTGCTTTTAATACAACTTACAACCTTCTAGGAACAGATTCTTACCGCTTTTGGATACTCTCCAGTGGAATGTTGAACCGTTCACAGATCAGAACATCAGCCAACTGCTTCAGAGATGTTGGAGAAGGGAATCTGCTTCTCATTCTCCTCTCCAAAACTTCCCACAGTGTTTCGATGATATTCAAGTTAGGTGATTGAGCTGGCCAGGACAGATGTTGAAGTTCATCTTAGTGCTCCTCAAACGAAGACTGGACTGTGTGAATGCGTTATCATCTTGAAGGATAGCATCATTTTTGGGAAATAACATTTAGGCCATAGGATTCACCTGATCACCTAGAATGTCCAAGCACTCACTGGCTGTAACTCGACCATGTAGGGTAGTGATATGGTCAGCCGAGTACCAAGATATTGCAGCCTAAATCATCACAGATTCATCGCAGTGTTTGACGGTTGGAACCAGACATTTCGAATTGTACGCTTCCTTGGGAGTTCTCCATATGTAAAACCAACCTACTGTTGGAAATAATATAAATGAGGACTCATCTAACCAAATCATAAGTTTCCAGTAATCAGGTGTCGAGGTTTTGTGATCGTGACGCCATCTTTTTCGCATTGTAGCGTTGGTTACTGTGACTATAGATTTAACATTTACAGCTCTCCCACGGAAGTTAGCTTTTTGAAGTTCTCTGTAGACTGGTTTTGTGGAAACAGGAGGGCCTGCCAGGTGGATATTGAGTTCTGCTGTCACTTTTGCTTCAGTAGTTCTGCGTTGTTTGGACACAATCCTTGCTAGTATTCGACGGTCTCTCTCATTCAGCCTCGGTTTTCGTCCACTATTCTTCTTCGACGAAGTCTTGCTAGTTTTTCTGTACGCAGTCACAATCGTGGAAACTGTTGCTCTTGAAACGCCAAAGCAATTTGGCTGTTACGATTACAGAGGCTCCTGCTAAATGGGATCCCACGATTTGTCCTCTTTAGAAGTCTGACAGGTCAAATACACTCTTCGCCAAAAAAATAGTTGCACCCAGAAGTAAGGAACCCACAGAAATGAAACTTGGTGAGTAGGTTTGACATCGTGAGACATGCAAATGATTCAAGTATCACGGTCTGCCGCGCATGTAACACAAGCAAGGAATAGTCGTAGCGCTGTGCCTGACCAGCTATATAAGGTCGGTCCGTTGTGCGTGCTTGCCATTGTGACTCGTGCTGTTGTGTTGGTTGCATCCTTTGCAAGTGAAGTATGCCTCGAAGAAAGGATCGGAAGCAATTCGAGCAGTTGAAGATGTTCGAGAGGGGCCACATCGTCCGGCTCCATGAAGCCGGATGGTCTTATCGCCGTATTGCGCGCCATACTGGTTGCGCGGTTATCACCATTGCACGTTGTTGGCGGAAGTGGATAGAACAAGGCACACAGCAGCGGCACGAAGGGTCTGGGAGACCTAGACGAACCACAGAGACAGAGGACCGACGGGTTATCTGACCTGCGTGGAGTGACCCAACAGCCACGATTGCGGATATTCAGCGAGCAGTGGTGCCCTCCATGCGTAGTCTGATTAGTGCCAGCACCATTGGCTGACGACTGCACGACGTAGGACTACATGCACGCAGTTCGTTACGACGACTGCCCTTAACACCATTGCATGGTCGCCAAAGACGGCAATGGTGTCGGGCCAGACTGTCATTGGGCCACGCAGAATGGTAGCGGGTGATCTTCAGTGATGAGTCCCGCTTTTGTCTTGGAGGAGACGACCACCGAATCCGTGTGTGGAGGCACTGTGATCAGCGCCAAGACGAACGGTTTGTTGTTGAGCGTCACACGTCCAGAAGGCCTGATGCCATGGTGTCGGATGCAATTGCATACGATGCCAGATCATCTTCGGTGTTCATTACAGGCACTTTGACAGCCCAACTTTACGTTAATGGAGTCCTGCAACCAGTAGCACTACCTTTTCTGAACGCTCCCTCCGGAGCGATTTTTCAACAGCAAGACAATGCTCGTCCGCATGCTGCTGCTGTCTCAAGAGCTTGCCTTCAAGGCACTGACACTCTGCCATGACCAGTCGCATCGGCAGACCTATCGCCGATTGAAAATGTGTGGGATGCTATTGGACGCGCTATCCACACTCCACCCATACCGCACAATCTGCGGGAACTGCGCAAAAACAACCAAGCTGCAATGGATGGCTTATCGCAGGACACCATTAGGAACCTGTACAACTCCATGCCAAAACGTCTGGCATTCTGTGTGAGCAAACATATGGCAGCCCAACGCCATACTAAGAGACACTACTTATTGGCGTGTAAAAAATATTTATTGCCCATATCAGTCCCAATATGTAATAATTTATTGTTCCTGGTAACCTTTACCTTCATCCCGAATAGTATTGCAATCCGACACGTGCCTCTGGGTGCAACTATTTTTTGGACGACGACTGTATTTCACCGACCGTTCGTACGAATCGCTGCTGAAGACAACTTGTACTACACTGGCATACAACCTAAAGAACATACTGTATTTTAAGAAAAGATACACAAAAGATATTCACAACGTTTGTTTTTTTCAGTGTGACCTACAGGAATAACATTAATGCCTATGATCATGGTGTTAACATTATTTTATCCAACCCCTGTATATATATATATATATATATATATATATATAACCTTAAAACAGCATTTCTGTGCTTATTAATTTTTCAATAAATAATGTTATATTACATTAAAATTAGTCTAACGAAGTAACTAAAAATTTCCTAGCCTTTACTATATTACTTACAGCCAGTCCTAGAATTTACCTCTAGCTACGGCACGATTCAGGGGAAGTTTGGGGTGGTGAGAGTCGTTTCTCTCCTATTAATGCATTGATGCTTCGTTGTGGACAGCATGAGGGATCTGTTTCTTTTAAAGAATTATTACGTGCATTTCCATGAAGACGAAACATTCCCTGCTGTTCTAGTTGTGTAACCCAAGTCATTATTTCGTGATATTTGCTGATATCCACAACTATATTACACTAGGGAAGTAAATTAACAAAAGGAAAGAAAAAACAAAGGAAAATTTGCATTTGTATTCGTTAAAAACTACAGTTTGTAGTTGAACAAAGCCCCCCCCCCCTGCCTCTTCGGCTCATCCCGGTTCTGGGACCTAGGTATACTGCCCTACCACCATGAGCTACTCTATGGGCTAAAAGCAGCCGTCTGTCCCTAATTTGGAGCCACTGGTTCCTAGGAAGGGCTCAAAACTAATTGGAACCGTAACCATTCGGGTCCACCTTGAACAAAGCCAACAAATAGACCACAACTCCATAGGGGCGGCCTAATTCACTATATAGAAGCCGTGCTTAGATGAACTTCAGCTAAGCATGGCTTTTATTGTTTATGAAAAGGCCTTTAATTTCGTGAAACAATGTCTGTTAAGGTGGTTCTACTTAAAATCTCTGCCTTATGTTTTCAATGGTAAAACTTCTCTACATATTTTCTTAACAATTAATGAATTTCCAGTCATGAAAATTTGCACATCGATAAAAGTAACTTTAAGTTATAGCATGGGATATTTAATACTTGCTAAAACATAACCATAATTATATTAAAAAATCAATCATTTTTCTTTGAGTAATGTTTAGACCTGTTAATAGATGGCGCGAGCTGTACATTGAAGACGTCAGTTGACAAAAAAATGTTGGATTGCTTAATTATGGTTATGTTTTAGTAAGTATTAAGTATCCCTGGTGTAACTTAAAGTTAGTTTTATCGATGTGCAAATTTCCATCCTTTGAAATACATTAATTGCGAAGAACATATGTAAAGAAGTTTTACCATTTAAATCATGCGGTTTTAATATTAGTAAAAACACCGACGAAAAGGCAGTGCAAAAGTTCGACTGTTCGAAGAAACAGCACGCGTTACAATTGGTGTGGAGTAGAGACAAGGGGACACCAGGGCCGGATCAAGGGGCTTCAATCCCCTTTGACTTCATATTGCGTTTAACAAAAAAGATGAACTAAGAAAGGTATAAAATGGTAAATCAGTAGGAAATCCATGACGAAATCTAGAAATCTTAAGCTTTTAACCCATGTCCTTGTGCCGATAATGAACAAGAAAGATGATACCGAATTTTCGGGTATAATAAGCGCGTCTTTTGAATCCGTTCTGACGCAAATTCAATTTATCAAAGCTATTCAAAGTCAATCGAACCGGTATGGAAAACAATAGATCTGACGAAAGAAAGAAGATTTTTAATCGGGTTTTTAATCCCTCAGATATTGCTGTAAATGGAATCGTGAGCTTACGAACTCTTAGAAACAGAGATATCGACAAAAATAAAATGTGACTTTACGTCCCCTGGTGGGAAAACCATGCATTATTTTAGGAAGAAAGTATTCTCAAAAGGTTTATCCATATAAGCGGCATCGGTCCAAGAAAAAAAAATTAGTCGAGTTTTCAGGAGCACAGATTTTGCTACAAATACACTGGCGTGCAAAAATTAAGGACCAGACGGTTTTTCGAATGTAACATCGTGCAGAAGTGTTCCACGTCGACTCAAATCATACCATAAGATCCCCAAGATGTAAGAATATGGGACAAGTGAGCAAACCCGTCCAAACAAGGAATCCAAAGGATACAATGGCACTTTATTGAAAACGTAGCTTCGAGCACAACTGGACAGAAACGTCCATGTGACAGGCGGCTGCCAAGAAAAACCCAGTCTTTAGTAAGGGATATGATCACCCCTGACTGCGTTGCAGGATTTACAACGTCTGTCCATGCTGAGGACAAGATTGTCAAGGAGCTGTTGAGGCATCGCCGCCCATTCCTCTTGTAGCGCCAATCGCAGCTGCGGAATCGTTGCTGGCGGCTGGTGACGTGCTGCCAAGCGTCTCCCGAGAAGGTCCCACACGTGTTCGATTGGATTTAGGTCCGGGGACCTTGCGGGCCAATCCATGCGTTGAATATCTTCATTCTCCAACAGCTCTGCGACAGCCACTGTACGATGAGGTGTAGCGTTGTCGTCCATGAAGAGGAGCTCAGGACCCACAGCAGCTCTAAACAGACGCACGTGAGGCAGGAGAACCTCGGTACAATAGCAGACACCAGTGACTGAACCTCCTTGGAAGATGTGGAGGTAAGTACGGCTACCAAGCATGATACCGCCCCAAACGAGAACTACGCCACTTTCAAACCTGTCCCTTTCGATGATGTTGGAGGTGTGATTGCGTATTCCCTGCTCTCTCCAGATGTGTATACGTCCAGAATCGCTCGTCAGACTAAATCGGCTCTCATCCGTAAAGAGAACTCGTCCCCATTGCTGATGTGTCCAGTTCTTGTGTTCCTGGCACCACAGAAACCGCCGTCTCCGATGAGCAGGCGTTAATGGCACACACCATACTGGTCGTTGTGCAAATAGACCACATTTGTGCAGCCTCCTGGCCACGGTAAAACGTGATAACGGACGTGCAGTTGTCTGTTGCATGTGCCTTGCAATTTCTCCCGCTGTCTGCCGTCTGTCTCTTCTCGCCTGTAGGACAATATACCGGTCGTCCGCCGCCGTGGTTGCTCGTGGACGACAACTGCTAAATTCTCGGACAGCTATTCCTGTCGTTTGAAATGCTCTCCAAGCCCGTAAAACGATGCTGTGAGCGATCCCGAACACCTCGGCCACACTAGTCTCACTTCGACCTTCTTCCAACTTCCCAGTGACGCGACCTCGGGTAAAGTCATCCAGATGTCGTCTACTGGATTGCCTGTTGGCCATATCACACGGTGGCAGCAACTCTACGTCGTTCAAACCGATGTACACCGTGCAATAGCCTTCACCGGATTGCTGAACGAACACCGTCCGTGCGCTTTATACGCTACTGACCCCCCCCCCCGTCATTCTGCATATTTGCGCATACCGGACCCTAGTCTATCTCCTGAGTGGTATTTCGGTCCGTTCTGCCTGCTCGTTCCGCTGTTATGCTAATTTCTTCTCTTCGTCCTTAATTTTTGCACACCAGTGTACATCAGAAGCAGAAATTAACACTTATGACCCCTGGTGGCCAAACCATTTTTTACCAAACATTGGAAATTATGTGAAAAATATTTTCCATCAAGTCTTGTATGCGATACAGGAAGAATTTTCCAAATCGGAGCTTTAGGAGCAGAAATAACGCAATTTACCTTTGTGCCTCCTAGCGGAAAGTCTATGATTTACTTGTAAATTTTGAATTTATAGGAAAAGCATTTCGCATCGGAATCACTATCCAACAAAGAAAGGATTTTTCAAATCAGACTCTTAGAAGTAGAGATATTGGCAAAAATAAGATATACATCTACGCCCCCTTTCGTAGAAACCATGCACTATTTTAAGAAGAAAATGTTTCTAAAAGGTTTGTCAACATGAGTAGTATCGGTCAACAAACGACGTTTTTTTCAATCGAGAATTTAGAAGCTCATATTTTGCTGCAAATACAACAGAAGCGGAAATTAAGATTTACGCACCCTGGTGGCCAAACCATTTTTTTACAAAAATTAGGAATTATGTGCAGACGCTTTCCCATCAGGAGCTGTATCCGGTGCAGAAATAATTTTTCAAATCGGAGATTTAGAAGCAGAGATATAGGAGGAAACGCAATTTACCGCTACGCCTCCTAGCGGAAAGTGTATGAACTACTTGAAAATTTTGAAATTATATGAAAAACATGTCACACTAGAAACACTATCCAACAAAGAAGGAATTTTTCAAATTGGATTCCTAGAAGTAGAGATATTGACAAAAATAAGATGTACATCTACGCCCCCTGGCGGAGAAAGTGTGGAATATTTTAGGAAAAAAATATTGCAAAAAGATTTATCGATGTGAGTGGCATCAGTCCACGAAAGAATTTTTCAATCGATATTTTAGAAGCTCAGATTTTATGGCAAATACATCAGAAGCAAAAATTAACACTTACGCCCCTTTGTGGCCAAGGTATTCTTTAACAAAAATTTGAAATTATATGCAAAAGATTTTCCATCAGGAGATGTATCCGCTGAAGAATTTTTTTTTCAAATCGGAGTTTTAGAAGAAGAGTTATCGGGAAAAATGTAATTTACTTTTACGCCCCCTAGCGGGAAATCTGTGTGTAATTTGAAAAAGTAACTGTATCTAAAACACTCTTCGGCATAAATGGAATCGAAAGATAAAATAATTTTTTCAATCCGATGTTTAGAAGCAAATATGTGGAATAAAACGTATTTTTGAATTCGACATCATCTGCATTCACGCCCTCTAGCGGCGAAATTGTACATCGTAAAAAAAAAAACGAAATAAAGGATCATCATTCGCATATTTCAAACTTCCCAATGCAAAAATATTTTTTCAAATCGCACTAATAGTTTCAGAGATATCGTGGGTACAGACGGACGGACGGAAAACCCGATAACATAAGCACGATCTTTTTTTACAAAAGACGTGCTAAAAATACGGTGACTTATTATGAAAACTCTGCAGATAATTTAGTAGTTACAGTTTTGTGTTTTAACGGACTTCATAATAGTTCTCCGTTATAAGTTATTTGGGGCCTCACTCAAATGTCTTATCCTAAGGGTCCGCTAAGGCCTTAATCCGGCCCTGGGTGACACAATATCGCCCAAGCTCTTCGATGAAACTTTTGTCTTTCAATCATTGAAATGAGAAGAAAGGAAATAAAGATTCGTGAAGATTATTTAACCCACCTTCGTTTTGCTAATGGCATGGCCATTTTTGCAAATACTCCCTCAGAGCTGTAGAGTATGATTCAGGAACTTTCCGACAACAGAAACTAAGTGAGATTAAAACTGAACTTACAGGAAAGAAAATTGATGTACAATACTTTTACCAGAACTGAAGATTCAGCGATTGATGGGAGAAATCTGGAGGTAACCGATACTCAGATTTATCTTGGACGTGGTCGTACCTATCCCAACCGCCCTCCCATAATGGTAATACCAGGAGTGTAAAGTAATGCTCTGAGGGGTGAAAACATTGAAGTGCACAACGTGTGAATATATTTCTGGTTAGCCATTTGTGCTTTGTCATAGAAAGCTCCACTGAGCGTTTAAAGAGTTTTTCCAAGCCCACCCCGAAAGCATTTTCTTATTGATACATTCACTATATAATATACTCGTTCATTCTGTGCTGGTTTGGTTTTTACTTTTCATTTCTACGATGTGCTATGTTGTCGGTGTTAACATAACGTTTTCGTTTTACTCGATATTTTCAACTGTTGGCTCTTGGGTATTCACCTAGTATTAACATTTTCGGTAAAATTATGTGAAAAACTGGAAGGGAGATTTTCGAAATATCGTAATACTTTCTTATAATGAAAGTGAGATATTAGAAAAAAAAATGCGTACTATTTAAGCGGAAGTCGGGATTTTTTGGACTCGAATGGGCGTAATTTCAAGTCTCACGCTCCCAAAAAAGAACAACTTGATTCGGGGTTGACCTTGGGTGATAAATAACAAGCAAGAGCCACAGGAAATAAGAAATTAATGCGCTCATAAAATTTTGTTTTAGAGAGCATGTGGAAGAAACAGTACAATTTTGAGCAAATGACTGTCTTAGAAGAAAGGTGTTTAACGCATCTTTCCAGTTCTGACTTACGGATCTGAGGCATAGAATTTAACTAAAAAGACATTCAGAGGCTGCAGACAACTTAAGGAAGCATGGAAATGCTTGATATAATCAGGAAAGATAGGAAGAGGAACTCATTTATCAGGAAAATTACAAGAGTGGATGGCAACGTTATCAAAGTAAAATCCCTAAATGACAATGGACTGCACATACTGCAAAGACTGACCACCGTTGGACAAGTGAAGTACGTTATTAGACTGGGAACCAAGAGACAGAAAAATGTCGAGAAGACCATGTGGGATGTGAGTGGCTGAAATTCGAAAGCATGCTGGATATGTTGTGGAAGAAACTTGGGGAGGCTTTCATCCAGCAGTGGGTTCAAACTGGTTGATGATATGGAGATGCATGTACAAGATAATATTTTTTCAACTTTTCCTAGAAAGATTTTTTCCTCCTTGTGAATCGCATGAACGTCCATTATCTTCACAAACGTTCCGGTTTTTCATGAGGTCCAATTTTACGTATCTTTATCGAAATATCTGTTTCTTGACACGGATTCTTGGTCGAATAAGGGTAAGAATGAAAGAAACTTTTCACTGTTTTCCTCTATTTCTTTTCTCGTATATAGATAGTGGTGATATCTAAAGCAGGCAAGCACGACGCTGTCTGTCGGCGGACAGGGTGTCTCCGTTTCCTTTTAATTTTCTAAGGATCTGCGTGATTCTAAATTATTATTAAAGAGTTAAACCGCCTTACACGCTTTGGGATACTGGGCAATGGGATTTCTTTCTTTCTTTTTTTTTTTTTTTTACGTGTGCGCATGAATGGTTCCTCAGAAGTGCTCACAAATCAAATAATAAAAAAGTTTTACCCTTTTCTGAGTGCTTAGAACGAATATTTTTTATTTATTCATTTGTTTCAAATGTGTGGGTTAGTTTTAACTAATAGCATTATTTCTGATCTAGACTTTTGATCTAAACACTTATGCTGCTCACATATACCGCATAGGCTTGGTCTCACTCACTGTCATTTAATGCTATATAATATCAAATTATATAAACTAGGACATGGTATGTATCATCAGAATTTTTTGTCTCTGTTTTTCTTATATATACATGCAAGAGTTGCAACACGCAGTTGCTGTGCTATTAAATCAATAATCATTTCATAAAATTACAGCCGTCTAATTGAAGAAAGAACCACAGAATTTACTCCTGCTCTAATTCAAGACACATGCTTTTCTTTAGTTGGAAGGATTATTTTTGCTGTACCGTATGATCCTATCATACGGTACAGCAAAATTGTCGGTGGGTCCATAAGAAATATCCTCAAAAATTACAATTTGAAGCCAGTGAAGTCAATTTTCACTCAATTATATAAACTGACATTTCTTTGTTGTTGCAATACGGGTTACTATTTTTGCATTTTTTCAACTGTGAAAATCCAACAAAAGCTATACGCTACTTGCCTGCAGAGTAGATTGCATAATCTACGTGATGTGAACTATGTAATATTTATGACATCCCTAAATCGCAGTCAGAAATCAGTCTCTAGTTGTAAATTTGAATAGAGACGGTAACATCTCTTTACCGCCTAGGTGGCCGAGTGGTCTGAGGCGCGGGCTTCGGAGCAGTCGTCCGAGGTCTCCGGCTTGAGTCCCAGATAAGACATATTGGAAAGCGTTGACTCCGTCCCTTCCTTGAAACGAATATCCCCAAATGAAGAGCGAAGCTACGGGTGGGCTTTGGTTGGCTTCAGCCCATCCAATATTTTATTGAGCACACCTTTTTTTCCCCCTTCCTCCTCAAAAGAAAAGTTTTCCTTTCCTTTAGCTAGGAAAAATAACTAATTAAATAACTATACGAATATCACTTTCAAACAGAAAAAGTTCACATAAGCCCGAGACCCTGCCTGATTAACCCTTGCTTCCATGTCTGATGTATGCTTAGATGAAGAGCCATTAAGCTCATCTGAATTCTGCTTGATTTAAGTATATTTAAAGATGAAGGTCGCACTTTGAAGAAAGATCATGTTCAACAAATTGTGGTGAAAAAAATGCGGTTGCATACTGAGATTTACTCACTGTAATAAAAAAAATTAATGGGGAACCCTACAGCTTAAACTCCCATCGTCTTGTCGACGTTTTCCATTTTTCGTGATCACAAAATACTTCGAAGGAATTTTATTATATAAAATGAAGTTCCAATAAAACGATGTATATTATTCTGAGGGATGGAGAAAGAGCTGTAGAAAGACACCATTTTTGTAATTATAGTTTATGAAATCGATTCTCTTTATCAGGTTAGAAACTAAAATTTTTAATCATCGTTGTCATAGTAAACATTAAGAAAGGAGAGGAAATGAAGTAAACTATTGCAAAAAAATCGTGAAGAAATGATAATTTGTTAAAGGATATGGAGGTTCGTATCCATGGTCCCCAGTAGGTACAATAAATAAATACTACATGCAGTATGTAATTTTTTTTTTTTTTTTTTTTTTGTGGGGATAATCAGGTCCGTTTTAAGTCTTTAAGAAAGGAAATTTTCTTCAAGCCGGCTCTGAACTGCGGCTTCGCCATCGTCGCTTTCCCACAAATTAGGGACGCACGACTCCTTATGACTCTTAAAATTGCTCATTATGTACATTAAACTTCAATACTAAAAAAATAAATAAAAAGAGTCATTTCTGTCTCATAAATGAACAAAATGTAAGGTGCTTAGGTATTGACGCTAATTTTGCCTTCCAAGTAGCCCCCCCGGGTTTCGAACTGCTTGCGTTGCCACTTCCCCACAAATTAGGGACGGACGACTCCTTATGATCCTGCGAATTGCTCATGGTGTAGGTTAAACTTCGGCACTAAAAAAAAAAAGAAAAAAAAAAGTATCTTTTTTCTGATAAATGAACTAAATTTAAGGTGATTAGGTATTGACGCTGACTCCCTAATAGCTCTCCCGGGTACTGTACTGCTGGTGTCACCACTTCCTTACAAATTAGGGACGGACGACTCCTTATGATTCTTGGAATTGTTCATGGCGGACGTTAAATTTCGATGCAAAAGAAATCCCTTTTGTCTAATAAATGAACTCAACTTAAGATGCTTAGGTACTGACGCTAATTTTACCTCCCAAATAGCTCACCCCGGGTTCTAAACTGCTGGTATGCCACTTCCCCACAAATTAGGGACAGACGACTCCTTATGACCCTTAGTATTTATTGCTTATGGTGTAGGTTAAACTTCAGTACTATGAAAAATAAAAAGTATATGTTTTCTGATAAATGAACTAAATTTAAGGTGCTTAGGAACTGACGCTAACTTTGCCTCCCTAATAGCTCCCCCTGTACTGTACTGCTGGTGCCGCCACTTCCTTACAAATAAAAGACTGACGAATCCTTATGACCCTTAGGGGGACGTTAAACTTCTACGCGAAAAAAAATCCCTTTTGTCTAATAAATGAACTCAATTTAAGGTGCTTAGGTACTGACCCTAATTTTGCCTCCCAAATAGCCAACCCGGGTTCTGGACTGCTGGCATTGCCACTTCCCCACAAATTAGATACGGAACGACTCCTTATGACCCTTAGAATTGCTTATGAAGTAGGTTAAACTTCGGTACTAAAGGGGGGAAAAATTCTTTTTTCTGATAAATGAACTAAATTTAAGGTGCTCAAGTATTGACGCTAACTTTGCCTCCCTAATAGCTGCCCCGGGCACTGTACTGCTGGTGTCGCCACTTCCTTACAAATTAAGGACTGACGAATCCTTATGACCCTTATGGGGACGATAAACTTCTACGCAAAAGAAATCCATTTTGTCAAATAAAAGAACTCAATTTAAGGTACTTAGGTACGGACGCTAATTTTGCCTCCCAAATAGCCCATTCCAGGTTCTGAACTGCTGGCGTTGCCACTTTCCCACAAATTAGGGACGGACGACTTCTCATGACCTTTGGATTGCTCATGGCGGTCGTTGAGCTTCGATGTAAAAAAAGTCCCTTTTGTCTAATAAATGAACTCAGTTTAAGGTGCTTAGGTATTGACGCTTGTGTATTCGTTAACACGTAGCTCGATTTAGTTATAAATTTTGGGCAAGGCTGTTCCGTAGCATTCAATGAACAGGATGGGCTGTGTCCAACATGAGCCTTCATCGATAAGTAAATCTCCCCTAATATGATGGACACGTCTCAAGTATCCTCAGTGGGAGCTAAAAATGCCTGAGTTTTTCTCATGTTAAAACTTAATCCTCCTTTGGTCATGGAAATACGGATCCTGATGTCTTAATCCTCCACACGTTGAGATTAGTAAGGCCATATGTGATATTGTTCATCCGTCAACCTTCTTGCAACAGCCCGTATACTTTTCCCATTCGGCCCATCATACATCAAAACCCAGGGATTCGGGACTTTTACCTCAAAGATTGGATTAGAGAGAGAGAATCATTTCGGAGTGGCTCCAAAGTTGGATTTCCGTTTTCGGTTGCTCATTTTTGTGCGTCTTTCTGGACGTGGTTCTGTGCCGGACGGACGCGCCGCCGATCTGAATGGGACTAAGAAGCGAGAGGCCACAAAATGAGCAGCGCTTTTGTGAGATATTGTTACAACACATGAATACAGCGGCATACATGTGTAAGTAAGCTACTCTGAATGGAGCGTCGGTCGAACTGCCGCTGGGCCGACCCCTCCCACCAGTACCTGTGAAATACCTGCAAGGAACGGGTCCCTCGGAGAAGGAGGAGTAGGAGAATTTCGATTCGAAGTGGGGAGGAAACTACATGGGGAAGTTAGGAGCTCCCCTCCTTTCCCTTTTTTTTTTTTTTTTCCCCTCCCTCAGCTCTGAATTCGAGACGGAACTATAGATCCGTGGTGGACTGTTGATGTCAAATGAGGAGCCCTTCAGTATGCAGGGCTATTGTAAAACATTTCATGGACATGTACGAAGAGGTGCACCCGTCAAAGTGTCAGTTTTTGTAACTGGTAACAGTGGAAAATAATGGTTTTCTTTTCTATTTTTGTAAGGAGTTATCATTTCTTAATACACATCCTATATTTAAAAAAAATATTACTCTTGCTGCATCTGAACTTTTATTGAGTTTCTTTCCCGCCAAATTTTGTTTCTTTTGTTGCAACTAATTTGTCTTCCCTTAGGTTCTTCTCGAATTCGTTTTATCACAACCAGTGGCGTACCGGAAAAGCTCGAGCTCCCCCTCCCGGAAAAATGTTTTCGAGGCTCTTTTGCAAAAATCCATTAGCTTTCAATTACTCAAAATTTTAATTTCTATATTATTAACTAGGCTTTACGGGTGCTTTAATGAATCAAATTCATTGGAACCTACGCGTGTTTTTCGTAAAAATCAAAATTATTTCACTTCATTGCGTGAAACACAAATGTATACGTTATAATAAAAATGATTGCGCTGGTTACCGATACAAATTACTACAGAATACTTACGTTAAAGTTAATCATATCATGCAAAATTTATTGTTTCAAAGAGCTAACTCTGCTTTTTGAAATGCCTCACGACTGCACACACGAAACATGTAACTGCCGTGTGATAGTTTCTAACGACTTTTCTGATTTATACGAAATGTCACAACATAAGTAAGCAAATAACTAAGTAACGATTAAGAACTGTAGTAACGATTAAGAACCTTTTCTATGTGGAAATGCCACAATGTTTTGCACATAGAAGAAAAAATCTTTCGACTCTGTTATAAAAAAAAATGACACAGGTCTCTGAGTTTTCACTCCCGCGAAGAAGACCTTTTAGTTCAATATATTTAAAAGGATGCATAGTTATGTGCAAACAACTATAATACATAACACCTTATCCTCATTGGTATAAAAATTCTGTTCACTGAAGTGATATTTTTCTCACATTCTTTTTTTATCAAACCTGCGTAGAAACTTTTTTTTTTTTTTTTTTTTCATATGTAGAGGATTTTAGGAAGGGAGTGTCTGACCCCAGGTCTTAAACAACCCTTAGAAATAGGAAACTAGGAGATTTGGGCTAAAGCGCCCGATAGGAAAGTGACACGGAAGCGAAGTAGAAAGGGGGAGGAAGACGCCCTTATTTATTACCGGGGGCCAGTACCCGGGGTTCAACGGCTTAACGTGCCCATCCGACGCACGGCGGATATTTAGTGGATCGAACCTGAGGCCCTTTCCGTGGCAGTCACGAACGTTGCCCACTAGGCTACCCGCGGCCCCTGAGTAGAAACTATTGCAATGGCTGTGAACTTGAGGCCCCTTGTAACAGCAAAGGCTATTACTAGGGACCTGAAGTTCTTTTGAATAGCTGCTTTCCCGTCAGCCAGTTTTTACGAACTAAAGCAACGAAAATGGTTTCTAAATATTTTACGTATTATAAACTGAGAAAAAAATGCTTTTCTTCTTAATACTTCATTCCAAGCTGCCTTATTTTTGGCTATTTCTTTAACCAGTTTAATACGAAGGTCCCGCAAAAATTTTTTGTAAAATCTTTTTGGCTTAGACTAGAGGCCTTTTCAACCATGAGGAATGTTATAATCGGGGGCTATCAGTAGGCCCCTGATTATAATATTCCTTCGTTCAGAATCTTGCAGATTTAATTTCTATTCATCTTTTTTGACCAGTGGTATAAGGCAGTCTTTCGCTGCCTCCGAAGTGCTGACAGAGTCAGATTATGTAATGCTGTGACACAGGTGTACCACTGAATTGAGACCTCTTTCAGAAAAATTTTCCTATAAGTTATTTTGAAATTAATTATATTAATATTTAGTGAAACATTATAATGTTAAATTTCCTGTGTAATGTGTTATCAGAAATAAATCACTGTATCGCTATTTTCATTCCTATAAAATCATACAAGGGTTGTTCCAAAACAACTGACAATTGTTTATTAAAAAAAATATGCGCATCTTAATTATCAAGGAAGTGGTTTCCTTTTTTACGCTTTCCCACCGTAGGTTGAAGAAGCGTATATATGTTCCAGCTTTGTCCGTCCGTCCGCACAATAACTCATGTGAAAATGGTTCGATTTCGACGAAATTTTAGTATGTGGTAGGGGACCTCCTGGGGACGAACCCAATTTAAAATGGGAGAAGCAGGGTCAAAGGTCAGGACATAGAAGCGAGATCCATTCCATTGCTCTTATGCGTCATAACTTGCGTAAAAATTGTTCGATTTCGATGAAATTTTAGTATGTGCTAGGGAACCACCTGGGGACGATCTCTATTGAAAATGGGTCAAATTGGGTCAAAGGTCAGGACATAAAAGCGGGATCATTCCATTGCCTTTATGCGTCATAACAAGCGTAAATATGGTTCGATTTCGATGAAATTTTAGTATGTGGTAGGGAACCACCTGGGCACTAACTCTATTAAAAATGGGCGGAATGGGGTCAAAGGTCAGGTAGGGCATAAGAGCGGGATATATTCATTGGCCCTTATGCGTCATAACTTGCGTAAAAATGGTTCGATTTCGATTAAATTTTAGTATGTGGTAGGGAGCCGATGGGGACGAATCCTATTGAAAATGGGCGAAATGGGGTCAAAGGTCAGGACATAAAAGCGGGATCCATTCCATTGCCTTTATGCGTCATAACATGCGTAAATATGGTTCGATTTCGATGAAATTTTAGTATGCGGTGGAGAACCACCTGGGCACGAACCCTATTGAAAATAGGCGAAATGGGGTCAAAGGTCAGGCAGGGCATAAGAGCGGGATATATTCCATTGCCCTTATGCGTCATAACTTGCGTAAAAATGGTTCGATTTCGATTAAATTTTAGTATGTGGTATGGAGCCAATGGGGACGAATCCTATTGAAAATGGGCGAAATGGGGTTAAAGGTCAGGACACTGGAGTGGGATCCATTCCATTGCCCTTGTGCATCATAACTTTCCTAAAATGCTTGGATTGCGACAAAACTTTATCATGTTGTTCCGCAGGTATAGTGAACCGGTTCTGTTGAATATCAACGAAATGGGGTCAAAGGTCATTGCACAAAAGCCAGATTTATTCCACAGCCGTTATTCTCATAACTTGCGTAAAACTGCTTCTATTGCGACAAAACTTTAGTATGTTATTCTTGAGGTGTACTGAACCGGTTCTGTTGAATATCATCGAAAAGGGTTTAAAGGTCAGGACACAGGAGCGAGATTTATTCCACAGCCATTATCCACATAACTTGAGTAATAATTTCTGGTATGTTGGAAAGCGTATCATAATCAATGCATTGCATGATTTTACTAACTTGTTTGAAATACTGTCGATTGAACCGAATACAGATGTCCCAACGTTCCTCCCACATTTTGAATGTCTTCTGGAATTCTTCTTCTGAAATGCTGTTGAATCACCCTTGCGCAGCTGTAATAAGTTATTGATCAGTTTTAAATTGTTCTCCCCGTAATATCTTTTTTTTAAACGGGGAGCAACCAGAAGTCGCATGGTGACAAGCCTGGACTAGATGCAGGTTGGGGAATTAACTTAATATTTATTTTCTCCAAATAAGAAACGACAGAACTGGCCATATGCGGCCTTGCATTGGGCCGCACATGAAAAGAAATGGGGAATCCAAGTTGAACAAGTCCGTTTCACGCCAAAATGCTCAGTTGAAATTCTGTGAATTAGATGATTTTGAAATGTAAACCTGACTACTTACCATCCACTTTTCTCGTATTAAAAAAAAAAAAAAACTCTTCGGGAAATAATTATTGGCTGGGTATAAGGAAACCTGAATATAACAAAGCATAATTCGCACACACACACTTGCACTAAATTGATATACAGGATTCACTGTACTTTCAAGCATTTTAAAGTACTGAAAAAAAGGGGGGAAAGTAATGGTATTCGTTCATGCAGTTTGTAAGCCTGCTCTCCTCCCTCTTTATTCTTTTGCTTCTGAGTCTAAAAATGAAAGGACAGGAAGTCTAAAGTGGAACGTTAAAAAAACATAGCTAAATATGGCATATTTCAATGGTACAATATGAGCCTCGAAAATTAACCACGCGGTAGGCTAGAAGGAGCTATCGATGGCGACAAGCAGAGTTGGAAACGGGTCAAAAATTTTGGACCCAGACCCGATTCTGACAAATCCGCGTTAACTATAAATTCGAATATACCATCATCATCATCGTCAAATCTTATCAATTCACTACTAGATGAAGGTATCCCCAAATTTCTTCAACAACTGGCTCTCTTGGGCCAGTCTCCTCCATCCACCCATCTCCCACGTGGTCTTCTTCTGGGTCTTTTCCTGTCCCTTGGAATCCAGTATAAAATTTTGGTTGCTCATATGTAGCCCATTCTCCTAGCAATATGTTCAGCCCATTGCCATTTCAGGGATTTCACTCTGATCATGATGTCTTCATCTCTTGTCATTTTCCTTATCCACGAGTTCCTCGTCTTATATTTCCTGGTTACACCAAGCATGTATCTCTCCATGCTTCCTTCAGTTGTCTGCAGTCTTTGTATGTCATTTTTAGTTAAGATCCACGTCTGCGTACGTAAGCACAGGAAGGATGCATTGATTAAACACTTTTCTTTTGAGACATAATGTCCCATTGCTCTTAAAAATTGCACTGTTTCTTCCAAAAGGATCTCCAACCAAGTTTTTTTACGCCAATTAATTTCTTCCTCAATGTGGCCCTCGCTTGATATCTGCTGCCCAAGGTAAATGTAAGAATTGGTTATCTCCAGCTTTTCCTTACCAACTGATAAATCTTCATTTATTGTAAAAGCTTTGTACTTCAGTTTTGTCTTCGAAACAAATTCATTTTTAGTTCTATTTCTTTACCTTTCTCGGCAAGTTCCTGGATCATACTTTGCAGCTCTGGAAGTATTTTAAAGGCCTGTGAAGGATTCTTTGAAATATTTTTTTTCTTTTCAAAAATAAAATTGAAATAAAATCGTGTCGGAATCGGGCCAGGAACACCTTGACCTGACCCGTTTGACCCGCAAGAAATCGTCGACCCGGGTGCCCCGTTGACCCATGACCTGTTTCCATCTCTGGTGACGTGCTGGAGGCTTTGATGAAATCCGATCCACGTGAGACGATGTGAGAACTTAGCGAGAAACTCAGATGCAACTATTTACCGACATTTAACCCAAATTTTGAAGATGAAAATCCGTTTTTTGGTGTAAATATGACAAGGACGGCAAGTCAGATAATATCCGAAAACTTGAAAATTTCGTTGTCCTGGAGCGGGAATCGAAACCGCGTCTCCCAGATAGCTCCCGGGTATGCTAACCACTACACCAAACGCAACGACAACGGCTCAAGTTTCCGATTAATTTGAATATAACCATCACAGGATTCGCAGTAGTCGAAGCAACCGGAATTCATGTTAAGCGAATCTGGAAGTTAAGAATCCAATCCCGTGATTGCACGAACGAGCAGATAAATCACGAATGAAATACGGTATAATATAGCATACCCAGGAGCTATCTGCGAGACGCGGGATCGATTCCCGCTGCAGGACGACGAAATTTTCAAGTTTTCGGATATTATCTAATTTACCATCCTTGCCATATTTACAAAAAAAAAAAAAAAAAAAAAAAAAAAACGGATTGTTATCTTCAAAATTTGTATTATATGGTATTATCCCGTATTTCATTCATGGCATTTAACCCTTTAAGCGGCCTGTACTTGATCTTAACGGTGCTCAAAACTTTCACTCTCTCCAAACAGAAATGTTGACTTAGCGGCGGTGTTTTACGCAAGCTACGGTAAAATTATTTATCTTTATCCTCTCTCATCTCAGGAACAGCGAAAATAAACCTGTGATAGGTGATAAGACCTCCCTTCTAGTCCTATATTCCCTGTCTCGTGACCTAAAACATGATAGGGAAGGGCTCTTCCCCCTGACACGAACATCATGCAACTGTGTAAATAAAAGTTCCTCAAAAGTCTTTTCTCTTCTTCCTTAAATTCGCCTCAATTGCCATAGCCCTTTATCAGTAAATTAGTTAGAAGGGATTGGTGTCAAATGACCAGACTGAATAACAACTCTAAGGCAAAAACAACTTTTTTCGATGCCCTAGTTTTGAAGTCAACTCGTACGAGCAGCTTTGGAACCACCAAACATACCCTGAATGAATTCGTTCTAGTCGCATTCGGCTCACTTCTTAGACAGCGAATATATTCTTTGGAGTTGAGTTCTGCCCATTTTGTTAACCCCGAGTTAATTCGTTCCCACCGGAAAGAGTTAACGGCCATAGGCAAAGTGAAGAAGATGGATAAATGGATCCCACATGAGCTGGCAGAACAGCACAAAACACGACGATCTGACGAATGTTCTTCTCAACTTCCGCAAACAAATGAATGACATTTTGCGATACCTCGCCACATGCGATGAGAAATTAATGCTGTATGGCATTTACCGACGTTCGGTGCCAGATACGTAATTAGGCATTTCTGTTCCCTGGGAAAAACCACAAATATTACGCCCACATCTGTCTTTCTATCTTATACAGGGTGTCTCAAAAATACACGGCAAAAATTCAGGAATGAGTTCCTCATATAGGTAGATAAGAAAAAAGTTTATATCAGCATAGGTCCGGAAATGCTTGGTTTCCAAGTTATGAAGGTCTGTCTATGACACCTAACTGCTCACATTACCTTATAGTAATTGTCCAAAATTTCCACCTTCTGCCTCAATAAAGGCCTCACATCGATGTCTCACGGACTCGTGAACACGCTGCCAAATTTCTGGCATGTGTCGTATTGTTTCACAACCTGCCACAATTCGATTGCGGAGAGTCTCCACATCTGCTACTGGAGTCGAATACAACAATGATTTTAAATGTCCCCACGAGAAGAAATCTAGAGGGTTTAAATCTGATGAGCGTGGAGGCCAGGCAGCTTTCACCGATGAACCAAATCCCCAGGGGCTCAGCGTCATTTTCTTGTAGGACTTACGTCCACAGGGAGGAGAGTTTAGGTCCCAGCCACCTACAGCGAGATCGCCTTTTGGGCAGGACACAGAAACGGAAGGAATGAGAGCAAGTCTAGCTACTTTGACAGAACAGTTTGTAGTGAGATTAGAGCACAGTAGATGGCGCCACCGTACAAGTACGATATTGCACATAGAGGGGTGAGAGAATTTCAGGTGGGGTATAGGAAAGGATACCCATTTAACCAGTGGGTCCAGCCTGGGGGCCGTCACTTAACGTGCTCGTCCGATGCACGGCGGATATCAATAAAGTAAATCACACCATCTCTGAAAGATCAGCCCAGGCTTGAACCTGGGGACCCAGCATCGATAGTCTAAAACACTAACCACTAAGCCATCCACGCCTCGGAGGCCAGGCAGTTGATCCACCTCTACCTATATACCCACCGACTGAAAAACTTTCGATTCAAGTAATTGCGAGCTAGGTGGGTAAAATGTGCAGGAGCACCATCCTGCATAAAGTGTGCTTGTGGTGGCTAAAATGTGCGGGAGCGCCATCCTGCATGATCAGTGGCGTGTCGTCCAAGAAATCAGGCATGTTGTTTTCCCCGTGAGTTTGTTGGGAAGTATACACGGGGCCCAAATAACTTATCACCAAAAACACCCGCCCAGATGTTTAGGCTGAACCGCTGTTGGTGACGTGATGGAAGAATTGCATGTGGATTTTCCTCGGCCCATACTTGCTGATTGTGAGAGATTAGGATTCCGTCGCGTGTGAACTGGGCCTCATCGGTGAATATCACTAAGGCAGGAAAGTTAAAAGTTGTACCACACTGCTGCAAGAACCACTGGCAGAACAGAACTCGCGCAGGGTAATCTGCTGGTGACAAGGCCTGTACCCGTTGCAGATTGTACGGAAACAGGTGTTGTTCTCGCAACACTCTCCAAATAGTCGAGCGTTGAATAGGCAGCTGCATTGCTAATCTGCGTGTGATGATTCCAGGAGTCGCATGCACAGTATCCAAAATCTCCGCCTCTACTTCAGGAGTCGTAGATCTTGGTCGTCCTCTGTCGGCAGCACGAGATGTAAAACTCCCATGTTCACAAAGGCGGCGATGGATACTTTCAAACGTTTTCCTATCTGGAGATCTTCGTCCTGGGAACCTCTCGTGGTACAAACGACTAGCGTCCAGAGCATTGCCATCCGCCAAACCGTACATAAAGTGCATATCCGCTTGTTCCTGATTTGAGTACATGGTCGGAAAGGAAAACCACCAGATTCTGTCAGTACTCTGTGATGCAGGAATTCACCTGCGGGAGATAAAACATTCCAGTGAATAACTGGGAAACCAAGACAGACCTGAGTCAGGTAATGTGAACACTTAAGTGTCGTAGACAGACCTTCCTAACTCGGAAACCAAGCATTTCCGGACCTATGTTGATACAAACTTTTTTCTTATCTAGCTATGAGGAACTCATTCCTGCAGTTTTGCCGTGTATTTGTGAGACACCCTGTATATATATATACAAAAAAATTTATAGTGAATATAAGTGCAAATAATATTGCTGGACAAAACACAAAATCAACGTCACACTAACACGATATCTCTATGGGGAAGGCACAATCAGACTGACAGTACAGCTTTTCCCATCTGCTTCGAGCTTTCAGTACTACATTAAAAAGACTAAATCCAGTCGGAAATCGTGGATCGCGCAGTCGCAGTAATGATCAAATAGACCTCAGAGAATCTTCAACAATGTGTACAACACAAATTTTGAAGATGACAATCCGTTTCTTGGTGTAAATACATTGCTGGCCACCCAAAATGCAACACCAAGAAGGAAGTATCCGATTGGCCTGAAATTCGCAGCATGCGTCGCCAACGAAAGGACATGCAAACGATTAGCATTGTAGGGCATATGCAAATCATGTACGCCCGGCACGCCACCGAGAAGCACTATAAGAAGGGTGCACACAAGGCGGGGTGTAAGTAGTGGAAGTGTGTTGTGCTGCCGGACCTGTGCGTGGGAAGGTTCCTGATGCCTCGTCGCAGAATACGGCAGTCATTCCCGCACATTTTGGAGTTCGACAAAGGACGAATAGTGGCTTATCGCGACAGCGGTTTATCGTACCGAGACATCGGCGCCCGTGTGGGACGACATCCAGCCACAGTGAGGCGAGTATCGATTCGGTGGGTGCAGGAGGGACGGACGGACCGACGTGAGCGATTGCCGCAGCCGCGGCACACCACCGAACGAGAGGACTGGTTTGTTGTGCAGCGGGCATTGACGGCTTGCACCGCCACATCACGAACGTTAGCGCAGGAATTAGAGTGCGTTGCGCAACAACCTGTGTCAGCACGTACCGTTCGACGTCGTCTGCAGGAGCGGGGACTTGTCGCACGGCGCCCATTGCTCCGATTACCATTCACGTTACACCACCAGCGAGTGCGGCGGCAGTGGGCCGTTGAACGTCGCACCTGAACTACGGAATGGCACGACATTGTCTTCTCCGACGAATCCCGCTTTTGCCTGCAACACCATGATGGTCGGATCCGCGTGTGGCGGCACCGCGGCGAGAGACTGTATGACGCCTGCATTATGCATCGCCATACCGGTCCGTTGCCTGGCATTATGGTTTGGGGCGCAATTAGATATGACACCCGCACCCCTCTGGTACGCATCGCCGGTACACCGAACGCCACCGCTACATCTCCGACGTTTTGGAGCCTGTAGTCCTCCCTAACCTGGAGGACCTGCCGGCGGCCACGTTTCAACAGGACAATGCGCGCCCGCACGTGGCACGCATCGTGCAACAATTATTCACGGCCCACCAGGTACCACTGCTGCCGTGGCCCGCCTGTTCTCCCGATATGTCGCCCATCGAGCACCTCTGGTAGCTGATCGGCAACCGAGTGGACCGACAAGCACCACCCGCGATTACGCCTGATGAACTGTGGCAACGTGTGGAAGCAGCCTGGACCGACATACCTCAAGCCTACATCCAAAGCCTCTTTCGTTCGATGCCGTGGCGTGTGGCGGCCGTTATTACCAGCCATGGGGGCCACACGAACTATTGATGTCTGCGTGTTCCGCAAGTCGCACGGGCCTGTAAGCTCAATCGTTTCATCTTTGTATCTGTTGTTATATGTCCAGTAAATCTGGCTTTGCTTTCTCGTGTCCTTCTTGGTGTTGCATTTTGGGTGGCCAGCAGTGTATGACAAAGATGGTAAGTCAAATAATATCCGAAAACATGAAAATTTTGACGTCCATGAACGGGAATCGAATCATCCGCGTCTCTCAGATAGCGCCTGGATTCGATTCCCGCTCCTATTATTTGACTTACCGTCTTTGTCAAATTTACAATAAAAAACGGATTGTCATCTTCAAAATTTGTATTATATGGTGCAATCCCGTATTTCATTCATGACTGTGTACAACGTTCTTCACTGAGAAAAACGTTTTGTTAATTCAGCAAAAAATATTGTTGAATCAGCCAAAACATTTTGTCGATATGCCGTCAACAAACATTTTTTGTTGAATTTACAAATGTATTTTGCTGAAAAATATTGTTGATTCAACAAAATTTATTGTTATCATGACAAAACGTTTTGTTTAACAAAAAAAAAAAAAAAATGCCTCGGTCGATTTTTTGGGAAATTGTATGGTCCAACAATATGTATTGTTATCGTGATAAAACGTTTCAGTTGAATTAACAAAATATAGCCAACGAAATAATTTTGTGTTGCCAACAAAACCGTTCCGATGGAGTTTGGCTAAAGCAACAAAATAAATCGACAAAACAGCTCAACAAAACTATTTTGTTGTTTCAAACGAACTTTTTTTCTCAGTGTTGTTCTCTTACAACGTACCTACACAACCGCGCCCTCATTTTTGAATGTGAGCAACTAATATCCCCTAAAAAAAAATGCGAAATTTATTTTGCCATGTTTACTAAAAGAAACTGCCGAAGCATTATTATAAAGCAAATTCTGTAAATAGACAAATGACAAAGAATAGCACGAAAAACCCATACCAGAAACCGGTGCGAAAGTTCCAATTCCAAATTTTATCAGATTGTAAGTAGTGATTTTTACGCCCCCTGTTGAGCCCCGCCCTAGTTGAGCTTCTGTTCGGTGCAATGGCTCGACAGCGGTGAAGCCCACCTAAACACACCCCGAATTCGGTATTCTATCTCAGGAAAATGATGGTCAGTGTTTGGTGGTCTGTAACTGGTGTCATCCACTCCACCTCCTTACATGTGGGTAAAACAATCGCGGCAGACAGGTATTGTCAAGAACCTGACATTACGCATTGAAAACTGGCGCAGACAGCCGGCAGTGGGCGCATGCTTCTGCGTGATAACGCGAGACCGCACGCTGCACGCCAGGTGGTACAGAAGTTGCACCAGTTCAAGTACGAAACATCATCTCATCCGCCCTATTCAGCTGATCTCTCCCCTACGGACTATCACTTCTCCAAGCATGTGGAACCTATCTCAGAGCAAATCCTTTCCTAATCAAAAATCAGCTGCAGGGCCGGCTGGACCACAGGGGCAACTGGGGCGTTCGCCCCGGGCCCCGTGTCTTCACGGTGCCCCACACTTTAGAAAACAAAAACAAAGTACTTTTTGCTAGAATTTTCTATATTTATTGTTATTGTTTTAAAGTTTTGGGGCGCAAGGCTCTTAAAAATATATGTTTACATTTTCCAACCGTAGGTTGAAGAAGCGTATACGCTGCAGCTTTGTCCGTCTGTCTGTCTGTCCGCACGATAACTCGCGTTAAAACTGGTTCGATTTCGTTGATATTTTTCTATGTGGTAGAGGATCACCTCGGGACGAACCCTATTGAAAACGGGCGAAATGGGGTCAAAAGTAAGGACATAGGAGCGGGATCCATTCCATCACCCTTATGCATCATAACTTACGTAAAAATACTTCGATTGCGACAAAACTTTAGTATGTTGTTCCGGAGGTATACTGAACCGGTTCTGTTGAATGTCATAGAAATGGGCACAGGAACGAGATTTATTCCACACCCATTATCCTCGTAACTTGACTAAAAATTCTTCTATGGCGACAAAACTTTAGTATGTTGTCCCTGAGGTATACTGAACCAATTCTGTTTAATATAATCGAAATGGGGTCAAAGGAGCGAGATTTATTTCACAGCCATTATCCTCAAAACTTTAGTAAAAATGCTTCTTTGCGACGAAACTTTTAGTATGTTGTTCCAGAGGTATACTGAACGAATCAATAGTCAAGATAGGGAGGAGGGTTTGTCTGCGCACGATTTCTGGTATGTTGGAAAGCGTATCAAAACTCCTACATTGCATGATTTTACTAACTTGTTATAATGGTTTTTTTTTTTAGTTTATATTCCCCCACCCCAACTTATGTAAACCTTAAACTTTTCCTTATTCATGAAATAAGAAATTGAATTTCATCACATTTTGTGACTCCCTATTACATGCTCAACAATTTGTGTGTAAACCTGGTACTGAACTTTAAAAAAATAAAAGGAACAATATCAAAGTTGTGTCTGGGCTATATATGGAGGACAATCATTCAGTGACTTTAAAACCAGTATTAGAAATAAAAAAATAAATAAATAAGGCAATTTTCATACATGAGCGCGTATAAGAGGTCAATAAAGTCATTAATTTATCAGTCATTCCACCTTCCATCAAAAATTAATCGATAAAACATGTACCAAGAAAAAAATATATATATACGAATTTATTTTAGAGCGATCCTTATTATTCAAAACGCAAAAACGTTTGCTATGGAAAAATATTCGCTACGCAGATTAGTTAAAGCTATCTTTTTTATGTTTGTGGGAAAGTTTTTTTATTAAGATAACAAAGCAACCTAAACTTCCTTCTCTCCAGAAAGAAAGTTGTAGATTTCAGCACTTTTTATTCTCTTCCTCTCTCTTTGTCTGTCTTCCTGTCTCTCTGCCTGACTGTCTGTCAGCCTGTCTCTCTCTCTCTCTCTCTCTCTCTCTCTCTCTCTCTCTCACTCAATGTCTGTCTCACTCTCTGCCTGTCTCACTCTATCTGTCTGTCTGTCTCCCTATCTCACTCAATGTCTCTCTGTCTATCTCCCTATCTCACTCAATGTCTCTCTGTCTATCTCCCTATCTCACTCAATGTCTCTCTGTCTATCTCCCTATCTCACTGTTTGCCTGTCTGTCTGTCTACGTCTCTGTCTGTTTGTCTATCTGTCTGTCTGGCTGTCTTTCTGTCTCTCTCACTCAATGTCTGTATTTCTGTCTCTCTCACTCAACGTCTGTCTGTCTCTCTCTCACTCTGTCTGTCTGTCTCTCTCTGTCTGTCTGTCTGTCTCTCACATTCTATCTGTCTCTCTGAATTTTCAATCCATATGACGGTCTTTTTCTTAAGCTCACAGTAATTGGAGATAATCATTTTTCTTTATGATAATTTTCGTGTATTTTCATTTTTCATGCAACGATTTCATTTAAACTATGAGATTCATTTTCTAGGGCCCTTTATGAAATTTCGCCCTGGGCCCCGCAAAAGTTCAATCCGGCCCTGATTAGTTGAAACCGCATTGAATGAGTTTGTCGAATCCTGAAGATGAACATGTTTTTACGACAGCATACAGAAACTTGTATCTCGTTGGCAAAAATGTGCTGCTGCTGCTGTTGGTGATTATTTTGGTTAATAAAGTTTATTTTGCACAGCAGTTTGGGTGTTTGAAGTTATATTCTGACATTTGAACTGCAACAACTTAATACATTAAAAAAAAATCCATAAACAAAGAGGAATACACGATGACGCTTTTTACCAAACCTTAGTTATAAGATTGCGTTTGCCAAAAAATGTCTCATGATTGCAATATCTTGCATTGTTCTACTTCCTTAAGCGTCCAAAGCGCCAAAGAGTCGGTGGAATTCCTTCTATATTTCTTTTTTGAAGAGAGACTACGTCTAACTCCGCGGATATTATGGGGTGACTTACGACAGACCGCCATTGACAAAAATAGGTCCCAATTGAAATCATTATAGCGTTCAAAACACGTGCCGCACACTTATCATGTTAGCATATTCGTAAATAATATGGAGCTCAAATCGTGTGAATCGTGCACGCGACGCTCTCCTCGCTCCCTGTGCCCAGGGAGAGGGTGCAATATTTCTGGATGTGCCGCCGCGTTTAACTCAGTCTAACCGGGCAACCGTGAGCGCAGCACGACTGTGCGTGGTATCGTTTAAAGCTCCAGACGAGATCTATTCAAATATACGAAGAACATTTCGCAGTGGTTTGAACTGAACATCTTATTTTTTTTTTTTTTTTTTTTTTGTGAACACTTTTGACGATATCGCGGTTTATCTGGACAACCGTGAGTGCAAAACGACTGAGCGTGGTATCGTTTTAAAGCTCTCGACGAGATCTATTCAAATATATAAAGAATATATCGCCGTGGTTTAAACTTAATTTGTTTAAATTGTATTCGTGTGAACGGGTTAACAATTTCGACAATGCCGCAGAATTCGCAAAACTGAATGCAAGCAGAAGTGGGGAAAATCAAAACGAGAGGCAAGAGCAAGTGATGAATGTAAGAAGCCCAAGAAGACAGAGCACCACGTTGGGTAATTCGTGTATCGATCTGCTTTGTGTTCACAATGCATCCAACATTATTTGTAGAGATTATGTAAGCTACTTTTCACATTATGGACCCGTGTTGGCTATAACAAATTAAATAAACGCTTTGAAACCATACTCAACTAGTTGATTTTAACTCTCCGATACGCAAGTCGCAGTAGCCCTACGTTCTAAACTGACGGCTCAATCAGAACTGAGCCTATCTGTTTTTTTTTTTTTTTGTTTTTGTTTTTTCTCAGCTCTACTTTCTTATTTATTTTCCCCATTATTTCTGTCCTTAAACATATAGAAAAACATGTATCATTGTATTCAAATCCAAGGCTTGAATTAATTGGGCTACTTAATTCTGTCTGATCCCAATGACGTTAAGTTTCAACTTCTGAGTTTAATAATAAATTCACGCACTTTGTAAGTACTGGTGAAAGTGAAATGCCGCAGCTGCGTGCGCTTTTGATTTATCCGTCGGAAGCAGCCACGTGCCATAGTTCTATTGGCACGTGGCTTCCGGAAACAATCGTGGACACTGATCTTCCGATCACGCGTTGTCACGCTCGTCAGACACGTGACCAAAGGAAATCATTGTCAGCGGTAATGTCGTTAGGCGTCGTCCTGTCACTTCTACGTGTGAATTCGGCCCTCACAGTAGAAGGAAGAGATTGAAGCCTATTTGCTTTTCCGAGAAACGTGCGGATAGGTGATCCGAGTCAGCGTTTGTCGTGATTATTGCGTCAGAGGCTTTGACAACAGCGATGATGACAAAAGAGAGAGAGTTCATGAAGGTGTGAGGTCGAAGACAGAACTAACGGTGGTTTGTAGTAGGAGTGTTTTCTGATGCCAGATGCAGGATAAAAAGTGGTAGATGAGGAAGAAGAGGAGTTCATGGGAGAAATCAACACGGTCATGGCCAGATGGGAAATTAAACCATTCCGATCGTGAAGTTTCTTTACAGAGAAATGGAGATAAAAGCTAATGTTTTACTTGGGGCATCCTTTTGTGGGGTTGAATGGTGATAAAATATCCAGTACGCTGCAGTTTAATTTCATGATTTATTTTTAGCGGTGAGTCAGTTTTTGTCTTCCCTCCCCCATCTTTCTTTTCTCTTCAGAACTCTTGTTTCGCTGCCGTCAGTCCTACCTTATGATAACTCGTATAAAAGTGGAGTAGGCCCACAAGAAACTGGGACCTCGAGATCCTATAAATAATAATGCAACGTTAGCATGCATTGTTTATGCACGATTAAAATGCGTCATCATCTACTCCAAATCATCGAAAGTGTGCAAAACTAATTTTAATTGGGATGCTAGCTCAAACAATCATGACTCTTAAGTTGTTTCTAAACTACAGAAACGTTGGTCTCTAAATACTTTTTTCGCGGGATGCACAAACCGTAAATGGTTTCAGCATACATGGTATACATCAACCGTTCTCCAATTCTAGCAGCCCAGTACTCTAGTTTTGATTTTCGTATTTTTTCCCCCATCTTTAAGACAATTTATGTTTATTTTCTTTAAAGAAAGAAAGAAATTCCTGGGTCGTTTTGTTAAATGAGTAAAGAAATGTAAAGGGTGAAATGCGTATTAGGGAGAAAGGAAAATATAATCGTGCGGCATCTCCGAAAAAAAAAAAAAAATAGCAACGCCATTTTGTTCGATTCAGAAAAAATGTAAATTACGAGCTTACAGTAAAACTAGAAAATCCCAAGTGCATGAATGCACATAGTGAATAATACGTGGCTAAATAAAATTAGTCTATAACTACTACTTACAGTATAGCAAAATACTGTCAACAGGTTCTTGGTAATGTTAACAAAAAGCAAACTACAAGTTGCACAATCAAAAGGACTTACCCCAACTTCGAAAAGTAGGCCTACATCCATTGTCGTCCGGCTTCTTCTGCAAGTGAACATGCTTGAGGCATGTCATATTCATCATCATCATCATTGTCAACCATTATCAATCCACTGCTGGACGAAGGTCTCCCCAAGTTTCCTCCACAACGGTCTGTCTTGTGCCAGTCTCCTCCATGTCACTCCCGCATACTTTCGAATTTCATCCACCCATCTTCCATGTGGTCTTCTTCTGGGTCTTTTCCTGTCCCTTGGAATCCAATCTAAAATTTCAGCTGTCCATCGATGGTCTGTCCTTCTGGCAGTATGTCCAGCCCATTGCCATTTCAGGGATTTAACTCTGATCATGATGTCTTCCACTCTTGTCATTTTTCGGATACACGAGTTCCTCTTCTTATCTCTCCTGGTTACACCAAGCATGCACCTCTCCATGCTACTTTGAGTAGTCTGCAGCCTTTGTATGTCTCTTTTAGTTAAGGTCCACGTCTATGCACCATACGTAAGCACTGGAAGGATGCATTGATCAAACACTTTTCTTTTAAGACATAATGGCATATTGCTCTTGAAAATTACGCTGTTTCTTCCAAAAGCTCTCCAGGCAAGTTTTATACGCCGATTAATTTCTTCATCAATGTGACCCTCACTTGATATCTGCTGTCCAAGATAAACATACGTTTATCTCCAGCTTTTCTCCATCAATCGATAAATCTTCATTTCTTGTAAAAGCATTGAACATCACTTTTGTCTTCTGAAAGTTCATTTTTAATCCCACTTCTTTACTCTTGTCAGCAAGTTCCTGGATAACTCTCTGCAGCTCTGATGGGGTAGTTGCAAAAATGACTATGTCATCAGCAAAACGAAGTAGTGGGTTAGATAATCTCCATTAATCTTTATCCCTTTGTTTTCCCAGTTCAGTGATTGAAAGACATTTTCCAATGTGGTATTAAAGAGCTTCGGAGATATGGTGTCACCTTGTCTCACTCCTTTTCCAATTTTTATGTGTGTTGTATTTTCAAACAGCCGAATCTTTGCACTTGCATTTTCATAGATGTTATTAATAATATTAATGTACGCATCTTCAATACCGCAGGATTTCAGAGCCATTGTAACTGCTGATGGTTTCCCCGAATCAAAGGCTTTTTCATAATCGATAAAAGCCATGCACAATGAAAGGTCATATTCCCTCGCTCTTTCAATTAGTTCTCTCAGTACGTGGATATGATCTATTGTGCTGTAGCCACTCTTGAATCCAGCTTGTTCTCTCGGTTGAGCCATGTCCAGTGTCACCTTCAAGCGGTGTGAAAGAACTTTAGTGAAGATTTTATAAACCACTGATAGGAGGCTGATAGGTCTGTAGTTCCTGAGATCCTCAATGTCACCTTTTTTATGTAGCAAGATCATTGTAGCATTGTTCCAATCCTCAGGAATCTTCCCTTCATTAAGGCATCGAGTGAAAATTTGGGCGAGTACTGTTTCGATTTCTCCACTTGCTTCTTGTATGATGTCTACAGTAATTCCATCTTCTCCTGGAGCTTTTTCCCGCTTCATGTTCTTGATTGCATGTGCAACTTCTGCTGGGAGGACTGGAAGAACTCTGGTACTGGTACCTTTCATGATGTCTGGAGTACATGTATCATCCCTTTCATATAATTTGGAGTAGAAATCTTTCACTCTTGTCAAAATTTCGCCTCTGTTTCTTGTTACAGATACATCTGAGTTAATTGCTGAGGAGTAAGCACTTGTGAAATCTCCCACTGATGAAAGCATGATATTTGCTGAATCATGTATGGATGCTGGTAGCATTAGTAGAAAGTAGATAGGTTCCGTGGTTTTGTCATTTTCAACTTTTAACTTTGTTGGTTTTACTTCTCAATAGATTTTAGTGCTCTCATTTCATTCGAATTTCACCATTTTATACTTGGTTTCATACCGTTTAATTCACGTTTTACTCAATTGGTCGTTTTTACCTTTCGTTGTGATATATATCTTGTCGATCGCTGATATTCGTTCACTTGCAGAAGAAGCCAGACGACAATGGATGTAGGCCTACTTTTCGAAGTTGGGGTAAGTTCCGTTGATTGTGCTACTTGTAGTTTGCTTTTTGTTAATATTACCAGGAACCTGTTGACTTCGGCTTAAAATTGCTAGTATAAACACGCGAAGAACAGTATTTTGCTACTGTGGTAGATTCATTTACAGTAAAACTACTGCTTACAGTAAATCTGGTTAAAACTGGAATTGAAAATTTTGCACCAGTTTCTGGTATAGTTATTTTGCTACGTACTTTGTCCTCTGTCGGTTAACAAAGTTTGCGTATAATATGTTTCACCATCCTTGGTAACTTAAAACTCGCATTTTTTTTCTCAAAATGTTCGGATAATGTTAGTTGCTCACATTCAGAAGTGAAGGCGCGATTGTATGTACCTTGCAAGTTAAGGATATCCTTCACATTGTTGAAGATTCTCTGGGAGCTATTCCATTTTTACTGCGGCTGCGAGTCACGAATGCTCCGTTTGGTGTGGTGTCGAAGGTCTGAAGTCAGAGACAGTTGGGAAAAGTCGTACAAACGGTCACAGGTCGCTTGTCCCTCCCGCTTAGTGATAACATTGGGATATGACCTTAACCTTGTTTATAAGGCAGAAAGACAGATGGGGGCCCAATATTTTGTGGTTCGCCTCTGGTGCAGAGATGTCTATAGTTACGCCTGTGATGCGTGAGCTAAGTGCTTTTATATAGTTTTATTGCTGTATGCAGCTATCAGTGCATTGCTATAGATTAGCGCATCCAGACGGTCAAACTTTATTGCTCTTAGAGGCGATAGTGGGAAAGAATAACGAAGGCCTGAGGATAGACAGGGTCACAGAAGAGTCAGATCATATGTAGAGGGTTTTAGGAAGGGAGTGTCTGACCCCAGGTCTTAAACAACCCTTAAAAAAAGGAAGTTAGGAGATTTGGGCTAGAGTGCCCGATAGGAAAGTGACACGGAAGTGAGGTAGAAGGGGGAGGAAGACGCTCTTATTTATTACCGGAGACCAGTACCCGGGGCTAGACGTGCCCATCCGACGCACGGCGGATATTTAGTGGTTCGAGCGTTCGTACCTGCCTGGGATCGAACCCGAGGTCTTCTCCTGGCAGTCATGAACGTTGGCCACTACCACAGAAGAGTCGAAAGGCAGCCGGGCATATGAAGCAGAAGATAGAAATTTTAGAGGGGAGAGAGAGTGAGAGACAGAGAGAGAGAGAGAGAGAGAGACAGAGAGAGAGAGAGAGAGAGAGAGACAGAGAGACAGAGAGAGAGAGAGAAAAGGAAAGATCGTCGCCCGCGATATAGAATGAAACAACACAAGAGAAATAAGTAAGATGAGGAACAGAGAATAAGCAAGTAATTATATATAGTTGAAACTGAAAGAAGTTTAGGTAATCGTCAGTAAATCGCAGCACCAAGATAATGCTAGTATCAACATAATAAGTTTAAGCAAAGAATACACAAATTTAATGCATCGTGTTTTTAATACTTTTTATGTGGTGCAGTTCCGTTGTAACAAGAGCGACGAGCTGCAACTAAGCTTAAATATCGGACCAGAACGGGATGCAGAAATCCGCTTACAACAGCAAGCTTACACTAAAATGAAATGGAAAAATATTAAATTAATGAACGATTAACACAGAATCCTAAGGCCTTATAAGGTTTTTTAAAAATACTACAAAAAACGTCTTTGAGAAAGGTTACCGGCTGTAACAATGATAACAAATGCAGCCTATACCCAATGGCCTATGCTGTCTTCATCCACTATCCCAGTAGTGGCCTATGCTGTCTTCATCCACTATCCCAGTAGTGGCCTATGCTGTCTTCATCCACTATCCCAGTAGTGGCCTATGCTGTCTTCATCCACTATCCCAGTAGTGGCCTATGCTGTCTTCATCCACTTACCCAGTAGTGGCCTATGCTGTCTTCATCCACTATCCCAGTAGTAGCCTATGCTGTCTTCATCCACTATCCCAGTAGTGGCCTATGCTGTCTTCATCCACTATCCCAGTAGTGGCCTATGCTGTCTTCATCCACTATCCCAGTAGTGGCCTATGCTGTCTTCATCCACTATCCCAGTAGTGGCCTATGCTGTCTTCATGTACTATCCCAGTAGTGGCCTATGCTGTCTTCATGTACTATCCCAGTAGTGGCCTATGCTGTCTTCATCCACTATCCCAGTAGTACCTCAGATGGTTTCTTCATTTTGCCAGTAGGGGTTAGAGGGGCCCGTTTCCAGTCACTACCCATTCCTCGTAAAGGCGTCATAGGTGGTCCTTAAACGGCTTGTTGACGGCAACATCAAAGCCCTGCAACTGGGAGGATCGTGCCTAGTGGTATGATGATGAAATCTGTGTTCATCTCCGTAATGTTCACTTCACATTCGATTTAAGGTGCCTTTTGAATGCATTTTTAGATCAGGGGGGATTCACAGGGAAGCCTACGAAGCCCAGGAGCTGTGCCCCCTCGATGTTGGAGGGCCCCCAAAATAGCATTTTTTTCCCATATCGTTTTCATTTTGCTTCTCGAAAAAAATGCCTAAAGTGAGAGATAAATTCTTTGTTTTGTGTTTTGAGATCATGGTTCCGCCCGAACTCGAAACATGAAGCCTACAAGCATTAATTTGCTAGTTGAATGCAAGCTAACTAAAAATCATTTAAAGAGTAGTGATATTTAATACTGTATTACAACTGAACTGAGCTCAGAGACTAGGTATGTTATTTCTGATAGATTTGCTTACAATGTAATGAACATTTTACTCTTCAATTAGGTGTTTAATATGACCGTCTATCATTCCCTTAAAATTTCTTTTCCCTCTATTACTCCAGTTTAAAAGTGGCGTGTAAAGTGCCATTGAAAAGCTGGTTTTACAAGACATACGATTTCATCCATGTTCGAGGTCTTCAGAGAAATTGTTAGTGCAATGGAATCTACTGATATGCGACAGCAGATCCCGTGTAGCATTAATAGCAATTAAAGCAGTGTCATAAACTTACCGTAAGTAACATGTTAAGTACGAATATTCTTTTTTCATATACCATCCTTATGAAAGTTCTGACTATTCTTTCTTAACAAAGGCTCTCCCACTTGTGGCTTCCGCTGTTTCTTCCCTCTCAGGGTATCATAAAACCAGTGACGTATCTTGGGTCCGAGACCTGGGCTATCTCACCCCCCCTCCCATACACACAGTACTGTTTTTTAAAAAATGCGGTTTATTTTTTAATTGTTAAATAATAGAAGTAACATAGTAACATTTTTTCTAAATTTTAGGTACATGCTATTTTGCCAACATGATACCAAATAATTATGAGGATTAGGATTTGAACTCTTATTTGTACATATTAACTCCATTCTTCTTTCCTTTTGTGTGAACTTGAGTGTTACGTTTTCACAAAATTGTTTCTTCCGAGTACTTTTGCATATTTAAAAATAATGTTTTTCTCCATTAACAACTAAACCAAGTTGCTCGAATGTGCATGTCCTTGTGTGGCTCTAAGATATATCTTGATTCTTTTTAATACGGAAAAACTTCTTTTGGCAGTTGCAGTTGTTGATGAACAGTTTAATATTAGATCTGCTAATTTGAGCACCTTAATAAACACTATGTCCAATTATTCAACTTTATAAGAAATACACAGTTGACGTGGATTAGGAACATCAAATAGGATCCATCGCTCTTTCCACGTTTATAAGTGAGTCACGGAAAAATTCTTATCGGCCACTACCGGGAATCGAACCCAGGGTCTTCCAGATACGCTGGACTGCTTCGACTGCACCACAGCGGCCTCGAAATTCTCCAGACTCACATACGACAAACTGCCAAACCACCTGGTAGGTTGCTTCTTTGGAGCCCCGCACAAAGCTGGGGATTCACCAAAGATGAACAGCAGCACCTGAACAAATAACTAGAAGGCGAATGAATAATAAACACACAAACGACGTAGATTAGGAACATCAAATAGAAGCCATCGCTCTTTCTACGTTTATAAGTGAGTCGCGGAAAAATTCTCATCGGCCGCCGCCGGGAATCGAACCCTGGTCTTTCAGTTACGAGTAGCGCCGGACATGCTTCCACTGCACCACGTGTGAGCCTGGAGAATTTCGAGGCCGCTGTGGTGCAGTGGAAGCATGTCCGGCGTGTAACTGGAAGACCTGGGTTCGATTCCCGGTGGCGGCCGATGATAATTTTTCCGTGACTTACTTATAAACGTAGAAAGAGCGATGACTTCTATTTGATATTCAACTTTATGTAACAAGTAATGTCTCTTACTGATTTGTTTTGTATTCATCAAGGGAATAAAACACCTTCAGTTCATTTTTTAGTTGAGCTGTATCAAAATTTGAAGCATAGAGTTCTTTAAGCTCTGATAGTAGATGTTCGGGGAAGCTTTCACAAAATTTATCAAAACAGTTTGAATACAACAAAGCCACGAATTTAAAATATAATATCACTGATTTTAATTCATTTACACTTCACACAAACTGAAACAACTCTCGTGAAACACGCGCGGGAAGCATGGAGGGACTGAGGTAGTCCGAAGTCTTCTTTTTTCGGAGCGAACGCGCAAAGCAATGGCCCACTCACCTCCGTAGCTCATTCATGTTGTCGTGAAAGCTCTTCGCATCAGTACAGCGAAGGCTCTCCAAGTCCTACTTGCGTTATGCCGTTGATGCCGTTGATCATCGCTCGCCAGACTGATTCTCGTAATCGAAAGAAGCGAATCCGTTCGTGTTATTTTCGCACCGAAAGCATCGACATATCTTAATACTGTTGATAATTGACTTTTATTTGTGCATATTTAATTGACTTTTATTTATGCATTCTCTATAGGCTTCGCAGCTAGCCTCGAATATACCCTTAAATATGCATAAAACCCTTGAATATTAATTTTAGTCTTGATAGCTATAAAATATTTTTAATTATGACGGCAACAAACCAAACAAATAGACAGACTGACACACAGACACCAGCATGAAAATAGTCAAATCCTGGGGGAATCCAAAATATAAATTTCTGTTGAAATCTTGAATTTATTTGAGATGAAAAATAAAAATGGGGGTAGAGAATAGAGATGAGTTCGGACTCAATTTTAGGAGCCCGTGCCCCCCCTGGTCCAAAGGCCTGAAGCCTGGACCCAGCCCGCTTTCCCTGATTATATGTGTTTGCTAAGCCCAGGGCCGCCCGGGCCCGGGTTCTCAGAATATTTTGCTTAGCAAGGCTTGCATTATACACAGGACAAAACTATGGCCCAATCAAGTTTAAAAAACATTAGTTTAAAAAGTTTACTTCAGTTAATCCACTTCATAATATTAATATGTTCTTTGAAACACTATGCATAAAAGCAAATATTCTAAAATGTGGACTAGAAAATAAATAAATAATCGATGCACATTCCGTTCGACTATACCAGGGGAATCAGTGATTTTGCCAAAAGCTGAAGACAAGAAAATCTTTTAGAAACACAAAATATTCCATTCGTTATTTCTTTTGGGTTTCTGAATTTACTTTTATTTTGAATGAATTGCATTACAAAACATACAACTCTTTACAGACAGTCGCACGTGTTTTAAATAGTGGCTCTAGAATGCTAAACTTTGCAATGTAATGTATATACTGTATATGCCAACTGGTAAAAATAGTTTACAGTGATGTAGTAGAGTATAAAAAAAGCATGTAAGAAAATTTCCAAAAAAAAAGAAAATAAAAAGTATGAGCATTCCGGACTAGACTATTCTGCATTTTGTAACAATAACAAAATTTTTGTTACAAAGTTTTTGCACATAATAGTGTAATAACCACGATATTATTCTATGTGTCTGCAGTTTCCAGCAAGTTCATCATGAAAATTGCTTACCGTTTAAGGCTCTCGAAACTCCTCAAAAAATGAGTCGCGTGTAATGCTTCAGCGCTTAAGGCTCTACGAGACCCGCCATCTTGTATTGCTGCCTTCTCTTGTTAACCAACGGGCAAACGTATTTCACAAATTGCTCGGGCAATTTTGCACATTTTGGAACACCGTTTGTGGCTAACGCAAGATATATGATAAATAAAGAGTTCCCTGGTTTCAGATTTTCATTTTGGACTCTTTAAGTATTTTTTATTAATTAATAAAACTATAGAAGACGCCTTGGTACGACTTTCGCTGCAGATAAAAAATGAAGGGAAAGGTCAATAAAAATTCTGAAACCAGGGAACTCTTTATTTATCATATATCTTCCGTTAGCCTCAAACGGTGTTCCAAAATGTGCGAAATTGCCCGAGAAATTTGTGAAATACGCTTGCGTTGGTTAACAAGAGAAAGCAGCAATACAAGATGGCGGGTCTCGTAGAGCCTTAACCTTGACTTGCTGCACTAAACACTCACTCGCTAGCAGAGCTACTGGCTGGTATACATAAGCTTAGTACACGTCTCGCAATGGCAGCTAGCTTAGGAAATTGAGAATTCGTCCACCACGGTAAGAAATCCACAGCTTCAAAGTATGTTTCTCCCATGCGCAATTCCACATACTTACAAATTTCATCTGGATCAGGATCATGAATTTCAAACTCATCTTCCAAATCTTTAAATAAACCAGCTGAAAATTTTCCGGAAAAAACAAAACAAAAAACAGAAAAAAAAATGCTGAAGAAATCAAGCTACAGATCTAGAAATGACACCACCCGTGTACTTAACACTAGAAATTCTTTAATTTTTGGTAACCAGTTTATAACAATAATACACAGGTAATTATTTTTTAATAACGGTTTTTCGTGACGCTAACTTATAAAAAATGAAGGATATATATAAAGAATTCAGTAATGAAATTCACCATGCGTAATGCCAAGCCCGGGCCCAGCCCCGAGGATTTCGGCTCTTAATAAATCCTGAGCCCGCCCGAGCCCAAGGCGGGCCCAGGCTGCGCTCGGTTTCCGTAGACGAGCCAAGGCCCAAGTTCATCTCTAGTATGGAGTATTATGGTAGGCAAAAAAAAAAAAAAAAAAAAAGTGAGGGGCCCCAAAACCGATGTTGTGCGCAGGCTCACAGTTACTCTTAATCCGTCACTGCTAAAAATAGCAAGTTGCTTTTCTTTGCACATAATTTTTTATCATCATTATTTCTGTTTGGAGAGTTTAACGACCAGCCTGAGATACTTAGTGGACTATAAGCAGTCGTCTTTTCCTAATTTAGGACGACTGGTTTCAGGTAAGGGAGAAAACCAGCTCTGCAAGTCAAACACAACATCCATGCCTCATCAGGATTCGAACCCAGACCTATCTCGGACGAATGGTCAGAAACCAGCGCTTAAACCGCTGGGCAGCTGCACATCTTACCACCATAGATTTAAAATTAGCATCATAACTATGGCGCATTGATTTCCATAATTTTGTTACTGTAGACGCTGTTCTCTCACTGCGGTCAGCCATGACCGAAATAAAACCTATATAATAGGCTACGTCTGTCCCTAACGCTCTGACGTCATTTAGTACTTGCAGCGCCATCTGCTTTTATCCGATGGCTGTAATCGGAACTAAGCTCACCGCTATCGCACGATACGTAAAATCAAAGAGAAATACCGGAAAATAAATAAAGTTAGTAAGGCAAACGACTTCATCTGTGGCAACACGCACGTGCTCGAACAACTGTCTGCAATGTTCGTTGTGTTGCGTAGGTATTATGTGGTGTTTTACTTCATTTTCTTCGCATTGCTGAATAATTTCATAAAAAGGGATCAGCGTTATTTTATTTCATAGAAAGGAACAAGTAAAGTCGTAAGAAAGCAACTGCAGGCGTAGTTTTGATTCACTGTGATGGAAATTTAAAAAAAAATTATTTGTTCCGCGGAATTTTTTATTTGTTATACAAGATGAAAGAAGATAAAGCTGAAAGAAAATGTCGCTTAAATAGAGAATGACAACGGCGATAGCGTGCAAACCAATCTTCATAAAACCTATGAAACTTCTGAAGAAACACAAGGGAGACATATTACAGACGTAGCCTATTTATAGATTTTATGTACATGTATGTATATGTATTTTACTATTCGTGTTATAAAAATTTCAGTCACAGCTTTTTCACCCGTGCATGGCACGGGCTATGAGCTAGTAATGTATTAAAAATTTCGATGCACTCTTACGCTTACTTCTACGTTCTCTACTAGAGAACAACTGTGCGAGCGCTTCCGCAAGGCAAGGCAAAAACATCGCTACTGTGCATCGTTTGCAGGCTGGCAGCTAAACGGGCGAGTTAAACTTGACCTTGAACTCTAATACGCTCCGGTCTAAAAATATCGACTGTTGTGTAGCACTATTTACGTGAAAACCATAGGCTCTGACGGAAATTTTCATAGTATGCGAATATACACTGAAGAGCAATTGAATTAGAGACAGCTGGCGTTACGCAAATGTGGCGCTGTGTTCGGCCCTGTAAACGGAAACGACATGACATATGCAGCGATCCGACAATATAAGGAGTGATGCGACGGAAATCAGTAAGAGTCGGACGCAGTATGGGTAAGACGAAGGATCTAAGCGCAGTTGATCGTGGGAAAATTGTTCGGGTCCGACGAATGGTTTACTCCATCTCGGAAGTCATGCAGGCATTGGGATTTTCACGAGCCACTGTGTCACGGGTACACCGTGAGTACATCGAATCCGGTAAAAACATCCCTGCAAGGACCAACTGCCGTGGACAATAGCGTGTGGATGAGCGGGGTCATCGTCGGCTAGCTCGCATTGTAACAGCGGATAGACGGGCCACAGTGCAAGTAATCACTCGGCAATTTAACGCTGGTGCACAAAAATGTGTAAACAGCCACACCATCCAGAACCATCTCCTCGTTATGGGGTACAGAAGCCATCGTCCCACGAGGGTACCGCTGCTGATCGCACATCACAGGGTGCAAATATTAGCATGGGCGCGGGAACATCGCCACTGGACCGTAGACATGTGGGAAAATGTTGCCTGCACTGATGAGTCGAGATTCACGTTGGTACATGCGGATGGCAGGATACGAGTATGGCTCAAACCACATGAAGCGATGGATCCTTCTTGCCAGCAGGGTACTCTTCAATCTGGTGGGGGTGGCATTCTCGTCTAGGGACTGTTTACGTTGGACTAAAATGGGACCCCTGGTACGTGTGACATCATCCCTCACAGGTCAACGTTACCGGGATATCCTGGACGACCATTTGTTCCCGTGTGTGTGTCTTCAACATCCCACTGGGGACCTCATCCTGCAACAAGACAATGCACCGTTCCATCGCTCTCGAATTGTATCCGATTGGTTGGATGAACACTCCACCGACGTGACCTCGCTTCCTTGGCCAGCTAGGTCACCTGACCTCAATCCCATCGAGCACATCTGGGATACCATCGAGAGAGATGTTCGAGGCTCTGATCCCCCTCCATCAAATCTTCGTGAACTGCGGGAGATTGTTCTGGGGTCGTGGATCCGTATGGCTTCCCAACGCTTCCGGTGTCTTGTCGAGTCTATGCCAAGACGAATCGCCGCCGTCATCAGGGCGAAAGGTGGTGCTACACGTTACTAGACAGGTATCTCTAATTCAATTGCTCTTCAGTGTAAGATGACCCACAATTTTAGGAAGAATAATTGCTGAAAAACCCTGAATAAAAATTTAGGGAAATACGGTAACTACGTGAATGAAACGGCCACGGTGAAAGAATCGGCGTTTACGTGTAGCATCATCTGTGTAATCTCCACTCACTGGAAGTTCAGGCAGTGGCGGCTCGTGCTCCTGAGAGTGTACATGCTGCGATTTACCAATTTACACGCGGTCTACGACCCCCCCCCCACTACCACTTTCACTAAAGACCTTAGGAATTGGGCAATGGGATCATCTTGATTGATCATCGGGGGAAATACCCGAAAGCAGATTTTTGTAATTACATATAAATTAAAATGATTATTCATTTTGTTCACCTCTTTGGCGTTAATGGTTAAATTTGTAATTGCATATTTGACAGAGTATTAAGCCTAATATTCTGCGGAATATACGGCTCGATTAATCTACCCCGACTTCAGTTGCCTAGAAAACATTATCAGATCTTGATCATCGTGGAAAATAGCCGAGAACAAAATCAAAGTTCTGTAAAAAGAACGATAGTTTATTTATTTTTATTTAATTATTTATTTATTTTAAAATAGGTTTTTATTCAGTTTCATATTTTTAATACGAAACTGTTTTACAGTGTGCTTCAATATACAATTCAGTCAATCACTTGCAACTCTATTATTTGCGATTTTTAATGCACTTTAAAGAGCTTAAATATGAATTAATTATATATGAATGAACGAAATTACTCAACTTATTGCACAAGTAAAGAGTTTATGAAATGCAAAAGAAAAAAAGAAAAGATAAAAAACGTAAATAATAAATTGCACATTGATCAAGCTTTAGTTTCATCCCCTCCCGAAAAAGATTGCGAAAACCACAGAATAAAGGACAAAAAATTAGAATCACAGATAGATTTTAACTGACTGATCAAGCGAACGTTATGAGAGCACAGAAACAATAGAATAAAGTTGTCCTTCTATTCTATTGGTCAACCGCCCTGCTCCCAGTTCCGATGAGAGAAAGAGGGGGTGGGGGTATTTGGTTTCAACGCCGTTTGCTGCCGGCGATCTTATATCGTGCTGAGAGAAATACAGCACGCTGAAAACCCTTATGGCCGGCTTGACCAGAGGACCCCCAACTGGTGTGTGGTGTAGGAGGCAGGAATGACACGCTGTTGGGGCCGTGCTACTTGGTTTGCAGCACGAAAGACCGAACGCATAGGCGGCAGCAGAACCAAGCTGTTATTTCCGTCAGATTTCTGTGTGCTAACAGACACCACAGACCGAATGACGAAGAGGAGCCTTGATTACGGCCGGCCTAAAAATCAGATTTTGGGCTGGCAGCAAATCATATGCATGCACTTTCAGGCTTTCAGCTACAATAAACAATATACGAATTTGAATTCAAAAGTTTTTACCGTGTTGCAGCACGGCAGCACGTCGTCACCGGCCGCCACTGAGTTCAGGTCACCAATATATTATCATTAAATCGTAATTTATCCTTTGATAGTTAACAGCAAGCTCTTGTATAAACATAAAAATCTCAATCATTTGCTTATAACATGTTATTCGTCGATTCACATAAATCTGCACACCTCTTTCGCTATTGCAATTACATCGCCAACATATCTACACTGTTTCATTCAAACTTGCTTATTTATTTTCTTCTGACTCACTGTCAGCGTTTCAAAGAACGTACATGCTGTTCGGAGAAGTAATGTGCCCTTCAGTGAGAAAATCTTTAACAGAGAAGTAACGAAATTTGCATAAGAAGACAGAAACGCAAAAGGAAGGTTAAATTATAGAAGTATTCCTACCAACTACTACGGAATGTCCGTAGTTTCTACGGATTTTGTTGTCTGACTGTACGGAACTGCAAAGTTCGGATTTCCCCGTCTGTCAAACGCTGTGGAGTTCTGAAAACATGTGACTGATTTTTCTGGTGGAAGTTTTGAAATTAAAACTCGCAACTTATCGTGCCCTCACAATTCATTAGTGTCCTTGTTTTGTTGTGACCTTTTTGTTGTGGTGCGTATTTCTTTTTCACAAAGATATGGATCGTTTCATAAAAAAGCCGCCCCAGTGGTGCAGTGGTCTAGGCGATGGCCACTGATCATTCGTACAAGAGTGGTTCGGGTTCGAATCCCGTTGAAGAATGGATACTGTGTTCGTCTTACGGCACGGGCTCTCTCCCTTCCCTGAAATCAGTGGCCCTAAATGAGGGGCGGGCGACTGCTTATAGCCCATTGAGTTGCTCACGGTGGTCGTTAAACCTCCAATCAAAAAAAAAGCGTGTATGTGTGCCGCATAATACACTGGTGTGCAAAAATTAAGGACGAAGAGGAGAAATTAGCATAACAGCGGAACGAGCAGGCAGAACGGACCGAAAGACCACTCAGGAGATAGACTAGGGTCCGGTACGGTACGGCATGTGCATATATGCAGCATGACTTAGGGAGGGGGAGGGGAGTGTCGGAAGGTTATAAAGCACACGGGCGGTGTATGCTCAGCAATTCGGTGAAAACTATTGCACAGTGTACATCGGTTTGAACGACGTCGAATTGCTGCCACAGTGATATATGGCCAACAGGCAATCCAGTAGACGACATCTGGATGACTTTACCCGAGGTCGCGTCATTGGGAAGCTGGAAGAAGGTGACTAGGGTGGCCGAGGAGTTCGGGATCGCTCACAGCATCGTTTCACGAGCTTGGAGAGCATTTCAAACGACAGGAACAGCTGTCCGAGAGTTTAGCAGTGGTCGTCCACGAGCAACCACGGCGACGGACGACCGGTATATTGTCCTACAGGCGAGAAGAGACAGACGGCAGACAGACAGCTGGAGAAATCGCAAGGCACATGCAACAGACAACTGGACGTCCGTTATCGCGTTTTACCGTGGCCAGGAGGCTGCACAATAGTGGCCTATTTGCACGACGACCAGTACGGTGTGTGCTATTAACGCCTGCTTATAGAAGACGGCGGTTTCTGTGGTGCCAGGAACACAAGAACTGGACACATCAGCAATGAGGTCGAGTTCCCTTTACGGATGAGAGCCGATTTAGTCTGACGAGCGATTCTAGACGTATACACATCTGGAGAGAGCAGGGAACATGTAATCACACCTCCAACATCATTGAAAGGGACCGGTTTGGAGGTGGCGGAGTTCTCGTTTGGGGCGGTATCATGCTTGGTAGCCATACTAACATTTTTTTTTTTGATTGGAGGTTTAACGACCACCGTGAGCAACTCAATGGGCTATAAACACTCACTCGTTCCTAATTTTAGGGTCACTGGTTCCAGGGAAAGGAGAGAAACAGTGCCGTAAGACAAACACAACATCCATGCCTGACCGGGATTCGAACCCGGACCCCTTACGGACGAGTGATCAGAGGCCAGCCGTACTAACTTCCACATTTTCTAAGGAGGTCCAATCACTGTTGTCCGCTATTGTACAGAAGTTCTCCCGCCTCACGTGCGTCTGTTTAGAGGTGCTGTGGGTCCTGAGTTCCCCTTTATGGACGACAACGCTACACCTCATCGTACAGTGGCTGTCGCAGAGCTGTTGGAGAGTGAAGATATTCAACGCATGGATTGGCCCGCAAGGTCCCCGGACCTAAATCCAATCGAACACGTGTGGGACCTTCTCGGGAGATGCTTGGCAGCACGTCACCAGCCGCCAGCAACGATTCCGCAGCTGCGATTGGCGCTACAAGAGGAATGGGCCGCGAAGCCTCAACAGCTCCTTGACAACCTCGTCCTCAGCATGGACAGACGTTGTAAATCCTGCAACGCAGTCAGGGGTGATCATATCCCCTACTAAAGACTGGATTTTTCTTGGGAGCAGCCTGTCACATGGACGTTTCTGTCTTCTGTCCAGTTGTGCTCGAAGCTACCTTTTCAATAAAGTGCCTTTGTATCCTTTGGATTCCTTGTTTGGACGGTTTTGCTCACTTGTCCCATAGTCTTACATCTTGGGGATCTTATGGTATGATTTGAGTCGATGTGGAGCATTTCTGCACGACGTTACATTCGAAAAACCGTCTCGTCCTTAATTTTTGCACGCCAGTGTAATACGAGTTACTACTGACAAGGCTCTTGCCAATGTTTTCAGGTATACGTCACTACTGATGAAAGAAACGAGGACAACACCAATATGCTGTCATTATGATACTGGAGACAATGTCAATTTTGTAATGTGTCTGTGGATCAGAGAGGATCAGAGATAGTGTAATACACATCCTTTGTCAGTGTGGGAAACATGTAAAGACATAATGGACACGTAAGACATTGTATGAGATGCAACCTTTCTTTTGCCGGTAGTGGGATTCGAACCCACATCTTCCAACTCTGGAGCTGCTATTCTCCCAATCGAATTACGATGGCAGGCTTATCGTTGCTTCATTGTCCATTTGACCCGTACGTCTCAGAGGAACAAACGTACTGTGTATGAATTCCAAATTGTTGTGTTTGTGATAAAGCATATTTTAAGCCGCTACGTTTTGTTTATGAGTCAGGAGATTTTGAGATAAGCTGCGTTATTTAGGGAATCATGTAAACACCGTAGGGTTCAGTAGGAAAGTAGAAACATCCTAAGACATCATGCTGGGCCAAATGTAGGGGAAATATGCAAACTCTGCGATGTTTTCCCTGAGGGCAAGTGCGTTCTAATTTATTATGTTGTGATGCTCCTTTTACGAGAGTCATAGCAAAAGTTCTGCACACGTTAATCTAAAACGGGAGCGAATGATGCAATCGGGAAAATGATTGCGTCATGTCAAAGTCAAATTCCGCATTCTACGCGACAAATTACTTCTGCATCGTGTGTGTTCCAAAAGGATAATCATCAACTGACGAGAGTACAATTGTTAGTCAGAGTTCGGGTGTGTCGTAAGTGGAAACAAATGATTGCAAAGGATCCAAACTTTCTAAACACCGTCTCAGCAACGCATTGATGTCAGAACGACTCGCTATCATTCGCTGTGTAGACGTGGGAGTGTTTGGAAATGAAGCGTGCAGTTCCTCAGGTCGAGTTACGGCGTTAGACTAGCGCTCGTATGTGAAAACACAAACGCTGCAGGAAAACTCTCCGACACAGATCCACACTGTCTTGCAAGAAGTTTCTGGGGAAGGAACTCTTGTTCGAAACACAATTTCTCGCTGGGCATCGCGCTTTCGGGAGAGCCGAAGCAGCATCGAAGATGATCTACGCTTAGGCCGATCTCAAACGGCGACAGACAAAACACCTGTCATCATTGTTACAACGCTCTCGAAGAGAATCGCCGTTTGACAGTCGAGGAGATTGCTCATCGGGCAAATTTGTCCACCGTGTCTGTTTACCTGATTTTGACCGACTCGTTGCGAAAAAGAAAAATCGCCGCGCGCCTCATCAACTCACCCCCGAACAGAAGGCAGCCAGAGTAAGCATCGCACAAGATCACCTCCACAGGTTCGAAAGGGAGGGTGACGCTTTCCTGAACAGAATTGTCGCAATTGATGAGACTTGGACCGCGTTTTTGAGCCGGAACTGAATCAGGGGAATGGAGGCATCCAAGTTTTCCACACTCCTCAAAGTGTCTTCAGCAACAATCCAAAGTGAAACAAATGATGGTTTCTGCGTACGACGCCAGGGTGTTTTGGTCTCCGATCGAGTGCCGGTAGGGCAAAATGTCAACGCACAATATTATCGCGACTTTCTGAGGACAAAGTCGAGACCGAGAATTCATCAAAATCGCCCTAACTTGTTGGAAGCGGGAGCGATCTTGCTGCATGCCAACGCATCGTGTCATGGTGCAGCGTCGTACGTCGGTATGGCCTGGAAACTTTATCCCATCCCACCATACAGCCCTGATCTCAATCCATCAGACTTTGATCGTTTCCCAAAATTAAAAAAACAGCTCCGTGGCATCCGCTACGAATCGCTGGACGAACTGTCATTGGACGTGACCCTAGTAATACAACAGCTGAACAAAGATGGCGCACTACGATGAATCCAGGACCTACCTCACTGATGGCAAGCTGTCGTTAGCAACGGAGGAGAGTACATTGAACGGCAATAATATAAGTTTTCACCGTTATTTCAAACTTTTTTCTAAAATGGACAGTGTGCAGAACTTTTGTTAGGACCCCCGTATGACGAAATAAAGTGCAAGGGGAAGACAACTTTGCAGTTTAAAAAAAAAAAAAAAAAAAAGCATTTTAGCTCGCAAAAAGACAAAAATGGCGCAAATTTAAAATTCATTCATTGATCAAGTCACAAGCGTTCAACGATTTTTAGCACGTCCTTTGTAAAAACAGATCGTGCTTCTGTTATCGGTTTGTCCGTCCGTCAGTCCGTCCGTCCGTCCGTCTGTACCCACGATATCTCAGTAACTATTAGTCCGATTTGAAAAATTCTTTTTGCATTGGGAAGCTTGAAATATGCAAATGATGATCCTTTATTTCGGTTTTTTTTACGATGTACAATTTCGCCGGTAGAGGACGTAAATACAGATGATGTCGAATTCAAAAATACGTTTTATTCTACATACACTGACGAAAAAAAAAAATCCCAACACCACGAAAAAATAGTTGTAAAGGAATGAAATGGCGGCAATACATTTGTATAGGTAACATATTTAATCGATTAAATTTTCAAGATCACAGCTTAATGTAAGCGCGAGAAGAGCCATTTTGAATGTGAATGCTGGTACATTAATAACCGGTGTAACCGCCAGAATGTTGAATGCAAGCACGCAAACGTTCATGCATTGTGTCGTACAGGTGCTGGATTTCAGTTTGTGGGATGGAGTTCCATGCCTGTTGCACTTGGTCGGTCAATACAGGGACGGTTAATGCTGGTTGGGGGTGACGCTGGAGTTGTCGTCCAATGATGTCCCATACGTGCTCGATTGGAGAAAGATCTGGTGATCTAGCAGGCCACGGCAACATGTCGACACTCTGTAGAGAATGTTGGGTTACAACAGCGGTATGCGGGCGAGCGTTATCTTGTTGGAAAACACTCCCTGGAATGCTGTTCATGAATGACAGCACAACAGGTTGAATCACCAGACTGACGTACAACTATGCCGTCAGGGTGCGTGGGATAACCACGAGAGTGCTCCTGCTGTCATAGGAAATTTCTCCCCAGACCATAACTCCAGGTGTAGGTCCAGTGTGTCTCGGCCGCAGACAGGTTGGTTGGAGGCGCTCACCTGGCCTCCTTCTAAACAAAACACGGCTATCACTGGCACCCAGGCAGAACCGGCTTTCATCAGAAAAGACAACAGATCTCCACTCCGTCCTCCAATGAGCTCTAGCTTAACACCACTGACGTCGCAAACGGCAGTGGTTTGGAGTAAGTGGAATGCACGCTACAGGGCGTCTGGCTCGAAGGTGTCCTTCAAGTAACCGATTTGTAACAGTTCGTTGTGTCACTGTGGTGGCAACTGCAGCTCGAATTGCTGCCGCAGATGCGGTACGATGCGCCACGGCCATACGCCGTACACGGTGGTCTTCCCTCTCAGTAGTGCCACGTGGCCGCCCGGAACCCGGTCTTCTTGAGGCAGTACCTTCCCTTGACCACCGCTGCCAACAATCATGCACAGTGGCTACATTCCTGCCAAGTCGTTCTGCAATATTGCGGAAGGAAAATCCACCTTCTCGTAGCCCTATTACATGACCTCGTTCAAACTCCGTGAGCTGTTGATAATGGCTTCTTCGTCTTCTTAAAGGCATTCTTGACTAACATCAACACCCTACATCGAATCTCAACGATAACTAACGCTCACGAACGTTACAGCGCGTATTTACAGCAAACCTGCTTTGCATGTTCCGAGGCGCTACTAGCGCCACACGTATGAGCCGAGCGCGAAATTTGCATAGGCGTCATCTTACAGATGTACTCTCACCGCCTACCAACTGTCGTTTATCTAACACAACCCCTTCTTGGTGTTGGGATTTTTTTTTCCGTCAGTGTATTTGCTTCTAAACATCAGATTGAAAAAAATTATATCTTTCGATTCCATTTATGTCGAAGAGTATTTTAGATATAGTTACTTTTTCAAATTACGCATAGATTTTCCGCTAGGGGGCGTAAAAGTAAATTACATTTCCCCCGATAACTCTTCTTGTAAAACTCCGATTCAAAAAATTTTTTCTTCAGCGGATACATCTCCTGATGGAAAATCTTTTGCATATAATTCCAAATTTTTGGTAAAGAATACTTTCGCCACCAGGGGGCGTAAGTGTTAATTTTTGCTTCTGATGCCTTTGCCATAAAATCGTAGCTTCTAAAATATCAATTAAAAAATTCTTTCGTGGACTGATGCCACTCACATCGATAAATTCCTTCTTTGTTGGATAGTGTTTTCCGAGTGGCATGTTTTTCATATAATTTCAAATTTTTCAAGTAAATTATAGACTTTCCGCTAGGGAACGTAGCGGTAAATTGCAGTTCCCCCTATATCTGTGCTTCTAAATCTCTGATTTAAAAAATTATTTCTGCACCGGATACAGCTCCTGATTGGAAAATCGTTTGCACATAATTTCTATTTTTTGTAAAAAAATAGTTCTGCCACCAGGGGGCGTAAATCTTAATTTTTGCTTCTGTTGTATATGCAGCTTCTAAATTCTCTATTGAAAAAAACGTCGTTTGTTGACCGATACTACTCATGTCGACAAACGTTTTAGAAACATTTTCTTCTTAAAATACTGCATGGTTTCTACGCCAGGGGCGTAGATGTACATCTTATTTTTTTTTGTCAATATCTCTACTTCTAGGAGTACGATTTGAAAAAATTCCTTCTTTGTTGGATAGTGTTTTCCATGTGACATGTCTTTCATGTAATTTCAAAATTTTCAAGTGATTCATAGACTTTCCGCTAAAGGGCGTAGAGGTAAATTGCGTTTCGCTTTATATCTCTGCTTCTAAATCTCCGATTTGAAAAATTCTTTCTGCCCCGGATACAGCTCCTGATAGGAAATCGTTTGCACATAATTCCTATTTTTTTTTTGTAAAAAAAAAAAAAATGTTTTGGCCACCAGGGGACGTAAGTCTTAATTTCCGCTTCTGATGTATTTGCAGCAAAATATGAGCTTCAAAATTTACGAGTGAAAAAAGCGTCGTTTGTTGACCGATACTACTCATGTCGACAAACCTTTTAGGAACTTTTTCTTCTTGAAATAATGCATGGTTTCTACGCCAGGGGACGGCGTAGATGTATATCACATTTTTGTCAATATCTCAACTTCTAAGGGTACGATTTGAAAAATTCCTTCTTTGTTGGATAGTGTTTCCGATGCGAAATGTTTTTCCAATAAATTCAAAATTTTCAAGTAAATCATACACTTTCCGCTAGGGAGCACAAAGGTAAATTGCGTTTTCTGCGTTATTTCTGCTCCTAAAGCTCTGATTTGAAAAATTCTTCCTGTACCGCATACAAGACCTGATGGAAAATATTTTTCACATAATTTCTAATGTTTGGTAAAGAATGGTTTAGTCACCAGTGGTCATATGTATTAATTTCTGCTTCTGAAGTATTTGTTGCAAAATCTGGGCTCCTGAAAACTCGACTAATTTTTTTTTCTTCGACCGATACCGCTTATACGGATAAACCTTTTGAGAATACTTTCTTCCTAAAATAATGCATGGTTTTTCCACCAGGGGACGTAAAGTCACATCTTATTTTTGTCGATATATCTGTTTCTAAGAGTTCGTAAGCTCACGATTCCGTTTACAGCAATATCTGAGGGATTAAAAACCCGATTGAAAATCTTTCTTTGGTCAGATCTATTGTTTTCCATACCGGTTCCATTGACTTTGAATAGCTTTGATAAATTTAATTTGCGTTAGAACGGATTCAAAAGACGTTCTTATTACACCCGAAAATTCGGTGTCAACTTTCTTGTTAAAATTAAAACTGAGTTGAAACGTGGAATTTCTTTATTTTTTTATAAAAACTATTTGAAACATGTTAGAAATTATAAAATTATTTCACGTTTGAATTCGTGCAGCATGAAGCGATTCAAAATGAATTTTTTAGTGCAAAAATTATAAAATTAAAAAAATATAGCACGGTTTACCAGAAAAGAAAAACTGAACAACAGTTTCAAACTGATGAAATTCAAAGCGGCTTTCTGTTTGTTGATCTGCTGAAAGTATTGTCGTCTTGACACGTATTTCACCTCTGCTGATTACAGAGGAGAAATACGTGTCAAGACGACAAATCTGCAGCGATTCATTCCGTCGGTGTAGCTTAGTCGGTTAGAGCAATTTACTCCGGAGCGAGGAGACGCGGCTTCAATCACCGTTAAATTTGTATTTTCAAAATGTGAAAACAACTGCAATTCATAACACCTTATCCTCATTCATACCAAAAAATTCGATCATTGAACTGATGTTTATTTCACATTCTCTTGTTAATATACATGTGTTGGAACTATTGCTGAGCATGCGAAAAGGGAACTTCAAGGGCTGTGGCGTAGCAGCTTTCCCGTCATCTAGGTTTTAGGAACTGTAATATTTACTGAAAAATAAATGGCTTTTCCTTTTAGTACTTCAATCAAAGCTGCCGTCTGTAATTCCTGGCTATTTCTTTAACCAATTTCTCCTGAAGATTTCACAAAAATGTTTGCAAAATCTTTTTGCTGAGGCCAGAGAACCATTTAGTCGTGAGCCCCCCTAATGCTGTGGTTAGTAGGGGCTCTCAGTATGCCCCTGATCACAGCTAAAGACTTCATTATGTATTGCGACTGATACTCTTGGCAAAGGGAGATGTGACATATTGCAATGCAATATTAAAGTCTTCGTTTACATTACTGATACAGAGTATCAGTAATGTAAATGAAGTCTAGAGAACGAGTTAGTGACCTTAGGTTGTTTGTAAATAGCGCTCTTTTACGAGGGTTGTACCGAAAGTAATGCAAAAGTGATCATAACTTTTTTTATTAACTAACAGAGGTCGTTCAAATTGCACATGTTGGTACAGTAACTCTCCCTCTATAGTAACCCTTCTTCTTCATTGCAGATAAATAATGGATTCCAAGCTGAAGCAACGTGCCGTCATTGAGTTCTTGACGAAGGAAGAGTGCAGCTGTCTGATATCCACAGAAGGCTACAGAATGTTTACGGGGATGACACCATTGACAAGAACAATGTGCACAGATGGATGAAGAAGTTTAAAGGAGAAATCAGCATTGAAGACAAACCCCGCAGTGGGAAACCATCATCTGCGACCACTGATACGAATCGTCAGCGAGTGGACGAATGGATTCGCGTGGAGAGACGAGTCACAATCTATGAGCTTGTTGCACAAGTGGGCTGTAGTCACAATGCCATACAGAAGATGGTGGAAGACTTACGGTATCGGAAAGTGTGTGCAAAGTGGGTACCTCGGCAGTCAACACCCGATTTGAAGGAGAGAAGGGTGGAAGTCTGCTCCGCTCTTCTGGAAGCGTTTGAAACCAATGAAAACACGTTTTGTTTCTCGATCTAGTGACAAGGAATGAAACGTGGGCGTAGCTTTATGATCCGGAAACGAAGAATCAATCCATGGAATGGCGTCACACCTCTTCATAAAGGCCTAAGAAATTCAAGAACCAGCGATCAGCACAGAAAGTCATGGTGACTGTTTTTTGGGATGACAGGGGTGTCATTCTCATGGATTTTCTGGAACGTGGCCGTACCGTGACCAGCGAGCGGTACATTGAGACACTCAAGAAGCTTAGAGAAGCCATAAGGAGGAAGCGACCGAACAAGAATCTGAAAGGGATCATAATTCACCATGACAAAGCGAGACCACACACATCTTTGCCAACAAATCAGGCGATCAGCATATTATGCTGGTTGGTGGTTCTCCATCCACCGTATAGCCCAGATCTGGGGCCCTCCGACTTCCACCTGTTAGGTCCAATGAAGGGCAGTCTCCGGGGACAACGATTTGATGACACAGACGAGGGGAAAGTGGCAGTGAAGAAGTGGGTACAACAGTCCACACCTGAATTTTTTCAAAGACGATTCGAGAGTTGGGTTCAGCGATGGTGCAAATGCATGGCTTGCCATGGAGACTATGTTGAGTAGTACCTTTGTATAGAAAGAGAGTTACTCTACCAACACGTGCAATTTGAACGATCTCTGTCAGTTAATAAAAAAGTTATGCATACTTTTGCATTACTTTCGATGCAACCCTCGCATGTTATGATTGACATTTTTTAATTGTATATATTTCTCATCTTTCAATCATTAAATCGTGCTAAAGACGGAAAACTTTCATCGGTTCAGTGATTAATGTCGCACGAGTCTTCAATATTTGTTGATCAATATTTGTTGATTGACATTAAATATTAAAATACTAATAAGGCTCTGTTTTTAATAGGTAAGTTGCCTTGGTTTGCTCTGATTAATAAGTAACAAGATAAACATGACAATGTCATTGTGTTGTTTCTGAAATTCTCCATAAATACATTTTTTTATCTAACAAAAATGATATATTTACAGGAATTGCACATGATGGTAAAATACGGCTACCTAGGAACATCTTAACAATCAAGAGAAAAAAAAATTGGAAAACGCCTTTCCTGTGAAACATCACACAGTCATACGCAGCATGCAGTGGAAAAAAGAAATGAAAAAACTACAATATAAATTATAATTTATTTTTAATATATCTCTGCAATGTACAATATCTGAAGTTTTATGAAAATATATATATATCTTTTACAATTTCCAAGAAAATAGAAATATCTTTGGCATTCACATAATTATGTACATACATAAGAGATGCAATACCTCTTTTCCAAAATCCAAGTTCTGTTCCAAAAAAAAAAAAAAAAAAAAAAGAACTTTCGTTGTCTGTTGAAACACAAGGCACATTTTGCGCAGATCCCGATCATTTCATTAAAGCATTTTATTTTTACCAAAATACAATAATTTATTTTAAACGCTTGTGGTACATAAAAATGATATTTCATTTTCGGGAAAAGTTGTTCAAAATTTTAGTAGTTGTGGAAATTTAACCACACGTCAGTATTATTATACATTCCGGCATGTTAACATCTTTCAAAACCAGAAATGTCATTTTCAGTACGGCAGTCAAGTGTAACTTCTTAAAATTTGACTAGATGTATTTGTAAACAGATTTAATAAGGAATTTCGATTAATCCAGGAGGATTTACAAGCATGTATTTAATTGATTAATTGTGGATGTTTGTTATGCAGGAGTATAATGAATGCCCTATGAATGCAAGCATCACCGATTTCAATACTCGGTAAATATCACCGTAGTACGTAGGCTTTGCGCCGGACGCCATTGTAAAATCGCAAATACTAGTAACGTCGCGTCGCTAGAAATGTTGTGACGTCATTAGTAGCTCTTGTGTGAGCAAATAGTTCAAGTCTTTTATCTTGATGTTAGTGTATCATGCATGTCATCGCCGTATTGCTTTTGGTTTTCAGTCAAAAAACCAAAAGCAATTCAACAGTGCGGGAAGATCCTTAACAACAGAGGTTACTCAAAACCTCCCCCCCCCCAGCCTTTTTTAATAATCTTGTTAACTGAATCGTTGCTGTCCACCTGCGGCCAATGGATCAGAGGCGTTGTTTTCGGAATATTCTTCCAAGACGTACCAGGGCTAATCTCTCGACTGTTGCAAATTTTTAAAAAACAAACAGAAAATAACCTATATTTAATTTGAGGTTACTGGCGGTAAGTACTCTTGACACCGCAAGGATATGGAACAGAAATATAATCCGTGATTTAACCGAATTCGAACTAAGAAAGACATACAACTGACGTGGGGGTCATAACTACCTCTGCGAAACAATTCGTCTGTCAACTTAGAAAAAAAAAAAAAAATCTCAGAAAAGTGCGATGAAAATAAAGTTCATTGAATCTCCTAATGCTTTTCCCAGTTTTTTCCTGATCAGTAAAAAGAATGAAATAAAACAGGACTGGAAACAACAAAAAAATTATTTTAAGAACTAAAATGACGAAAAAATTGCTGGAATTCGTAGCACAATAAATAAATAAAGCCCTCTTTGGGTCAAAAAGAAATGTCAAATAACTTTTTGGTTTCGCGACTGAATATTTTTTAAAAGAGCGGCTAATTTGAATAATTTAGGTCGTACTTTTTATCTCGGATAATATACAATTACAGAATGAAAGAGAGCTAACCATTCGCCCAAGAAGGGCGCGAGTTCGAGTAGAGTATGAGGCATGGGTGGGGTGTTCATCTGATGCCTCTGGCCCTTCCCTGGAATCAATGGTCCTAAATTTGTGATAGGCGACAGCTTATAGCCCTAAGAATTGGTTGTTAGATCCCGAAAACGAAAAAAAAAAAAAAAAGAAGCTAAATTTCAAGAGACCAGTTGTTATGTCTTACCAAACCACTTTCGTACCATTTACAGTTTTTCGTCGAGATTTGTACTTTTATCCAAGGCCTGGACAAGATCTTCACATTTTAACAGGTCCCATACTCATTTTAAGGTGTCTCAGATCAGAATCATAGCGCAAGAAAAATATTTTTTCTGAATTTTTTAAGCATGACATTCCTTGTTTTTGTGTTTGGAGGTTTAACGACCACCGCGAGCAGCAACTCGATGGGCTATAAGCAGTTCCCCGTCACTAATTTAAGGTCGCTGGTTACAGGGAAGAGAGACAGCTAGTGTTGTAAGATAACACAACATCCATGCATCATCGAGATTCGGACCCAGACCCATCTGAGACAAATGGTCATAAGCTAGCACTTAGACCACTGCGACACCGGGGCAGCCTCTTTCCTTTTTTACGCTTTCCAACCGTAGTTTGAAGAAACGTATATGCTCCAGCTTTGTCCGTCTGTCCGCACGATAACTAGCGTAAAAATGGTTCGATTTCGATGAAAATTTAGTATGTGGTAGGGGACAACCTGGAGACAATGTAACGTACCAGGAGATGTGACGTACCTGCCAGAAGGACGCACACGACATAAAGGCAGATAGGAATCAGAATAAAACGTCCGCGTAGCTCAATTGGTAGAGCAACTTATTCCGGAGTGAGGGGACCCTGGTTCGAATCCTGGCGCGGATAAAAATGACGGAGAAATTCACTTCGTTGTAACAAACCGTATTGAAAATGGGATTAATGAAGTCAAAAGGCACGACGTAGGAACGGGATGCATTCCATTGCCCTTATGCGTCATAACTTGCGTAAATATGGTTCGATTTCGATGAAATTTCAGTGTGTCGGAGGAAACCGTTTGGGGATGAACCCTACTGAAAATGGATGAAGTGGATCAAAGGTCAGGGCATAGGAGCGGAATGCATTCCACTGCCCTTATGCGTCATAACTTGCCTAAAAATGGTTCGATTTCGATGAAATTTTAGTATGAGGTAGGGGACAACCTGGGGACGAACCCTGTTGAAAATTGGGGAAATGGGATCAAAGATAAGGACATAAGAGCGGGATCCATTCAATCGGCCTTATGCGTTATAACTTACGAAAAATGCTTCGATTCCGACAAAACTTCATCATGTTGTTCCGGAAGTATACTTTACCGGTTCTGTTGAATATAGTCGAAATAAGGTCAAAGGTCAGGTCATAGGAGCGAGATTTATTCTACAGCCATTACCCTCATAACTTGAGTAATAACTTGAGTAATGATTTCTGGTATGTTGGAAAGCGTATCATAATCAATGCATTGCATGATTTTACTAACTTGTTTATTTACGCTTTCCAACCGTAGGTTGAAGAAGCGTATATGCTCCAGCTTTGTCCGTCCGTCTGTCTGTCCGCACGATAACTGGCGTAAAAATGTTTCGATTTCGATGAAATTTTAGTATGGGGTAGGGGACCACCTTGGGATGAACCCTATTGAAAATGGAAGAAATGGAGTTAAAGGTCAGGACATAGGAGCGGGTCCATTTGATTGCGTTATGCTTCATAACTTGCGTAAAAATGGTTCGCTTTCGATGAAATTTTAGTATGTCGTAGGAAACCACCTGGGGACGAACCCTATTGAAAATGGGTGAAATGGGATCAAAGGTCAGGACATAGGAGCGGGATTAATTCCATTGTCTTTAGGCATCATAACTTACCTAAAAATACTTCGATTGCGACAAAACTTTATCATGTTGTTCTGGAAGTATATTTAATCGGTTCTGTTGAATATCATTGAAATGAGGTCAAAGGTCAGGGCATAGGAGCGAGATTTATTCTATAGCTATTATCCTCATAAGTTGAGTAATAATTTGAGTAATGATTTCTGGTACGTTGGAAAGCGTATTATAATGAATGCATTGCATGATTTTCCTAACTTGTTAACATTAGGATTTTCTAAAACTAAATGCTATTTCTTATCTCATACAGAGTCTCATTTATTTAATAATAACCTTTAAAAATGATTTATAATAATATTTATTGCAGACAAAAAAAATATATTTACGGTTTCAAGAATGTTGAACAGCGGGAGGGAAGTCCCGCTGTTCAACATTCTTGAAAGAGTTCAGAACAATTTATCAACTGAAACTGGGAAACGGTTATGAAAAAAAAATTCCTCCAAAAAAAAAAAAAAAAAGCCACTATGAACTAAATCAGAAATAAAAGCAGCACAAAGCGCCCTTTCAAGAAGTAGATGGTTACATTCGAAAGTTTAGAAAAAGAAAAGAAAGAAAAACTAAAAAAAAAAAATTAAAAAAAAATGAAAGCCATCTTTGGGTTAAGGTGTCAAATAACTCTCCGGTTTCTCGAGCTCATAACCATTGAAAAGGGGGATAATTTACATAATTTAGGCCCTACTTTTCCGCTCAAATAATATCCAGTCCCACAATGGGAGAGAGCTGGCTTTCAAAAGACTCTAATTACGATGTCTTAGTGAACTCAGCTCCACGTACCAAGCAAGAAAGCTTTCCGTAATTTCGGAGCCAATTCCAGCGGCAACAATACCGATAACAAGTGTGACGCAATGTCTGCAAGGGGATGAAAAGAGGCAGATTTCTCACGGTCCTCCTCAGTCCACATCATCGAGCGGGACAGGTCACTGCTTCTCAATGGACTGTACTCACAAACACACACGCACACACACTCTCCAGCGAAAAGCCTGTTTTGCTGCGACTCTCTCTCTTCCAGCTATTTCCGGCGTGTCTCCGCAAAGGGCGTTTCTTCGACGATTGTCGTCGTTTCCGGAGGAACCAGAGCCCCCCCCTTTTTCCACCTTGATCGGATCCGATATCTTCTCTGGAGTGGGTTTTAGAGTAGGAGGGTGTAATCCCACAGCGCGAGAGCAAAGGCGTAAAAGTGCTGTCAGTCTTACACAAAAGTGAAAGAAGATCCAAAAATAACTAAACCTTTATTTTCGGTGTGAGATGCTCGTATTGGGCCTACACTAGATGATTGTACGGCCGCCTTTTCCTTTTTTTTATGTTTAATAATATGAACTGAAAATTTCCCTGAAGTAGTCTTTTTCATGTGTAACCTTCAAAAAGCTTGACTGTGTGAGGCCGGCCATATTATATTTAACATCCGCATTTTTTTTTATTTTTTTTTATTTCCTTCGCGTTCTCTACACTGCTTACGCTAAAATGATGGGTAAGTTTACGCACATTAGCGTAGGAAAGGAAGGGGCTCAGAGGGATCAATCTCCCCCCCCCCATTGGATGTCTAGGCACATTTTTTTCTCTTGAACGCCGAATCACATGACTTCTTTTTCTCTTTAAAAGCCGAATTTTAAATTTCGTTCATTAAAAATATCAAAATGAATCTGAAAAACCGATTAAAAAAACTGACTCAAATCACATTTTTTCCCGCGGATTTTTTTCGAATTCCTTTGAATTCGTTTCATTGGCGCATTATTCTGCGTGCAAGCAAAACAACCTCAAGGTTCACTTGCTGTCGTTCACACCTCTAGAAGACGCCTTCATTAAAAATAAGACAAAAGGAAAGACCGACCACTGCAATAGAATCCTTACCAAGTCGTAAAGCTGCTGTTCTTTTTTTTTTTTTTTCCTTTTAAACCCCAATATCAAGAAATTACAAAAAAAATTGTATGAACGCTTCCTGTCTCAATGTCAGCCACTCCGGAAATTACATTTTCTACTCTCAGGCGCCAGAAAATGTATCTTCGAAACACAATTTCTAATTCTGGACTTGGATTGCTGAACATTCACTGAGAAAAACAAAAATAATAAAACATTAGGATCCACATTTTGTAGGCAATGGTGGCGAAGCGCAGTTACCTTGTATAATGATGCTAAGATATGTAAGTACAATTGTATTAAAGTACTAGCGAAACTTTACATTTTCATTAGTCTGCACTATTATTTATTTCATAAAACAACTAATTTTAAAATTGCGCCTTCATAAATAACTCTGAGAAATTGGATACTGAGAGAGAAGTACTCTGTTTTACATTAACCACATTTAATAAATATATAGCCCTCCATTCATAAGGCTTTTTATCAAAATTTTGTCAATCAGTATTTTAATTATCAATAAAATTGTTAATTTATTAATTAATTTATATACTTATTTTAAATAATGAGTTATAGATAATTAACGCTTAATTAATAATTGATTATCCTAGATTAGCAATAATTTTTGGTGTTTCGGTATGATCCTCCTTCCCCCCAATTTTTGAATTGCTACGCCCACTGATCTCGATTATCACGTCTTTAATCGCTACTCTGAGTTATTCATGTATTTCGACTGACCACACTTGGGCGGGGTGGGAAAAATTAATATCATAATAACGATTTTTAAAATGCCATCTGTTATCTAAAACGATTTTGTGAAATCTTATTCTTATGTTTCGGGATTTAAGGAGTGGTCTGTCCTAATTTGGGGCCATTGGATCCAGCAAAGGACACCACCCAGGCCTCATTCGGGACTGGAACTCAGACGCCGCTCGGTGAACTAGCCAGAAATTAGTGCCACTGACCACTCGGACACTGGGGCAGCATTTGGGAAGTTTTCAGATATTCCTACGAGACTACATCATGCCTAGAAACCAGGAAGGTATCCCCCAAAATATTTTTCACCTATAATTTCAGACTAGTTTGTTTTCTTTTGTTGTTTTTTCTGTAGTATAATCAAGGCTGGGGAATTGCAGTCACCAGCTCGTATCTGGTGAGCGCAATTTTCGGCATAACGAGTGGGGTTGGTTTTTTCCCCCGTTTCATCTGATCTCTCATAATTACAGTTTATTTAGCAGGTTATTAAGTTCTTTTTTGAGAGTGGGGTTTTTGTTAGAGTGGGTTTTTGTTAGAGAGGGGTTCTTATTAGAGAGTTGGTTCTTGTTACAGAGTGATGTTCTTGTTAGAGAGTGGGATTATTTTAGTCGTTAAGTTCTTGTTTGAGAGTGGGATTCTTTCAGTCGTTAAGTTCTTGTTTGAGAGTAGGATTCTTTTAGTCGTTAAGTTCTTGTTTGAGAGTAGGATTCTTTTAGTCGTAAAGTTCTTGTTTGAGAGTGGGATTTTTTAGTCGTAAAGTTCTTGTCTGAGAGGGGGATTTTTTTACTCGTAAAGTTCTTGTTTGAGAGCGGGATTCTTTTAGCCAAGTTCTTGTTTCAGAGAGGGATTTTTTTACTCGTAAAGTTCTTGTTTGAGAGCGGGATTCTTTTAGCCAAGTTCTTGTTTCAGAGTGGGATTCTCTTAGCCAAGTTCTTATTTCAGAGTGGGATTCTTTTAGTCGTAAAATTCTTGTTTGAGAGTATGATTATTTTAGTCGTTAAGTTCTTGTTTGAAAGTAGGATTCTTTTAGTCGTTGAGTTCTTGTTTGAGAGTAGGATTCTTTTAGTCGTAAAGTTCTTGTTTGAGAGTGGGATTCTTTTAGTCGTTAAGTTCTTATTTGAGAGTGGGATTCTTTTAGTCGTTAAGTTCTTGTTTGAGAGTGGGATTCTTTTAGTCGTTAAGTTCTTATTTGAGAGTGGGATTCATTTAGTCGTTAAGTTCTTATTTGAGAGTGGGATTCATTTAGTCGTTAAGTTCTTGTTTGAGAGTGGGATTGTTTTAGTCGTAAAGTTCTTGTTTGGAAGTGGAATTCTTCTTAGAGAGTGAGGTTCTATAGGTTATAAGCTTATATGTAAATCAATTTTAAAACTTCATCGTCAAACGAAAACTTAAACCATCTGTTAAATATTCACGAAAAGTACTTTTTGGAAATTTTGAGCCATCAGACTCAATAGACAAGTGGTATTTTTTTAGGTAGTAAAAACATGGTTAAAAAAACAACTAATAGATTTTCTGATTTATGGGACTAATTTCACTGAGTAAGTTTTGTTCCTATTGTCTTCATTTAATAGTGATTTTTTGTATGGGAGAAATGGAAATATTTTGATGCAGGAAGACTGAGAAGTGCTGAAGGCAAAGTATTGAAGAATACCAAATTTAAGAAGTGTAATAACGAGAAGGTTCAACACCGCAAAAATGAGCTTAGCGTGACTTCCTAGCCACGGCTGGTGTTTGGAGAAAGCGTCACACGAACTCGGATAATCCGCCCTCGAATTTCGCGCCCTAATCACTACACCAAAATAAGTCAAAAGAAAGGGAGGATACAAACTTGACGAAAAGAGCCTGAAATTTCACTAGTTTCTTAGGGAGGAGAGTTTTCCCACTTACAGATCCCATTGAAGATATATACAATTGAAAAGGCTGAGTGCTCAACTATTCTTTACAGCGTTAAAGGAAAGGTAAGAATCAGAAAAATAATCAGATTTCTTTTAAATTTACATTCAACCCTCCACCCCCACCCAAAGGAGAGGTTTTTCCTACAGTTATACTTCTGTAGGTTCTAATTTATGGAACAGGTGATACTTAAAATAAATAAATGTGATGTAGCTGTCTCTTTTTAAATAATTGTCATTTTAAGGTAAGCATGTATTCCTTATTATCTTCTTACACTATGTTATCTTCTAAAATTGCTTACTAGTATACACAGTAGATTTTTAGATGTGACTAACGTGCAGAGTGTCAAAGAAGTACTGTGAGATTGGGTGAGGAGATGTAATTCTTTTTGAGTTATTACTGAGCTTAATTAAAATTGTATTTGTTCCTCACCGTTACCGTTAACGGCAAGTTGATTGTTGATTTTCACATTATTTAAGATATTCTGACTTATACCTTTAATTTAACCTTCCTTTTGAGTTTCTGGGTTCTTATGTAAATTTTGTTTCTTCTCGTAAACGTTTTCTGACTTAAAGACATTATTTTCCCCGACGAATTTTCTATGTTTCGCATTACTGGCAGTGAATTCCGAGGTCAATATAACGAAATGAATGAATGAAGTAGCAGAATCTTTTGAACTAACGATTTGTAGGGAACAGTGTGATTTGTAGGGAACAGTGTGAGCAGTCTTTTGGAGTCACATTTGTAGGGAACAGTGTGATTTGTAGGGAACAGTGTGATTTGTAGGGAACAGTGTGAGTAGTCTTTTGGGATCACAATTTGTTAAGCAAGAGCGAGCTAACGATTTATAAAGAGAGCATTTTGTTGAGCGGAATTGAGATAACGTCTCGATATCATGTATTTTTGAGACGACTTGGTAGATATAGTAGATAAAAGTGCATGTTGATAGTGGCCTTCTTTGTGCTTCCGATAGGGTCAACGTTGTTCTTCAGTGATGTGCCAGTGAAGACAATTAAATCGAGGACGTTGAAACCTAAGTGGCTGTTTGCTGATTCATTTTCCTAGACGGTTTGTGGTATTTTATATTTACAAGTGTTTAGCTACTGATATTTACAAGTGCATATTTAAACTTAAGAACTTACACATTGCAAAACTATTACAAGCAACCATTTTAACCTAACTTAAATTTTAAACAAGAGACAGTTAAATCTCCATACCTAAAGTGAATCACATTAAATTACTTTTAAATCACAAAAAGTGACTTTAAATCTTCATTACATTCTGATTGTTAAAACGGTAAACTTGATTCTTGATCTATTCACATCTTTTATTTACAAGCTCCAACTTTTTCCTCTGGTGTATAAGTAAAAAAAATCACATCCAAATGCAGCAATTCATTGATGATACAATCAGTTAATTGACTGCTAACTAATCCCTTAAGGACTTGGTTATGACTATTGCATATAACTTTGTTCTCTCTGTCTCTCTTTCTGTTAAAAATTGTAGTTCATATCATAGGTGCCGATTTTCCAAAAATCCAATTGACGCTTGTGCTCGCAACGAGAAATTAAAGCATGGCCATTAATATTCGCTAGATGAAGAAAGGGGAGGAGGGCAGAGCTTAAATGGTAAAAGTTCAAGCATTGCGTTCATGGAGTATCTTGAATGTATTTTTTTTTTTTTTTATTTTTTTTTTCAAAAATTTCAGACTGGAAGATTCAGGGAACGTTTTGAACTTACCAAACGAGATTCTGACCGAAAAAAAAAAGAAAGAAAATTAATGATTTTCACGCCTTTAACTAGTCGTTTTCCCATTTATTTTTGCAAATTTTCTTCATTTTTTCGAATTATGGCCTAGCAGAGCAAAGCCACAATAAGTACATATGTCAAATAGCCAAAGAATATATTAACCAGAATTGTCACGAATTTAAAATTCTTCGAGCTCTCGGCACTAGAAAGCAAAAGCTTAAAGGAGGTTAAAAAAATACTTATTTTGTTAAACGTTTTATAAAGAGAAGCTTTTTAATTTTTAAGGAATTTCGTGAATTACAATTGTTTGATCTCTACACCTGCTCGTCAACTGAAGCAGAATCAGAATTCGAAATTTATCTTTGCGACCTTAAAATTCCTTGCTCATCCGAAAATAATTTCCCAAGCTGATGTATAAAATGTGCAGATTTTGATGTACATCATTTACATTAAAATATTTTTTAAATAGTTAGTTTATGCTGTGGCAACTATCAGAAACTGTTACAAAAGCTGACATATTATCAGCTGTTGAAACATGCATCTCATGCTGTAAGAAATAATTTTATATAAATACTGAAAAGAAAAGAAGATAGAAACGTTAACTGTCTAATTTTTTTCAGTTTATGTATTTTTAAAGCCTTTGTTGTTATTAATGATTTAATGGCTGCTTCGCACCCATTGGGAAATTTCAGTCGGTGTCTGAGCTCCAGAGTATCTATGTAGTACGTGGCTATGTTTTACACTTTGAACTATCAAAAGAAATACTTGCGCCTTGTGTTTCATGTAAGCATTTTGCATGATGATAATTTCAGGAAGTTGCTGTTTATACTTGGAAAGTTATCTTTCACTGGCGACTTGCTGATAAATACCATTAAGTTACACTGCATAACTACAAACTGTACACGTTTCAGGCATACAGGTATGATTTGCAGATATTTGTTTCGTGAAGTAGGTATCTTAATGTTCTCCTCCTAATTTTCAGCTCTGATCTGGCGTGAAACCTGTTGGACGCACACACACACATACACGGTCTTATCAAAGGAAGCACTGGTTCGGAAAGGCATATTTCGTTTCTTCTGGTGGACTCAGAGGAATAAAACTTCACATGGGTTCATACTTCATGAAATTACATTCTGAACCTGAGCAGGAGGAGTCTGAAAAGTCTGTAGACGTGTATGATCCGGACATCTGGACGGAAGAACAGCTTGCTGGATGTGTCGATCCTTGGGACCATGCTGGACTAGGGGGCACAATTGGTGGGGAGAAATATCCGTATAGAGGGGGTGCTTGAATGGATGTGGGTGGGGACGATGATTCTATTTCGGATTCATTTCCAAGCCTAACATCGCCAGTTGTACAAGAGTTATTTACGAAACCACTGTTTCCAGTCCTTCCGGCGGCGGTACCGTTGGCGGCTGCCTTAGAGTCCAGCATTTTAAGAGTTTCGGAAAGTGCCCAGATATAATTATGTGCAAATCTCAGTGTTTCAATCTTGGTCAGTTTCGTTTCATCCGGGAATGTAGGCAGCACGCATCGAAGCTTGTCGAGTGCAGTGTTAAGATTGTGCATTCGGTTCCTCTCTCGATCGTTCGCTTTCAGGCGCCTCGTTTTCTTCAGTTTCACTACTTGGCCAGGGTTCCTGCTCCGAGAGCGAGATTTTGTGTACCTCTTCTTTTTGGCAGCCTTTCCCCCATCTTTGGAATCCTCGGCAGCTCCCATGGCGCCGTCATCATCCTCTTCCGCGGGGAAAACGTCTCGTCGGCGACGGACATCAGCCGGACTCGAGGGAGGTTGGCTCGAATCGTCTCTCGGGTGGCCGTTCATCTCCCTTTGGGATTTCGAGTTGTCGTCACGTTCTGCCAACCAAGCGGATTCCGTCTTCACTCGAATGGGGGCGATTCCTGTCTGTCTAGGAGACTGGAGTCGGTGGGCAGTTTCTTCAGCTGCTGTCGCACTAGGTGGACGAAGAGTCTCTGCGGTCATAGTTGCTATCTAATGCATCAACCTAAAATGAAAAATAGCATTCTATTAGCAACTAGTATTTATTTATTTACATATTTTACATTTATTGGTAGCACTAATGACTTCAACTTTTCAGGTATGAACACTGAAGTTTCATAGTGTTACAAGCAGAGGCGTAACTAGGTATTTCTACGCCCGGGGCAACCATAAATTATTGCGCCCCAATCTGCATTTTCCTCTAATGTACATATATTACCAACTTAACAGTTCTCTCTATCTCTCTTTCTCTCTCTCAAATCAAAATTGACGTCATGTCAAACTCTTCCCTCAAAACAAAATTGAGATCATATCAAACTATCGCTGTTTGTACAACTTTTCATGATCATGATCATATGTAGAGGATTTTAGGAAGGGAGTGTCTGACCGCAGGTCTTAAACAACCCTTAAAAATAGGAAACTAGGAGATTTGGGCTAGAGCGCCCGATAGGAAAGTGACACGGAAGCGAAGTAGAAAGGGGGAGGAAGACGCCCTTATTTATTACCGGGGGACCAGTACCCGGTGTCCAACGGCTTAACGTGCCCATCCGACCCTCGGCGGGTATTTAGTGGATCGAGCGTTCGTACCTGCCTGGGATCGAACCTGAGGCCCTTCCCGTGGCAGTCACGAACGTTGCCCACTCGGCCACCAGCGGCCTTTTGTACAACTTTTACTAGCTGCTTTGGAGTTTAGATCTTCGGTCCCGCATCAAACGAACCGAATGCAACTGGCAGTCGAGGTTCAAAGCCATGGGAATTATCGAATAGCCCCCAGAGAATCTTGAACAATGTGAACGACATCTTTATCTTGCAACGTAACCAACTAAAGAAAAATGGCAGGCTCCATTGTTGTCGACGAAGGCCGTGATTCTTCTTAAGTTGAACCGATTATACAATCGTACCTTCATTCCTTAATGTAAGCAACTACCATCGCCTAAACATTTTGAAGAAGAAATGCAGATTTTACGCTGCAAAGGCTACCGAAACTGGTGAGCCATATTATGAGCAAATTCTGTAAATCGACAAATGACAAAATATGGTGCTAAAAACTGTACTAGAAAACGATGCAAAAGTTTCAATCAAATTGTAAGTAGTGATTTTTGCGCCCTCTTTTGAGCTGCACTCCGGGCAATCGCACCGCCTGCCCCGCCCTAGTTACGCCTCTCGTTACAAGGATTTTCCTCTTCCGCTTTGGGTTCGATTGGTATTGCAACTTCTATCTAGGAAATTACAACACGAAGAAATAAATAGGGATAATAGTATTTTTCAACTGCAGTAGAACCCGCTTATACAGTATAACGAGCCCGTAATTAGCGATATCTCGGTTTTAAATGAAACCCATAGATTTACTCGTCCTTCGCATGTTTGGAAAAATTTCTTTGACAATGGCTAAAGCAGTCAGCTAAGCAAAGAAAATCAGAGAAAATGTCAAAGATCATCCGTTAGTCGAATTCAGACCATAAAAGGGGAAGTAACGATCTGAAATTAACATGCAGATTATTTAAGGACAGTTCGCAACTTCTTGGAGAAAGGGAAAGGAAAAGACCCTGAAGTAGACCACGTGGAAGATCGGTGGGTGAAATTCGCCATTTGAATGCATGCAATAACGTGGAAGAGAACTGCTCGAGGCAGCAAGTTATGAAAGAAACCTGGGGGGGGGGGGGCTTCACCTAGCAATGGATTGAGAATATGTGCGTGCGTGCGTGTATGTGTTGTGAAAACACAAATTTGTCCGTGACTGAGATTGAATTCGCACTCTCTCACACCGGTGTAAGTTGCTCTCCCAACTGAGCTACACGGACAGAAAGAATGTATCGCTGCAGATTCGTCGTCTTGACTCGTGTTACCTCTGTAGTACGTCACAGTGTGTGTGTGTGAGAGAGAGAGAGAGAGAGAGAGAAAGAGAGAAAGTCCAGCTGCCAAAAGTATTTTTCGAGTGAAAACTGACGCTTTGATTAAATCAAGCACGAACTGTTTAATTTTAAGCGAAGTAGCTCGTACTCAAAGAAATACATAGGAAGTGCAAAGTTTTGCATTCATTGGCTTAAGCGACGGACTGATCGTTACGGGCCTATCTGATATTGAGTTACAGCACTTTAGCCGTCGTCATGGCATGTACACTGGCCTCCAAAAGTTAAGGTACAACCAGTTATTTGACCCGCACCATTAAAAGAATGCAAAGAAAGATAACAAACAGAGTTGATATAAAGGATAATAAGTCACGTTACTAAAATCACATGAAAACACTATACCTGCCACGTTTGTGGGACAAGAATTGGGTATTTATGTGAAAACTAGAGGTAGTTCTTGATGTGACACTGTTGCATGTTTGTCTGCTGCGAATTAATGTTCATTGATCTTCAATTTTAGGTACGAAGATATTGTTCGTCATGTCAAGGAGAAATCGTTTACCCGATTCGTTAGGATGGAGGCCAATCGGGTGGATAGAAATGGGCTTATCACAATCTGATGCTGCCAGACGGCTTAATGTTTCTCGCAGTGTGGTCCAAAGGTTTTTGGAATCAGTTCGAATCCGAAAATTCAGTTTTAAGGAGACGTGTTCCTTATCTTCCACTCGTTACAAACCCGTCGGACGATCGCTTTCTGGCTCTTTCGGCACGAAGAAGAAGGAACACTACTGTGCCTCAGCTCGTTGGAGATCACTTTGTGGCAACAGGGACAAAAATATCTGCTACTACGGTGTGAAGACGTCTTCCTACGCAAGGGCTGTGTGCAAGAAGACCGGTTGTATGTGTTCCTCTTAACCGATTGCAGAGATGTGCTTGATTACGTTGGGCAAGAGAGCACCTCACCTGGACCACACAAAAATGGAGGTCTGTTCTCTTCACAGACGAATCCCGGTTTACTTTGTAGAGTGGTTCACGCCGTGTTCTAATCTGGAGAGAAAAAGGCACCAGATACAACTCGTCCAACAATACTGAAAAAGACAGTTATAGAGTGGGTAGAATCATGGTTTGCGATGGGATTTCTTTGAGTGGTTGCACTGATCTTCATGTGTTCCATGGAGGGATTCTGAATGCGCAGAGATATCGGGACGAGATCCTTGATCCATATCTGAGACCGTATACTGGTGCGATTGGGGATGATTTCCAAGTAACGGACGATAACGCCTGACCTCACTGAGTAAGGCTTGTTGACAAATATCTTACGGATCAAGGTATGGAACGAATGGACTAGCCCGCTCGATCCCCGAACCTGAATCCTATCGATCTCCTTTAGGACTACCTTGGAAGACTGGTGGCTTCTCTAAGTCCTCCTCCACGGTTTTTAAATAAGCTGGAACAAGGGTTGATCCGTGTATGGTCTTTGCTTCCCATTCAGGTGTCCGATAACTTGATTTACAGTATGGACAGGCGTAGCCAAGAATGCACTACAGCTCGGGTAGGACATATTCCTTATTAAAACTCATGTCTTCCATTATTTTGCACAACAACTGTCATTTCTTCTTTTTCTCCACACGTGGACTTTTTGCACCAAACGTATTTATTCTTTTGTAAATTATGCATGATGTAAAACGAATGGAAAATCCAATAAAATAATGTTTAATGTACAGCTCATCCACATTTCATGTTTTTCTATTACTTTGTTTGGAAGTTATACACAAAAAACAGGTTGTACCTTAACCTGTTTTTTGGAGGCCAATGTATACATACATACATACATACATACATACATACATACATACATACATACATACATACATGCATGCATGCATGCATGCATACATACATCTCACATTGATGAACAATAATTAAATTTCATTCCATGAATTAAAAGATCAAGAATGCATCTAGAATATCGAAACGTAAGAGGGTAATACCGTCTATGTTTGCTGCTAGCTGACATAAAAAAAAGTGCGTGCCATTATTGACTAAACGAAATAGTGAGGTGGAATTTGAATGGGTCATAATGTTGTGTTTATGTTCAAGTATCCTCGTTTTTATAGTTCGTGAAGTTGATACGATGCATATCGAGTTCTCGTTTTAATTGCTGCAGTGTTTAAGCGGAATACTGTACAACTTATAGAACGATGTTTACAAAAATTGTTTTGAAACGGCGGGAACATCGTAAAGAAAATTCTGACTACGTAAATGTTTTTAACATTAGGATCATTTTTCTCGTTTTCATTGGGGAAAAGTTTACATTTATCCTTAAACTCATTTTTGATTTTTACAAACCTAAATTCATTCTTGGTTTTTACAAGTACCAGTAAATGAAACGGGCTAAAAATTAGAAAGTTTCACATGCTTTTAAAAACATGTTGAAAAACCTGTACATGAAGTGGGCCTTGCCAATTCATACTATGCCTAATAAAGAAATAATGTTTTATTGTCTCTCGATATATACATATTTTTTTTAAATCGTCTGGTCAGTCGGAGAAATGCGATATTTAGCAGATCCTACCAGAGCGCAGTTTTGTCAGGCGAAGCCTATGTGTATTTTAATTTATCAGTACCCATTTCGAGAATATGAATTGAAAAAACTCATTTTTAAAATTTTTATTGGGTTAGGCAGATTGATTTTGGGCAATGGGGTATTACGGAGAAGCGGCTTGGTTTGGCTATGGAGCGCCAAGAACAAGCCAAATGAACAAAGACACAACTCCAAAGGAATCAACTTTCTCCGACAAATAGGGGAACCAATCGAATTCCTATGGAGTTTAATCAGGTACGACGACCTAAACATGAGCAACATTTTAAACATTTTTTAGTTCTAACTGGAATGATGAAATTCTATATCTGTATTTACCATGATACCTTTCCTTCCAGAAGTTTCTTATTCTTGTTCGAATTTAAAAGTTGATAACTTTTAAATTTAGACAGAAATAAGCATATCCAAGTCTTTCTGATTTTTCTCCAGTATGGAATTCAGACGGGGTAGAGCACGCTTTCAAAAGCGCCCAATAGCACTGTCTAGGGCACAAGCCATCTCCTTGGAATATTCATAAATGTTCTATGACATTCATATTCCCACATCATCAACAACAGCCATTGTCATTGACTGAAGTTTCACACCAATAGTATTGCTTTTTACAGTTTGTCTTCCTGTTTTATAATACGAGTAATGAAGAATTGAGTACATCAGTGAAAGATTGAGCTTAACTTACATGAACAATATTTGTGCGTGTTGTTAATATAATATTAAGTTGTTATAATGATGCAGAATTGTCCTTAGAATATGTGTGATAAGCAGTATTAAAGCAGAAATAACACATTAAAAATGAAATATGTTTTCTTTCAAATCTCTAAATAAAACACCTTTTTAGTGGTTTCAGGTTCAAACGCGAAACATAACTTTTTTAGACTACCTCTTCAAGATGTACGGGCAATTTAAAAAAGAAAAGAAACGGAGAAGGATAATATCACTTTCAAAATACACAGTTTTGTTATTTAAATACTGCCGCAATTTCGCATTATACATGCGAGGCAAATAATACGCGTCTCACAAATAATTTTACCGTTGTTCTAACTCAAATTAAAACACACAACTGTCGATTTGGCTTGAACGTAAATTATTGTACAACGACGAAAGGGTCAGCATCTGAAATTAAATTAACAATCGTCTAACGGGTGAACTAACGACAACATTCACAATCAAGCTGTAGGGGAATGGAATAGAAGATTCGTATACCGTATACCCTGATTCGTATACCGTATATATATAATCCGTATACCCTCTCTCTCTCTCTCTCTCTCTCTCTCTCACACACACACACACACACACATACACACACAAATTCTTGATCGTTAGACAGCTGCAAACAATTCTTCTGCTGTATTCAAGCTGAAAGAGATTTTGTTTTTTCTGATAGGAATGTTTTAAATTTCAGAAGTTATCTCCAACTTGAAATAAGAAACAGAATAGATATCACTTTTGTGTTTCGAAATTGGCATTCCACATTCCTAGGTAATTTAAAGCATTTTGTTAATGTTTGCTGTAGCTCTTTTGAGTGCTTCAATTAATTAATTTTTTAACTTTTCATGAGCGCAATTTTCCGCGAAGGAGGAATTCTTTGGACACTACAGTGTGATTTTTATTGTTTGTAATTTTAAATGTCATATACATTAGAAGGAAAATGTAACTCTGTAGTGATTTTGAAGGACGGGATTTTAGTTTATTTGCCTAAGTCGTGAATTAAAATTCAGCAATTCGAAATCAATGGCAAAATTATTTCGTCCAAAATTTCAGTAGTTTTTTTAATCATTTAGAAGAAAGTGGTAAGTACCAGAAACATTGATGAAATCCGAATACTTTTTTTTTTCCTAAAACAAGTATTTTTGAAGTATTTTTACAGACACAGGGAAATAAATCAATTATGATTGAAGGCTTCGTGCAAATGCGCATCACCTGTAGAAATAAATACTTAAAACATCTGAAAACAAAGTCCATTATGCCTTTGCTTTTATAGAATTTACAATGGTAGAAAGAGAGAACTCCTATCAATTGTTTTCTACACCTGAGAACTGTTTTGTATGTCTGTCAACTAGCATTTATATTTTGAATGAATAAATACCATTCTGTAAGCAACAGAAGGCTGCTTCTTCTGTTATGGAAACTTGAAACGTTCAAACGAGACTTGAAAGATGAATTCCTGGAAATAAGCTCTTAGCAGAGGAAATATACCGGATAAGATGCATAAAGATGTTTTAATCAAACGTTTTCATAAAAAAAAAATTGAACAACGTTTTAAACAACAGTTTCCATAAGATGAAAAAAGCAGGGTAGAAATGTATCTACAACCAACTTAGCTGACATAATTTTTATATCAGATTTCGAAGTATGAAAACTAAACGACAGAGATTAATTGAGAGCATGGAAACTAAAGAATGAAGAAACGGATTAACACAAGTTCTTTATTGGATTTCAAGGATTTTGAGACTGAAGGAAAGAGATAAGACAGCTCATTCATATAATAATTAACTCTGTTATCCATGTAGACAACATCTATTCACCTTTCTTTATATGTGTGTGTATTTGTATCTATCACAGCCACCGACAACGGACATGCTCAGTTGCTTAAGCATGCCTCCTCAGAAATAAGGGCGCGTTCAGCATACCCAGCTTTCTGCGAGGGTAACCTAAATCCCTTTTTGGCAACTATGCGTATATTGTAACTACAACTTATAGAATAAGATATTTTTATCAATTAATATCAGCCTAAGATTTTTAGGGACCAAAATTAATATATATATACACACAGTCGAGTTACATTATTGTGACCACCTCCTACTTTTGGCGTCAACAGCGCGTAGCCAATGAAAGAAGACACATGTCGTGAGCTGGCTTGGAGGATATATAAAGTGTGCTGTAGGCAGTCTGAAAACATATCACTCGTTGCTGTCGTGGATAAATGGAGCGATTTATCAGATTTGCAAGAAGGAATGATTATCGGCTTTCGGGCCACAGGTGGCAGTATTTATGAAACAGCGCAGTTTGTGAGCTATTCGCGCGCTGCTGTGATTAAAGTGTATCGTGATTGGAGAACTGCCACCATTGTAAATAGGCGATGTGGAAACTACTGAGCACCACGTGCCATTGATGTGAGAGGTGAACGTCGGCTTCAAAGGTGCGTGAGGGCCGATCGACACGCTACAGTGGAGCAATTCACTGGCCGAATGTACCAGGAGGCTACCGGAAGTGTGTCTAAAACGACAGTTCAGCGAAACCTGCTACGTATGGGGTTCCGATGCAAACGGATGGTCACTGCACCCATGCTAACGAAGGTGCATCGGCAGAAAAGGCTTACATTTGCAAGGCAGTATCGGAATTGGACCTCCGCTGATTGACAAAGGATTGCCTTTCCCGATGAGTCATGTTTTCTGCTTCATCGAACGGATGGACGTTAGCCTATAAGGTGAGAAACGTCGGAGAACAAACATTCTCCAACCACTGCTGGCAGGACACAAGCTGGTGGGGGCAGTGTTATTGTCTGGAGAATGTTTTCGTGCCAATCTTTGGAAACACTCATACCTGTGGAAGGCACTATGGACCGAATTCGTTATGAATCCATCCTAGCAGACCACGTACCCACACATATACATGCTGATTGTCTTCCCTGGGGCGGATGGGATCTTCCAGCACGACAACGCGACGTGTCACACAGCTAGAAATGTCCGAGATTGGTTGGAGGGCACGATGAAGGCTTCAAATTGCTTCCCTGGCCCCCTAATTCCCCTGACTTAAACCTAATTGAGCGTCTGTGGGACTACCTCGATCGTTCACGGGCATGTGGAGTCAGCATGGCTCCACATGCCTGTGAACACCTTCCAGCACCTCATTGAGTCACTCCCAGCCTCTGTAGCTGCTGTCCGCGCTGCACACGGCAGTTATTCTGGATATTACCTGGTGGTCATAATAATGTGCCTCGACCGTGTATATAATGAATATATTTGAAATGGTGCGTGTTGAGTGTGTGTTATTTTAGTATAAATGCATTCTGTAACGTGTTATATCAGTTATAAGTAAACGCTCAGTTCAATATAGCAAGCATTTTCCAAATCTTCTGGGAAATGAATCAATCATTAAGAAAAGTGTGAAGAAAACAAGAACACCTTTTGGTGGTAATATATTAAACGTATTCACAAGCCTGAGAATTGAATTAAAAATGGACACTATTTCAAGGGTTTACTACTGGATAGGGATTAAAATTAACTCAGTTTCATTTATTTTCGTATTCATTTTAAAGAAAATTTGTGCATGAACTCCCTTGCGATTTTTCTTATAGCATGCCTTAAGAATTACAAAACTCTACTCCTATAGTGTCTTTCTATCTATCTTGTATGTGCAATTGTCAACATATATCTGTGTTTCTACACACACACCACATACAGAGAGAGAGAGAGAGAGAGACCTTCCTGAACAGAAGCTCAAGCAAAAAATCCCAGTTATATCAGGTGCATATGATGTTATTATTATTTTTTTTTTAACTCAGAAGCTATTGGATTTTCATCCGGAACATATTAATCCAGATCACCTAGAAAATTAAAAGAGAAAAAAAAAGAAGAAGAAGAGGAAGAAAGAGAATTGAAAAGCATAGGGTAATGAATGCCGCTATTACTTGTACATATGGTTGTTTCTCTTTCAGTGTCGCAACGGGCATTTAATGATATTTCAAGTTAAAATGTAATTTTTGGGACAATCTACTGAGGAAAATATCTTCAAATTCACTAATATCTTGTAATTTGAAAAAAAAAAAAATGGTGTTAACGCTTTCCATATATATATACCGAGTTCTGAGCTTTTTCACTCATTTCCCACTGTATTCCTAACTTGTACAATCTCATAGTACAATTAAGTTTTCCTTCATCAAATTTAAAACTAAATCGCACTACTTTCATTTACATGGCAAACAAAACATTCATAGAAATCCTTTTGGGTATCGAAAGCGTCATGACAAGCAATGCAGACTCTTCCGAACACCGAAACGTTGGCTCTGGTGGTGTTTGGTATTCCATGCGGCTTCTAACCCCTGCGACCTCTTCAGAAATCCCGAAGAAAGATGACCAACCCCTAGGTGCGTGGTCTATTGACGCTTTCTTTCGGACGGCGGCACTCCACAGCTGACCGCAAACTTGGGGTTGAAATCTCAACCGTGACGTCCCCCTCCGATTTAAAATTTTCTTTAGAGTGATGAATAGTCCTCGTGAAAGGATGGGACTGCTGGTAGCACTGAAAAAGCATTGAATTGTACGTACGAGTGAAACTAAATACGGTTGAGTGGCCAAAAAGAATCGGCCAAGGAACCATCGTGGTTTAGAGCCAGATCATTGAAAAAGGGAAAAAGAACTAGCTGTATTTTCGCACCCCGTAAAATGATACTGTAAAGAAATTCTGTGTAAGTGGATTTGCACTCTTGTCTCGCCTATCTTCGATCTGCTAGGCTCTCGAGAGCAATTGTAGATCCTTTTAAGGTGAAGAGCAGCTAATATCACGACAAAGATCTAGATGTTTCCAATTACCCCGTCTTGTTGAAGTTTCAAAGAGTTACTTACTCCTGTTTCCTGTTTCTGTGTAGATATTACCGCCGTAAGGTGTGAAAACATGGCTACCAGAGTGTCTGACCACTTCACAGAAGTGGCGTATATTTGTTGTTCGACTGTAAGATCTTGTTCTCTTTATTCTTTTGTGGAACAGGATATGGCATTCAGAAAGCTTCCGAGGAAGTTTCACAAAGGTGTACTACCGCAGGAAATGGACAGAATTGTTTCCATGAGTCATCGAAAATAGATAGAGTTCAAAAAATTATTGATTCATATTGTGTGGTTCAGAAAGATTTTGAAACTTTAAGATCCTACTTCTTTTCTTAGAAAGTGTGATTTTCATTGTATTAAGCTAATAAACGCATGAACAGGTTATACCACAGAGGTTAAGTTTTTTCCATGTAAAAAGAAAATTATATGGCGAAATTTTCTCAATTAGTAAAATGCATAATCTTATCAATTTATTCATCGTACAGTGGCACGTGATGTGGTTTCAAAATTAAAAAAAAGTGCCTTAGCGGTGATCAGATTAGATAAAAAAACAACCCAGAAAGATCTTCAAATTTTTCAAAAGCAATGTGAAATCTGATTTGCTAATTTCAGAGCTTAGCAATTTTTATTAAATTGAATGACCAATTATTAAAATTGAATATTCTGAGCAATTTGAGGCAAACGAATGTTACAAGAGAATCACATACTAAAAGTATACAAAGATTTTTTTCTTCAGATACTGTTCTGTCATTTCACACAATTCCAAATATTTAGTGTGAATAATATGTCAAAATTTTCAAAAGCAATGTGAAATCGGATTTGCTAACTTCAGAGTTAAGCAATTTTTATTAACTTTTATGACCAATAATTAAAATTGAATATTTTGAGCAATTTTAAGCAAACGAATGTTACAAGAGAATCATATACTAAAAGTATACGAGAATTGTTTTCTTTAAATACTGCTCTGTCATTTCTCGCGATTCCAAATATTTAGGTGAATAATATGAATCAGCCTCACTGCATTGGTATAACTGATATAGTCAAATTTTTTCAAGGTAACTAATGCGTCGTTTTGTTTAGGATTACAAGATGAGTGTAGAAAATTTCCTTTGTGCTAGCCACAGAGAATCAGAGAATGAGTTCAGGGGATTACTTTTATTAGAGCCAGTCGCCAATGATATAGTTTAGCATAAATACACTTCGAAATCAATAAACTCTTGTCACTGAGCCTTCATACGTGTACAGTTTTTCACTATTTTCGTTTTCAGCAGTGTAGTCTTAAAACCATGGAGAAGCTACCTCCTAGTACTTTAGTTTGAGGGCTGCATAACTCCATTATACAACCCTCAAACTAAAGCATAATGGAGTTCACAATATCTCTATATTAGAACCCTCATGATGCACGAGACATATGAATAAGTGTAACATGACTGTTTGATTTCATCACTGCAATAAGAACGTTCGGTTAAAATCTGAGTATGCTTGCATAGAAAGCACGGTATTTCCTATTTTTTCGGATACTTAATCAAATAAAAGAACTCCTTCGCCCACTTTCTGCAACTATCTAACCACAAAGAGTCCCTTAGCCCTGCTAAGCTTAGAAGAATAGTGCCTTAGAACCGCTAAGACTTCTACACTACTGACAATATCTGTACACAGGAAGTTTCTCAGAAAGCAACTTGATACAATTTCATAAATTTGGCAAAACCTTCGTCGAAGTAGAGAATGCGAAAATTTTCAACAAACTCACAGCGCTATTGAAGCAATTTTACTCCTGAAAGACACAAACTACGGTAACTGTTTTGTTGGTTTGTTTCGGAGTTTAACGGCCATACCACGAGCAACTCTAAGGATAGTCTCCCGTCTCTACCTTAGAGCCGCCGGTTCCAAGAAGAGTAGAGAGTCAGCGTAGTACGTAGGCGCACCACCTGTACTTCAACTGGGACTCAGACCCGGGCTCAACGCGGACCACTGAACTGAAGCGTCACGCTTCGAACAACTCGGGCACCGAGCTGCGCCCCGTAATTTTCTTGTTTCTGTTAAACTACGTTGTTTGCAGAAGCAAAAATAGTCTTCACTTTTAAATCATGCAACTGAATCATTACGACAGACAGATTTTCAGAGTGTAACAGTACGGTTGAGTTTTAAATAGCTGCTTTCGTAAAATTACACCAAAGAACAGCAATGGGTTGCCATAGATTTTGTGTGTGTGTGTGTGTGTGTTAAGAATGAATAAAAGCAAATTAAATTCACAGGAGAATTACAAGATCACGGTGACACCTGTTAAACTCAAAGACAACAGTTATGAAAGAATATATTAATTTAAAACCCATGTAAGCCTTCCTGTTAAGAGAAACAGCGGACAACTGGTTTTACAACGGCATACAGACGCTCTCTGTTAAAGTCGCGAATGTTATGTTGACTTCCGGAGAAAGTCATTTAAAAAACAGGAGAGCGTGTGCGAAAATTACCCAATTTTTCACCACTGTGTTTCGTTCAAAAACTCATACAATAAAATTGTTGTTACTTACTAACCCCCGTATTAATTCAACACCACGCTTCTTTGGTAAATTAATCTTAGCCAGTCGTTAAGAGTTGTCTGCTAACAAAGCTAAGTTTCCCGAATGGCATGAATGTCAAAAAGTAAAATTCTCCAAACAAAAACATACAAACAAACAAACAAAAAACACGACCTCAAGTGGAATGCAAGAGAGCAAGTTGTTTTCCACGCTACGGCACATGACAGCAGGAATAATATTGTATAGTTGCATGCGTTTGGTAGTCTTGGTAAACTTTAGAACATTCTTTATAAAGAATGGTTCTCATGTTTACTAAAGGAAGCATGGATTACTACTTTCTTTTACTGACGGGTACTGTAAAAGTAAAAATGACAACGGAGTTCAAAGTTCAGAACAGTTTGTACAAGTCACTTTATCGGTTCAGGACGTGAGCCAACTATTATTGCATTACACATAGACAGAAGAATAAATTAAAAATTCAGTGGTTTGCAGTTCTCTTGGTGAAAGGTCCACAACGTTATGGGCAAATTTAAATATTTCTTCAACAGGGCCGTAGCTACCGGGAGGGCAGTCGCCCTCCCAGAATGGTCATTCCAGGGGCTTTAAATTCATCCTCTGGGGGATGTTAAAAACAGAAATAACTAAAAATGAAAGTTACACCCTTCGGTATTTTTTAAAAGACTTTGGTTAGTCTCATACAGTATTATGCAGTTAACTAGAGTACAGGATAACATACACTATGAGGTGAGAACATTTCATATCCGTGAAGGGAATTTTCCAAAACAGTGAGTGGAGACATAGAAAGCAATATGTCTAAAATCCATGACTTTTGCGAACATGTCGTTGGGGTGAAGAACTGATTAACCATCAGTTCTCTATCGCAGAAAGTTCTCTAAGCGGTTAATCTAGAATGGAATTTTTCCAATCCCTATCCCTAAAACATCTTCCTGTTGTTACGTTCACTATCCGATACTGTGGAGTGTTGCGTTTTCGGCGTTCACGTGATGTTTATGCTTTACTTGGTATTTACCCAGTTCTTACATTTTTAATAAAATTATGTCGAAAACCTGAAATGCGATTTTTGAACGATCATTATACTTTCCTATAACGGCTGTGTGTGAGAAACTAAAAGCTACGTATTATTTGAGTGGAACTCGAAGGTGCGCAATTTTGCACTCGAAAGGGGAGCAATTTTGAACTCGAATGGGCGTAATTTTGAACTCGAATGGGCGTAATTTCAAGTCTCGCCCTCCCAGATAAGAAAAGCTTGCTACGGTCCTGGTCTTCATAAAAGATCATTAAATAAAAATCATAGAACTGTTTCTATTTTTTTTTATCAAAATATTCCGTTAAGGTTTTCAATTTTCGTTCTGCCGTCCTTGTGGCGCAGTGATCTAAAAGCCATCGCTTTGATGGCTTCTGACCATTCGTCAGAGATGAGTCCGGATTCGAATCCCGGTGAGGCATGGATGTTGTGTTTGTCATACGGTTCTGGCACTCTCCCTTCCCTGGAACCAGTGGCCTTAAATTAGGGACTGGCACCTGCTTGTTGCTGACGGTGATCGTTGAATCCCCAACAACAACAACAACAAAAGTTTCAAAAATCTATACCTTAAGTATTCTCAATTCAGCATTAGTGTTAAGAACCTTTAACCCCTGAATTGCATGAATTCTGTTTATATTTCTATGTGTGTAGGCACTAGTAAAGGCTTGCAGGAGTGAAGTAAAAAGAAAAGTTTGGGAAGCTCCAATTTTAGCTGTGTGTGTTAGTGCTGAGTTCGGGCTCAGTTTTAAGTTCCCGAGCCAGTCCAAGCCCGAAGTATGTCATCCCGAGCCAGAATTTTATGTAGCAAGATAGAGCCCTGGCCCGAACGAGCCCGAAAAGTATGATGAACCTGTTCAAACATTAATTTTAAAAAATCTCCTCTCCCAGACTTCCACTCTTTCCTCTTCGTGCAATTAACCGCTGCCTTTCTCAACTGCAGGGTGGGAAAGGAATTTCTATCTATTTCTACAGTTTCTTTGACTATTCATTTCTTCCTGAAATACTTGGGGAAGCTGGGCATCAGGAAAAGTCGGGAGGCACAACAATCTTCGTCGTACGTTGCTCAATAGAATCAGCAGGGAGCTGCCCCGCTGAAGAAGGAAGCAAAATTTTGTTAGCTTCTTATCTATCATCTTAAAGAAACTTTTCCTTCGCCAAAATTCAGTACTTCATGGCAAATGGTATTTGTTACCTAAGCCCGGAGTGAATAGCCCTGCCGAGTTCCCACATCCAGTTGCCGAAGAATTCTATTTAACAACTAAAAAGTATAAAAAAAAAAAAAAAAAGGTCTCCTGTGCTAAATCATACAAAATCACATTAAAAAAAAGGAAGAAAATTATCTCCCTCTCTTAGAGCCCGAGCACGCCCGACCCAGAATTCCAATAAGTGTTATGCAGCCCAAGACCGGTTCGGGCCCGTGCTCAACTTCGGGCTTTGGGGTTCGGTACGTCTCAGCACTGGTGTGTGTGTGTGTGTGAAATGCCTACGCAAAGAAGGAAGAGCGGGGGGGGGGGAGCGGAACGAAGGGGAAAATATAAATGATCACATTTGAACGATATTTTTCTTAGGCATACCTCTTATCACTATTGTGTCTGGCGCTCTTTGGCCAAACATGGCCCTTGCGCCATAGAAATCAACCAACCAACCAATCTTATCACTTAGATACTGAACTGAAACTAAATTGTGTCCCTCGGTCCGCAAGTCAGTTCGCAAAGTACTATAATGTGGAAAACAGAGGAAGCGATAACAAAGTACGTACACAGTAGTTAGTAAGCGGGAATGGGAATAGTACTGTAAACTCTAGAAAATATGAAAGTGGTTAAAAAGAAATACTGGTGTGCTTGTGAGAGGAAGGTGTCTAGAAATGCCGTTAATACAATGTCCATATGAAAATTCAATTAAAATGAAAAACATTAATTGGAGTGAAACATCTTTAGAACAGTTTTACGTAACATTTAAGATTTGTGTGGCAATTTTAAGTTCCCAACAAAGATTTGCACACATTTTAAACCAAAGCACAGATTCCGTTTTTCAGATTGGTGTTCATTCACAGAAAAATGCTATTTTATGCATCTGATTTGACTTTCTCATGGCGAGACTTTTCTTTAGATTTACAGTTGCTTCTTCATTTATTATTAATATAAATACAATCTACTGTATTGTGAAAGAGGTCAACTCAATCTTCATAACACTAGATTAGTTTTCTTTAGTCGCGATTCCTTAATATTACGATACCACAATAACGTACACAGATAACTGCGCTTTTAAATATTTATTGCAAATTGATGTGATCCGGAGAACTCCTCGAAAACTTGGATCAAAAAGTCTTTGTTCCGATTTCGCTTAGACATCAGCGCAAAACCTATTTGACTGCGATGTTTATGTGACTGAAACTCCGCTGTTAAAACCTTTAGTGCTTCCGTACAGAATGGTCGCGATACAAAAATTAGAGAGTTAGTTATGTAAAATCTTATTAAAATTTTCCAGCTAAGAACAAGAAATAACAACTCGAAGACACACACACACACACAGAAAAAGATCGTAATATAACATTTTAATTTCACATTCTAATTTCGTGTCCCGCAAGGGTTGCGTATTTATGAATGTGAGATGTTACTGAAGTGAATAATGAAGTTTCGTGATTGAAAAATACTCCCGACATCTTCAATTCCTTTTTCAACTCCATTTTCAAAACATAAATTAATCTAACAATTTTCAGGCTTTTAAATTTATAAGAATTTTTTTAAGCCGTACATTTGTCTATTGCTACATTGTTGTCATCAGCATTCGTTAGTTTTGGACGCCAACAGCTCAGTCTTCAGGAAACAAACAAAAATTGTAACTACAAATAGCATTAGAATTATTTATTAAAAAAATTAAGCTGTACGTTTGTCTATTGCTGCACTGTTGTCATTAGCGTTCGTTACCTTGGGCGCTCACAGCTTAGTCTTCAGAAGGGAGTAAACAGAAATTGTTACTACAATTAACATGCAAAAACGTCATGAGTAAATTTCCACTGAGCCTTCTAGTTATTTAAGCGTTTTTGCCACACACACTCAACACATAAATTTAACTTAAAACCAGAAGACCCAAAAAACATAGACGAGATTGGTAATTGAAATACGACAGACCGTTGAGATGATAAGGAAATTTCTTTGTTGTTGTATTGAGACTTGCGTCTTTTGGTCGCTTGTGTCCAATGCATTACTAAACGCCAGATAACATTCAATCGGTCATCAAGAAAACAAAAATACCCTCAACACTATGTTCCGGAAAAAACACCTGGAGATTTTTGACCAGCAGTGAATGACTGCTGCAGAGAATAATAACTTAACTTTCATTTCTCCGCCTTCCATGCTTTTCCATACTGTACTTATGTACGCTGTACTCTAACATTTAATGCAAAATTCAATGTTATTACTTTTTCTTGTAAATTCTCAACGTTCTACACAATTGGGAACCGAATTTCTTCGAAGAAATAATTCTCCGTAAATACATGGTAGGCATTGTAATACTATTATTGGCGTATTTTCACTGTATTCCATGTAACCACTCCCTTCAGAAAACTAGACAATTTTCATCGTCCTGGAGCGGGAATCGGATCCGCACCTCCCGATTTCCATGCTCTCCTTATTTTTTTGTGTACATACACACACACGCGTATCCAGAAATTCAACAGAAAAATTTGCAGTTTAGAATTAGTGTTATAGTGAACATCTTTGTAGAACAGAAATAGCATAGTCAGATTTCCAAGAGAGGACAAGTGCACCTTCTTTCTCCTTCCACCCGGCGTCCATGTTTGTTACACGGTACTTTTATTTATTAAAGCATTGCTGCGTTGCTTATCACACAAAAAAAAAAAAAAACAGACCGAATTTCTGGTTAGTACAATTAAGGACTTTCAAGCAACTAAAACTCGAGTAGTCGAAAACATTATAATAATCTACTAATAACGAGATTATAAGGGGTTTTTTTTTCTTTCCTTTTACTTTTAAGATGTAAAGAAGAGGTTTGAAAATTTTTGCTTTTCCGAATCCTCAATTGAAAATTTTTAAGAACTTGTCATTTATTTTTATTGTTCTTCCTAGGAATCAGTGATCCTTCTATTTTTTACGTGAAAAATATCAACGTTAATGCTTAAAGATAAGCAATAAAAAGAAAGAGAGACAAATAGAGAAATCCTTTCTTTTGTTAATTAGTGTCGCAGTAAATACTTAAATTAAAATAGAAAATTTTAGACAGGCTGATCAAATTAAAAACCTCATTGTGATTACTACGTGACAGCTAAAATATCGCTAAATATATTTAACGGTTGCTGATACAAATAAGAATAACATGAAAAATTTCTACCCTTGAAAAAAAGCCCATGCTCATTTTATAGTCATATAAGAACATCTCCAGCCCAATAGAGATTCATTTGTTTAAAAAAAAATGAGGGCTTCCGTTGGAAGAGAAATATCAAATAACAAAAGTTCTTCGTTTTTAACAGATTCGTCTAATAAAAGCATGAAAAGAGCCAGACAGGTGGATGAGTTCTTTTAGCAATGCTTTTTCATTACAAAAAATCTTACCTCTGAGAAAGTCGGAATCGTAACCTTAAAAATTGCAATTGTTTGTTTCGATTAATATGTAAATATCTCTTACGATTTTACCTAGCAGTAGCACTGTTAATCGCGTTAAAAATAAATCTCACCTCATTTAAACATTAAGAAAAACTATTTTTATCATCAATACGCGCATTGAAATAATTTTTGGTTTCTACGAATTCAGCTCTAAATAAGACGACATATTTAGCAAGCATGCATTGCGAAATTCCAGTAATGTGAATTTGTTTGGTTTAAATTTAGTAAAAATTAAGGTAAATACGCAATTTCATTTTAGAAATTTAATTCAGGAATGAAATAAGGTCTGCAGAAAGAGGGCTGGCTGAATCTGTAAAACACGCAGTACAAAATAATGTTTGAAGCAGAATGATGTAAAAAATATATATATATATGTATATATATATATATATGTGGGACATTATCTGAAGAAATTAGTGTTCTAGCAGACATGTTTTTTAATTATTTCATGTCATGTACAAATATTTTAAGAGTTTCTGATCTTGGGGGGCAAAATGCTTCACTAAAACCGCGTATTTCAAACTTTCCTCTGCGCTGCGATGATACTGAAATTTTCTCGTCCCAACTACCGCTGCGCCATCTAGTAACGAAATCCGAAACTTTTGCTCAAGACTTTTCAAACACATAAAATAAAAAGTTACTTAGTAAAAAAAATTGATTAACTGAGATTGCAGCCTGAGACTAGATAAGAAAACAAAAGAAGTTGAAAAAGCAGAGTGTGACGAAGCAGGCAGTAAATATTTTCTATTGACTCTGGATTTTCAGACGCAAAAAGTAGAAAAGAAAAAGCTTCTTGTGGTCAACAAACAAGCTATTGTTTCTAAAAAGACACTATATTTTATTTAAAAGAAATTGATGCTTAAAGATAAGCAATAAAAATAGAGAGACAATCAGAGAAAAACTCTGTCTCTCTCTTTTTATTGTTTATCTTTATCATATGTTTCGTACAAGTACAAATATGATAGTTGAAGTTTATCCATAGAGCAGAAACCATTATAGAGCAGTATACATTTCCCTATTTTCAAATTTAATTATACCGTCTCTCGCATGCGAAAACATTATTTTACACTTTATGTGTCATGTGTTATGTAGTCTTCTTGATTATGTTTTGTGTTTGTTCTTTTGTATGTGACGATCTCGTCTATAAAAAAGAAACACCCGAAATATTCACTTTAAAGATGAACATCTCATTAGTATGAATAAATAAAAAAATAGAATGAGTATTTAAAACACTGACCTTGTGAAAACGCGTCTTTCACCAAAATCATGATGTAGGTCTCTGAGTATTTAATTCGACCGTATTTTTGTTTTTTCAAAAACATTTTCTGAACATTTCATAGGCACTGCAATATTTCTTTTTTTTTTTTTTAACGGTGAAATTAATTTTTTGAAGACCTAGTTCCTAGTATTTTCCAGATGTTTCAACAATTGGATAATTGCTAATTTTTCATATAATCAAAAACACTTGACAAAGTGTTTCTCATTTCCTACGCTATTTTGCCGTTTTTTTTCTTATTTGGTTTTTAAAAGTACCACATATCAGTTGTTCTATTTTTATATAAATTAATCAAAAGTTTCACTTCACTTTTATTTTTTTACGTTCATGATATCACCAAATGAAGGATGCCTTGCATATTGGAAAAAACTTTCTCGAATAGCACACCTTGAAATTAGATTATTTTAAATTTATTTCCGCCTTAAATTCATAAACGTAATATCAAATTAATTTTGGTGTCTTCAAAAAAGATTGTAATCATTTTCTTCATGTAAAATACTTTGTTTTTCAATAAAACAGTTTTTTGCACATTTTCTTTTCAAGAAATACAAAAATTGTGATCACAGGTTCCGTTGCTTTTTTTTAATTATTTATTTATTATGTAGACATTTTTTCTTTCTTTCCAGTAAAAGTGTCAAGAAAAAAAAAACTATGCACCTCAGGAAAGAAATTAATTTTCGTTACATTGCTTTTTTTTCCCTTTCCACAAAAGAAAAATTAAGGTCAAAATATTATTTACACAAACATAAGATTTCTGCTTTTTACAGTTTTACAAAATATCTGCGTCCTTCTTATGAAATACCAAAGCTGAATTTTTAAAGACGGTATGTAACAAAACTGGGTGCCACAATATTTTGCTTTCCGAAAGTAAATAAAACGATTAATAGTGAAAACTTTATTGTAAAAAGAAAAAGCCTACTGTATAGTAACTGCAAAATATGATACTCACCTAGAAATAAATTATTTAAATTTGCTGTAAAATTTCCCAAGGCGGCAGTATCACGACAGTGTAAATAAAGTCCCAGACTTGAAGAGTGAAACTTTTCCTCTGGAAGGAGCACCCGGAGCGCGGATCAACAAATGCCGGCAGCACGTTCCTTACAGCTCAGTTTTATGCTGGGGTTCGCATTCTGACCCCCTCTCGAAGCATCGGGGGCCAATAGCTTCCTTCTCTTCCTCTTTGGCTGCTTCACCCCCCATGACTATCCCCCTTCTCCGGATGGGTCTCCCTCTCAGGCTCGTGCCGTTCTTCCGATTGGTCGCACGGTGCATTTCCTATCGCGTGATTATCACCTGCATTTGTGCTTGTGTACCCAGCGCTGATGATAATTTCATAAAACACACACACACGCACACACATACTGCTCGTGGTATTTATTAAATGTCGCTTTTCCCACGTCAAGATTCCGTTGGAATGAATTTACCCATGACACTTGATACGGTTTCCGATTTCACTTTTCGCTAGAGTTCGCTTCCCACGCAATAAATAATGAAAATCACAATCTGTGCACAAGCAACATGTGTGTGCATTATTTGCTCGACTGTTTCTACTGTGAAGCCCTTCACCTTGTCTAAAGTTCGTTATAACTTCTGCTTCCTAATCACTCTCGTGGGAAGGTTGGATAATCGTGGAGACTACCAGTAAGCGATCATGCATGGGGGAAATAAAAATCCTTCTTAAAACTAGGATTTTTAAAACTTCAGATACTACTGTAAACCTTTTGTGATCGAGTTTAAAATTTTATTGATAGGAATATTGGAGTAGGACTGATTTTTAAAGGAATTTTAGATTGGAAGTGCGATTTTTTGAAATGACAAACGTTTTCTAGTTAGAACGTTTCATTAAGTTATAGCGAAACTGATTTTTTTTGTTTGCCGGTGATAGATTTTGAGCGCACATCTTCCTACTCTGAAAGGGTTATTCTACCGATTGAACAACGCCAGAAAGGCTTATGAACACTGTTTCTTTCAGGACTTTTTGGCAAGGCAGGTGTGTGTGTGTATGGGGCAAATGGAACCTTAGAGGGGGAAAGTTTTCCATTTGCTATATATATTAGAACAATATTTTGTAAATAATTTAACTTGTACCAACAAAGCACAGCATCACATGTAATTTCATTTTTTATTTTATATATAGGTTGTTTTAACGTTTTTAGGTATGGAGTGAAATTTCGTTTGTTATAGATGTGCACTAAACTTAACTATCTATTAAATGATTTCTTGTGTGTCTTGGGCTTATAGTTTGCTTCTCTCAGACTTGCAACTTAGCTCTTTGGATTTGAACTTTATCTTATTTAAATAATTTTGCTGTGGGTATTGGGCATGTATAATGCTTATCTGAGGCATGCAACTTGGTTCTTTGGGTTCACTCTCGGATATTTCAACTGTACATTGTTCATTGTGCTCCTTTTGCTAATAATTTTCTTAAAATCGTTGCTTAAAATTTGCCTTTCTTCAAAATTGCAAAGTTTCTCTTCATTTTTGTTTAAATTTATTTTTTATTTTACTGGTTTTCATATTTACTGTGGCAGGATAAAAGTTATCAATTTTACTGTGGCTGGATAAAAGTTATCAATTTTACTGTGGCAGGATAAAAGTTATCAAATTTACTGTGGCAGGATAAATGTTATTTTTTTTTTAACTTTTCTTTGGTTAGGATTTTCGCACTCTTTTAGTACTAATTTTTCGCTGGATTTGCAATATTTTGGGGTGCTCGGTTTCCTTCCATTTCGTATTAAGTTGTGCTTATCTTGGTTGTTGTGCGGTCGGGCAATGTTATTTAGTTTGCTGGGTTGGTTTAGAAATCTCTTTTTAATTTGACAAGTTTAACCTTAAATTTAATCTGTCCTTATAGCAAACTAAATTGGCAGAAACCCACAATTCACTGGTCTCAGTAGATTAATGAGCGACTTTCTTTATGCTTGCCCTTGGCGAAGCCATCGGAGAATCAATCATTGATCTTCTTCCCAGCGTTCTTCTGTTTGTTTGGTTTCCATCGTTCGGAGCTAGCTTGCCTCGGACGGTTGGAGATTGGTGGTTGTTCTTCTGCTCGTTCTCGGAATTTTTTGTTTTGTTTTCGTTTTTTCAAAAAAATTTGCTCTTTAAGTTTTGTATTTTTTTTAATATTGTGGTTTGATCTTTCTTTTACGCAGCCTTTGGCGCTTTGGAATTTCAAATTTGTACTTGGTTTTTGTTTAATTCTTCTTGTTGCCCTTTTGCTATATATATATGATTTTAACTACTATATTTATATATATAGAAGTAATTACCATATATCTAGCACAGGGGCGCATTTAGAGGGGTCCTCCCCCCGGAAAACGCTTCATTTTTTTTTTTTTTTTTGGTTAAAATGCGACTTACATTAGAAAAAAATGCCTGAATTTAATAAAAATGTATCACCTTACATTAGAAAAAAAAATGCTTTAATTTTGTTCCGGATGGTGGATTTCAAAAACTTCCTTCTTTCGCCCCCCCCCTCCCCCGGAAGAAAAATTTTATATACATACCTGATATAGTAATTACTTCTTCAAACATTTCAGGAATAACAAACTGTTTTCAGCTAAAGGAGGGAAGGGGGAGGTTCCGCAGGATTGAAATTTTTATCTGTTAAAATGCATTCAACGCACTCTTGTTCCTGAATCACGATTCCCAGACAATTAGGTATGATTAGTCTACTTATTATATTTTGAAGAATACCATGCTTCGCAATACACTTTTTAATAAAATAAACTATAACTAAAATAAACTATATTTATAAAATAAACTATGTTGTACCATTTGAACAAATATTTAGGAAAATAAGATTGAAGAAATATTTGTATCATGAAAAGAAACGAAACTTCCTTTTTCATCATATAGCCTGAATTTATTAAAATTTGGCCGGGGGGGGCGAATGGTCTTTTCCGGGAGGGCTTCGCCCCCTGGATGTAAGCCTGAAAGAAACACTGCTTATGAACCCGTATCTTCCTGTGCAGCTGTTCTACAGATTGAACTACGCCAGCAAGGCTTATGAATTCGTGTCTTCCTACTCCGGTTACCACAGTACCACAGTATTTGTCATTTTCTTGTAGGACTTCCGTCCACAGTGAGTAGAGTTTAGGTCCCGGCCACCTACAGCTAGATCGCCTTTTGGGCAGGACACAGAAACGGAAGGAATGAGGGCAAGTCTAGCGACTTTGACAGAACAGTTTGTAGTGAGATTAGAGTACAGTAGATGGCGTCACCGTACAAATACTATGTTGCACACAGAGGGGTGAGAGAATTTCAGGGGGGCATAGGAAAGGATGCCCATTTAACCAGTGGGTCCAGCCTGGGGGCCGTCACTTAACGTGCTCGTCCGATGCACGGCGGATATTAGTAATACACACCATCTCTGAAATGTCAGCCCAGGTTCGAACCTGAGGACCTTGCATTGATAGTCTGACGCGCTAACCACTAAGCCATCCGCGGCTCTCTTCCTACTCCGGTGCAGCTGTTCCAGCATTTAAACTACGTCAGCAAGGCTTATGAAACCGTATCTTCTTACTCCGGTGCTGCTGTTCTACCGATTGAACTACGCAAGCAAGGCTTATGAACTCGTATCTTCCTACTCCCGTGCGGCTGTTGCACCGATTGAACTACACCAGCAAAGCTTATGAAGCCAAATCTTCCTACTCCGGTGCGGCTGTTCTACCGATTGAACTACGCCAGCAAGTCATGTTGTTGAAATTTGCCGTTTTGACGTATGCATAGAATCAGTAGTAAAACACAAGGTGATCATTCAGCATGGTACTATAAAGTTCGCAACTAAAAAAAAAACACTCCACATGACGTCCCAAGTTTTATTTCTCACCAAAAGTTTTTAATATGACGCTTTGGGTTTCCTTATTTCTCATGGAACACTTTTAAATATTCCCCTTGGGCACCTTTATTCCGCTCCAAACTTCTCAACGAGTTATCGCGACTTTCTTATTTCTCATCAAACTTCTCAAAATCTTGAGTTCCCGTATTTCTCAGCATGTCGTCTTGAGTTTTCTTATTTCGCACCAAGCTTCGAAACGTATCATCTTGAGTTTACTTATTTTGCACCAAAATTTTTAAGCATGCCACCTTCAGTTTTCTTATATCTCACCAAACTCCTTACCGTGTAATCAAGATTTTCTTTATTTCGCACCAAAAACTTTCAGTACGGTATCTTGAGGTCCCTTATTTTGCACCAAACTTCTCCTTGAAACTTCTCCTTCTATCCTACTTTCTTACAAAACTTCTCAACACCTGCTCTTGAGTATCCTTGTTATTCATAAATCTTCTCAACACGTCCCCGTGAGTATTCTTATTACTCACCTTCTTAACATGTCATCTTGAATATTTATGTTTCTCACCTTCTTAAAATGTCGCTTTGAGTATCTTTATTTAGCAAAAAACTTCTCAACATGTTATCTTGAATATTCTCATTTCTTAACTTCTTAAAATGTCGCTTTGAGTATCTTTATTTAGCAAAAAACTTCTCAACATATTATCTTGAATATTCTTATTTCTTAACTTCTTAAAATGTCGCTTTGAGTATCCTTATTTAGCAATTCTCAACATGTTTTCTTGAATATTCTTATTTCTTAACTTCTTAAATTGTCGCTTTGAGTATCCTTATTTAGCAAAAAGCTTCTCAACATGTTATCTTGAACATCATTACTTTCACCAAACTGCTCAACATGTCATCTTGAGTAGGACCGGATTATGTCATGCTGTAGACGGGGCTGTCACTGAATTGTGTGTGTGTGTGTGCGCGCGCGCGCATGTGTGCGTGTGTATGTGTGTGGCCCCTTTCTGAAAACGTTCCCTATTTCCATAAGTTATTGTATTCTCAGTTATCTTTAGTGAAGCATTATATAGTCATTTTTTAAGGAGGGGTCAGGATAATCTTATCAGAAAAAAATCATTGTTTCGCTACTATCGTTGCTATAAAATCATACACTATAAAGAATATTCTGTAATTCCGGAGCGCCATTTTAGTGACGCTTTTCGTAAACTAACGAGGCATATTCCTGATGTAAACCTTTCCGTGAAATGGCGGCGATGGGGGGGGGGGGGGTGCTGCATTTCACAGGTTTTTCGTACGCCAGAAAAATTCTGAATTTTAAGAAACCTTTCCGCAACTCCGTTTGTATATTAACGGAAAAATCCGTCCTTATGTTTTCCTTATCCGTATGACGGAAAGATTCCGGTAACAGGAGTGATTCTCAAGAATTACTATGAAATAACACCCAGATCCCTCTGGAACGCTTGACGTCACAGCAACGCCTGCATTATTACGTCATCACTTATCGATCAATTCGTGCGTGCTCGCGCGATGTCAGAACGATTGCCTGCTATATAGTAGCATGCGATCACTTTGAGATGTCAAGGAGATCGCGCGCTAATTTAAAAATATTGGAATATCAATGACTCAAATTCTATTTATCCGATCTACAAAATTCGAATTAAAATCTTAATAACGGCAAGTTGAGTTTGTAAATTAATTTAATTTAGCACAATTCGAATATTAATTTGTACGCTTTAATTCCTATTTTTTACTTTTTTTAATTTAACTAACTTTCCGAATTTAGTGCTGGTTATTTTGAACATTGTGCAAAACATCGGTCTATTTAAACGCCCTGATCTACAATAAAAAATGAAATCTTGAGAAGTCAAAGTGAGCAAAATTGCATCTAAAAACAGATGTCGTCCCAACAGCACATTGTCGATAATTTGCCGCCCTGGTGGCGCAGTGGTCTAAGGCGTGGCCTCTGATCATTCGTCCGTAAGGGGTCCGGGTTCGAATCCCGGTCAGGCATGGATGTTGTGTTTGTCTTACGGCACTGGCTCTCTCCCTTCCCTGGAACCAGTGACCCTAAATTAGGGACGGGCGACTGCTTATAGCCCATTGAGTTGCTCACGGTGGTCGTTAAACCTCCAATAAAAAAAAAATAAAAAAAAATTGTCGATAATTTAGATAGTTCCGATTTGTAATGCCAGATGTCGCATTATTTTGTAGAAAAAGATTCGGTATTAAGTTTTAAACTAAACTTCGAATAGGACATTCTAAAACAAGCCGTGAATGGAATTTTTATTTATCGCGAGGTCTTTTGAAAAACGGAAATAAATTGCATATAATTTTCAGTTCTAACATGAATGAGTTCTTACTGTACAAGTTTTTACTATATTTCCTTATAAAAAAAGCCGGCGTCTATTTGATTTGTTTTCAATTTGCTTCAATTAAACATTTCACCGTCTTAATACGGGAAACATGCCCTATATATTAATATTTATATAAAGCTTTTAAAAACAACATTCCTAGGACGGGCTATAGGCTAGTACTTGAGGTTCGATTAAATATTAAATTTATTGTATGATGTTTTTGTATCAGTCTGTAGTCCCCTTCAGACAAAAGCTATTAAGCTATCAAGAGTAAATTTTATATTTAGGAGTTTTGGGAAATAATACTATAAAGTACTGTAGTACATTTGACCTTTTCTTAAAGATAATGGGAATCTGGAGTTCCAAAGCATTCTGTTACTTTGAAAAATCACGATGAAAAGAATAGGTGATTTATAATAAGTCCTCCTACAGAAAACATTAAATTATTACAAACGTATTCAGAAAAATAATCTCCAACAGAAAGTAAAATGGCTCACCCACGTTAATAGCAAAAACCATTTCATCATCGAGCAATTTAGAGTTATACCTTATACGTGAGGGGTTTCAACGAACATTTCTCGCTCACTGGTAAGATACACGCTTCCCGTTCAGTATGTCGCAGGTTCAAACCCTAGCAGGGACGAATAAGGAAGGGCTCGTTAACTTAGTACTCCGAGAAAGCCAGGGACCTAAAATTGAAGATTTTGCGAAATTTCAGTAAAACTAAGGAAAAACCCGAAACGGGTTTTTCTGAAATAAACGGAATTATTGACTATGGAAACTCTGACAAAATTCTGGTTCAGAAGAAAAGAATACTTTAAAAAACGGAAATTTCATTAAAAGACGGATACCCTATACCGGCTACTTTGCTGCACGTTATTTTCAGAAATTTTCTGTGAATTCACACAACTTATTTATTTTACAGTGTAGTTTTTTATTATTGTTAACGCACATTCTACTTTACCTAACTAGCGGTTTGTATATTAATTATATTTTTATTTATTTTACGGACCACCCAAATCAATCGCTTTTAACTAAAAATACTTTTAACAGTAAGTTATATTCAGTAAAATAAATACATCTTCATAGTTTAGAAAAATATTTTCGTTATTATGGTGTGAACAAATCTTTTAGCTTATAATGTAAAGTGTTCATTTACCTTTAAGTAGTAGAAATGTTGGCCATTGGCTAATATTTTAAGTAATTTTTTTCTTTCGTAATTTTGTGTTAAAGGCTACGATAGGGTGGGTGTATGCTCAGAAAATAATTTCTTTGAACGCCATTCCGTTCGTCCATAAGAAAACTACAAAAACACAAGTGTTGTTTTGTGGCTTTTTAGGAGCAATTGCCAGGAGAAAGAAAACAAAACAGGAAAGAATCCTTCAGCGCAGAAGACTGGACCAAATATTCGAATAGCTAATTTTTTAACGCGAGCAAGGGTGCAAAAATCTATTGCTTGCTATTTGCAAAAGTTTTTTCAAAGCCGTGAAAATTACGGAGATTGGCATCTCCGTCATGTAAGTCAACTTTGTTATTTACAGAAAGTTTGTTTATACTTAGGAACTTTGACATTTGTTGCAATGATGATTTTCCTGCTTCCATTCCCGAGGTTTGGAGGACCCTTATTTTGAACAAAAAGTACCCCCTCCCACAAGGCGACTCTCGTGTACAGGTTTTGTGATTGACTTCATTACCAACGTGTCTTAAGTTCTCAAATTTGTAAGTTGTAATCTGGCATCGTTCATGATATATAACCCTATGCAATCTCAGCGTACGGTTTAATTCACATCTGATGATGGGTCTATAGTAGACCAGAAAGAGCTTATGTACACTGAAGAGCAATTGAATTAGAGACAGCTGGCGTTATGCAAATGTGGCGTTGTGGGCGGCCCTATAAACGGAAACGACATGACGTATGCAGCGATCCGACAATATAAGGAGTGATGCGACGGGAATCAGTAAGAGTCGGACGCAGTATGGGTAAGACGAAGCATCTAAGCGCATTTGATCGTGGGCAAATTGTCGGGGCCCGACGAATGGGTAGCTTCATCTCGGAAGTCGTGCAGGCACTGGGATTTTCACGAGCCACTGTGTCACGGGTGCACCGTGAGTACATCGAATCCGGTAAAACCATCCCTGCAAGGGCCAACTGCCGTGGACAACAGCGTGTGGATGAGCGGGGTCATCGTCGGCTAGCTCGCATTGTAACAGCGGATAGACGGGCCACAGTGCAAAAAATCACTCGGCAATTTAACGCTGGTGCACAAAAACGTGTAAGCAGCCACACCATTCAAAACCATCTCCTCGCAATGGGGCACAGAAGCCATCGTCCCACGAGGGTACCGCTGCTGACCGCACATCACAGGGTGCAAAGATTAGCATGGGCGCAGGAACATCGCCACTGGACCCTAGACATGTGGGAAAATATTGCCTGGACTAATTAGTTGCGATTCATGTTAGTACATGCGGATGGCAGGATACGAGTACGACGCAAAACACATGAAGCGATGGATCCTTCTTGCTAGCAGGGTACTCTTCAAGCTGGTAGGGGTGGCATTCTCGTCTGGGGACTGTTTACGTGGACTGAAATGGGACCCCTGGTACGTGTGACATCGTCCCGCACATGTCAACGTTATCGGGATATCCTGGACGACCATTTGCTCCCGTTTGTGCGTCTTCAACATCCCACTGGGGACCTCATCCTCCAACAAGACAATGCACCGTGCCATCGCTCCCGAATTGTATCCAAATAGTTGGATGAACACTCCACCGACGTGACCTCGCTTCCTTGGCCAGCTAGGTCACCTGACCTCAATCCCATCGAGCACATCTGGTATGCCATCGAGAGAGATGTTCGATGCTGTGACCCCCCCCCCTCCATCAAGTTTTCGTGAACTGTGGGAGCGTGTTCAGGGGTCGTGGATCCGTATGGCTTCCTAACGCTTCCGATGTCATGTTGAGTCCATGCCGAGACGAATCGCCGCCATCATCAGGGCGAAAGGTGGTGCTACACGTTACTAGACAGGTATCTCTAATTCAATTGCTCTTCAGTGTATTTTAACTTTTAACTTTTTAATTAAAGTTTTAATGTAACCATCACCGACTTATATTTTATCGTGTAGAGAAGGCAGGTGTTGTTTATATTAAATTTGTGAGTTTAGTTATTGATGTAAGTTGAATGATTTCAAATTCGCTTGTTTCGCATTCGATTCGGGATTCTACCATTGACTCGGGCTATTGAATCGACAATTACTCCACAACAGTTGTTTCAACTGCGATTGTGGCATTGCTACGTGACAGCCGACATCAAACTTCCCCCTTCAAGTACCTCACATCGCGAGTGACGTCGTACCTGTGAATTGCCTCCAGCGCATAGCGGGTACTCCTGTCTCTGCCTGTAGTTTATTTTTTTTTATTTTTTTTTTTTTTGATTGGAGGTTTAACGACCACCGTGAGCAACTCAATGGGCTATAAGCAGTCGCCCGTCCCTAATTTAGGGTCACTGGTTCCAGGGAAGGGAGAGAGCCAGTGCCATAAGACAAATACAACATCCATGCCTCACTGGGATTCGAACCCGGACCCCGTTCGGACGAATGATCAGAGGCCATCGCTTAGACCACTGCGCCACCGGGGCGGCTTAATTATTTTGAAAAAACCCATGTCTGCAACATGCTTTTCATCTCTCCACACTCAACACTCTTCTCAGCTTTTTATTTATATTTGACTCGCTGTCAACATTGCCAAAATGTATCAGTCGTTCGGGGAAGTAATGTGCCGTTCAGTAGGAAAATATTTGATCGAGAAGTAACAAAATTTACACAAGAGACAAAAATACGAAAGGAGTTTTTGTCCCGTTCACCCTTGGATCGAGCACAATCGTTCTCTTTTGATGCTGGGTGCAGAAACTCTCCATCTATTTTAAATGCACCAAGCAAACGCTTCCTGTCTCTGACGCGGGACTACCAGCATGCGGAGTTAACGCTGACCAAAAACGAGAGCTCTCTTTTCCGCCAAAACAAGGCTTATATACCGATGAGCCAATACATTATGACCACCCCCAGACTAGAGAAATGGTATTTATACAACCCGATGACCGGCTTTCGGATAGTACAGTGTTCCGGGTCAGAATGGGAAAAACTGCCGATTTATCGTAATTTGATAAAGGACAAATTGTGATGGCACGGTGCCCCGGAATTACAATCTCGGAAACGGCGAGTCTTGTGGGTTGTTCACGAGTCGCTGTAGTGAGTACGTATCAAAAGTGGTGCACAGATTCCCAAACGACGAACCGTCGTCCTGCCGTGTGCCGTCCGCAGCTCACTGCAGCCAGAGGGAAGAGGAAACTGTCGCGCACTGTTCACAGCGACCGCAGGGCTACAGTGCGACAAATCACCCGCAGCTACAACAGTGGTGATCAGGACAATGTGTCACAGCACACAGTTCATCGCATCCTTCTGCGCATGGGCCTGCGTAGCCGAAGATACAGCCGAGTTTCCATGCTCGCTGCACGTCATCGCCAACAACGCATGAAATAGGCCCAAGATCATCGAGATAGGACCGTGGATGATTGGAAAAAATTGGCCTGGTCTGACGAATCAAGATTCCTGGTGCATCACGTAGACGGCCGAGCGCAGATACGCAGATTACCAACGGAGGCTATGGCACCTAGATACACTGTTGGACGGAAACAGGCAGACGGCGGTGGTGTTATGATGTCGGCGATGTTTTCTTGGGACACCTTAGGCCCCTTTATCAGAACAGCTCAATCCCTGACAGCTGTTAGTTATCTGAACATCGTTGCGGACCAAGTTCGCCCATTCATGGCAACTGTGCTCCCTGCTGGTGAAGGCCATTACAAACAGGATAATGCGCCATACCACACTGCCAGAATCGTCAAGGAGTGGCTTGAGGAACATGCTGGTGACTTTCTGTTAATACCTTGACCTCCAAATTCACCTGACATGAACCCAATTGAATATTCGTGGTTCGATTTGGAAAAGCGGGTTGGAGCTAAATCATCACCACCCCGAAATGTACGGGAATTGGGGGATCTGCTATTGACATAATAGTACCAGATACCTCAGGATACTTATCGCCACCTCTCGAATCGATAACTTGCCGATTGGCCGCTGTTTTGCGGGCTAAAGGGAGTCCTACAGCTTATTAGGTAGGTGGTCATAACGTAATGGTTCATCCGTGTATATCTAATCGAAGCCTGTGGCTGTGCTACTCCTTACTGACGTCATCTTTGAAGTCCCCAATCCTTTACTTTTTCTCACACATTCCCCATCTTTTGACAGAAAAACGACTAACACCTGCCGACACATTAACACCGCGACATTTGGAATAACACATTAGCGTGTACCGCTATTCCATCGTGACACTGAACCCATTTTCATCGAGAGGCCAACATTGTTAGTTTGTTTACAATGGTTTTTAAATCCTTGTTGCATTCTCTTCTTGGCGCCAGCTCTGTCTGGAACATTTCCGTTCTCATGGACACTGCACAAAATGACACCTTTCCCTCAGAAGGTGACAATAAAAAACATGGGTACATGTTAACATATTTTAACGCGAACTACGTTTGAGAATCTTACAGTCATGGGTTCAAAACATTAATTTATATAAGGATAATAGAAGATATCTGCATAATTCAACCATCAGCTGGCAAAATTATGGTACTCTTTTTCTACGATGAGAAAATATTGCAGAAAGATTTTCCGGCAAAAGCACCTCTGTTGCTGTAGCTTGCTACTGCGCACTATGAGTCATTTGAGACCAGCCACCAAGATCGAACTTCTAGGTGTGCTGAATAATGAAGTCGTGTTGCTTCACTATAATGTCTGTCCACATGTCCCGACAGTAACTACCTTCTGAGGAAGTTTTACGGGAACTGCTGGTGCAGGCTCTATGTAGCCCTCAGCTTTCTTCATGCGGTTTTAACAGCTTTGATCCATTGAGGAAGTCGGTAAAAGGTCACTGCTGACGAGGATGTGAACACATTATTGTCGTAATTGTGTTAATTGTGCTCTCTCGGTGTCACTACCCTAGCTACATTGCTTTCTCTCTCTCTTCCTTCTCCTCCTTTTCCTCCATCCCTCTCCCTCTCTCTTCCCCTCGCTCCCCTTTTACTCTGTCTCTCTCCTTCTCTTCCTCTCTCACTCCCCCCCCCTCTCTCTCTCTCTCCCTCCCCTCTCTCTCTGTCTCTCTCTCGCTCCCTCCCCCTCTCTCTCTCTGTCTCTCTCTCGCTCCCTCCCTCTCTCTCTCTCTCGCTCCCTCCCCCTCTCTCTCGTCCCCTCTCCTTCTCTCTTTGAGGCTCTCGGCCAGTCGGTGGAGGAGCAGATGTTGCTATGTGTATATACTTACTGACCACTGGAAGTATTTACCTGTCGTTTATATGTTATTGTACTTTTTACAATGATGAATAAATTTCCCGTGCCAATTAATCACTCGGTTCTTATACGGATTTATAAAATCGCAAAAAATAGTGGAAAAATAGTTTCATTTCCAGAGTCAGAAGTTTCACAGGGTGGTCGTTCGCCGTTTTATCACTCACTGGGATAAATGTAGAATTATGGGCACTATCGATTAGAAAAGAATGGAGAAAAACAAAAGGACTGGTGAGAGAGAGAGAGAGAGAGAGAGAGAGAGGGAGGGAGAAACTGGGTGACACATATCATTTGAACAATCCTTACAAGCGGAATACGTTATTGGATTTACATCTAAGGGACCTAAAAATGCTTTTCTAGCACGTCTTTTGTAAAACAAAAGTACGTGCTTGTATCATTTTGTCCGTCCTTATGTCCGCCTGTGGACACCATATCTCTGCAACTATTAGTTTGATCTAAAAAATCCATTTTGCATTGGAAAGCTTGACATGTGAGAACGATGATCCTAGCTAGCATTCCGGCTTTCCCTTCAGTATAACTTTTCCGCTAGAGGGCGTAAATGCAGATGCAGTCGAATTCAAAACTTATTTTATTCCATATATTTTCTTCTGAATATTCGATTGAAAAAACTCTTTCTTCCATTTGATGCCATTTATAACGAAGGCTATTTCGAGCGCAGTTTCTTTTTCAAGTAACGCATAGATTTTCTGCTAGGGGGCGTAAAGGTAAATAGCGATTTTTCAGGTTCTGCTTCTAAAAATCCTATTTGAAACATTCTTTCTGCATTGCATACAGCTTCTAGTGGCAAATATTAAATGTATGATTTCTAATTTTTGATAGAGAATAATTTATTTACAACGAAACGTTAGTGTTAATTCCTGTTTCTCATGTATTTGCAGCAAAATCTGAGCTTCTGAAAAGTCGATTGAAAACATTCTTTCGAGGACCGATATCGCTCACCTCGGAAAACCTTTCAAGAATACCTTCTGCTTAAAATAGTGAATAGCTTTTCCTTCAGAGGGGTTAGATGTACATTTTATTTTTGTCAATATCTCTGCTTCAAAGAGTCCGATTTGGAAAATTCTCTCTTTATCAGAGAGCGTTTCCGGTGCGAAGTGTTTCTCATATAATTTAAGATTTTTCTTAACACGGAAGTATGCCACTAGAGGGCGTAAGTTCGCTTTTCCGTTAACAGCATATTTTGAGCAATATCTGTGGAACTGAACACTTGATTGAAATTTGTTTTTTTTTTTTCGGTTAGATATTACTAATTATAAAAATATCTGGTGTGTATTTCCTTCTCAAAATAACGCGCAATTTCGCTGCTACGGGACGCAAATGTTTAATTTGATTTTCACGATATCTCTACTTCAAAATGTCCGATTTAAAAAAATCGTTTAATACCGTATACCTTGTGCAACAGTTTAGGTTTGTACTTGAGGAGTTTTTTGTAGTTCACAACTCTGTCGCTGGGTGGTGTTTGTGTTTGCAGCTATATTTCCGCTTCTAAAAACTCTATTCAGAAATTTCTTTTTTCACTGTGTGCCATTCGCTACAATAAAGATGGGGAGCATTATCCTTTTTAAATCATGCACAGTTTTTATTTTTTTTTCGGTTAGATATTACTAATAGCTAGGAGGAGTAAATGTCAAAACCTTTTTCTGGCTGTCTCTGCTTCCGGGAGACGTATTTGAAAAGTTAATTTTGCCTAGCATAGCTTTTGACATGAAGAATACTTTTTGCATATTTTCAACATTTCCGTTATGCAAAATTTTTCCGCTAGAAGGCGTAGAGTTATATCATGTTTCCTTCGATATTTCTTCTTTCAACTGGTCGATTTGGAAATATCTTTTGTCTTTGATATCTTTCTTCTTCTAAAACTTTTTGTGCGCCATTTCTTAATTTTCGTAACATACTACCTTTTAGCTACTGGTGGAAGTAAGTATAGCTGTTTCTATTTCTGGATGCTTCATCGACTGTAGAAACCCGGTGGATTTTTTTCCCTCACCGGTTCCACTGACTATGAATAACTTTGATAAATATTATTCGCGTCGGAAAGGATTTTAAAAGACCCGCTCATTACAACCGAAAATTCGTGTCAACTTTTTTTTTTACATTCACTACTTAAAGTAAAGATGGGAGACATTATGCTCTTTAAATAATGCACAGCTTTCCCGCTAGGGGGTGTAAAGGTCAATATCTTTTCCTCCCTGTCTCCCCTTCCGGGAGACGTATTTGAAACGTACTTTTTCTTCAGCATAATTTTCGCCATGAGGAATACTTTTCGCCTATTTTCAACTTTTCCATTACGAAAATATTCTTCCGCTATAGGCGTAGAGTTGTATAACGTTTTCTTCTATATTTCTTCTTTTAACTCTTCCATTTGAAAATCTTTCTGATTCTTCTAAGAGGAACTTTTTGTGTAGCATTTGTTAATTATCGTAACATATTTTTTAGCCGCTGGTGGAAGTAATTAGCTTTTCCTATTTCTAGATGTTTTGTCGATTGTAGAAATCCAGTTGATTTTTTTTTCTAGCCGGTTCCACTGACTTTGATATTTTTTATTCGCATCGGAAAGGATTCAAAAGGCGTGCTGATTACAACCGAAAATACGGTGTCATCGTTTTTTTTTTTTTTTTTTTTCCTCCTTTATTTTCAGAAACACAGACACCGACGTTATGGAAAACAAAGTATTTTTGTGCAAAGCCTACGAAGGTGGGCAACTTTTTCAAATATCTCAAAAATTGTAGTTTTAAAGAAAATTTTCCACCCATGTATATGAAGGATCTAAAAACAAGTGTGCGCCGTGGTCTAAACGATGGCCTCTGATCATTCGTCCGAAAGGGGTCCAGGTTCGAATTCCGTTGAGGCATGGATGTTGTGATTGTTTTACGGCATTGCCTCTCTCCCTTCCCTTGGAACCAGTGACCCTAAATTAGGGACGGGCAACTGCTTATAGTCCATTGAGTTGTTAACGGTGGTCATTAAACCTCCAATAAAAAAATCATAATAAAATGCGTTGGACCCTTTATGTACACGGCTAAGCCCTCGCAGTCTTTTAGCACATTCCTGTAAATAGCCTCTCATAGGACTCAAGTATCTCACATCTGTATTGTTTGCCAGACATAGTCGCTCACTCGAATACATGAAGGTGGAGTCAGACTAAACATCATGATGTTAGCCTCATAGGCGTTACCACTGGGGGGTCGGGGAGATCAGGACCCTTCCCCAAGACTTTCAGAGTCACGGATCCACAATGTAAAGGACCCCACCAAAATTTTCGCTAATATAATGCTCCCTTTTTATGATGTAAACCAACTAAATTTAATAACATAAGATTGTAATTGTTCGTAGAATGCAAACGCATGTATAATGTGTATTTAATAAAACAGCGATATCGATTAAGCATGCTTACCAACATCGTTGGCGTATCATCATCATCATCATTGTCAACCATTATCAATCCACTGCTGGACGAAGGTCTCCCCAAGTCTCCTCCATGTCACTCCCGCATACTTTCGAATTTCATCCACCCATCTCCCATGTGGTCTTCTTCTGGGTCCTTTCCTGTCCCTTGGAATCCAATCTAAAATTTCGGCTGTCCATCGATGGTCTGTCCTTCTGGCAGTATGTCCAGCCCATTGCCATTTCAGGGATTTAACTCTGATCATGATGTCTTCCACTCTTGCCATTTGTCGGATCCACGAGTTCCTCTTCTTATCTCTCCTGGTTACACCAAGCATACACCTCTCCATGCCACTTTGAGTTGTCTGCAGCCTTTGTATGTCTCTTTTAGTTAAGGTCCCCGTCTCTGCACCATACGTAAGCACTGGAAGGATACATTGATCAAACACTTTTCTTTTAAGACATAATGGCATATTGCTCCTGAAAATCATCATGTTTCTTCCAAAAGCTCTCCATGAAAGATTTATACGCTGATTAATTTCTTCATCAATGTCACCGTCACTTGATATCTGCTTACTCCATCAATCGATAAATCTTCATTTCTTGTAAATGCATTGAACATCACTTTTGTCTTCTGAAAGTTCATTTTTAATCCCACTTCTTTACTTTTGTCAGCAAGTTCCTGGATCATACTCTGCAGCTCTGATGGGGTATTTGCACAAATGACTACGTCATCAGCAAAACGAAGGTGGATTAGATAATCTCCATTAATCTTTATCCCTTTGTTTTCCCAGTTCAGTGATTGAAAGACATTTTCCAATGTGGCATTACAGAGCTTCGGAGATATGGTGCCACCTTGCCTCACTCCCTTTCCAATTTTTATGTGTGTTGTATTTTCAAACAGCCGAATCTTTGCACTTGCTTTTTCATTGATGTTATTAATAATATTAATGTATGCATCTTCAATACCGCAGGATTTCAGAGCCATTGTAACTGCTGATGGTTTCACCGAATCAAAGGCTTTTTCATAATCGATGAAAGCCATGCATAATGGAAGATCATATTCCCTTGCTCTTTCAATTAGTTCTCTCAGTACGTGGATATGATCTATTGTGCTGTAGCCACTTCTGAATCCAGTTTGTTCTCTCGGTTGAGCCATGTCCAGTGTTACCTTCAAGCGGTGTGAAAGAACTTTAGTGAAGTTTTAATAACCACTGATAGGAGGCTGATAGGTCTGTAGTTCCTGGGATCCTCAATGTCACCTTTTTTATGTAGCAAGATCATTGTAGCGTTGTTCCAATCCTCAGAAATCTTCCCTTCATTAAGACATCGAGTGAAAATTTGGGCGAGTACTGTTTCGATTTCTCCACTTGCTTCTTGTATGATGTCTACAGTAATTCCATCTTCTCCTGGAGCTTTTCCTCGCTTCATGTTCTTGATTGCATGTGCAACTTCTGCTGGGAGGACTGAAAGAACTCTGGTACTGGTACCTTTCATGATGTCTGGAGTACATTTATCATCCCTTTCATATAATTTGGAGTAGAAATCTTTCACTCTTGTCAAAATTTCGCCTCTATTTCTTGTTACAGAACCATCTTTTCTCAGTGCAATAATCTGTTTCCTTCCCTTACTGAGATGTCCCTTTGCTATCTTTAGGCTTTGGTTGTTTTCAATTGCTTTCCTCACTAGTTCACAGTTGAATTTCCTTACGTCTTCAGTGATACCACTTTGGAAGTCACACCTTCTTTAGTTGTCCTCATCTCTCTTCTTTTTTGCATTTTGCATCAACATTTTGGTTTTTCCTGATAATTTGTTCACATGCAACTTGTTATTAGACCCAGCTAATTTTGTTGCTGTTTCCATAAGAGCTATGGTTACTTTCCTGTTAACTTCAGAAATATCCACTTCTTCCGATGTTAGACCTTCTAAAGCAGAGAATCTGGTCTTCAGTTCCAACTTGAAGGCATTATGGTGTTTTTTAAGGTTGGTTATGTCAATACATTTTGTTTGTTTTATGAGCTTGGCACGTTCGAGTTTAGAGTTGAGGTGCATCTTACATCTCACCAATCTATGGTCACTACCTGTGTTGAACTTGTTTAGCACACTGCAGTCTTCTATGACGAATTTTTTGTTACACATAATAAAATCAATTTCACTTGTCGTTCCATTTGGATGTCTCCATGTCCATTTCCTGTGGGGCTTTTTCTTGAAAAAGGAGTTCAAGATGAAAAACCCTTCTGCCTCCGCAAACTCAACGAGAATATTTCCACGCTGGTTTCTGTTGCGGTGACCGAATTTACCTACTGAAGTTTCATTCTGTTGCCGTTGCCCTATTTTTGCATTGAAATCTCCCATAATTATCTTCAAATGCTGCTTACCTTTATTATTTAGATGACGACTTTCCTCATAAAATTCTTCAATTTCTTCTTCAGGATGACTTGTGGTGGGTGCATAAGCTTTAATAATCTGGGCCTGGTATCTTCTCGAGAGTTGGATAACGAGTCGCGCAGCTCTGTCAGAGGAACTTTCAACTTCTACAACTTTATCCTTCAGTTTCTTGTTTATTATAAATCCAACACCACTAGTTCTGCCAGTATCTGTCCCACGATAGTAGAAGAGATGTCCACTTTTCAGTTCAATGAGATCTCCTTTTCTCCTTACCTCACTTAGCCCCACGATGTCCCACTTGATCCTTTGTAGTTCCTCTTCCAATTCAAGAAGCCTTGAATCAGAAGATAGGGAGCGTCCATTATACGTAGCCAAGGTCAGCATCAGATTGCAGCCCAGTTCGGTCCTCCGGGTATTCTTAGCACCCTCTGCCTTCATGACGCACTGGCCGCTGCCTTGGCCAGGTACATTCCAACTGCCGGAGACTGAGGGCCAATATTTAAGTTGTGGAGTCATTTTGGAGGGGTTTGGCCATAACTCACCACGCTGGCCAAGCGGGTTGGTGAGTGTGGGATGGCATTTCTTCTAATCCCGATGGTATAGTTATCCGGCTATTGGCGGTCGTCAGAGCCCCTTTAGTGGGAACAGGATGCACCACGAGAAGGCGGGGTTGACATTTGTCAAGGAGAGGCTGTGATGTTACGCATCACTTGACCTTACATCCCGTTGGCGTATATATATATATATATATATATTTATGTATATGTATATATATATAATGTGTTTATGTGTGATCAGACCCCTCAAAATTTTGAAACATGTTTACGTCACTGGTTTGTCCAAATTAGCTTGCCTCCACCACACCGAATCGGTACTTTCCAAAATGTGTGGGGAGAGGGGGAGATTAGTATGGTGCTTCATGTACGCTTGAGATGAAAAACATCTGAGAATTGTCATTCAAGCTCTACGTTGACTAATCTGCAAATGGAACTTGGTTACATACATCTTTGCAGCAACCGAAGTTCTCCCTGATCCAAATTAAATCAGTTTTTTTTTTTTTTGTGAGAATTGGATCGTGTAACACGGTGTGACTATAAATGATCTTTCCGACTGTAAAAGTAATTGTGAAGAGACAATCAGATGCTGACCTAGGCTGCAGATATTATATGAAAGAGGAGCAATAGCAAGGGTTTTTTAGTAGTGCTGTTGTAATTATATTGATCCGACAGGTGGCGCTAGCTTGCAGCCCAGAAACAAAATAATAAGTCGGTAGGAAAGGACATTTTTTTTTTTTAGGTTTAACGACCCCATGTGAGCAACTCAAATGGCTATAAAGCAATCGCCCGTCCCTAACTTAGTGCCACTGGTTCCAGGGAAGGGAGAGAGCCAGCGCCGTGAGAAAAACACAACATCCATGCCTCACCGGGATTCGAACCCGGGCCCCTTTCGGACGAATGATCAGAAGCCGTCGCTTAGACCACAGCGCCACTGGGGCGGCCGCATTCGTTGGGCTTGAGTTTCATTCGTGTCAATCAGTGATAACTGTGACGCTAGAATTCCGACGACAGTTTCATTAATGATAGGGATTCGTTAAAGGTAAATTTTATGCCCCACCATTGCTTACAATCTTTGACGACGACTTGAAGGTTCACATAGCAAGAGCAGTTACCGAAATTCATTTTCACCTGCTGAAAAATATTTGCAACCAAATCGAAAAATATTTTGATGTCTGCCTCGCTATAAAAAGGGCATGTGTAGAATTCATTTATGACGAAACGAAAAAAAAAAAAAGATACACAGTGAGTTGCGTCTATTAACGTATTTGTCTCATATACAGTACAAAGTAAGAGGAAAATAAATCACTATAAAGGATACAACTGGAAAGAGATCTTTCACAAAACAATCAAGTGAATGTTGAATACCATTCAAAGAAATAAGTTCTTCAAGAAAACTCAGGAAGTAAAAAAAAAAAAAAACATTCTAGAGAGTGTAAAAAGAAATGAGCTGTTTTAGATCTACAGAGTCAGAGTGCAGAAAAAAGAAATAAATGGCCTAAGGTGCACAGAGCACAGAAAAAAAAAAACGAGCTTATTTAAGTAAAATAAGAAAAAATATCGAATTTGTTTCCCGCGAATTATTATAAAGGATACAACTGGAAAGAGATTTTTCACAGAAAAATCAAGTGAATGTGGAATACCATTCAAAGAAATAAGTTCTTCAAGAAAACTCAGCAAGTAAAAAAAAATTCCAGAGAGTGTAAAAAGAAATGAGCTGTTTTGGGTATACAGGGTCAAAGTGCAGAAAAAAGTAAGAATGCTCTGAGCTGCACAGAGCACAGAAAAGAAAGAAAAGAAACGAGCTTATTTAAGTAAAATAAGAAAAAGTATCGAATTTGCTTCCCGCGATCCCTCAGCCACCAAAATTCTGCACTGTGGTTTTGAAAAAAATATAAATAAGTAAAGGAATTAGTCCTGAGTTATTCGTTCCGCTTGGTCCAGTCTTCCCGTTTTAACGCTTTAACGTTCCCTTGACTGCGCAGGAGAGCATCACCTTATGAATTTCCGCTCTAGCCCTTGGCATTCAACGGTAAGCCAAAAGCCAAATATCTACTGTTTCATAATGGCGGTTGTAAAGGAAAATTTCGCTTTCTTGTTTTGCTCATTTGCTGCATTTCCAAAAAACGGTGTGATAAAATCTCTGCTGGTGTTATCATACATATTTCAATTAAAGTAGAACCAATTCTGTGTAAGAGGTGGCAGTATTTTCAGCAATGATGCAAAAGCATTGGTTTAGCAAAGGTTGAGAAAAACGTTCACGTGCGAATTTGTTATGCCTTTAAAATGATTCGGGAGCGCCTCACTACTGCATTGTCAGCTTATCACATATTGCTCCTGCAATGGACAGAATTTGAGGCAGGAACATTATGTATGTTTATGAAAAGATAAAAACAAATCGAAAACATGCAAACTGTAAGTCAAAATCAAATTGTCCCTTCAGAAAGTAATTAATTTACACATATAATATGTCAACGAAGTAGTCATTCTCAGAAATATTATTACTCAACTAAAATGAAGACTAAGAAATTATACAGGGTGATTGCAAACTCCTTCAACAAAACAAGAGGGGTGATAGTACACATCAAGATGAACAATATTTGCAATGGAACCTAGGGCCGCATTCCACTCCTAGTGCCAGAAAAGAGCACGTTCGAAAAACGTCCAGCCGGCACACGGAGTTCCAACTAGTGCATGAAAAGCACAAGATGCAAATCAAGTGCACTGAGCACGTGCGTAGACGATGAGGAGCAAACATTTAAAAACGCAGCCGAACCCGTTCAACGATATTACCGTGCCAACATCACATGAGAATTGACGTATGCGTCTGACGAGTGCAGCGTGTTAGACGTATACATCAATGTGTTCCTGGAGAAAGTGCTTCCCGGTCTGCTGCAGGATGTTCCGCTCACCACATGGAGGAACATGTGGTTTATGCATGATGGGGCCCCCGTGCGCTTTGCCACCGAGGTCCGATACTTCCTAAATGCTACATATCCTGGGCGGTGGATTGCACACGGTGGATCTGTGGCTTGGCCTCCACGCTCCCCGGACCTTAATCCACTGGACTTTTTCTTCTGAGGGCACATGAAAACATTGGTGTTCGAGACACCCGTGGACTCCCCGGAAGATATCGTCACGTGAATCGCTGTTGCTGCGAACAAGATCAAAACTACATCGGGAGTCTACGAGAGGGTGCGACAGTCCTTCATTCGCCGGTGTGGGCTGTTCAACGACGCCCTTGGACGTCAGTTTTAGCGGCTCCTTTGAATCTTTGTCTGATGCGATTGGAATTGTGCAACTCATAAATCAGGTATGTCTCTTTTTCTCTGTTGATGGCTCAACGTGGATATGTAACTTTACCCTTTTCTGGCACTAGGAGTGGAATGCGGCCCTAGGTTCCATTGCAAATATTTTTCGTCTTGATCTGTACTATCAGCCCTCTTGTTTTGATGAAGGAGTTTACAATCAGCCTGTATAATTATACGTAACTGTGCTTTAGGTGTCTTTCTGGCTTAATCGGTAGCACTCGTGGTTGTCGTACAAGCCGTATTCGATTCGAATCCCATCAGGGGAAAAGGACTCGTAAATTGCGTGCGCCAAGAAAGAAGTATCTCTGATAAAAAAAATTGAGCAACCACAGCTCAGTGGTTTAAGCGCTGATTTCTGATCATTCATCCGAGATGGGGCCGGGTTCGAATCCCGGCGGGGCGTGGATTATGTGTTCATCTTACGATAGTGGCTCGCTATCTTCCCTGGAAACAGTAACCCTCAATTAGGGGCAGGCGACTGCTTATAACCCATCAAGTTGCTCACGGTGGGCTCTAAACCATCGGTTCCGAAACTTCTGACACCTCGGAGCTCAACATTTTTTCCCATTCCCCTGTTTATATTCAGTGAAAAATTGTGTTTATACAGACAATGAAGATTTCAGAACTTCATTTTTGAGAAATCTGAGAAATATTGGTTTCATTTTTGAGAAGCATTGGTTTTATTTAGCTAACAGCATACCTAACACTCTTAGTGTTCCTGATATTCCACTCTTCTTTCATAATAAAACCAACAGAGGTCAAAGAAGAAATCGGCCGGTTCACTCTTTCAGGAGCGGTATCGTTCTTCTGAGAGCTAACTCGTTCGAGGCACGTACTATCACAGCTTCGGAGCAACACAGCCATTTCGATCATCAGGACTGACAGCACGCAGGTGTGAGAGAAAGATATGGGAGACGAGGGCGCCGCGGCGACTTCACTCTAGGGATGGGCGATATATTCAAAAGTATCGATATTGGTGTTATTTGATATTTGTGCAACCGATATATTGAATCGAAAATATCATTATTATAAAAATCGATGATTACGTGCGTCAGTGTATCCAGAGGAATTAAGCCATCTTCATACGTTAATTAAAATTACAAGGATGGCATATGATGAAAGCTTTAATAAAAGATGATCACATATTAAAAAGTTAAAATATTTAACATAAGACCTTTCAGGACTCACACTGGTCCCATCCACAGATGTAGAATGCACAAATACACAAAGGGGCAATATGTAAATACACGATACATGTAAACATAGAGGAAGAAGATTATGGTCCATTCGGGTCTCTAAGAAATCTCTGGTTTGGCTCATCTCTCGTCATCCAATATCTGGAAATTGTTATTGGATGACGAGAAACGAGCCGAACCAGCGACTTCTTAGAGACTCGAATTAATGATAATATTTTTCCTCTATGTCTACATGTATCGTGTATTTACATATGACCGTCACATGTCAACCCTGTATATATAGTCTTGTAATCAATGATCCTGTTTGTGCATTCTGCATCTGATGATGGGACCAGTGTGAGTCCTGAAAGGTTTTATGCCAAATATTTTAACTTTTTAGTATGTGGTCATCTTTTATTAAAGCTTTCATCATATGCCATCGTTGTAATTTTAATTAACGTGTGAAGACGGCTTAATTCCTCTGAATATCATTATTGAAAAATCAATATATCAGATCAATTTTTCGATATTTTTTTAATACTTATGATATCAATACGACTGATATTCCCGCGTATTCACTGCCTTAGGGTGATCACTGAATCTGTTATATGCGAGGGCAGTTAAAATAATAACAGCAAACTGAATATTTTGAGATCCATAATTCAATGAGAGATGCAAATGATGTTTCATTTTCCCATCTAATCACCCACCTTTCCAATACATTTCTCACACCGTTGCACCAACTTCTTTGGTTCATCAGAAAACAATGATTTTGTTTGTGCTTTCAGCCAGGAATGTGCCACTTCTTTGACCTCGTCATCACTTCCAAATCTTCGTCCTCTCAAGCGTCCTTCAGGGGTCCAAGCGCATGATAATCAGAGGGAGAAAGATCAGGGCTATATGGGGGATGCGGTAAGATCTGAAATCTCAATCTCCGAATGGTGTCAAGAATTGAAGCGGCAGTGTGAGGGCGGGCATTATCATGAAAGAGAAGAACGCCTTTAGACAAAAGTCTTCTGCTAGGCCTCCGTATTGCTGGCTTCAGCTCTTCCTTCAGCGTTGCGCTATATCGGGGACTAATCACTGTTTCCCCCTCTTCTGATAGTGCTCCACATTCATATCCCAGAAGAGGGTGAACAGGACCTTTCCGGCGGAATGTTGAGACTTGAACTCATTCTTGACTGGAGATGTGTGCCGCAATTCTGAAGACTGCCTCTTTCTTTCGGGCTCATAGTGATGCACCCAGGTTTCGTCCCCTGTGACGACACGAGCCAAGAAGTCGTCTCCGTCGTAATAACGCGCCAAAAAGGCTGTGGAAGTCTACACATGAATCATCCTGTGCTCAACACTCAGCATCCTAGGCACCCACCGTGCCCACAACCTGCGAAACTTGAGAACCTCCGTGACAATGATACGAAAGGATCCGATACTGATATCCAATTCCCTGGCCAGAACTTCCAAAATCAATGCGCCGGTTTTCACGAATAATGGCGTCAGTGCGACCTACCTTCTCATCAGTGACGGCCGTGCTGGGACGACCGGAGCGTTGCTCATTACGGATGGATATTCGCCCATTTTTAAACGCATCTACCCACTCTCACACTCTTCCTTCTCCAGTGTAGGAATCTCCATACTGTTGCAGCATCCTTCTATGAATTTCACGAGTTTTCAGACCACAAGATGTTAGTGATTGCCCTCTGTTCCTGTACGGTGCAAACTGCTAAAGGCGCCGCCATTTCGTTTATGCTGCCCTTCCGCTTAAGCACGCCACGCCATCTATTGGGCATTGTTAACATCTTCTCTAAGAATGTATCTTCCCTGCGCGGGAGTTTGAAATGTTTGGGGTGTTCGTTTCATGAAATACTGTCAATTTGCTGTTACTTTTTGAACGACCTACGTGTATATTGAATATCGCTCCGATTTATTGAAATCGATATATTGATTTTCCGACATATCGAAAATACGAAAATGCGCTTTGTTTTGCCTGCCTGTTTCGAAATTGTTGCCACGCCGTCCCGAGGATAAAGGACAACTACGCGCAGCTTCCAATATCGGTCGCTATCAGTGGCGTATATTCGAGGCTAGCTGTGAAGCCCAGAGAATGCACAAATAAAAGTCAATTAAATATAGACAAAAGTCAATTATCAACGGTATTAAGATATGTCGATGCTTTCGGCGCGAAAAAAACACACGAGCGGATTCACTTCTTTAAATTATGGGAATCAGTCTGGCGAGCAGTCCAACGGCATAACGCAAGCAGGTCTTCGAGAGTCGTCGCTGTTCTGATGCGAAGAACTTCGATACAATCGCCTGCTATCGTTTGCATGACAACATGAATGCGCGTATCGAGGTAAATGGACCATTGCTTTGCGCAACGGTTCGCTCAGAAAAGAGAAGGACTACCTCATCCTCAATGCTTCCGCCTTTAACAGCGCGTGTTTCGCGAGAGTTGTTTCAGTTTGTGTGAAGTGTCAATGAATTGAAATCAGTGATATTCTATCTTACATTCGTGGCTTTGTTGGGTTCTAACTATTTTGATAAATTTTGTGAAAGCTTCCCTGAACATCTGCTATCAGAGCTTAAACTACTCTATGCTTCAAATTTTGATACAGCTCGATTAAGAAATGAACCGAAGACGTTTCATTCCCTTGATGAATACAAAAGAAGTCAGTAAGAGACATTACTTGTTACATAAAGTTGAATAATTGGACATAGTCTTTATTGAGGTGTACAAATTAGCAGATTTAATATTAAACTTTCCATCAACGACGACAACTGCCGAAAGAAGATTTTCCGTGTTAAAAAGAATCAAGATATATTTTAGAGCCACACAAGGACATGCACATTCGAGCAACTTGGCTGGTTTGTTAATAGAGAAAAACATTATTTTTAAATATGAAAAAGTACTCGGAAGAAACATTTTTTGTGAAAACGTAACACTCAAGTTCACTCAAAAGGAAAGAAGAATGGAGTTCATGTACAAATAAATGTTCAAATCCTAATCCTTGTAATTATTTCGTATCATGTTAGCAATAGCATGCTCCTAAAATTTAGACAAAAATGTTACTTCTATTACTTAACAATTAAAAAATAAACTTCGCAATTTTTAAAATAACAGTAGGGGGGGGAGGGATAGCCCGGTCTCGTACCCAAGATACACAGTGCGTCAAAGAATTTTTAAGACTGGCGCTAGATTTCAGCCTACGGTGGCGCCACCAGTCACGATTGCGTTATAAACCGTGACCATCTGCTTGCTTTCTGCCAAAAGTACTGCCCAGTTGTTAAAGTAACTCAAACAAAACGGCCGTTCATTAGAGAAGTAAAATTTTTTTCATGTTGAATTATTAAGATGGAAGAAAGGGCTGTTATTAAATTTAACGCAAAACTTGGTAAAAGTGCCTCGGAAACATACCAAATGATGAAACAAGTTTACGGTGAGTTTTGTTTAAGTAGATCAAATGTTTTCTAGGACACCTGAGATTATTGAAAAAGTGCGTGATTTCGTGTCAAACAATCGATGTGCGTCCCTAAGAATGATGGAAGAGTCTTTAAACATCAACAAAGAAATGATTCGAACCATCCTGCATGAAGATTTGGGTAAAACTAAAGTCTGTGCTAAATTTGTTCCACACACGTTAACCAATGAACAAAAATCAAGGAGAAGTGCACATTGCAGAGACATCATTTCAGCCGCTGAAAATGATCCAAACTTCTTAAAATCAATTGTTACAGGTGATGAAACATGGTGTTTTCTATATGATCCTAAAACAAAGCGTCAAAGTGCGGAATGGAAGTCAAAAAACTCGCCACAAGACAAAAAAACAAGAAAAGTTCCATCGAAAATCAAAACAATGCTCATTACATTCTTTGATAGTAAGGGTATTATCCACAAAGAATTTGTTCCAAGTGGACAAACAATTACTGGTGAGTTTTATTTAAATGTTTTGAGGCATTTGATGGGCAGAATTCGTCGCATTCATCCAGAATATCGGGATGAAAACAGTTGGTGTTTGTTGCACGATAATGCACCCAGTCACACCTCACTTCTTGTTCGTAGACTTTTGGTGAAAAATAACGTCTGTGTGTTGAATCATCCACCGTATTCGCCTGATTTAGCACCCTGCGACTTTTCTTTGTTCCTAAAACTTAAAATGACGTTAAAAGGGTGTTATTTTGATGATATTTCGACCATACAAACAGCTTCGACGCGTGCTTTAGAGGTAATTCCGCAAAGTGAACTGGAACAGACATTCGAATCATTATTAAATCGCTGTAACAAGTGTATTGAAGCCGGAGGGACTTATTTTGAATAACAAACCAAAACAAATTGTAATTTTTTGTTTCTATTTCATTTTACAGACCCAGTCTTTAAAATTCTTTGCCACACTGTGTACACCACTATAAAACGCTGATACATGCTCTGAAGGAAGCATTATGTACGTAAATTAATTGCATAATGTAGTTTTTTCCAGTGTATTTTCGTTGTCGAAGAGGGATTTTTCAGGGACAAGCGTCTTGCAGCCTTTGCGGAGCCCCAGGGTTCCGCGGAACACCCTTTGAGAACCCCTGCTCTAAACAAAACCTAATAATAATAATAAAAAAAAGAGTCCTGGAAAAGTCAAAATCGAAATTTCGGTATACATAAGGAAAAACCGAAACTGACTTCTCTGAAATAAACGGAATTACTGACTACAGGAAGCCTATTAAAATAATGAAGTTATTACAGTCGGATTTATCCATGTTTGACTTATTGTGTAGGGGTCAAACTAGTAAGATTAATTTATATAAATTACAATCGTTACAAACTAGGATGGTCAAGATTTTAATAATTTTAGGGAAATTGATTTGAATAGGGTAGTACGGATTAATATCTATAGGTTTTAGATATTGAGAAATTATAGCAATATAGATTATTAGGATTTATGTATAAAAGAATAAAGAAGAATAGTTATCAACATTTAATTCAGCTGAACACTGTGGGTCATGATTATTGAACTGGAAACAGAAATACATTTTTGTTACCAATGCCTAACACTTTAACCCAACAAAAATTTATTGATTACCAGGGATCGGTATCATAGAATAATCTACCTTTTCAACTAACACATATCAGTAATTATAATAATTTTTGAAAACAACTAAAAATATATTGCTAACAAACTGAAATATAAAATTTAATAGTAGGAAATTATTAATCAGACCATATATGCATAAATTTTATATGTGCAGGACGTTTCGCTTGACTACGCACTTTTGGGGAATAGGGATTCACTCAGGCTATGTATAGAGCCTTTTGCTCACTTTCCTGGACTGTGGGGGCTGCAAGTGGCCTAGTGGTCAACGTTCGTGAGTGCCACGGAGAAGACCTCGAGTTCGATCCCAGGCAGGTACGAACGCTCGAACCACTAAGTATACGCCGTGCGTCAGATAGACACGTTAAGCTGTCGGGCCCCTGGTACTGACCGCCCCTCCCCCTCAAGTAATAAATAAGGGCGTCTTCCTCCCCCTTTCTAACTCGCTTCCGTGTGACTTTCCTATCTGACACTCTAGCCCAAATCCTCTAGCTTCCGATTTTAAGGGTTGTTTAAAACCTGGGGTCAGACACTTCCATCCTAAAATCCTTTACGTCTGATCTGATCTGACCCTGTACTGTGGTTACCCTGTACATAAGTATATATTGTATATGTTTTTTTTAATGTTATATGTTATAAAATTAATATTGAAATGTAATATGGTCAAATGTAACCTCACAACGAAAATAAAAATGAAATGAAATGAAAAAAATGGAAACTTTTAAAAACTGAAGTTTCGTTAAAAGATGGCTACGTACCTGTGATTGAGTTGCATGTTATTTTCAGGAATTTTCGATGAATTCAAACCACTTATTTTCCCCTCTGGTTTGAAGAAAACTTCCATCTTTTCTGGTTTCTTCAAGTTAGGCAAATCAAAAGTTTTTCGTTAAACTCAGGATCATTTATTTTTCGTGTAGCTGCATGATTTACGAATGCGTGTGCTTTACGTTTGCTCCAAACCACCACTGTAGTTCGTAATGTGTACTCTGCGGCCTAAAGAGCTTATAAAGGAAATTTTTACTGAAATGAGCAACCTTGTGAATATTCAACGACACCTATAAATTTGATGAAGTGCCTGTTCCTTTTAAGACTGTGAGTGATAATTGCTGTCCTAAACGAAAGATGAGGCGCCTGAGTAAAATTTATGGCCTGTTTGTGGGCCGCAGAATGGGTTAGAATTATTCTTCGTGGGAGCACTTTAAGCATGATAGGATCTGTTTAATGGAGTAGTACCAGCGATGAGAGCAGAATCGAAGGTCGTGGATGATGGGGGATTATGATGTTTGCTCAGAGCAGGAGAGTGAGCAAACACTCTAGCGCACTCGATTTTCTGACATGTGCGGCGGGATAAAGGGCGAAGGGTTTCTAAAAAGTTCACTCTGAAGTGTGTGAAATTTTACCCGAAGGGTTTAGAACCAAAATCTTCACACCCATCATACATGCACTTTGGCTCGAAAAGTAAGAAGATACATAGGTTGTTCAAAAAGTAATATTAGAAGGGGCCTGTATTTCAGTCCGTTTATTTAATGTTTAGACGTTGACTGGCGAAATGTAGAAGTAACTGACGCCTACATCTACACTGGTGATCAAAATTAAACGATTTTATTTCATTTATTTGTTTGCTGAGCAATACCATATAGTACATGAAATATAGTTTATAAAACAGAGGCAAGCAAGGAAGCAAAGGCCAACAAGGCCTGACAAAGCCCCGAGCTCTCTATACATCAGTGTTAAATAAAAAAGAAAAAAGTTCATTAAAAGAAATACAGACAAGCTAATGCGTAAAGCGTGATCAGTAGTGTGTATGAAAATGCAAGCAAAACAGGTTTAGTAGGTATAAGCGTACTTTATTTCGAAATAAGTAGAGTTTTTTTATTAATGGGTTAATACCTACGATTCATTATGTAATTTTTTAATTTTTTTTTCAAAAGGTTAAGAGTTATTTAGTATTGTTAGTTCCGCTGGTAGCGAATTCCAGTAATGAGGGCCAATGTAGTTTAGACTTTGTTTCATATTTTCCGTTTTTTTTTTAATTGGCGGTTTAACGACCAACGTTAGCAACTCAATGAGCCAGCGCCGTAAGACAAACACAACATCCATGCCTCACTGGATAAGCAGTCACCCGTCCCTAATTTAGGGCCACTAGCTCCAGGGAAGGGAGAGAGCCACTGTCGTAAGACAAACACAACATCCATGTCTCACGGGGATTCGAACCCGGACACATCTCGGACGAATGATCAGAAGCCATCGCTTAGACCACTGCGTCACGGAGGCGGCTCCCTAAAATATCGACGAACGATTACTTATTAACTGCAAAAAAAAAACTTCCACGAGATCGCTTTCCTTGTTTATTTTTAGATTTAACGACCATCATAAGTAATTCTTAGGGCTCAAAGCACTTACCCGTTCCAAATTTAGGGCCACTTATTCCAGGGAGGGGAAAGAGCCAGCGCCGTAAGACAAACACAACATCCATGCCTCACGGGATTCGAACCCAGACCCATCTCGAACGAATGATCAGAAGCCATTGCTTAGACCAGTTCTCCACCGAGGAGGATCCCGTTTTTGGATGAATCGCCTGAATATGTGTATAAATATAATCGACCGATTCATCCAAAAACGGATAATTTACATATTTGCATGCACAGGGGTTGGACAAAATTATGCGAACACCATAATCATAGGGGCTAATGTTATTCGTGTAGGCTACACTTAAAAAAACAGACGTCGTGATTATCTTTTGTGTATGTTTTCTTTGTACATATTCTCTTGGTTGTATGCCAGTGCTGTACAAGTTGCGTTCAGCAGCAGTTGGTGAAAAGGGAGACCTGTAAGACTTCCAAAGTGCACAAATCTTGGGAGACCGGTTAGAAGGAGCATCTCCAGCCATAACAGCCAAATTGTTTTGTGTTTCAAGAGAAACAAAGCATGGCAAGACTTCATCGGAGAAGAAGAATAGTGAGCGAAAACTGAGACTGAATGAAAGGGACCGTCGAACACTAACAAGGATTGTGTCCCAACCACACAGAACTACTGCAGCAAAACTGAGACTGAATGAAAGGGACCGTCGAAAATTAACAAGGATTGTATCCCAACAACACAGAACTACTGCAGCAAAACTGAGACTGAATTAAAGGGACCGCCGAACACTAACAAGGATTGTGTCCAAGCAACACAGAAATACTACAGCAAAAGTGACAGAGGAGCTCAACATCAATGGCGTAACTACCACCCCCGCATCCCCTACCGTTGCGCGGGGAGGGGGACTCAGGTAACTAAGGGGCGTGCGGTAGGTGCCAGTTATGAAAAAATCCGAACACGCACAAAGACAAACAAACAAATAATTAACTCAAAGATTCATACTTTCCTTTAAGATATCATATACCAGTATATAGCTTTGCCTAAATAAATGTAAAGTTTCACCTTTAAAACACTGGATGCTCTACAGATTGAAGCAATTCGGGTCTTTGGCTTCAGGTTCTAATACGATCGCTCTGCAATGGGTTGTAATACGATAGCTCTGAAATGGTTTCAGCATCGCTTTATCGAGTCTCTGGGACTGTTACATCGAAGAACGGGGAATAACGGGGCACAATAAAACAACAGACAACGGCGAGGAGCCCTTCAGCAGTTATGTAGAAGAGGCTTAGCGCGCCTTAGCGGCGCTAAGGCACTATTTTTTTTAGGCTTAGCGCCGCTAAGCCACTTTTCGTGGTTGGATGGTAAGAAAAGCTGGGTAAAGGATGTTTTCGTCGATGATCGTGTATGCAAAAATAGGGAAATCTGTGTTCTGCATACTAACATACCCCTTTCTTAATAAAATGTTTATACGACAGAGATGCTCGCCCCGGTGATCGAGTTGTCTGAGACGCTGGTCTCTGCCTGAGCCTGGTTCGAGTCCAGGAAGAAGTGCTGATGATGCACTTGGCCAAAGACGCTGGATCTGTCCTTTACCCGAACCAGTGGCGCGACTGCTTATGTGACGGGCGATTGCTTATAGCTCTACGAGTTGCTCGTGGTGATAAAGAAAAAAATACTGTATGGCTGAAACGATACAGTCTGATCACGCAGCAGGGGTCTTACTGATTATAAGGGTTCGAGGGTACAAAAACAATGTGAACTCTTTTCTCTTGACGAGAGTCAAAATAAAGTTATAGGTGGTGGATATTCTGTGGGGTTAAGATTGCATTCTCCCGAGAGAACACAACGGTAGTGAAGGGCATTTCTACTAAACTGCTCCATATTGGCTCTAATAACAATATCCTCATAGCTTTCTCTCTGCTTCTTTATGGCAACACAAAAGACATATTCCGCATCCCCCTCATAATATAGGAGAAACTGTGCATTAGTCATATTGAGTTGATGTAGTTATGTTAGTTGCATTTGTTCAGTGTGATTAATATGTATTATCCACAAAAAATATTTAGAATATGTATTATTCACGAAAAACATTTGGAATACGTTTTATTCACAATGAAGTATGTAGAACGACAGAGCGGCCTTTAAATAAAAATTCATTATTCTTAGCATATTGCTCACACGTAAGTCTTTCTTTCATTTAAAATTGCCAAAATTATTATGCGATTCTAATACAAATTGATAAAAATAATTAATAATGAATATTTAATAAAAATTACAAAATAATTAGAATAAAAAGCATTTTACAGGGGTTTTGAAAATTCTGAGGGTGTATTGCCCAGGTTGAGGTTTCCTAATCCGTTCAGCGCCAGGGCACTTTTTTATTTCGAACTACATCACTGCCCTTCAGCATAGGCGAGACAAAACAAGATGACACATCATTGTACAGTAGCACAGTGAATGGACAAACGTAAAACAAAGGCGGTGCACAAGCATAATATCCCAGAGCGAGAATGTTCACACAGTAGGCGAGAATAACACAGTGCTAAGTGGGTGGGACGCATATAATACTCATAGCAAAGAGGCATACGAGAATAGCAAACCATATAGGAGATTGTCCGGAGGGCACAGAGTATTAGAGTCCACACGAGGCGCGAAATAGCACGAGGCAGAGTACGTGAGACAGCAGGGCAGGAAATCGAAAGGAATGACTAAGACGGTCGGAGGAACTGCGGTAGAGCGTAGAGTTTGTGAGAGGAAATCTCTTGAGCGAATTCCCAGGAAAGCAGAGCAAACTCATAGGCATCCAGGTCAGGAAAGTCTGAGAGACGCAGACGAGGTACTGGAAAGATACACGCAGGAAGAGGCCGTGGAGAATCATCCAGAGTAACATCAGGGAATGTATAGTAGATGAGGTAGACTTCCTGGAGATCCGGCAGGGAGGACGACGGTGGCGCATCTGGAAGACGAAGCAAGATCAGGATCACATGTAGAGGATTTTAGGAAGGGAGTGTCTGACCCCAGGTCTTAAACAACCCTTAGAAATAGGAAGCTAGGAGATTTAGGCTAGAGTGCCCGATAGGAAAGTGACGCGGAAATGAAGGAAGAAAGGGGAGGAAGACGCCCTTATTTATTGAATTGTTTTATTCTGGAAGACGAAGCAGTGGAAGTAGTCTTCTTATATACAATTCCAGCTTGGAGGTCGGCGACGACGCTTCATGGGCAGAGCAACTGTAGAGACAAGCTCTGAAATGGGTTGCAATACGAAAGCTCTGAAATGGGTTGCAATACGAATGCTCTGAAATGGGTTGCAATACGAAAGCTCTGAAATGGGTTGCAATACGAATGCTCTGAAATGGGTTGCAATACGATAGCTCTGCAATGGGTTGTAATATGATCACTCTCCAACATTTATTCACAGCAACCGCAGATCTACGATGTACAAGAAGGTGATTTCTTCAAGTGATTTATTTTAGTTTTGGACAAAACAATTACATGTTGTTATTGCTTTTAGCTCTTCATAGAGTAAGCACGTCTATCCGTGTGGAAACTAATGTAAAAGCGAACGACATCAATTCGTCAAAATGTCACAAAAGCGTCCAAGTGGAGCACGGTATCGGCAAAAGAAAACAAGAAAGATGACACCGAATTTTTGGGGGTAATAAGCACGTCTTTTGAATCCGTTCTGACGCAAATTAAATTTATCAAAGCTATTCAAAGTCAATGGAACCGGTATGGAAAACAATAGTCTCTGACAGGAGAAAGAAGCTTTTCAATCGGGTTTTTAATCCCCCAGATATTGCTGTAAACGGAATCGTGAGCTTACGCCCTCTGGTTGCAGACTTGTGCGTTCAGAAAAACATGAATTTAATGAGAAACATTTCGCACCGGAAACGCTCTCCAACACAGAAAGAACTTTTCAAATCGGACTCTTAGAAACAGAGATATTGAAAAAAATATGATGTGACTTTACATCCCCTGGTGGGAAAACAATGCATTATTTTAGGAAAAAAGTATTCGCAAAAGGTTTATCCATATGAGCGGTATCGGTCCAAGAAAAAAAAAATAGTCGAGTTTTCAGGAGCCCAGATTTTGCTACAAATATATCAAAAGCAGAAATTAGCACTTATGCCCCCTGGTGGCCAAACCATTCTTTACCAAACATTAGAAATTATGTGAAAAATATTTTCCATCAGGTCTTGTATGCGGTACAGGAAGAATTTTTCAAATCGGAGTTTAGAAGCAGAAATAACGCAGAAAATGCAACTTACCTTTGTGCCCCCTAGCGGAAAGTCTATGATTTACTTGAAAATTTTGGATTTATAGGAAAAGCATTTCGCCTCGGAAGCACTATCCAACAAATAAGGAATTTTTTAAATCGGACTGTTAGAAGTAGAGATATTGACAAAAATAAGATATACATCTACGCCCCCTGGCGTAAAACCATGCATTATTTCAAGAAGAAAATGTTCCTAAAAGGTTTGTCGACATGAGTAGTATCGGTCAAAAAACCACTTTTTTCAATCAAGATTTTAGAAGCTCATATTTTGCTGCAAATACATCAGAAGCGGAAATTAAGACTTACGCCACCTGGTGGCCGAACCATTTTTTTTTTAAATGAGAAATTATGTGCCAAGGATTTCCCATCAAGAGCTGTATCCGGTGCAGAAAGAATTTTTCAAATCGGTGATTTAGAAGCAGAGATATAGGGGGCAAAGCAATTTACCTTCACGCCCCTAGCGAAAAGTCTATGAATTACTTAAAAATTTTGAAATTATATGAAAAACATGTCACACTGGAAACACTATCCAGCAAAGAAGGAATTTTTCAAATCGGATTCCTAGTAGTAGAGATATTGATAAAAATAAGATATACATATACGCCCACTGGCGTAGAAACCATGCATTATTTTAAGAAGAAAATGTTTCTAAAAGGTTTGTCGACATGAGTAGTATCGGTTAACAAACGACGCTTCTTTCACTCGGAAATTTAGAAGCTCATATTTTGCTGCAAATATATAAGAAGCGGAAATTAAGAGTTACGCCCTCTGGTGGCCAAACCATTTTTTTTGTCTACAAAAAAAATGGAAATCATGTGCAAAAGATTTCCCATCAGGAGCTGTATCCGGTGCAGAAAGAATTTTTAAAATTGGAGAATTAGAAGCAGAGATATAGGGGGAAACGCAATTTACCTCTACGCCCCCTAGCGGACAGTCCACGAAAAAAAATTTCAATCGATATTTTAGAAGCTCAGATTTTATGGCAAATACATCAGAAGTTAGCTGGGTCTAAGAACAAGTTGCATGGGAACAAATTTTCAGAAAAAAACAAAATGTGAATGCAAAAAAGAAGAGAGATGAGGACAACTGAAGAAGATGTGACTTCCAAAGTGGAATATATAGAGCTATGCAAGACAGTAAGAAAAAGTATCACTGAAGACGTAAGGAAATTCAACTGTGAACTAGTAAGGAAAGCAATTGAAAATACCAAAGCCTAAAGATAGCAAAGGGACATCTCAGTAATTGAAGAAAACAGATTATGGCACTGAGAAAAGAAGATGGTTCGGTAACAAGAAATAGAGGCGAAATTTTGACAAGAGTGAAAGATTTCTACTCCAAATTATATGAAAGGGATGATACATGTACTCTAGACATCATGAAAGGTACCAGTACCAGAGTTCTCCCAGTCCTCACAGCAGAATTTGCACATACAATCAAGAATATGAAGCGGGGAAAAGCTCCAGGAGAAGATGGAATTACTGTAGATATAACGAAGTAAATTTCTCCGTCATTTCTGTTCTACGCCGGAATTCGAACCCGAGTCCGCTTATTCCGGAACAAGTCGCTCTACCAATTGAGCTACGCAGACGTTCATTCTGATTGCTATCTGCCTTTATGTCGTGTGTGTCCTGCTGGCAGGTACGTCACATCTCCACCCACCCCCGAAAGAGGGCCGGGGGCATGGCCCACGGCTCAGCCGTGACCATGAATCGTTGCATGCAGCCATCCACTGTAGAACGTGCACTTGAGAACTCCCAGTCAATCTGGTGTGTGGAATGCAACGTCTCACACATTTATTTTTCGAAGCGCTGGAGAACAGATTATCTGATTTTTCTTATCTCGCGGTGTGGAAATAACATCACACCACCGCGAGATTTTGGATGGTCGGGTCATCCGGATAGTTCGGGCGCCATTATAACGAAGTAAATTTCTGCGTCATTTCTGGTCTACGCCGGGATTCGAACCCGAGTCCGCTTATTCCGGAACAAGTCGCTCTACCAACTCAGCTACGCAGACGTTCATTCTGATTGCTATCTGCTTTTATGTCGTGTGTGTCCTGCTGGCAGGTACGTCACATAGACATCATACAAGAAGCAAGTGGAGAAACCGAAACAGCACTCGCCCAAATTTTCACTCGATGTCTTAATGAAGGGAAGATTCACGAGGATTGGAACAACGATACAATGATTCTGCTACATAAAAAAGGTGACATTGAAGATTTCAGGAACTACAGGCCTATCAGCCTCCTATCAGTGGTTTATAAAATCTTCACTAAAGTTCTTTCACACCGCTTGAAGGTAGCACTGGACATGGCTCAACCGAGAGAACAAGCTGGATTCAGGAGTGGCTACAGCCCAATAGATCATATCCACGTACTGAGAGAACTAATTGAAAGAGCAAGGGAATAGGAACTTCCATTGTGCATGGCTTTTATCGATAATGAAAAAGCCTTTGATTCGGTGAAACCATCAGCAGTTACAATGGCTCTGAAATCCTGCGGTATTGAAGATGCAAACATTTTTTTTTTTTTTTTTTTTTTTTTTTTTGATTGGAGGTTTAACGACCACCGTGAGCAACTCAATGGGCTATAAGCAGTCGCCCGTCCCTAATTTAGGGTCACTGGTTCCAGGGAAGGGAGAGAGCCAGTGCCGTAAGACAAACACAACATTCATGCCTCACCGGGATTCGAACCCGGACCCCTTACGGACGAATGATCAGAGACCAACGCCTTAGACCACTGCGCCACCGGGGCGGCATGCATACATTAATATTATTAATAACATCTATGAAAATGCAAGTACAAAGATTCGGCTGTTTGAAAATACAACTCACGTAAAAATTGGAAAGGGAGTGAGACAAGGTGACACCATATCTCCGAAGCTCTTTAATGCCACATTGGAAAATGTCTTTCAATCACTGAACTGGGAAAACAAAGGTATAAAGATTAATGGAGATTATCTAACCCACCTTCGTTTTGCTGATGACGTAGTCATTTTTTGCAACTATCCCATCAGAGCTGCAGAGTATGATCCAGCAACTTGCTGACAAGAGTAAAGAAGTGGGATTAAAAATGAACTTTCAGAAGACAAAAGTGATGTTCAATACTTTTACAAGAAACGAAGATTTATCGATTGATAGAGAAAAGCTGGAGATTACAGACACGTACGTTTTTCTTGGACAGCAGATATCAAGTGAGGGTCACATTGATGAAGAAATTAATCGGCGTACAAAACTTGCCTGGAGAGCTTTTGGAAGAAACAGCGTAATTTTCAAGAGCAATATGCCATTATGTCTTAAAAGAAAAGTGTTTGATCAATGCATCCTTCCAGTGCTTACGTATGGTGCAGAGACGTGGACCTTAACTAAAAGAGACATACAAAGGCTGCAGACAACTCAAAGTAGCATGGAGAGGTGCATGCTTGGTGTAACTAGGAGAGATAAGAAGAGGAACTCGGGGATCAGAAAAATGACAAGAGTGGAAGACATCATGATCAGAGTTGAATCCCTGAAATGGCAATGGGCTGGACATACTGCCAGAAGAACAGACCATCGATGGACAGTCGAAATTTTAGATTGGATTCTAAGGGACAGGAAAAGACCCAGAAAAAGACAACATAGGAGATGGGTGGATGAAATTCGAAAGTATGCGGGAGTGACATGGAGGAGACTGGCACAAGACAGACCGTTGTGGAGGAAACTTGGGGAGACCTTCGTCCAGCAGTGGATTGATAATGGTTGACAACGATGATGATGATGATGACATCAGAAGCAAAAATTAACCCTTATGCCTCCTGGTGGCCAAAGTATTCTTTACCAAAAATTAGAAATTATATGCAAAACATTTTCCATCAGGGGGTGTATCCGCTAAAGAAAAAAAAATTTCAAATCGGAGTTTTAGAAGAACAGTTATCGGGAAAAATGTAATATATTTTTGCGCCCCTAGCGGTAAATCTATGCGTAATTTGAAAAAGAAACTATATCTAAAATACTCTTCGACATAAATGGAATCGAAAGATAAAAAAAAAGTTTTTCAATCGGTTGTTTAGAAGCAAATATGTGGAATAAAACGTATTTTTGAATTCGACATCATCTGCATTTACGCCCTCTAGCTGCGAAATTGTGCATCGTAAAAAAACAACAACGAAATAAGGGATCATCATTCGCATATTTCAGGCTTCCCAATGCAAAAAGAATTTTTTCAAATCGGACTAATAGTTGCAGAAATATCGTGGGTACAGACGGACGGACGGGCGGACGGACAAACCGATAACATAAGCACGATCTTTTTTTACAAAAGACGTGCTAAAAAGGACAGAGCTCGAAGGAACTTCCACAACTCGACCAGTTCTTATTGCCGCAGAGTCAGTTAAGCTCAAGTCCCGTTTCTGATGAAAAGAAAAATAATTTGTTTGGCCCGTCAACTGTTCAAAGTTTAGAAGCAGACATTTCACAAAAACCAAGCACTTCAGAAACAACTGAAAGTAAAATGGATGATTATGAAGTATTGTATAGTTATTAACGTTCACCATTTAAATATACACTGCCGGACAATTGCTAAGGACGGATGACAATAGCAGCGATAGCAACCATAAAATGGAAGGCAGGAAAATGTGGAAATTGGCATAAGTGCAAGATACAGTAAGACGTGTTGTGCGTATGCAAATTTTGGATTGCCGAACTTGTTCGTGACGTCATAGCGCTGATAAGAGATATAAAGAATTTGACGCGTATTAACCGTTGTTGTTCAAACGCAAAGTTGAAAGGGAAAGAATCAATTGACGAACTTGCAAGTTTCAGTATGTCTTCCCGACATCACCTAGATGATTTTACGCGTGGCCGTATTATTGTCAAGATTGAAGAAGGGCGAAAAATAACAGATGTTGCCAGGGAGTTCAACGTCAGCCACAGTGTTGTTTCAAGGCTTTGGAAATCATTTCAAACAAATGGAGAGTGTAGCAAACGTCACGGGGGAGGTCGTGTTCGCAGTACGACACCTGCAGAAGATCGGTACATAGTGCTATCAACAAAAAGACACCGGCGCAGCACAGCTAGTGAGGTAGCAAATCAGTTTATGGCTGCTACTGGCAAGCGGATCTCCCAAAAAACTGTCGCCAGACGTTTGCATGAAGGAGGACTATACGCCCGCCGTCCTGTTGTGTGCAACCCATTGTCCAGACGTCACCGTATCGCCCGTTTGCAATGGTGCCATCAACATCGCAATTGGACTGATAACGACTGGTCTGCTGTCCTCTTCTCAGATGAGAGTAGATACAGTCTATCGTCTGATTGTCGACGACAACTGATCTGGCGTGATAGTGGTACTGCATGTTGTCCAGCAAACATACAGGAAAGGGACCGATATCCGACATGTAGTGTCATGGTATGGGCTGGCATCATGATCAATGGCCGTACGTCCCTCTATGTGCTTCCAACTGGGACTATGACTGGCCAACGATACATTAACGATGTTCTGCTACCTCATGTTCGCATGTTCCGTGGTGCTGTCGGTGTTAGATTCATTTTCATGGACGACAACGCAACATGTCATCGAACAGTCGCTGTCCAGGAGTGTCTTGAGAGCGAGGATATTCAACGCCTCGTATGGCCAGCACGTTCTCCAGATCTGAATCCCATTGAAAATGTGTGGGATACTTTGGGGAGGAGTCTTGCTGGTCTCCAATGCTCTCCAATAAACAAGGGCACCCTCATCCGTGCACTGACAGAGGAATGGGATAAATTACCCCAACAGCTGCTTGATAATGTTGTACAAAGCATGACACGACGTGTGGAATCTTGCATCGCCCTCCATGGTGGCCATATCCCGTATTGACATCTTACGCCGGAACGCCTGCGAACGGTAATTGCATTTTTTCACGTTTACATATTCTGCACAAAATGGCCTGTTTGTCCCTTGAACACGTTCCAAAGCCTTCTGGATTTCAGAGCACAATAAATTGTCTTTCTTGTAATGTCCTGGCATTCTGACATTATTTTATTTCACTTGGCATCCAACCACACTTACTTTTTTAAGCGCTATATAGCCGTTTATGATCCGTCCTTAGCAATTGTCCAGCAGTGTAGTATGGCCGCCCCGGTGGCGCAGTGGTCTAAGGCGCTGGCCTCTGATCATTCGTCCGTAAGGGGTCCGGGTTCGAATCCCGGTGAGGCATGGATGTTGTGTTTGTCTTACGGCACTGGCTCTCTCCCTTCCCTGGAACAAGTGACCCTAAATTAGGGACGGGCGACTGCTTATAGCCCATTGAGTTGCTCACGGTGGTCGTTAAACCTCCAATCAAAGAAAGAAAGAAAAGTGTAGTATAATCACCTCTGACAGCCATGCAACGCAAGCAATGACTTCTCATAGTGTTTATGGAGGTGTTGATGAGATCTTAAAGGACTAATGGCCACTCCTCAACAAGAACTGTTCTGAATTGTGTTCTGGAATGGGGAGGGCGAGCTCTTATGCATCTCCCTAGAACATCCCATACATGCTCATTGGGATTGTGGTGAAAGGAACAAGTGAAGTTTCATTCGGCGAATATCTTCCTCTTAGAGAAGATGGTCGAAATAATGAGCTCGATGAGGTTGGACATTACCGTCCACAAGAATAAAATCTGGACAGAGAGGCCTGAGATATGGGCGCAGTATGGGCAGAGGCTTGAAATATGGGTCTGTACAGAGACTGGACTGAAATATGAATCTAGAAAATATGACAGGGAAATGTACTCTTGTTGCCAGGAAAATTCTCACCCGTGGTAGAATTACAGTGCCCAAATAAAGGAAGTTGAATACAAATTTGGAAGATGTGAATCCGTTTATTGGTGCAAATACGCTCATTGTCAAAACTATCTGCACACCAAGAAGGAAGCGTTGGATTGAAACGAGATTTTAGTAGTGAGATGGTACATACCAAGGACAGAAGTGATTACAATATCACAACAGCAGGGCCATCTCCTGAAGACATATGGTACACATTCCGATCAGCATTATTAGTATCATGTCGGAGACGCCTTCTGGAGACGCATTTTCAACATTATTTTTCCCTAGCATAGCTTTCGTAATGAACAATACTTTTCACATATTTTCAACTTTTCTATTATGCAAAATTCTGCCGCTAGGGGGAGTACAGTTATATATCATGTTAACTTCTATATTTCTTCTTTTAAAAAACTGTTGGTTTTGAAAATCTATTTGTCACTGACTATTTTCGTAACATACTTTTTAGCCGCTGGTGGAAGCAAATAGGTGTTTCTATTTCTGGATGTTTTATTGATGTAGAAATCCGATTGATTTTTTTTTCTAACCGGTTTCATTGACTCTGAATAACTTAGATAAATTTTATTCGCATCGGAAATAATTCTAAAGATGTGCTTATTACAACCAAAAATTCGGTGTCATCTCTTTTGTTCCAACTACTTCGGAGTTCTGAACTTCGGTACCACATCAAATGTTACTGGGCAGTTGTTTAAGGTACTTCTGCACTTCACTATACGGCTATGTAGGTGAGTGATTCAGAGTTAAGAAGTGAAATGCGTTGTGCGATAAAAAGTTTGCTGTCGTTTGGGTAAAACGGCCCCAGAAACAGTTGATTTAATAAAAAAAGCTTACAAAGATAAATGTTTGGGTGAGTCAACGATTTTTAGATGGCACCATGATTTCAAAAAAGGACGTTTGTCGGCAGAACTCACTTCTAGGCCTGTTCGACGTGAAAGGGTTGTTACGGAGAGCCGCGGATGGCTTAGTGGTTAGCAGTTCAGACTATCGATGCAAGGTCCTCAGGTTCGAACCTGCGCTGATCTTTCAGAGATGGTGTGATTTGCTAGCAATCGCTGAATATCCGCCGTGCATCGGACGAGCACGTTAAGTGACGGCCCCCAGGCTGGACCCACTGGTTAAATGGGTATCCTTTCCTACGCCCTTTCCCTGAAATTCTTTCACCCCTCTATGTGCAACAGCGTACTTGTACGGTGACGCCATCTACTGTACTCTAATCTCACTACAAACTGTTCTGTCAAAGTCGCTAGACTTGCTCTCAGTCCTCCCGTTTCTGTGTCCTGCCCAAAAGGCGATCTCGCTGTAAGTGGCTGGGACTTAAACTCTACTCACTGTGGACGGAAGTCCTACAAGAAAATGGCAAATAGGTTGTTACGGAGAGTATTGTTAACACTGTTTGAGCAATCCTACAAGAAGACCGACGAATGACGTATGAAGATATAGCGTCGTCAACTAATATTTCAAAAACGTCTGTATTTCGCATTCTACGCGACAAATTACTGCTGCATCGTGTGTGTTCCAGATGGGTACCTCGTCACCCGACGAGAGAACAATTGTTCGCCAGAGTTCAGGTGTGTCATGAGTGGAAACAAATTACTGCAAAGGATCCAAACCTTGTAAAGACAATAATAACTGCCTATGAAACATGGATCCACTATTTCGATCCCCTCACGAAGTGCGCAACGAGTGTCTGGAAAAAACAGGATCGCCTCCTCCGAAAAAAGTTCGCCAAACCAAATCAGCCGGGTAGATGATGGTGATGATGATGATGATGATGATAATTTTATTTGATCAGAAAGGTGTAGTCGACCAGCATGCCGTTCCTCCACAAAGTACTGTCAGTGCTGAGTATTACATTTCAGTCTTCGAGCGTCTGCGACGACACATATCGATTAAGTGACCGGAACTGGTGGGCAAGTGGACCCTACACCATGATAACGCTCGACCACATGTGGCTGCTTGTGTTCAACAGTTTCTTATGAAATGCAGTATTGAAATCATGCCACAGCCTGCCTACAGTCCTGATCTCGCTCAGTGCGATTTCTGGCTGTTTTCAACGTTGAAGGAGAAGTTCCGTGGAGCAACATTCGACACAAATGCTGACTTTATTCAAGCAGTACAGGGGTCGCTAAAGCAGCTGCCTTCGCCACATGCTTTGAAAAATAGACTGAACCACTGTTGCATATCATCCGAGGGAAGATACTTGAGAAAGAATAACATATATTTTGCTGTACCTATATTTCTTCATTTTATGAGTTTTTACTCTCAGTTTTTATGGAACGGCCGTTGTAGATTGTAGATTTCTTCAAATTATTGTGACCACCTGGTTAGTGTCTTGTTGGGCCACCTTTTGCCCTTAATACTGCTTGAATCCATCTTGGTGTGGACTCTATTAAACATCTGTAAGTAGCTTGGGGTATATTAGCTCAAATGCGGTGAATTGCAGCCTCCAGCTCTTGAAGATTTTATGGTAGCGGACATAGGTGCCCGTAGCTTTGTTTTTAGGAGGGGGCAAACGTAAATTGTGAACACAAATAGTATAAGCAAACATCATATGTAAACTTGCACTGAGCCGTCTGAGCCCTCTAACCGTTTTTACCACACACACACACACAGGAAATTTTAAGTGTAAAGCAGAAGACCCAAAAAAACTGCATAAAAATATGGTTAGATTAAGTTCGACAACAGGGACAATATTAAAAAAAAATGGTGTTCTTTTGAGTCTTGTGTGCCACAAAACTCCAATGATCACTCTATTGGTCTCCAAAAAGAAAAAGTTCCCCTCAAAACAAAGTTCTGGAAAAAAATTAGAAACTCCTTTTTCAGCAGCAAATGGCCGTTGTAGAGGATGACATATTTTTCGTTTCTTTCTCTTTCACCCTGTTCTATACCGTACTTATGTATGCTGTGCTCCATTATGCAATGAAAATTTTCAATATTATTACTACCGCAAATTCGCAATGTTTTTACTATTGTTATTGCACACAGCCACACGCGCAGCTCCAGATAGAAATCAGAACTAGTGTTGAGGCAAAAACCTTTGTAGTGCCTTCCAAAAACTGAAGCAAGAGTCAGATTTCCAGAAGAGGGCAAGGGCCCCCTCTTGCCCCTCTCTATGGGCACCAATGATAGGGGACACGCGTTCTTCAAGCGAGGGTCTTCTACAGTCTGAAATAAAGTTTATTTTTAAATTGGCGGATAAACACGGATATCCAAGGACATTGGTTAATAGATTATTCTGCAAAATTAGTAACGAAAGAACCATAAGTCTAGAACAAGACCCAAAGCCTACCAAACGGTTTGTGGGAGCATTGAACCAGCACCCACACATCACTAACGCATTGTCACGCATATGCTCAAAGCATAACATACAATTCGGTACCCGATCAAAGAATCTCATATCATCTGTTAGAAAAAATCGGGCAGCAACCGATATTTTGAGCAATTGGGGAGTGTACAATATACCACTGTTAGACACCTCAACAGGAGAACACGTTAGTAACTATACAGGCTCGACACGGAGAAGTTTGGGTATTCGTGTTAAGGAACATAAGTATGATATTCGAACTTTGCGCAATAATACGGCGTTATCTTGAAACGTCGTAAATGGAACTTTGCAACCAGACTGGGCGAACATTAGACTGCTGAACACCCCTGCGTACGTACACTCACTGCACCTTGCTGAAAGCCTGTACACTGAAGCCTTGGGGGACAGGTGCTGTAATGTTAACACGCCAGTGGACATACGAAAAGTTTGGAAAAACCACGTCACCGATTTGAACTTTAAATTATAATTATTAAATAATAAAACAATATTAGTAATAAAACAATAACATGTGAATTTGACAATTTTAACAGAGCAACACAATTTGTATTATGTGTAACTAAGATCGAAAATTGTGTCTATTGCTCTGCTGCGATGGCAACACCTTAACCTTGTGACGCTTGAGAACTATACCATGGTGCATTGCTGCGCTCCTATAAAGGTCAACGTGAGTACTGCTTTAGCCTCTCTGTTCCTCCTGATGATGGGGTAAGTGTTACCCCGAAAGTGCTAGTGGAGGTTTTAATTTGTAAATAGATTTCATCTTTTAATTAAATATCGTACATAGACGGTGGTATTTGTTTTGTATGTTTTGTATAGGGGATCCAGCTGACTGGTGCCCCTTTCTACGTCATCCCACAAATACTCCTTTAGACTGAGATGCGGTTATTGAGAAGGTCAGTGTAGCCGGAAAAAGTCTCCGTGATGCTCCTCAAACCATTCGCGTACAATGTGAGCACTATGACATGGAGCACTATTCTGCTGGAAGTATCCATCTCCATTGGGATAAACCATTAACTTTACTGGGTGGACTTGTTTGGGAACGAAATTTAAATATCTTTGGGCAGTCAGACGTTGCTCCGCACGAATCAAAGGGCCTAAACACTTCCACGGAAATATGCTCCAGACCATAGTGTTGCCTCCGCTAGCTTGAAGAGTAATGACGATGCCAGATGGGTCCATGCTTTCGTGCTGCTGTCTCCGTATCCTCACTCTTCCATGTGCATCTTGTAGTTGGAAACGTGATTCGTCGGACCATATCACCCTTTTCCATTCATTTACTGTTCAATTCTTGTGTTCCTGAGTGAACGGGAGACGTTACTTCTTGTTCGCTGCAGAAGCAATGACATACGGGGTCTGTTTCTTTAGTCCATACGATGTTATGTGGGCCGAAATGTACGTTGAGATGCCATCGGACTTGGTCCCTGATCCAGATTATCTGTAATCTGACGAAATGTTGCCCGTCTGTTGGACTGAACAAGTCAGTTCAGCTCGTGCATCCAGTAGCCGTTGACGACAACAAGCCTTGCGCTCAGACTCGGTGCCCACTGTCTGTAAACTTTAACAACTGCTGCCCTCGAACATTTAACAAGTTCAGCCGTTTTGATAGTGCTCGCACCAATGCTTCGAGCACCCACAATCATTCCACGTTCTCAAACTCCGTCACATTGTTTCTTTTACCCATTATTTCTCGCGCAATGCACTTCATTAGTCTCTGCACGCCTTCAGTGTTCTCTTTTTATACCGATTCAACCATGTTGCGTCAGTGGCATCTTCGGAATAGCTACTTTGCATAAAATGGTCTGCTGGTCATAACAATTTAGCAGCTCGGTGTATAACATAAATTAATTTAGATAATAGAGTGAAACGGAAGGTTTCGAAGTATAATTCATCCACCTAAAGAAGAACCACGGATATTTTTGTTCATGTCAATGAGCCCTGTGGTTCTTTTTTAGCTGGACAGACTGTACATCATGAAACGGACACTTCTATTTATTTATGGCTGAAATTCAAGGGGAAACGAGTTCAGACTCGGGACAAGCGTAGTCTTGAACATTAAGGTTTTGAACATGGTGAACTTTCCTTGTTAAGTACCAGACGGATTTCTAGAGCAAGAATTCCTGGGAAACAATAAGACTGGACGATCGCATTACTGAGGAACAAGAAGAAAAAAGAAGACAAAAGAAAAGAAAAGAAAAGAAAAGAAAAGAAATATAGTCCACTGAGTACCATCATCTAAGTGAGAACAAAAAGGGTGACTACGATCTCTCTCTCTCTCTCTCTCTCTCTCTCTCTCTCTCTCTCTCTCTCTCTCTCTCTCTCTCTCTCTCTCTCTCTCTCTCTCTCTCTCTCTCTCTCTCCCTCTCTCTCTCTCTCTCTCTCTCTCTCTCTCTCTCTCTCTCTCTCTCTCTCTCTCTCTCTCTCTCTCTCTCTCTCTCTCTCTCTCTCTCTCTCTCTCTCTCTCTCTCTCTCTCTCTCTCTCTCTCTCTCTCTCTCTCTCTCTCTCTCTCTCTCTCTCTCTCTCTCTCTCTCTCTCTCTCCAAGGAAGGGAAGTGGCATTTCTGAGTAAATCTAAAGGACATCTTGCTAAAAAAAAAAAAAACCTCCACCGATTCAGATAACTTCTAGAAACTACATGTGCCCATGTTCACTACATATGAGGACGAACGACAGTTTGTTGCAGAATGGCAGTGCTCGATGTCATATGAATTTGCTTATCACGGAAGCGATCACAAAACTTTAGAATGCTCTTCTGTATACACTCTTTGACACTGCAATGGCAGCACCCAGAAGGAGTGATCGGAAGTGCACATAAATAGGCAGCAGAATGAGTTGTGCCGAGATATGCAAATTACTAAACTGCGAGACCAATCAAGAGGAAGCTTCAGTTGATACACACCGAAGAGCCAATACACTATGACTAGCACGTCTTTATACAAATCGAAGCAACTGAAGGTAACCGACGGAGTGTGTGAAGGTCATGAAACTATATAACACTTGATACAGAGCTCTGTTAATTAGTGTTACTCTTGTTCTTCAGGTGGGAAAGGTAGTGGACTTTGACACAGGCCAAATTGTAAAGACCAGACGAATGTGTCAAAGCATTTCCTAGACGAAAAGGCTTGTGGCATGCTCACGGTTAAACGTGGTTAGTACCTTCAAAAAGTGATCCGAGGAGGTGTGAGCCAACCACCGCTCATCTATGCCACAATTGAGTGAGAGTTACCCCGCATGGTATGAGCCAACAGAAGGGATACTGCGGCGCAACTCGCTGGTAATTTGAATGCTAGTGGCGAAAATAATGTGTCACAACCCTACTGAAAATGGAGCTGCTTAGCCTCAAGCAGCTCCGAGTGTCCATGCTAACTTCGGTTCGCCGTCGAAAGCACCTACAATTAACACGGTCGAGCATCAAAACTGGATCTTGATTGATTGGAAGAAGGTCGTCTGGTCCGATGAATCTCGTTTCCTGTCGCACCATGTGGACTGCCGGGTATGTGTGCGTCGTTTACCCGGGGAAGTGTTGGCACCAGGATGCGCCGTTGGATGAAAGCATGCCGGTGGAAGAATTGTAAAGCTTTGGGCAATGTTCTGCTGGGAAACCCCGAGTCCAATCATTCATGTGCAGGAAACTATAACGTCTACCACCTACCTAAACATCATTGCACACCAGGTACACCCTTTCATGGCAATGGGTGCCTTCTTTCACATGTCAATGGAATATGTCACACTTCCCGGATTGCTCGAAAATGGTTCTCGGAACATGAGGAAGACTTCCAGGTGTTACTGTAGTATCTAATTTCCCCAGATGTCAACCCAATCAAGAATCTGTGGTTGTGTTGTAACGGTAAATCCGATCTGCTGCGGCTCAACCACGTGACTTCCAAGAGTTAAAGGTTCTGCTGGTAATATGTTGATGCCAGATACCATAGGAAACTTTTAGAAATCTTATAGCGTCCATGTTTAGCAGGGTAACAGCTGTTTTTTAGGCACGTGCAGGACCAATATCACATTAGACAGCTGTTCATAATGTTTTGGCTCTTCGGTGTATATGTACAAAAACGTACAGAGCGTGGAATTTAAAGCGATGCGTATATGTGAGGTAGTTAAAAGTCTTTCGTCTCGCAGGGACCGACTTCAGAGTGCAAGGAGATTATCGAGAATGTCAAGACAGAGTTCGACACCAATATCAGCAACTTAGCGACGAAGACAAAGGGAGTATTATTGTACTATACCGTGCAAATTCATTGGGACAAGCTATTTTATTCTCAGAATTGTAATGTGATCGCCAGCTGATGTCGGAAACCCACGTAAACCGGTTTTATCAGCTGTGAGGTGGTGTGACTGTTAGAATTTGATAGTAAGAATTCGGTTTGACCGGTTTTAAACAAGAAATAGGCATTTCAGCTTCAGCTGTGAGCTTTCGTGTGTGACAGGTGGATGTTAGTTTTTGCTCTCTGTGAGTACGTATTGCTTTCGTGTATTGAAAAATGGATATTTCTCCAAGGAAGCGTGAACAAAATAATTGCTCTGAAGGATCACACTTCTATGACAGTGAGAGATATCGCTTCTGCAGTTGGTGTAGGCAAATCAAGTGTATGAAGACTGCTTACGCGATACAATACATCTGCAACGTCGTCTCCAAAAAGGAGAGGTAAATGTGGAAGAAACTGAAAAACAACTCCACGAACCGATAAATATCTAATCAGAAATAGTAAAATCAATCCAAGAAAAAAACAAGCACCGACCTTCAAAGAGATTTATTGGCTAGTGGTAGTGATGTTAGTGATTCAACTGTACGCCGTAGGCTTTCTGGAAGTTGGTCGGAAGGCAAGAAGACCAAAGAAAAACCAATATTTGAATGCGAAAATGAAGATAAAACGTTTAGCATGCGCCAAAAAATATAAATCATGGACTGCTGACGACTGGAAAAAAGGTAATTTTCAGTGATGAAACTAATTTATTTGTGCAGGGTTACCAAGCAAATGTCGTTAGACGAAGCAACTGTGAACCCTTAAGACCTGAGCATGTCAAACAAACTGTAAAACACCCTCTGAAACAGATGTTTTGGGGTTGGTTTTTTTTCACATCAAATGGTACTAGAAGCTGAGTTCCTGTTCAAGGTATGATGAATTCAGCCAAGTACGTAGAAATATTACAACGTAGGATTGTTTCATTCTTGCAAACTTTTGACGGGACATTTCAACATGACTTGGCCCCATGTCACAATTCGAAATTGGTCAAGAATTTCATGCTGGAAAATCAAATTCATTTGCTTGATTGGCCTGGAAATTCACCTGACTTAAATCCCATAGAAAACTTGTGGAATATTTTGAAGAGACGTTTAGGTAAAATGGACTGTACAACCAAAGAACGCATGATAACGAATGCTATAAAAGTGTAGTTTCATGATTATGAAGTCAAAAATATGTGCACTCAATTAGTGGAGTCAATGCCAAAACGAATTCAAGAGGTCATTTCTGCTAAAGGAGGATATACTTCATACTAATACAGGTATTTATCAGTGTATATCAAGGCATAGAATGATATAAAGGCATAGTTTTGGAAAAAAGAGTGATTTTTAACTTTGTCCCAATTAATTTGCACAGTATAGTATATGTTTAAGACTACACACTTGTGATGTTGAGATAGAATACAAATGGCAAGCCAAACGCTCGGCGGAACTATAGTCTATGTTAAATAAACATTTAATTGTGAATAAACGTTGGTAATTTATTCTAGAGCGTATCGGTCATCCAAAGACAGAAGAGTCTCTGAGCCCTGTAATGGGAAACGTGCGCAATAGTACGGTGCATCCATGTTGACAAGAGTGGCTGCCGGAAGGTCAGAGTATTCGTCGAATTGGAGCACGACGGACGGACAACTGTGCTTATAGCTCTACGAACTGTTCATAGTAACTTTTACCGCCCCCGCCCCCTCCTAAAAAAATAGAAATAGCTCTTGCACCGGTCGTGAACTAAACAGGCTTAAAAAGAAAAGTGGGAGGTAACATCCCCTCAAGAAACAAACAGACGATTATTTAATGGTCAAGAGATGTGTAAATTAAATAAACTGGCAATCCTATAGTATGTCCTACTGTGGAGTAGAAGAGAGCAGTTTTTTCATTCTTCAAGAGAAGACTAAAATGTATAAGAGCGCGCTCACAGTATGCGCAGCTAAATCCTGGTGCAAGGGCCATGTTTTGCTAATGAGCGCTGAAACATGTTGAAAATGTATACAAAATCCGATTAGAACTGTAAGGACGCCACCCCTCAATCAACTGAAAGAACCTACTCTTTCACTCCGTGCGGTTCCACTTTCGAACTTCCGTCTTCTTCATATATTGTATATAGTCATTTTGTATCCCGGTGTATATATTGTATATATGTAGCTTTTTAGCCAATTGTAGTTTCTTTGAGGCATCCCTGTGTTGCGCATCTCCCCTTCCTTATTTTTCATTAAAGCGAGTTTGAAACCATCTTCGCACAATGAATAAAATCATATTGTATGTACCATATATATTCTGAAAGAATAATTTATTATACACACTGCACCCATCCACAGACCAGCCCCACCCCTCTAATATAATACGGTGATGTTGAGCAAACGCGATGATCTGAGATCGTGAGCAGATAGTCGATGCGAGAAAGACAGGGTGCCTCATCTCCGCGAAAGCAGAGCGTCTGGGACATGTGGCCGTCGCACGTGTGTTTCACGAATATATCGAGCCTGCAGCGTTCGAGGGCAATGTGAACCCAAAGGGACAGTTGATGTTCGAGGCGAGCTCGGCCTCTGCAGTATCGTAACGGCGGAGTTGAGGGCCACAGTAGAGAGGATAACGACGGGTAAACTACGAAGGATTGTGCAAAACCCATTTGACATACGATGGCATGACTGGGTTGTGCAGGCGACCAACTACATCCGGCCTCATAGCCCGTCATCGGGCTATGAGGCCGGATGGAACTTTTGCGGGTGCCTGGGACGAAATTTCATTGCGGACCCTCGAAAATAAATCTCATAGTTTAATAAAATCGTATGTGGAAAACGAAAACACAAGAAAATATCAAAGAAAATGATTATCTCAAATTACTGTGAGCTTAAGAAAAAGACCATAAGTTGAGAGAAAGAGAGAGAAAGAGACAGACAGACAGGGAGAGACAAAAAGACAGAGAGACAGGAAATGAGAGAATGAGGCAGAGACTGTGATAGGCAAAGAGAGGGACAGACAGACAGAGATTGAGGCAGAGGCAGAGAGAGGCAAACAAACAGAGAGAGAAAGACACGGATAGAGTGAGGAAGAGACACAGAGAGACAGACACGGATAGAGTGAGGAAGAGACAGAGAGAGGCAAACAGACAGACAATGAGAGACAAAAAGACAGAGAGATACAGACAGGGAGAGAATGAGCCAGAGACAGAGAGAGGCAAACAGACAGTGACAGACAGATGCAGAGAGAAACAGAGAGAGGGAGAGAAAAAGAGTGCTAAAGTCTAAGATTTTCTGTCCGGAGAGAATGTGGTTTAAACTGCAGTGAATTTTAAAAAAACTTTCTCAGAAAACGATAAAAAGATAACTTTAACCAATCTGGGTAGCGAATATTTTTCCATAGCGAATATTTTTTCGTACCGAATGATAAGGATCCCTATTAAATAAATTCGTTTCTATATATTTTTTCCTGGTACATGTTTGTTCTAGTGATTGATTTTTTATGCAAAGTGGAATAACTGACAAATTAGTGACTTTTTGTACCGTTTATGCGTGCTGAGGTATGAATTTTTTTTTTTTTTAATTTCCAGTACTGTTTTTAAAGTTACTGAACATTTGGCCTCCAAATATAGCTCAAAAACAACTTTGATATTGTTCTTTTTATTATTTTTAAATTCAGTATCTGGTTTACACACATTGTTGAGCAATAGTTGGGAGTCACAAAATGTGATGAAATTTTATTTGCTATTTCATGAATGTGGAAAAGTTTAAAGTTTAAAAAGTGATGGGGAGTGGGGGAGATCGTAAACTAAAAAAAAACAAAAACATAAAAATATATTTTGGGTCTGCAAAACTTAAAAAAAAAGTATCAATAAATATAGATAATTTTAACAAAAATGATTTTTTGATTTTATTTTCTAACTGCGATGCTCCGTAAAGGCGCGGGGCCAGGAGAGCCCCCTCCCCCGGTTGCCCCTATGGCAGCACCGTCTTAACACTTTTGGGGGCCCTGGGCCGTCATATTTTTCGGGGCCCCTGATCTTGTATATGCAGAACATATACAACATATGGTATTATTACAATATGTGGTTAATTTTTATATCGGCAAACGTAATTATTATATTATATATATACAATATGTGGATATATATACAACGTATGAGAATTATTATATACACCACCTTCACCATGTTATCCCTATAAGAAGAAATATTCAATATCCGGTATAACTTTTTAAATACCACTTGAATAAGAAATGGTACATGACAAAAATTGTAGAACTCCACGAAATGTACCAAATGCATTCACATTTTGTTGTTTAGCAAATTACAAGAAAATGAGTGCTGAAAGATATGATGTTTCTTCCCCATTCTACAAATTGTTGAACGAAAATTAAAACAGAAGAAAGAAAGAAACACACCAGCCCCGTTTCCAGACAATATGACGCACCGGACGAAAATGCTGATCTGCGGCCCCCGTCATTGTTTATTTGTATAAACAGCGACGATGGAAAAAATATATAAGTAGCCAAGGTGGGTAAACACCAGTGATAAACATACGTGCACTTCTTCGTACAAACTGTATAACACAAATGACTGTTTAAAAGGGGGAAAAATTATTCAGAAAAAATGCGATTTGTGCGTGGCCCTCAAGCCTCACCCACACTCGGGATCGGGAGGTAGATCGGTTTCCTTTGTTCTTATTTTGTCACAAAAGATCCACCTTAACACCTAACTGTCCTCCTGCCTCCTTGGGAAATCGAAGATTCGAGCAAGGTTTTAAGAAAAAAGGCAAAAGAACTTCCATCTATCTGGATTGGTGTTTCTTCTTTTCTTTAAATAAAAACAAACCTGCTGGCAAATGGCCAAAGAGTTAGACTTTTTGTAAACCCATAAGACTTGGGGCGTTGGGGGCTCTGGGCACCGGCCCCGTTGGCCCACCCCTTAAGACGGCCATGCCCTATGGTCCAGTCGGCCCTGGGCTGCAGTGAGCAAAAGAATATCACTTCTGGACCGCGGAAGATTAGAAACGGATAGCTTGATCTGAAAGATCGAGATTACAACTGCAACACGCCAGCAGAAGAAGGGTGCGTATGTGGCTTGGACCACACCAGGCCATGGACATCAAATGTCAAGTCCGATTGTTACAAGACGGTGAAATGTTCTAGGGCGCGTTTAGGTGGGGGTCACACCTTGGGTCCCTTATACCTACTGAGACAACCATCGCTGCAAAAGGCTATGCTGATGTGCTCACCTAGTCCCTACACTCGTTTATAGTATCCATTTCCCACAGCAGGAGGTCTTTTTTCAACAACATAATGCCCAGTCTCATTACTCTCGTTTGGTGAAGGACTGGCTGAAAGAGCATTCTAGTGAGTTCGTAACCACCGAATGACCATCATATTCTCCAGATCTGAACCCAATTGAGCATTTGTTGGATGAAGTGAAACGGTGCATTCGAGCCCAAAACCCACCACCTGCAAACTATCGGCGCTTTAGGAACGGTTGTCCTGGAATCAGGGGCGGCAATATGACCCGAATGTTTTCAACACCTGGAAGAATTCACGCCACGAGGTATTATTATGTTGTCAAGAGAAAAGATGGGCCCCACGTTATTAAGTAGGCGTGTATAAAAAATTCCCTTTCAATGTACATACCCTGTATACCTTACTGAATAGATGTTAGTGATATTGAAATCTTGTGATTGCAATTATACCTGAATAGATGTCACAGATAGCTTCTAATCGGCAATGGTATCCCCGGTCGATTCAAATGAAATATTTGCAATTTCTTTCACTTTTCAGTAAAGTTTTCTACATTAGGAAACAAGAAAAAAAGATGGGGTTAGGGAGCAGCAGGAAAAGGCATTTTTTCTCTTTATGTCAAGAGCTTTCCTACATTTCAAAACGTTTCTTTCGCTACAATTTTTTTCCCTCAAAAGCAGCAAAAAAGAATCAATAGGCCTATAACAGAATTAATAAAAATAAATAAAACATCGTTACCTTTCCATCTGCACGTTCGTTTCCTGAAGACAAAAGTAGAGAGCACAAAAGAAAAAGAAATGAAAGTCATGAAAGGTAGGTTTTTTTTTCTTATCCTCTTTATACTTCACATACAGAGAGAGAGCGAGAGAGAGAGAGAGAGAGAGAGAGAGAGAGAGAGAGAGGACATAAAAGAAAATGGAGAAAAAATACAAAGGAAGAGAAAGTGTGATGGCATTTTTGATTTTCAGTTACTGTTTTTTTTTTTTTTTCTTTATAAGAGAGAAATAAATAAGAAGTAGCAAAGATAAAACATGTTTCTCACTTTCTGTAGACGCTCCTATTTAGGGTGGGGAAGGTCTTTCTAATGTAGAAATAAAAAAATTGATATTGCTATTAAACGTTTTCCTCTCTGAACTTTTCTTATGAGAAAAAAGACGAAGAAAAAGAAAGATAGAATTAAGCTACTTACACTACATCACTACACTTCGTTTTTTGTTGTTGTTTTTTCCTTTAAGAAGGAAGGAAAGAAAACAAAATTTTTTAATTATGATGTAGCAAGTTTCGCGTACGTTGAATTTTTGTGTAAAAGTTTGAGCTTTGAGAATTCGAAGCACTGTATTTTCTTACCTTACTCTCTTATCACTAATATTACTCGCTGACGATATTCCTCTTAGATATGTTTGACAAACCTACTTTTTTTTATTTCACTAAACGTGCTTTTGAAAAGTTTATCTTTTTCTCGAGTGGTCGTTTGTCTCAACTTGAGTACGCGAAACATGGCGATTTCCTGAGTACAAGTTTCACCATAGATGTCTCGAGGTTGCCATCTGGCGCGTGAAGAACAGCGTGCGGCTGCAGCTGATTGCAACAGCCAATAAAAATCGGCTGATATCCAGCAAAGCAAGTGCTGAGAAAACCGTGGAAGCTGGCAGCGTTGATGAGATTCCTTTCCAAATCACCTGGAGCAGGCAATGTTTGCTGTCAAAGGCGAAAATCTCGGACTCTTGTCACTGCAAACACCAGGCTTACGAAGAAAAGATCTGGAACTTGACAACTTAAAGGTGTCAAATGATCCCCTTCGTAATCAAGTGGTTCAATACGTAAGCACACAAACGCACATTTTACTCGTTTCCGGTTTGCATCTGCCGTTCCCCCAACAACAGCTACCCCTTTCCCGAATATCGCAGCAGCGCAACCAAAACTCTTCACCTTATTTGACAGTTATTCAAAGGACAGCGCACGTTTCAGTCACGTGGAACCGTATGCGCTTTCTTCGGCTGCGAAAAGAGAGAGAGAGAGAGAGTTCTTTCAGGATGCAACCCTATCTCTACGCCTCTCACCGCTATCGTACGCGTGCCTTTGAATGCCAAGTGGACGCACAGTCTGGCTCTGAGACTGGGGCCCCCCTGGAGTCATAATTAGGGGCAAAAGCTACCACAACTTCCGAGTTGAAGAGCTCTCCAAATTTTAGAATCTCTCAACATCCGAAGCATCCGTAGAAGTAGTTTCGTATATATATAGCGTACTCAGGCTGCAGTTTGAATTTTTATTAAGGGCTCAAAGGTGACGATCGGCTGTACGCACCGGAGTTGCATACCCCCCATTCGAATTGGCCATTGTGTGGTGCGAACAAATGCTCACGCGACGCATCAACTCTCTTTTCTCGCACTCTCCTCTAACTCTTTGTTCCTCGACAACGGCAGCAGAAGCAGCGACAGCATCACCCTTCTCGCATTTAACCTTGCATTCTCACTGATAACGACTTACTCAAGGACAAAACAAACACGGAAATCTGTTCAATCGCAGCCATAAAAAGTAAAGAAAAAAACCCTTTAAAGTTTAAAAAAATAGGAGGGATCGTAACAAGCGTTGGGGTTCAAAGGGCGCCGACGATGATTACTCTCTCTCTCTCTCTTTCTCTCTTTTCCTCTCTTTAAATTAATCTGATAATTCCTTGTTCAAACGGTTCGATGTCACGGGAATGTCTTGTAAAGATTCACCAAGACATGAAATTTGAGCTATTTGGGAACAACTGGAAATAATTTATAGTACAATAAGTGTTACAAATTGAAAAGCGAATAATGTTTGAAGTTGGTGTGTTTGCAGACAGTTTGCTGAAACAACAGTCACTTAAATAAACAATAGTAATTAATACTGCCAGAAATTCCTTAATAACGAGGAACTGTACACCATCACCAACTGGACATAAAATATAGTACGAACTACACTCGTTATCCGAATTTATTGGCGTAAAATAAAATTCAGTTTCCAATATTTCGCACATCAACCACATGGCTTTTCAAGGAAAGTAGACAGGCTATCTACTAATTGATGTGCGAAAGCTTGGAAACTTTGAATTCTGTATTATCCCAATACATTCGGATCACTAGTATAGTTTTACTATTTTAACTGCCATAAACTGTTTGAGAAAGAACACTTAACGTAACAATCCAAGTATTATTTTATTTTCTTGTCGTCAGTCGAAGTACAGATTCGCGGAATCACCAACAACATTCAGGAGCACTTTTTCTGTATGCAGATAATCTGTGAATTCTCACATCAAAGTAAATAACACACCATTTCATTACAGGTACTAAAACATTTTATGTTCGTAACACCACAACCCTTTACACTTGGCGTCGCTTTTTATTTACGTTTTCCAACAGTAGGTTGAAGACGCATCCATCTGTCTGTCTGTCCGCAGACAGACGGACAGGTCCGATTTCGATGAAATTTTAGTATGTACTACAGGACAACCTGAGAAGGAACCCTATTGCAAATGGGATAAATAGGGTCAAAGGTCAGGACATAGATGGGGATCCCTTCCATCGCCCTTATGCGTCATAACTTACGTAAAAATGCTTCGATTGCAACAAAACTTCATCATGTTGTTCCGGAGATGTACTGAACCGGTTCTGTTTAATATCATCGAAATGCGGTCAAAGGTCAGGACATATGAGCGAGATTTATTCCACAGCCATTATCCTTATAACTTGACCACAAACGCTTCTATTGCGACAGAACTTTGGTATGTTGTTTCGGAGGTATACTGAACCAATTCTGTTTAATATTATCGAAATTGGGTCAAAGGTCAGGGCACAGGAGCGAGATTTATTCCACAGCCATTATCTCCATAACTTGAGTAATTATTTCTGGTATGTGGGAAAGTGTATCATAATCAATGGATTGCATGATTTTACTAACTTGTTTTCCAATAATTGCATATGAGCACCCGAACATCACGTTTATCTACCTGTGTTATAAAAAAATATTGGAACCTCAACTAAATGTTATAGTTGTTCTTTTAACCTATCATTTAAAAATGTGATGTGAAATAGCATAAACCATCAACGTTGTCGATAAACTACCTGTAAAAACGAACATACATACGCATATACAGGGATTGGACAGAAAAATGGGAACACCACTCTCCGAGACGCGACTTTTAATGGAGTTGCGTATGTCACAATACGCAAAGGTATCCACCGCTTTTTAGTTGCAATAGCTTTGTTTAGAACCTCAAGATCCTGTTTAAGTGCATTTTTTTCATTTAATTGGAGGTTTAACGCCCACCGTGAGCAACTCAATGGGATATAAGCAGTCGCCCGTCCCTAATTTAGGGACACTGGTTCCAGGGAAGGGAGAGAGCCAGTGCCGTAAGACAAACACAATATCCATGCCTTACCGGGATTCGAACCCGGACCCCGTTCGGACGAATGATCAGAGGCCATCGCTTAGACCACTGCGCCATCGGGGCGGCGTAAGTGCATTTAAAGTGTCTTGTTGTAAAATTTCTTTCAGGGTGAGGACGAAGTGAGCGACCTAACGGACTTTGAAAGAGGGCTAATTGATGGTGGCCGGCTAGTTGGTGCCTCCGTGACAACCGTCGCCAGGGTAATAGGGGTATCGAGAGCTACTGTGTCTAGCGTCATAGCAGCATACTGTTTTCGTGGCAAAACCTCGTCTACGAATCACTAGAGCGGCCGGAAGACGACCCTGACTGATAGAGACAGGAGAGCATTAAAGAGGATTGTTACACGTAATAAGAAGACCACGGCGCCGAAAATTAGCGCGGAGCTCAATCTACATCTCCAGACACCACAATAAACGAAAACAGTGCTCAGGGAACTGAATAAACAAGATATTAATGGCAGAGCTGCTATTGCAAAACCTACAAAGTGGATAGCCGACGCATTAAAGCGTGTAATGTGGTCGGATGAATCCATATTCACACTGTTCCCCACCTCAGGACGTGTTTACGCGTGGAGAACTCCGTCAGAAGCGTACAATCCAAACTGTCTGCTCCCAACAGTAAAACATGGTGTTGGTTCTGTCATGTTGTGAACTGTCATATCGTGGCGTTCAGCAGGTCCCCTGATCACCTTGAAAGGACGAATGACTGGCAGGGTGTATGAAACTATTTTGGCCGACCAAGTTTATCCAATGGCTCAGGAATTGCTTCCTGCAGGGGATGTCATCTATCAAAATGATAACGCCCCAATTCATAGAGCTCGGAATGTCCAATCATGGTTTGAGGAACATGAGGACGAAGTTTCATACCTTCCTTGGCCTCCTCAATCACCAGACTAAAACATCATAGAGCCACTTTGGTCTGTGTTGGAAAACAGAGTAAGATCCATTATCCTCCTCCCGCATCTCTCAAATACCTGGAGCAGTTTCTGCTTGAAAAATGAAGTAACATCCCACTAACCACCATCAAGGATTTGTATGCGTCCATTCCAAGGAGGATTCAGGCGGTTTTGAATGCCAAAGGTGGTTCCATACCCTATTAGGTAAGTAAAATCTTCTTTTCCTAGGTGTTCACATTATTCTGTCCAACCCCTGTATATATATATATATATATATATACTGTGGAATATATAGAGCTATGCAAGACAGTAAGAAAAAGTATCACTGAAGACGTAAGAAAATTCAACTGTGAACTAGTGAGGAAAGCAATTGAAAACAACCAAAGCCTAAAGATAGCAAAGGGACATCTCAGTAAGGGAAGAAAACAGATTATGGCACTGAGAAAAGAAGATGGTTCTGTAACAAGAAATAGAGGCGAAATTTTGACAAGAGTGAAAGATTTCTACTCCAAATTATATGAAAGGGATGATACATGCACTCCAGACATCATGAAAGATACCAGTACCAGAGTTCCTCCAGTCCTTCCAGCAGAAGTTGCACATGCAATCAAGAACATGAAGCGAGTAAAAGCTCCAGGAGAAGATGGAATTACTGTAGACATCATACAAGAAGCAAGTGGAGAAATCGAAACAGTACTCGCCCAAATTTTCACTCGATGCCTTAATGAAGGAAAGATTCCTGAGGATTGGAACACCGCTACAATGATCCTGCTACATAAAAAAGGTGACATTGAGGATCTCGGAAACTACAGACCTATCAGCCTCCTATCAGTAGTTTATAAAATCTTCACTAAAGTTCTTTCACACCGCTTGAAGGTAACACTGGACATGGCTCAACCGAGAGAACAAGCTGGATTCAGGAGTGGCTACAGCACAATAGATCATATCCACGTGCTGAGAGAACTAATTGAAAGAGCGAGGGAATATGAACTTCCATTGTGCATGGCTTTTATCGATTATGAAAAAGCCTTTGATTCGGTGAAACCATCAGCAGTTACAATGGCTCTGAAAACCTGCGGTATTGAAGATGCATACATTAATATTATTAATAACATCTATGAAAATGCAAGTGCAAAGATTAGGCTGTTTGAAAATACAACAAACGTAAAAATTGGAAAGGGAGTGAGACAAGGTGACATCATATCTCCGAAGCTCTTTAATGCCACATTGGAGGGTGTTTTTCAGTCGCTGAGCTGGGAAAACAAGGGGATAAAGATTAATGGAGATTATCTAACCCAGCTTCGTTTTGCTGATGACGTAGTCATTTTTGCAACTACCCCATCAGAGCTGCAGAGTATGATCCAGGAACTTGCTGACAAGAGTAAAGAAGTGGGATTAAAAATGAACTTTCAGAAGACAAAAGTGATGTTCAATACTTTTACAAGAAATGAAGATTTATCGATTGATGGAGAAAAGCTGGAGATAACAGACACGTATGTTTATCTTGGACAGCAGATATCAAGTGAGGGTCACATTGATGAAGAAATTAATCGGCGTACAAAACTTGCCTGGAGAGCTTTTGGAAGAAACAGCATAATTTTCAAGAGCAATATGCCATTATGTCTTAAAAGAAAAGTGTTTGATCAATGCATCCTTCCAGTGCTTACGTATGGTGCAGAGACGTGGACCTTAACTAAAAAAGACATACAAAGGCTGCAGACAACTCAAAGTGGCATGGAGAGGTGCATGCTTGGTGTAACCAGGAGAGATAAGAAGAGGAACTCGTGGATCCGAAAAATGACAAGAGTGGAAGACATCATGATCAGAGTTAAATCCCTGAAATGGCAATGGGCTGGACATACTGCCAGAAGGATAGATCATCGATGGATAGCCGAAATTTTAGATTGGATTCCAAGGGACAGGAAAAGACCCAGAAGAAGACCACATGGGAGATGGGTGGATGAAATTCGAAAGTATGCAGGGGTGACATGGAGGAGACTGGCACAAGACAGACCGTTGTGGAGGAAACTTGGGGAGACCTTCGTCCAGCAGTGGATTGATAATGGTTGACAATGATGATGATGATGATATATAAACTACAAAGCAGAGTCTGAAACAAAAAAGTTATTTAACGAGGTCAAAAACTACGAATTAAACCTCAAAACCCAACAGGTAAGAGTAAAAATAATAATAAAATAAGAGCAAAACCAGAATGCAGAAAGTGTCGAGAATGCCGAGCCTTGGCTTTATCATGGACCAGCAAAACTCTGCATTTTTTCACTTCCACAAAGACCTAGTTGGAAATGGGTTTCTGCAAAGCCATAGATGCAAGTATAAGTTCCACAAGAATGTTTAATTAGTATCACCGCCCTCAATGGTGCGGGAAAAATAAAAAACAGAAAAACGTTTTCAAAAAGACTCACAAAATGTGAGAAGTCTTGAACAAACCTACAGATAAAATTCAGGTAAAGCACGTGGCTGAGCAAACCATACCGCCCAAGCGAAGTTCCAAACGTGAAACAAAGTACAAAAAGCACTTAAGTAATGTCATTCCCTGGGGAAAAAAAGCATTTCCAAAAATACAATAAAAATTACTACAGAGACATGTAAGTAAATAGGAACTTTTGTAATACAGTTTTCACGAAAACGGAAGCCAGGAGAACAAAATAATGAAAGAATGCTTTGGAGAAAATACTTAGTTAGTTAAAAAATAGTTGCAATATTTACAAAATATTCCAGGAGTGCTTTAAGTGTACAAAAAAAAAAAAAATTTGCACCACCAACTACGAAAAAACAACGTTGACCACGAGGTTTAGTAAACAGCAAACATCTCTAACAAAGAGCACAAAAACGCACACAGTTTCCAAGAGTAAGTGTAAGAAAAAACTCAAAAAGTTTTGTTCTTAACTCTGCTTTTGGGTATATATATGTAGGTATCACTAATGTTGTCTGCGTACGATAAATAAAATCATTAAAAGCTTGCAGAGTAAAACCAATTTTATTTACAAATTAAAATAATTTAAAAACAAGAACTTTCAGGGCTCTCGTGGCCCCATCATCAGGCTAAGTGTCGGAGGAATGCAGAGTCAATCATTATAAAATAAAAGAATTACCCACCATTCATTTCATCGTTCGTCTCGAGGAGATGTCAGATAACAAAAGTTAAACTTCAAAGAGAGGAACTACGTAGGTTTCTTTTTTTTTTTTTGATTGGAGGTTTAACGACCACCGTGAGCAACTCAATGGGCTATAAGCAGTCGCCCGTCCCTAATTTAGGGTCACTGGTTCCAGAGAAGGGAGAGAGCCAGTGCCGAAAGACAAACACAACATCCATGCCTGACCGGGATTCGAACCCGGACCCCTTAAGGACGAATGATCAGAGGCCAGCGCCACCGGGGCGGCCTACGTAGGTTCTTCATCAACAGTTGGTTGTCCGGAGGGGGCGACCAGCCGTCTCCACTGGCTCGGAACATAGGCCGGGAGGTCAAAATTACAGCAGGAATCACCAAATTTAATAATACAGAGGCTTTCAGTGTAAAAGGCAGTCCGTTTGTTAATAGTTGGGTTTAAGATTTTTGCGTTATTCCAATCAGGTACATAACCCTCTTGATTAGCAGCAACTGTGAAGGCCGTGTTAGATGATCCTACGACTGGCTGAACACAAATATGCCCTCCGATCAGAAAGTACCACGTACCACCTAATACAAGAAAGTACCACGTACCACCGAATACAAGAAAGTACCACGTACCACCTAATACAAGAAAGAACCACGTACCACCTAATACAAGAAAGTACCACGTTGTGTTTTACTCTACCTTCTCCATTAGTGTGGGGTAATGAAAGTGCGGCTCGTGAATTGTTCGGTAATTAATCCGTATTCCATTTTTACCCTTAGTAATAATTTTCCTTAGGAAACGCGACATATACCTGAAAATAACGTTATGACTCATGTTTAAAAAATAAACTTTTTAATATCAATGTCGGTAAACATTATTTATATTCCCCTAACTCTGGCTTTTCCCTAATCACGAATTCTACCAGATTTCATAAATTTCAGCTTTGTTTTAATTCATTTGAAATTCCAAAATTAACTAACTGCGATTCGACATTGTTTGAAATGATGAAAATCCCATTCCAGCTGTCAGTAAAATGATGGATAGGAATCAGAGCACGCGAAAATCTTGAGAAAGAAAGAATATTAGACATCGGGTATTTCTTAGATTCTTGATCCATGGGTCCTGGGTCCATATGAGCATTACGCTTCATCAATTTCTAGAGGGCCTTAGTATAATCTCGAAGGATTCCTTCATCTCATCGGGGCGACCTTATACCCCTTTTGCTAACTTCAAGAATTCTTAACAACTTCCCATCCTTTTTTCCTTGCTGATCTGGAAACTTTATATCTCTACCATTTGATGGTCTGCTAACTTAATTTTGTCTCTCTCTCTCTCTCTCTCTCTCTGTCTCCTAAATAATTTTATCTTTTCCAAAAACTCTTCGATTCGTGAAGGAGAGGCGATAAATTCTTTTAGACTATTGGGCCAACTTCGGATCCAATCGATGGTGTTCATTCCCATTTCGGTTATTGTTCTTAACCTTTAATCAAAGTAATCCGCGACTAACAACGATATTATCCCAAAAGATGGTGCAGCTGGCACAACACACATTTTTTGGTGAAATATACCTCAAAATTTCTAGAAAACTTATAAACAAAACTTACTTATGAAAACTTTAAAATTTAGAAAACTTATTGGTACCTAATAAGTTTTCTGAATCCAAGCAGTCAAACTATTTGGTGAGAAATACAAATTATATTTTAAAGTGAAATTGCTTATATTGCCTTCAGTTTCCGCCTATCCTGGGCCGCTAGACAGTAAAAACTACTATAGCCTGAAGATAATTTTGAGAAAGCAGTTTCAAAACAATCCACTTTGATAACCATCCCCTTTTTTTGCGAATTCCAGGTTTCAACTCGTTTTTAAGCATTGCTGAATATGTTGCGCTGTTAATACACTCGTTGTCATAAAAATCCACGCACCAAGAAAAAAACGTGCGATTAACGTGAAACTCGGCGTATAGCTACGGGGAGGAATTGATTAAAGTTCCGTGCGATTCCGCATGCCAGCGCGTCCAAGACCGGCGCTTCAATCGCAATCCTTGGAGCTTATAAGGCGCCGCGTAGGGGACTCCACATTTGTGCTGAAGTGCACGGTAAGAGTCAGGTGAGGTCCCTGAGCGATAAGCATGACGCGGAGCCGCCGTAAAGATACGTACGGGCAACTGACGGAGTTTGAACGAGGCCGTATCGTCGGGATGAGAGAGGCAGGGTGGCCGGGGCTCTGAATCGGCCGCCATTTGGGCCGGGGCGCTCCAAACATGGCAGACTGGTTCTGGACGACCCAGACACACCACCAGCAGAGAGGACCGCGGGATCGTGAGAGTGGCAAGCACAGATGCAACGACATCCTCCAATGTCCAGATAAATGTGGCGGCTGTACAAGGGACTCCTGTGTCCTCCAGAACCATTTCCAGATTCCTGGCAGAGGCGAATCTGCACTCTAGACGGCCCTTAGGTTTCCTGTCATTAACACCCGACCATCGTCGGCGTCGATTGCCGTGGTATCAGCAGCGAGCAACGTGGAATGCTACGGACTGGTGACGTATAGTGTTCAGCGACAAATCCCGCTTCTGTATGGGAACGGACGACCACCGTGTCAGAGTGTGTAAGACCGCAGGTGAGCGCTACAATCCCAACCTCACTGTACAGCGGCACACGTCCTGAACTACAGGCGTGATGGCCTGCGGAGCCATCGCGTATGACAGCCGGGCTTCACTGGCAGTGATCCGTGGTACGTTGACAGCCCAGCGGTACATACAGAAGATCCTGCGGACCCATGTACTGCCTTTCCAGGAGGGGCATCCCGGAGCTATTTTCCATCAAGATAACGCCCGTCCTCACACTGCTCGGTTTTCCCAGGACTATCTACGTCATGCTTCTACGCTTCCGGGGCTTGCCTGATCTCTCGCCCATCGAGCACGTGTGTGGGACCACATGGGACGCCGGCTTTCTCCATGTCTTAGTGTTCGTGATTTAGAGCGTCAGTTGCAAGAAGTGTTGGCTAATCTGACCCAGGATAACATACCGCGTCTCTTTGACTCCATGCCGGACAGTATCACGACATGTATCAGAGCACGAGGCGGTCCAACGTGATACTAACGCTGACCGGAAAGTGTACGGTATGTCCTCAGGAGATCGTCCTGCTGCTGTGATACTGTAATCACTTCGGTCCTTGGTATGTACTATCTTACTACTGAAATCTCATTTCAATCCAACGCCTCCTTCTTGGTGCGCGGATTTTTATGACAATGAGGGTAATTTACCTGTGTTCCTGGAAATTGTTCAAAATAAGCCAATGTACATCCGAAAACATAGATAACAAGACTCTTGTCAGAGGGGACACTTTTTGAACTTCTTTTGTTGGGTGTTGAATAGTGTTTCTCCCACATACATTCAGGGCCAAAACAGTCCACAGAGTTATCATATCCAGTTACAATACTTTCCAGCAAACCAGAATATTCTTCATACTTTGCCTGCACCAGAATATTTTTCATACTTTGCCTGCTTGATCTCTCGCCCATCGAGCACGTGTGGGACCACGAACAACATCGCATGAAGCGATGTTGTTCATGTTGCTATGTGAGCTGTTTAGGGATCAACTTCACTGTAAAAACAATTTCTGAAATTCACGGGCAACTTTCCATCATTTCTTTCGTGAATTACCGAAGTATATTTCTGATACAACCTTTACCGTGAAATGACGGAAAGAAACCTGAATTTCACGGAATTTTCGTACCATGGGAAAATTCCGAATCTTTCCTATATTGAAGGTAAATTACAGTTTTAGAGATTGTGACGTACCTGCACCGCAGGACGCACATGAGATAAAGACAGATAGCAGTAAGAGCACATGTCCGCGTAGCTCAGTTGGGAGAGCAACTTACTCCGGAGTGAGGGGACCCTAGTTCGATGCCAGCTTCGGACAAAGTTGTACGTTATAAGATGTGTTAAATGAAAACTCTGAACTGTCAGAAACCTGTCCTCAATTCCTTTCGTATATTAACGGGAAAACTCCGTTCTCACATTTTCCGCATCCGTATGACCAGAAATTACTGGTAAGAGTAGCGATTAGTGAGAATATATATACACTGGCGTGCAAAAATTAAGGACGATATGGTTTTTCGAATGTAGCGTCGTGCAGAAGTGCTCCACATCGACTCAAATCATATTATAAGATCCCCAAGATGTTAGAATATGGGACAAGTGAGAAAACCGTCCAAACAAGGAAACCAAAGGATACAAAGGCACTTTATTGAAAAGGTAGCTTCGAGCACAACTGGACAGAAGACAGAAACGTCCACGTGACAGGCGGTTGCCAAGAAAAATCCAGTCTTTAGTAGGGGATATGATCACCCCTGAGTGCGTTGCAGGATTTACAACGTCTGTCCATGCTGAGGACGAGGTTGTCAGGAGCTGTTGAGGCATCGCGGCCGATTCCTCTTGTAGCGCCAATCGTAGCTGCGGAATCGTTGTTGGCGGTTGGTGACGTGCTGCCAAGCGTCTCCCGAGAAGGTCCCACACGTGTCCGATTTGATTTAGGTCCGGGGACCTTGCGGGCCAATCCATGCGTTGAATATCTTCACTCTCCAACAGCTCTGCGACAGCCACTGTACGATGAAGTGTAGCGTTGTCGTCCATGAAGAGGAACTCAGGACCCACAGCACCTCTAAACAGACGCACGTGAGGCAGGAGAACCTCGGTACAATAGCGAACACCAGTGACTGAACCTCCTTGGAAGATGTGGAGGTCAGTACGGCTACCAAGCATGAGACCGCCCCAAACTAGAACTCCGCCACCTCCAAACCGGTATCTTTCGATGATGTTGGAGGTGTAGTTGCGTGTTCCCCTGCTCTCTCCAGATGTGTATACGTCCAGAATCGCTCGTCAGACTAAATCGGCTCTCATCCTTAAAGAGAACTGGACCCATTGCTGATGTGTCCAGTTCTTGTGTTCCTGGCAACACAGAAACCACCGTCTCCGATGAGCAGGCGTTAATGGCACACATCGTACTGGTTGTCGTGCAAATAGACTACCTTTCTGCAGCCTCCTGGCCACGGTAAAACGCGATAACGGACGTCCAGTTGTCTGTCGCATGTGCCTTGCGAATTCTCCCGCTGTCTGCCGTCTGTCTCTTCTCGCCTGTAGGACAATATACCGGTCGTCCGCGGCAGTGCTTGCTCGTGGACGACCACTGCTAAACTCTCGGACAGCTGTTCCTGTCGTTTGAAATGCTCTCCAAGCTCGTGAAACGATGCTGTGAGCGATCCCGAACTCCTCGGCCACACTAGTCACACTTCGACCTTCTTCCAACTTCCCAATGGCGCGACCTCGGGTAAAGTCATTAAGATGTCATCTCCTGGATTGCCTGTTTGCCATAACACACGGTGGCAGCAGCTCGACGTCGTTCAAACCGATGTACACCGTGCAATAGCTTTCACCGAATTGCTGAGCGTACACCGCTCGTGTGCTTTATACCCTTCCGACACTCCCCCCCCTACATCATGCTGCATATATACGCATGCCCTACCGTACCAGACCCTAGTCTATATCCTGAGGGGTCTTTCGGTCCGTTCTGCCTGCTCGTTCCGCTATTATGCTAATTTCTCCTTTTCGTCCTTAATTTTTGCACACCAGTGTATATTGTGTTACTGTAAGAAACCGGGTACTCAACTTATTGTACAGATGCTTATCTATTATGAATCAGTCTTTGGACAACTTAAGACAAAAGCTATTATAGCTATGAAGAGTAAATTTTATTTTGAGGAGGTTTTCTTTTTTGTGAAATAATACTATAAAAAAAGTACATTTCACCTTTTAACTGAAAGTCATCGTCAATTTTAAAAAATCAAGTATTTTGTTGCTTCGAAAAATCACGATAAGAAATGCTTAATTTGTGAAAAGTCCTCCTACAGAAAAAAAATATTATATACCTATTCAGAAAAATAATAATCTCCAACAAAAAATAAAATGACTAAATCACTCGTATTAATGACAAAAAAAATTTCATAGTAATGCAATTTGTTCGTTATTCGAGTTTCCGAGTGTCTGCGGCTCAGTGGTTAAGGGCGCGCGTTACCTGTTAAAGCAGCGCGGGTTCAATCCTGACTGGAGTGGAAGAATTACTTGGAGAAAGGACTTAGAAATGCAGGGTCTCGCGTCGGTTTTGCGGAATTTCAGTTTAAATACGGAAAAACTTGACTTGGATTTTTCTGTAATTAAACGAAATTTCTGACTACAGAAAATCTGTGAAAATACTGCAGTTAAAGTAAAAGGACACTTTTAAAAACGAAAATTTCTGAAAAACACGGACCGCTACCGGCAACTTTGCTGCACGTTATTTTCAGAAATTTTCCGTGAATTCATACCACTGACACACAGTTTGTGCTATTCTAAATCGTTAGGCTCCATTACATAGACAGAACCATAACTTATGTTCAGCATATACTGTCAAAAATAAGTGGTGTGAATTCACGGAAAATTTCTGAAGATAACGTGCAGCAAAGTTACCTGTAGGTATCCGTCTTTTAACAAAATTTCCGTTTTTAAAAGTATCTTTTTCTTCTAACTTCAGTACATATTTTGACAGATTTTCCGTAGTCAGTAATTCCGTTTATTTCAGAAAACTCCGTTTCGGGGTTTTCCGTCTTTGTACAGATATCTCACAAAAACTTTGGTCTTCACTTTTATATCCCTCTTAACAGAGGCGTAACTAGACATTTCTGCGCCCGGGGCAAAGCACAAAATAGTGCGCTCCCCTCCCCCCATCTGTCTTTCTATCTGATATATCAATACACAGTGTTTTTTATTTCTGTTTTTCTTTCTGGAGAAAAAGATGCCTGAACTCATAGACATAAGTTGATTTAAAGGGGGGGGGTGATTTAATAAAAAGCTAAAAAGCTGCTCAATTTCTTCAATCGTACAAAGTGCAAAACTTAATTATGGTAACAAATAGCTAGTAATCCTTAATAGATTTATAGTACATTATGCTATAATAATTAAATAATTATTCCAAAACTGAAAATCGCTCAAGTATTTTTGGTTAAAAATGGTGCCGGAACGCCGTTCCGGTGCGTTCATTATGCATTGCTCGTCAGAACAAAAGGAACGCCACGTGCTAGTGTCATCTCTATCGAAAAGACACAATCAGACTGACTGTACGGCGTTTCCCAGCTACTACGGTAGAATATGAAACGGATCGAATGCTGCTGGAAGACGTGACTCGCAGTAACGATCAAATAGCCCCCAGAGAATATTCAATAATGTGAACAATCTATGCTTTCGCAAAGTACATACAACTGCACCTTCATTTTTAAATGTGAGCAATTAATATTCGCTGAATATTTTGAAGAAATGCGCATTTTAATTCACCAAGGTTACCGAAACTGGCGAAGCATATTGTTATAAGGAAGCTCTCTAAACTGACAAATGACAAAGAATGGCACGGAAAAACTGTACCAGAAACTGGTGCTAAAAAATCAAAATCACTGTTTACACTCTGATTTCTCATTAGGAAATTAGACTGTAAGCAGTGATAAAAAAAGAAATCATTACTAACAGTCTGATTTCTCTTTAGCCTGACTTCTAGATTTGTCATTAGTCTGATTACAGTCTGATTTCCTAATGAGAAATCAGACTGTAAGCAGTGACAAAAAAAATCACTGTTAACAGTCTGATTTCTCGTTAGGAAATCAGACTGATTCCTAACGAGAAGTCAGTCTGATTTTTCATTAGTCTGATATCTAGATTTCTCATTAGTCTGATTTCTCATTAGAAATCAGACTGCAAGCAGTGATAAAAAAGAAAAAGAAATCACTGCTAACAGTCTGATTTTTCGTTAGGAAATCAGACTGTAAGAAGTGATTTCTGCGCCCGGGGCAGCAGCCCCGCCTGCCCCGCCCTAGTTACGCCTCTGCCTTTTAACAATTTCTTTCCCTTTGCCCCTGGTGGGTTTCAAATCAGCGACAGCATGCAGGTGCGCATGCTATGGATAAGCCAGAAAGACCCGCAAAGCTTAGTCGCATGTACGGTTGAACTCTAATCGCGCGATGATGAAATGCTTTTGCAATAAATGTAAGTGAATTAGTAATTTTGTTTTCCGTTGCAACTTGTTATTTTTCAGAATAGGTTTCTAATAATTTTATTTTTTCCGTAAGAGGAATTTATTTCACATTTCATATTTTTTTCATCGTGATTTTTCGTAGCAACAGAAAGCATTGGGACTTGACATCTTTTCAAACTTAAAATGACTCTCAGTTATTTTTAAGAAAATGTGAAATGTACTACTTTATAGTACACAGTCGAGTCACATTATTGTGACCACCTCCTACTTTTGACGTCAACAGCGCTTAGCCAATTAAAGAAGGCACGTATAAGGTGTGCTGTAGGCAATCTGGAAACATATCACTCGTTGCTGCCATGGATAAAAGGAGCGATTTATCAGATTTACAAAAAGAGATAAGTATCGGATTTCGGGCCAAATGTGGCAGTATTTCTGAAACAGCGCAGTCTATGAACTGTTTGCGTGCTGCTGTGGTTAAAGTGTATCGTGATTGGAAAAATGGCACCATTGCGAATAAGCGACGTGGAAACTGCGGAGCACCACGTGCCATTGATGTGAGAGGTAAACGTCGGTTACGAAGCTGCGTGAGGGCAGATCGACACGCTACAGTGGAGCAACACTGTAGCAGAATGAACCGGGGGGGGGGTACCGGAAGCATGTCTAAAACGACAATTGAGCGAACTTTGCTGCGAATGGGGCTCCGATGCAGACCGATGGTCAGTGCACTTATACTAACGAAGGTTAATAGGCAGAAAAGGCTTACATTTGCACGGCAGTATCGGAATTGGACCTCCGCTGATTGGCAATGGATTGCCTTCTCCGATGAGTGACATTTTCTGCTTCATTGAACGGATAGACGTTTGCGTATAAGGCGAGAAACATCGGAGAGCAAACACTCTTCAACCATTGCTGGAAGAACACAAACTGGTGGTGGGGGGCAGCATTATGGTCTGGGGAATGTTTTAGTGGCATTCTCTGGGTCCTCTGATATCTGTGGAAGGCACTATTGACGAAATTCGTTATGAATCCATCCTTGCAGATCACGTACACCCATACATGATGATTGTGTTCCCTAGGGCGGATGAGATCTTCCAGTACGACAATGCGACGTGTGATACAGCTAGAAATGTCCGAGAATGGTTGGAAGAGCATGATGCAGACTTCAAAGTACTTCCCTGTCTCCCTAATTCCTGAGACTTAAACCCAATTGAGCATGTGTAGAACCACCTCGATCGTGTTGTTTGCTCTATGGATTCTTCACCATGCACCCTCCAGCAGATGTCAAATGCACTGCAGTTAGCATGGCTCCCCAACATACCTGTGAACACCTTCCAGCACCTTACTGAGTCACTCCCAGCCCGTCTAGCTGCTGTCCGCGCTGCACACTGTATTTACTCTGGATATTTGCTGGTGGTCACCATAACGTGACTCGAATGTGTCTTAATTAAAGAAATTCCTAAATACGGTATAATATACATATATATACACTATATATATATACACTGTAAAAAAAGTGTGATGTGAATTCACGAAAATTTTCTGAAAACAACGTGCAGCAAAGTTTCCAGTAAGTATCCGTCTTTAACGGAAGTTCCGTTTTTTACGCTTTCCAACCGTAGGTTGAAGAAGCGTATATGCTCCAGCTTTGTCCATCCGTCTGTCCGTAACTGGCGTAAAAATGGTTCGATTTCGATTAAATTTTAGTATGTGGTAGGGGACCACCTGGGGACAAACCCTATTGAAAATGGGACAAATGTGGTCAAAGGTCACGACGTAGGAGCGGGATCCATTCCATTGCACTTATGCAACATAACTTGCGTAAATATGGTTCGATTTCAATGAAATTTTATTATGTAGTAGGGGACCGCCTGGGGAATAACCCTATTCAAAATCAGTAAATTGGGGTCAAAGGTCAGGACATAAGAGCGGGATGCATTCCATTGCCCTTATGCGTCAAAACGTGCGTGAAAATGGCTCAATTTCGATGAAATTTCAGTATGTGGTAGGGGACCACTAGGGACGAACCCAATTAAAAATGGACAAAATGGGGTCAAAGGTCAGGACATCGGATTGCGATCCATTCCATCGCCGTTATCCCATATTATTAAGATGGAAGTCAAGTAATTCTGCTTCCTATACTTCCAATGGAAAAACTTTTGTACACATTTCTTTCACAATTAATGTGTTCCCAAGGATGAAAATTTGAACATCGATTAAAATAACTTCATATTATAACTTGGAATACTTAATCTTTTCTAAAACATAACCATAATTATATTAAAAATCAATAACTTTTCCTTTGGTGGTGTTGAAACCAGAAAAAGGATGGTGCGACCTGTACTTTGATGACGTCAGTAGACAAACAAATGTTGGATTGCATAATATGCATCATAACTAACGTAAAAAAAGGTTCGATTTCGATTAAATTTTAGTATGTGCTAGGGGACCACCTGGGGACAAACCCTATTGAAAATTAGCGAAATGGGGGTCAAAGGTCAGGACATAGGAACGGAATCCCTTCCATCGCCATTATGCGTTATAACTTACGTTAAAATGTTTCGATTTGGATGAAATGTTAGTATGTTGTAGGGGCCTGCCTGGGGACGAATCCTATTAAAAATGGGCGAAACGGGGTCAAAGGTTTGGACACAGGAGCGGAATCTATTCCATAGCCGTTATGCATCATAACTTACGTAAAATTGCTTCGATTGCGACAGAACTTTATCATGTTATTTCGGAGGTATACTAAACCAGTTCTGTTGAATATCATCGAAATGGGATCAAAGGTCAGGGCACAGGAGTGAGATTTATTCCACAGCCATTTTCCTCATAACTTGAGTAATAACTTTAATAATGATTTCTAGTATGTTGGAAAGCGTTTTATAATCAATGCATTGCATGATTTTACTAATATTATAATCAATGCATTGCATGATTTTACTAACTTGTTTAAAGTTCTCGTTCTTTTTTTAACTTCCGTATTTTCACAGATTTTCCGTATTAAGTAATTCCGTTTATTTCACAATAATCCGTTTCAAGTTTTTCTGTATTTACAGAAATTTCTCAGAATCGGATACGCTCAATTTTTCAGCCCTTACGCCAAAGAACTTTTTCGCGCCGGTAATTGGGATCAAACTCAGGTCATTCGGGTTACGACCCGCGCATCTTAGCCACTGAGCTAGAATGTCTTCGGAATCGTACCCATGTTCAAGATGAAACTTAATTGCGTGATGATGATTTTTTTTTCAGTAATACGAATGATTTAGTCATTTTATTTTCTGTTGGAGCTTATTATTTTTTTTAATACGTTTGTAATAATTTTATTTTTTTCTGCAGTAGGCTTTATTACAAATTACGTATTTTTTTTTTTATCGTGATTTTTCGAAGCAACAGAATGATTTCGTATTTGAGATATTTTTTCCAACTGACGATAACTTTCAATTATCTTCAAGAGAACGTTCAGTGTATCGTTTTATAATATTTTTTCTCAAAACTTTTAAATATAAAATTTACTCTTGCTAGCTACAATAGCTTTTGTCTTAAGCACTCCACAGACTTATTCATAGACATCGCACAATCACACGTACAATAATTTAAATACCCGGTTTCTCACGGTAACGCAATATACACGACCGAGTCACATTATTATTACCACCAGCTAATATCCAGAGGAACCGTCATGTGCAGCGCTGACAGCAGCAAGACGGGCTGGGAGTGACTCAATAAGGTGATTGAAGGCGTTCGCAGGTATGTAGAGCCATGCTGACTGCAGTGCATCTGACAGCTGCTGGAAGGCGCGGCGTGGTGGAGGATACGTATTCCATAGAGTGAACAACACGATCGAGGTGGCCCCACAGATGCTCAATTGGGTTTAAGTCTGGGCAATTAGGGGGCCAGGGAAGTACTTTGAAGTCTTTATCGATTGAGCTCTTCCAAACACACTCGGACATTTCTAGCTGTGTTACACGTCGCATTGTCGTGTTGGAAGATCCTATCCGCCCCAGGGAAGACAATTAGCATGTATGGGTGTACGTGGTCTGCAAGGAATAGATTCATAAAGAATTCGGCCCATAGTGCCTTCCACAGATATGAATGGACCCAGAGAATGCCACGATAACATTCCCCAGACCATAACGCTGCCCCCCACCAGTTTGTGTTCTTCCAGCAATGGTTGAAGAGTGCTTGCTCTCCGATGTTTCTCGCCTTATACACCAACGTCCATCAGTTCGATGAAGCAGAAAACGTGACTCACCGGAGAAGGCAATACTTTACCTATCAGTGGAGGTCCTATTCCGATACTGCCGTGCAAATGTAAGCCTCTTCTGCCTATTTACCTTCGTTAGCAAAGGTGCAGTGGCCATCTGTCTGCATCAGAGCCCCATACGCAACAGGTTTCGCTGAACTGTTGTTTTAGACACACTTTCGGTAGCCCACTGGTTCATTCGTCCAATGAGTTGCTGCACTGTAACTTGTCGATCGGCCCTCACGCACCTTCGCAGCCGACGTTCACCTCTCACATCAATGGCACGTGGTGCTCCCCAGTTACCACGTCGCTTATTCGCAGTGATGCCATTTCTCCAATCACGATACGCTTTAACCACAGCAGCAAGCGAACAGTTCACAAACCGCGCTGTTTCAGAAATACTTCCACCCTTGCCCTGAAAGCGATAATCATCCCTTTTTGCAAATCTGATAAATCGCTCTTTTTACCCATGACAGCAACGAATGATATGTTTTCGGATTGTCTACAACACACCTTATATACACTTCAAGCCAGCTCACGACACGTGCCTTCTTTCATTGGCTAAGCGCTGTTGAAGTTAAAAGTAGGAGGTGGTCACAATAATGTGACTCGACTGTGTACAATGGCTAAGGCACAAAATGGGAAGAGGAGAAGAAATATCCAGTGCCACAGTAACCGAAATTCATGCAATACACTCTCCATAATATCCGATCTCGCTACAGAACTTCAAAATCAAATACTGCGTCAGACTTTGAAATATAAGAGTTAATTAAACCCCCATGTATTCCCGTGAATCTCTCCTATTACCTGAAATTTTGCGTCATATGGATAGGGAAAAGTGACTAGAATTTTTCCGTTAATATAACAAAGGAATTGTACAGAAAGTTTTTTGAAAATTCAGAATTATCCTGGCGCGTGAAGAATCCGTGAAATTCAGCTTTCTTTTCGTTCTTTTTAACGGAAAAGGTTGTATCAGGAACATGGTTCGTTAATTCACGAAAGAAATCACGGTAAGTGGCTGGTGTGAATTTCAGAATTTTGTTTAACAGGGTGTCCCCCGCAGTGGTACAATCCGCTACGGCATGAAAATTCAGACAAATGAAAGAGTAATTTACAGGGAACATTTGGGCATGAAACGTCAGTCCAGTCAGTAACATTGTGATTCTTATAAAATCCCGTCAGTCCAGTCAGTAACCCGTCAGTCCTCTTGAATGAGAGGAATCCACAGGATCACAATTGTCTTGAGTTCGAGTCGTTGACGTCCAGTCAGTAATTATGACTGACATTCAGATTATGACTGACAGCAGTTTTGACTGACAACAGTCTAATTATTTCTTCAGAAACTGTTTTACTGACAACAGTCAGTACTTTCGACTCATCCTCTTTATTTCTCTGGGGCAAAGGCTAACAGTTTTGACTGACAACAGTCTAATTATTTCTTCAGAAACTGTTTTACTGACAACAGTCAGTACTTTCGACTCATCCTCTTTATTTCTCTGGGGCAAAGGCTAACAGTTTTGACTGACAACAGTCAGTAATTATGACTGACAACAGTTTTGGTCAACGTTACCGTTCCACGTTTATATGTGAGTCAGTCCAGTCAGTAATATTGTGATTCTTATAAAATCCCGTCAGTCCAGTCAGTAACCCGTCAGTCCTCTTGAATGAGAGGAGTCCACAGGATCACAATTGTCTTGAGTTCGAGTCGTTGACGGGCGACCAGATCGACCTGCTTAGTCACACTTTTTCTGCCAATTTAAACCTTTCTACTCGTTCGTTAACTTTTCTCTAGCCCCATAACCTTATTTCTATACTGCGCAACTGTTCTTCCTTAAATTTCAGCAAACTCGACACTTTCTGTCCAAATAAACCTTAGCTGTTCAACCGAAGTGCAATTTGAAGGAGAAGTTTCCATGTGCACACACTCACCGCTGGAGTCATACTGATGTGTAGAGTTACTCAATGCATATGCCCCCTTGTCCAGTTGTCCTTGCGACGTGGCAGCGTTTGTCGATTGAAGCATCAGTTTAATTCATAATTGCCTTTCCTTTTTGATATAGCTTTGCATGATTGCAGTTATATGTGCCAACCTCCTTTCCTCTAAAAATGTGTATCCGCTAGTGGGGCGGGGAGGGTAGGAAACGGGGGTGGGGTCCGAAAAAATCTGTAGGGGTAGGCCGTAGCCAGCCTATTGTCGAAACTCTGGTGGTGTCCAGACGTACAGCATGCATTCGTTTTTCAAGTCGTCTTTTGAAAAGCAAAGCATGTGCTTATAGAAACCGGACTGCATTCACCGAAAAAATCAGCAAAATATGTCTGTATTTATTATGTCTGTATTTATTATGTCTGTATTTAAAATATGCATTTATAATTTTCATTTATTTATTTTCAAACAAGTGTTGTGGACTCAGGAACGACTATCGAATATGAATTGATGAATCACACACAAATTAATATATTATTCTTAAATATGGTACACAAACAAAACAGCCAAGACCAAAACAGACTCGATATCTCAGCAAATACAGAAAATAGCCCCGTGAAAAGAGCTTACCGCAAACCCATATGGCTATGCCACTCTCTGCTTCTTGATTAATAACATAATGTGCAGAAAAAATGGATTACGACTTATTTGTATTACATGGCGTCCGTACTGTATCTGCAAGAAATATGCGGAATTACAGTTAAAATATTTCTTCCAGACACAATACGAATGCTACATGAATTGTACGGCCGTTCCATAAAAACTGAGAGTAAAATCCCACAAAATGAAGAAAAATAGGTGCAGCAAAATATGTGTTATTCTTTCTCAAAGTATCTTCCCTCGGATGATATGCAGCTGTCCCATCGTTCAGAGCCATTTTTCAAAGCATGTGGCGAAGGCATTTTGTGATAGCTGCTTTAGCGACCCCTGTACAGCTTGAATAACGTCAGCACCTGTGTTAAATGTTGCGCCACGGAACCTCTCCTTCATTGTTTAAAACAAACAGAAATCGCACGGGGCGAGGTCAGGACTGCAGGCAGGCTGTGGCGTGATTTCAATACTGCATTTCGTAAAAAAACTTTTGAACACAAGCAGGAACATATGTGTAACGTACCAGGAGATGTGACGTACCTGCCCGAAGGACGCACACGACATAAAGGTAGATAGGAATCAGAATACATGTCTGCGTAGCTCAGTTGGTAGAGCGACTTGTTCCGGAATAAGCGTACTCGGGTTCGAATCCCGGCGTAGACCAAAAATGACGCAGAAATTCACTTCGTTATAATGGCGCCCGAACTATCCGGATGACCCGACCGTTCAAAATCTCGCAATGGTGTGATGTTATTTCCACACCGCGAGATAGGAAAAATGAGAGAATCCTTTCTCCAGCACTTCGAAAAAAAAAAATGAGGGGGAGATGATGTAACGTACCAGGAGATGTGACGTACCTGCCCGAAGGACGCACACGACATAAAGGTAGATAGGAATCAGAATACATGTCTGCGTAGCTCAGTTGGTAGAGCGACTTGTTCCGGAATAAGCGTACTCGGGTTCGAATCCCGGCGTAGACCAAAAATGACGGAGAAATTTACTTCGTTATATATGGACGGGCGTTATGATGGTGTAGGGTCCACTTGCCCACCAGTTCCGGTCGCTCAATCGATATGTGTTGTCGCAGACTCTTCAAGACTGAAATGTAATACTCAGCATTCACAGTAATTTGTGGGGGGAACGGTATGCTGATAGACTACACCTTTATGATCAAAGAAAATTGTCATCATCACTTTACCGCGGCTGATTTGGTTTGGCGAACCTTTTTCGGAGGAGGCGAGCCTGTGTGTTTCCAGACACTCGTTGAACGCTTCGTGTGGGGGTCGAAGTAGTAGACCCATGTTTCATCGACAGCTATTTCTGTGTTTAAAAAGTTTGGATCCTTTGCAGTCATTTGACACACCTGAACTCTGGCTAACAATAGTTCCCTCGTCAGGTGACGAGGTACCTATCTGGAGCACACGCGATGCAGTAGTAATTTGTTGCGTATAATGCGGAAGGCCGTTAAAATATTAGTTGACGCCGCTATGTCCTCAGACGTCATTCGTCGATCTTCTTGCAGGATTGCCCAAACCGTGTTAACAATACGCTCCGTAACAACACTTTCAGGTCGACCAGGCCTAGGAACGAGTTCTGCCGACAAACGACTTTTTTTGAAATCATGGTGCCATCTAAAAATCGTTGACTCACCCAAACATTTGTCATTGTACGCTTTTTTCATTAAATCAACTGTTTCTGGAGCCGTTTTACCAAAACGATAGCAAAATTTTGTTTCACAATGCATTTCACTTCTCATCTCTTAATCACTCGCCTCCATGGCTGTATGGCTGTATGGCAAACGTACCTTAAACAACTGCGCAATAACAAAACCAGGATCGTCTGCCACGGCTAATAACTGTTGCCATAGATACTTCCTTTATTCCGTTAGTCGTAGATTTTTTTGGCTATTTTTCCCCTTCACACTGTCGCCAACTAAAATAAAATTACTCTCTGTTTTTATGGAACGGCCTTTGTACAATTAAGTTGTAATCCATTCTTTTACGAATTGTTATGATTTCCATATGTACAATTGTCAAAAATCTTCCTCGCACTCATAACTGGGTTGGATAATGGCATCGCTCTTTTCGATAGACCATACATTGCCATCACCTGTCAGTGTACAAACTAGTGTACACATGGCGTGCCTGAAGCAGCAAAACTTACCGGCAGACCAAAGAAAATTAATGATAGAGGACGTCGAAGCTAATCGACGGAGTACTGCACAAAACCTTAGTGTACAGGTGAGCAAAACTGCTGGAACCTCGGTATGTACACGTACCATTCGCAGAGAACTTCATTCCATGAGTGACCGTGGTCGTGCGGCTGCGCATAAGCCTTTCATCTGCACTCGGAATACTACTCGTCGTTTAGCATAGTGTAAAAAACATTTATCATGGACCGTAAATCAATGGAAACGGGTCCTATTAACTGAGGAATCCATATACACGATCCAACAGTCGTGTGTGGATATGGATAATCCATATACACGATCCAACAGTCACGATCCAACAGCCGTGTGTGGATATGGCCGCAGCCGGGGGAATACTATTTACCACAGTGTTCCTACGGTCAAGTTTGGTGCTGGCAGTGTACTCGTGTGGCAGTTTTTTACCTGGTATGGTCCCAGCTCATTGGTTAGCGTGGACGAACCTGTTAACCAGCACGTTTACCTCGATATTCTGGACAATTATGGCCAACCAACTCTGTGGCAATACTATGGAACCGAGCCTTGTTGGTACCAGCAGGGTAATGCACCGAGCCATGAAGCAAGAACTGGTACGGCGTGGTTTGATGATCATTCCGTATCGTGTGTGGACTGGCCAGCACAGAGTCCTGATCTTAATCCCATAGAGCACCTATGGGATGAATTAGAGCGCCGCATAAGAAGTTTGGAACCAAGGCCTACTACTAAGCAACAGTTAGCGGCAGCATTATGTACTGAATGGAAGAGCGTACCTATCGCTGTGTTCCAAAACCTTGCGAAAGCATGTCTCGAAGGTTCAGTGCGCCAAAGGTGGACCGACATCGTACTAATATATGTCAATAAATGCTATGTTGTGTTTCTCTTCTAGGTCTCCGATGACTTCTGTCAATATAGTGTATTTTAAAAGCTGTGAAATGTAGAAACCTTTTTTTAGAATGACAAAATATTTCTTTGTTTCCTAGAGTACCTGTGTGTCTCCCTAATTAGGCTGGTGGCAAAAAGAATCTTTTAGAGCTCAGATTTTAGGGTGCGTTAGGCGCCGAAGTTTATGTCCTTATTGGTTTTCTTATGGCCGGTTTCTGTTACGAAGTAGAAAATATTTCCGAAGGGCAAGATGTTTTTGATGAGAGGACAATGTGTTTTCAGAGGAGCTAAGACTTTTTTTAATGTGATGGTGGTGATTCCGACGAAACACGAAGCTTAAGCCGCACTCAGTGCTATACGTCATCTATCACTCACAGTGTTGCCACTGAGTAAATCCGCAGATGAAATTTAACTTAATTTTCCCATAAGCAATCAGCATATTGTCTGATTTTTCACACGCACAAATTTTCCGCTAATGGAGGTAATGACGTAGTAGCGTTCCTCACTGTATTTACTCCTTTAAGAGTCTTATTCAAAAAATTATTCGATGGCAGAAAATGCGAAGCAGATTTTCTGATGCGAAATTTACTCCCTGAAGTTCATTTTTTTTCCGGTATCCTGCTAAAATGCAAAACATGAATGAAAAAACAATTGAAATTTTATAACAGCTTTAAGATTTGCCAAAAATCTCTATGACGAATTTATCTGAATAAGTTTTACTTCGAGGTGCTGTTTCCTTATGTAAATTTCGATACTTCTTAGTTAAATTCTTTTTCCCTGAACGACGCACATTAGTTTCCCGAAGAGCTTTTCCAAATTAGCAACATCGACAGTTGATCACAGCACGCTAAAACGAAATTATAAAATGTAGCAATAGCTACATTCATGGCCGGTACCTGCCCTTGTAAACGCAGACTCATTAGCTCAGACTGTATTTGTAGAAATCTTATGAATAGCAGATAGTATAGAGATTGATTAAGCAAACAACAGAGATTAATTAAGTAGATAGTACGAGGGTTGTATCGAAAGTAATGCAAAAGTTGGCATAATTTTTTTATTAACCAACAGAAATCGTTCAAACTGCACATGTTGGTAGAGTAACTCTTCCTCTATAGTAACCCTTCTTCTTCATTGCAGGTAAATAATGGATTCCAAGCAGAAGCAACGTGCCGTCATTGAGTTCTTGAAGAAGCTTCAGGGTGCAGGCTGTCCGACATCAACAGAAGGTTACAGAATGTTTACGAAGATTACACCACTGACAAGAGCAACGTGCACAGATAGATGAAGAATTTCAAAGAAGGGGAAACCTGCATTGAAGAAAAACTACGCAGTGGGAGACCATCATCTGCGACCAGTGACACGAATCGTCAGCGAGTGGATGAACTGATTCGCGCGGAGAAACGAGTCACAATCCGTGAGCTTGTGGCACAACTGGACTGTGGTCACAATGCCATACAGAAGATGGTAGAAGACTTAGGGTATCCGAAAGTGTCTGCAAAGTGGGAACGTCAGCAGTTGACACCCGATTTGAAGAAGAGAATGGTAGAAGTCTGCTCTAATCTGCTGGAAGCGTTTGAAGCCAGTGAAGACACGTTTTGTTTTGTTTTTCGATCTGGTGAGAGGGGATGAAACGTGGGCGTATCTTTACAATCCGGAAGAAACAATCCATGCAATGGCGTCACACCTCTTCACCAAGGCCTAAGAAGTTCAAGAACCAGCGATCAGCACAGAAAGTCGTGGTGACTTGTTTTTTTGGGATGACAAGGGTGTCATTCTCCTTGATTTTCTGGAACGTGGCCGTACTGTTACCAGCGAGCGGTACATTGAGACACTCAAGAAGCTTAGCGAAGCCATAAGAAGGAAGAGACCGAACTAGAATATGAAAAGGATCCACATTCACCATGACAATGCGAGACCACACCCACCTTTGGCAAATCAGGCGTTTAGCAAATTAGGATGGTCGGTGGTTCCCCATCCACAGTACAGCTCAGATCTGACACCCTCCGACTTCCACCTGTTCGGTCCAATGCAGTACAGTCTCCGGGGACAACGATTTGATGACATAGACGAGGTGAAAGTGGCTGCGAAGAAGTGGGTACACCAGTCCACACCTGAATTTTTTCAAAGACGATTCGGGAGTTAGGTTCAACGATAGCGCAAATGCACCGCTTGTGATGGAGACTATGTTGAGTAGTACCTTTGTATAGAGAAAGGGTTACTCTACCAACATGAGCAATTTGAACGACCTCTGTTAGTTAATAAAAAAGTTATGCCCACTTTTACATTGCTTTTGGTACAACCCTCGTATTAACCCTTTAACCGACTGGAACGAATTAACTCGGAGTTAGCAAAATGGTGTGAAATCATCTCAAACGAATATACGTATTCGTTGTCTAAAGGGTTGGCCGAATGCCCACTCGGAATATATCCTGAAAGGAGTGAACATAAGCATCAGAAAGCATTGCTTTCCCCGTTAGCTTTATTATGCAAAGCAGTCATTTAGGAAGATGATTGACACTAAGCCTTTCTGAATGATTACTAGCTAAAAGAGCTATAACAATAACGATGAACCTAAGAAAGGAGAGAGAAGATCACTTGTTTCTGCCCAGTGGCATGGCGTCCGTCCCAGGAGAACTAACCCTTCTCTATCATGCCTTGGGTCATGGAGCAGATAATAGATGAGTAGAAGCTAGATCAGATCCCTAGTGATAGGTTTGTGGTCGGTACTGCTCAGATGGAGGGGGAGGAATTGTTTTGCCGTAGCTTTCGTACAGCACGGCCGCTATGTGAAGATTTCTGTCTGAGGAGCAGATAAAATTGTCGGCATTATTTGGTTCATGTAAATATATCGGCTGATTAAAGAGTTAAGAGCAGATTGCAAAGATAGTATATTGTAGAGTTGTCGAGATCTATGCACTCGGAGTTGTAGTGATTTACAAGTAGATATTAAATGTTGAGACTGTAAAAGGCTGATATAAAGACTGTTGAGTTATATGCTACTGACTATTGCTGTCATTGGATGGAATTCTATGTGAAGACTTGAGAATCACTGTGTACTAGTAAGTTTGATCTTTCATTGAATGAAGGAATAAAGCAGTGAACGCAACGAAGGTCTACACAACGTTTGTCTATCCTCTCATGTTGATTCTTATCTCTGGCCGTTTGGTTATTTCTTACAAAGTGTAATTTATGTGCAATCAGCTATACAAAGATATTATCCAATTAGCCATTCATAACGTTAATTAACCAGAGAATTTGGTGCCTTTATTTTTGTTTCTTTTAGTGAGAGACTTCAACTGAATAGCATCTCGCGCCTCCAACATTAATGGGCAACGGGATAACAATCTTTCAAAACTAGCAGGTTTAAAGAGGAGTCGATGGAGAACATCAAGTAAATTTCAAGTTAGCATTTTATTGTGATCTGATCTTTAAAAAAATTCTCCTTTAAGAAATTTATGATTGCCACCGTGTACAATACATTTTGCGAAATTACTCTCTCTCTCTCTGTGCATTGAATGCTTTTAAGTTACTATTAATCTTGCCATTTATCGCAACAGGTCTTCAGTAGAGGGGAGGAAGGTGATATGTCCCGTTGGTGTTCCAAGTTTTCACAGATTTTGACAGATGCCTGTGAGTTGTGGTGTTTCGGAAGAGAGTAGGTAGGCACTATACCTACTGCCCACCTTACGAGGGTTTTCCGCTCTTTTTTTTTTTTTCCTCCCTCCCTTTAGCTCTTCCACTTCTCCTGCCATCGATGTTCTTCCCCTTCGACCGTGAAGCACCAATCTGGCGCGTTGATCTCGTGCGCGTGCCCCTGCGCGTGCTCGTCCATTATACTGCCGCCATATGTCGATTCTGGGAGCCAACTGTCGACGATCAGATCGAAAACAAGAGTTGCCTTCTGTCGCTAATGAAGTTGGGTTCGGATCCCTCCGATTAATGAAGCGATTCGACCCCACTTGTTTCCTCAGTTAATTATGAGCTTTCACTATGTGATTCTTTTATTTACATTCTTTTTTTTTTTTTTTTATGATCACCCCCTCACGTAATCTTTTGTAGTGAAAGCTATGTCACAACAAAAGTTGCGTTTCAGGTGAATATATACTACCGCTTTTTTCGTTGCGTGATTGCATTTTTTTTCTTCTTTCTAAAATTGGACCTTTTGTCATTCTTACATGTTGTCCATTATCTTCAGGTGCATTGAAATTCTTTCACAGATGGCACGTTTTGTATTATCACAGCGCTAGCGTCTGTCCATATGTTTATCTACAATACGTGAATTAAATCAGTGCAAGGAGGAAATTCGCCATCTTTAAAATTAATATGAGTTCATTTTTCTCACTCCATTTTTTTTTTTCCATTCGATGAACTTTCTTTTTTCTTTAAAAGGAAGAAAAAAAAACTAATACAATTATTTCTTTTTTAGTTTGCGGCGGAATTTGTGTTTAATTTCACCATCTAACATATACATTAAAAAAAACTCACGAGAAATGTGATTTTTTACACGTGATTTTCCTTGGTCAATGAACGATTTAGACATAAGACATGCTGTGTGGTTCTTACAGTGGTCTCAAATTAGAGACGAACGATACCCATCTCCAGGGCCACCCCATAGGGTATGTGGGGCCGTAGATAGTACCCTTTAGACAGCGAATACGTATATTCGTTTGAGCAGATTTCACACCATTTTGCTAACCCCGAGTTAATTCGTTCCAGTCGGTTAAAGGGTTAATACGAGGGTTGTACCGAAAGTAATGCAAAAGTGGGCATAACTTTTTTATTTTTGGGTAGATATTTTTGCGGGGCCGTTTTCTATATAAACAATTTGATTAAAATATATATTAAGAAATTCATAGGCCTATGTGAGATCCAATGGTGAAGATTTTGAATAATAAGGGTAAAGAATCATCATCTGTTTATTTTATTTTTTTATTGGGGGTTTAACGACAACCGTGAGCGACTCATTCGGCTATAAGCAGTTGCCTGTCCCTAATTTCGGGTCACTGGTTCCAGGGAAGGGCCTGTGCCGTAAGACAAACACAACATCCATACCTCACCGGGATTCGAACCCGGACCCATCTTGAACGAATGGTCAGAAGCCATCGCTTAGACCAGGGGTGGGAAACCTGCGGCCTTTTGAGTGAATCCAAATTTTGACGAACAAATCCTTTTATTTTTACCATGTTTTTGTTCGTATTTTATTATTTTTACTTTAATGTTAAAATTACCGTATTTAAAATTCGAAAGAGTAAAAGAAGATTCAACGAAATAATACTCCCCGGCCACAATCAAAACGTTACTTCCTCAAAATGAAATTTCGGATGAACATTTTCCCCAGTTAGCAAAGGTCATTGATGAGCACGAGGACTCATGCGAATCATTTGAAGAATACGCAGCTGTTATGGATACATTAATTGGAGAATGCAATGAAAGGTTCCCCGACTTTATAGAATTATGACATCGCACTCAAATTATCATTTCAACCTCACCTATTTGATGTTTCCATAGCTCCTAAAAAACTACAGATGGGATTGATTGAGCGCTCAGAAGATGACATTGTGAAGTTCTTATTTGACGCTGAGAAAGATCCAATTGAAATATGGAAAAATGCAATAGAATACCCACTCCTTCGGCAACATGCGCGAAAAATGCTTTCTTGCTTTTCAACCACTTATTGCTGCAAATCCACATTCCCCTAAATAACCCAAAATTGACGCTCTTAAGGTCACAAATGACAGATACCCATCTAAAGGATCAGCTAAAAGTGTGGACCTCCATGTTGCAACCAAATATTCAAATACTTTCCAACAAAAAGCAGTCACAACAAAGTCATTAAAAAGCCAGTTAACTTTAGAATTAACATTTTTTTCCCTTTTTGGAAGTTAGATTTTTACAAAATAGTGAACTCGTACATTTTGAAGTATATCTAAATCTAATTGAAGCTTCTTGAATGCGGCCTTATTAGATTACAGTTGACTGAATGCGGTCTTCCAACGTGGTAACCCAACTCTGACTTAAACCACTGCGCCACCGGGCTCTAATGAATAAACCAAGGTTGCATTTATTGTTTCAGCGATGTGAATTTGATGCAAATAAGTTCCTTTTTTTTTTTTATTGGAGGTTTAACGACTACCGTGAGCAACTCAATGGGCTGTAAGCAGTCGCCCGTCCCTAATTTAGGGTCACTGGTACCAGGGAAGGGAGAGAGTCAGTGCCGTAAGACAAACACAACATCCATGCCTCACCGGGATTCGAACCCAGACCCCTTTCGGACGAATGATCAGAGGCCATCGCTTATACCACGGCGCCACCGGGGCGGCTAAGTTCCTTTGCATTCTCATCTTTAATTAAATCTTCATTTGCTAAAGGACATGAAGTTTTAGGAATTTCATCTGAGTCATTCAAATACTGGATACCATGAAAATAAGCCACTGCCCCGGTGGAGCAGTGGTCTAAGCGATGGCTTCTGATCATTCGTCTGAGGTGGGTCCCGGTTCGAATCCCGGTGAGGCATGGATGTTGTGTTTGTCTTACGACGCTGGCTCTCTCCCTTCCCTGGAACCAGTGGCCCTAAATTAGAAACGGGCGACTGCTTATAGCCCATTGAGTTGCTCACGGTGGTTGTTAAAAACTCAATCAAAAAAAAAAAAAAAAAAAGTTTAATAACAGATCACAAAAATGAAGATAAAGTCTTTTCTGTTTGGGGGTTTAACGACCATTCGTGTGCAACTGGATGGGCTATAAGCAGTCGGGAATCCCTAATTTAAGACGATTGGTTCCAGGGAAGGGAGAGAGCCAGTGCCGATAGGCAAATACAACATCCATGCCAAACCAGGATTCGAACTCAGACCCATCTCGGACAAATGATCATAAGCCTGCTCCACCGGGGTGGCATTAATTAAGTCCTCATTAACTATACACTTTAGTTGATGCTGAACAGAAGTTTGCTCGCTTTCATTCTTCCCAGTTTAAAAATTTAAGCAGATCTCCTGTTTACAGATCTTCCAGTTCTTTTTTCTTTCAGCTTTCTTTCTTTTCTAAGCACCACATTCGCATTTTTTATGTCTACCTCAGTCTCATCTTGTACTCGTTCTCAATTATCTAAAGGATTAAAAAACAAAATTCTAATGTGTTCGAAGCATTTTTTTATTTGTTGCTCTGGCAGTACAAATAAACCAGAAAAATGAAGTGTTGATTCTGTATTTACATTTCATAGTGCCCTGTTTTTGAGACCTCAAATACAATTACTCTATTTTTCTCGAAATTAAAATACCAATCACTTTGTATTGTATTAAGTATACAAAATTCATCAAAATTATAAATTAAGAAAATGAAATCAAGTGGAACTTACGTTTCAATATTTTTATCTATTACCACACCTTGTTGTTTATTGTTTGCGACAATCTGAACACACACAGAGACACAAAAAGTACAAAACGTACATACGGGGATCCGGAGCTATCGGAATCCGGAATATTTTCGTCTAATCTAGGTCAGTTGGCTGGCTTAATTTAGGAGCATTCAGACGTTCCCATAAAAATAAGGTAACATTCGCTTTTGGTTGTGCACGTCATTCATAATTATTTTGTTTTACTCTGTGTGAAGCCCAAATTTGCCGGTGGCGAAAGTCGAACTGACTTTCTTCTCTCCGGAGCCGAATGTTTTCCCGATTAAGCTACGCCCACAAGGACTTACCACTGCTACTTGCCGTCATGACATGTACGCCACCTCTGTAGCACGTCACACCTGCATATTACATTTTTATCTTAATAATTTTTTTTTTTTTTTGTGCTTACGATGAGCGAGCCCCTGGCAGGAGCCCCGCTTACCCGGTTCTAAGGGCGGTCCTTCTCCTCTCCCTGACAGCTATGAAAATGGTAGCGCTTTTTAAAGCCGAGAAGAAAACTTTATAAGCTAAGTAATGAATGAGTATTAAAAATTATACGTTTACTCATATTATGACCAATGGGAACAAAGTTTAATAACTTTTAACCCTTTAGCCGTCTGGAACGAATTAACTCGGGTTAAGCAGAATGGGCTGAAATCAGCTCGAACAAGAAGAAATTGTCTGAACGTGACTGGAACGAGTGAATCTGTGCATCAGAAAGCGCTGCTTTCCTTTCCTCCTTAGCTTTTTTTCAAAGTGGTCATTTAGAGGAATGATTGACATTACACCTTCCTGGCTGATTATCTGCTGAAAGGGATACAACAATGTCGACGAACACAAGAAAGGAAAGAGATGTTTGAGTACTTGTTTATGTCCAGTGGCATGGTGTCTGTGTCAGGGGAACTTGCCCTTCTCCATTATGCCTTGGGTCATGGAGCAGAGTATGCCGGACTAGAAGGGGGCTCTTATAACCTGTGACATGTTTATGATCGGTACTGCTGAGATAAGAAAAGGAAAGGAATTGCTGCTCTGTAGCTTTTCTAAAACTCGACTGCCATGTGAACATCTGTAGAAATGTTTCTGTTTCATTTGGTTCAAGTGTATCGGCACCTTTTTCAAACTACAGGATGTTATAATAAAATATTTGTATTATCGAATATCCTGCAACACGAATAGCTAAATTCTATTGGGTTGGAAACAAAGTAATGTTCGATGATGAGGTACTGGAAGTCGAAATTCCGGCCAGGGCGCATATTGGCCCCTGAGATTGCGCAGCACACCGGCATGACATCACCAGGTAGGTGGCTTAAGTCAGTGGCAGTTAGAGTCAGAAGGTGAAGAGTGTGAGAGCCAACCAACATGGAAGTGGACAAGGAGCTCATTTACCATTGCATGCTGTATGAGTTTCGTCGCGGTGGCAACCACGCAAATGCTGTAAGGAACGTTGCCACTGTGTACCCCAATGCCATATCACATCATCAGCGCTGTCGTTGTTTCAAACGGTTTCGAGAGGGAAATTTTGACCTGTCAGACCGTTCCAAAGCCGGAAGACCCGCAACAGTGGATGTGGACATGCTGAAGAACTTAGTGCAGACTGACCCACGTGTGATCAAGCGGGAGTTGGCCTAACAGCTGGGGACTAACCACACGAGCATTATCTCGTACCTGCGTCAACTTGGGAAGGTGCACAACGGGGGAGTTTGAGTACCCCATCAACTGACAGCTGAAGAGAAAGCAAATCTCACGAGTGCATGCGTTTCCCTGTTTGCGCGTGACCAAGTTGAACCGTTCTTGGACCGCATTGTGACAGGTGACGAGAAATGAGTCCTGTATGACAACGTGAACGCCCAAAAACAGTGCTTGGACCCCCAAAACAGAAGCCCATGCCGACCCACGAAGCCGGCTTACACCCACGTAAGGTCCCGCTGCCTGTTTGGTGGGATATGAAGGCTGTCGTGTTTTCTGAGCTGCTGCCGGACACTATCCTATGTGTACTGCCGTTATCTCGAAGATCTGTAAGCATCGCTCTCGTCGAAATGACTGGAACTGCTGAATCGCAATTTCGTCCTCCTACAGCAGGATGGAGCGACACCTCACACAGCACGGGTGACTTGTCACAAGATTATGGCACCTGGAATGAGAGCTGCTGCTGCACCCAGCCTATTCCCCGGATATTGTTCCAAGTGACTACCATTTTTTCCGGTCGTTGCAGCATTTCCTGGATGCACAGTTGTTCAACAACCACGACGATGTCAAACGCGCACTTACTCGTTTTTTTTTTTTTTTTTTTTTTTTTTGTGCGTTCAGACCACCACAATTCTACAGGGACGGTAACCAACGGCGGCCCAGACGATGGGAGTAGGTCTTGGAAAACGATGGCGGCTATATTTTGGATTGATTTGTACTTGTATATACGGTAATTAGGACTTTTTGCTTATAGCCCATTGAATTGCTCATGGTGGTCGTTAAACCTCCACTTAGCACTTTTCTGTTGCCTTCTATTTGCAGATTTTACTTTCTTTCCAAATTGATATGTCCTCGAAGGCTAAGACTGAATGTTTTGAGTTTTGGGGGCCTCACGTAAACATATGACCAATACAAATGAGGGCTTTCGAAAAATTCGGTATCTTATATTATTTTAGCAGATTACCTTCTTCACCTCATTTTTAGCACGAAGTGTTTATATGTTTTGTATTCATACTCAATAATAAATGAGTTCATTAGTGAGTACATAAAAGCATAAATTTATCATTGAGTTATTATGCATAAATTTCTTATTAAGTATACACGATCATGTGCGGCTTGGGACGGCCAATCAGTAGTCAATGCATATCATATGGAAATCTCAACATAGACTAAAATATCGTTAATAAAGCTACATGGCAGTACATGTTTTATGTTCTACGCAACATTTTTAGAGTACTTTATAATGTTTTAACTATAAGCGGAGCCTAACAATATTATAGCAAATCAGAAGACAGATTTACGGTTCCAAAGTCTATTTTCATTTTAAGGCTCGCCGACGATACACTTTTTGACAGAAGAACCTGAAAGTGAAAACAAGACGATGATGGGTTAAAACTGAGATTCTTATTAACATCATTTAACTATTAACACTGTTATAGAACTTTGAGTTTGAAAAAACAAAACAAAGACGAGGTTACTGGCTACTTATTAATGATGATTATCGACATCTTGTGTGATCTGACTGACTACCGGTGTTACCATAAAAAAACTTACAAACCTGGAAGTTCAAAAGTGACGCTAAATTCGGAAAATAAAAGGAGAGATAACTAAAATTTCCTAAGAAACAGAAAACAAAAAGGGAAATTTAGAATAGATAATATACGTGACAAAACTTAATGTGAGGTCGTTTTTGATTATGGAAATAGAAGGTATAAAAAACACCGTGCCAAGCAGAATGACCATCGAATTGTGGCTTCAGTGACGTGGAATGTGAGTTTCTCAATTCTTGGTTTACTTGAAGTTATACCGTTTGGATCAAAAATATTATGGATGAACATACTTTCAAATTAAATTTAAGGGGAAACAGCCAATAGTTTCATACATTCAAGAAAATCTATCTGAATCCTAAGATTAACCAGAGTCTGTCGATTTATATATCTAAGCACCGCCCAGAAGTTATATTAAAAGTTCTTCGTTAATGGGATTCACGGAATGATTCACTGATAATAGCGCAGCTTTTCGGCAAAGTCAGCCATATTTGACAAGACTTCAAACAATATCAGAATAGACTCTACATAACAAGCTCATCATATTTCAATTAATGCAGCAATATCTTCTTGAAGAACTTGTTCAAATCTAGAAATAGATGCTTTCTAAGATAAAATAGCCTCTTCATTGACCATTGTCGGCAGGTCGAGAATTGACGCTGGTTTTAAACGAACGCAATTTAATATTCATGCGTCATCTTACAAAAATCAAGATTATAACACCAGCGTGGATATTCTTAATGATATTCTTAATACTTGTACACCGAATCTGAAGAATGTCTGTTCGTCGATTGTTAAGAACGAGAGTCCATAAGCATATAGTCTATATACATCACGTTCTATTATCACAGATTTCGAACGAAACTTACTTATATATTTAATTCCGTAAATGAGTGTAATACATTTAATTCTTTCTACACTGTAAAAACAATAAGTGGTGTGCATAGGCGTAGCGTGATTAAAAATTTGGGGAGGCACAAATAAGTGTAAACTGATATTTGGGGAGGCACAAATAAGTGTAAACTGATATTTGGGGGTGGGGGGCATTCTCGGAAATAATCTCTCCGCAAATACTCCTTTTCAATTGCCATAACTTAGGTTTTCACATGTCTAATGTATCCAAAACTACAAGGAGTACCAGGCTTGGTTGTATCACCCAAATGAGGATTAGAAAAAAACATGCCTTTCAAGGCAGCTCACGCAGTCAGTCAGACCATCATCAGATGACTGCATGCTATTGTGTAGGGAATGACTGCTGGAAAGCAGTCATTGTAATGATTGCTATTGCGTAGCGTTGTTCCCTTTGGCTGTATGTCACACTTTATAACATTTAGAAGGCAAACAACTAGTTATTATTTTTTCCAATTTTTAAGTTGAGGAGGCATGTGCCCCTCGTGCCGCCCCGAGGCTACTCCTACGGTGGTATGAATTCACGGAAATTTTTTGAAAATAACGTGCAGCAAACTTGCTGGCAGGTGTCCGTCTTTTAATAAAATTTCCGTTTTTAAAAGCTTCCGTTTTATTCTAACTTCCGCATTTTTTACAGAATTTCCATAGTCAGTAATTCCGTTTATTTCAGAAAAGTCAGTTTATGGTTTTTCCATATTTACACAGAAATTTTGCAAAATCTTCGATTTTGACTTTTTCATATTCTTTCCGTTTGCCCTTCCTTCGAATCAAACGTGCCTTGTTCGGCTTCGTCTTAAATGAAAACGTTCGTGCTACCGTTGGATCAGAAATATTTGTAAAGCACAAACAACTTATGAGGTAGAACTCTATTCCCACAATGATGAAACTTTTCTTTCCTACCAATGCGGGTGAATTAGTCATTTCATTTTCTGTCGGAGGTCACTATTTTTCTGAATAGGTTTGAATTATTTTACTTTTTCTGTATTAGGACTTATTGCAGATTACCTATTTTTTTCATTCTGATTTTTCAAAGCAACAGAATGCTTTGGAACCTAAGATTTTTTTAAGTTGACAATGACTTTCAATTATCTTTAAGAAAATGTGAAATGTACTACTTTATAGTATTATTTCACAAAACTCCTAAATATAAAATTTACTCTTGATAGCTATTATAACCTTTGTTTTAAGGAGTCCATAGGCTGACACATAGACATCGTACAATCACCTGTAAAATAATTTAAGTACCTGGTTTCTTACGGTAATACAATATACAAAATAATGGGACAGGAGAAAAATTATCCTGTGCTACAATAACTAAAATTCATGCGATACCAAAATGGAGGAGAGGAGAAGAAATATCCTGTGCTACAATAACCAAAATTCATGCGATATCAAAATGGAGGAGAGGAGAAGAAATATCCTGTGCTACCATAACCAAAATTCATGCGATATCAAAATGGAGGAGAGGAGAAGAAATATCCTGTGCTACAATAACCAAAATTCATGCGATATCAAAATGGGGGAGAGGAGAAGAAATATCCTCTGCTACAATAACCAAAATTCATGCGATATCAAAATGGAGGAGAGGAGAAGAAATATCCTGTGCTACAATAACCAAAATTCATGCGATATCAAAATGGAGGAGAGGAGAAGAAATATCCTGTGCTACCATAACCAAAATTCATGCGATATCAAAATGGAGGAGAGGAGAAGAAATATCCTGTGCTACAATAACCAAAATTCATGCGATATCAAAATGGGGGAGAGGAGAAGAAATATCCTCTGCTACAATAACCAAAATTCATGCGATATCAAAATGGAGGAGAGGAGAAGAAATATCCTGTGCTACAATAACGAAAATTCATGCGATATGATATCCGATCTCGCTACAGAACTTCAAACTCAGATTCTCCGACAGACGATTGAAATTTAATATCAAAATTCAAGTGTTTCCGCACGAATCGCTCCTATTACCAGAAATTTTAACAGAAATATCGAAAGGAATTGATGAAAGGTTTTCTGAAATTTCTGAAAAAGGAATTGATGAAAGGTTTCAGAATTTTCCTAGCGTAAGAAAAATTCATGGAATTCAAGGTTTCCCGTCATTTCTCGGAAAAGGTTGTATCAAAAATATGCTTCATTAATTCATAAAAGGAATCACGGAAAACAGCTCCTGAATTTCAATTTTTTTTTTACAGTGCAGCAGTAAATTGACGAGGTTGATGAATATAGCAACACTGCTAATTCAATATAAATGAATTTGAAGTTTTATTATTTCAAAAATCAATTATTTCGAACATAAGCCCCTCTTTTCGATTTTTGACATTTTTCTTTTACCGGGAGGGGGTTTTGAATACATTAACTTCCAAGAAACGTTCTCCCGTGACAATAGAAATAAGCCATGTCTTGAATCCAGTAACTATTAAAAAGCGGCATGCATTGAAAAGAAGATGAATGAATTTGACAAAATACATCTCAAAATTTGACACCAATTACTTTTCAGATCACAGTAAAATCTCCATGTAACGGACAAGAGGGACTATGGGTACAGAATGGATTAATTGGACTTGAGTGAATGAACATTTGTGTTTCATGGGGAAGGGGTTTTCCATAAAGCGTCATAAATAACATGAATTCAGCCTGCAGGCAGCTCTTGCCGTTCCACGCAACCACCTGTCAAACGGTGAATTAACCGACCTAGGGGACGTTAGATCGAATAATTTTGCTGCTAATGCTAGGTCACGAACGGTTAGATGAGCAGAAAGTTATTTGTACGCTACGTGCTTATTTATATGGAACTCAGTTTCATTTTATGTGCCCCAAGGGAATTTCCATGCTAGCAAAGCCACATACCATCAACTGGAAGACCAACGGAAATTCTTTTTTTTGGTTGTAGGTTTAACGACTACCGTGAGCAACTCAATTGCCTATAAGCAGTCGTCCGTCCCTAAATTAAGGCCACTGGTTCCAGGGAAGGGAGGGAGCCAGTGCTGTAAGACAAGCACAACATCCATGCCTCACCGGGATTCGAACCCGGACCCCTTTCCGACGAATGATCAGAGGCCATCGCTTAGACCACTGCGCCACCGGGGCGGCAGATTGGAGGTTTAACGACCACCGTGAGCAACTCAATGGGCTATAAGCAGTCGCCCGTCCCTAATTTAGGGCCACTGGTTCCAGGGAAGGGAGAGAACCAGAGCCGTAAGGCAAACACGACATCCATGCTTCACCGGGATTCGAACCCGAACCCCTTTCGGTCGAATGATCAGAGACCATCGCTTAAACCACTGCGCCACCGGAGCGGCCAACGGAAATTCAATCAATAGTTCAAGATATTTTGACTACTTTATTACTTCATACAATGAGGTGGAAATATTGTACTATTCTTTGTACTACGATCTTAGAACATATGCAATTCTCTTATGTTTTCCGACAGAAGGGCTGCCATGGATGGCCTAGTGGCAAACGTTCGTGACTGCCACAGAAAAACCTTAGGCTCGATCCCAGGCAGGTACGAACGCTCAAACCATTTATTACCGGGTGGACAGTACCCGGGGCCTGACGGCTTAACGTCGGATGGGTACGTTAAACCGTCGGACCCCGGGTACCGGCCCCCGGTAATAAATAAAGGCGTCTTCCTCCCCCTTTCTACTTTGCTTTCGTGTCACTTTCCTATAGGGCACCCATATTTCTTTCCTATTGCACATATGTCACTTTCCTATCGTACTTCCTATTTCTAAGGGTTGTTTGGGTCAGACACTCCCTTTCTAAAATACTCTACATATGATATGATATGATCTTTTTTCCGACAGAAGGCTCACACTTAACACTACATACAAAGATGTTTTGTTTTCATTTTTTCCAAAATGGCGTTTTTCTGACACCCAATTAAGAGGGAACTCAGCCACAGCTCAGATACTCTAACCAAGCAAGAAGAACTACATATGATACGAATGCAAGCAAAAGCAGCAGGATATAAGGCACAATCAATTCAAAACTAGCAGGATAAAATGTACAATCAATCCATTAGCTAATCCACAGGATAACCACTAATACGACATGTACGAATACAGCCCACCAAAGATCCCAGGCAGGTACGAACGGTACATAAGGGCATGCTCCAATATATTGGAGCATGCCCTTATGTACCTCATTTTACATTCTTTCTGATGAATGCTCTAAAAAAAATATGGACTCGGCATAGGAGTTACAGCTATTAAACATTTAGTCACCTGTCTTGCACCGAGAAGAAACAAAGACACGAACCTTGATGATGCTGGCGTTTATATGATCTCCTTAGAATACACCGATGGCACCAACAAAGAATATGTAGGACTTCCAAAAGATCCTTCCCCCTCCGTTTGTCAGAACATAAAACAGAGGTGCGCCTAGGTAAACTCACAACAGTCCTAGCTAGAGATTTCAAACAACACTCCGCAATCCCAAAATGGAATATGCTGAAAAAACTGGCAGCATATACTAATCACAGAGCTATATGACCATTACAGAATCGCTCGAGATTATGCTAAACCCGAACCTTTGTAATGACGATATCTCAATGGAAATACCTCACGAATGGCGAATGTTATTACGCGCAATGAGTTGAAAATCCACCATTTATATCGGGCATAGCACGTGGAATACATTCATAACTTATTCTGTTTTAGAATATTTCCCATTGTTTTGTATAACTGCATGTTTTAATGTTAGGCGCTTGTTTTAAGTCTGAAGAAGGCACCTGGGATGGTGAAAGCTGGCTAGTATAGCATATATCTATGTAATACACGCCGATTAAACGGATTAGTTCTTTATTATTTATGTTTTGTTTTGTTTTACGTCTGGAGAGCCTAAATTCAAGTTGTGTAAGGCATATTTGTGCAGGATCAGTAACACAGCAATCGTAACAGCCTGAACTGCTCAGTGGTCTATTCGACGTGTGACATTTTTTCAGAAAACATGAAAATTACACCGTCCTGAAGCACGAATCGAATCCTCATATCCCGATTTCCATTCGAGCATGCTATCCGTTACATCAACCAGAATATTGTGCTACATACAGTAAATTAAAACAATTTAGAGTCATGTTCAGATTGTACATGTTCATATACAACTGGAGAACTACCAAAAGACTTTGAGCGAAACATAATGATAGCTATCCCTAAGAAAGCAGAAGAATTTACCTGTACTGTGAAGAACGTAGAATGATAAGTCTTTTTTCACACAGCTGTAAAATTTTGACCAAAATCATTTATAATCATATAGAAGGAAAATTAGAGGGACATCTCTCAGAAGATCAGTTTGGTTTCAGAAAAAACAGAGGCACTAGAGAAGCTGTAATAATCCTCGGTTTGATAACAGAAAAAATCATTGAGAATAAACAAATCTTTATGTATTGCATTAACAGACATAGAAAAAAGTATTTGGTAATGTTGGCTGGTACGTTAAGTTCAAAATTATGAATAATCATAAAATGGACTTCAACGACAAAAGAATAATATATCAACTATACAAAAATCAAACGGCACTAATAGGAAGAGAGGAAAATGAAGCAAAAGGCAAAGTCCAAGGATATGGGCTGTCATCACTTTTCTTCAATGTTTGCATTGAGGAAGCCATGAAAGAATTTTCGGAAAACAGTGGCAAAGGAGTAAATATCAGTGGAAGGATCTACAGCACAATACGATTTGCTGATGACATTGCAGTAATAGCAGATAATTAAAGGAACTTACAAGGGTCATTAGAAGAATTGAACAAGACCCCTGAAGATAAATGCAAAATGAATATAAATGTTAAAACGAAAAAGGAATGAAATGCACCAAAGGCAGAGAGTAAAAGATTAATATCATATTAAAAGGAAAAAGAGTGACACAAGTTAAGGACTTCATTTACCTAGGTAGCCTTTTTACCTCCAATGGAAAAGATGAAACAGATGTGAGAATAAAGATGGCACAAGCAAAGAATGCTTTCAATAAGAAAAGTGGACTATTAACATCCAAGTCCATCTCTCTGGGAACAAAGAAAATTTTTATAAAGCCTTTTATATGGAATATAACTCTTTATGTATCTGAAACTTGGACACTGCAAAAAAGAGACAGGGAAAAGTTACAAGCATTTGAAATGTGGTGCTGGCGACGTATGATGAAAACTTTTGGACAGAAAAAATAACAAACGTGGAAGTGTTAAAAAAAGCTCAGGAAAAACAAGAAATATTATGGACTATAGAAAGAAGAAGAGACAACATGACAGTTCATCTCATAAAGCACTTGGAGTGGTGTGTTAACTTGATTGAAGGTAGAATGGAAGGATAAGCTTGAATAGGAATTCAATATATGAGTCAAATTACAAAAGCAAGACCCTACCGGAACATCAAGCTTATGACTCAGGAAAGAATTCCTTTGTGGATGATAAGCAATGCTACCCACCAACCATAGGGTTGAGGAGAGAACGAGGAGGTTCAGATTGTTGTGTCAATAATTACATGTTTGTCCCATGTACACCGAAGAGCAAGGATATTATGACCAGCGCGTCTTTATGAAAATCGAAGCAACCACACGTAAAGGACGACGGGTGTGAAGGTCATGTGACGATATAAATAACGCCTGATACTGAGCTCTGTTGATCTAAATATTAAGAAAAATTGAGGAGAAAAATATTCTATTAATTGAAATATTACCTAACTACATTTTATTTATGGGTAAATTATAAATATTACAACAAACGATAACACTACATTTTATCATTGTGAACATTACAGTAAACAATGACATTGCACTTTTTCATTTTGCGTACTACAGTAACAGATAACCTTACACTTTTTCACTTTTGAAAATTACAGTTAAATATAATATTACACTTTTTTCAGTTTGAGTACTCCAGTAAAATTACTATTACCATTTTTACAGCTTAAAAATTACAGTAAATAATAATAAATTGGAAACATTACAGTAAACGACATTACACTCATTGTGGACATTACAGTAAACAATAGCATAATATTTTTACAACCTAATAGCTTCTGACATAACCTACCCCCCCCCCCCCACAAAAAAGGCCCCTTTTAGGGCTAAGTACATCTCAGTAAAAATTTCTCAAAAAGATATCACAGTAGCTATTTCAGTAGCACTAACTAATTCATGTAACTACAAATCAAATGATTACAAATAAGCACTGTTTGACCATTAAAAGATAGTAAAAGATAGTAATCTGTAATAAAATCCATCTGTCTTCAACCTCCACCATTAAGTCAATTAAGACATCTAATTCAAAACAACTTAATACAATTTCAGACACTATAAAAACATTTCCCCTGGCCGTATTGACATATGGACATACTTAATTAAACAACAAAATGGCGAAGAACATGAAACAATATTTTATCTCCTTTTCTGAAATTATTATTAATTTACCTTCCACCAGAATAAAGTTATTACCGTGGAGCCAGAAGAAATTCAAATAAATTTTTGCACTAACAAATGCTTTACGAAATGGCAAAATTCACCCGAAATGACTTAGTTTCCTCCATTACTTAGCATTCAGCTTTAGCGATGCATACACTCTTCCTTCTCTCTTCACCTTCTTTTCATTCTGATCTTTCCTTTGGAGCTCCTGCTCCTTCCTACTTTCAAAGGCGGCTAGACCTACGGCGTTACGTCTTTTTCCAGGCTGAAAAAGCTGTTAGCAGCCTACATGGAGTCAACTTAATCTAAGTAAGGGGCAAGACACGTTAACCGTGTGTTAGGTTCTGAACGATTGTGGTTACCCCAATGTTTGAAACTTCGGTTCGTGTTTTTGTGTATCGATAGCCGAGCTCTGTTGATCAGTGTTATTCTTGTTCTTCAGATGGGAAAGGCAGCGGACTTAAGTGAGTTTGACAAAGGCCAAAATGCAATAGCAAAACGACTGGATCAGAGCATTTCCGAGACAGCAAGGTGAGCTAAGGCTATCTCGTATGGTGCGAGTCAATACAAGGGATATTGTAGTGCACCTGGCGGTAATTTAAAACGGGAGTAATGTTACACAACACACAATACATCAAACCCAACTGAAAATAGACCTGCTTAATTGCAGATAACTCCGAGTGTCCACGCTAACCTCGAAAGCGCCTAGAATGGTCACGCGAGCATCAAAACTAGTCTTTGAAAGATTGGAAGAAAGGCTTCTGCTCCACAATGAATCTCGCTTCCTGTTGCTCCATGTGGACTTCCGGGTACGTGTGTGTTGTTTACCTGGCACTAGGATGCGTCGTGGGATGAAAACCAACCAGCGGAGGAACCGTATTATCATTAATTTTCTATTGCCACCTTTCGTTCTTTCCGTAGCTTGGCAATGGTCCCCTCAAGCTGCTAGTGTAACTGCACCACCTCGCCCTATGGTACATACTCCACTGTTGAAACTTAAGAATCGAATGATGCGTGAATACCATTCATTTGAATGATCTGCCCAAATCGTTAAGCTCGTGGCAAATCATTCATCGTGAATGGTGAAGAGATCGCGCTCTTTGGGGCAGGTTTCCAAAAAATAAAAAATAAAAAAAAACAAGAGAGGTGACACCGAATTTTCGGGTGTAATCAGCACGTCCTTTGAATCCGTTCTGACGCAAATTAAATTTATCACAACTATTCAAAGTCAATGGAACCGATATAGAAAACAATAGTATCTGACGGAAGAAAGAAGTTTTTCAATCGGGTTTTTGAAACCGCAGATATTACTGTACACGGAATCGTGAGCTTCCGCCCTCTGGTTGCAGACTTCTACGTTAAAATATTAATTTCTGTGAGAAACATTTCGCAGCGGAAACGCTCTCGAAAGATTTTTTCAAATCGGACTCTTCCAAGCAGAGATATGGACAAATATAAGATATGCATCTACGTCCCCTGGCGGGGAAACCATGCATTATTTCAGGAAGAAAGTATTCTCAAAAGGTTTTTCGATGTGAGCGGTATCGATCGAGGAAAAATATTTTTAGTCAAGTTTTCAGGAGCTCAGATTTTGCTGCAAATACATCAGAAGCAGAAATTAACATTTATGCCCCCTGGTGGCCAAACCATTCTTTACCAAATATTAGAAATTATATGAAGAACATTTTCCATCAGATGCTGTATGCCCTATGGGAAGAATTTTCAAATCGGAGTTTTAGAAGCAGAAATAACGCAGAAAACGCAATTTACCCTTGCGCCCCCTAGCGGAAAGCCTATGATTTACTTGAAAATTTTTGAATTTATATGAAAAACATTTCGCATCGGAAGCACTATCCAACAAAGAAGGAATTTTTCAAATCGGACTCATAGAAGTACAGATATTGGCAAAAATAAGATATACATGTACGCCACCTGGTGTAGAAACTATGCATTATTTTAAGAAGAAAATATTCCTAAAAGGTTTGTCGACATGAGTAGTATCGGTCCACAAACGAATTTTTTTTCAATCAAGATTTTAGAAGCTCACATTTTGCTGCAGATACATCAGAAGCGGAAATTAAGACTTACGCCCCCTGGTGGGCAAACCATTTTTTACCAAAATTAAGAATTATATGCAAAGGATTTCCGATCAGGAGCTGTAACCGATTTTTTCAAAACGGAGCTTTGAAAGCAGAGATATCGGGGAAACGCTATTTACCTTTACGCCCTCCCCCTAGCGGAATGTCTATGAATTACTTGAAATTTTTTTAATTATATGAAAAACATGTCACACTGGAAACTCGATCCAATAATAAAGAAAGAATTTTTTCAGATCGGACCATTAGAAGCAGACATATTGGCAAAAATAAGATATACATCTACGCCCCTGGAGGAGAAACCATGCAATATTTAAGAAGATAATATTCCGAAAAGGTTTATCTACGGGAGTGGCGTCGGTCCACGAACTAATTTTTTGAATCGAGATTTTAGATGCTCAGATTTTATGGCAAATGCATCAAAAGCAAAAATTAACTCTTACGCCCCCTGGTGGCCAAAGTAGTCTTTACCAAAAATTAGAAATTATATGCAAAAAATGCTCCATCAGGAGCTGTATCCGCCGAAGAAAAAATTTTCAAATCGGAGTTTTAGAAGAAGAGATATCGGGGGAAACGTAATTTATTTTTACGTTCAGTATCGGAAAATCTATGCGGAACTTGAGGAAATAACTATACCTAAAATACTGTTCGACATAAATGTAATCGAAAGATAAAAGCATTTCTTCAATCGGATGTTTAGAAGCAAATATACGAAATAAATGTATTTCGAATTCGACATCATCTGCATTTACGCCCTCTAGCGGCAAAATTGTACATCGTAAAAAAAAACGAAATAAAGCATCATCGTTCGCATATTTTAAGCTTTCCAATGCAAAAAAAAATTTCAGATCGGAATTAGTTGCAGAGATATAGTGTCTACAGGCCGACGGACAAACCGATAACATAAGCACGATCTTTTTTTACAAAAGACGTGCTAAAAAAAACCTGTAGCCTTGAAAACGCTTTCGTCGTAAACACGAGATCCCTGCAACTAATGATGCGCCCAATACGCATATATAGTAACAAGGTGGAAAATGAATGGTCATCAGTTTGAATTATCATTACTGAATGGCTGCTTTGCGAGAATAATGAATGATGAATAAACTCGCAAGACAGAATGATTTATTCTATCTTTACTGTGTTCATTAATTACCTTCAGTCTGTTTTGCATAAGATAAAAAATTAATTCTACGTACTTTTTTCAGCTACCAATCACAAAAAAAAAAAAAAAAAAAATACGAAAACGATCATTTTTTTTTTCCGGCTATAGTACCGACCACTCTTCCGGAACATTCGTTCCTAAGAATTTTGAATTCACTTCTCGCCCCCATTAACTTTCGACGAAGCAGGAATAGGCGAAACAAGAATAGGGGGAAAGGGAAGTTTGATCCAGGTGAATCCCTCCCCTCTAGCAGGTAAAAGTTTTAGGCGAGACAGGAATAGGCGAATCAAGAATTCTTTCCTCGCTTAAAATGGCGGAACCCATTAACTTTCGACGTAGCAGGAATAGGCCAAACAAGAATAGGCGAATGCGGAAGACACGGTCCACGGTGAGTTAAGCTCCGCAAAGATGCCAATGCGCCCTTGAGGGTTACTGGCAAATTAATGCAGCCGACTTACAACTCCTCTGCTGCATACGGGTAAGGGACAAAATGCGTCCGGGGCCGACTTCACAGGGAACCATCTATGCACTCGCGTCCCTAAATTGAGTTCACTATCTCTTTCAAAAGTATTTCATATCCTTCTTCTGCTTATAAAGGCAGGAAAAATACGCAATCACGCATCGGGTAAAAATTGGAAAATATGTTAAAAGCTAGGTAAATAAAGTTTCCACTTTATAACGAAGTAAATTTCTCCGTCATTTTTGGTCCACGCCGGGAATCGAACCCGAGTCCCCTTATTCCGGAACAAGTCGCTCTACTAATTGAGCTACTCAGACGTTCGTTCTCGCTGCTATCTGTCTTTATGTCGTGTGCGTCCTGCGGGGCAGGCTCGTCATATCTCCCTTTCCCCCGAAAGAGGGCCGAGGGCATTGCCCACGGGTCAGCCGTGACCATGAATCGTTGCAGGCAGCCATCTGCTGTAGAACGTGCACTTGAGAACTCCCAGTCAATCTGGTGTGTGGAATGCAACGTCACACACATTTATTTTTCGAAGCGCTGGAGAAGGGATTCTCTTATTTTTCTTGTATCGCGGTGTGGAAAGAACATCACACCACTGCGAGATCTTTAACGGCCGAATCATCCGGGAAGTTCGGGCGCCTTTATAACGAAGTAAATTTCTCCGCCAGTTTTGGTCCACGCCTGGAATCGAACCCGAGTCCCCTTATTCCGGAACAAGTCGCTCTACCAACTGAGCTACGCAGACGTTCGTTCTTGCTGCTACCTGCCTTTATGTCGTGTGCGTCCTACGGGGAAGGCACGTCACAACTTCTCCTGTTCAAGATGTGTTTTTTTAATCCATTCAGCGTTAAGAAGTATACAGACAGCATGACGAACAGAAAGTACATTTACATCATCTAATGACAACAAAACTAATCAGAAAAAAGAAGAGTAAAAAGGCAAGTAAAACAGAAAAGAAAAGAAAAATATATCAGTTGCAAAGCAAATTTTACCAGCTCTACTTTTTGAAGCCGATATGTCGTGCCCACGCACAAAATAATGACATCAGCATGTCATTTTTTGACATCCATATGCATGTTAAGGGACGTTCTAAAAGTCATCTTAGTTGCATGCACTGTGACTTCGTTAGCTATATTTTGTGATCAATTTTTTAGAAGAAAATTCCTTTTTACTTTGAACGTTCTAATAAACCTAATGGAGTTTTGCGTCAAGCTTGCCATATTTCATCACCGACGACCAAAAATTTCGTCAAATTTCGTGATAGACGAGAACACTTCCTGAAAATGAGGTCAGGTGATACAAAAGACATGCGCTCTGTTTAAAAGAGTAAACAGTGACACGATATCTTGGCGTTGGCAACTCAAACAGACTCGACACGCGCCTTCTTCAGTTTATTCGTACACTGAATTTTCCCGCGGAAAAAGCTGCTGCCTTTTAAACGAGCCGACCCGGACGTGTGTCGCTCCCTGTTGTGTCGTCACTGCCTGACATCCGCAAACACAGACACAGACCACATTTCCACCGCTATGAATACCCTTTGATGATAAATGGAAACGAAGAAAAAAAAATTTAGAGAGAGGGGCACAAAGAGAAATTTTTAATATTCTAAAATAGCTTTCCTGAGACTTGCACAGTGAAAATGAATTTCACGCTGGAGTATTTTTGTTACAGTAAAAGAGACAATTAGGTTAAGGCGAAAGTGTCCTCTGCTTTGTTTATAAAACTTAATAATTTTTGAAACACTCATTTCATGAAAAAATAAATAAAAACGAACTCAGCTTTGCAAAATCTATGTCCAAATGTACAGATTTTTCAAAGCTGAGCAACGATGTCATTTCTTTTTCTGCTTGCTTAATGTCAGGTGTTTTTAAAAAGCTTAAAAAATCGCTTACTTTCTCAAGATGATTCGATGACCATCTGAGCATCGAATGCTAGGAGAAGTGATCCTCATTACTTTAACCTTTTAACTGTCAAGAAGAAATTAACTTGGAGTTAGAAAAATGGGCTGAAGTCAGCTCGAACGGACATATTCATTTCATTTCATTTATTATTTCTGCTGTTATAGATTCATGATTTATTGTTACATTGCTATTTATCTATTTTGAAAACAACAGCAAGGAAGCTCAGGGAAAAGGCCTCACAGAGACTTGACTTGGCCTCGAGTTCCTCTATTCATGTGGCCAGATGCGTAACTAGGCATTTCTACGCCCGGGGCAAACATAAAATATTGCGCCCCCATCTGCATTTCCCTCCTATGTAAATACATCACCAATTTAACAGTTCTCTCTCTCTCTCTCTCTCTCTCTCTCTCTCTCTCTCTCTCTCTCTCCTCTCTCTGTCTGTCTGTCTGTCTCTCCCTCCCCCTCTCTGAAATCAAAATTGACGTCATGTCAAACTCTTTCTCTGAAATCAAAATTGACGTCATACCAAACTCTAATCGCCGCCCCGGTGGCGCAGTTGTCTAAGCGATGGCCTCTAATCCGAAAGGGGCCCGGGTTCGAATCCCGGTGAGGTATGGATGTTGTGTTTGTCTTACGGCACTGGGTCTCTCCCTTCCCTGGAACCAGTGACTCTAAATTAGGGACGGGCGACTGCTTATAGCCCATTGAGTTGCTCACGGTGGTCGTTAAACCTCCAACCAGAAAAGAAAAAAAAAAAACTCTAATCACAGTGACGTCATATCAAACAACTTATGCTAAATACTTCGGAGTTCAGACCTTCAGTGCCACATGAAACGAACCTAATGCAGGTGGCAGTCTAGGCTCAAAGCCATGGTAATTATCGAATAGAACCCAGAGAATCTTCAACAATATGAACGACATCCTTATTTTGCAACGTACCCAACTAAAGAAAAACGTACCCAACTAAAGAAAAACAGAAGGCCCCATTTTCTTCGACGAAGGCCGTGGTTCTTCTTTGGTTGAACGGACTATACAACCGCACCTTCATTCCTTAATGTAAGCAACTAACATCACCTAAATATTTCGAAGAAATGCAGATTTTACGCTGTAAAGGCTACCGAAATTGGTGAACCATACTTTGGGCAAATTCTGTAAATAGACAAATGACAAAGTATAGTGCTAAAAGTGTACCAGAAACTGGTGCAAATGTTTGAATTACAGTTTTAATCAGATTTCAAGCAGTGATTTTTGTTCCCTGTCTTAAGTTGCGCCCGAAGCAGCCGCCCCACCTGCCCCGCCCTAGTTACACCTCTGCTGGTGTCTAAGAAGTAGGCAGAAAGCGGCTGGAACGAGTGTACCAGCACTTCATAAAGCGTTGCGTTCCTCTTAGTTTCGTTATTCAAAGTGATCACTTAGGGAGATCATTGGCCCTAATACATTCTGTCTGATTACCAGCAAAAGGACTGTAACAACGTTGATGGAACTATGAAGACGTTAGAGTCACTTGATTCTACCCATCATGCCTAGGGCCATTAAACAGAGAATAAGAGTCTAAAAGTGAACTCTTATGGCCGAAGATGACCTAGTTGTCAACGTGCGTGACTGCACTGAAAAGTCTCAGGATCGATCCGAAGCAGATACGAACGCTCGAAGCACTAAATATCCGCTGAGTATCCAGTGGGCACGTTAAGCCATCAGACGCCGGGTACTGGCAGTCTGCGGTTATAAATAAGGGTGTCTTTCTACCTCGCTTCTCTGTGACTTTCCTGTCTGGCACTCTAGCCCTAATCTCCTAGCTTTCTGCTCCTAAGGGTTGTTTAGGACCTGGGATGAGAATACCCTTCCTAAAATCATCTTCATAAATTTCTTTCTTATCACAAGTGACAGATTTATTATTAATGGAATACGGGATAGCACCATACAATACAAATTTTGAAGATGGCAATCCGTTTTCTGGTGTAAATATATGACAAAGATGGTAAGTCAGATAATATCCGAAAACTTGAAAATTTCGTTGTCCTGGAGCGGGAATCGAACTGGCGTCTCCCAGATAGCGCCCGGCTATGCTAACCACTACACCACCCAGAACGACCAAGTCTCAAGTCTCCGATTAATTTGAATATAACCATCAGGACGACGAAATTTCCAAGTTTTCGGATATTATCTGACTTACCATCCCTGTCATATTTACACCAAAAAACGGATTGTCATCTTCAAAATTTGTATTGTATGGTTTAATCCCGTATTCCAATCATGATTTATCTGCTCCTCCGGGCAATCACGGGATGCATTCTTAGCCTCCAGTTTCGTTAAACATGAATGCCGGTTGCTTCGATTAGCGAATCCTGTGATGGTTATATTCAAATTAATCGGAAACTTGAGACTTGGTCGTTCTGGGTGGTGTAGTGGTTAGCACACCCAGGCGCTATCTGGGAGATACGGATTCAATTCCCGCTCCAGGACGACGAGACTTCCAAGTATTCGGATATTATCTGACTTACCATCCTTGTCAAATTTGGGATATTTATTGTCCGTACTGTTGAGTTAAGTGTGGGAAAGGAATTGTTTTGTGATAGCTTTAGTAAAACCCGGCCGCTATGTGAACATTTCTGTTTGGATAATGCAGAGCATTTTAGGAACCACTTGGTTTAGGTACATCGGCGGTGCTTAAAGGGTTAAAATTCCTGCTTAATAAAAAATAGATAATAGGAACAAAATAATAAACATGACACATCTAGAACTCGAGCTACCAGAAGAAGGTAGTACCCCAACGGTTCTTCCACTAGGCATTCTGATCTTTTTTTTATTCCAGTGCCTCTAAAAGAAAAATTCCTTCCTTCATTCGAAGCTAACTAATTCCCAGCACAAGTGGTACACTGCCGGACAATTGCTAAGGACGGATGACAATAGCAACGATAGCAACCATAAAGTGGAAGGCAGGAAAATGTGGAAATTAGCATAAGTGCGGGATACAGTAAGACGTGTTGTGCGTATGCAAATTTTGGATTGCCGAACTTGTTCGTGACGTCATAGCGCTGATAAGAGATATAAAGGATTTGACGCTTACTGACCGTTGTTGTCCAAACGCAAAGTTGAAAGGGAAAGAATCAATTGACGAACTTGCAATTTTCAGTATGTCTTCCTGACATCACCTAGATGATTTTACGCGTGGCCGTATTATCGGCAAGGTTGAAGAAGGGCGAAAAATAACAGATGTTGCCAGGGAGTTCGACGTCAGCCACAGTGTTGTTTCAAGGCTTTGGAAATCATTTCAAACAAATGGAGAGTGTAGCAAACGTCACGGGGGAGGTCGTGTTCGCAGTACGACACCTGCAGAAGATCGGTACATAGTGCTATCAACAAAAAGACACCGGCGCAGCACAGCTAGTGAGGTAGCAAATCAGTTTATGGCTGCTACTGGCAAGCGGATCTCCCGAAAAACTGTCGCCAGACGTTTGCATGAAGGAGGACTATACGCCCGCCGTCCTGTTGTATGCATCCCATTGTCCAGACGTCACCGTACCGCCCGTTTGCAATGGTGCCATCAACATTGCAATTGGACTGATAACGACTGGTCTGCTGTCCTCTTCTCAGATGAGAGTAGATACAGTATATCGTCTGATTGTCGATGACAACTGATCTGGCGTGATAGTGGTACTCCATATTGTCTAGCAAACATACAGGAAGGGGACCGATATCCGACATGTAGTGTCATGGTATGGGCTGGCATCATGATCAATGGCCGTACGTCCCTCTATGTGCTTCCAACTGGGACTATGACTGGCCAACGATACATTAATGATGTTCTGCTACCTCATGTTCGCATGTTCCGTGGTGCTGTCGGTGATAGATTCATTTTCATGGACGACAACGCAACATGTCATCGAACAGTCGCTGTCCAGGAGTGTCTTGAGAGCGAGGATATTCAACGCCTCGTATGGCCAGCACGTTCTCCAGATCTGAGTCCCATTGAAAATGTGTGGGGTGCTTTGGGGAGGAGTCTTGCTGGTCGCCAATGCCCTCCAATAAACAAGGACACCCTCATCCGTGCACTGACAGAGGAATGGGATAAATTACCACAACAGCTGCTTGATAATGTTGTGCAAAGCATGACACGACGTGTGGAATCTTGCATCACCCTCCATGGTGGCCATATCCCGTATTGACATCTTACGCCGGAACGCCTGCGGACGATAATTGCATTTTTTTCACGTTTACGCATTCTGTACAAACTGGCCTGTTTGTCCCTTGAACACGTTCCAAAGCCTTCTGGATTTCAGAGCACAATAAATTGTCTTTCTTGTAATGTCCTGGCATTCTGACATTATTTTATTTCACTTGGCATCCAACCACACTTACATTTTTATGCGCTATATAGCCGTTTATGATCATTCCTTAGCAATTGTCCAGCAGTGTATTTCCACTGTGCATAATTTGTTAATATTCGTAACATACACGTACATTCTGAAACTAGTGTGTATTAGTAGCTATCTTTATTTTAGTATGTTTTTTATCGATTGTAGAAATGTAGTTTGATTTTTTTGACCGTCCCATTGATTTAATAACCCTGCTTACATTCTCTCTCTATCTCGTTCGCCCATGGCGGCTTAAGTTCCGCAAAGACGACAATGCGCCCTTAAGGATTACTGGCAAATTAATGCAGCCGGCTTGCCATTCCTCTGCTGCATACAGGTAAGGGACAAAGTGCGTCCGGGGCCGACTTCAGAGGGAACCATCTACGCTTTTGCATCCCCAAACACAGGGAGTCTAACGAAACCTCCGGAAAAACGGCATAGTAAGTGATCGACAGGACCGGGATTCGAACACCCGTCAAAAACGTCCGCCTCCCACATTGCGCATAGCGACTTAACCATCTGCGATATGCTGGTGGTCTGCTCACATTAAGTGTTTTAAATTATGCGCAGTTTTTCCCAGGTGGTATAACAAGTGTATTTCCTATTTTGCTGAATATTCAGGTTTCCTAAAAATCTGCTTTGAAATATATATATATATATATATTTTTTTTTTTTTGCGTGAGAAAGAATTCAAACGACATGTTCGTTACAACAGAATATGTGGTGTCACCTCTCTTGTTGTAAACTGTTTCAAAAACACTTCTCGAAATTAACTTCTTCACAAGTCAGCGAGTTAACAGCGGAAAGGTTTTTCTCTCTAATTCTGGACACCACATCTGAACAGAATCAATTTCCTCCATACCAGTTAAAAGTTTGAATAAATGATTTCCGAAACGCTGTATCTCATATTTCTTTTAGGAACTGATTGACCTTCGCACGAACGCAAATTCAAAACTGCTTTTCACAATTCATAATCACGCGAAGTTCATAAAATGGCACTTTTTAACACTGTAGAAAAATGTAGCGCTATAGTATCGGAAGTTTTAGTGTTCTTATTTCAAAGTTCAGGGTAAAAGTATCCTGTGCCCATTAAAGGGGGGATTGAGTCATGAGTTTTACCCTTTTTCTTAAATCATGACTCTCTCTGTCTGTCTGTCTCTTTCTTTCTCTCTCTCTCTCTCTCTGTCTCTCTCTGTCTTTCTCTCTGTCTGTCTGTCTGTCTCTATCTCTCTCCGTCTTTCTTTCAGCAAAGACCGTAGGAAGACTAAATCAGGCCCGGAAATTTTATTTTTTGTATTGCTGCCCACTATGAAAACCCTAAAGAAACACGTATCTACCTCAAATATTCCAACATGAAAAAATTCCGTTAGATCCTTGCAGAAAAGAACTTTCGCATTGCAAAACGAATTCAGTCGTGCGTAAATATTTAATGGCAGATTTAACAGCAAAAGAATTTTAGAAATCCGCTCATGGCTGAATGTAGTATCAAACACTCTTAAAACGGAATGTTGTACCAATTTCCTTTGAAAAATTTGGTTTTGCCAAAACAAAAAGTCAGGGTGAAAGTTTTTCGTGTCCAATAAAGGCGGGATTGAGTCATGAGTTTTACTCTTTTTCCTAATAATGACTCCCCCCCCCCCCAACTAGCTCTCACTTTGTCTCTCCCTCTCTATATATATTTCTGTCTCTTTCTCGCTCTCTCTTTCTCTCTCTCAGCAGGGACGGCTTGGAAAAACCAAATCATGCATAAAAATTAATACATATTTTTGTGTTGCTTTCCACTATAAAAACACTAAAAAAAAAGTACGTATCTACCCCATAAATTCCCTCTTGCAAAATTTCTAATAGATCCTTTATGAAAAGAACTTTCTCGTTGTAAAACGAATTCAGTCATGAACAAATCTTTAACAACAATTTAACAGTGAAAGAATTTTAGAAATCCACTCATGGTTGAATGTAGCATCAAACACGCTCAAAATGGGATGTTGTTCCAACTTCCTTTGAAAAATTTGGTTTTGGCAAAACAAAAAATCAGGGTAAAAGTTTTTCGTGCCTAATAAAGAGGGGATTGAGTCATGTGTTTCACTCTTTTTCTTAAATAATGACTCTTTCTCTCCCCCTTTCTCTCTCTCTCTCTCACTTTGTCTCTCCATCTCTCTCTCTCTCTCTCTCTCAGCAGGGACGGATTGGAAAGACCAAATCATGCTCGGAAATTTAAATTTTTGTGTTGCTTCCTACTATAAAAACACTAAAAAAAACCCCGTATCTACCCCATAAATTCCCTCATGGAAACTTTCTAATAGATTCTTTCTGAAAAGGACTTTCTCGCTGTAAAACGAATTCAGTCTTGAACAAATCTTTAACAACAATTTAACAGTGAAATAATTTTAGAAATCCACTCATGGTTGAATGTAGCATCAAACACGCTCAAAACGGGGTGTTGTTCCAACTACTATGTAAAAATTTGGTTTTGACAAAACAAAAAGTCAGGAATAACTTGAAGACCTCATTTCCAAATGAATCACCATGAAGATCATTCTTAAAATGTGCATGACAGTTTCCCTACACAATTAATGTTTATGTTTGTTTTTTTTGCCCATAATGGCTTGCTACCCAATGGTATTTGTATATTTTCCTTGATTAGACGTCCTTTATAAGTCTACCCATTATTTTGATCCATGAAACAGTACCAGTAAATCGTAGTTTCCTTTCAGATAAGTGTTGTGGGACACGGATTTCAGGCACAGAAACCGCTTTTTGTTCTGTGGATAAGGGTGTAGAGATTATGACCATCCAAATGGGTACTAGTGCATCCTTTGAGATTAAACAAGGAGGGTAGGGCTTACCAATGACCCTGGGCTCCAAGTCCCACGACCTACACCAAGCTGTAGTTAGCTTTAACTAAATAAATTTATAAAGCGTGCTCGGTGCAGCAGCACTTTTCTCACGTAAGTAAAGATAATTTTGCTATTTCATTTCATAACCAAAGCCCAACATAGAAGGAAATTTTTGTTTAGAAATAGAGCCCAAATGGAAATAACGGTTATTACTTATAAGTACCAAAATAATTATTTTTCGTTCCGAAAAATCCGGACAAAAGAATACTGAAAAAGCGGACCATTTCTCGAGTGTTCCACCGCCCTGGTTGTACATTGGTCGTAATCTGCTCCTGAAGTAGAAGGTAGGATAGCCAGCTCATAGCATCGCCGTGAAACGCAAGAACGGTATCAATCCGCGTCCCACTCTATTCCTGCTATGACCCTTGCTCTCAGCATTATTCCTGCACTGACTTTCCTTCCTCCCACATTTACGGCTATATGACCTAACCAAAACTCATCGCGTCTTCTTTTCTTCCAAGAGTAAGCAGTGAGGACAGGACAAAATCGGGACGGAGTGAAGGTCTGTATTTCGAAGAAATGTTCCTCTTACGGCTGCTTACTCCTCTTGCATTTCCTCGATCGTCAATTTATTTTCTCTGTGTTGCGAATGTAGGAGAAGTCTTTCATCCCTTCCACCTCTCCGTCCCTCTCGTAGTTACGTACAAATCGCAGCCGGACAGCCAGAGGCCGGAAGTGCGAGGCTTCTGATTGAGTATCTCATGTAAAATCCATTTCTAACTCTCTGCCATTTTGCAAATCTGTCTCAAATAGCAATTTCGTGCGATAAACTACTGAACAAACAAACAAACAAAAAATAGATTCTGAGCAACCATTGTGTTGTTTCTCCCTCTGAATGCGATTGACTATTTTTTGTGGCGGAGGTATCTGTTCCGTATCTTCTACAAAAGCAAGGTTAATAGACAATAAGGTTTGCTCATCCCGCCTTCCCCGCAGACAAGTAATCATGACGTCACACGTCCTTATATATGAATCGTGGTTCTGAACTGTAGCTATAAAGAAAGATGTCTTGTCAACAATTTTTATAACTCAAACACAGAACAAAAGCTTATGCAAAAGCACATTTACATTTAATACAAAAGAAATTCACAGTCATGTGAATATTTTAGCAACGGATATTTCAAAAATACCTCCCACTCATTTTTGTTACGTAAAAGGCGGGAAAACGGTTATACATTTAAATGATAATTTAGTTACAAGGTGAAATTTTGCTTTTTTTACATGAATTTAGAAGAGAAAATGCGCAGCAGCACGTATTACTATCATATAATAAGGAATTTCTTTATGATGAATAAGAAAGCATCTCGGCAACATTCCCCAATTTTTTTTTAATAAAATTGAAAGCATTATGCATTAAAAAAGCTGGTAGAAATTATGAAGATTATTCCAGCTGATTAAGGAAAAATAATTCAGACACGCTGCTATGGTGCAGATACAAAGAAACATGGTGATTAGGTAGTCTTACGATGGCGATTTCGACAGTGACGTCACAAAGCAATCACCAGAAGGCCGGGACTTCGGACGCCTTCGAGACACAACAAGTCAAGACGACCGGTATTTGTCTCTAATAATTCACCACCATAGGGAGTCGACAGACAGGCGGCTCTCGCAGGAGCTCTCCTCTACTACGGGGATCTCGATATCAAAGCAAAGAGTTTACAGAAGTTACTCTTAGTTTATCCACGAGAGAGGTTTGTATGCAAGAGGAACAATGAACTCTATCCAACTCGCCGCATCGCACAGAAAGATCCGTCTGAATTTATTCCGACATCATCACCCCTGATCAATGGACCTGTGTTCTCTCCAGTGACGAGTCGCGGTATAGCCTAAACACAGATTCTTGATGTGTGTACATTTGGAGAGGCGGGAAGCAAAAATCTTCACTCCAACATTAAGGAAATTGGCCACTACAAATGTGGAGGAATCATAGTTTGGGCTGGCATTATGTTGGGTGGACGCACGTGGCTGCACGTGTGTTTCCAGGAGGCACCATGAGTGGTGAACGCTACAGGGATGGCATTCTAGAGCCTAATGTACGTCTTTTCAGGATAGCTGTTGTCCCCCGTAACTTTTTACAGACGATAATGCTCGTCCTTGTAGAGCTCGACTAGTTTACGAATACTTGGAGAGTGAGGATATTCACGGGATGGGACGGCCCGCGAGATCAGCGGACCTGAACACGGTAGAACATGTCTGGGATGCCCTGAAAAAACAATTCCAAACCGGCAGCCCCTTGCCAGAACCCCGACGCGCCTTGGTGGAGGAGTGGCCCTTACTTCCCCAAACTCATATTCACATATAGCCTTGTACCCAGCGTGTGGGTCGGTTGTGTGTGCTATATCGCTGTTCGGAGTAACCATACTCCCTATTAGCTCCTCGAAGTCCGCGCCACTTGCTGCATCCCTTTTGGACTGCCATACTGTCATGCGCATAGTTACTCCCTGTGAGGTGGTGGCATTGCTGTTTTGTTGTGCATTGCTGCGTTATCGAAGTATGTATGTCCGTACCAACTATCATTAAACTTTGTCGTGTGGATTTTGCGTTATTCATGGTTTTGTGTTTGTCACGTTAATTTCGGACACCAGTGTACATAAACTTCAATTTCGCTTTAAAAGATGTGGTTTTAATTGTTACAGAAAGATATGAATGTAAAGAATGGGAAAATATGCATTTCATTATGAAACTTTATTCAAAAATAGGAAAAAAATATATCTTTCTTCTTAAAAAAGCCAAGTTGTAAGATTTACTAAAAGAAAATAACTTCAATTTTACTCTAATTGTTCTTGTCATTTTTTACGATAAAACTTCAAAAAAGTGAAAGGGGGTGGATATTAGTGCTGAGCATTCCTAGCCAGCTTACTCTTCCCCTCTCGCGCTCTTTCTCTCTTTCTTTCTCTCTGCCTCTAGCTCATAGATACTAAGCCATCACATGCTCTTTGAGCAAACACAGTAATAAACACTCTCACCTAAAGGACTGTGCGACCAATTGACCTGTCAGAGACGTCAAAAATCGAGGAGTGCTACAAACAGGGCGTGAAAAATCGGAGCTCCAGCTGAAGGGGGTAGACTTTAATCTCTTGGGCACACACTGTGATCTGTCTATGGCTTGCTCTTAATCGATTGGATTCGGTGTTCCGTAATATGTCTCCGCAGTGAGAGCAGGATTATGGACCCACTCTAAGGTCTGCTTGCATGGCAGGTGGTGGGCTCACTCTCCATGAATTTCCTGATCGAAATTCTCGCAGCAAAAATAGAAATTTTAGAGTGACCTAAGCATTTCAAAAATTACTGAATATAAGACCAATATTTTGACGGGCAATGGGCTTAGAAACTCTGAAAGCAGTTTCACTTATGTGCATGTTCTCGATCGTTAAAGCAAAATGTCGATTTGACATTTGAAAACAGTCATGGCCGTTTCAGAAAGAACATATGAATGACAGATATTCAGTGTGTCTCTAATAACTTTTTCAGAAAGAACAAATGAAGGACACATATTCAGTGCGCCTCAAATAATTTTTTCAGAAAGAAATGAAGAACACATCTTCAGTGTGACTAGTAACTTTTTCGGAAAGAACAAATGAAGGACATATATTCAGTGTATCTCTAATAACTTTTTTAGAAAGAATACATGAAGGACACATATTCAGTGTGCCTTTAGTAACTTTTTCCAACATTTCGTTTAGCTCAGCACTTTCACTGGAATCTACATAAGAGCTATTGACATCATTCCTGCGTTATAAACGTGCTTTGGGTGTTTCCACATGCTATGAAAATAGTATCTTCAAAAGCATTTCCAATGGGCAAAATGAAATCAGGAATCTACAGGAAATTGTTGTTGAATTTATTTCCAATACATTTTGTACTGTATTTGTTGTAACGTCAGTCCGGACGATGAGTTCTTCTTGTCTGTGTTCAGGCCATTCGACGACCAAGTGTGATAGAAGCACTAAAGTGTTACTGAAGAAAAAAAAAAGGAAAATGCCGATGTCCCTGAAGTACAGATATTTAAAAACCACAGATGAAAGATGGCGGTGAAATTTGCTTCCTCGTGGCTGTAACAATTAACTATCTACATTTTCGTGGAACTATCATGGAATTTTGGCGTAATTGTCGTAGAATTTTTTGAAATGACGGGAAATTTTCGTTGTCACGGAACTTGCGCGGAATTGTGGCGTAAGTTTTTGAAGTGACGGGAAATTTTTGCGGGATTGTAGCGGAATTTTTTTAAATGACGGGGAATTTTCGCGAAATTGTCGCGGAATTTTTTGAAATGACAGTAATTTTCGCGGAGTTGTCGCAGAGCTGCAGCGGAAATGTTGCGAGATGTTTTTAAATGTCGCGGAATTTTTTGAAATGACCAGGAATTTTCGTGGATTTGTCGCGGAACTTTCGTGGAATCGTCGTAGAATTGTGACTAAGTTTTTGAAGTGACGGGAAATTTTCGCGGAATTGTAGCGGACTTTTTTAAATGACGGGGAATTTTCGCGAAATTGTCGCGGAATTTTTGAAATGACGGTAATTTTCGCGGAGTTGTCGCAGAGCTGCAGCGTAATTGTTGCGAGATGCTTTTAAATCTCGCGGAATTTTATTGGAAATATCGCAGAACATTGAGGGAATAGTGACGGAAATTTTAGAAATGACGGGAAATTTTCGCGGAATCGTCGCCGAATTTTATCGGATTTGTGGCAGGATTTCTTCAAATGGCGGAGAATTTTCGCCGAAATTAAAATAAGTCACGGGGAATTTTTGCGGGCTCGTGGCGTAATTTTTCGAAATGACAAAACATTTTCGTGGGGTTGTTGCGGGATTTTCGCGGAATCGTCGCAGAACTGTGGCGGAATTTTTGAAACGACGGTAATTTTCGCGAAGTTGTCGCGGAATCGTCGCGGAGTTTTCGCGGAATCGTGACGGAGTTTTCACGGAATCGTGGCGGAATTTTTTTAAATGATGGGGAATTTTTGCGCAGTTATCGTGGAACTTTCGCCGAATTTTCGCGGAACCACGTCGCAATTTTTGCACAGTTGTCGCAGAATTCCCCAGGTTCCGACGATCAATCGTGATGTAAATGCCGCAGAATTTTCGCGGAACCGCGTCGGAATTTTTGCGGAGTTGCCTAGTAATTTCCCAGTTCCGATGCGCGATCGATCGGAATTTTTGCGGAACTTTCGTGAACCGTCGCAAAATTTTCACTGGACTGCGGCGGATATGTCTAGGAATTTTCGGGAATATTGCGGAATTGTCGTGGAACACTCGCGGAACTGTCCCAAAATTTAGACGGAACTGTCACGGAATTGTCGCGGTATTTTTCAAAGCGGAAGAGGATTTTCGCGGAGCTCTGGCAGTAATTTCGTCGAACTATTGCGAAATCGTCGCGAAAATTTAACGGGACTCTCATGGGATTTTGCTGGAACCGTGGCGGAAATGTCGAGCGATTTTCGTGGAACTTTTCGCGAACATTTCCCGAAATTGCCACCGAATTTTTTCAAGAATGTCGCGGAACTTTCTCAGATCTCTCGCGGTATCATCGCAAAATTTTCACAAGAGTTTCGCGGAATTTTCACGGAACTGTGGTGGAATTGTCGCTGAGTTTTCGTGGATATTTCACGGAGCTGTCCTGAAAATTTCGCCGAAATGTCCAAGAATTATTGAGGAACTGTCGCGAAGTTTCAGCGGATATTTTTCGGAATTGTTGCGGAACTCTCGCGGAATTGTCACAAAATTTTCACGGAACTGTCGTGGAACTTTCGCGGACAAGGCCCGACATTTTCGCTAAACTATCGCAGAATTGCCGCGGATAATTTGCCGAACACTCGCGGAATTTTTGCGAAACTGTCGTGGAATTCTCGCGGATGTTTCGGGGAATTTTCGGAGAAATGTTGTGGATGTCTCGTGGAATCATTGCGGAATTCTTGCGCAACTATCGCGGAAACTTAGCGGAATTTTCGTGGATTGGCGGCCGAATGTTAGCTGAAATGTCGATAAGATTTCGCGGAATCCTTGCAACATTTTCATAGGGCTTTCGCAAGATCATAGCGGCATTTCTTCGGAAATTAAGCGATACTCTTGCTGAGTTTTGGCGGAATATTTAAGAAATTGTATAGGAACTTTACCGAAATTTTCAGGGAAATGTCGCCAATCTTCCTCTGAAACTTCGCGGAATTGTCGCAGAACTCTCGCGGAATTTTCACAGGACTGTCACGGAATTTCCCGTGGAAACGTGACGGAATTACTGCAGAGGTTTCGCGGAACCGTTGCGAAATTATAGCGGAAATGTCGCGGAATTTTCGCGGATATTTTAAGGAATTGTCATGACATTTTCATAGAGATCTCGCGGAACCATCGCGGAATTTTCCAAGAACCGTGGTAGAATTGTCGCGGAGTTTTCGAGCATATTTCGCCAAGCTCTGGTGGAATCATCGCGAAATTTGCACTGGACTGTCGTGGAAGTATCCTAGAATTTTGGCGAAATTGTCGCCAAGTTTTCGCGAATATTTCGCGGAATTGTCCCGAAATTTTCACGGAACTGCCGCGGAATTTTCACTGGACTACTGCGAAATTTCCTTTAAACCGTGGCGGAATTGGCGTGGAACCGTGACGAAAGTGTCAAGCAATTCTTCGCGGAACTGTCGCGTAAACTCCGCGACAGTTCCGCAAAAGAATTCATGACAATTCTTTCGCATAAATGTCGCTGAACTCACGTGGGATCGTCTCGGAATTTTTGTGGAAGCGTTTCGGAGGTCAAGCATCAGCTCCTCTTACATATCAAGCAACTTTCCTTCACCATGACGACTTCTAGTCAGATGCGCCTCGATCCCGCCAGGCAGATGCTCGCACTGATTGGGTTGTCAGATCCGCTGTTTCCAGCATATCAGGCGGAGCTCCAGGCTTTGCTGAAACCTCTTGCGCAGCAAGCACTTTTACATCTGCGTATTAAACATCTCAATCCGGAGGAATGCACCTATGATTTTCTAACATCAATGGAATCTGCACGTAAGTCTTCTACCTCGCTTCGTCATCTTCGCCTCCCCTCTGGCGAAATCACATCCGATTCGGCAGCGATTTGCTCTCACGTTAGTCAGTTCTATACCACCAAGTTTAGTGAAACTCCTCCCCCTTCTCCCTCTGCTCTCCCCCATCTTCTCAATAACCTGCCTCAAGTTCCGTCTCATCTTGCTCACACCCTGTCTCTCTCACCCACATCCACGGAGGTGTCCGACACCTTCTCTTCCCTTAACCCACATGCCGCTCCGGGTCCGGACGGCCTCTCTTTTCCTTTTTACCGTGCGTTCTTGCCTCTTCTGTTGCCTTTTCTCCTGTCCGCTTTTTCTGCTGCATTTAACTGCTCCCCCTCCCGAGGAGTTTCACGGATGCACATGTGGTCCTATATCCCAAGAAGGGTGACCCTCTTGACTTGGGAAATTGGCGCCCCATTTCTCTTCTCAATCAAGATTATAAACTCTATACTAAGCTTCTTTCCCGTCGACTAAACTCTGTCCTTCCTCACATCCTTGCTGACTCTCAAACCTATACTGTTCCTGGCCGTTCTCTTTCCTCCAATGTTCAACTTCTTCGCGATCTCATTCATCTTGCCAAGACTCATTCAGAACCTCTTGCTCTCCTTTCCTTAGACCTCCGTTCCGCTTTCGATAATATCTCACACGCCTATTTAACACAAACCCTGCTACACTTTGGCTTTCCTCCACAATTTGTCTCTGTTCTTCTCTCCCTCTACCGGGACGCCGTTTTCCATGTCAAGACGGCATCTTTTCTCACAGCACATGTTCCCTTCAAGCGGGGAGTTCGTCAGGGCTGCCAGCTTTCTGGTCAACTGTTTGCGATTGCCGTCGAGCCCTTTCTACGCTCTCTGCAAACATCTCTCCTAGCACAACTTCCACCACCAGTTACCAGCTCACGGCATCACTCAGTCATTTACGCTGCCTATGCAGATGACATTACCGTCTGCATTCGTAGCGACTCACAGTTCCAACTGCTTCGTCGTTTGTTCTCCGCATATGCTTCATGTTCTGCAGCTGAACTGAATACGTCTAAGAGCACTGGATTGTGGTGCGGGTCGTGGTCCAATCGCATGGATGCTCCATGGGGGGCCACATGGTCATCCACTACCCAACGCTTCCTGGGTGTGCACTTAGGCGCACCACAAGGTACATCCAGTGCAACTCGCACGGAACTCCATCCTCGCCTCCTCCGCACAGCTGCGTTCTGGTGTCATGCGCAGTTCTGTACGTCCTACTACCAGCGTGCAAATCTCACCAGGACATATCTTCTGTCCATCTGCAAGCATTCTTGGATTGCATCTACGACCCCGCTTTTCTGTCTCCAGGAGGTTACACGCTGCCTTACTCGAGTAATGTGGGCGGGTCATCACTGGATTAAGTCCACAAGCTCTGTGCTCCTCCCTCCTATGGTGGTGATGGCCTACCTGATGTCCCGCTGTGCTACAAAGCAAGCCGAGTGATCAACTTCATTCACCTTTTCACGGCTCCAGTGGCTTCCGCAGTTCAGGTACGTGACGTTCTTGCCTCCTTGCGTAACCCACATTTTTCCTTTCTTTCTTTAGTTCTCATGGATTGCTGTCCTTTCCCCCCTCCAAACTCCCACCTGCATATTCTGAAGCCCTCACTCACCTTCGCGCTCTCCCCCTCATTCGCTCCCCTCCCTCTTCAACTCTAGAGCTTCTTTCTGAACCCCTCTTCTTCAACTCCCTTGTTCATCTCCCCCATCTCCCCTGCTTTTCATTCCCCTCTTGGCTCCGAGCAGGTGTAGTAACCGTACAAGACCTCACTAACTCGGATCTATCCTGGCGCCCTTTCTCTGGCCTCCCCCTGCTATTCTCTCGTCCCCATCAGCCCATTTGGTCTATGACTCTCTGCTAACTGCACTTCTTTCGCTTTTCCCTGATCTTGTCTCCCCCACCGGTCTCGTCTCTGTCTTTTCTGCTCCTCTTCCGCTGCCGTTTTCCCTCCGACTCTCAGACTCGGTTCTTCCTCTCTCCTCTCTCTCCTCTAAATCTCTTTGTCGTTTTCTAGTGCACCTTGCCACCCCTTCACCGCTTTCTATTCTCGAGGTTCCCCCTGCTTCTCTTCCTCTTGTCTGGGCCGCTGCCCATGGAAATTTCGCAGAAATGTCGAGGAATTTTCGCTGAACTGTCGCACAGTTTTCGCGGATAGTTTGCGGAATTGTTGCCAAACTCTCGCGGAAATGTCCCAAAATTTTCACAGAACTGTCGTGAAAATTTCGCGGACCTGGTGCAAATATTACGCTGAACCGCCGCGGAATTTTTGTGGAGCTCTCGTTAAATTTTTGCGAAACTATCGTGAAATTCTAGCGGAGTTTTTGCTGAGATGTCGCGAAACTTTCGTGGAATTGTTGCGGAACTCTCGTTAATCGTCGCGTAATTCTCACTGGACTATAGCGGAATTTTGGTGGAACTGTCGCGGAATCGTTGCGTAATTCTCACTGGACTATAGCGGGATTTTGGTGAAACTGTCGCGGAATCGTCGCAAAATTTTCACGGGATTTCGTGAAACCGTGGTGGAATTGTCACGGAAATATACCGCGGAGTTTTGACGTAACTTTCGCGAGTTTTGACGTAATTCACATTTCTTTGAAATGTCGCGAATTTTTTGCTGAACCGTCCCGGAAAGAAATGACATTTCCATGTATGCTTCTGGTATTAGAATGCTTAACGTCCTTCTGAAATGTAATTAAAATAACTCCAAACTTTAGATACCAATCGTAAACGAACGAAAGTAAAGACAGGATTCCTTCATCTGTACAGACGAAATTAAAGGAAGTTTCATGTACCCATAGGATTCTTGTTTAATTGATTATGAATATATCATTATTGTCTGCAGAGTGCGTGATTTATCACGAGACCGATTTTCGGAAAAGGCCAACTCAGCATTTATGCGAAATTTTGTGTCCATTCTATTTCGCACGCACATTGAATGTCCAACCAGAAGTGAACTGAATCATTCAATTCGCTGAAACTGAAGCAAAAAAAAAAAAAAAAAAAAAAAAGAAGGTTTTTCTTGTCACGAAAGCAAAACAAATGAACAAAATGAAGTTGTCCACTAATGTGTTTTGTTCCGGTTGAGCCATATGCCATGAAATCTAGCTGAAAAAGCAAAGACAACCTATCACTAAAAACAATTCTCACAGAATATTTTCTTACTTGAGTTGCACTTGACTTAAATCTTTCCAGCGAATAATTTTTTTTTCCAATAAATTTTAGAAACTAATACTTTCAATTAATAAAAGAAAAAGCAGAAATGAGAAACTTTTTTTACTTTTTCTTTTTTTCAAAACATTTATTCATAGTTTTCGGCTTGCTCTTTATTTAGGAGAGAAGTTCTGCTTAAGTAAATTTATGAAAATGTGCAATCCCAAACCTATAAGTACTTCTGAAACAAATCTTTAGGAATTTGTTGGAAAATTAACAGCGATTACAGATCATAGTTTTTAAAAGCTACGTACACGCTTTGTGTGTGTGTGTGTGTGTGTGTGTGTGTGGAGTTTGCTAGTACTCTTTACTTGAAAGCATTCCCTAGACATACATTTTAATACTGCCAATTTTCTTCATTTAAGTTTCCCTGGTTTGAGCTCAGAAATTAATTTTTGTAAGAACTTTCAATGATAAATAATTGGAAAGGAAAAAATTCTTTTCGAACATGTAGTTTTGTCACCTTCTGTACCTCTTACCCGCAAAAAGTTAACAAACTTTAAGAACACTAAAAATTATTTTCCAAAACTTGCTGAATGTAAAACAAAAAAAATATATTTCTTTAAAAATTCGATGGGCTTGAATGTACGTTCGCTTTATTTTATTGGAAAACGTTACAAATGTTTTGTTATTTCCAAAAGTGGCGTTCCTTTGACCCGAGGCCGACCGCGTTTGAATATGCTTTTCAGCTCTGCGCCAGATTTCTTTTTTTTTTTTTAACAAACAAAAATATCTCTGATAAAGTCAAAATATTTTCCAAAATAGATATATATATATAAAGACACCGGACAAAAATCAGTCACCTGAAGCAATATATGTATTCAAACTGAGCATAAATAAGGGAAAAACCAAAGTTGTGGTTTTTGAGACAGGAACTGGCAGTACTGAATGTAATACATAAGTCTAAATAACACAATGATTGACCAGGTGAATGAGTTTGTGTATTTAGGAAGCATGTTTGACAGAGAGAACAAATTGGATGGTGAAATTAGTAGGCGAGTGATTTCTTCATTGAAAGTCATGGCTGCTTTGAAAGGTTTTCACAGCAATGATGGGTTCTCAAGAGAGGCTCGCATGGCTGTGTATGAAAGTGTAATTGTTCCTATTCTGATGTATGGCAGTGAAACCTGGGTACTACAGAAGAAACATAGGAGTCATTTGTGTGCTGGAGAAATGCGTTACGCGTTACTTACTTGAGGGGGGACACGTTCTGATTGTGTGAGGAATGAAGATGTGTTGCAGTTGTGTAATGTGAAGCAAAATGATGCTAGCAAGGTGGAGACTAATATGCTTCGATAGTTTGCCCATGTTGAAAGAATTAGTGATAAGATGCTTGCTAAGAATTTTGTGTTAGCCCAAGTGGCTGGAAGGAAAGCCAGAGGAAAGCCATGGAAGTCATGGGAGGATCAGATTCATGAGTGTCTGCATGAGAAAAAGATTACGAGTATGAAGATCTTGTGTATGGAGTGTGACGGATGTCAGTGAAGCTTAAGTTGTATGTAAAGATCGTTGTAAATGGAGAAGTTTGATACGACAACAGCAGGTAAAAATTATCTGGTAGTTTGTATTTCTTTTTAGGAGCTAACCTCTGAATCTCAGAGAACAGTTTAGTGATATGTATATATGTGTATGTTTAATATGATGTATTTCTGAGGTTATAATTAGAATTTTATTTAAATATTTCTGGGTTATATAATAATAAAATATGTATTATTTATTTCTAAAGTACATTAAAATTGAAAAATTAAAATCAGAGGGTCGAAAGAAAAATGTAAGTGACTGTCAAAAAGGTGTCATACCTTCTGGCAGGTAAACAGGACACCGCATCAAGGAAGTTGACGAATTTACAGTTGTTAGCAAAATAACAGTTCTGTGTGTTTATAAAGATTGGTGTAAGTCAAACTCGACTGAAAATAAAAGGAAAAACTGTGAAAAACATTTTGACAAGTCGTGTCAGGCGCAGAATTGAGTGTCGTTCACTTGATCGAAAGGTCACTTGACCGAAAATCACTTCGCCGAAAATCACTTGATCACAAGGTACATTTCACCGAAGGGTCACTTGGCCGAAAAGTTCATTTCACCGAAAGGTCACTTCCCCTAAAAGTTCATTTCATCGAAAGGACATTTGATCGGAAAGTTCATTTCACCGAAGGATTACTTTACCTAAAAGCTCATTGTATCAAAAGATCATTTCACCGAATGGTCTGTTTATCGAAAACTTAGATTTTGTTGTTACAGATGTGTTGGAGTGTGGTGCGGGTTTTTGAAAAACTGACCACCTAAACATTATCGGATTGTATAAAAAATGCACTTTTAATTTCTATGAAACACTTCCACATTAATAGGTTTTTCGAAATATAACATTAATTATAAGGCCAAGATCTGTGCTTTTTTTGTCAAATTTTAATCCTCTAAGGTCATATTCATAAGGGCTACTTACATAGAAAATCAAGTAAATAATGTGCAACTTTTACTCAACCACAAGATATAAATTGTTTGACCATAGGCCTAGATACAGGCCATTTTAACAGATTTTAACTCTACTCATATTAATAAGCATTACATAAAATGTAAAGTAACTTTTTATGTAAACCTTATGAACATGAGCACGCACGGTTAAAATCTGCAAAAAAAGTCTCAGCCGAGGCCTAAAGCCCTAAACTTGATTCTTTTGCCTGAAAAAATGTGCAACATTATTAACTTGACTTTTTATGTAAACCTTAGGAGCATGAGTTCATACCATTAAAATTGAGTAAAAAAGCCTAAGGTAAGGCCTTGGGACCTAAAATAGGTTCTTTTTGCCTGAAAAAATGTGCAACGTTATTAATTTTACTTTTTATGTAAACCTTATGAGCATGAGCACTGAACATGACTTTTATGTAAACCTTATGACCATGTTTAAAATTTGCTAAAAAGGCCTAAGCCGAGGCCTAGGGACTTAAAATTAATTATTTTTGTCTTAAAACTAAATCTTTTCGTTCTCTGTGACACGGAGAAATCAAAAATGTAATTTTAATATGATCCCCTGACGTTTCCGTGGTCTGCCGAACTTGCACCATGCTTCAACAGATCCTGTAATGAAATCCAAAGTTTTCGATCAAGTGACTCTTCCGTGAAATGACCATTCGATGAAATGAACTTTTAGGTAAAGACACCTTTCGGTGAAATGAACTTTTCGATCAAGTGACTTTTCGGTGAAATGAACTTTTCGATCAAGTGACTTTTCGGTGAAATGTGCCTTTCGATATAGTGACCCTTCGCTGAAATGAACGTTTCGATCAAGTGATCTTTCGGTGAAACAATCTTTTCGGGGAAGTGATTTTTGGTCAAGTGACCCTTCGGTGCAGTAAACGTCGGGCAAATGAACCAGACCCGAATTTCTTTCCTGGTCAACGAAAACAGATTTCAAACAAGGCAAAAACTCCTCCAGTCTGTTAATAATAGACCTCACACGTCTATATCTGAGCGAATATTACGTGGGGAACTTCATTGAATGAATATATGGAGTAGAGTTTCAAGACTGAAACCAATGTTGACTTCAGCTCACAAATAAAACTCGATTAGCTTGAGTTAGAGCTCACAGGATATGGACTGTTGATCAGTGTAAGGCTGTCATGTAGTCTGATGAATCCAAATTTTGCTAATACTGAAATGACGCAAAGTCAACGGGAGGTCTAAAGAAACATTTAATCCTGAGTGTGTTCAAAGAGTTCTTGACAAAAGAGGTGGGTCTGTAATGGTGTGGGGTTGTTTACGGTTTGTGAATTAGGCCCAGTAGAGGTGAATAATACGATGAATCAGCATGCTTACACAGAAGTTTTAGACAATCATGTGTTTCCACAACATTTACAGGATTTTCATCAAGTGACTTATCCGATTTACCAAGTTGACAACTGTAGGATTCGTAGAACCAAAGCCGTTATGGTTTTGTTGGAAGAGCATGATACAACTTTAGGACACTGGCCAGCTACATTGCTAGATTTAAATCCCATCGAGGATTTATGGGACCATCTTGAATGAAGTGTAAAAACCGAACTTCAGCATCCCACGAAGCTCAATGAATTGCGAAACAAACTGTACTTAGAATGGTCAACCAAACTTCAGCATCGCAGGAATCTCAATGAATTGCAAGGCAAAGGGTTCTTAGAGTGATCAACCAAACTTCAGCATCCCAGGAATACCAAATTTCAACGTCCCAGGAATAACAAACTTTAGCATCCCAGGAATCTCAATGAATTGCCAGACAAACCGTACTTAGAATGGTCAACCAAACGTCAGCATCCCAGGAATACCAAACTTCAGCATCCCAGGAATCTCAATGAATTGCGAGACAAACTGTACTTAGAATAGTCAAAAATTGACTCAAGTTGTTTAAACCATCTTGTTGAATCCCTTCCAGCAACGCTATGTTTTCTGCACATGGTGATGTGACTAAAATTAAATTTCTGGAGATGACTAATTTTTTGTCTGGTGTCTGTATAGGTATATGAATCTTCTGTATATAAAATAATACGTATGAATCAAAATGCAGTTTGTCTCAATAATACTGTGTTGGACGTAATACCTTTTGTAAGAACATTCTACTCTTTCAGTCTGTAACGTTAGTTGAAGAACGTAACAAATTTAAGACTTCTCCAGTTAAAAATTGGAAATTACTTTATTTCCACAGGAAGGCCCACCAAACGATACTGTGACATCCTAATGTATAATTTGCTAGAGTCCTCCTCCGTGCCACTTTTTAAGTTGTCATAGCAACAACCGAGAAACAAATGTTTGGGACGTCAAGCTTAGCTTTTCGCGTAGGTGACGTCATCACCTACACGCGCACAGATTAAGTGGAAAATCACTTTGTTTTGTTGCCATAGCAACCAAGAACACAGCTACTGGTGTGACGTCATCTAATACAAACCATTCTCACATGACGTCAGAGATTCGTTCGTCACACGGTCAACTCTTTAGCAAGGAGGTTAGAATAATTCTTCTGGAGATGCCCTAAGTCTCTTAACCATGAAGCCGCAAATTGTGGGAATTTGACGTTGTTTACATTACACCTATGTAATTTCAACTGTGTGTATTTTGAAATTGGCGTAGTTTGGGGTTGCAGAAACCGTGTTAATATAAAACCGGAAGGAATTATACTTCTTATATGAGTGAAGTTTTCAATTTTAAAGTTATGTTTTGTTTAGAATTCGCACTAACGTTCGTGTATTTCGGTTTAAAATAAAAATGGGAAGCAGCCTCAAAATAACTAAGGATTTTATAAATTCAACATTTTCTCACGCATTGGCAGCAAGTTACGATGCGGAATTGGAAACATTTGCAACGAAAGAAGGCGACTCGGCCAACACAAAATGCATTGCGATAGCATTGAAAACCATCAGCTTTCCCACACTTTGACGACCGTCTCTCGCGGTTATTGGCTTCACGCAAAGTGGTACTGCTCCGTTAACAAGGACATCTCCAGATATCTTATTCTAACCTCCTTGCTCTTTAGAGGTACGAAAACTTTACATCAGAAATTTTGGTTCACTACCTGAACCGGTGTTTAGCCATCTGTATGTGGCAACGTGTTATTATATAGTGTTAGTTGTGTATTTCTATCAAATTTTAGATCTATTAATCTTGTATATTTGTTCTGAAGAATTTGAAGTTTATTGAAATCATATTTAGTCGCCTGTCCCCACGATAAGATAGCATAATTAATATGAGTCTGAAACATGGTATAGTATAAATGAATTAGTGTTTTATAGGTAAGGTTTGTGAATACCAAGCTGATAACTCCAATGTTTCTGGATAGTTTGAGAAGAAGAGAGTCCACATGTTGGTTCCATCTAAGGTCTCTATGTAAGGTAATCCCGAAATAAAGTAAGGAGTTAACCTCTTCTATATTTGTACCATTGATTGATAATGTGATAGGAGGAGGTTGTGAAATATTTTGTTTTGAGAAAATTAAGGATTTTGTTTTGGTAATATTTATTATTAATTCATTGGAATTTAGCCAATCTGAGATGCTATTAAGTTGAGTATTAACATTCATAATAGTGTCAGTCGTTGAATTAAATGAAGTGAGGATGGTTATGTCGTCTGCATAGAGGAGTAAATCAATAACACTTATCGAAATAAAGATGTCGTTAATATATATACTGAAAAGTATTGGTCCCAAAATTGAACCCTGTGGAACACCAGTTGTTATGAATTGAAGAGTGGATTGTTGTTTGTTAATGTGTGTATATTGTTGCCTACCTGATAAATAACTTTTAAAAAGAGAATGTTCATTGTTCCTTATTCCTATATTGTGTAATTTCTGTAGTAAGATATTGTGATTTATGGTATCAAAAGCTTTGGATAGGTCTAAAAACAAAGCGATGGTATATAAGTTAAGTTCAAAATTATATTGGACTGTTTGTTGTAGGTATAATAAGGCTGTTTTGGTTGACTTTCCGGATTGAAAGCCATGTTGATTTGGATGGATAATTTTTATATTATGAATGTACGAGATCAATCTATTGTAAATCAATCTCCAAAATTTTAGCAAAAATTTATAAATTAGTTATAGGGGGTAGTTGTTTGCATCGTTTATTGATCCTGATTTGTGTTTTGGGATTACTTTTGTGATTTTAAGTAGTTCAGGAAATTCACCAGATTGGAATACATCATTAAATATAAACAATAGGGGATTAAGAATAAGATTAGCGACATTTTTTCTGATAAATGGTTGAAGATCATCATATCTAGGGCCAGACCTTGGATTTATGTGGTTAAGTTCTTCAAATAGTTCCGTTTCTGTAATTTCAGTTAGATAAAAATTATTAGACCTGTGTGTGCTCCCTAAGTAATTAGTGAATGGAATTTTTGTGGTGATTAAATTACTTTTTAGTGTTTGTGGAAATAAGATAAAATGTTCATTTAATGCATTTGTAATATCTTGTTTGTCTGTAAGCTTAAAGTTATTAGAATCTGTTAAGTACTGAGGAACCGTTAGATCTGTATCTTTACCCATTAGCAAGTTTAGATGTTTCCATGTTAATTTTGGAGAGTTATGTGAAAAAATGCCAAGATAGTAATCACGCTTAGTATACCGAATATCACTGTTTAGTTTATTACGAAAAATTTTAAAATTTTGGAAGTCCTGTGGTAGTTTGCTTTTTAAAAATTTCGAGAAGAGGTTATTTTTTTTTATTTATTCTTTTTGAAAGAGCATTAGTAACCCATGGCTTACGAAAAAAATGTCAGTTTATTTTGTTTTAGAATTTTTGGAAAAGATTCATTATAAATTTGTTTAATAGTTGTGATGAACGACTCATAATTCTTGTTTGCAGAGCCATGAACCAAAATAGTGCTCCAGTTAATGTTTTCTAATTGTACTTTAAAACTTTCCATGTTTTTATTATTGATTTGTCTGAAAATGTAGTAGTCTTCTGGTGTAGAAGTTTGTTGTTTGAGAAGGTAAATTGTAAATATGGGAAGGTGATCACTAAAATCATATTCCAAGGCCCTTAAAATAGTAGTCTCAATTAATACACTTGTGATAAAGAGATCAATCAATGTCTTTGAGGTGGTGGTTATACGAGTTGGGACTGAAATCATGTTTTTGTGTCCAGAAGCATTAAGTGATTGTAAAGGTTGAAAAGAGTTATTGGTGTTTTGTAGTAAGTCGACATTCAGATCCCCCATAAGAAACGTTTTTCTCTTTGAAAGATTAAAGTAGTTAAATAATTCAGTAAGTAATGATAGAAAAGCTGTGAGGTCTGAGTTGGGTGGCCTGTAGCAAGCAATAATTATATAAAATTGATTATGAATAGTTAGAATTTCGACATTTTGATTCGATACTGTGAAATTTGGAATAATTGAAAAATCATTATAAATATCTTTTACAAAAATTGCAACCCCTCCACCAGTTGAGTAAGTTCTGTTTAAGTGGAAAATTTTGTAGTTAGTAGTTTGCAATGAGTAACAATGTGAAGGAAACCAAGTCTCAGGGGCACAAATTATGTCAAAATTTAAATGTGTTAGTTGAATTAATGATTCCAATAAGATAATTTTGTTAATTAGTGATCTAGCATTGATATGAATTAATTTTAGGCTATTGAGTGAATAAATTGTTAAAAGGTGATTGAAAGTTTGTAATGAATAATATTCACACTGCATTCAATTACTGGTAAAGAAAAAGTAATAAACAAATATGAAATGTAACAAAAAAATTGAGCGATACAAATATGAAGGATAAGTAGGAATCACAAATCAATATATACACCGGGGGTATCACATCACTCAGATAGAAAAATTGGAATGAACTAGTGTAAGAACGGACATATTAAATATGTTAATTTATAATAATGCTGAACATTATATTACTTTTTCATGAAGAAAAGGACATTACAAGCCCACAAAGGCGACAGAAGGTTCGCGAACATTTTTATTTTTCAGATGTCAAGAGCCTCAAACAAAGAACTTTAGTTTCTCACGCCTTAGAAAGGGAGAGGCCTTTTCGACGAACTGATTACATCTTCAATGATACCGCGAATTTTGCTGTACATGGTCAGTGTCGCCCAGACGCCTAAAAGTCTGGAAAACAGCCATCTACCTTTGTGCAAATATAACAGTGTATATTGTGTTAGTGTAAGAATGTACTTTGGCGGTAGGATTACTTTCTCAAAGGGGAACACTTACTAATGGACAGATCTGACAGAAACACAGAGACACGAGGGGTAGGATTAAAACCCATCAGCGAAGCACGCCGAGCCAACGCCCAGGGTGTGGTCGGCGAAGGGCAGCAAAGGTATAAAACGTGGCCGGAGAAGGCGAGCCACATCAACAGGTCAGCGAGAGGGCAAGGTCAGCGCCGAGGTCTTCGCGCATGCTTAGCGCGGAGGAGGGGGACGAGCAGGTCTCTTGAAGAGGATCTGTTAGCCAGTCTGCTTTCGTCCAACGGAGAGAGTAGTTCTCCGGTAAAAGGGGACGCGAAGCGTTTGCCTTTGTTTTTGTGAGCAGAGGGACGCTCCGACGACGGAGGTCCGACGCTCTGGTTGAGTTTAGCGAGCATCTATCCTAGAAGAGATAGAGTGCTCGGCTGCAGCGGTACAGGTCCCAGTCAGGACTCCCGCTGGCGCATCAGATATTCCTCTACAGTGAATTCGATCTTAGCACGGTCTAAGATTGAAACGTATTGACAGAGGAGAATAGTTAGACTACTATTCATAATAGTCGCAGAGAAATGGATCTACCTAATAGTAGGTAGATTCTTTCTAGAACGTCTACGCAGAGATAGATTTTCTTCGGAAGTGATTATCTTAGCTTTCGTGCCCACGCCACTGTTCAGATCTGATCCTTAGGGAAACCTGATGTTAGAGAAAGAGTAATCCACCGCCGTCAGGAACCTAACTGATTATGTAATAAATGTTTGTGTTTTTAATAGTAACTCCTCTTGATATCATTATATCTTAGTGTGAATATTATTCTGTCCGTTCAGCTGTTTCGATCCGCCTTCCCGATTCACAGATTTTATATTAAAGTGGGGAAGGCTTCGTTTGTTCTCTTGAATAGATTTGGGGAGTGTTTCAGAGAAACACAAACACTTCCTTGTGTCTGTGAGAAGCAATTTAGCGTGGACGCCTCAGATCCATAAGTAGGAGGCGGAGCCACGACACGTGACCAGTATCTTCGCTCTCACAACTAGGTTAATCATTTGGTAGTTAAACAGCAAAATGTACTAGCAATAGCAATAAAGGATATTGTAATGCATATGAAGTCACAGCAGAAGTAAAAAGAGAAAAAATATTCCACAAGTTAATTCAATGACATATCAACCCGGAACTATGTGCTGTGACCATTAAAGTATTGGTAGAGAGAGTAGTAGTCATTCGATGATGGCATTTTGACATTTTTTTTATTTGAAAGTCGTTAATTTATTTTGTTTTTAAATTTAATTAATTCATGGAAATAAGAGATCGCTGATAAATATGCTAATCTTTGTAGTTTGAAATTGTAAGTGTTTGAAAACATTTTCTATCACATTTGTTGTTTACATTTCTTGCTAACGCGTAACCCACGCGAGTAATGGCTCACACGGCTCGCTACTTTGCTTCCTGTGTGACGTCATTTCGCCAGCCAATAGCAGCTCGTATCCGAAATGGCTGAACTTAAAAGATATCAGTACGCTTTAGCAGCTCGTATCCAAAATGGATAATAGTGCGCTTCAACAATCTGAACGCGGTGACTTGACTTAACAATAAACGAACAGATGCCAATGTAATTATTCATTCAGAGATAAGAGGCATCATGTTCGTTTACGGCGCGGAATCCTGGAAGGAAAACAAAAGGTATTCACTATTTGAAGAACTGGTTCCAAATTCGTGGCAACTCTGGAGAGTCGCTATCATTGCAGGACTCACTGTTGGTAAGATCTCTAACGTTTCTCGAATGGCAGAGGATTTAGGGGTGGATTAGGTAGCTAATTTCTTTATGTCACCCACCTAGGTGCAGTGGACTTAAATTTAACTTCTGTAGATAAGGCCATGGTTACTTTACCGTTCTTTGTGTACCTTTTATGCTCGTTGACTCAAATTCTAAATGAACGTTTGGTCATTCCAATGTAGTATCGCTTGGAGCAGTCCGGATATTGCAGAGAGATAGCATAAACACATGCTTCGTTAGAAAGTGGGGGTTTGTCAGTATTTCCCTTAAGCATAACATAAAGAAAGTGGGGCTTATCGGTATTTCCCTTAAGCCAACACCGAGGTTCATCTTCTTGATAGGACACATTTGGTACATTGGGAATTGAGCCCAGGTAGTGTAGCTATGGCATAGAAAGATTATTATTATTATTTTTTTTTTTTCGATATAACTGTGTACCAGGTTTGGCGAGTACATAATATTTAAAACCAGTTCGTCCAATAGGAAACCCCTTTCGTTTTCCTATCAGGATTCCGCGTGCTAAACGAACATGACGCCTTGTCTTTGAATGAATAATTACATTGGCATCTATTCATTTATTGCCAAGTCAAGTCACCACGTTTAAATTGCTGAAGCGTTCTATTATCCAACTTGCTGTCTACCTTCCTTGCAAAAGCTATCTGGTTGATGTGCGAATACTTATGAACTTTGATTTCTATTTTACGCCAATAAATTCGGATTGCTAGTATAATTATACTATTTTAAGTATTGTTGGTGTAAATTTTCTTGTGTTATTATTTAGAAGGGAAGGTTTCTTTTCTTCCTGTTTTTTAAGGAAATGACTCTTTTTCCGACAGAAATAAAGCTGAAATGAAATTAATGATTATTATTCATAAGTACCAAAGTAATTTTTCATTTGTTCCAAAAAAAAAAAAAAAAATCCAGACAAAAAGACTATGAGAAACTGGGCCATTTCTTGAATTATCCACTGAAAAATATCCCAGTGTTCGGGTGGGCTAATCAGCCCCTGTTTGTAAGTATAATAATAATTTAAGGTCGAAATGTGTGTAATTATGTTTCTGGTAGCGCAGTGAAACAGAGCTGATGATAATACCAGAGCTGACAGACAGGTTTGAAGAATATTGTTTGCAATGGCGTGGTATCAAAGCGAAGTAGAGCAAGCAACTCCAAAATAAAACGCAATTGTGCCTATTAAAGGTTAAAATCTCTTATGAAAATAAAAATACGAGTTGGGGTGAATTGGAAGGAAGGAATTTAAGTCCGTGGTCATTTTGCAAAAGAAACAAACTGTTCATTTTGTGACAGGTGAAACGAGATATCCAGGCAGATAACAAAGAAAAATCTGTGAATGTGTCGCCAGTATTTCGAGAAAAAGACAATTTTTTCAAGGGTGACGGGAATTCTTCGGTGTCATCTCTTTTACTTCAAGTAACATGAAAACAGATAGATACATAAGAGAAGGGGAGGGGGCGGTGTACTCTCTCATCTTCAAGAAAAAGAGGGAAACAATACACGTGCGTTCGGAACTATTTCACTGTTATCGATTTTTGCTGCCAGATATTCAGATGCCTGCTTTTCTTTTCCGGCACCGTTATCGGGTCCCCGTGGGTTACTCGCCGAAGAATGACTCGGAACGAAAGAATCCCATCAAGTTTTTTAAGGTCTGCTTTGTGATAGCGGAATGAAGTATTGCTAGCAGTGACAACAGGCCACTTGTCTCATCTCCTTCTGAGGAATCCTTCAAGTGATCACAACCGAATCTTACCCATGTTCCGAAACGGGAAATATGTCTGCCTAATCGAAAGCTACTAGGCTCTCTACGCAAAGTGTTCATTCTTCTACTGATCCTTTGAGACAGGCAACCTGCGACCACCGTTGCATCTTAAAGCTATCGAGTAGGTACTTGTATAAAGAGTGCTATTTAGATACCCTACCCCTGTTATTAAGATACTGTGCACTGTTCAAAATATAACCATGCAGGCATACGGTCTCCTACTTTACCCATCGTGTCGCCCATGTCGGTATTGGGGCTCGTGACAGGCTAGGAAAAATGGCGCCAGTCTCAACCCATCCTTGTATTTAAAAAAAAAAAAAAGGAACTCACTTAAGGAGCTTCTTCTAAATTCGTTGTAAGTACAAAATGGACCAGATTATTGAATATCGTTTAGAAATGTTTTGCGTTGTCTTTAAAGAAAAAGCGAACTTTATCTAAAGTTTGCAGCAGTAGCTTTGCGTAGCCTTCTCCATCCCCCTACCTTCACAAGTGAGTTTCGGTATCACTGAAAATAACATTTTCCTTTGCATTCGTTGCATTTTTAAAGACTGCTTTCTTTTTTTTTTCTTTTTTTCTTTTGTTTTTTTTTTTTATTGGAGGTTTAACGACCACTGTGAGCAACTCAATGAGCTATAAGCAGTCGTCCTACCCTAAAGTAAGGTCACTGGTTCCAGGGAAGGGAGGGAGCCAGTGCCGTAAGACAAACACAACATCCATGCCTCTCACGGGATTCGGACCCGGACCCCTTTCGAACGAATGATCAGATGCCCTCGCTTAGACCACTGCACCACCGGGGCGGCACTGCTTTCCTTACCATTTAATTACACACACACAAAGACACACACACACACACACACACACACACACACACACTTAAAGTTACATTCTATAGAAAAATCTCGTGCAGGATCCATAATTTTTGTTTTCTTTTCCTAATTTCATTGGACAGGCTAGAAGAATGTATTTGTTTTTTCTTAATACCTGATAGAGGTGAGAGATGTTATCTCCCCACCAGTTCTTACTTAGTGTTTTCACTGCTTTCTTTACTGACTGACACCCCTTCAGGAATGATGAATTGAAACGCCATGCTAACGTTCATCGGAGCTGATTGTGAGTTGCGTATGAGTAAGGATCTTTAATGGTTTCCAAAACCAAGAGGTCAGCTAAGCCGTGAAGCTTGAAAATTCCCTTTTGGCAATTGATATCTTCCAGTTAACCGCTGCTCCTTCGATATTTTTGTCAGCATGATTCCCATGCCTCTCACTTTTTTTTGATTTTCATGTTATTTTCATAATGCGATGTAAAATAACACGATTTACATAACACTATTTATTTTTTTAATGTAATAAAGAGCATTGCCTATGTGGGATTAAAAGTTGCCACCCTAGTGCCCGAGTGGGTTAAGCCCGTATCCCGGGTGGAGGGGATACGTGCCCAAACCCATATCTTTTCACCGCCCACCTTTCTTTCTCCGACCCGAACTAGTGGCTCAAATTAGGGACATGCGACTTAGTTGCTCACGATCGTCGTTAACCTCCCCCCCCCCTCCCCCAGCAATCATTGAAAGTGTGCAAAAGCCAGGCTAGAATGGCCCCTCATGAAAGGTTTGAGTTGTGGTGAATTGTGATAGTGCTGGCTGTAGTGGGTGGGTTGACTATTTTTGTCTTAGGAGATAGCCAGTTTTGTAGGAGAAAGGGGGCTTAAATAATATTTCACAGGAAGGCTTTGCAGTTTTGTGGAACGGCAATTGCCTACAGTTTTCAATTTCAACTCCAAGAAATGAATTTTTTTTTATCTAAATGCGAAGTGTAGACATGCAGAAGTAATTACGCTTGTGCTCAAATTCCGGTTAGGCATGAGTGAGATGTTCTTAAAATGTTCGCACTTTATAAAGCAACTATTAATAGAAAAATTAGAAATCAATGGGCATTGTTTCCTCCCGAAATAATTTTAATAACGATATGTTACAAACAGTTATAAACTAATACCATCAACGATCTTCGGGAGTAATTCAACTAATTAATATTTTGAATCATTTCTATAGAATTACCAATGTTACTAAGTTAATGTTAATAATGCCCCCAATTTGATTATGAGTTAAACAGTAAAGATAATTATCTTATTAACTTTAAAGAAAATTAGTGTATAAAAGCAGTTTTTTTTAAGTGTCCAGCATGCTCTGAGATTTGCAAAACTTTACGCTTATGGAACAAATGACATATCTCATTTCTTTTCCGCATGATTACCTCTGGAACGCACAAAAGGAAATTTTCAAGAACGAATTTTTAAAACGGAGATATCGTTTCTGCTGACTCCCAGATTGAATTCAGAATGAATGAACGGATAGATAAACATATTGTATCTCACATCTAGTTCATATGTTTTCCTCGATCCAACAGAGAAATACGTTTTGCATTTTCCATGCTTTGAAGCAAGGATATTTTTTCTGAAAACTCATCTATCCTCATTGGCGCTCTTTTGGTACTTTGCTACTCTTTTCTGCAAAACAATACGCATACGAATAATCGAAGTTGATACAAGGCCGCCACAATTTAGAATTTATCTCTCGCGGGGTGTTACGTGAGGGACGAACATTTGCGCAGGAAATCGGTATGTAAATATATGTAAGCATGTAACGTACCAGGAGATGTGACGTACCTGCCAGAAGGACGCACACGACATAAAGGCAGATAGGAATCAGAATAAAATGTCCGCGTAGCTTAATTGGTAGAGCAACTTATTCCGGAATGAGTGGACCCGGGTTCGAATCCTGGCGCGGATAAAAATGACGGAGAAATTCACTTCGTTATAATGGCGCCCGAACTATCCGGATGACCCGACCGTTCACAATCTCGCAATGGTGTGATGTTATTTCCACACCGCGAGATAGGAAAAATAAGAGCAGCACTTCGAAAAAAAAAATAAGGGGGAGATGATGTAACATACCAGGAGATGTGACGTACCTGCCAGAAGGACGCCCACGACGTAAAGGCAGATAGGAATCAGAATAAAATGTCCGCGTAGCTCAATTGGTAGAGCAACTTATTCCGGAACGAAGGGATCCGGGTTCGAATCCTGGCGTGGACAGAAATGACGGAGAAATTCACTTCGTTATAATGGCGCCCGAACTATCCGGATGACCCGACCGTTCACAATCTCGCAATGGTGTGATGTTATTTCCACACCGCGAGATAGGAAAAATCAGAGCAGCACTTCGAAAAAAAAAAATTAGGGGCCGATGATGTGACGTACCTGCCAGAAGGACGCACACGACATAAAGGCAGATAGGAATCAGAATAAAATGTCCGCGTAGCTTAATTGGTAGAGCAACTTATTCCGGAATGAGTGGACCCGGGTTCGAATCCTGGCGCGGATAAAAATGACGGAGAAATTCACTTCGTTATAAGCACCTTCAAAAAGTTCACTTTAAATCTTAACTTTTTCTGTTTGTATTGCTTTGCTAAGGGCAGGTAATTTTCTTTTGTGTGTATGTGTGTGTGGTATACCTTCCCTTTTTCTAAATTTTTCCTTTCATCATTATCATTAACAATTATCAGTTCCCCACTGGATGAAATTTCCCCTACGCTGTAAAGATTCAATAATGTGAATTCACGGAAAACTCCTGAAAATAACGTGCAGCAAAGCTGCCGGTAGGTGACCGTCATTTAATGAAATTTCGGTTTTTTAAATTTTTTCTGACTTTTGCATTTTGACAGATTTTTCCGTTGTCATAATTCTGTTTATTTCAAAGAAATCAGTTTCAGGGTTTTCCGTTTTTAAACAGAAATTTCGCAATAAGTTTGATTTTGACTTTTTTCAGCCCTTTTACCAGAAGTTCTTTTCTCTTTACCCCTAGTGGGTTTCGAATTAAGGTCTCCAGGGTTGGATCAACGGAAACCGCGCGTGCTACCATTGAGCCAGAAAGACTCGCAAATCACAGTCGCGTATAAGGAAGAATTCTGATCGCGCGATGATGAAATGTTTTTCGTATTAATGTGTGTGAATTAGTCATTTCATTTTCTGTTGGATCAGTGACCAATAATTTTATTTTTTTTATAGGCGGACTTTTTGCAAATTACGTATTTTTTCCATCGTGATTTTTCGAAGCAAAAGAATGCTTTGGAATTTTCGATCTTTTTAAACTGACGATGACTTTCAATTACCTTAAAGAAAATGTGAAATGTACTGCTTTATAGTATTATTGCACAAAACGCCTAAATTTAGAATTTACTCTTGATAGTTACGTATAATAGCTTTTGTCTTAAGGGGTCCACAGATTGATAAATACACATCATCCAACCACCGTACAATAATTTAACCGGTTTTTTAGTGCAACACAATATACAGCTAGTGCGCAAAATGTGGAAGAGTGGAAAGAATATCCGGTGTCACAGTAACCAAAATTTCATGTGATATGCTTGCCACAATATCCGATCTCGTTACAAAATTTTAAAATCAGATCGTCCGACAGATGATTGAAATTTAATACTCAATCAAAACTGAAGTATTCCCGCGAATTGCTCCTATTACCAGAAATTTTCCGTCACATGATATACGGAAAAAGTGAGACCAGAATTTTCCCGTTAATATGCAAAAGGAATTACCCAAATGTTTCTGAAAATTCTGTTCCGTCATTTCACGCAAAAGGTTGTAACTGGAATATGCTTCGTTTGTTCACGAAAGGAATCAGGAAAATGGCTCGCGAATTTCGGAATTTTTTTTACAGTGCAAGTTTTTTCCACAGTTCTGTCTTGATGTCACTCCGACATGCTTTAAAATTTCATCCATCCACCTATCTCATATATGGTTTGTTTTCTCGGTCTTTTTTTTTTTTTTTTTTTTTTTTCCTGACCCTTGTTAATCCAGTCTTTATTTTACTTGCCCAACGGTGGTCAGCCCTTCTAGCAATTATATTCAGCCTATTGCCACCCGAGGGTGTTTATTTTGATCATGATACCATCAACTCTTATCATTTTCCTGCTTGACGAGTTCGTTTTCCTGTGTTTGCTGGTTGCACCAAGCATGCATTAGTCTACGCTTCTTTCTGTTACCATCAACTCTTACATTTTCCTGATCGATGAGTTCGTTTTCCTGTCTTTGTCTTTCCTTGTTGCACCATGCATGCATCAGGCCATGCTTCTTTCAGTTACCATCAACTCTTATCATTTTCCTGATCGACGAGTTCGTTTTCCTGTCTTTGTCTTTCCTGGTTGCACCCAGCATGTGCATGTGTCAGTCCATGCTTCTTTCAGTTAACTCTTACCATTTTCGTGATCGATGACTTCGTTTTCCTGTCTTCCCTGGTTGCACCCAGCATGTGCATGTGTCAGTCCATGCTTCTTTCAGTTAACTCTTACCATTTTCCTGATCGATGACTTCGTTTTCCTGTCTTCCCTGGTTGCACCATGCATGCATCAGGCCATGCTTCTTTCAGTTACCATCAACTCTTACCATTTTCCTGATCGACGAGTTCGTTTTCCTGTCTTTGTCTTTCCTGGTTGCACCCAGCATGTGCATGTGTCAGTCCATGCTTCTTTCAGTTAACTCTTATCATTTTCCTGATCGACGACATCGTTTTCCTGTCTTTCCTGGTTGCATCATGCATGCATCAGGCCATGCTTCTTTCAGTTTTCAGCTGACCCTGTGTCTTTTTTTGTTTTATCGTTTTTATTTCGTTTTTTTTTTTTTTTTTTTTTTGGTTTGGTTTTTTTCAAGATCCATTTTTTTTATCCATAAGTAAGGACTGAAAAAATGCATTCATTAAACACTTTTCTTCTGAATAATACTGAATTGCTCTTGAAAATTCAAAAATACCTTCTGTAATCTCTTCAATCAAGTTCTGTACTCTTATTAATTGTTTTTCCGATGTGGCTGTTGCCTAAGATCAGGGGCATCGCTAGACTTCGAAACCAGGATGGACGACGGGTGGGCGAGCACTATTTTTGGTTGCGCAAGCTCGACAGCAACTTTTTTTTTTCTTTACGAAACACTGAAAGAACGAAATATTAATGTTGTTTTTTTCTTTTAATTTTTTAATTGAAGGTTACACGACCACCATGAGCAATTAAATGGGAGTCGCCCGTCACTAATTTAAGGTCAGTGGTTCCAGGGAAGGGACGGAGCCCGTGCCGTAAGACAAACACAATATCCATGCCTCACGGGATTCGAATCCGGACTTTTCTCTGACGAATGGTCAGAAGCCAGCGATTAGACCACTGCGTAACCGTGTCGACTTCAATGCTTTTCACTACCGACTACAAAAGAATTCGTGCAATTACGACCCTCTCCACCCAGACACACATACATACATGGATCTGACTAGTTACGCCACTGGTGTAAAATAAAAATGTTCGTAGAATGTCGCCTTCAGCTTTTTTGCTTGCTCTGGATGCATTGTTACAAATTTCTTTTCAAAATTTTCCATTTTTGCTGACGAAAACAGTACTGTACTTGAACAATTTATTTAACAGAAAATGTCGTCTTTGTTCATCTAAATCAAATTTTAACGTTGTGTCACGCAGACACAATACCCCCCTCCCCTTAACTTTCTTCCTTCCAACCAGCGACTTTGCCTTGCACTCCTCCCCTACAAAGCAGTCGTCAGCCACTTTGTGCACTTTCGCAGTCCCGGGACAATCTTAAGAGCGCCGGTATAGCTTAAGACTCCACTTTCCGTGTTAAAATCCCCAAAGCAAAGCAATTAGTAATTACCACCATCAGTGAATTCCTATCCACTCTCCTCATTCGCCCCCTTCCCATACAAACATGAAAAAGAGAATTAAACTAAGGAATTGGAAGAGTGGAGAACAATTGAAATTTCTTGGCCCTGTAGATGCTATTTTAATAATCTTTCTACGGAGACGTAAACAACGCACTTCCTAGGGGGAAATACGTAGGGCTACATGAAGTGAAACACAAGACTTATCATTACCTGAGGAATCCAGATTATATTTTAAGGTTAAAAACATTGAAAAATGGTCCATTTTGAACTGGGTCGACAGCAGGGTGGGCGAGACAAATTTCAGGGTGGGCTCAAGCCCACCCTCGGACCTCTTTGGCGACGTCCCTGCCTAAGATAGATAAGGAAAGATTACTTTTAAATTTGCTCCATCAAACTCAAGTCGTCGGTTCTTGTAAAAGCATCATTATACATCGATTTCGTTTTTTGTAAATTCATCTTTAATCCCACTTCTTTGTTCTTGTTAACACGTTCCTGGACCATACTCTGTAGCCCTGAGGAGATACTTGCAAAAGTGACTATGTCGTCAGCAAAACGATGGTGGGTTAAACAATTCCCATTAATCTTTATCCTCCCCTGTTCTTCCAGTTCTATGGTTGAAAGGCACTCTCACTTCCTTTGCAATTTTAATTTTTTTTATCCTTCATACTGGAGAATTTCCCCAACTTTTGGACAAAATGATGCCCTTTCGAGATGAATCTCCTATCAGGTCACGGTCACCTGGTGACCTACCTGCACCAAAAACTAAGCGATGCGTAGCAGCAGATCGTCCTAATTGGGTCTCGGTTACATAGAGAAGGTGGGGGAAGTCAACTTCATGTCAAACGGAAACGCTCTAATGACTAAGGGCGTACAATATGTCAGCAAAAGCAGAAACAATGGCCTCTTCCGATTTTTCCACGTTATTTGTCTGTTTCGGACTACGTAACCATAAAAAAAATCATGGGTTCCCACCGTACGAACCCGGGGAGGCAAATCAAATGCCATGTTTAGTTTAAAGACTGAAAAACAAATAAATAAATAAAATCGCAAATAAAAATACAAATGAAACATTAAGAACCAATAGAATCAAAAGCAGTTCATACTAATATATTTCAGTATGAACTGCATTTTATATTCGATTGCGCCGAATATATAAAGCGAAGGGTAATGAATGAATCTTCAGCCGGTATTCTTTATTTTATCTCTTGCATTATAATGATCGTTTATACCCAAATCTTATATGTCGAATCAGAGATAAATCCTCCATAAACTTATGTCTTCAATAGCGTTTTTCAGGAAGCGGCAACAGTGCAGTTTTTGTTACGGTACCTCAATGTGGCATCTTCCCAAATCCTTCTTTACTCCAGAAGAGCAACATGTGCGTCCAGCTTTTGCGTCGCTAGAACAACGTACCAAGTGACATTTTTCGGCACACGACCCAACGACACCTCAGTAAGTAAAAATAAAAAAATTGTCGGACTTAAATTTGGCACTACAAATCATGTGCCTGTTTTTTGAAGTACGGTAGGGAAAACTTGAATAAAGTATTTTTTTAGCTCATACTGCCAAATTGGAATGATCGCAAAATTTTCTAAATCACCTTTATTTGATACAATCGCAAGACAGATCTCTCTCTCTCTCTCTCTCTCTCTCTCTCTCTCACACACACACACACACCAAAACATGTCTTTTCCGCAGTTACCATATTGCATATTTTTTCAATATGTGTTACTCATTACTCAAGCTACACTTGCAGGTATCATTGTAGAATTTCTATTACCTCCCTTGATCTGTTTTACGACTTTGACTGTATGCAGTACATATCATTGAATAAACATCTCACTCTGTTAAAATGAACTCTTATTTTCAAATTGGGATGATCAAGTAACAATTGGATGACTAAGAAATGATCATTTACAACGTATATCTGTACAGTGTAAAAAAATAAGTGGCATTAATTCACAGAAAACTCCTGAAAATGACGTGTGCAGCGAAGTTGCTGGAAGGTAACTGACATTTAACGAAATTTTGTTTTGAAAAGATTCCGTTTTCGATAACGCAAACATTCAGTATATTGATAGATTTTTCCGTTTTCATTCATTCGATTTTTTGACAGAAATTCCATTTTCTGATACTTATATCCCGAGTTTAAAGAAATTCCGATTTTAACTTTTTCATTCTCTATGTATTCAAGAAATTACTGGGCTTTCGTTGACGTCGAATGAACGGAGGGAGATCGCTTGCGTGGTTGTGTAATGACGACGGTTACGGATGTTCCTTCTGTATTTCGCAGAACTTCGCGTTTCGCGGCAGGATACTTTCCTTACGAAATGAATGAAATCTTTCCTTGGAGGGGTTTGAACCCGCGATGGTTTGTATGCGAACAGAAAACGCTGCTGACTGAGCCAGTAAGACGCTTCTCGCACGATTTCGCTTAAGGTACATATACAGGTGGTTGAGTCGCATACATATAAAACACGATGCCCATCTGTCTGTCTGTCTGTCTGTGACATTTGTATCTCACCAACAATGCGTGAATGATGCTTTAAGATTTAACTGTGTTCTTCAAGGTTGCGGTGATCAGTTTTAAATCAATATCTGCCTCCGCAGTGGCTGAGCGGCCTGACGCACTGAATTCTGACCAATCGTCCAAGAAGGGTCCTGGTTCTGACCCGGATGAGACAGATTCTGTGGTTGTCTGCTGGCCATGGATCTACTCTCTCTCTCTCTCTCTTTCTCTCTCTCTCTCTCTCTCTCTCTCTCTCTCTCTCTCTCTCTTTATCTCGTCCGTCCACGGCTGTTTGTGTCCCGCAAAGACACTTATACAGTTATGCGTCTACTGGCAAATTAATGCAGTCGCCTTGTCATTCTTCTGCTACATGTGTGTAAGGGGTAAAGTGCGCCCGAGGCCGACTTTACAGGGAACTATTTACGTATTTGCGTCCTCGAGCCCAGGGATTCAGCAAAAAAAAAAAAAAACTCGGAAAAACCGCTGACTAGATGGCCGGCAGGACCGGGATATGAATCTACTACTTCCGTTGAACTAGTGGCCCTAAATAAGCGACGAGCGATTGCCTATAGCCCTCGTTATTACTCACGGTGGCAGTTAAACCTCGAAATGAAAATAATAATAATAATAATAATAATAATAATATTCCAAAAGGGGAGCTTGCTAGATGCAAAAAAATATTTAACTGCTATCGCTATGGGAGATTTCGAATTGAAAAAATGGAGTTGGTTTCCTTTGGGGGGGGGAGAAGGGGTTAACTTCCGCCGTGATCAACCCAATGGGATACAAGAAGTCACCTGTATCTAATTTGTGGTTCGAATTTCAGATTGTGTGTTTGCCTTACGGCACTGTTTGTTCCACCTCCCTGGGAACAGTAGCCCTATATCAAAGGAGGGCGAATGTTTACAGATCATGGAGTTGCTGAAGGTGGTCGTTAACTATGCTCCTACTGACAGAAAAATTGAAAAACACTAAAATTAGCACTTTAATAAATATTTGAAAACTTCAAGCACTGGAAAACAATTGAGCACTGAACAATATCGGGGAACTGAGCAATGGCACATACAATATAATAGACGAATTTCGTTTATCCTGGACTTGTTGTTGACGTACAACTCAATTTCGCAGAATCCCGCAACCCAACTTTGATAATTTTCAATAAGAACAATTCATCAAATGAATCGAACTCGCAACATCGTAGAATATAATAGGCAGTACTTGGCTCACAGGCTCACCTCACCTCTCGCTCATCTGTCACAGACAAGCTTTTATTTACTTTTTGACTCGCTGCCAGTTGTTGTCACATCGTGAGAAACTCATGAAAGGTTGGATATGACGTTAAGAACAAAAAACTGTAAGCGAGGGATAAACAAATTTACATAAGAGATTGAAATTAAACTGCAAAGTTAAGATAGTCGTATACGTCAGAAGTACTATGTTTTTTTGTTGGTTTTTTTCATTCCATCTGGTCAATGTTAACACAAAAATAATCATCGCATGTTAACACAAAAATAATCATTCGGCAAAATCAAGAAAGCATGTGCTGCATCAGTAGGTAAAGCATATCAGATATGTTATAAATGTATTACAAAAACCATAAAAAACAGCGAAAGTAATTTTCTTCCTCTTTATTCTTTTACAGTGTGACGTATACTCTAATTTAACTTTCCTTTTTAGCTTCTTTCTCTTTAGCTTTTTTCAAACTTAACGTGATATCTTCTCTCTCGCAGGAGTATGTACACTGAAAAGCAATTGAATTAGAGATACCTGTCTAGTAACGTGTAGCACCGCCTTTCGTCCTGATGACGGCGGCGATTCGTCTCGGCATGGATTCGAGAAGACACCGGAAGCGTTGGGAAGCCATACGGATCCACGACCCCTGAGCAAGCTCCCACAGTTCACGAAGATTTAATGGAGGGGGTCAGAGTCTCGAACATCTCTCTCGATGGCATCCCAGATATGCTCGATGGGATTGAGGTCAGGTGACCTAGCTAGCCAAGGAAGCGAGGTCATGTCGGTGGAGTGTTCATCCAACTATTCGGATGCAATTCGGGAGCGATGTCACGGTGCATTGTCTTGTTGCAGGATGAGGACCCCAAAGGAATGTTGAAGACGCACAAACGGGAGTGCATGGTCGTCCAGGATATCTCGGTAACGTTGAACTGTGAGGGACGATGTCACACCTACCAGGGGTCCCATTTCAGTCCACGTAAACAGTCCCCAGACGAGAATGCCACCCCCACCAGCTTGAAGAGTACCCTGCTGGCAAGAAGGATCTGTCGCTTCATGTGGGTTGCGTCGTACCCGTATCCTGCCATCCGCATGTTCCAACGTGAATCTCGACTCATCTGTCCAGGCAACATTTTCCCACATATATAGGGTCCAGTGGCGATGTTCCAGCGCACATGCTAATCTTTGCACCCTGTGATGTGCGGTCAGCTGCGGTACCCTCGTGGGATGATGGCTTCTGTACTCCATAGCGAGGAGATGGTTCTGAATGGTGTGGCTGCTTACACGTTTCTGTGCACCAGCGTTAAATTGCCGAGTGACTTCTTGCACTGTGGCCCGTCTATCCGCTGTAACAATGCGAGCTAGCCGACGATGACCCCGCTCATCCACACGCTGTTGTCCTCGGCAGTTGGCCCTTGCAGGGAAGGTTTTACCGGTTTCGATGTACTCACGGTGCACCCGTGACACAGTGGCTCATGAAAATCTCCGGGCCTGCACGGCTTCCGAGATGGAGTGACCCGTTTGTTGGTCCCCGACAATTTGCCCGCAATCAAATGCGCTTAGATCCTTCGTCTTACCCATACTGCGTCCGACTCTTACTGATTCCCGTCGCATCACTCCTTATATTGTCGGATCGCAGCATACGTCATGTCGTTTCCGTTTACAGGGCTGCCCACAGCGTCACATTTGCATAACGCCAGCTGTCTCTAATTCAATTGCTCTTCAGTGTATGGAAGGTAAAACCGTGAGGTCGGAAATTATGACGTGTGCATGTGTCCGATGAGAACTGAACGTTATATAACATTTGAGCAGAAGCAAAAATGTGGAGATGATGGTAGTATGATGATATAATAGTAGTTGCGGGAGTTGAAGTACTTGAAGTTGTGATTTCTTGGCGTCAGCGTATTTAATATCTAGAATTGGTGCTTATGTTCCTCGTTAAACTTTCCCTAACAAGTAATTGGATTATTTTTACTAATGTTGTTGAAGACTGGGTCGTGTGCTAAAGAAGTTTTCGCTGAATAAAGACTAATAGTAAGCTACCTTTTCTGGAGTTATTTGAGTAACTCCTGATTCGTTTAAATGAGAAATTATTAAGAACTGAGTTGTGATGTGTTCAGACAGTATGATCAAGTAAATTTCTCCACTCCTTTTATGCCAGGGAAGGGATTCGAACCCCCAACTCTCGGGTCCGGAGCGCTATCCACTATACTAAGCTGCCATGTGCTCTCACTGCCTTTAGCCTTTATCTCATGTGCGCCCAACGGGGCAGACACGTCACATCCCCCCGAAAGAGGGCCGGAGGCATGGCCCACGGGTCAGCCGGGACCATGTGCCGCTGTAGGCAGTCATCAGATGAAGAACGTGCATTTGAGAAATCGTGTGCCGCTGTAGGCAGTCATCAGATGAAGAACGTGCATTTGAGAAATCGTGTGTCGCTGTAGGCAATCATCAGATGAAGAACATGCATTTGAGATATCGTGTGCCGCTGTAGGCAGTCATCAGATTAAGAACGTGCATTTGAGAAATCGTGTGCCGCTGGAGGCAGTCATCAGAGGAAGAACGTGCATTTGAGAAATCGTGTGCCGCTGTAGGCAGTCATCAGATGAAGAACATGCATTTGAGAAATCGTGTGCCGCTGAAGGCAGTCATTAAGATGAAGAACGTGCATTTGAGAAATCGTGTGCCGCTGGAGGCAGTCATCAGATGAAGAACGTGCATTTGAGAAATCGTGTGCCGCTGTAGGCAGTCATCAGATGAAGAACGTGCATTTGAGAAATCGTGTGTCGCTGTAGGCAATCATCAGATGAAGAACATGCATTTGAGAAATCGTGTGCCACTGTAGGCAGTCGTCAGATGAAGAACGTGCATTTGAGAAATCGTGTGCCGCTGGAGGCAGTCATGAAATGAAGAACGTGCATTTGAGAAATCGTGTGCCGCTGTAGGCAGGTCAGCAGATGAAGAACGTGCATTTGAGAAATCGTGTGCCGCTGGAGGCAGTCATCAGAGGAAGAACGTGCATTTGAGAAATCGTGTGCCGCTGTAGGCAGTCATCAGATGAAGAACGTGCATTTGAGAAATCGTGTCCCGCTGGAGGCAGTCATTAAGATGAAGAACGTGCATTTGAGAAATCGTGTGCCGCTGGAGGCAGTCATCAGATGAAGAACGTGCATTTGAGAAATCGTGTGCCGCTGTAGGCAGTCATCAGATGAAGAACGTGCATTTGAGAAATCATGTGTCGCTGTAGGCAATCATCAGATGAAGAACATGCATTTGAGAAATCGTGTGCCACTGTAGGCAGTCGTCAGATGAAGAACGTGCATTTGAGAAATCGTGTGCCGCTGGAGGCAGTCATGAAATGAAGAACGTGCATTTGAGAAATCGTGTGCCGCTGTAGGCAGTCAGCAGATGAAGAACGTGCATTTGAGAAATCGTGTGCCGCTGGAGGCAGTCATCAGAGGAAGAACGTGCATTTGAGAAATCGTGTGCCGCTGGAGGCAGTCATGAAATGAAGAACGTGCATTTGAGAAATCGTGTGCCGCTGTAGGCAGTCATCGGATGAAGAACGTGCATCTGAGAAACCGTGTGCCGCTGGAGGCAGTCATCAGAGGAAGAACGTGCATTTGAGAAATCGTGTGCCGCTGGAGGCAGTCATCAGAGGAAGAACGTGCATTTGAGAAATCGTGTGCCGCTGGAGGCAGTCATCGGATGAAGAACGTGCATTTGAGAAATCGTGTGCCGCTGGAGGCAGTCATCAGAGGAAGAACGTGCATTTGAGAAATCGTGTGCCGCTGGAGGCAGTCATCAGAGGAAGAACGTGCATTTGAGAAATCGTGTGCCGCTGGAGGCGGTCATCAGATGAAGAACGTGCATTTGAGAAATCGTGTGCCGCTGGAGGCAGTCATGAAATGAAGAACGTGCATTTGAGAAATCGTGTGCCGCTGTAGGCAGTCATCAGAGGAAGAACGTGCATTTGAGAAATCGTGTGCCGCTGTAGGCAGTCATCAGAGGAAGAACGTGCATTTGAGAAATCGCGGACAATTTGGTGTGTGAAACGTAACATCACAATGATTTATTTTTTCGAAACACTGAAGAAGAGATTTTTCATGTCTCGCGGTGTGGAAAGAATATCATACCATTGCGAGAAACATATCAGCCAGGTCATCCTTGAAGTTCGGGCCCCAATATGACGAACTAAATTTCTTCATCACTTTTATGACAGGAGAAGGATTCGAACCCCTGGCTCTCGGCTCCGGAGCTCCGAGTGCTATCCACTGTACTACACTGGCAGGCGCTCTTACTGCTGCAATCTGCCTTTATCTCATGTGCGTCCTGCGGGACAGACACGTTACAACAGCCATACTTAAGCGAACATTACAACAGTCCTGAAAAAACGAAAGATCTCAAAATAAAATGTACGAATTTGTATATTTCTTTTTTTTTTTTTTTTACTTTCACGGAATGATATAATGATAACATTGTAAACTTAAACATTCATCCCTGGAATTATTTAAAACCTGAATTCTGGCAATCGAGATAAATGCTTCAAAAGGGAAATATCCAGCATTATGAAATTAATTTAATAAGAAACAAAAGAGTGATTAAAATATTCAGAGTGCAGCTTTCCCCAGTTTTTATTCTATTATTTTCCGAAGTTGTATCAGTATTAATGAATGTCATTTAATGCTCTTTTGATAAAAAGCGATTTATAGTAACTTTAAGTGTTAAAGGGAATTGCAGTTATATCACGATTTCGCTGTTTTTCACCAGATTCTCCCTTTATAACGGAGGATACCGTAGAAAAAATGTAAAGCAAACATTCAACCCAACTCGCTGCTGCAGAGTTGCAACAACAAACTGCAAAACGAGTTTATGCTTAACAGACGATGTCGCCTGTTTTTCTCAAGCATTTATCAGTTTTCTCAGAGAATCTGTTGTATAACAAGGTACTTGTAAGGTTTTTTCGGCTGCACCGTAAGACTTTGAAAGCATTTTCATACCCATGATACTTTGAAGGACACAAGGAAAACCAACTGTGTAAGGTTTCCATCAGAAGATGAGAACCACACACGCCATTAGTGATATTTAACTCTTAAATTCAGGCAAATGCTGTACTTGCAACTACACACAGGTCTATAAAAAACATCCGAATATTTTACGTCAGTAAATTAAACAATGTGAGTATGAGAGTACAATGGTACAAGTTCAGTCAGAACTTATAGTCCTCATCCAAATTGGTCTTGATAAGTCTGGATTTTATATGGTGCTGACGTGTACAAAAAGAAGTCTGTCAAAACACAAGTTTGTTTGCACCCTCACTCCGGAGTAAGTTGCTCTTCCAACTAAGCTACATGGACGGAATGTATCACTGCAGATTTGCCGTCTCGACACGTGCACCCCCCCCCCCCTATTCCTTTCTGTAGTACTTCACAGCGTCTCTGTCTTTATTTTTAGCACGTCTTTTGTAAAAAAAAGATCGTGCTTCTGTTATCGGTTTGTCCATCCGTCCGTCCGTCTGTACCCACGATATCTCTCTACAACCATTAGTCCGATTTGAAAAATTATTTTTGCATTCGGAACCTTGAAATATGCAAATGATGATCCTTCATTTCCGTTTTTTTTTTTTTTTACGATGTACAATTTCGCTGGTAGAGGGCGTAAACGCAGATGATGTCGAATTCAAAAATACGTTTTATTCCACACATTTGCTTCTAAACATCCGATTGAAAACAAATTTTTATCTTTCGATTCCATTTATGTCGAAGAGTATTTTAGATATAGTTACGTTTTCAAATTACGCATAGATTTTCCGCTAGGGGGCGTAAAAGTAAATGACATTTTTCCGGATAACTAAACTCCGATTTGAAATTTTTTTCTTCAGCGGATACACCTCCTGATGGAAAATCTTTTGCATATAATTTCAAATTTTTGGTAAAGAATACTTTAGCCACCAGGGGGCGTAAGTGTTAATTTTTGCTTCTGATGTATTTGCCATAAAATCTGAGCTTCTAAAATATCGATTGAAAAAATTCTTTTGTGGACTAATGCCACTCACATCGGTAAACCTTTTCGGAATATTTTCTTCTTAAAATATTCCACAGTTTCTCTGCCAGGGGGCGTAGATGTATATCCTATCCTATTTTTGTCCATATCTCTACTTCTAGGAGTCCGATTTGAAAAATTTCTTCTTTGTTGGATAGTGTTTCCAGTGTGACATGTTTTTCATATAATTTCAAAATTTTCAAGTAATTCATAGACTTTCCGCTAGGGGGCGTAGAGGTAAATTGTGTTTGCCCCTATATCTCTGCTTCTAAATCTCCGATTAGAAAAATTCTTTCTGCGCCGGACATAATTTCTAGTTTTTGTAAAGAAATTGTTGGCCATCAGGGGGTGTAAATCTTAATTTCCGCTTCTGATGTATTTGCAGCAAATATGAGCTTCTAAATTCTTAATTGAAAAAATTCGTCGTTTGTAGACAGATAGTACTCATGCCGACAAACCTTTTAGAAACATTTTCTTTCTAAAATAATACATGGTTTCTACGCCAGGGGGCGTAGATGTACATCTTATTTTTGTCAATATCTCTACTTCTAGGAGTCCGATATGAAAAATCCCTTCTTTGTTGGATAGTGTTTCCAGTGGGAAATGTTTTTCATATAATTTCAAAATTTTCAATTAATTCATTGACTTCTGCTAGGGGGCGTAATGGTAAATTGCTTTCCCCCTATATCTCTGCTTCTAAATCTCCGATTTGAAAAATTCTTTCTGCACCGGATACAGCTCTTGATGCGTAATCCTTTGCACATAATTTCTAATTTTGAAAAAAATGGTTTGGCCACCAGGTGGCGTAAGTCTCAATTTCCGCTTCTGATGTATGTCATCATCATCATCATCATTGTCAACCATTATCAATCCACTGCTGGACGAAGGTCTCCCCAAGTTTCCTCCACAACGGTCTGTCTTGTGCCAGTCTCCTCCATGTCACCCCTGCATACTTTCGAATTTCATCCACCCATCTCCCATGTGGTCTTCTTCTGGGTCTTTTCCTGTCCCTTGGAATCCAATCTAAAATTTCGGCTGTCCATCGATGATCTGTCCTTCTGGCAGTATGTCCAGCCCATTGCCATTTCAGGGATTTAACTCTGATCATGATGTCTTCCACTCTTGTCATTTTTCGGATCCACGAGTTCCTCTTCTTATCTCTCCTGGTTACACCAAGTATGCACCTCTCCATGCTGCTTTGAGTTGTCTGCAGCCTTTGTATGTCTCTTTTAGTTAAGGTCCACGTCTCTGCACCATACGTAAGCACTGGAAGGATGCATTGATCAAACACTTTTCTTTTAAGACATAATGGCATATTGCTCTTGAAAATTATGCTGTTTCTTCCAAAAGCTCTCCAGGCAAGTTTTGTACGCCGATTAATTTCTTCATCAATGTGACCCTCACTTGATATCTGCTGTCCAAGATAAACGTACGTGTCTGTTATCTCCAGCTTTTCTCCATCAATCGATAAATCTTCATTTCTTGTAAAAGCATTGAACATCACTTTTGTCTTCTGAAAGTTCATTTTTAATCCCACTTCTTTACTCTTGTCAGCAAGTTCCTGGATCATACTCTGCAGCTCTGATGGGCTAGTTGCAAAAATGACTACGTCATCAGCAAAACGAAGGTGAGTTAGATAATCTCCATTAATCTTTATCCCCTTGTTTTCCCAGCTCAGTGACTGAAAAACACCCTCCAATGTGGCATTAAAGAGCTTCGGAGATATGGTGTCACCTTGTCTCACTCCCTTTCCAATTTTTATGTGTGTTGTATTTTCAAACAGCCTAATCTTTGCACTTGCATTTTCATAGATGTTATTAATAATATTAATGTATGCATCTTTAATACCGCAGGTTTTCAGAGCCATTGTGACTGCTGATGGTTTCACCGAATCAAAGGCTTTTTCATAATCAATAAAAGCCATGCGCAATGGAAGTTCATATTCCCTCGCTCTTTCAATTAGTTCTCTTAGCACGTGGATATGATCTATTGTGCTGTAGCCACTCCTGAATCCAGCTTGTTCTCTCGGTTGAGCCATGTCCAGTGTTACCTTCAAGCGGTGTGAAAGAACTTTAGTGAAGATTTTATAAACTACTGATAGGAGGCTGATAGGTCTGTAGTTTCCGAGATCCTCAATGTCACCTTTCTTATGTAGCAGGATCATTGTAGCGGTGTTCCAATCCTCAGGAATCTTTCCTTCATTAAGGCATCGAGTGAAAATTTGAGCGAGTACTGTTTCGATTTCTCCACTTGCTTCTTGTATGATGTCTACAGTAATTCCATCTCCTCCTGGAGCTTTTCCCCGCTTCATGTTCTTGATTGCATGTGCAACTTCTGCTGGAAGGACTGGAGGAACTCTGGTACTGGTATCTTTCATTATGTCTGGAGTGCATGTATCATCCCTTTCATATAATTTGGAGTAGAAATCTTTCACTCTTGTCAAAATTTCGCCTCTATTTCTTGTTACAGAACCATCTTCTTTTCTCAGTGCCATAATCTGTTTTCTTCCCTTACTGAGATGTCCCTTTGCTATCTTTAGGCTTTGGTTGTTTTCAATTGCTTTCCTCACTAGTTCACAGTTGAATTTTCTTATGTCTTCAGTGATACTTTTTCGTACCGTCTTGCATAGCTCTATATATTCCACTTTGGAAGTCACATCTTCTTTAGTTGTCCTCATCTCTCTTCTTTTTTGCATCAACATTTTCGTTTTTCCTGATAATTTATTTAAATGCAACTTGTTCTTAGACCCAGCTAATTTTGTTGCTGTTTCCATAAGAGCTTTGGTTACTTTTCTGTTAACTTCAGAGATGTCCACTTCTTCCGATGTTAGGTCTTCTAAAGCAGAGAACCTGTTCTTCAGTTCCAACTTGAAGGTATTATGGTGTTTTTTAAGGTTGGTTATGTCAATACATTTTGTTTGTCTTATGAGCTTGCCACGTTCAAGTTTAGTGTTGAGGTGCATCTTACATCTCACCAATCTATGGTCACTACCTGTGTTGAACTTGTTTAGCACACTGCAGTCTTCTATGACGAATTTTTTGTTACACATAATAAAATCAATTTCACTTGTCGTCCCATTTGGATGTCTCCATGTCCATTTCCTGTGTGGCTTTTTCTTGAAGAAGGAGTTCAAGATGAAAAACCCGTCTGCCTCTGCAAACTCAACGAGAGTATTTCCACGCTGGTTTCTGTTGCCGTGACCGAATTTACCTACTGAAGTTTCATTCTGTTGCCGTTGCCCTATTTTTGCATTGAAATCTCCCATAATTATTTTCAAGTGCTGCTTACCTTTATTATTTAGATGACAAATTTCCTCATAAAATTCTTCAATTTCTTCTTCAGGATGACTTGTGGTGGGTGCATAAGTTTGAATAATCTGAGCCTGGTATCTTTTCGAGAGTTGGATAACAAGCCGTGCAGCTCTGTCAGAGGAACTTTCAACTTCTACAACTTTATCCTTCAGTTTCTTGTTTATTATAAATCCAACACCACTAGTTCTGCCAGTATCTGTCCCACGATAGTAGAAGAGATGTCCATTTTTCAGTTCAATGAGATCTTCTCCTTTTCTCCTTACCTCACTTAGCCCCACGATGTCCCACTTGATCCTTTGTAGTTCCTCTTCCAATTCAAGAAGTCTTGAATCAGAAGATAGGGAGCGTCCATTGTACGTTGCCAAGGTCAGCATCAGATGGCAGCCTAGTCCGGTCCTCCGGGGATTCTTAGCACCCTCTGCCTTCATGTCGCACTGGCCGCTGCCTTGGCCAGGTACATTCCAGCTGCCGGAGACTGAGGGCCAAGATTTAAGTTGTGGAGTCGTTTTGGAGGGGTTTGGCTATAACTCACCACGCTGGCCAAGCGGGTTGGTGAGTGTGGGATAGAATTTCCTCTAATCCCGATGGTATAGTTATACCGCTGTTGGCGGTCGTCAGAGCCCCTTTAGTGGGAACAGGATGCACCACGAGAAGGCGGGGTTGACATTTGTCAAGGAGAGGCTGTGATGTTACGCATCACCTGACCTTACATCCCCTGATGTATGTATTTGCACCAAAATATGAGCTTCTAAAATCTCGACTGGAAAAAAAGTGGTTTGTTCACCGATACTACTTATGTCGACAAACCTTTCAGGAACATTTTCTTCTTCAAATAATGCATGGCTTCTACGCCATGGGGCGTAGATGTATATCTTATTTTTGTCAATATCTCTACTTCTACGAGTCCGATTTGAAAAATTCCTTCTTTTTTGGATAGTGTTTCCGATGCGAAATGTTTTCATATAAATTCAAAATTTTCAAGTAAATCATAGACTTTCCGCTAGGAGGCACAAAGGTAAATTGCGTTTTCTGCGTTATTTCTGCTTCTAAAACTCCGATTTGAAAAATTCTTCCTGTATCGCATACAAGACCTGATGGAAAATATTTTTACCATAATTTCTAATGTTTGGTAAAGAATGGTTAGGCCACCAGGAGGCATAAGTGTTAATTTCTGCCTCTGATGCATTTGTAACAAAATCTGGGCTCCTGAAAACTCGACTATTTTTTTTTTTTTTCCTTGGACCGATAGTGCTCATATGGAAAAACCTTTGGAGAATACTTTCTTCGTAAAATAATGCAAGGTTTTCCCACCAGGGGACGTAAAGTCACATCTTATTTTTGTCGATATCTCTGTTTCTAAGAGTCCGATTTGAAAAATTCTTTCTATGTTGGAGAACGTTTCCGGTGCAAAATGTTTCTCATATAAATTCCTGTTTTTCTTAACGTACAAGTCTGCAACCAAAGGGCGTAAGCTCACAATTCCGTTTACAGCAATATCTGAGGGATTAAATAACCGATTGAGAAATTTCTTTCTTCCGTCAGATACTATTGTTTTCCATACCGGTTCCATTGACTTTGAATAGCTTTGATAAATATAATTTGCGTCAGAACGGATTCAAAAGACGTGCTCGTTACACCCGAAAATTCGGTGTCATCTTTCTTGTTTCATTTCCTGATAGTCTCGTATTTTTAGCACGTCTTTCGTAAAAAAATATTGTGCTTATGTTACCGGTTTGTCCGTCCGTCTGTCCGTCTATGGACACATTATCTCTGCAATTATAAGTCCGATTTGAAAAATTCTTTTTGCATTGGGAAGCTTAAAATGTGAGAATGATGATCCTTCATTTCGTTTTTTTTTTTTTTAAGATGCACAGTTTCGCCGCTAGAGGGCGCAAATGCAGATGATATCGAATTCAAAATACAGTTTATTTCTTATATTTGCTTCCAAACATCCGATTGGAAAACATTTTTTTACCTTTCGATTCCATTTATGTCAAAGACTATTTTTAGGTATACCTAAACTACCTAAAAAGTATTTAGGTAGTTATGTTTCTCATACAATTTCAAATTTTTCTTAACGCACAAGTCTGATTTTCTACGTATTAGAGAGCGTAAAATTAAATTGCGCTTTCCCTGATATCTCTGCTTAATTCTTTCTGCAGCGGATACAGCTCCTGGTGGGAAATCTTTTGGATATATTTTCTAATTTTTTGGTAAAAAATCGTTTGGTCACCGGGGGCGTAAGTGTTAATTTCTGCTTCTGATGTATTTGCTGCAAAATCTGAGCTCCTGAAAACACGACTGAAAAGATTCTTTCCTGGACTATTATCGCTCACATCGAAAAACCTTTTGAGAATACTTTCTTTTTTAAATAATGCATGGTTTTCCTGTCAGGAAGCTTAGATGCATAGCTTATATTTGTCGATATCTCTGCTTGTAAGAGTCCGGTTTGAAAAATTCTTTCTTTGTTGGAAAGCGTTTCCGCTGCGAAATGTTTCTCGTGTAATTTCAAGTTTTTTCTTAACGCACAAGTCTGCCATCAGAGGTCGTAAGATCACGCTTCTGTTTTCATCAGTATCTGCGGGACTAAAAACCCGATTGAAAAAGTTCTTTCTTTGGTCAGATACTGCTATTTTCCATGCTGGTTGCATTGACTTCGAATAGCTTTTATAAATTTAATTTGCTGCAGAACGGATTCAAAAGTCGTGCTCATTACAATGGAAAATTCGGTGTCATCTTTCATGTTATACTTTTCCAGCAGGACCACTCCTTCAGGTACGGGACGGAACCAGTGCCATTATACAAGTAAATCGTCCATGTCTCAACCTGCGCCATTTTCAGACGAAAGGTCAGAAGCCAGTGCCACAGACTACTCGGTTAACCGGATGGCCAATGCTTATGTCGAATACGTAAAAAAATTAGTCCGTCGTTAAATTTTTTTACCAATGCAACAGTAAAGGTGAGCCAACCTCAAATAGGTAAATCGTGCCGGAGCAAGCTTTTTTTATCGGGGAAGAGGGGTGGGCACTTGAAATTACGCCCCTTCGACTTCAAAAGTCCTCTACCTCTTCTCAAATAGTGCGCAGTTTTTCTTTCTCATATACTTTCTCTTCGTTGTAGGAAAGTATTATGATCACTTAAAAGTTGCCCTTCCGAGTTTTGGCATAATTTCACTAAAAATGTGAAAACTAAGTATTACCCAAGAGTCAAGAAAAACCCAAAAATTATTCGAAGGCATACAACTCAGCGCTCCGCCGAAAAGCAAAATGAAAAATGAACCATCACAAAATGAATAAATATCGTGAACGTAACAGTAGGAAGGAGCTATCGGGATAGGGTTTGAGAAAATTATGTCGAAGGTTAAACGCTCAGAAAGGTAAATAAAAGAATAAATAAAAATGTGTTATGAGTAAATATCTGAATATATACTGGCAAAAGATGTTTTTTGTTTGCTTGTTTGTTTCTTTGGGTGTTTAACAGGGCAGTTTTAGGGAGGGAAGGTCTATAGGAGCTATAGCCTTGGATCCACCATTCCAAGAGCCCAAGTGGAATACCTGGACAAATAAGAGAGAGCGAGAGAGAGAGAGAGAGCAAGAGACAAAAGGAGGTTTACAAAATAGTTTTAGTTTTGTCTCGTATGATTTCCACCTGGACAGAAACAGAGGCTGGAAGACAAACAGCTTTCAAAGCAGTGACTCACCAAGGGTAATGGTAAAGAAAAACAGATTTGAAGGCAGTGACTCACCAAGGGTAATGGTAAAGACAAACAGATTTTAAGGCAGTGACTCGCCAAGGGTAAAGGTAAAGACAAACAGATTTCAAGGCAGTGACTCACCAAGGGTAAAGGTAAAGACAAACAGATTTCAAGGCAGTAACTCACCAAAGGTAAAGGTAAAGACAAACAGCTCTCAAAGCAGTGACTCACCAAGGGTAATGGTAAAGAAAAACAGATTTCAAGGCAGTGACTCACCAAGGGTAATGGTAAAGACAAACAGCTTTCAAAGCAGTGACTCACCAAGGGTAATGGTAAAGAAAAACAGATTTTAAGGCAGTGACTCACCAAGGGTAAAGGTAAAGACAAACAGATTTTAAGGCAGTGACTCACCAAAGGTAAAGGTAAAGACAAACAGCTTTCAAAGCAGTGACTCACCAAAGGTAATGGTAAAGAGAAACAGATTTCAAGGCAGTGACTCACCAAGGGTAATGGCAAAGACAAACAGCTTTCAAAGCAGTGACTCACCAAGGGGAAAGGTAAAGACAAACAGCTTTCAAAGCAGTGGCTCACCAAGGGTAAAGGTAAAGACAAACAGATTTCAAGGCAGTGACTCACCAAAGGTAAAGGTGAAGACAAACAGATTTCAAGGCAGTGACTCACCAAGGGTAAAGGTAAAGACACACAGATTTCAAGGCAGTGACTCACCAAGGGTAAAGATAAAGACACACAGATTACAAGGCAGTGACTCACCAAGGGTAAAGGTTTCATGTCGCTGTGTACAGCGGGGTCGGAGAAGCAGTTTGAGCTTTTTTCACTACCATCCACTCACACCTTCCAATTTGCACTGTAACCGCTAATGTTCGAAGTCCCCTGTGGTTTCACATTACATAACTAAAAAGATGTCAAGAAAAGTATACAACACTAAATCATTAAAAAATTCAAGCCAAAATCTAGGAATTTTAAGATTTTACCTCATGTTTTTATGAGAAAAATGGAAAATACAGTGACTTATTATGAAAACTCTTCAGATAATTTATTAGTTTGAAAAATGCGCTACGTATTAACTATCACACGCACATTGCCATAGTTTCGTGTTTTAATGGACTTTATAATGATTTCCGTTCATAAGTTCTTTGGGGGCCCACTCAGATGTCTTAGTCTAGGGGCCCACTGAAATGTCTTAGCTTAGAGGCTCACTAAGGCTTTGTTCCGGCCCTGGGGTTTAACAATCATCGTGAGCAAATCATTGGATTTGCAGTCGGCCGTATTTAATTCGAGGCCACTGCCTCCAGCGAAGTAAGACGACCAGCGCCGTAACACAAATGTACCATCCATGCCTCAGCCGGGATTGAGGCCCGGATCCATCTTGTGCGAACGATTGGTAGCCTTCGCCTCGTACAGCTCGGCCCGGGACGACTTCTTGTTTTCCTTCATATTTTTCTTAATAACTGTTTCATTTCCCAATAAATCTGAAAAATGCGTGTTGTATTGAATTCAACGTAAAATTAAAACTAATATACTACAGAATTTATTTATTTACTAAAATAATGTATTCAGTAGGCACTATTTCAAAAGTGTTTCTTCGGTATATGATGTTAAATGGTAGGAACATGTTACTCCGTAAGTTCTAATCAGGACCGTAGCGAGCTTTTCTTATCTGGGAGGGCGACACTTGAAATATGTCCCTTCGAGTTCCACTCAAATAATACGCGGTTTTTACTTTCTCACACACGGCCGTTATAGGAAAGTGTGATGATCGTTCAAAAATCACATTTCAGGTTTTTGACGTAATTTTATTAAAAATGTAAAAACTGCGTAAATATCCAAAAACCACAGGTTATAAATAGCAACTAAAGCATAAACATTATGTGAACACTGACAACAGAACACTCCACAGAAGTGCGGAACTACACTGATGGCCACCCAAAATGCAACACCAAGAAGGACACGAGATAGCAAAGCCAGATTTACTGGACACATAACAACAGATACAAAGATGAAACGATTGAGCTTACAAGCCCGTGCGACTTGCGAAACACGCAGACATCAATAGTTCGTGTAGCCCCCATGGCTGGCAATAACGGCCGCTACATGCCGTGGCATCGAACGAAAGAGGATTTGGATGTAGGCTTGGGGTATGTCGGTCCAGGCTGCTTCCACACGTTGCCACAGTTCATCAGGCGTAGCCGCGGGTGGTGCTTGACGGGCCACTCGGTTGCCGATCAGCGACCAGACGTGTTCGATGGGCGACATATCGAGAGAACAGGCGGGCCACGGCAGCAGTGACACCTGGTGGGCAGTGAAGAATTGTTGCACGATGCGTGCCACATGCGGGCGCGCACTGTCCTGTTGAAACGTGGCCGCTGGCAGGTACTACAGGAAAAGGAGGACTACAGGCTCCAAAACGTCGGAGATGTAGCGGTGGCTGTTTAGTGTGCCGGCGATGCGTACCAGAGGGGTACGGGTGTCATATCCAATTGCGCCCCAAACCATAACGCCAGGTGAGGGACCGGTATGGCGATTAATAATGCAGGCGTCATACAGTCTCTCGCCGCGGTGCCGCCACACGCGGATCCGACCATCGTGGTGTTGCAGGCAGAAGCTGGATTCGTCGGAGAAGACAATGTCGTGACATTCCGTAGTCCAGGTGCGGCGTTCAACGGCCCACTGTCGCCGCACTCGCCGGTGGTGTAACGTCAATGGTAATCGGAGCAATGGGCGTCGTGCTACATGTGCCCGCTCCTGCAGACGACGTCGAACGGTACGTGCTGACGCAGGTTGTTGCGCAACACACCCTAACTCTTGCGCTAACGTTCGTGATGTGGCGGTGCGAGCCGTCAATGCCCGCCGCACAACATGCCGGTCCTCTCGTTGGGTGGTGTGCCGCGGCTGCGGCAATCGCTCACGTCAGTCCGGTCGTCCATCCTGCACCCACCGAATCCATACTCGCCTCACTGTGTCTGGATGTCGTCCCACACGGGCGCCGATGTCTCGGTACGATAAACCGCTGTCACGATAAGCCACTATTCGTCCTCTGTCGAACTCCGAAACGTGCTGGAATGACTGCCGTATTATGCGACGAGGCATCAGGAAGCTTCCCACGCACAGGTCCGGCAGTACAACACACTTCCACTACTTACACCCCGCCTTCTGTGCACCCTTCTTATAGTGCTTCTCCGGGGCGTGCCGGGTGCACATGATTTGCATATGCCCTGCAATGCTAATCGTTTGCATGTCCTTTCGCGGGTGACGCATGCTGCGAATTTCAGGCCAATCGGATGCTTCCTTCTTGGTGTTGCATTTTGGGTGGCCAGCAGTGTAAATACAAACCATCGCAGAACGAATGAATAACGGAGAGTGAACGTAACAATGGGAAGAAGCTTTAGGGGCAGGACTTTGAAACATTCCGTTAAATGTTGTTATTTCTGGTTTATAAAGGATTTGTAGTATTGGGTTGGTGCGAATGAAATATCCGGCAGAGGACCAGCACACATGGACGGCGAGAACGAAAAAGTAGAACAACTTACCTAAGCAAAATAATCCCCCTCGGCATCGACACATTGTTGCCATCTGTCCGGTAAGGCCATGGTCCCGGAATAAAAAAGTCTCATGACTGAGACCTGAAGAAGTCATCAACTGCACGTTGAACCTTGTTGTCTGCCTTGAACTGTTTCCCGGACTGGAAGTGATTCAGGCGACGAAACAGATGATAGTCTGTCCGAGACAAGTCCGGAATATATGCAGGATAAGGCAGTGCTTCATAGCCCAAGGCACTTAGTGTAAACATCGTTCGTTGTGTGACATGAGGGCGAGTGATGTCTTGGAGCAGAAGAACGCCATGCCTGTTGACAAAGCCGGTTGTTTCCGGTGCATCTGCTGTAATTTAGCACAATAACGCTCTTCAGTGATGGTTTGTCCTCTTGCCAAGAAACTCCGATGAATTATCCCGGCTGTGGACCACCAGACAAGGAGCATCATCTTCTTGGTGTGTAGGGGTGGCTTAGAGCCGTCCAGCAGGCTGTGCCTTGCCTTACCATCGTGCAGATCGTTTCCGATTATCATAAAAAACCCACTTGTCGTTGCAGGTGACGATGCGATGTAGTCGAGGTTCCTGTTTATTCCTGGCAAGCAGCGACGTGTAGACATCCAAACGCCTAGTCTTGTTGGCAGTTGTCAACTCATGCGGCAGCCACATGTCCAGTTTTTGACCTTACCCAGCGCACCGAACAATTGTCGTGTGGTGGACACCTACCTCTGCCCCTATCTCACGCAACGTTTTTCGGGGGTCAGCTTTAACCACACGTAACAGAACATCGTCAGAAACAGCAACAGATCAGTGACCACGTTCTTCGTTTTGCAGGTCCGTATCTCCACTTCGAAACTTCACAAACTATCGTCGAATGGTTCATTCGTTGGCTGTATTCTCCCCAAAACGCTTTGTTAACGTTTCGAGCGGCAATTCTTGCAGAATGGCTCAGTTTAAATTCATACAAGAAGATGACTCTCAAATCCGGCGTCTGCATGTTTCCTTTGCAAGCCACGTTACGTCCAAACGAACAACGCCTGAACCTTATTCTTCAAATCAGATCAGATCATATGCAGAGGAGTTTAGGAAGGGAGTGTTTGACCCCGGGTCTTATACAAGAAATAGGAAGCTAGGAGATTTGGGATAGAGTGCCCGATAGGAAAGTGACACGGAAATGAGGAGGTAGAATGGGGGAGGAAGACGCCTTCATTTATTACCGGGGGGGACAGTACCCAAGGTACGACGGCTTGACGTGCCCATCCGACGCACGGCGGATATTTAGTGGTTCGAGCGTTCACACCCTCCCGGGATCGAACCTGAGGTTCCTCCGTGGCAGTCACGAACACTGACCACTAACTAGGGCATCCGCGGCCCCCACCTTGTTCTTCACGCACGTACTAGCTATTGATAGTAACTTTGTGACGTAATAGCCGCAACACTTGTGGGTGGTTCCATTCCGCTGTGGTGGGTGTCTGTCTCCACTGCTCGTTCGCGTCGGACATTTCATTCGCGCCAACTCAATATATGTTCTTAACTGCATGCGTATAATATGACAAATAAACTAAACTAATCACTCAGAAAACTTTCTGCGACAGGGCACAAATGATTAATTAGGTCTTCATCTCAACGACATGTTCGGAAAAGTCAGGGAGATTAAGCCTATCAGCATATTGTTTTCGCTTAATCTTTTGGAAAATTCCCTTCATGGATATGAGATGTTCACACCTCATAGTGTACGCAACTCTGTACACTGGTTAACTGCAAGGAATACTGTATGAGACTAACTAAAGTCTTTAAAAGGAAAATACTGAAAGGTGTAACTTTCTTTTTCAGTTACAATTTCTGTTTTTTACATCCCCCTGCCCCCGGCCCGCGCCCCGAACATGAATTTACTCCCTTAGAATGACCATTCTAGGAGGAGCACCGCCCTCCTGCCCTACCGGTAGCTACGGCCCTGGTTCTAATTACAAAGTACAAATTATTACCTCAAGGTAATCTTCGAGCCGCGGATGGCTTAGTGGTTAGCAGTTCAGACTATCGATGCAAGGTCCTCAGGTTCGAACCTGGGCTGATCTTTCAGAGATGGTGTGATTTGCTAACAATCGCTGAATATCCGCCGTGCATCGGACGAGCACGTTAAGTGACGGCCCCCAGGCTGGACCCACTGGTTAAATGGGTATCCTTTCCTATGCCTAGAAATTCTCTCACCCCTCTATGTGCAATATCGTACTTGTACGGTGGCGCCATCTACTGTACTTTAATCTCACTACAAACTGTTCTGTCAAAGTCGCTAGACTTGCTCTCATTCCTTCCGTTTCTGTGTCCTCCCCAAAAGGCGATCTCGCTGTAGGTGGCTGGGACCTAAACTCTACTCACTGTGGACCGAAGTCCAACAAGAAAATAACAAATACTGTAGTAGCAAGATAATTTTGTTGTCCCAGCAGAAATCAGAGCATGCCCGTAGTCCTCTCCAATAGCTGTTCATTCCTTGGGCGTATTCGGAAAGGTCACTGAGGTTAGGCTTGCCAAGCTTATTGTTCTGCATGCCTCTCTCCAATGTTTCGGACAATTACTTTAGTTCATATGAGGGGTCCACACGTCACAGAGTAGGTTACTCAGTGCCCTGGTTAGCTGCGTGGAATACCGTATGTGGCTAAATAAAGTGTTTAAGTAAAGAAAATACTAAAGTGTATAACTTACTTTTTCAGTTACAATTTTCGTTAAATTTATTTACAGACTGTGCAATGTGCATTTCAATTTTTTACGACCCTCAGAGCATGAATTTAAGCCCTTAGTATGACCATTCTGGGAAAGCACGCCCGTAGGTAGCTATGGCCCTGAGAAGAATAAATGAATTTCACTTATGTCTTTATTCCCGAAATTTCACTACTTTCTTTGTTCGATGGTTTCCTACATCAATTCAAGTTCCGCTTTTCCTTTTTTTTTTTTTTTCTTTCTTCTTTTTTAAATTTCATGCTTTCCTTTAGTTAAATAATAAGGAATTTCTTATATGGCAGCCTATTTGTCTTCTTGGTTGGGAGTTTAACGACCACCGTGAGCAACTCAATGGGCTATAAACAGTCGCTCGTTCCTAATTTTAGGGTCACTGGTTCCAGGGAAAGGAGAGAAACAGTGGCGTAAGACAAACACAACATCCATGCCTCACTGGGATTCGAACCCGGACCCTTCACTGACGAATGGTCATAAGCCGGATCTTACGCCACTGGGGTGGCCAGCCAGTTTGTGTATACATTCTTTACTGTTGCTAGGTTAACACACACACTCGAGAGATTGCAATTTATCTGTTTATTTTTTTACTTTTCCGACCGACAAAACATCGCTAAATTATTGCAGGTGATGTTTCGAACTCCAGCCAAATGCCGATTTTCAGCGGCGGAACTCCACTTGACAGTGACAAAGTAGTCACGCCGCACGCGCCTTGTCAATCACATTTCTCAAGCATTGCTGATCCCGAAGTTTGTATCAATCTCCATTCTTTCGTCCCCTATTCCATCCCCTTGCCACAACGTCCAGAGCTTCACTTGACAGGGGATTTAGGTGACTTCCTATGAAACAACCAGCACGACAAACAGCGCGGACGCGCACACACACACACACCATCCTACCCACCCCTCCACTAGCACAGCTCCCCACCATTACACACACACACACACACGCCCTCTTCAGAGCAAATACTTCACAGGCTTTGCTCAGTTTCGATAACACCGTTTTGTCCTTTCTTTTTTTATCAAGCAGTCATTCACACATCTGTCGCGCCCAGAAGAAAACCACACAAGAAAGGGAAAATTAACGCCGAAATTTTCAACTGAAGGCAAAGGATAGACATACGCAGACTGATAACTTCATTAGTGAAAACCATGATAGTCACATAGTTGAGTAACTAAGAGCAGAAACAGGAGAATGGGAATCATACTTCGCTTGTTGGTATTAAAAATTGTAGAGGTATAGGGTGATATCATCTACTATACTGTGCAAATTAATTGGGACAAAGTAAAAAAACACACTTTTTTTTTCAAAACTATGCCTTTATATCATTCTATGCCTTGATCATCATCATCATCATCATCATTGTCAACCATTATCAATCCACGGCTGGACGAAGGTCTCCCCAAGTTTCCTCCACAACGGTCTGTCTTGTGCCAGTCTCCTCCATGTCACCCCTGCATACTTTCGAATTTCATCCATATACACTGATAAATACCTGTATTAGTATGAAGTATGTCCTCCTTTAGCAGAAATGACCTCTTGAATTCGTTTTGGCATTGACTCCGCTAATTGAGTGCACATATTTTTGACTTCATAATCGTGGAGATACACTTTTATAGCATTCGTTATCATGCGTTCTTTGGTTGTATAGTCCATTTTATCTAAACGTCTCTTCAAAATATTTCACAAGTTTTCTATGGGATTTAAGTCTGGTGAATTTCCAGGCCAATCAAGCAAATGAATTTGGTTTTCCAGCATGAAATTCTTGACCAATTTCGAATTGTGATATGGGGCCAAGTCATGTTGAAATGTCCCGTCTACAGTTTGCAAGAATGGAACAATCCTACGTTGTAATATTTCTACGTACTTGGCTGAATTCATCATACCTTGAACAGGAACTAAGCTTCCAGTGCCATTTGATGTGAAAAAACCCCAAAATATATGTTTCAGAGGGTGTTTTACAGTTTGTTTGATATGCTCAGGTCTTAAGGGTTCACAGTTGCTTCGTCTAACGACATTCGCTTGGTAACCCTGCACAAATAAATGAGTTTCATCACTGAAAATTACCTTTTTCCAGTCGTCAGCAGTCCATGATCTATATTTTTTGGCCCATGCTAAACGTTTTATCTTCATTTTCGCATTCAAATATTGTTTTTGCGTTGGTCTTCTTGCCTTCCGGCCAACTCTCAGAAGCCTGCGGCGTACAGTTGAATCACTAACATAACAACCACTAGCCAATAAATCTCTTTGAAGGTCGGTGCTTGTTTTTTTTTTTTTTTTGGATTCATTTTACTATTTCTGATTAGATATTTATCAGTTCGTGGAGTTGTTTTTCGTTTTCTTCCACATTTACCTCTCCTTTTTGGAGACGACGATCCAGATGCATTGTATCGCGTAAGCAGTCTTGATACACTTGATTTGCCTACACCAACTGCAGAAGCGACATCTCTCACTGTCATAGAAGTGTGATCCTTCAGAGCAATTATTTTTGCACGCTTCCTTGGGGAAATATCCATTTATCAATACACGAAAGCAACACGTACTCACAGAGAGCAAAAACTAACATCCACCTGCCACACACGAAAGCTCACAACTGAAGCTGAAGTGCCTATTTCCTGTTTAAAACCGGTCAAACCAGATTCTTACTAACAATTTCTAACAGTCACACCACCTCACAGCTGATAAAACTGGTTTACGTGGGTTTCCGACATCAACTGGCGATCACATTACAGTTCTGAGAATTAAATAGCTTGTCCCAATTAATTTGCACGGTATAGTACTTCAGGAATTAAGGAACTAAACTTTTATAAATATACTAGCCTATCGCCCGTCCTAGGACGGTTGTTTTTAAGCTTTAAATAAATATTATTGTATACGGGATGTTTCCCGTCGTAAGATGGTGAAATGTTTAATTGAAGAAGATTGAAAGCAAATCAAATAGACGCCGGCTCTTTTGTAAGGAAATATAGTAAACATTTATATAGCAAGAACTCATTCATGTTAGAACTGAAAATTATATGCTATTTATTTCCATTTTTCAAAACACCTCGCGATAAATAAGCATTCTGTGCGAAATATTTGTTGTTTAACAATTTCCCTTGTACAAAGTCCAGTTTGTTCGTGTAAACTTACCTTAATAACTTTTGCTTTGATTTTTCGTGTTAAATTACTTTTTCTTCGGCGCACATGTTATTCCGTTCACGGCTTGCTTTTGGACTGTCTTCTTCGGAAGTTAGTTTGAAACTTCATACCGAAGCCTTTTCTACAAAATAATGCGACACCTGGCGTTACATATCTAAATTATCGACAATGTGCTGTTGGGGCGACATCTGTTTTTTTATTTTTTTATGCAATTTTGCTCACTTCGACATCGCAAGATTTGAGTTTTTATTGTAGGTTAGAGCATTTAGATAGATCGATATTTTGCAAAATGTTTAATATAATCAGCACTAAACTCGGAAAATTAGTTAAATTAAAAAAGTAAAGCATTATTAAAGCGTACAAATTAATATTCAAATTGAGCTAAATTAAATTAATACACAAACGTAACTTGCCGTGATATTAAGAATTCAATTCGAATTTTGTAGATCGGATAAATAGTACTTGAGTCATTGATAATCCAGTGTTTTTAAATTAACACACGATCACCTTGACATCTCAATGTGAACGCGTGCAAGCTCAACTTGCTGTGACATTAAGAATTCGATTCGAATTTTGTAGATCGGAGAAATACAACTTGAGTCATTAATAATCCAATGTTTTTAAATTAGCACGCGATCACCTTGACCTCTGAAAGTGATCTCATGCTATTATATAGCAGGCAATCATTTTGACATCGCGAGAGCTCACAAGAATTGATCGATAAGTGATGACGCAACAATGACGTTGATGTGACGTCAAGCGTTCCAGAGGGACGGATCTGGGTGTTTATATTAATAATATAATAATAATATAAACACCCAGATGGATTCGAATCCTGGTGAGGAATAGATGAATCACGGCGGTGATGTCTTCAGACCCATATCGGACAGATAACGAGAAGTGCCTTCGTGCTGTTTCAGTGGCGCTGAGACCACTGCGCCACTGAAACAGCACGAAGGGGTACAACGAATTCGAATTTTAAGAACATAGTTCATTACGAGTGTAACAAGCTGGTGGTGAAGTCTGAATTTGAGGACAAAAATAAAAATTTCAGGACAATTTGCATCCCCAAAGGCATTAGACTTTTTGAGGACAGTAAACTAAATTCGAGAACTGTCCTCAAGAATTCGGGACATCTGTTCAGATTACGTATACAGATGCTGTTATGGGGAGGGTTTAGCGAAAAAAAAAATACCTTCCCAGAAATAGTGTTGCATGCGATTTTTTAAAAAGGGACGATCAATCAACCGGCTAATCGAATAACGAATTTTGATTAATCAGTTGAAATTTTTCGTCGATTCACACCCCAATAATTCACGGTATACGCAGTTTTAAATGTTAAAAATAAACAATTTGCTCCCACTACAGTGTGAAATATTTATTTCCTGACTTACTTCAAAAGTAACTCAATTCGACGTGCGTTTTAGATAGTTCATCAAGTACTGCACCAGTTGTAATCGTGATATCTCTAAGTATACACTGAAGAGCAATTGAATTAGAGATACCTGCCAAGTAACGTGTAGCACCACCTTTCGTCCTGATGACGGCGGCGATTCGTCTCGGCATGGACTCGACAAGACACCGGAAGCGTTGGGAAGCCATGCGGATCCACGACCCCTAAACAAGCTCCCACAGTTCAGGAAAATTTGATGGAGGAGGGGTCAGAGCCTCAAACATCTATCTCGATGGCATCCCAGATGTGCTCGATGGGATTGAGGTCAGGTGACCTAGCCGGCCAAGGAAGCGAGGTCACGTCGGTGGAGTGTCCATCCAATGATTCGGATACAATTCGGGAGCGATGGCACGGTGCATTGTCTTGTTGCAGGATGAGGTCCTCAGTGGGATGTTGAAGACAAACAAACGGGAGTAAATGGTCGTCCAGAATATCCCGGTAACGTTGACCTGTGAGGGACGATGTCGCACGTACCAGGGGTCCCATTTCAGTCTACATAAACAGTCCCCAGACGAGATTTCCACCCCCACCAGCTTGAAGAGTACCCTGCTGACAAGAAGAATCCATCGCTTCATGTGGTTTGCGCCGTACTCGTATCCTGCCATCCGCATGTACCAATTGAATCTCGACTCATCAGTCCAGGCAACATTTTCCCACATGTCAGCAACATTTTCCCACATGGGCCCAGTGGCGATGTTCCCGCGCTCATGCTAATCTTTGCACCCTGTGATGTGCGGTCAGCCGCGGTACCCTCGTGGGACGATGGCTTCTGTACCCCATAGCGAGATGGTTCTGGATCGTGTGGCTGCTTACAGGTTTTTGTGCACCAGCGTTAAATTGCCGAGCGATTTCTTGCACTGTGGCTCGTCTATCCGCTGTTACAATGCGAGCTAGCCGACGATGACCCAGCTCATCCACACGCTGTTGTCCACGGCAGTTGGCCCTTGCAGGGATGGTTTTACCGGATTCGATGTACTCACGGTGCACTCGTGACACAGTGGCTCGTGAAAATCCTAGTGCCTGCTGTAACCGGGGCTTCCATATTTATCAGAAGCGAGATTGCTGCCAGGAAATAAAGAAATCTTTTTCTTTCCCCTTTTATTAATTGCTCTTTTTTAACTGTAAAAAATAAAAGGACGTTACAAAGAGAGAGAGAGAGAAAGAGAGGGAGAGAGAGAGAGAAAGAGAGCGAGTGAGAGAAAGAGAGAGAGAGAGAGAGAGAGAGAGAGAGGGGGGGGAGGGAGAGAGAGAGAGAGAAAGAGAGGGAGAGTGAGAGAGAGAGAGAGAGTTTTCAGCGTCTTCCTACTTATTGTTTTGTGGTCAGTAGGAGCAGTTTTGCGATGGGGAAAGTGTTTATTGGTGGGAATCTGAGGGATTTTGGTTTTTGAGTTAGCAAAGGTGGTTTAGATGCTGACCACGTTAAGAAGGAGCTACCTCCGAGCACCAGCAAAAAGACAACACGCGATTATAACTGTCAATAACTGCTCAATGCCACTGCATGAATCTACGGAAAAGAATGAAGAATAGTAAATCAAAATAGAAACAAATGCTTTTTTCATGCCAGTTGGGAGGTATCTTTCCTCTAATAATAATGACCAATGTAACTAAGCCACCGTTAAGCGAATTCTGATAATGAAATTTATGTTTTGTATTTCAAGAGAGTTCAGTCCCCCTTCACGCCCCCCCTTCATAATTTGAATTTGAATTGATTTTTTTTTTTACTAAATTGCTTGCCAGTGAAATAAATTTACAAAAAGAAGTTAAAATACCCCCCCCCCATCCCATCCCGGTTCCGAAACCTAGCTCGTCGCAGTAGTTGGGTGCTCACAAGGCTACTCTGCTTAGATGAAAACTGGCTGGAATATTTTTACGAACTCACACAACGAAATCAGTCACGCTCCTGGGTTAAACCAAAGCTATCTAAAAAACATAAGGCCATGACATTAGAGAGATGAGTTCCCTCCGTCTGCGACGTCATTCTCACGTTACATAGATTGATACTTCGGTGTCATGCTTGACGTCACACACGACAGTGTTGTAGATCAATCGGAAGCTTTGGTTTTTGCCTGACGTCACTAAGAGAGAGAACTCATGTCTCTAATGGTATGTCCTTGTGTTTTCAAGAACACAACTCATCTTGCAATGTCATAGCCTTGTGTTTCTAGAAAGTCACACGGAAACCAAGGCTTCCGATTGGTTTCCGACGCGGCAGTGTGTGACATCATGCGCAACACCAACGTATCAGTCCGTGCAACGTGAGAGTGATGTCACAAACGGAGGGAACTCATTTCTCTAACGTCATGGCCTTGTTTTTCTAGACGGCCTTGATTGAACCCGGTATTTCTGCGGCGCCTTTACCCCGTGCAGAGCTGCATGAGCGTAAAATCTTACTGATTGTTGTCATGGATGTTCACGGCGTGGCGTTTTGTAAAATGCATGATGAGAGCATCACCATGACATGGAAGCGGTATAAGTCGTTTCTAGAGGAGCATATTCCGGCATGGACACTGCAACATCATGCCCTCGGACATGACGACGCGCGGTCTCACAAGGCCCGAATTGTTCGGTTGCTCATTGAATAAAATACTTGGGTGGAACTTTCCCATCCACCGTACTCATCGGATATGAACCCTGTGATTTCAACTGTTTGGGCCATTTCAAAAGGGAAGTGTATGCTACCCAGTACAACAATAAACAGGATTTTGATCTCTGAATTTCAGGTATTCACAGACTCAATGACATTTTTACTTTTAATGATGCTCGTAAACTGCCCATAGTTAGGGAACGCATTATTAATAAAGAGGGAAACTGCTAATAATTACCTACAAATATTGTAGTAAATGCTTTCTTATTACAGGAATTATGGGAAGTTGAAACAGGGGCGTATATGGAATTTTTTTGAGAAAGGGGCGACGTAATGTGGAAGTTTTGGAAATCAATCAACCAGAGCAAAATAAAAGTTAATGAAAAATAGAAAAACAAAATTCAAGCATTTTCTTTTAATGTAAGTTAATGCATTTTTATTGAATTAAACTTTTTTTTATGTAAGTCGCATTTTAACCATAAACATAAAAATTGAAACACATCTGGGGGGCAAGGTCCCTTGGCCCCCAAAAGTATTTCATTTAGAAGGGTGTAGGAATCACTCTTAGGAGGGTGTAGGAATGACAAAGATCAAGTGACGTCTGAGGCAACCTATGTAACTATACAGCATGGCACAGAAGTCCCGAAAAACTCCATTCAAATTTTTATTGGTTTCTTTTCCAGAAAAACTAAGATAGCCATTTCTCTTTATGACAAGGGGGACATTTTTGGGGCATAGAACCGAGTGAGTCTGGTGACCCCGTAGGGAACGAGGCTATCGTTGGAAAGATCTCAGAAAATGTAGTAAGTTGGTTTCCAAATTTTTGTTTTATCTTTGTTAGGTACAAAGTTATTGCCCACAATAGCGACATTAAGGTGCACTATAAGTGGTTGGAATTTCCATTTATTTCAGGTAGATCGAGGGGTCCGGCATCCCCAACGAGGTCACCGGACCCCTCCATTCGTGGCCGGAAACGTGGTTCCTTGCCATAAAACATAATAAGTACGGTACATTTACACAAACCAAAGAAAGAACACAAATGTGTCAGAAGTAACGCAATTTTTTCTATCACTCATAGTGCAGTTTAGTGTCGCTACTGTGGGCAATAACTTTGTACCTAATAAAGATAAAACAAAAATTTAAAAGCCTATACTTTCTACATTTCCGAGATCTTTCCAACGATATATCACATATATCTTTCCATTTGAAAATTTCGAGTATCCCCAAGCCCCACTCCCTACGGGGTCATCAGACCCCCCCCCCCCCCCGGTTCTATGCCCCGAAAGTGTCCTGCTTGCCATAAAGAGAAATGGCTATCTTGATTTTTCTAGAAAAGCAACCAATAAAAATTTAAATGAAGTTTTTCGGGACTTCTGTGCCATGCTGTATACTGTACTTGCAGTGATGTAATGGGGCCGGAACGGCGTTCCGGGAAACCCAATACAGCATAACTTGTTTTCTTTTTTTTAAATGCGAATGTCTTATAATTATTTTCCGATAAAAAAAAATGCAATAGAAAACTGCACTGTTAGTGGAATTAACGTCCCATGTTTGTTTCAAGGTAGAGTTAGTCTCTAAATCCATTCTCACTTGCAGTCCTGTGAAACTCCTTTTTCTACTGTTGCTAAAAGCATTGAGGTGGAGATATTACAGTGGGGAATTTATTGTAATTGGGAATTTAATTAATCTAGTCATTATTAAAGAGTCTAGTTGTGAGTCTCAGTGAATTTAGTCGAGTTACGAGTACTTCTTAATTACTGTGAAAGCAGAGAAAATTATTTTTCTCACTGGAGCTTTTGGCCCGTTTCACACAGGCGGAAAAAATCCGTCGAAGCAATAAATCCCCAGGCTGTTCTACAGGTCATTTTCAGGAGGACTATAGAATTGTACACGTTGTATCCAAACTGCCTCTATTCAAATACCTTGAGAACTAAGACTCCCAGTAGTAGATGGCTTTCACCATTGCACTCTAAGTTAGTTTCCGCTTCCAACGACATCTTACTCGATTATATGGGGCTGATTTTAGTTTTTGTACTCCAAACCGGCCCTGATTTGGACCCCAACAGTTCAGTGCTTTCTTACCAAAATGGTGAAATTTTGTTCCTTGAATGCCGAAACGTGTAAGTCCGGAAGTCTGATTTCAACCAATCTCTATACTTTCTTATGGTATAAATAAAAGACAGTTTAAGGTGGACGTCAAGTAATTTTGCTTCCTATACTTCCAATGGAAAATCTTCTGTACACATTTTCTTCGCAATTAATGCGTTCTCAAGGATGAAAATATGAACATCGATTAAAATAGCTTCATTTTATAACTGGGAATACTTAATATTTTCTAAAACATAACCATAATTATGCAATCCAACATTTGTTTGTCTACTGACGTCATCAAAGTACAGGTCGCGCCATCTTTTTTCTGGCTTCAACACCACCAAAAGAAAAGTTATTGATTTTTAATATAAGTATGGTTATGTTATAGAGAATATTAAGTATTCCAAGTTATAAAATGAAGCTATTTTAATCGATGTTTGAATTTCCATCCTTGGGAACGCATTAAATTGTGAAGAAAATGTGTACAGAAGTTTTTCCGTTGGAAGTATAGGAAGCAAAATTACTCGACGTCCGCCTTAAAGGGGAGAAGCGGAATGTGGGGGTAAGAAGGAAAAGGTATTAAGACGTAAAGTTACTGCGCGTTCCGGTACTTTTTCAATTAACACTACACCACTACGTACTCGGTACATTAATTCAAGTTTCCCCGGCGTGTTAATGCCAAACAGTCGACCTAATTTGTTTCCTGGGTCCAGAAATATTTTCCTTTTCGTTTTAATATACAGGGTGTCGTACTCGCTACCGAACCCGGCATTTCTTTATTAATATTAACACCAATGAAGGCATTGCAACGAAATATGAAGTGGACTTACCTCCTTTCGTGCGAAATGTGATGGCATTCCATGTGTTGGAATGGCCACCATTTGCGTCCAGACAGCATTGAACCCGACGCATCATATCGTGGAAAGTCCTTGCCAGTACGTCCGCCGTCAATGCCTGAATTTCTTAGGTGATGTTAGCTTTCAAAGCATCTGTGTTTTGCGGTTTCTTTTGGTAAACTCTCTCGTTTAGATATCCCCATAAAAAGTAATCAGGAGGCATCAGATCGGGCGAGCGCGGTGGCCATAGATCCTTCGAAATGATGCGATTGCCAAAAAAGGACGGAATTTCGGCCGTACTGGTGTGTGATGTCGCTCCATCATGTTGGTAATATTCAATGGAGAATTCTCCTTCGTCCGATTGATTTACAAAGGTGTTGAAGATTTCCATATATATGTAGTATAACGATACATTTTCACACGTACGCGAACAGCCACGAGCACGAGCACTTGCCATGAACAACCGTATTTTGTACACACGCTCAGCGAAATGGCATAACAAAGCAGCAGATTTGGGCGTCCGGCTGGCTGGCGGACAGCGCCGGGTTCTGTGCTCTCTGGACGCAAATGGTGGTCACTTCCAGCACATGTTGTGATGACATCACATTTCGCACGAAATGAGGTAAGTCCGCTTCAAATTTCGTTGCAATATCTTCATTGGTGTTAATATTATTAAGCAAACGCCGGGTTCGGTAGCGAGATGGGACACCCTGTACTTTTGTTTAGAATTATTTTATTTTGGTGAACGCGGTTCTCCTTGCCAGTTTCGTAAAAGGACGCCGTTTCTCACCGTTTCTGTTCACTTCGCCCAACGGTTCTAACGTCTGCAGATATTTCTTGGGCAGTGCGTAAGATAAGCGCCGTCGGAAAAAAAAAATAAAAAAATTGACATTTAAGCACTACTGAATTGCACAATTACGTGTAGGTTTCCAATTTATTCCCTTATATAAAATTATCTTCTCTCATTAAAAAAATATCAAAGCGGAGGCCGATCAAAAACATAAACATATACGCTCACAAAAATGAAAAAAATAAAATAAAACTCGTAAAAATGTAATTATGATATTGTGGAAATAACGAATGCACATAACATGGGTAAGAATAAGCTTTTTTTTTCGGCGGGGGGGGGAGGGGAGAATGAGGTGGCAACCAACGTGAGCAACTCATTGGGCTTTCAGCAGTCTCCAGCCCGGGAGTCGAACCCGGACAAATAGCCGAAAAATAGCCGAAGCCAAAGCCTCATATCGTTCAGCCACCGCGGTGGCAGAGTAAGTTTCACTGCTAATCAAGTTAAAAACTTGCAACACATCAAGGGGAAACATAGGCGCCGATTATGGGGGCAAGGTGAATCTTTCCCCTCCAATAATTTTACTGGGAGGGGGGGGGAGTGCCCACGCAATATTTTTCGCCCTGTTTAATTAAATAATCCCTTTAGTCTCATAAGGTGGACCAAGCCATATTTTTGGTCCTGTTTAATTAAATAATCGCTTTAGCCTCATAAGGTGAGGCCAAACCGATTTATTTCCAAAAAATTAAAAAATAACGAACTAAGTAAATTTTTTCCCATATTAACATTACTTATTCGAAAAGAAACTGGACTGTCAGCCCCGTATTGTGTTTGATATGTTCTCGTGATATGTTCTCGTGATATGTGGTAAATGTTTAAAACAATTATCAAAACTGAAATAAATAAAAATGCAAAAACATATCATCTCTGGTGCCTTTATTTATTTGTTTGTTTATTTATTTTACGCTTCTTGTTCTTTGTTTAAATAACCCAGCTGATTTCCATATTTTTTAATACACGTCTGGAAATAAAATCTCTCCGGATGTTTTTATAATATCACAGGCTGAATTTTATTTTTTAAAATAATAATATTTTGCAAAAAAATATTTATGTTTCCTTGTTCATTTGCTGATGGGCAATTGCAATTGCATTTTAAAATATACGTCGAATCTCGTAGGTTATCTTTCGCCCCCTCGTTTTAAATTTTCCTCCTGACAGTGGAAGAGACGTGCCCCTCCGACGTCTGATCTCTTCACGCCTGCCCCTCCCCCTCCAATAATTTGGTGAAGTCGTCGCCCCTGAGGGGGAAACTTTTAAAATATTAAAACATTTCTAATAAAAATGTACACGACAACAGATTGCACAAAACGAGGCATATAAAATTTAATTCAGTAAACTTTCAATAGGGAATGTGTAGGATTGACTCATGTATCCGCGCTTAGATCAAAGAAGCCGACTGGTTTCGTAATATAATTCTGGGCTAGAGTCATTTTGGGAGGGGGTGGGCAATGCTAGTAGGTGGTGGAAGAACGTTACGCTACGGGCAGTTTAAACGAAACACGCACATCTAATGAGACATCACAAATCAAACTGCCTTTTGACTGCTTGCCTTCAGGGCCACTAAATGACGCTGTCCATCTGTAATTGAGAGTCTTGCGCAGAAGCCGACGTTCGTGTACGTGTCGGAAGGCAGAGGCAAAACGGACATGTAAAACACCTTATTCGACGTCACGCCCGACAGCAATGGAGCGTGGCAAAAAGCCTCTTCCTTTCCTATACAGAACTTCGAAATGGAGTTATAACCATCATTTAGACACATGTGTGCATTCTCTTGGGCTTTCCCCAGCATTTTGGGAGTTGCGCGTACTCCTGTGTTTTCCCCTCTCTCTCACCCCTGTCGCCAGGGAGTCTGGAAAAAGATAAATGGTAAGGATTCTTAGGACAATTTGTTTTACTTCTGGCATATAAGTAAACAAGTGAAAGCAACTCAACCGCCCGTTTTCTGCTGACACAGGACGCGAGGAAGTGAAGGTATTTTTTTAAGTTATGCAGTTTTGAGTCCTTTCCTGTTCCGTGCGTGTTGAACGGATACTTTGCAATTTTACAGCTCCTTACTTCGGCTTGGTTTCTGAATGTGGAAGTTCTTCCGGGTGATGAAGAAGTTTTGAGAATAAGTAGCCATTCATATGAACAAAACGGAAAATACGTCAATGTAACGTAGTGAGCAAAAATGTCACACCGACCACTTCCTAAACTATATTTGTTTAAATGGTTGCGTGTATTTGCAGTTTTACGTCACTGCAAAATACTTAAACCTTAGATTATCTTCACGCGCACTCTTGTTGGATGGTTTGAGTTTCTTGTTCGATGTTTTGAGTCTCTCGTTAAGAGGTCCCTTGTTAGAAGTTGATTAGATTGTTATATTGCTTTGAGATTGAAGCATTAAATTGTGGTCAAGTTAGTGATGCTTAAAGATTGTTATAAGTTACGAGTAATAAGCTGTATTCAGTTACAGCATTGCATTCAGAGAATTTTTTCCGGGGGGGGGGGGTCAATTACAAATTTTAAGGGGCGGAAACTTGTTGACTGATTAATCACAATTTTGTTATTTATATATACAATACATATAAACATTTTAAATAGAGTATAAAATTTTTTCTTATGCTTGTATATCGCAAATGTAATTTCCAAGAAATCTACACATACAAGTGATTAAAAATGTAAAAATGTTATACCTTTGTTTTAATTCAGTAATGCACCATGGATTTCACCATTGGAGTGATATAAAACATTGAGGATGCTAGTAAGATAACGCTGTGCTGGAGAACTCCCCCCCCCACACACACACCTCCCCTGAAAAAAATTAGGATTGGTAAAAATGTCCTCTCCTTACTATAACCGTGTTTCTGTTTATAAAGGAATCATTACAGTGTTACCTGAAAACGTATGGTGTAAACCCACCCACCTCCAGGGGGGAAAAATGCTTTTTATGGGAACTATTTCTAATAATTTGCTATTGTTAAAAATTAAAACATACATGCGTATCACTAAGCTGTTCTCTGGGATTCAGAGGTTAGCTCCACAAATAAAAAGAAACTACCAGATAATTTTTAACTGATTATTTTACTTACTGTTGCCGTATTAAACTTCTCCATTTACAGCGATCTTGACATACAATTCGGGCTTCACTGACACCCATCGCACGACGCACACAAGATCTTTTATACTTCATACTCATAATCTTTTTCTCATACAGACATTCTTGAATCTGATCCACCCATTACTTCCTTGGCCTTCCTCTGCCTTTCCTTCCTGCCACTCGGGCTAAAAAAATTAATAAACATCTCATCACTCATTCTTTCAACATGCCCAAACCACCGAAGCATATTAGTCTCCACCTTGCTAACAACATTTTGCTTCACATTTCACAACTGCAACACATCTTCATTCTCACACAGCCAGAACGTGTCTTGCCACAACTCCTCCTCCCTTCCGTAAGTAACGCATTTCTCCAGCACACAGACGACTTCTGTTTCTTCTGTAGTACCCACGTTTCACTGCCATACATCAGAGTAGGAACAATTACACTTTCATACGCAGCCATGCGGGACTCTCTGGAGAACCAACCCATCGTTCCTGTGAAAACCTCCCAAAGCAGCCATGACTTTCAATGAAGCCCTACTAATTTCACCATCCAATTTGTTCTCTCTGTCAAACATGCTTCCTAAATACACAAATTCATTCACCTGATCAATCACTGTGCCACTTAGACATATATTACATCCAGTACTACCAGTTCCGCTATCAAAAACCATAACTTTGGTTTTTCCCTTATTTATACTCAGTTTGAATTTCATGCAAACTTCGTACATCCGAGACAACATACTCTGCAACTCACTTTTGCTCTCTGTCAACGGGACCGTGCCATCAGAATACAGCAATCTGCACACACGGATATCACCAAGACATGAACCAGTATTATCTATTTTGGCATCACGCATGCATGCATCCATAAATATATTAAACAGCCATGGTGACATTACACAACCTTGCCTGACTCCTGCACCAATAGAAAGTCATTTTGATAAAACATCATTCACTAGTGCACAAGCTTTACTGCAAGCATACATGGCTTTTACACTATTAAGTAGATTCCCAGTAACACCATATTCATTCAATACCTTCCACAGAAGTGTCCTATTTACTCGGTCGTAAGCTTTCTCTAATAAGGGAGCAAATATTTTGTTACCTTGGAAGCACTAACGTCACGTTACCTACACTGAGGCTTAACCGTGTACGTGGAAAGTTGATATCCAGAAGGCTGAAATAAAGCTGAATGCCTGCTTCCAAAATATGATGATGTATTGCAGTACAAACATCTCTACTCTGTGGAATTAGTTTTTTATTGCGGAAGTAGTCCAAGTTGTCAGTGTTTGTAAAACTGCCCCTTCATCAAGGACTGTTTAATGTTTTATTGAAGGATGATAGAAATTTCAGATTTGAAGTCCATGTGAATGTTGTTGTTTTTTAATTAATACAATATTGTCCCTCATTTTCTTAATTTTTTTTAATTAATTTCTCCAAATATTCAGCTATAAACGAAAATAATTAGACTAAATATAAGGGGAGATCGTCCAAAAACCTACGGGGAGGGGGAGGAGCGTTCATGTACTTTTGGGGGCTAAGCACCTCCGAGAAGATGCCTGAAAACATCCCTGATTCAGTACATTCGAGAACCTGTTATATCCAGATGTCAAAGTACTGAAATTTAAACTGCATAAATTTGGATTAAATAAACACCTATTTTCGTAAATAAACACTTGTTATTTATTTGGCCGTTCAAGCCATTAAGGGCTTAATTAAGTGATACTTGTGTGATATAGTTTAGCTATTTGGAGTACGACGTTGCTCTACGAAAATTCAGTACAATAGTATTTCACAAATTGACTTTTAGTTAATATCCATAACCAAATAACATTACAACTGAATATTTTAATTTTCCGTTGAATTGACCTTAGACAAAGTATGCGCACATAAAAAACATATGAGGAAAAAATGTATTTAACCTGAACGCTGAAATGTAAAAATAACAAAAAAACAAAAAAAACCACCCCGTTTCTCGCATGCAGTAGTATAAATACTTTACTAAACACGAAGACACTTCATAATTATTCACTGTACACGCCGAGTCATCTTTGACCAGCATTCTCTTTGCCTGTTGCAAAATTTTTCGGGGGTTTCTCTACATTTGTACAACTCGCACTTTCATACATGGGGGGGGGTGATGAAGCCCTGGTCCGCAACTTCGGTGGGGGCCTCCACTCCTTAAAAATAAATCTTGTACCGCGCATTTGCATTGCTCAAAGTTAACGTTCACGCGAATTTAAAATAACTTTAGCAAATAGCAAGTCGGAGAATTATTCCCACCTTGCTTGAGCGTTAAAATATCTAGATATTCGAAAATTCGGTCCAGTCTTTTGTACAGCAGAATTCTTTGTTATTTTGTTGCTTTACGATTAAATTTACCGCTTCCCGTACCTAACTGCGAGGCTGAACGTCATTCTCAAACTGTTCTCTTCTAAAATCACGGCTCAATCAACTGTGTGAGCAACGTTTAAATGTATTAATTTTAATATCTGTTGCACGTTCCTGCGTCGTCTGACATTCGAAAATTCTTAAGTTACTTGCAAACACAAAATTATGAAAGAAAAATTTACTTAAAATGTTCTGAAATGGACAGCATTTCTGCCACTTAAAGGTAATAATGATTACTTCATATTATAAGCTGAAAACTTTGTTCACACCATACTAACGAAAACATTTTTCTGAACTAAGAAAATGTATTTAAATACATATATACTCCTGAATATAATTTACTGTTGGCATCCTTTTAATTTAGTTTTTAAAAATATTTTTAGTTAAAAGTGATTGATTTGAATAGTCCGACTGTGCAAAAACGAATTAAAGTGCAATTAATATACAAGGCTCTAAGCAGAATGTGCGATAACGGTAATAAAACAAATATAAAATAAACACAATAAAGATGCGATTTTATAAAAATTATAATAGTGACACAATGATTTCTTTCTGAAAATGTTAACCCCTCCCAACAAAGGTAACCTCATAATGTTTCACTAAAAGTAGCTGATAGCAAAAGAACTTAATAGATGTAAGAAAAGTTTTCTGAGTGGGGCCGCAATTCAGTGTAAGCCCCGGGCCACAGCATAACGTAATTCGACCCTGTGTGCAAAAAGCCTTTGAAGGAAAAACAACTGCCTTCCACACACGAAATTCGCACTTTCACACATGAGCTGGAGAACAAACATTTCAAACTATCGCATTAGGGGGGGGGGGGCGTATAATGGATATTTAAAAGGAAAACAGTGGCATTCCGTACATAAAATTCGGCTACCAGCCGTACGAAGGTGATCGAAAAGTAGTATCCAGACTGCGTGCATAACTGTTAAATGCAGAAGCGGAGCAGAATGCCGTTTCGCAGACTGTGACCTTGGAACCTACTGCACATGTGCCTACCGAGAGAACGTTGTCGGCGCAGCGCCTTTAGTGCTGTGTACTGTTGTTTGAAGTGCAGCCTGATCGGTGTATCATATTAACGATATCTGAGAAAGTTGAACAACGCATTTGTGTCAAATTCTGTCCGAAACTTGGGGATTCTTGCAAAGAAACTTATAACTAGTTACTGCGAGTGCATGAATCGTCCACGAGTGTACGACTTGTACAAACACTTCGAAATTGGCCGTGAAAATACCCAAAGTGACGATCGTTGTGGGAGACCCTCAACAAGCAAGAATGAAAGAAACGTCCAAGAAGTCCGTTCATCTGTGAGGGAAAATCGCAGAATTACTATCAGAGAACTTGGTGATGACTTTGGCCTTAGTTTTGGATCAGTACAGGCGGTGCTCACTGAATATTTGGAGAAGAAGTGTAGCTGAACGATTTTCTTGAATGTTTCTTTCATTTCTACTTTTCGAAGGCCTTCCACAATAATTGTCACTTTCGACACTTTCATGGCCATTTTCGAAACCTTTGTACCAGTCGCAAACTCGTGGACGACTCATGCACTCACAGCAACTTGTAAGTTTCTTTGCAAGAATGCCCAAGTTTCTAACAGAATTTGACGCAAATGCGTTTCTCAACTTTCTCAGACATTATTAATGCGACACAACTATCAGACTACGTTCCAAACAGCTGACTACAGGCGCTGCACCGACAGCGTTCTCTCGGCAGGCGCATGTGCAGAAGGCTCCAAAGTCGCATCTTGCCAAAAGAAATTCCGATTCGCCACTTCATTTTACAGTAATGCACACAGTCTCGACACTTTTTGATCATCCCTCGTAAAACCAAGAACTTTCTAGCGTTTCTCAGCTTTCTCGGACATTATTAATGCGATACAACGATCAGACTACGCTCCAAACAACGGACTACAGCACAAAAGACGCTGCGCCGACAGGTTCTCTCGGCAGGCGCATGTGCAGTAAGTTCCGAGGTCATCTTTTCAAAAGGCATCCTGCTCCGCCGCTTCATTTTACAGTAATGCACACGCAGTCTCGATACATTTTGATCATCCCTCGTAAAACCAAGAACTTTCTAGCGTTTCTCAGCTTTCTCGGACATTATTAATGCGATACAACGATCAGACGTCGCTCCAAACAACGGACTACAGCACAAAAGACGCTGCGCCGACAGCGTTCTCTCGGCAGGCGCATGTGTAGTAAGTTCCGAGGTCATCTTTTCAAAAGGCATCCTGCTCCGCCGCTTCATTTTAGTTATGCACGCAGTCTCGATACATTTTGATCACCCCTCGTAAAACAAACAATTTTCTAGCGTTTCTCAGACATTGTTAATGCGACACAACGATCAGACGTTGCTCCAAACAACCGACTACAGCACAAAAGATGCTGCGCTGACAGCGTTCTCTCGGCCAGCGCATGTGCAATAGGTTCCGAGGTCACATCTTGTCAAAAGGCATTCTGCTCCGCCGCTTCATTTTACAGTTATGCACACAGTCTCAACACTTCTTTATCACCCCTCGTAAAACAAACATTTCGGAATATCGTATTAGGTGGGAATGGAAACGTGTGTTATGAAATGATTGAAAAATCGCCTTCTATAACGGAAACACAGACGGCAGCTGTAAAACAACCAATTCAAATTATAGCGTAAGGGTAAAATGGAAGCGTGAGCAATAAATATTTGAAAAATATGGAATTCAGTTGAATATCATGAACTAATCGCTAGAGTAAGTGCATGGCTAAGCGTGCTTTAAACATTACGGCCATTTGTACAGGCTGAGTCAAAAGTCGCAGAACAACCTTGTATTTCAGAAACGGCAGGGAAAATTCAATATCTGAATACCCCAGCAAAGAATCGGTGAGAGGGCCTATCGTTTAGGCTATTACCGGAACATAGACGCCATCTTGAAATCCGCCTTATTGGATCAAAATCAAATTTTTAAATGGTAAGGGGGTCATGTTGCATATCAAACAAGACCAGAATTTTTTCAGAAATTGATTGCCGTAATCAGGTTGGACATATGTGATGTGGTTCACAAGTTATCAAAACAAAAAGTTGAAATAACCATTGTTCGTTGCAGGTGACTGAAGATGACATTGACGAAAGAGGAGAGGATTGAGGTAATCCTAATGTCTGGGGAATGCAGCTGCCGTTTCATAGCCCCAGACTTCAACAACCAACACCCAGAAAGACCATCAATTTCACTCAGCACTGTCGCATACCTCATATCCAAATTCCGAGAAACTGGGACTATGGACGACGAGCCACGTAGTGGTCGGCCGAAAACCCTCGACATCCTTTGCAAAGAGTCCACAGCGTAGCACACGACGTCTCGCAGAAGAATGTGATTTCATCCAGTCAGCCATTGTACGGATTCTTCACTGGCGTCCATTCAAGATCCAGATGCAGCAGCAACTATCAGAGGATAACTCTGATAGGCGTGTCGAGTTACGGTCCTGGGCTTTAAACCAACATCAACGGAATCCCTCATTCGCACAGGGTATTTTGTCCAATGACGGGACCAATTTTTATGTTAATGGTGAGGTTAACCGTCAGAACCATAGGTATTAGTGTGACAGGAACCCTCATTGGAAGAAACTATCCAACGTCGTTGGTAATGAAAAGGTTATGGTGTGGTGTGGAACATGGGGCTCTGGTGTAATCGGACCGTTTTCATCGACAATAACCTAAATGCTCAGCGCTGCATAGGAATGCTACAGGAAACAGTGTTCGCTTCCCTTCTGAATGAAGATGACAATTTCCCCTGTTTATTTCCAACACGATGGGGCTCCACCACACTACGAAGCAACTGTTCGTCAATGGCTAGAACCTTCCTGTCACTCTAATACCTGTGTTCAGCAACAGGGACAACACATTGAACATATCAAATAGCTGCGCATCACAGGGTATTTAAGCGGCTGCTTTTTCAACTTTCTGTGTCGATAACTTGTGAACCACAAAACGCATGTCAAATCTGATTGCGGCAATCAATTGCTGAGAAAATTTTGGTCTTGTTTAATATGCAACATGACCCCCTTATCATTTGAACAATATGGCAGATTTCAAGATGGCGGCCATGTTCCGGTAATAGCAAAAAATATAGGCCCCCTGTACAGGATGCAGGTTGACCTGCATCCTGCACACATCTGCAAACAAAAATTATTACGATATGAATGAAACGGACTTCAGTGTCCGCATCAAAGAGCTGGATGAATTGTTGGCATCTCATATACAGTCTATGACTAGGTGAATATATTTCAAATACGTGGAGATAATGTAAATATACGATGTCATCGCTCTGTCCACGTTATTTTATAAACAACGAATAGCAATTGAAAAATTGTTCTACCGACACCGCTGGGATCGAACCCCAGATCTCTCGATAACTAGCCGAGTGCGTTCGCTTTACGCTACGGATAAACCGCGAATAGCGCTGTGAATTGTTGGCACCATAGCGTAAAGCGAACGCAATCGGCTAGCTATCGAGAGATCTGGGGTTCGATCCCAGCGGTGTCGGTAGAACAATTTTTCAATTGCTATTCGTTGTTTATAAAATAACGTGGACAGAGCGATGACATCGTATACTTATTTAGTGTATGACTAATTAAAATCTATGCGATGTACAAGAGATTTGGCAACAAATAAAATGAATGGAGCCTTGACGTGCTTTACACAGTATTTAATCATTGAACCATATAAATAAATCCAATCGACAAGTACGGAGAACTGTTCACAGGATTGCAACTTACTCGGATTACAGACTACTTTAGATAAAGAAAATGAACTTACAATTTTTTCAAGAAAGTTGAAAGATATCATTGTGTAAAACTTAGCAAAACTAAAATTAAAATCGCTTTTTTACTAAAATGCAAAACAAGGTCGGCTTAGGTTTCAATAATTTTGAAGCAAAGGACTTTTGATATTTTTTTCCCCATTCTTTCTACACAGTGCGGCAATTAAACAGTGGGACTGATTTTTTTTTAACCCCGGTAAAATACACGGGTCGAGAAGGTGTGATTTTTTGATAAGTCATTTATCAGCTATGCGGTGGCAACAGTTTTTGTTCGAGAATTGCGCAGATGATTATTTACGCTGGGCATGATGTCATCCGGTGGAAGAACATTGTCACAACTCTGTCATGGAGCAGAGAGCAAATATCCTGTTCTGATTGAAAATCGGCAAAACTGCCTTTGAGACAGCTGAATTGTTGCGTGATGTGTATGGGTCTATATAATAATAATAATCATCATCATCATTGTCAACCATTTTCAATCCACTGCTGGACGAAGGTCTCCCCAAGTTTCTTCCACAACGGTCTGTCTTGTGCCAGTCTCCTCCATGTTACTCCCGCATACTTTAGAATTTCATCCGCCCATGTCTCATGTGGTCTTCTTCTAGGTCTTTTCCTGTCCCTCGGAATTTCGTCTAAAATTTCAGCTATCCATCGATGGTCTGTCCTTCTGGCAATATGTCCAGCCCATATGGGGCTATATACAGTATATATAGTATATGGCATTAACATGAATTCTTCAGATCCGCCTTGACGTGTCTTCCCTCATAATGCAGTATTCTTTTTATTAATTTCAAGTCTATGTATATAGCACAGTCAAATGTTTCTTTTTTAGATTTTCTTATTTAAATCATATGTTTAAAGACCGTCATTTCAATCACAAAACACGCACACATATACGTATCTCTTCATTTTAGTCTGTTACAGATTTTTCCGATATGTTTCTGAATCATTTCAGCATGCAAACGGTCTGTGGAAATGTCAACGTCTACTGTTTCAGCAACCCATGCTAATACATTTTTACTTTAATCTTGTTCATGGAAACATTTCAGCATGAGAAATAAGAAAAGTGAAGCCAGCACAAAAGTGAAATAACTGTGTGTAGTTTTGGAAAAAAGATTTCCCGTTTTAACTATTTTGCAACTATAAAAAAATTTAAGAATTTGCCATTTTTAATCTAAGGTTTAAAGCCAAAATATATTTCATGGCAAAAAATTTTAGCCTTCGAAAAATTTTCTTTTATTCGACACTCCCAATTTCCAACCACGAACACCTCCGTTTTCAGCACTAATTTTTCAGAGCTCCTGCGCGGGCAAGAGCAAAGCAGTGCAAAAAACAGTGTGTGGTTTGGTGTCATGCAGGACTGGATAATCGGCCCTTTCCATTTCATCAAAAAGACAGTGAGTGGGATTGTTTATCTTGATATGTTGGAATAATTGGTTTTACCACAGTTTCAGGAACTGCAATGTTACATCTTTTTCTAACAAGACGGGGCTCACCCACACTGGTCTTTTTATGCGAGAGAGCTTGTCGATATGGAGTTTCCGGGCAGATGTATTCACCGAGGTGGACCGATTTCTTAGCCACCTCGTTCTCCAGATTTAATCCCATTAGTTTTTTTTTTTTTGTTTTTTTTTGGGGGGGGGGGGGGATATGGGAAATACATGGTGTACTTCTCTCCAGTGAAGAGTCCTCTGGAACTACGAATTAGAATCACCAATGGCACAGCCACAATTACGCCTGCTATTCTTAAACGCTCTTGGAGTGAACTGGAATATCGTTTAGATGTTCGAATAACTAAACCCCTTCCCGGTGGCCCAGGTGGCGCAGTGGTCTAAGCGATGGCTTCTGATCATTCGTTCAAGATGGGTCCGGGTTCGAACCCTGGTGAGGCATGGCTATTGTGTTTGTCTTACGGTGCTGGTTCTCTCCCTTCCTTGGAACCAGTGGCTCTAAATTAGGGACGGGCGACTGACTGCTTATAGCCCACTGAATTGCTCATGGTGGTCGTTAAACCTCCAACAGAAAAAAACAACACTAAAACCCCTCACACAGAAACCTATTAAGTAGGAAAGAAAAACACTCTCATCTATCATCTGTAGTAGCCTAAAGTAAAATGCAGGTGTGTGCATTATTCTACAAGTTAAGTTTTCCTTTTGTGACATTTTTTATGCACACCCTGTACATTATTAAGAATCAGGAGCGGAACAGTCCTTATAACATTCAATTTGTTATTTAACTTTCTTATACATTTTCAGGAACGCATTATGCTAAAGAGAAAAAGGTTCGGTTCTGAGACATTGGACTTACTAAAACTTTGGAATCCGTAACTGGTATATGCAAAACAGTTAAGCAGCTAATTTTCTTTCGGAGGGAAACATTGAACTCGTTAAACGTGAAGTCCACCCTTAAAGGTTGTTCTGATGTGTTCATTAACACTGGGCCCTCTATTCGTAGGGTCGTTTACGATTATCGTGTAAGCGGAAGGGCGTGACAACTCTCTTTGCAATATGACACCTTGGTGATTGTTGGCGGGCCTTCTCTTTAAATTTCCGAATGGGGGCCATTGCTCCGACACCCTCAAAGCGAGAACGGTGCTTGGGTTCATTTACTAGCGGCAATTACCCGTGACGGAGCGGTGCCCAATTCCAATCACCTTTGTTCCGGGGTTTCTCTAAACGAAATGTTGGCAAGTTTCCTAAAAGCAAATGAGACAAGAAGAAATTCACTTAAGTTTCTTCCTCTTCTAATTCATCATCACCCATTCTTCTCTTCTCCCCTTTGATGAATGTCTCAAAAATGCCTAATTGGGCTCAAAGCAACCGCAACGAGGAAAACAAAATTTCCAAAGCATGTAGTGTTCCTTTTAAATAATACGGTTTGTTAGCAACACGAGGTACTAAAGAACGACTAACTAAAAACAAAAAGTTTAAAAATGTTTTATAATAATAAAGGTTGTTAGCATTCAAGTGAGTTTTCTTTTTTGCTTCATATTCAAAAACAGTTTTTGAAAAATTTGGAAAAGTAATCTTTTCGCAAATTACTCAAAAATGCAGCTTTAGAAAAATCTTACGAAGACAAGAACAAAAAAAAGGTATTACTTTTTAATGATCGAAGCTGGGATATTTTTCGATCATGGAAAAGCGTCAAAAGCAAAGCTACGACTTCTCCATTCTGAAATTGCTTTGGAGCTTTTGCCGAAAATTGAAAAAGAAATGTAAGGCAGTAAGGGTATTGAAAGCTGAAGAGTGTAATGATCTGAGAAAAGAACTTTAACATAATGCATATTAAATTCAGTTGTATAAACTGCAGTTAGCCTAATTAATTCCACAAATTTTAAGAGAAAATCAATGCACAAACTGTATTTAATTATGTCGTAAAAAGTATGTATTTTGAAATGACTGTGTGAAAACATTTAAAAAATACTGCACGTGAAATATTTTTAGAGAGGTCCGGACCCCTAGGACCCTCCCCTTGGCCACATTCCTGCTCTTCCCCATACACATAGCATAACGTACTCCGCGCAGCACCTTCTTATGATTTTTTTTTTTTTTTACTTTTTTTGAACTTTGGCTCGTTGTCAGATTGCTAACTTCAAAACTTGTCAGGTGGAACAATGTGTCGTTAAGTAAGAAAACGTTTAACGAGAAGAAGTAAAATTTAAACATGGAAAGTCAGAAGGAAGGTCAAATCAGAAGTATACTTCGCAGAAGTCTAAGATCTATTTTTAATCTAATATGTAAAGTTGTTTGTTTGTTTACTTGTTTCTTTGTTTGTTTGTCTGCTATGCGACTGACTTCGACCATAGAGGGTTTTTGTGAGGGGTCGGAGCCCGGAATCAAGGAGGCTCCCATACAAATTTTCTTAAAAAATTCCATTTTTTACTTTTTTATTTTGAATTGGTATACTATCTCATGGTACTCTAACTTAGACAGTAGACGGTTTTGGGAAGGAGTCGGAGCCCGGGGTCAAGGGGCTCCCATACAAAATGTTCGAAAAAATTCCATTTTTTACTTTTTTATTTTTAATTCGAATTTAATACTTTTTGTTGTGATAAGTGCAGGAATTGATATTTTTTGTGACATGTGCTTTCCAGTGAAGAACTGCAACACAATTCAGCATCGGAACTGAAGGTCAGTAAACAACAAAATCAAACGGTAAAACTAAAAATACTGTTTGCTTAAAGACTCTACAGAGAATAAAATTCAAATTCAATGAAGAAATGAAATACAGTATTAGTTGCGGTCTATGCTGTAAAAAATTAATCATCGTTTTCATTTGATTTGTGCAAAATTTAGATAGTGAATTATCAGCAATTTCTCCCAAGCAACGCCGGGAAATTCAGCTGGTATTACCATAGAGTTATCCACTTTTGTAAAGCATACGATGTTTTTATAAATAACGAACAGTATTTCATTAGAGGTCAGTTATTTTAATTTTCAGCACTGGGTGATATTTTGAAAAGTGGGCACGTTAAGCCGTCGGGCCCCGGGTACTGGCCCCCCGGTAATAAATAAGGGCGTCTTCCTTCCCCTTTCTACCTCACTTCAGTGTCGCTTTCCTATCGGGCACTCTAGCCTAAATCTCCTAGCTTCCTATTTCTAAGGGTTCAAAAGTTAAAGACAACACCGTCAATACACGATAAAAACTTATGAAAGGAGAAAACCCTTTAGAAGTTAGGTAAAACTTTACTAAAAGTTAAAATATTTACAGGAAAAAAGTTAGATCTTTCGGTATCACTATGTCCCATCCTCAGATTGCAATAGTATGTGCTAGTGTGCTCTATATATACATTGTCTAAGAACTTCCATGACATAGATCCGATTTTGAAGAGTGCTCACCCGGCACTCTAGCGGAAAAAGCTCTTCAAAATCGGACCTACGTCATGGAAGTTCTTAGACAATGTATACATAGAGCACACTAGCACATACTATTGCAGTCTGAGGATGGGACATAGTGATCCCGAAAGATCTAACTTTTTTTCCTGTAAATATTTTAACTTTTAGTAAAGTTTTACCTGACTTGTAAAGGGTTTTCTCTTTAAGTCTTTATCGTGTGTTGACAGTGTTATCTTTAACTTTTGAATTTTAAACTGCACGAATGTTTACCGCTCTTTTTGAGGGTTGTTTAAGACCTGGGGGCAGACACTCCCTTCCTAAAATCCTCTACATATGATCTGATATTTTGATGAAATGTGCAGAACAGTCATCATCAAAAAACCCCTTCCCCCTCCCCCACACACAAATATGATAGAAAGGAAAAGAAGGCATTTCTTATTGCAGTGTTTTAACTAGCCTTTAGATTTTGCTATGAGTATACACTAGATCAGATACCAAGGGACAAGAAGAGACCCAGAAGAAGACCACATGTAGGAGATGAGTGGATGAAATTCGAAAGCACACTGGAGTGATTTGGCAGCAATAGAAAATTATGGAAAAGTCTTGGGGTGACCTTCACCTAGCACTGGATTGCTAATGATTGATGATGATGGTGATATACGTAATATCGGTTATCGTACACAGACTCCATTTTTTAATTAAAAAAAACGGCGCAAGTAATATTTAGTGCAGATCTACAAACATTGAAAAATTATAAAGGAATAAATAAATCAGCAAACTAATAACGAGGAACTGTACACCAATTATGTAATAAATAGTAAAACTATACTAGTAATAAGATTTATTGGTGTAGGAATATATAAATAAGCGTTTCCACGCTTTCGTAGGTAAACCAGATGGCTTTTTCAAGGAAGAAACTGCAATCTGAAATCTGCAACTTCAATCTGCACTCTGTTAAAGCGTTCTATTATTCAGATCACAGTTTCTGTCTAACTTCCTTGAAAAGGCCATCTGATTGATGTGTGAAAGCTTGGAAACGCTTATTTGTACACAGTCGAGTCACATTATTGTGACCACCTCCTATTTTTGACGTCAACAGTGCGTAGTCAATGAAAGAAGGCACGTATCGTGAGCTGGCTTGGAGAGTATATAAGGTATGATGTAGGCATTCTGAAAACATATTGCGGCCGCGGGTGGCCTAGTGGGCAAAGTTCGTTACTGCCACGGAAAGGGCCACAGGTTCGATCCACTAAATACCCGCCGTGCGTCGGATGGGCACGTTAAGCCGTCGGACCCCGGGTACTGACCCCCCGGTAATAAATAAGGGCGTCTTCCTCCCCCTTTCTGCTTCACTTCCGTGTCACTTTCCTATCGGGCGCTTTAGCCCAAACCTCCTAGTTTCCTGTTTCTAATGGTTGTTTAAGACCTGGGTCAGACACTCGCTTCCTAAAATCCTCTACATTTGATCATCTAAAAACATATCACTCATTGTTGTCATGGATAAAAGGAGAGATTTATCAGATTGCGAAAAGGGATTATTATCGGCTTTCGGGCCAAATGTGGAAGTATTTCTGAAAAAGTGCAGTTTGTGAACTGTTTGCGTGCTGCAGTGGTTAAAGTATATCGTGATTGGAAAAATGGCAATATTGCGAATATGCGACATGGAAACTACGGAGCACCACGTGCCATTGATGTGAGAGGTGAACGTCGGCTTCGAAGGTGCGTGAGGGCCGATTGACACGCTACAGTGGAGCAACTCACTGGCCGAATGAACGAGGGGGATACCGAAATTGTGTCTAAAATGACAATTCAGCGAACTCTGATGCGTATGGGGCTACAATGCAGACCGATGGTCACTGCACCTATGCTAACGAAGGTGCATCGGCAGAAAAGGCTTACAATTACACGGCGGTATCGGAATCGGATCTCCGCTGATTGGTAAAGTATGGCCTTCTCCGATGAGTCACGTTTTCTGCTTCATCGAATGGATGGACGTTGGCGTATAAGGCGAGAAACATCGGAGAACAGACACTCTTCAACCACTGCTGGAAGAACACAAGCTGGTGGAGGCAGCGTTATGGTCTGGAGAATATTTTCGTTGCATTTCCTGGGTCCATTGATACTTGTGGAAGGCACTATGGACCGAATTCGTTATGAATCCATCTTTGCAGACCACGTAACCCAAACATGCTGATTGTCTACCCTGGGGCGGATGGGATCTTCCAGAACGACAATGCGACGTGTCACACAGCCAGAAATGTCCGAGAGTGGTTGGAAGAGCAAGATGAAGACTTCAAAGTACTTCCCCGGCGCCCTAATTCCCCAGACTTAAACCCAATTGAGCATCTGTGGGACCACCTTGATCGTGTTGTTCGCTCTATGGATCGTCCACCATGCACCCTCCAGCAGTTGTCAGATGCACTGCAGTCAAAATGGCTCCACATACCTGTAAACACCTTCAAGCACCTTATTGAGTCACTCCCAGCCCGTCTAGCTGCTGTCCGCGCTGCACACGGCGGTTACTCTGGATATTAGCTGGTGGTCACAGTAATGTGATTCGACCGTGTATATTTATTTCTACGCCAATAAATCGGCTTATTAGTATAGTTGTACTATTTATTAAATAAATCAGCGGCGAATCAGAATTAGCCATTATTTATTGTCGACAGCTGTTTCGCTGTAACACCCTCATTTTTCAACATCAACATGTTGACGATAACGGAATTGCCAGTAGTTTCGAAGCGTTTGATGCAAATGGAGAAGATGCCGTATCGTTGACAAGTCGTGAAGAATGTTAATGGTTTTATGGAAAGTTTTCAAAATATATATGTAGCTTGATGGTTGAATCCGGACTTATTAATAAGCAAGCCCGGATGCAGAAGCGGAGGTACTCGGAGCCATAAACCCATCATCTTTATGGCATTTTTGAGACCCTAAATAATTGTTTTTGACAAAAAGTATTACCGTTATGTAGCAAAATAAATTAAAAATGATATATTTGATCCATATTTTCAACGTGCCTATGTATGCTTTCAGTTTTAATTTTGAAGTGGTTTCTCAGTTCATAAAAAAAACACTGCGTGTGTAAAGTTTGAAATTTCTTTGTATTTCCTACTAAAAACCCTACTATTAGTTCAAGCTTTTCTTCTTTTATTACTCAAAAAAAATTGTTTACACTGTTCTAAATTAAGTTTTGACAGGGTTCCCACTCAACCTGGAAAACAGGGAAAGCCGCCCCGGTGGCGCAGTGGTCTAAGCGATGGCCTCTGATCATTCGTCCGAACGGGGTCCGGGTTCGAATCCCGGTGAGGCATGGATGTTGTGTTTGTCTTACGGCACTGGCTCTCTCCCTTCCCTGGAACCAGTGACCCCAAATTAGGGACGGGAGACTGCTTATAGCCCATTGAGTTGCTCACGGTGGTCGTTAAACCTTAAAAAAAAAAACAGGGAAAACCTGGAATTCTCAGGGAATTTGAAAATGGTTCCAAAAATCAGGGAAAAGTACCCCTTTTTTTTTTTTTTGTAAAAATCAATGGATACTTTCTTTTGCCAAAAGAACTTATTTTTTCAATATTTCAAACTTCAGTTTGCAATTACTGCCTGCCTAGAATTTGGTTGATCTTACTTTCAGTTATATTAAGTATTTCCTTTATTCTCTAAAAAAGATGCAAAATTGAATTTTTAAAATTTCCTGTTATTAAGCTTTTGTTCAATTTCTTCAGGCAGTTGTTATAACATGGAATAATTAAGCACAATGGCTCCTGCTTGAAGAAACACTTCACAAGAGAACCAACCAAATGATGAACCAAAGTCCTTTGTCTGTTGGTTTTCTCGAAACATGTTTCTTTGAACAGAGCCATTCCATCATTAAGCTTAGCTGCATTGTGTTATAGAAAAACTGAAACTATTCAACTGACAGATTTTTTTCTTACATATGACCTGTTTCTATGGGAATGTATTTACAAATTCCGTGTGGGTAGTATTCACAAAAGTTCACGGAACTTTGGTACAGAAAATAATGTGCCCAGTTAGTTGTTATTAATGAACAGCAGGTAATTTTATAAAGACAAATTATTTAAAGAATTTACAAGTGTGTGCTTTGGTGAGAAAAATGAATGGAATGGAATGAAATGTAGCAATTCTTTGCAATATTCCACTTTGTAAAATTTTAAAAACCACCTGGAGAACCTGGAAAAATCGGGGAATTTTTTTATTACTTTTGAGTGGGAACCCTGTTTGAGAAAGTGGATTTCATTTTGCAGCATCAATAAGAAATTGTACCCGATTTCCATAAATCAAGGAAAAAACAGAAAAATCGCGATAACTCAAAAAATACATGATGAAATGTTATTAAGTTTATTGAAAATCTGCATTACAACGTACGTTAGAAAAAGACCCTAAAAGATTCCGTAAGAAATATTTCATTCCGACGGAAATGACCACATACAGACCAGGGGAAAATAAGGTATCAAAATCAAATAGCCAAAGTACCTCGGTAGGGAGTGTGGTCAGCCCTCACAGCAATACAGACCTAACAGCGATACGTTTTGCTGTTGATGATGTTACAATGACCACAGTTCTTGCGGAGGGAGTTGAGGGCAGCAACGCGTCTCTCTGGAGCATCCCAGACAAGCTCGCTCGGATTAAGAGCGGGAAAACTGGCTGGTCAACCCATTCGGACAATGCTCTCCTCTTGGAGATATTATTCTGCAAGCCTAGATCGGCGGAGACGAGAGTTAACGTCGTGTAAGAGGAATGTATCTCCTATGGTATCTGCATAAAGACGAACATAGCGGTCTAGGACATCATCGCTACAGCCTCGAGCACTAATGGCACCTCTTGGAAGCACAGAGGTCGGTGCGTCCACTTAACCAGATGCCACACAAAACGGTACGCTCCCACCAACAAAAGTTTCCCTATCACAGTTCATGGAGAGATGATAGCGTGTCCTTCGTTCCCTCCAGATCAAATCAGAGCAATATATATATTTCCAAGATGTTCAGAAAGATTGCCATTTTTTTCTTTAAAAACTACGATTGTCACCAACTCTGCTCAATCTACAGCTGAATGAAGATCTACCCAAGTCTCTTTCACAAATCTCTGTCGTAAGAAATTCTCTTCCATGTTACTCTGGCATACTTTCCAATTTCATCCACTTATATCTCACGTGGTCTTCTTCTTAGTCTTTTCCTGTCCCTTGATATCCAGTCAAGTATTTCAGATGTCCAACAGTGGTCAGTTCTTCTAGTAATATGCCCAGCCCATTGCCAGTTCGATGTTATGTTGTGGGCGATGTTTTCTTGGGACACTTTAGGCCCCAATTATCCCAACAGCACAATTCCTGACAGCTGTCAGGTATCTGAACATCGTTGTGGACCGAGGTCACCCATTCATAGCAACTGTGTGCCATTACCAACAGGATAAGGTGACATGCCGCTCTGCCAGAATCGTTAAGGAGTACCAGGTATAGTCCTATGAGAGTGAACTGGTTTATTTGAAGTAGGTCTGTTGTACACCAGAGCTCTTAATTTCTTGATATGTGTGGTCTGCAGCTTAAGGGATGCAGACTGAATGATAGCATGAATGATAATTAACAGACGATAGATCAGAATCGGGTGTACGTTTTTGGTTAACAGTAAAAGTTCACTGTAAGACCTCCGTTGTAGGTACGAGATTAGGCCATGTTTCTTACTAATTTCTGCAGTCTTTTGGTTTCTGCCACCTGTATTATACGCATATCTTGTCTAGAGCGTGGGTAGCATAACACACTTGAGAAACTTTGGGATCACATTAAGTTATCACGCTCTAGACAAGATATGCGTATAATACAGGGTGTTTCAAAATGAATGACCTGATTTCATAGTAGTATATTTAATAAGGCAAATGTCGAATAGTTACAAAACAAAGAGCCAAGTATGATGGAAGGTCTAAAGTTTCACTCACCACAATTACAAATGCTCAACGTGCCCTCCACCTGCTGCACGGACAACATCAAGCCGATAGCTGAATTCACCCCAAACGCGTCGGAGAGTGTCTTAAGCCGCAGAATTTACGGCGGCCGTGATTCTCGTTCGGAGTTCATCCAAGTCAGCGGGTAAGGGGGGGACATAAACACGGTCTTTTACGTGTCCCCATAAAAAAAAGCCACATGCTGGGATGTCTGGAGATCTTGAAGGCCAAGCATGTGGTGCCAAGTCATGGGGTCCCCTGCGTCCAATCCAACGCTGAGGCAATGTGTCGTTTAGAAACCGACTGTTTGTAGAAATTAGGAGGAAACATGGCCTAATCTCATACTTACAACGGAAGTCTTACAATGAATTTTTACTGTTAACCAAAAACGTACACCCGATTCTGATTGATCGTCTGATAATTATCACCCATGCTATCATTCAGTCCGAATCCCTTAAGCTGCAGACCACACATATCAAGAAACTAAGAGCTCTGGTGTCCAGCAGACCTACTTCAACTCAGTTAAACAGACCTTCAAACAAACCAGTTCACTCTCATATGACTATACCTGGTACTTCTGTTCCACCATTTTTGAACCTTAGCAAAGTTCGCTAGAATCCTATTCAAGAGACCGCATTGTCTCGGAGCCTAAAATTTGCTTATCCAGAGAATCAACCTAATAATTTTTGACTTATTCCTCAGATAGAGAATGTCATCAAATCTTTACCTCTAAATGAGAGAAAAGTAACTCATTATGCGGTGCTGAAATCTATCAAAAACTGGCCTCCTACTTCCGGATCGAGTACAGTTTTTCGAAAAGAGCAGGAACAATTAAAACAACTTCGTAATGACCCGAATTTATCATTAGTGGCTTCTGATAAAACAAGCCAGATCCTTATTTTAGATAAACTCACATATCAAGAAAAAATGTGTGAAGCTATTGGAAAAATTCCACACAGTGTCGTAGCTAAGGACCCGACCAAGGCAACTGTTGCAGCCCTTGGACGTCTGAGAAACCACTCATCACTTGCTAACATCTTTGCAGATCCTTTATACCCTCCTAGTGTCTGTAGGGTACCTGACTTGTTTGGAAAAATAAAAACACATAAAGACGGCCTTCCGGCCCGTCTACTCGTTCCAGGCTACGTTAATCCTGCCCGCCACTTGGAAAAAGCTCTTGCTAAGTACTTAAAACCTCTTGTTACTTCTAAGTACTCCATTTCCAGTTCAACCAAAGCGCTAGAAAGGATCCGGACTTTCCAATCTCAATATATTCCGTTCAAGTTAGTTTCCTTGGACTTCCAGGGCGTACCTCTGGGTATAGTGCACTCAGTTATTGAAGCTAAACTTCATGGGTTAGGGCTAGATGTGTTTGAGATTCAAGCCATACTTAATGCATTTTCAAAATCGAACATATTTCAAATTTAATGGTATTGTTTATCGACAGACAGGTGGAGCACCGATGGGCTCACCCCTCTCCCCCGTACTGACGGAGATTCTTTTACAAAAACTGGCAGATATCGTTTTGAACTCTCACGCCGATATTCCACTGTTTTACATGAGGTATATGGACGACGTGCTGGTTTTTTGGCAGCATTCACTCGAAAAGCTATCGTTATTTTCTGAACGTTTGTCAAATCAATTTTCTTCTATTCGGTTTACCTTCGAAGTTAAAGAAAGCCATGCAATCTCTTTCTTGGATTTCCTTTTAGTCCGCGACCCTTGTACCCAGTCTTTGACTCATTCTGTGTAACGAAAACCTACGATGAACCCTACAATTATTCCTAGCTCTTCGGCTCATCCTCTTAGTTATAAGCTCTCAGCCATCTGCTTTATGGTAAAACGAGCAATCCCTCACTCGTCAAGTCTAAAGCTACGTAAGGCGGATATCCTGAAAATCAAAGACATCACAAGAACACATGGGTATGATGATGATGTTGTGGATCTCATCTTGAGAAACCAACTGAATAACACTATCTCTACTCTTCAACGTGAGAGGGAGAGACCCAGATTTGTTGGGTCTGTCAACTATTCCCCCGCCCCCTTGTCTATTCTCAAGAACGTTTGTAGTCGATACAACTTGGTATTTGGAATTCGGACATCAAATATCTTATCAATCATTAAGAAAGGCAGAGACCCCATAGATCCGCGTGAGAGGTTGGGAATTTGCAGCATTCCCATGAAACCAGTGGACAGTAGTTCATCACAAAAACTATATTGGCTCCACAAAACGCTCTTTACAGCTTCGCCTTTCAGAACACATTTATAGTGTTAAGACCGGGGCTATGAACTCTGCCCTAGCTCGACTTACACACAGTGGGACCCATTATCCGGCCTGGAAAGAGGCCAGTATCATTTTTACTCCATCGGACGTGTCCGCTCTACTTTTCACAGAGAGCTTTTATATTCAGTCCCAGTTACAAGTCTGTTGTAATGACTCATTACCTTGTGAAATACCACAATCCTGGAAATTATTTCCAGGAAGGTATCCACGTCAGACGGAATAACCCTGTAAGTTTTTAAATTTATGTCATAACTTACCTCATGTGTATCATAGTGTAAATTTATGTTATAACTAACCTTAAGTGGTTCAATTGTGTAACGTTGATGAACTTCCCTTTACAACCTGATTTCCGCTAGAGTGCGGGGTGAGTACTCTTCAAAATCGGTCCTACATCATGGAAGCTCTTGAATATTGTACATACACTGCTGGCCACCCAAAATTCAACACCAAGAAGGACACGGGATAGCAAAGCCAGATTTACTGGACACATAACAACAGATACAAAGACGAAATGATTGAGTTTACAGGCCCGTGTGACTTGCGGAACACGCAGACATCAATAGTTCGTGTGGCCCCCATGGCTGGCAATAACGGCCGCCACACGCCGCGGCATCGAACGAAAGAGGCTTTGGATGTGGGCTTGTGGTATGTCGGTCCAGGCTGCTTCCACACGTTGCCACAGTTCATCAGGCGTAGCCGCGGGTGGTGCTTGACGGGCCACTCGGTTGCCGATCAGCGACCAGACGTGTTCGATGGGCGACATATCGGGAGAACAGGCTGGCCACGGCAGATGTGACACCTAGTGGGCGGTGAAGAATTGTTGCACGATGCGTGCCACGTGCGGGCGCGCATTGTCCTGTTGAAACGTGGCCGCTGGCAGGTCCTGCAGGTAAGGGAAGACTACAGGCTCTAAAACGTCGGAGATGTAGCGGTGGCTGCTGAGTGTACCGGCGATGCGTACCAGAGGGGTGCGGGTGTCATATCCAATTGCGCCCCAAACCATAACGCCAGGCAGCGGACCGGTATGGCGATTAATAATGCAGGCGTAATACAGTCTCTCGCCGCGGTGCCGCCACACGCAGATCCGACCATCGTGGTGTTGCAGACAGAAGCGGGATTTGTCGGAGAAGACAATGTCGTGCTATTCTGTATCCCAGGTGCGGCGTCCAACGGCCCGCTACCGCCGCACTCGCCGGTGGTGTAACGTCAATGGTAATCGGAGCAATGGGCGCCGTGCGACAAGTCCCCGCTCCTGCAGACGACGTCGAACGGTACGTGCTGACACATGTTGTTGCGCAACAGACCACAATTCCTGCGCTAACGTTCGTGATGTGGCGCGGTGCGAGCCGTCAATGCCCGCCTCACAACATACCGGTCCTCTCGTTCGGTGGTGTGCCGCGGCTGCGGCAATCGCTCACGTAGGTCCGTCCGTCCGTCCTGCACCCACCGAATCCATTCTCGCCTCACTGTGCCTGAATGTCGTTGCACACGAGCGCCGATGTCTCGGTACGATAAACCGCTGTCGCGATAAGCCACTATTCGTCCTCTGTCGAACTCCGAAACGTGCTGGAATGACTGCCGTATTCTGCGACGAGGCATCAGGAAGCTTCCCACGCACAGGTCCGGCAGCACAACACACTTCCAATACCTACACCCCGCCTTATGTGCACCCTTCTTATAGTGCTTCTCGGCGGCGTGCTGGGCGCACATGATTTGCATATGCCCTGCAATGCTAACCGTTTGCATGTCCTCTCGCGGGCGACGCATGCTGCGAATTTCAGGCCAATCGGATGCTTCCTTCTTGGTGTTACATTTTGGGTAGCCAGCAGTGTATATAGAGCACACTGTCACATATTAGTCTCAGGATGGGACATAGTGCTCCCGAAAATTCTCACTTTTAATCTGTAAATATTTTAACTTTTAGTGAAGTTTTACCTGACTTGTAAAGGGTTTTTCCCCTTTCATAAGTTTTTATCGTGTATTGACGGTGTTGTCTTTAACTTTTAAATTTTAACTGCACGAATGCTAACCGCTCTTTTGTCATAAACTCTTTTCGTTTGACTGAACTATGAATTCATTTTCCTATATTTCCAGGTTATACCAAGCTCCATACATGCTTCCATACAAGCATGCAGCTCTTATACCAAGCATGCATCTCTCCATACATGCTTCTTTGTCCGAGCCTCTGTGTGTCTTTTTTCAGTTAAGGTCCATGTCTTTAATTTGCAAGTGCGAACTGTAAGGATGCATTGTTTAAATATTTTCTTTTAAGACATGATGATAAATTGAACTTTAAAACTGAACTGTTTCTTCCAAATGCACTTCAGCCAAGTTTTAAGCGCCTATTAATTTCTTCCATGTATATTATGATTCTAAAAACTATTTATGTTCATATGTATGAACATAATAGTTTCTAGTATCATAATGCACGCTTCAGATATCATCCCAGAAACAGCAGCAATTACTGAGAGATGAATCTTCATGAAGAAATAATTCATGATATCCCCAGTAAATGCTAGGCACATTTATATACACTAAGATGACAGTTTATTAGGTACACCTAACAAGTAGCGTGTTGCGCCGCCTTCGGCCTGAAAAAAAAAACCCAAAAAACCGGCCAGAATTCGTCGGGGCACATAACATACCAGACACTGGAAGTGTCGTACAAGAATGTTGTACCATGAGGAAATGATTGAGCCATGCTGGAAATTCGGCGGCGGCACAGTCACACAGGGAACTGAAGGTCCTCCGTCATCCAGAAATGATCGACTGTGTCTAAATCCGAGAACTGTGCTGGCCACTGAATGAAGGAGAGCACAATTCTCGGATTTGTACACCACTGATACTTTACTGCTATTTGGAAAGATGCATAGCATCATAAAGTAAATAGGGACGAAAGAAAGAAGTATCCGGAGATAGGACACGTAATAGGAAATGAAACAAACAAGAAATTAGATAGAAAGTAAATAACTGCATAACTAAAACCAGTTCCAGAACAACCAGCATAATGAGTATTGGTAATAAAGTTTTAACACCACAAGTGCATTTACTGCTTTCTTCGTGATTTGTCTTTCATATACTAAGAGTTGTAACAAGCAAGAGCGAATTTCCAACCAGGCGCGCGCTTAGGGCCCCAGAGCGTGAGGGCCTCAAAATCCTATAATTGAATTGCCAGTTTTGTTTCGGTTTTCAGGGACCGAAACAAATCAATCCTTAAAGCGACTACTTCGTTCGTATTGTCAATTGATATTTTACTATCTCATATTAGTAACATATATTTTTCTTGCTGTTGCTGACACTCCACATTTTCGAGATCTTATCGATGTACTTATTTTGAAAGAAACGGTTAAAATAAAGCTTTCTTTTTCATGGTAGATAAGGAAGGCTTTATTTTAACCGTTTCTTTCCTTTTCGTGGGAAAACATCTGTGCTGGAACTTTCCCCCCTTCCCCCTGAATTGCGATGAGGAGTGCTGGTAGAAACTTTCCTGGTGATTGTTTTTTCGCTTTCGGGGTAGGGTAATCAAGTTTTTTCTCAGTCCTTATCCCCCTAAACCAACCTAAAACAAAAGAATTAATATTTAGGCTGAAAACATAAAGAAATTCGAGAACATCCCACCATATTTTTCTTATTTTATAGTGTTAAAAGAAATGTGTATGGTATTGCAACAGCATTTTCTTTTTACTTTTTTCCTGCTCTGGTTTAATACTGATAATTATCAAGTATTAAACCAGGTGAAATAGTCTCTTCGTAGCAACTGAAATGGTCTCTTCGTGGCGTAAAGTTAAAATTTACTAAATTTCCGAACTCCCAGAGGGAAATTTATGAACTAACAGCAAAATTTAAAATGGAAAAAAAATTAAATGAATGTTAATGTCGCATTCGCAAAAATAATGTTTCAAAAATCTGTGAAAACCGAATTCTTTGGACTTCGCACCTCTGGCAGGAAATTAACGAACTAACTGAAAAATTTAAATATTTGAGAAGGAACTGTTAAGCCTAATCTGAGAGGCACCGAAACAATTTTTTCCCCTAAGTTGAATAGTTTCTTTACAGTAGAAGCTTAATTTTTTGAATTTTCGACTTTGACGGCTGTCAGCGGTAAATTCATGAAGCATATGGGACATTTAAAGTGCCAAAGTTAATGTCCTTTTGATTTCCTATTCGCCGCAAAAAGAGTAATTTTTCAGATACCTCTAAAAGCAGAAAGTTCGATGTGCAAAGACAGACGAAGTGTTCGTACTAGCACTGTTTTTTACAAAACATTCTAATAATAGGAAGATAGAGTGACATTTTTTTTTTTTTTGATTGGAGGTTTAACGACCACCTTGAGCAACTCAATGGGCTATAAGCAGTCGCCCGTCCCTAATTTAGGGTCACTGGCTCTAGGGAAGGGAGAGAGCCAGTGCCGTAAAACAAACACAACATCCATGCCTCACCGGGATTCGAACCCGGACCCCGTTCGGACGAATGATCAAAGGCCATCGCTTAGACCACTGCGCCACCGGGGCGGCAGTGACATTTTAAAAAGTGTAAAATCCTTTTTCTTGACTATATTTTTTTTACTTTTCAATCTGATGGATGAAAATTTCTGAGGCGATAAGAAGGGGAGGGGGGCCTTAATCTTTTAGCGCCTAGGGCCCCAAAAGAACAAAAGTCGCCTCTGATAACCAGGCAATTAGAACGTACCCGAGCGCGAAGTAGAAAATGACCCCGCTAAAAACACACTTAAGAGTTTGGTCAAAAGGCAAGCCCGTTATGCCCGAGAATTCGATGCTATTGTTCTTGCACCAGTTGGTGAGAACGGCGAGAATTTCCTCAACGATGAAAACATCACGGGAAGCAAAAAAAATGTACATGTTGTGCGAAATGGCAGCGAAACTCTTGGGAAGGTATTAAAGATAAAGGGAGGGAAAGATCGAAACAAATTATCCGCTAATCGACCACGAAGTGAAAGGCCAAAAGCGCTAGCTTGCGATTAACATGCAAAACTGGCGACCTTCGTGACACGCGTGAGAATGGACGCAAGCCAACTCCTGCCAACTCCGACATCCCGCGTTCACCCCGTCTTCCCATGACTCGCGTGTAATCGATTAATTTTTTGCGCCTGAAGATTTTTTTCTCCTCTTTTTCGCAGATTCATAGATCCCAGTGGGATCTTAATTTGCATGAGGACTGGTACTTCGTCACGGTGAGATTTCAGGAGGAGGAGGACGAGGAGGAGTAATACGCACGTCCTGCCAATAAATGGCCATTACACGGCCTTAGGCAGATTCGGGCAACACAGGCCTATTGTCCCCTGTTAAATCTCTATTGCGCCGCAGTGGGCGTCAAGTGGGTTCCCACGATTGCCCGGGATTAGCCTCTTAAGCCTGATTCGCAATCCCTACTTATCAGCGGATTCCGAGCTTTCGAATACTTTGAAAAAGGTAGATGAAGCGTATTCATAAATGTCACTCATTTATTTATCACGCACGCACACAAATCCACTCCCAGATGAATATTTTGCAACGATTTGCATCATTGGGAATATAAAAGAATCTTGGGTGGACTTCGAGGGATGAATTTATTCTAAACAAATTCGTTATAGTCTGGATTCACTCCTCACGGCAATTAATTTGGCGTATGATTGTTTCAGAGGGATCTGTCGGTAATGAGGAACTACAGTGGTGTCCAAATTTAAAATCCGGAAATGGTTAAAAAGGAAAACACGTAACGGCACATAGAAACGTTTAGCATGTAAAGAGACACAATCATAGGGGTAATCAACGTTTTATAACAACAGAATCCGCAAACGTCCGCTAACGAGACTCCTTAGGAAGCGGTGCAGCAGATCATTTCAGCATACAAGGACACATCCGTAAATATCACCAAAGTCAGATGTAAGAATGTAACCTAAAAATGTCTTATACACCCATGAGCCATTACACTATGACCAAGCCCAGCCTAAGTGCGCCTGGAGACCGAATGGTGGCGCAGGTGAAGTTCACAGACCAGTATATATACAACCTGAGGACTGGCTTTCGGTTAGTAGAGTGTTCGGAGTCAGAATGGGAAAAGTTGCCGATTTATCGGAGTTTGATAAAGGACAAATTGCGATGGCACGTCGCCTCGGAACTACGATCTCGGAAACGGCGTGGCTTGTGGGTTGTTCATTTGCCGCTGTAGTGAGTGCGTATCAAAAGTGGTGCACAGATTGCCAAACGACGAACCGTCGTCCAGCAGTGTGTCGTCGCTAGCTCATTGATGCCAGAGGGGAGCGGAGACTGTCGCGTATTGTTCACAGCGACAGCAGGGCCATAGTGCGACAAATCACCCGCAGCTACAACAGTGGTGACCAGGGCAATGTGTCACAGCACACAGTTCATCGCAGCCTTCTGCACATAGGCCTACGTAGCCAAATACCCAGCCGTGTCCCCGTACTCGCTGCACGTCATCGCCAACAACGCATGCAATGGGCCCAAGATCATCGAGATTGGACAGTGGATGATTGGAAGAAAGTGACCTGGTCCGACGAATCAAGATTTCTGCTGCATCACGTAGACGACCGAGCGCGGACACGATGATTGCCAACAGAGGCTATGGCACCTGGGTGCACTTTTGGGCGGAAACAGGCTTGCGGCTTCGGTGTTATGCTGTGGGCGATGTTTTCTTGGGACACTTCAGGCCCCATTATCCCAATAGCACAATCCCTGATAGCTGGCAGGTATGTGAACATCGTTGCGGACCAAGTTCATTCATTCATGGCAACTGTGCTCCCTGCTGGTGATGGCAATTACCAGCAGAATAATGCGCCATGCCACACTGCCAAAATCGTCAAGGAGCGGTTCGAGAAATATGCTGGTGACTTTCTGTTAATGCCCCGACCTCCAAATTCACCTGACATAAACCCCATCGAACATTTGTAGTTCGACTTGGTAAAGCGGGTTCGGGCTAAATCACCACCACCCCGAAATGTAGGGGAACTGGAGGACCTCCTTTTGATATTATGGTGCCAGATACCCGAGGATACCTATCGCCACCTCATCGAATCGATGCTTCGCCGAGTTGGCGCTGTTTTGCGGGTTAAACGGCTTATTATGTGGATGGTTATAATGTATTGGCTCATCGGTGTACATAAAATTGGGAAACGAATTTTCCCTGAACAAATAATTCTTCATAAATACATGGAAGCAATACAAATTTAATGGTTGGCACAAATATGCCATATTTCGCCGTGTTTTTGCCGTATTTTTACTGTTTCCATGTAGCCACCCCTAGAGAAAACTTGAAAACCTTGTCTTGCGTGGTGTAACAGATAGCATGCTCGGACGGAAATCGGGAGATGCGGGTTCGATTCCCGCTCCAGGGTAATGCAATTTTCAAGTTTTCTGAAGGAGTGGCCTCATGGAAACATTGAAAATACGGCATTTTTGTGCCAACGATTAAAAATGTCTTAATGAGGAATATGATCATCACCTCGTAAGGACAGACAACTCTCACAACGACGATACATACTCATCACCAGGCTGTTGGTGACTTCTGGAGCCAAAGAATTCCATTCCTCGATGAGGGAAGGGTTATGGAAGAGAGGGCTGACAAGCTGCTATGTGTCGTCTCAGAGCATCCCAGGAATGTTCTATAGGGTTCAGGTCAGCAGACCTGACTGCCCAGTCCATACGCTGAATTTCCTCGCTCTGTATGAAATCACCGATAAGCTTAGCCCTGTGCAAGCGACGGTTATCATCAAGTAAAAGGAACTGAGGGCCAACAGCTCCCCGAAAAAAGTTTGACATAGGGGTCTGGGATCTCGTCCCTATAGCGTTTAACATTCACATTGCATCCTGCGAAAACGTGGAGTGGTCTGCGGCTGTTGAACATAATACCACCCCACACAAGCCAACCACCTACTCCAAGGGAGTCTCGTTCGCGGGTGTTTGCAGAATTGTTACCGGTTTCCTGTTCGCTGAAGATGAAATGCCAACGAGAATCAGTTTGTAGTCTGAATCTTGACTCGTCTGTAAAAAAAAAAAAAAAAAAAAAAACAGCTATATCCACTCGCCTGTGCTTCAGAAACGATGTTGCCCGCACCAGTTCAAGCGAACTCACCTGTGAAATAAGGTGAGCATAAACCAGAGCTCTCCTGGCATAAAGTCCAATTGTATTAAGCCTTCGATATATCGTTTGTCTTGATACCGTAGTCCCAGTGGCAGTGGAGAGCTCCGAAGACAATTGCCGGGCTGTATATGACCTATGAAGCCGCGCGGCTGAAACGACATAACGGTGCTCACGAGATGTCGCACGTCTTGGACGACCTTGACCAGGCCTTCGTGACACCCTACCGGTGTTGTTGAATTTCTGCCATAACCGTGAAGCCACTCTAGAAAGGATATTAAAGTTCCTTGCAAACTGGGCCTGAGACTGACCTGTAGTCTTATAGCTCGCCACCGTACAACGTCGGATGCATGTGTATGAGAAATAAAAATAGTATTCGCAGCCACCAAAATGCGTCTTAAACACGCACTGTCAACGAGAAATACCACTCCGTTCCTCGTTGGCTTTAAGCGTGTAACTCAATTTACATAGTGGAGAGCATTTTACTCACTGACGTGCAAATTTCACTGCTAATATCTGTTTCTCGTGTCCATTTATTTGCACATGTTCTCTAAACGTCGTAGCATTTTATTGAGCTCTATGGATTATATTATTTGCCAGCTATTGCCTTCCGGACTTCAATTTTGGCCACCAGTGTAGTTTTTGCTTTGCAGCAGCACGATTTCTTCCAAATGCTTTTCTGAGCTTTTCCGGAGTTTGCCGTTACTGTTTCAGTTCTTTCTCATGAGCAGTGGCATAGCGCAAAACTACGACCCCTCCCAAGAAATTATATTTTAGCTCCCCCACCCCCACCCAAAGTTCTGCACACTTTCGATAAGTTCGAATGAATCGTGCAACTTTTAATCTTATCTATGCAATAGTCTAAGCATATTAAAAAACTAGCGGAGGTATCTGGCGTTGCCCGGCTTTAACAAAAAGCACATGAATCAACTTCTGGCTGGGCCATTGCTTTCCGAACATTTTTCATGGATTTTGGATTGATTTGTACTTTTTCGGGGGCCATTCTGGAATTCACGCTGTTCAGGGGTCTCAACTCCTATTAATAATTTCACTTTCTTAAATTTTGGATAGATTTTCGCTTTTTCGATTTAAGTTAAAATTACATAAAAAGCATAGAAGTTTATAATAATTACCTAAAATTCATTTGTTTGTTAGACAACTCCCGTCTGTCCCTCTATTGCAGCAATTGTATATCAAAATATAATGTTTTGAAATTAACTGGCGCCTTCATGAACTAATGATAAATGAACACAACGCGTCAAAGGGATTAAATCACAGGGAGGAAGTGAAGTATCTAGATTTCACGTGCATTTATATTTTTCGCAGGGTTTGTGAAAACAGAAATTCGTCGGCGACGGAGATCGAAACTGCGTTTTGCCGCCCCGGTGGCGCAGTGGTCTAAGCGATGGCTTCTGATCATTCGCCCGAAAAGGGTCCGGGTTCGAATCCCGGTGAGGCATGGATGTTGTGTTTGTCTTTCGGCACTGGCTCCCTCCCTTCCCTGGAACCAGTGGCTCTAAATCAGGGACGGGCGACTGCTTATAGCCCATTGAGTTGCTAACGGTGGTCGTTAAACCTCCAATCAAAAAAAAAAAAAAAAAAAAAAGAAGAAACTGCGTTTCCTCGCTCTGGAGTGAGTTGCTCTAACCGACTAAGCTACACCGACGGAATGTATCGCTGCACATTTATCGTCTTGACAAGGGGTTTACTTCTGCATACGTCACAGGTCCTAGACAGTAACTATGAATGAAAAATTTGGTCCAGGTCGGTCAAAGAGTTTAGGCACAAAGTATCAAGTGTGTGAAATCAGGGAGAGGGATGAAATCAGGAGAAGGAATTGGGAAGTCCAGGTTTCGTAGTAGCTTATATTTTTGGCAGACTCCTAAAGAGCAAGTATGCAAAATTTGGTCCAGATCGGGTGACGGGTATAGGCAAAAAGTGTCAAGGCGATGAAATCGCTGTGAGATATAAAATCAGGGGGAAGCAAGTGAGGTGTCTAGGTTTCGTGGTAGCTTATATTTTACGCAGAGTTCTACAGAGAAACTATGCTAAATTTGGTCCAGATCGGTCGAAGGGTATAGGCAAAAAGTGTCAAGGGGATGAAACAACGGTGAGATATAAAATCAGGGGGAAGCAAGTGAGGTGTCTAGGTTTTGTGGTAGCTTATATTTTACGCAGAGTTCTACAGAGAAACTATGCTAAATTTGGTCCAGATCGGTCGAAGGGTATAGGCAAAAAGTGTCAAGGGGATGAAATAACGGTGAGATATAAAATCAGGGGGAAGCAAGTGAGGTGTCTAGGTTTCGTGGTAGCTTATATTTTGCGCAGAAGTTCTACAGAGAAACTATGCTAAATTTGGTCCAGATCGGTCGAAGGGTATAGGCAAAAAGTGTCAAGGGGTTGAAATCACGGTGAGATGTAAAATCAGAGGAAAGCAAGTGAGGTTACCAGGTTTCATGGTGGCTAATACAGTATTTTGCGCGAGAAACTATGCTAAATTTGGTCCAGATCGATCGAGGGGTATAGGCAAAAAGTGTCAACGGGATGAAATCACGGTGAGAGATAAAATCAGGGGGAAGCAAGTGAGGTGTCCAGGTTTCGCGGTAGCTTATATTTTGCGCAGAGTTCTGCAGATAAACTATGCTAAATTTGGTCCAGATCGGTCGAGGGGTATAGGCAAAAATGTCAAGGAAATGAAATCAGGGGGTTGGAAGTGAGGTGTCCAGGTCTCGTGGACACATATTTTGCGCAGAGTCCCACAGAAAAACTATAGTAAATTTAGTCCAGATCGGTCGAGGGGTTTAGGTTTGTAGTGTCAAGGGAATGAAATCAGGGTGAGGGATGAAATAAGAAGGAAGGAAGTGGGATGTCCAGGTTTCATGGGAGCCTATATTTTCCTCAGAGAAAGTAACTATGTAAAATTTGGTCCAGATCGGTCAAAGGGTTTAGGAGTTCACTCGGCATATAGGTAGACATTCTATTATATACACCGCTGGCCACCCAAAATGCAATACCAAGAAGGACACGAGATAGCAAAGCCAGATTTACTAGACACATAACAACAGATACAAAGATGAAACGATTGAGCTTACAGGCCCGTGCGACTTGCGGAACACGCAGAAATCAATAATTAGTGTGGTCCACATGGCTAGCAATAACAGCCGCTACATGCCTCGGCATCGAACGAAAGAGGCTTTGGATGTGGGGTTGAGGTATGTCTGTCCAGGCTGCTACCACACGTTGCCACAGTTCATCAGGTGTAACCTCGGGTGGTGCTTGCCGGGCCACTCTGTTGCCGATCAGCGACCAGACGTGTTCGATGGGCGACATATCGGGAGAACAAGCGGGCCACGGCAGCAGTGACACCTGGTAGGCCGTGAAGAATTGTTGCACGATGCCTGCCACGTGCGAGCGTGCATTGTCCTGTTGAAACGTGGCCGCTGGCAGGTCCTGCTGGTAAGGGAGGACTACAGGCTCCAAAACGTCGGAGATGTAGCGGTGGCTGCTGAGTGTACCGGCGATGCGTACCATAAGGGTGCGGGTGTCATATCGAATTGCGTCCCAAACCATAACGCCAGGCGACGGACCGGTATGGCGATGCATAATGCAGGCGTTATACGGTCTCTCGCCGCGGTGCCACCAAACGCGGATCCGACCATCGTGGTTTTGCAGGCAGAAGCGGGATTCGTTGGAGAAGACAATGTCGTGCTATTCCGTAGTCCAGGAGCGGCGTTCAACGGCCAACTGCCGCCGCACTCGCCGGTGGTGTAACGTCAATGGTAATCGGAGCAATGGGCGCCGTGCGACAAGTCCCCGCTCCTGCAGACGACGTCGAGCGGTACGTGCTGACACAGGTTGTTGCGCAACACATCCTAATTTCTGCGCTAACGTTCGTGATGTGGCGGTGCGAGCCGTCAATGCCCGCCACGCAACATGCCGGTCCTCTCGTTCGGTGGTGTGCCGCGGCTGCGGTAATCACTCATGTCGGTCCGTCCGTCCCTCCTGCACCCACCGAATCCATACTCGCCTCACTGTGGCTGGATGTCGTCCCACACGGGTGCCGATGTCTCTGTACGATAAACCGTTGTCGCCATAAGCCACTATTCGTCCTCTGTCGAACTCCGAAACATGCTGAAATGACTGGCGTATTCTACGACGAGGCATCAGGTAGCTTCCCATGCACAGGTCCGGTAGCACAACACACTTCCACTACTTACACCCCGCCTTCTGTGCACCCTTCTTATAGCGCTTCTCGGTGGCGTGCCGGGCGCACATGGTTTGCATATGCCCTGCAATGCTAATCGTTTGCATGTCCTGTCGCGGGCGACGCATGCTGCGAATTTCAGGCCAATCGGATGCTTCCTTCTTGGTGTTGCATTTTGGGTGGTCAGCAGTGTATATATAGATAAACATAATATTAATCAAGTCATATTATTATCATCAACCGTTCTCAATTAACTGTGGAATAAAGGTCTCTCCCGAAGTCTCTTTAGCAGCTCTCTGTCTTGGGCCATTCTCTTTCATATCACTCCGGCATGCTTTCGAATTTCATCCACAAATCTCTCCCACGTGGCCTTCTTCTGTCAGCTTTAGACACCTGTTACTTTGTTTTTCGATGTGACCTTCAGTTAACGTTTTTTATTCAAGGTAAAAGTAGGCATTGGTTGTTTCTAAATTTGCCCCATCAACTTCTAAATCGTCAGTTCTTGTAAAAGCTGTGCGCATCAGTTTGTTTCTTATTAAGCTCATATTTTATCCCACTTCTTTATCAGCTAGTTCTTGATCATGCACTGCCACTCAACATCCCCTATTAGCAGACGCGGACTGGCAATCCATAAATGGCCCTGGAAGCTTTCTGTGTGGCCCACTTCAGGGTAAAATTATCGAGGTATCACATCCCTGAAAAAACGGTACTTCAGCATCGCACTTTACGGTTTAAAAAACTTACAGACTCAGATATTAAAAAATAAAAAAACACACTCAATGTTTAGAGATTTTTTTGCTCATGTCTGAAATAAGGAATGCGCGGAATATATAAAGCTAACATACAAGGATGAATTGCCTAGATCTTCAAATCACAACTGTTTGACCCGGGGCATCTTCCTCATTCTAACAATGGGCCTTTGTAGGAAGACTTCGTTCCCTTTCATCCTCCGCAAGAACTTTCTTCCCGCGGCAAATCTATCCCTAATTCATCTTAACGAGCGGGCATGGTTTAGCTCCTAATTGAAGGGGAGTGAAGATGCGCATAAATGCGTGCTCGCCGCTTTTGAACAGGTTTTTGATGAACGCAATATTGCGTCGCTGCCGCTTTTGAATAGATGTTCGGTTAACGTATATATGCATCCTTGCCGCAGAGAGGGTTAAAAATCTTTTCGACATAAGTCTACGAATCATTGCTGTTTTCAGCATTGTGGCAATAATTAACGACATTTTACCCATTTTCATGGACCGCAGGTGCCTAGTACAGTTTAATGAAGAACAAAATGACTTCCGTTGCTGAGAAGCACAGACATTCTCTGAAAGAGACTGTCAAAGGCTTTATTCATTCCTATGAATTTAATTGCGACAACTGAATTCAAAATTTGTAACAGTTTCTTCGCTTTTAGTGATAACGGAAATACAAATGCGCTAAAAATTAGTTTCTTTTTCAAGACTAGCCCATCATTAATGAAATAATTACTAAAAAATCCCTTAAAAAACTGAAAATTTCCAGAATTGCGAGAGTTTCCGTGCAAATTTATAAATTGAAAGAAATTAAAGAATTCGAAAATTAATTTTTATTTAATTATTTTCAAATCTTTGAAAGTAATTAAATATAATATGTTGTAGCTGAAACAGATTTTCCAGAACTGCAGTTCAAGACTTGGTGTAACTGTAAAGCCCAAAAAATAGTAAGTCAGATGCAAATCTCGTTAGCAAAAAAAAAACCCCCATCTATACTTAGTATAAAATAAAGTCCCCGGTAGGCGTCTGTCTGTTTATTCGGACTAATATCGAGAATCGCTGGTCGGATTTTGATGCAGTTTTCACCATTCCATAGAGCATTTGTCGAGGAAGGTTAAGGTGTATGAAACATTAATCAATGCAAAAGGGAGCCGAACAGTAACGATTTTAGTGACGAACAAAAAACCGCTGTTCGCATTCTTTCGTGGCTTTCACTGCCTAAACAACGATGCGCGGAGACCGGTCTGACAGCATGTAAGGCCACAAACTAAATGCGTAGTTACATCGGACTCTGAAAGAGAATTGGCTTATTGGCGCTCGCACAGACTAAATGCGTAGTTCTTTTGTCCACACGTATGTATCTCTTTGAGTAGCTCTTTAATTAAAATTTAAATAGTGTATTAATATTATGCCGAGACGAAAATAGAATATAGGTTGTAGTACATCGGACGCTAAAAGAATTTGTTTATCCCGTCATAATGAAACTTTCCAAGAAACAGATTTTTGATTGACAAATTACAGACAAAGAATGGCTTTCCAAAGAGAAAGACAGTCGCCTGTTGAACGTAATAATAGTCTCCCTTTAGATTCACCGTGAATTCTAAATTGCTACCGTGCGAAGCCTGGCCTGGTCGCTAGTGTACATATAAAACGCTGCAACCCCAAAAAAATCCGTAGATGAAACTCAATGCATTAACGTACGTAATGAATTTCGAGTTTCTATCCCAGACCACTGATAGCATATTTGATTAGAATGTATTGATTATTTAATTATTTAACTGCAAATGCAATTGGCAAAAGTGGACTGAGGGAGAGAAAATCAAACCAAAAGGGACGACGAGGCTTAAATTTGAAAGTCGAGAAAGAGGAAGCCCAATATGCTACCTTTTTTTTTTTTTTTTTTTATCAAAAACAATGTTTGGCCCAATATGCTATCTTTTTTCCTTTTACTGAACCGGCAAAGTGGTAAACAAACTTCGCCGTTTTTAGTGTAACGTTGTTTTCTTCTACAAGAATAGTGAAGGACTGGTATACACTGTAGTGCCAGAAAAACTGGTACATCAGTCTAATACTTGGTAGGTCCCCCACACGAGCGCAAGACTGCAGAAATATGACGGAGCATGGACCACTAGTTTCTGGAAATATGCTGTAGGTAATGCACACCATACTTCCTGAAGAGCGTTCCACAATTCGGGTGTATTCCGAGGACTCGGATACCTGTGTCCGATAGCGCGTTGCATGGCTTCCGAAATGTGTTCTATCACGTTCAGATCTGGGGACTTGGTTAGGACTGGCAACACCCCAAACTCAGATGAATGCTCCTCTAACCATAATGTGGCGTCCCGATACTTGCGTGGAGGTGCATTGTCTTGTTGGAACAGGTCCAACCCATCAGCATGAATGCAGGACATGAACGGGTGTACCTCGTCAAAAAGGATGCGCACATAGCGTTGGCTGGTAACAAACATTTGTAGACGTACCAGGGGTCCAGTGAAGTCCAGCTAAACACACCCCATACCATTACGGACCCCACGGCACAGTTCCTTGTTGACAGGCGGGATCCATGGCTGCATGGGGTTTGCGCCACACACGAATCCTTCCATCTGCCCGATACAGCTGGAAACGAGACTCGTCAGACCAGGCTACTTGTTTCCAGTCATCAAGTGTCCAGTGGCGGTGTTGCCGTGCCCAAGCGAGGCGCATAGCTCTGTGTTGTGCATCCATCAAGGAGACTCGAGTTGGGCGTCGGCTCCCGAAGCCCGTATCGTCCAGGGTACGTTGCACAGTCCGGACGCTGATGCTTGTTGAGGCTCCAGCATTGAATTCCGATTATACCTGCGAAAGTGTTGCACGCCTATCGCGTGAAACGATTCTTGACAGCCGACGATGATCACGTTCACCCAATGTCTTTTTATGGCCACACTGGTATCGTAGGTTGGAGGTTTTGCCGGAATTCTTGTAGTCACGGTACATCCTTGCAATGGTCGTCCGCAAAAATCCGAACTTCGTTTCTACCTCCGAAATACTATGGCCCATCACACGAGCGCCAACTATGACACCGCGTTGAAAATCGCTTAAATCGTTATTACTTGTCATTCTCATGCCGAAAACAGCTCTGACAGCTGGCAAGGATGTCTATCGCTTTAAATACGCACTGGCGGACGCAACCAAGTACGCGCATAGGTGACGTTCCTATGTATTTTGAATAAGCTCGTGTGTACCAGTTTTTCTGGCACTTCAGTGTATATATGCTTTTTTCTTTCTTTCATGAGTTTGCATAAAGTCTACAGGTTCAGGATATGACGGCCCGTTCCAATTCTACCGGTGGCCCGGTGGCCCTCTTGCAAAACTTGTTTCGTCAGCAATACCAAGGTGGGTGAAACAGTGTCCTTTAATCCTTAATATTTATCCCTTTGTCTTTCTATCCCTTCTCAATTTTTATACGTGCTATGTCCTCTAACAGTCGAACTTTTGCACTGGCATTTTCATAGATCTTATCAATAATTTATGCATCTTTAATACTGCGGGATTTCAAAGACATTATAACTACTTATGATTTCAATTATCAATAAAGGCCATGTATAGTGGGAACTCATTCATTCGCTTTTTTAATAAGTTATTCTCTCAGTACATGTATATGATCTATGGTGTTGTAACTACTCCTAAATCCAGCTTGTTCCTTTGGTTGATGCATGTCCAGTGTTTACTTCAAGCGATATGACAGTACCTCAGAGAAGATTTTGTAAACAACTGACAAAAGATTAACGGGTCTGTATAGTTCCTGAAATCTTCAAGGTCTTCCAGTCATCGGGAATCTTCCCTTCATTGAGACATCAAGAGAAAACTTGGGCGAGTGTAGTTTCTATTGGGTGTATACATAAGTTCTACCGTTTTTGTAGACTACAAGAAAAGAAAAAGAACACAACAAACAACGTACCTAGGATTTCACATAATTGCCATCATTCTGTATGACCTCTTGCCATCTGTTATGAGTAGGTGAATCCCACGCCGGAAAAACTCCTGTGTTTTAGAATGAAAAAAGTCATGTAATATCGTTTTCACATCGTCCCTATCATTGAAGGTTTGGAAAGCGAAGGCGTTCCGTAATGATCGAAAAAGGTTGTAGTGCGCAGGTGCTAGGTCAGGGGAATACGCCGGATGAGGTAACACTTCCCAACCAAAGTCCAGTAATTTTTTTCCGAGTGATTAAAGCAGCATGAGGTCTGGCGTTATCATGATGAAGGATCACGCTTTTGCGACTGACGAGTGCTGGCCGCTTCGATATCAGTTGTTCTCGCAATCTGTCCAACTGTTGGCAGTAGAGGTCAGCATTTATTGTTCGGTTAGGTGCCAACACCTCCCAGAGGAATATTCCCTGCGGACATCCCACCAAACACTCAACAAAACCTTTTTGGGATGCAGTCCTCCTTTTGAAGTCGATGGAGCAGGCTCCGCACCTTGGCACGCAGTCTGTCGACGCTTTATATTACGGTACAGTACCCATTTCTCATCACCCGCTACAATTCGTCCCAAAAACGGTTCATTTCTGTGACGAGAACGCAAAGATACACAGGTACGTGTTCTCTCCTCTCGTTGCTTTGCAGAAAGCTGGTGCGGAACTCAGTTATCGAACTTGGTGATGAACCCAAGCTCATGCATCCGTCTTTCGTCTGTTGTTCTGTGTACCGACAACGTTTCCGCTAATTCCTGAACGGTTGGATGTGGATCGTTTGTTATGGCTTGGACCACATCCTCGTCAGAAACTACAGATGGACGTCCAGGACGTGGTTGATCTTTAGAGCTTCTGTCTCCGTCCCGGAATTTCCGAAACCAGCGGCGACATGTGCTATTATCAACTGCATCCTCCCCGTACACTTGACAGATGTTGCGGCAAACCGCGGCTGCAGTACTGCGTTTATCGAACTCGTACAGTAAACAATGCCTAATGTGCTCCTTATCGCATGCCATGTTACACCGTCCGTGATTTCCGTTAAGAATGACTTACTCGGACAAGCCTAGTGCCTCTATATGCTCTGCTTCACGTTTTATTGGACGAAAATTCGGCATCGCAGCGTCATCTGTGATGTCACTACTCCGATCACAATTGGTATCTATTACAAAAACGGGTAGAATGTTTGCCCACACCCAATATTTCTTCACTGGCTTCCTGTACAGGCACAATGTACACGATAATTCTTCTTTCCTTGGAGCTTTTCCTCACTTCATGTTCTTAATTGCATGAGGAACTTACTCTCGGAGGACTAAAGAGGCTCTAGTGCCCTATGGTGAATATATATTATATTATATAAGTTATCTGAAAATAAAAAAATTCTAAGAGTGAGGCAAAGTCACGTAGACAAAATATAAAAGCAGTAGTGGTTGAATGAGAGATGTCGATTGCTGAAGAGGAATTTCGCTACTTAGCAGTTTAGCTGATCCCTAAATTTTGAAAACCGACAAAAAATTCTTACTCGTTCACAGAAATGAGTCAGAAATATTGGACATATTTTTGTAGTCAGAAATATTCGGCATTGGAGTGACGTCTCATCAGCTCCCCAGGACAAAGAGGTCAATCAGCTGGGAAAGCCGTGGAAATACAAATTAACAGCGGGTAAGGTCATAACACCCTTTTCATCTATATCCAAAATTTATGAAGACACAAAAAAAAAATCGTATTCAACCTGCCCTGTGTGATGAAAACATAAAAAGAAAATTAGCTTTAGAGCTTGCTTTAAGTAAACGTTATTTTTTCCACCGAATATGACTTTGAAAGTTATGCAATGATAAAAGAAAATAAAAAAATTCCTTTAAATTGAACACAGCGTTAAAGAAAATATTATTTACAGGAATCTCGAGACACCCCACCCCAGCACCGAGGGGCTGAAGGGCATTTCCGCTGCGCCCCTGCTTTTGAGGGCTTAACATATTAGCGCTGAATTGATCTCCAGGAAAAAGAATTTTATTTTTCATATTCATAGATTTTAGTAATTATTTCTGCCTTGATCCATATTTTTTGCACAACGACAACGCTTTCAACCTGAATAACTAACTGTATGTATCAATATATCATTTAATCAGTTTAGAATTCAAATATAAAGGTGTGTTTTTTTCTAAAATCACGTAACCTATATCATTTTTGATGTAAAATCATAAACGGATGTGTGTTAATTAACATTTGGCACACCACCTATTTGGTCTACATAGCATGCGTATGTCAGAAAGTAAGTGCAATGCTTGTAATGTGTACCAGTGTATTTAATTAATACTTTGAAACGGGTTTACAAAATAAAACGTCTTTTCATGCACCATTATTAGTACGCCTTTGGTGAAAAAGAAAAGAAAAAGTGATTTTTTATCACTATGTCCCCTGTGTACATGATATCTCTGCACCTGTTGGTCCGATACGAAACGTTCTTTTCGGGCTAGGAAGACTGAACTGTGAAGACGATGATCTTTGCCCTTGGTCCTTTCCGATTTATAACTCACCACTAGAGGGCGTAAATACAGATGCCATCAAATTCAAAAATATGTTTTATTCCGTATCATTGCTTCAAAAAATACCGTGGAAACACTTTTTTCTTTCATTCGATACGTTTTACAACGAAGACCAATTTGCGTGCATAGTTTCTTCTATATAATATATACAGTATTGTATATATATATATATATATATATATATATATATATGGGGTGTCTCGAAATTCCTGTCACTGTAAATTATATAATATGTATTGAAGATGCACACATTAATATTATTAATAACATCTATGAAAATGCCAAAGATTCGGCTGTTTGAGAATACAGCACACATAAAAGTTGAAAAGGGAGTGAGACAAGGTGACACCATATCTTCCAAGCTCTTTAATGCCACATTGGAAAATGTCTTTCAATTACTGAACTGGGAAAACAAAGGGATAAAGATTAATGGAGATTATCTAACTCACCTTCGTTCTGCTGATGACGTAGTCATTTTTACAACTACCCCATCAGAGCTGCAGAGTATGATCCAGGAACTTGCTGACAAGAGTAAAGAAGTGGGATTAAAAATGAACTTTCAGAAGACAAAAGTGATGTACAATGCTTTTACAGGAAACGAAGATTTATCGATTGATGGAAAAAAGCTTGAGACAACCGATTCCTACATTTATCTTGGGCAGCTGATATCAAGTAAGGGCCACATTGATGAAGAAATTAATCGCCGTGTAAAACTTGGATGGAGAGCTTTTGGAAGAAACAGCATAATTTTCAAGAGCAATATGCCATTATGTCTTAAAAGAAAAGTGTTTGATCAATGCATCCTTCCAGTGCTTACGTATGGTGCAGAGACGTGGACCTTAACAAAAGAGACATACAAAGGCTGCAGACAACTCAAAGCAGCATGGAGAGGCGCATGCTTGGTGTAACCAGGAGAGATAAGAAGAGAAACTCGTGGATCAGAAAAATGACAAGAGTGGAAGATATCGTGATCAGAGTAAAATCCCTGAAATGGCAATGGGCTGGACATACTGCCAGAAGAACAGACCATTGATGGACAGTCAAAATTTTAGATTGGATTCTAAGGGACAGGAAAAGATCCAGAAGAAGACCACATTGGAGATGGGTGGATGAAATTCGAAAGTATGCGGGAGTAACATGGAGGAAACTGGCACAAGACAGACCGTTGTGGAAGAGGCTTGGTCCAGCAGTGGATTGATAACGGTTGGCAATGATAATGATGAGATATATATATATATATATATATATATATATATATATAAGAGGTAAGCTCTCTTCATTGTCTTAGGGTTTTAGGTTTTATAAGTTCAATGTTTATACTTCCTGTATTTTTTTCTCTGCTGTTTTTCGCTTTTTAGCATTTAGGCACTGGCCAGACTGTTAACTTTTTTGCGGGTTTTAACTCTTTCTTTTCTTGGTAACTTTGCGCGTCTTTAAGGAAACTTAGGCTCAGAAGCTGGCTATGCATAGTTCCTTTACTTTGCGCTGTATTTTCAAAGTTGTTAAGGTCTTAATAACTACTTAATTATGCACTTAAAACACTGCTGAAATACTTTGTACATATTGCAACTAATTGTTTATGTCATATAACTTTCACAAAGCTTTTCTTTAGTTAATTATTGTCTTTAATTTATTCTCGTTTTTGTGTTGTCAGAAGTTGCGGAGTAGGGGGTTTTAGAATCAAGTTTTCTTTCAAAAATCTGAGGTTTAAAAAATTAATATTTCCTTTTTTAATTGCAATGTAAAAATTTGGAATTCTTTTGTATTACTTTTCAGGTTTATATTCTCTCTCAGGCGAACTCGGCGTTTCGTTATTGCTGAAAATTATTTCTAATTATTATGTCACTCTCACAACTTGAGTTCTCTTTAATCTTCTTCTCTCTGTTTAATAGTAACAGATGAAGAGCATGGGTCGGGCCATGGAAGTTATGGATGTAAGCTAAATTGTTAACTAGCGCTAGGTCATACAACTCTGCGGAGGTCATGACATATATATAAATTTTAAAACAAATTTTGGTGGGTTATTACTTGCATCCATGGCTTTGCAGAAACCCATTTCCAACTAGTTCTTTGTGGAAGTGAGAAAATGCAGAGTTTTTGCTGGTCCTTGATAAAGCCAAGGCTCAGTATTCTCGACACTTTCTACATTCAGTTGTTTTATTTTATTTTTTATCTTTTCTCCTTTTACTCACACCGGTAGACATATAACCCTTTCTATGTTGTACTTGGTATGAGTCTCAAATATATATAATTTTTTTTGCTTAGGTCTCTTCTTAATATGAGTATATATATATATATAATTTACAGTTTTCTCATTAGGGGGAGTATTTCGTATTTTGGGTGTATTTTTTTCACGACATCTCTCCCTTTCTACGCGCCGATTTAAAAAAAAAATTTGCATCGCATTCTAGAATTTTTTTCACATATCTAATTTTCGTAACCAACAGTTTTGTCACAAGAGTGCGCAACTGCGTGCTTCTGTTTCTAATTCACAGCAGAATCTCCGAAAAGCGTGATAAAAAAAAATCTTTTCTTGTCAGACACCGCTCACGATGGAAAACATTTTATGCATACTGCCACAAAGGAGATTTTAAATCCATATTTCTGTTTAAAACGTAAGAAGGGAAATTGAAGTGTTTTAAGTACCCCATATAGAACGCGAAGGGTTTTGTGAAAGACGATGTTGCCTCTTCCTATGTGGTCACAGAAAATTTCCGGTATGTAACTACACCGGTGTGCAAAATTAAAGGATAATAGAGAAAAGCGCCCTAAACACGCGGTCCGTGGGTGGAAATGCAATGAAAGCGGATGCAAGTGCAAAAATAGTGATGACAAAAAAGAAACCATGTGCACGTGTGTCTCTTTTATCGCAGAATACGAAAATCAGAACCTGGTCATAACGGCGGCGAATCGACTTGCTTTTTACCGCACTTTTTATTGCTTCTCGAAGTACGCTGATCAATATCGCGGTGTTAGATTGAGTTGAAAATTTGGACGATACACAGCTGCGGCGAGTGATTGGTAGAATGGAAGCAGGTCTATGGTACAGAATAATGGAAGCAGTCTATGGTATCCAGTGCGTGAAGTATACCACAAAATGTAATCTCAAGACTATCTAGGTGATTGCTTAGTGCAGGAGAGGTTCATCGCCGACAAGGACAAGGCCATCTCAGAGCTAGCACTCCTGCCGAAGACCACTGTGTAGCTCTAACAGCACGAAAACATAGGCAGATAACAGGTAGGCAACTGACTGGAGCTCGCAGCAGCCACTGGCACGAGAGTAACTTGATTTACAGTTTACCATAGGTGGTAGGAGAGAGGTCTCTATGCGATGAGTCTTATGGTTTGTAATAATAATCTGTTGCAACTTTTTTTAACATAACAACTCATATTTTTCCCCTTTTATGTATGCAGGGTGTCTATAAATGGAGAATACAACTTCAGTATGCTATTATAAAAATAATAAGATAGAAAAACTAACGCCAAGAGACGTGGCAAGTGTTAAAGTTTGTTAAGTCAGATGATGGATGGCGCCAGGTGTCTCATGTAATGAAAAATCTCGTCAAACACGGAATACAGCAGACATGGCTTCCCCAGTAGAGAAAGCAACGTCTGTGTTTTGGTTTGCGGAGTCAAAATATCTAACAACAGTTCAGTGTAAGTTCCGAACGGAGTACAAGAGACAGCCGCCGACACGAAAAAGCATCGAACAATGGGTAAATAAATTTAAAGCAACAGAAAGTGTCTTTAAGGGCAAAAGCACTGGGAAACCTTCCATTTCGAACTAAAAGGTGGAAGACGTGCGTAAGGGTTATCTAAGGAGCCCGAAGAAGTCCATCCGCGTCACCAGTCGTGAACTCGAAATACCGCGAGCAACGGTTCTCAAGGTTCTGCATAATCGTTTACGCTTCTATGCATATAAAGATGAGTTACTGGAAAAACTTCGAGCAAATGACCAACCACGTCGTAAAGCATTTACGGTAGACATGCTTAATCGTATTGACGAAGACCCCACACTCCTTTTACAGATCTGTTTCAGCGATGAGTCGACATTCCATGTTTCTGGCAGAGTGAATAAACATAACTGCCGAATCTGGGGCACGAAAAATCCCCATGTGGTCATAACACACGAGAGAGACAGCCCGAAAGTTAATGTTTGGGCTGGCCTAATGGAAGACAGAGTGATAGGGCCCTTTTTCTTCGCTGAACCAATCGTTGCCGGCATAACGTACCTGGCATGTTAGAAAAATTCGCAATTCCATAACTACAGGATATTCAAGACATTATTTACCAGCAAGATACTAGCCTTCGCACTGGTCTTTGGATGAACGCAGATCTTTAGACCACCAGTTTCCAGGGCGTTGGATTGGACGTGAGGGCCCGACGACATGGCCACCCTGTTATCCTGATATTACCCCATGCAATTTTTCTCTTTGGGGCTTTGTTAAGAACATTGTGTACAAAGAAAAGGTTACATCTATCACTGAGCTCAAAGAAAGCCTTACTGCAGCATTACTCTTTGTTACACCTGACATTCTGCAGCGTACATGGGTGGAACTGGACATCCTGCGACCAACCAACGGAGCACATATGGAGACCTACTGACATTTTTTTTTTAATTTCACAGTTACCATGTGCTTTTACATAACTATACCGTGAAAATTAATTGGGACAAGCTATTTTATTCTCAGAATTGTAATGTGATCGCCAGTTGATGTCGGAAACCCACGTAAACCGGTTTTATCAGCTGTGAGGTGGTGTGACTGTTAGAACTTGATAGTAAGAATGTGGTTTGACCGGTTTTAAACAGGAAATAGGTACTTCAGCTGTGTTCTTTCGTGTGTGGCATGTGGATGTCAGTTTTTGCTCTCTGTGAGTACGTGTTGCTTTCGTGTATTGAAAAATGGATATTTCCCCAAGGAAGCGTGCAAAAATAATTGCTCTGAAGGATCACACTTCTATGACAGTGAGAGTTGTCGCTTCTGCAGTTGGTGTAGACAAATCAAGTGTATCAAGACTGCTTACGCGATACGATGCATCTGGATCATCGTCTCCAAAAAGGAGAGGTAAATGTGGAAGAAAACGAAAAACAACTCCACGAACCGAAAAATATCTAATCAGAAATAGTAAAATGAATCCAAAAAAAAAAACAAGCACCGACCTTCAAAGAGATTTATTGGCTAGTGGTTGTGATGTTGGTGATTGAACTGTACGCCGTAGGCTTCTGGAAGTTGGCAGGAAGGCAAGAAGACCAACGGAAAAACAATATTTGAATGCGAAAATGAAGATAAAACTTTTAGCATTGGCCAAAAAATATAAACCATGGATTGCTGACGACGGGGAAAAGGTAATTTTCAGTGATGAAGCTCATTTATTTGTGCAGGGTTACCAAGCGAATGTCGTTAAACGAAGCAAGTGTGAACCCTTAAGACCTGAGCATGTCAAACAAACTGTAAAACACCCTCTGAAACAGATGTTTCGGGAGTTTTTCACATCAAATGGCACTGGAAGCTTAGTACCTGTTCAAGGTATGATGAATTCAGCCAAGTACGTAGAAATATTACAACGTAGGATTGTTCCATTCTTGCAAACTTTTGACGGGACATTTCAACATGACTTGGCCCCATGTCACAATTCGAAATTGGTCAAGAATTTCATGCTGGAAAATCAAATTCATTTGCTTGATTGGCCTGGAAATTCACCAGACTTAAATCCCATAAAAAAACTTGTGAAATATTTTGAAGAGACGTTTAGGTAAAATGGACTGTACAATCAAAGAACGCATGATAACGAATGCTATAAAAGTGTGGTTCCACGATTATGAAGTCAAAAATATGTGCACTCAATTAGTGGAGTCAATGCCAAAACGAGTTCAAGAGGTCATTTCTGCTAAAGGAGGACATACTTCATACTAATACAGATTTTTTATCAGTGTATATGAAGGCATAGTTTGGGGAAAAAGAGCGATTTTTTACTTTGTCCCAATTAATTTGCACAGTATATAGTAAATGTAAGTTGTTATTTATTGAAGTTTTTTTTTCAATAGCATACTGAAATTGTATACTTCATTTATGAATACCCTGTATTTTTATACAGTTTACTTTGTTTTTATAACTTACTTCTGCTAAAAGCGTCACATTGTGTTTCTAAAGAATAAAAAGATGAAAAATATTTAGATAATATGCAATTATTTTCGATATTTTTATTGATCTTCAGTGCTATCCGATATTGTCTCTCGGTTCCGATTGTTTAGGATAATCGAATTCTACTGTACAGCGATCCTCTTGCTTTAATAAAATGTAGGTAAAACACCTTTGAAAATGGGCTATCGCAGTCTCATTACTTTTAGTTCAATTCTCTTGCTACTAAAATAATTTATGTTTTGTGCTTTTTACCAAGCACATCTAGTCGATTTGTACGAGCTCAAGCGGAAACTTTTCGACTTTCGGCAAAACATGCGCCTTTTTTTTTTTTTTAAATCGCTGTTGCGCAGGGTTCTCATCGTGTAAATCCTACGAAATGGCCAGCTTAAGTTACACTTTCCCACACGATATGCTTTCCTGCGGAACGAGGGGTTTTAGCATAAGCCCTTTGCTTTGACACTTGGGAGGCGTTCAACATACCGGTGTTTATCCGTAGGAAGGTGGGTAACACAGTTTCTATACGTAGCGGCACGTGACCGCCATTGGAACGTTTCCGGCAGACACTTCGGGGTAGAGGCGCCTCAGACCATAATGGTCAGATTTGTTAGCGAAGGAGGATTAGCTAAACGTCGCTGCGTGAACAAGCATCGCTCTATCTCAGTTCAACATACCGCCTGCTCCTGACCCTTTGCAACAGAAATATTCAAATCCGTAGCAACCTTCAACAACAAAAAATGTTTGGGGTCAGAAAAGCGCACGTGTCCAACGAAGATGATTGTCGGGATTATTAGGGCGCGTGTTTTTGTTGAGGCGAGTGTACCCGGGCTTCACATGGGTTGTTACGGAATCAGTTCATTCTCCCTCGCAAGGATTAGAAGAAACATTTTTTATTTATCGAATGCAAGATCGAAGACATATTCACATCTCTATTAGCGATGACACGTGACTTGTTTTGACAGCTGAATGACGCCAACGTCACGTACCGAATTTCTAGAACGATCGCCAAAAATAATGATGCTACCCAGTGACGTTAATCCTTTTTTTATTTTAATGCTAAGTAAAATATTAACGAGCGGATTATAGTCATAACTGTCAGAAAGGCAATTCTTTTTTCTTTTTTCATCCAGCTTACTTCTCCCCTAGTTCAGATTTATAAGGCATATTTCCGAACCTGTGAGAAATGTGAAAAACTGCATATAATTTTTTACCTCTACCTAGGCGCAGCAGTGGATTTAGAAGCTCATCTCTGGGAGGGGGTGGGGGTCGCGCCCCGGTCTAAAAAGGGAGACTTTGTGGAGGGCACACACACACACACACTGTAAACTTGCAGCACTGCGTCTTCCTGTCATTGCAAGGCTATTAACACATATTCTATTAAAATAATTGTTCTGAATTTTTAAATCACGAACTGCGAACGAGAACTGAAAAACCAGCACTATTTTCACGGCGTTCAATTCCCCGCTTTTCGAGGAAATCAACTTGATGCTTCTTAAAATCTCATGCCTGGATGAAATCTTTCAAAACAAAGCTTCATCCCTTCTTTTTTTTTTTTTTTATTGGAGGTTTAACGACCACTGTGAGCAACTGAGTGGGCTATAAGCAGTCGCCCGTCCCTAATTTAAGGCCACTGACTCCAGGGAAGGGAGAGAGCCAGTATCGTAAGACAAACACAGCATTCATGCCTCAGCGGGATTCGAACGCGGACCCATCTCGGACGAATGATGAAAATCCAGCGTTAAACCACTGCGCTACCGGAGCGGCCCCTTCTAATCAGATGGGTTAATTTAAAACAAAAATTTTCAGCTTGGAAATTTGTTGCTAATTTTGGTTTATGACCCAATCGAAGTACGCGTACTTCACTCTGTCACCCAGGGTCGGACGAAGGATAATTTTTGCTACAAGCAGGGAATAATTTTGGTGCCCCCTCCCCCACCACCACCAAAAGTATCATGGCGATAAAGAAATCAATCCTAGAGCTTTTGTCGTCGCCTGCAATTTAAACGAAAGTGAATCAAGTTGTAAACCGTACCCATACCATTACACTGAGAAACGGTTATATTAATAATTATGAAACGAACTGTGAGGTTGTAACTTTAGTTTTAATGAACTGTAAGTGCCATAACAAAATAGGCACAATAGGTATTAGGCACATTAGAGACCTTAAACCCTAAAGGCAGAGGCGTAACTACTTATTCCTGCGCCCGGGGCAAACCACAATATATTGCGCCCCTATCTGTCGTTCTTTTTTACTTGTATATGTACATATACACATGTAAATATACACTGCTCGACAAAACAAAATTAATGTCACACCCCAACTGTAGGGGCGAATGTAAATGCTCCACCTGCCTTACGTAATCCAAAGTCCTGTAAGGCTCTATAATTATTTTTTTTTTTTATTGGAAGTTTAACGCCCACCGTGAGCAACTCAATGGGCTATAAGAAGTCGCCCGTCCCTAATTTAGGGTCACTGGCTCTAGGGAAGGGAGAGAGCCAGCGCCGTAAGACAAACACAACATCCATGCCTCACCGGGATTCGAACCCGGACCCCGTTCGGACGAATGATCAGAGGCCATCGCTTAGACCACTGCGCCACCGGGGCGGCCGGCTCTATAATCAAAGTTCGTTCACTGGAGCACGTACCCCACAGACAACAGGTCAAGGTTCATGTTACTAAGATAACCAAAAATTTTAAATAATTGGTCAAACAGGCGCTCTGCTCTCTCAGCTTTGCTATATTAAGATCTGCTAATCAAGGGGGGGTGAATGAATAACGAAGTGACAGACCTTGAAAGAAATCCACCAATGTTTTCAAATTTAACAAAATTTAATCGTCATTCAAAGAAATGCTGTCCGAGCCTAAACTGTGTATCGGAGACTTCGTTCGTAGCGAGAAATCACTCACGCATTATTTCACACGTGCGTTTTCGTCGTCGTGCAGCTCTCCTTGCTAACACTTTATTGTTCTTCCTAATAATACCTGCCGGAGTCTGTCCGCACTTCGGTACAGAATCTCCCCCTCTTGTGAGAGCTGAAACGGCCTGTATCACAAGAACGCTAAATTCACGTCCATCCACGAGGACATACAAAGTTTCTCGCTTCCTACCAAGTAACAGACACGTGCTCCTTCCACCACCAAGCTCCAACTCTCAACTCCTACCGAGCAACATGCACGTTCTCCTTCCATCACCAAGCTCCAACCCTCAACTCCTACCGAGCAACATACACGTGCTCCTTCCACCACCAAGCTCCAACCCTCAACTCCTACCGAGCAACATACACGTGCTCCTTCAACCACTAAGCTCCAACCCTCAACTAAAGAACATAAAGCTTGGCGGGTCACTCTCCTCCCCACCTCTGGTCACGTGCCAACCTCTGCCCTATCGTCTGAGACGCGATGAACTATCTAGAGAGAGGCAGACAACGAGCCTACGCTGTTGCCCTCCCCTTCTTTTCCGACCCGCTTACTCCCTCACCCCCAGCTTTGGCTGCGGAGTAGGAAGGTCACCTAACGGCCCCTATCGCGACCTTGACCTTTCCCATGAAGTAATCTCCAACGGACAGCATAGCTCGACAGCATTGTATGCACTATTGCGTTCGTGCATTCCGAACTGCCTCGGTTACAATAAATACGTACATTTCCTCAGACGGTCGGGCGCCATGTTGGAGTCTTACTATACATCCGAAAACCATTAGCCTCAAGGGCTTTTAGTAATTCGACTAATTTAACTTGCAGATATACTGCTAGAAATGTTCCTTTTCTGGAAATGAAAAAAAAAATAGAACAGTTCTTTTCCTGGAAACGGGAAAATACTTGCTGCTTCTTTCCTTTGTCGCTTGACTTCTAATTCCAGTCCTTGTATCGTATCACATAAAATATGAAAATGATGTCTAATGTCCGACATTACATTAATAACGTATTTCGCCCTTACACCAATTTTATCTGTTATCTCTATATGGGAGGCACAATCAAATTGTGACTGTACTCCGAGTCAACCTAAAGTGTGCCACTATGTAGGGTGCGAAATAGCTACCTCCGCTACGAAAAGTAGTCCCAAGAGTTTTGAGTGAAAACCAGTAGAATTATTGCTCAGAATCCGTTTTTGTTTTCTCAGAAGTTTATCAAACAAAATTGCCATCTAAAAAAGCTCCAGAAAGTAGTGCGCCTTTGGAAATAAATTTGTTATGAGAAGTTGCTGAATTAAGAGCTTCGCACTTTCGGCTGTTTCTGCCCACTGGGGACCCAACTCGGACGAGGGGGAAGGGGTGGAAGGTCTCCCAACATTAGCAACACAGAGACAATAAATTGACAATCGGGGAAACTCGAAGGGTTTGTTACTTAAACAGGCGGTAGGGGTAGCAGTTCGGCCTCCACCAGACCCCAGGTCACATGTGTAGGTAGGTGGAGGGATCAGAACGAAAATAGTAGAAGAGCACATTAACACGCGGATGGATACCGTTCTTGCGTTCCACAACGAGTTGTGATGAGGCTATCCCGCCTTTACCAACAGTACATTTTTAGGGTGAATTGGAGTATAGGTTTACAGCTTTTTCCAACTGCTCTGGAGTTTCGATTTTATTGACACTACATTAAACAGATTGAATGCAGTCGCTGTAATAATAGAATAGCCACCAAAGAATCTTCAGCAGTGTGAAAGGCATCCTTATCTTGTAACGTACGTATAGTCCATCTAACTAAATAGAAATTCAGGCCCCACTGTTGTCAACGAAGGCCGAGGGTCTTCTTTACTTGGACGGAAAACAGCGCTTTCATTTCTGAATGAGAGTAACTAACATCTCCTGAGCATTTCAAGGAAAAAATGCAAATTTGCCAAGGGTATCGAAACTGGCGAAACATAAGAAAATTCTGTAAATGGAAAATGACAAACTATGGCGCGAAAAATCTGTACCAGGAACTCATGCAAAATTTTTTAATTTAATCAGATTGCAAGCAGTGATTTTGCGCTCTCTTTTGAGATGCGCTCAAGGCAGACTCCCCACCAACCCCGCCCTAGTTACACCTCTGCCTAAAGGCCTACTCAGTACTTACAATACAAAAATTACATTCAATGAAGTGTCGAGGAACTGTAGCTCAATTTTCGCGGAATCGTCGCGTAATTTTGAGGAATTGTAGCGTAACTGTCGCGGAATTCACGAAAAAGCCGACGTGGAATTGTTGCGGAATTTTCGCAAATCTGTCGCTGATTTTTCGCTGAACTGTCGTGGAATTTTCGCGGAATTTATTCTAGGTTTTCCTGCAGCCGACGCGGAATTTTCACGGACTAATCGCTGAAGTGTCTCGGAATTTTCGCGGACTTGTCGTGGATATTTCGCGGAAATTTTCCGGAACCGGCGTGGAAATGTCGTGAGATTGTAACAGTCACATACAGCTGATATGATGTTTTTTTCTTGTTTGTTTGTTTCTGTGTTTAACGACCACCATGAGCAACTATAAGAGCTGTAAGCAGTTGCCCGTCACTAATTTAAGGTCACTGCTTCCAGCAATGGAGGACGGCTAGCACCTCTATACAAACACACTGCCCATGCCTCATCTGGGAATCGAACCAGGGCACATATCAGAAGTCAGCGGCTGAGACCACTCTGCCACTTTCCGTCGATATGAGACTTTCCTGCTTTGCTAACCCTATTGTCCAATTCCCTGTGAAGTTTTTTCCCTCATCAGTTACTACAACCAGAGAGTAGAAATCCGATATTTGTTCATTCAGCCCACGGGCGCCGACTACGGGTATGCTCGGTTGCTTAAGCAAGACCTCCTCAGAAATCAGGGCATGCTTAGCACGTCCTGGTTTCCGCAAAGGCAATGTAATTATCTTTCGGCAATTATTTGTATATCGCAATTATGACTTATGGAATAAAGATGTTTCTATCAGTTACATCAGTCAAATATTAAAGATCAAAGTTTATACGTTCAACGCACACTTTTGAAATAGTGTGTGTTGCGTGTATTACTACTGTTTGTGAAAATTGCAACACCATGAAGGAATGATGGTAGTCACGTGGGTTTACGGAAAAGTGGCCCCTCGTATTTCATCTCCCACATTTCGCCCCTGTAGATAATGAGTAGGTTACAAAAATGTATATACAGTCAACTCTCGATAACTCGAATTTTTATTGAAGTCCCAGCCCCTTTAGTGGAAATTCAATGTTAAACTGTATCGATTACTCGAACTGAACTTCCGATAACTTTAACTTTTCCAAAAAAATTTTAAAAATTACGCTCGTGTACAAATTGTCACGTAGCTTTAAAACTAATTTCTCCCCTTTTGTACGTTTCAGGGTTTTATTTCCATTGTGAAAGGATTAACTGGAACTATTAATCCTTCCACAATGGAAAGAATACATACTCGACCACGAGGGCGATAGTCACGTGGTTCGTGACGGACATGGGAGGGGGGGCAGTGACTAATCTTATAGAAATATTTTCAGTAACAAGTGAATCTTGTTCTGGGCTGCGGGTGGCCTAGTGGGCAACGTTCGTGACTGCCACAGAAAGGGCCTCAGGTTCAATTCCAGGCAGGTACGAACGCTCGATCCACTAAATATCCGCCGTGCGTCGAATGGGCACGTTAAGCCGTCGGACCCCGGGTACAGCCCCCCCCCCCGGTAATAAACAAGGGCGTCTTCCTCCCCCTTTCTACTTCGCTTCCGTGTCACTTTCCTATGGGGCACCCTAGCCCAAATCTCCTAGCTTCCTATTTCTAAGGGCTGTTTAAGACCTGGGGTCAGACACTCCCTTCCTGAAATGCTCTACATTTGAATCTTGTTCTGATTTGGCTAAATTCAAACAATAAAAGTTCCTGCATCTGGCTCTCCTCACATTTCCTGGCGCAGTGAACAGCTTTCTCTCTTTATTTATTTCTCTCTCTATTATTATTTCTCTCTCTATTTATTAACTAAACACGTGTTTTCGCCGCCTCATTATCGGCGATGCATTGCGTGCGCAAGCTGAACGTCGCAGGCAGTGCAAATCTGCATATTATTTTTGCACCTTGATTGATTAATCCTGTGTGTACAATGGGAAAAAGTTTTCCGTCAATAAGAGGCAAAAGAAAATTGGTATGTGATGACAACCACATTTACGTGTTTCCAAAGAGAACTGTAGATGAACAACTTGAAATCCGGGTTTGTGAAAAACATTCCACCTGCAAAGGGCGTGTTTGGTCAGAGGGTTTGGAAGGCCCAGTTGTGAAAGTCCTAACTAAACATAACCATGCAGCTCAGGCTACAAGGTCGGAAGCATTGCAATTGATTGGTCAAATATGGCAACATGCAACAACCACGAACGAACGGCTACAGCAAATTGTTGCATCAGTAATTGCAGAGGCTCATGCCAATGTCAAGGCATTACTTCCTAAAATGGATTAACTTAAACGAACCATTCGTCATGTTCGATGCAACAAAGGTACTCCTGCTTTACCGAGCAATTTCCAGTACCTAGTAATTCCACAAAATTATCAAGAAATTATTATCGATGGCAATGTACAACAGTTTTTGATGTATGATTCTTAGGACGAACTGCTCCCGGGTCACATGCTTGTTTTTTCCACTAGTAACCATCTTCAGTTATTGGCGCGTACCCCGGAGTGGTTTTCTGATGGAACTTTTAGCACAGTACCCGCGCATTTCCAGCAGTTTTATACAATTCATTTCAATGCAGTTATTCCAGTGGTCTACGTGCTTCTGCCATACAAAACTCGTGCCACATACGTCAAGTTGCTTCAAGAAGTTAAAAATTTACAACCGGGTCTCCAACCGCAGCAACTTATGACAGATTTCGAGCAAAGTGCCATGCAAGCCTTCCAACAAGAATTTCCTGGTATTGTAAATACCAGTGCCTCCCCGAATGGGCTACACTTTAGACTTCGACCCCAGTCGTCTGCTTCAGCTATCGTGCCAATGGAATGCCGGGAGAAACGTTTTGCGATAGGTGGCGCTGCAGTTGTGTCGGCGTTTTCTCCCGCGCTGTGTGTGTTACGTCATCGCTGTTTGCTGAGTGCGTGAGCCGTGAATCTCGTATACTTACTTCTGTTCGCCCTGTTCTAAGCGATACGTGGCTTGTATTTTTTTCAGCGTGAGAGTTTCTTCGACGAAGTTGGGAAGGGTAAAGAAACATGCATTGCATGGCGTGAGCAGAAAGGATTGCTTCCAACCGAACGAAGATGTTCCGCAGGTCATCCAATGAGTTTGCGAGTGGATATGTATCATCGTTTAAGACAATTCAAATGTAGGAAGAATCACGTTACAGGGAAAAGTGAGCAGTGTTCCTGTTTACTTGGGACGTGGTTTGAAGCTGCTTGTATTCCTCTTGATAAGGTGATGACTCTTTTATTGTTTCGCCAAAGGATTGTCCTATGATGATGCAATTGAGGAATCTTTCCAGTGTGGGGTTTCCACATCCTCTGCGACAGTCAGTGACTATTATCAGTCGTAAAGAGAACTAGTCGCAGAGTTTATAGTAGCTTACGAACAAGACGGATGCTGCAATTGAGAAATCTTCCCAGGATGGGGTTTCCAGTCCAGTGATGGCGGAACTGCCCTTGCCCGGTCAATAATTTCAGCAAAAATGTTTATTTTTATTATTTTTTTATTTGACATATGCGCGATTGTTGTGATGTGCCTTGGAAAGTTTCTCCAGGTAAGTTGTTGGGTGGTCCTAATTCCCAACAAAGCTCTTTAGGCATTGGTTTTCTTCTGTTTGTTCGGGGAAGCGGGAAGGTAGAGAGTGTACCACGATTCGAAATTTCGGGCCCGGTCAACGAACTCCACTTTCCGCCGCCCCTGGTTTCCACATCCTCTGCGACAGTCAGTGAATCAGTCTTGCAGAAAACTAATCGCAGAGTTTATGGTAGCTTACGAACAAGACGAAGGACAGCTTGGAGGCCCTGGTGTCATCGTAGAAGAGGATGAGGCGAAGGTTGGGAAGCTGAAGGGTAATCGTGGTCGTCTCGTTGAGGGCACCTGGATCCTTGGCATCTTTGAACGAGATTCGAAACGATTCAGATTTGAGATCTGCTCGCAGAATAACCGCTCTGCTCACACATTGCTGCCGCTCATCTAGAAACATGTTCAACCTGGAAGTACTGTAATGACGGATCAGTGGGCTGCGTACCGCAATCTCCCATCCTGTGGTTTCCAACATCTGTCAGTAAACCACTCACTCAATTTCGTCGATCCGATAACTGGGGCGCATACGCAAGGTGTTGAGAGCAATTGTCGGCCCCTCAAACGCACACTATCTAATGGAATTCACAAAGACCACTTGCCAGACCACATTCTGGAATATTTATTCCAACGAAATTGTCGTCTTTCCTCTGAACACTGTTTTAAGGTGATGATTGCTTTCATCAAACAGTTCTTCCCTAGTACGTAATGTTTTCCACTTAAATATACGTACTAGATAGACAGGTTCTCAATGAGTAGGAAACACTTATTTTCCGTGGTTATAAATATTTAACAACACCATATTACGAAATAAACCCCTTCCTTTCAAAAATACCCCCGCCGCATATTTCGCGTCCCTAGCACTCCTCCCGCACAACACAGACACCGATTACGTAATGCACACAGAGAAGCAGCAAAAAACGCCGAGGCAGCTGCAGCGCCACCTATCGCGAAACGTTTCTCCCGGCATTCCAGTAGCAGCGCTGTAGCTGAAGCAGACGATGGGGGCCGAAGATTAAAGTGCATCCCAACAAGGGCTGCACAATTTCTAAATTACACAACTAAATGCCGGTAATTCAGGCAATCAAAGAAACAAGAAGTATGCTGCAATTTCCGCTAGAATCAAAAGAATAGTCCAAGATTTTCAAAATCGTAATGTGATCGATTACCTTAGAGGAATTGCATACAACTTCGAGTTTTAAACAATAATAATGTGCATTTATTCTATTAAAACAAAATAAATTAGAATTATTAAAAAATTAGGTGTATTATTTACATTTTTGTAGCCTACTCATTATCTACTGGGGGCGAAATGTGCTGGGGGCGAAATATGGGAAGCGAATTGTGGGAGGTAAAAAATTAGGTGTATTATTTACATTTTTGTAACCTACTCATTGTCTACAGGGGCGAAATGTGTCAGGGGCGAGATGTGCTGAGGGCAAAACTTGCTGAAGGCGAAATGCGATGGGCCACTTTTCCTGATCCCAATCACATGAAACTTACAGGATATACAGAGCAGGGTAGGAAATGCAAATGATTAGAAGTGCAAAGTCATTGAGCATGTCTGGACCTAGAAACGCTCTCTGATCTCTCGAGTGAGGAATATAAAGAGAGGGTTGTTTAGGATATGCACCAGTAGTGCATGCAGACAGCGAGTTGTAAAAGGCTCTCCAAGATTCAATATTGCCTCGGCGATGACAAAGGGAGTAATATCACCATACGACAGAGTCTGAACTGGGACGAATGATTGGTCTGCGTGAAGGTGCATCTTCGTACCGCGACAATGCGGCTCAGATGGGACATAACGCCTCGACAGTGATGCGCCTGTGGCGGCAGTGGACCGAGAGGAACCAGGTGCATCGACAATCCGGCAGTGGATCGAGAAATGTGACGACACCGCGGGATGACCGACACCTCGTCCGCATGGCAGTGACGAACCGTTCCGCATCTTTGAAAGTGTTAGCTCAACAGCGGAGCACTGCAACAGGTGTGGCACTGTCTGCTTCCACAGTCCGACGCCGTCTGCTACACAGAGGACTGGTTACACGCATCCCTTTGCTGCCGATTCCTTTGACCCTGAACCATGGACGTTACAGACTGGACTGGGGTTTTCAATACAGACAATGACGTGCTGACTGGCAACATGTTGTGTTTTCGGACGAGTTCCGATTCATCTTGGACTACCATGATGATCCCATACGCATTAGATGGTATTGTGGTGAGCGCTTTCTTCCAGCATGCATTGTCAAGCGTCATACGGGCCGAACGCCAAGTGTGATGGTGTGGAGTGCCATTGGGTACCATTCGCGATCTTGGCTGCTACGACTTGAGGGTAATCTCAAAAGCGACCGCTACATCAGGGACGTTGTACAGGCAGAAGTCATACCCTTCCTTCAGAATACTCCTGGCGCTATATTCCAGCAGGACAATGCCCGACCACATGTTGCCAGGAATGTTCAAGCCCTCTTCGCAGCACAACAGATACCGCTTCTTCCCTAGCCTGCACGTTCTCCAGACATGTCGCTTACTGAACATGTTTGGGATATGGTCACTCGGCAATTGGGTCATCAAAGTCCTCCAGCGCTCAGTATCAATGATCTGTGGACGCGTATACATGCCGCCTAGCAAGCAATTACCCAGGACACCATCCAACGCCTTTTCGATTCAATGCCATGCCGTATAAAAGCTCTTATTGTAGCTCACGGAGGCTCTACAAGATACTGATTTTTGGAGGTAAAAATTATTGAATTCTTCTGAAAATTAAATCACTTATGTACAGTCATATCAGTAATATGTGATACAAATTTCATTCTAATTGTATCGTGCCTTCTTGGTGTTTCAATTTTCACAAACAGTCGTGTATTTTAGTATAAATACATTCTGTACAATGTGTTGTATCAGTTATAGTTATACGGAGAATTCAATTTGACAAAAAAATTTCAAATCTGCTGGAAATGAAAAAATCATTAAGGAAAATGTGAAAGAAAACAAGAACGTTCTTTGCTGTTAATATATTAAAGTTGCAAGCAAAAACGGGTACCATTTCAAAGTTTACTAATGGGCAGTGATTAAAATTAACTGTTTTACTTATTTTCTTATTCACTTTAAAGAAAATTAGCGCATAAACGTCCTTACAATATTTTTTTCTTTTTGTCGAGCATGCCCGGCGATTTACAAAACTAAATATATTTTAGCAGTCAAACTTAAAATCACATATTTTTTACTTCTTCCCATTTACCCCAATTGCAGATTCTTCACAACTCGACTGATTAAGATTAAAACGTAAGCAACAGACACTCTTACATATCAACATTAAATCCTCGACACACAGCAAACTGCTCGCTGATACTAACTTTGCCTTTCTCAATGTCTGTTGCAAAGTCATTCTTCGCCGCCCCGGTGGCGCAGTGGTCTAAGGCGCTGGCCTCTGATTGTTCGTCCGTAAGGGGTCCGGGTTCGAATCCCGGTGAGGCATGGATGTTGTGTTTGTCTTACGGCACTGGCTCTCTCCCTTCCCTGGAACCAGTGACCCTAAATTAGGGACGAGCGACTGCTTATAGCCCATTGAGTTGCTCACGGTGGTCGTTAAACCTCCAATAAAAAAAAAAAAAAAGTCATTTTCATTAACAATGTTCCGTATAAAGTATTTTACTTAACTATCATCAGTTATTTTCTTTAACTACGTTCCATATGAATTAAAAGTAGAATTTTTTTTTTTTTGATTGGAGGTTTAACGACCACCGTGAGCAACTCAATGGGCTATAAGCAGTCGCCCGTCCCTAATTTAGGGTCACTGGTTCCAGGGAAGGGAGAGAGCCAGTGCCGTAAGACAAACACAACATCCATGCCTCACCGGGATTCGAACCCGGACCCCAGACGGGAATGATCAGAGGCCAGCGCCTTAGACCACTGCGCCACCGGGGCGGCAAAAGTAGAATTGAACACAGCTAACATCAGATATGGTACCTGCAGTTAATCTTAAACCACTTACGAGTATTTTTCTCGAACCTGACAAAGGCAAGACTTTTGATGGAAAGGCATTATAGATTGACTATCACTGTGGCTCATCGTACACTAAAAAGATTATAAAATCCCAAAAATAAATGTTGCATGTTTCGTTGGTTTTGAAAACACTTTCTTTTCCTTTCAATAAAAATCAGACAGAAGACACATTTATTTAACCACCAGTGTGATGTTTTGAAGTTGACAAATTATGAATTACCAAATTATGTGTTGAACTTAGATCTAACAACACAAATAACGGGCGAAGTTCACATCAATAATAACAACTTACGTTAAAGTAAGTGATTTATTACTTTCCAAATGTAGAAGTCTCACACGATTGTAGAAACCTTTCTATAACATCAATAATAAGCAGCAGCAATCACATATACGCTTCGCACTTTCGTAGTACCCCGTTAGCAATGGCAATCAGAAAATCCCCTGACGATCGTATCACCACGCTCACTATAATCTTTACAATTTCTACACTCTCCACACCTTTTTGTTTTCGACGAAGTTTATATTTATTCTTTGGCTCACTGTCAGTGTTGCCAAACGTACAAGGAAATTTGCGGAAATAATGTGTCGTTCAGAAGGAAAAACTTAACTGAGAAGTAACAAAATTTACATAATATAAACTCAAAAGGAAGTTTAAATTAGAGTTATTCAGGGTGGTCCGTTTACAACTTTAAAAATGTATTATAAATGCAATTGGTGGGATAATTTGGATCATATTGGTTGTCGCATACTAAATGATCATCAAAGTTTTTACTGACATTACATTTGTCTAATTTCAGGTACCCCGTTGATGTGACAGTTTTTGTCAAATAAAACGAATGACTCTCCTCAAGAAAAGACGGAATGAGTAGCCTGGTTTATTGGAACAAAACCGCATACGCAGACTCAGAGAAATTACAGAACTAAGTATGGAAAAGATCCACCGTCACGTCTGTCGATACACAAGTGGCAAAGAAATATTTGAAGACAGGGTCAGTGTCAGATAAAGAGAGAACTGTTAAATCACGAACATCCGATAAAAACATTGAATCATTTGCTCGTAGCCCGACAAAGTCCATCCATATTGCTGCCAGACAGTTACCACTACCACATTCAACAGCACATAAAGTCCTACACAAAAATTTGCGATTATACAAATACAAATTAGAACTCTTACAGGCACTTGAACCAAAGGATAAACCAAGAAGAAAATAGTTTGCAGTTCACATGCTGGGACGACTTTCTGAAGATGCAGACTTCCTCACTCGTGTTTGTCTTACAGGTGAGGTAACCTTTACGTCTCAAGGAAGCTGAACAAACTCAATGTGAGGATTTGAGGATCAGAAAACGCCCATGTAACTTGGTAGGTTCAACGGTATAATCCAAAGGTGAATGTGTGGTGTAGGATCATGTGCAATCGAATCATTGGGCCATCTTTCTTCGTAAAAATCTATTTCCGCTGTTACCGCGGAATTTTCTATATCCCCGTAACATTTAAATTTCACCCGTTTAATTTTGCTCATTTATTATTTTTTTTTATTTTTACTCTAAAGCGGTAGGAAATAAATATTTAAATTGCCAAAATAGAATATCAATGATTAAAAATTACTTTCCGGTGAAGCTGAGCCAGGCTACCCGAAAGTTTCGGTTGATAATTAGATCAGTCCAAATTGCACTCAAGCCAAATGAAAAGGGGAAAATTATATATTTTTTTCTCACGGAAACTTGATGAAAATCCCAGATGGGAAGGAAGAGAAAGGAAGACATTCACAGTTCTTTTTTTTCACGAAACGCAAGGAAGGGAAGTATAATAGCAGTAGTCTCGTAGCCGAAACTGAAGAGAATAGCAGGAGCGCAATAAATCCTTTTGGGGGCGTCACCCCTTTTCTCAAGCAACGCTTGCGAGCATCTCTGCATTGTCCGGGGTAGCGACAAAATTCGAGATAAGTCACGTCGCCGGAAATACCTACGTGACAATCTTCGCTTCTAAGTAGCTAGGCGAGGTCAATTAACAAAAAGGTGCGAGAACAAGTTGACAGCTGAAAGAAGACATAATTTTGGGGAAAGTGACCCAAACTGAACGGATGGCCAGCGAATCGCATAGCAGGGCTATCTGTGAGGGCCAATGACATAACCCGACGCGATTCGGACGGCCGGGCAGTCACGCCCCAAGATGGACACCGGACACGGGAAAAACAAAAATATTAACTGAATGAGGAAAAAAAGAGGACACACAGACTACAGACAAGATAACGACAGAGGGAACCCTCGAGAATGGCAGTCTGAGTAGAAAAAGGTCTCAGCGGTTTCGGAGGAGAGATGTTTCCACGACAGAGGATGAGATAGTTAAAAAGTTAAAATAGTCTACGACCAGCCGGCAACCGAGTTTCACGATCGGGGCTTCTCAAGGAAAAGAGGGTATGATGACATTTATCTTACACATTTCTGATTCGTGCCTCATAGCTTTGCATGTGATATGCAGAACTAGTTACCCGAAGGTCTCTCACATAGTGCATTAACAATTTTCCTCTGGCTCACCGCGCCGAGTTTAAATCAGTAATTAAAGTTTAAAGTCAAGAATATTTAAGTGCATTATACCCGTTCGAAATTAAAACTAAATTGTTTAGCTAAAGCAAGCAACCTCACCGGTACATTGTACCTAGCTTTATGACCATATTCTAAAAAGAAATAAACAGTTAAATTTTAATTCACGTGCCACTCAGATAACTTCTCTAAATGTCATTACAGTTCAATTAGTGATTTTATTATTGTTATTCATGCAACTTTTTATTTTAACTTCTTTGCGGCACATGAATGAGCATGGGAACTCCATGCTAATTCATATGAAACACAACGCGATGCATTTGTCGACCCTGAGCTTGGAGACCCTTATTTAGGGAATCCAAATTCCTTGTTGACACCACTGGGCGAAATTTTGGGGGTGAATTGATTAGTATTGAATTTTGACCTTTTTAACTTTTACCCAATACGGCGAATAAGACGTAGTAGTGGTTCGCTGATACCCGACAGGGAACGGTAATACTGCATATGTTTACCTAAATGTTTTGACCAAACATGTGGTACCACAGCTGGAAGTCCTTCGACCAACCATTATTTTCCAGCAAGATGGTGCACCTCCTCATTCGGAACTGCGTTTTCGTGAGTTTCTAAACCACACATTTCCAAACCGGTGGGAAGGAATGGTTCCATTGCCTGGCCACCCCATTCCCCAGATGGACTTCTTATGGAGTTATGTGAAAGACATCGTGTATCAAAACCAGGTACGAAACATAAACAACCGGAAACAAAGAATCGATGACGCCGCTACCACCACTGATGAGGTTGGTTACAGAGAACATAGCGAGAAATCAATTACTGTCTTGATGTGATTCGTACAACAAATGGTGCCAATGCAGAAGTGTTTTAAATAAGGCGTAAAAAACTTCCACATTTACTCCTCATTATGTACAGTAGTATGCAAAAGCATTGCATCACTTGTAAAAACCGTGACTTTTTAAGTTTAACTCTTTTTTTAACTAACTAATTTTCATAGATATTTCATCATTTATACGTAGTCGTTAGATGCAAAATTCAATGGAAATTTCAAAAATGTAGTTTTTCCTGTAGCTACTTCTGTTCTTGAGATACGTTACAAATATCATGACGAAATCGAAATTATTATGAAAAGGATAATTTATCCAATACTTAGGTTCACAGCAATAAATCGTTCGTCTAATTTGAATCCATAAGGAATGAAATAACATTTAAATACCGAAATATAATGAAGCAAAATTATAAAATGTATCTAATATTTTGTTGCCCAGCCTTTAGCTTTAATCCCAGCTTTGCATCTTGCTGACATACGGTAAACAAGGTTTTGTAAAAGATTGGGTTGAATTACATCTTCAAGGAGTTGAATTTCAGTTGTTGGCTTCTTTTTTGATAGTTCGTACAACACTTTGAACCACAAATTTTCAATCGGGGTTAAGTCCAGCGACAGTGGTGGCCAATCAAGATGCTGAACATTTTTTTCCTGAAACCACGTTTTCACTACTTTAGCACGATGACAGGGAGCATTATCATCTTGAAAAGTAAAATTGCCGTCATAAAATCTTCTAGATGATGGTAGCATCTTGTTTTCTAATATCCATATATATTTCTGGACATTTACCGTCATCGACAATATGGAGTCTCCGAACGCCATGTGCACACATGCAACTCCAAACCATGACCTTCGCCGGATGCTTAACATTAATCACTAAGCAACTTGGATGGAATACTTCATGCTTGAATCTCCTTACATAGGCACTATTCGGATTCCCATTAAGGCAAAATTCGGATTCATCACTGAAAAGAACATTTTCCCATTGCTTGGTTATTCATGAGACATGCTGTTTTGCTCACTGTTGTCGACGCTGTCTTTAATTTGCAGTTAACAGTGGTTTACGCCTGCCTTTGCAGCCACGTAAGTCATAGTGAAGCAGCCTCCTCCTAACAGTAGATGTACTAACAGTAACATCAGTCACTTCAGACCATATTTGAAGCAATTCAGGTAAATTGAGTCTCCTGTCTGCCAAGCTTAGCTTTCTGAGCACTCTGTTCTTCCCGGTTGTAGTGGATCTAGGCCTTCCACTGCTACGCATATTTTTAATATCAGCAGTGTCTTTTACTTTCTTCAGTAGCCCAATAACTGTGGAGTGATTACAGCCACTCTTGCAGCGATTTGCCTTGAAGAATATTCCTCTTCATGCAGAACAATTATTTCCACTCTGTCCGCTGTGGGCAATTCCGCAGTTTTAACCATGATTGAGAGACACAAATTATACCCTAATAATAAGAAGCGACCACTGAAATGCTCTAGTAGCTCTGCGTCAATTCTTATAAACGCTGGAGTAAGATTAGGATAGCATTAGGAAGCAACCAATCAGGTAAAAGAATGTCTATGATTGGCTGTAACAACTGATACACAGCTAACGTGAATTTCAATGTGTCTATCAAACCCCATATTTTATGTCATATCTTAAGAACAGAAGTAGCTACAGGAAAAACTAAGACATTTTTGAAATCTCCATTAAATTTCACATCTAATGACATACAAACGATGAAATGACTATTAAAATTAGTTAGTTAAAAGAAAGTTAAACTTAAAAATTCACGGGTTTTTTTTTTCAGATAAACCTGTGCAATTGCTTAATAGTGTGTGATGCAGTACTTTTGCACACGACTGTAAGCAATTGCACAGGTTTATCTATTCACTTTTGTTTGTAATAAATGTTTAAAGTTGTAAACAGACTTTGTGAACACCCTGTACACCACACCAGTTCCATTGCACAACGACATTCCCTTAGAGAGCAGCATAAATTATTATTTCAGAATAAAAAACATACAGCTATTTTTTTTTTATTTATTTTTTTTTTTACTGAAGTTGCTTTCTGGACTATGACAGCTGACGGACTACTGGATGAAACTGAATGAGCACTGAACCTAACTTCGAAAACACTCTCGATTTCGTAATGCGAAAGGAGGTTGTTTTCCAAATCCTCCGTTGTTTATCTCCATAAAGAAGCAAACCGGGTGGAAAACCGAAGGGAGCAGAAATGATGCAACCGGTAAACATCTTCTATGAAGAGAGAGATTCTGGATGGAAATGATCTACATGGCCAGGAGGATTGTGCATCCAATCGGAACAATGACGACAATCCGCAGCTTTCCCCTTGACCCTCGCCTACCCCCCATTCTATCCCTAAAGTCCACCCTGCATTCATAAATACTGAGTCCCTTTGAGGAACCAAACAGAAGGAGAAAACAGCACTGCATCGTTATGGGTATGACAAGGGGAGTTGAGAACAACAGAGACCCGTTTACCAAGGTGTGGGTCAAGTGCTTTCAAGATAACTGACGGTTTGCCAGAATTGTGGCTGGACTTGCGGGCCGTTATGACGAAGGGCAACCCATTCAGACAATAACCGGAAGCAGTACGGTGTGAATGAGTGACCACTCATCTGACACCTGCCTCTACTCTCCTGGAACCCCTTTTCCATGCATGCAAAATCACCAAGTCTAATAAATAAGACTATGCTAGGTGACGAGAAATCGTTCGTTATGTGTAACTGCGCTGTTAGAACTAATGTAAATGTGAATTCGATTGACTTGAGTGTCCGATTTAAAGAGTGCGGAAAGATTTAGTTAAATGAAAAAAAAAAAACGAAAAATAAGCCAACAGATTTTTATGGGCGGAAAATTGTAAGTTTTATTTCCACACCGGCAAACTCTTTATCCTTGACGTATGATGATATTGTTCCTCCAACTATGGGGCCTTCCTTCTCTTTCAAGGAGACCCGTGGAAAAGGAATTTTGAAAGAACATCTTTTGATATCAACAAGTCAGAATATGCTGTTCCGAAAGAATTTAAAACGGAGAAAAAGAACGAATACTTAAAACTGAATTTAAAAAATCGCGATAGTGCTCCGGACTGTGGGAATAAGCCTCTTTATAGTTATTATCAGCTGTTAATTTTTTGAATTTTCGTTCTAATGAAATCTTGTGATTTGATGGCATACTGGTACTCCAAAACCAAGTTACTGTTAAGAGAATCAAAATCTGGTGATGTTTTAGCTAGCCAGAGATGTTGATCATAAAGTTTGTGTTCCATCTTCGCAATATCTTTTCGAGTATCCAAAAAGAAGAGCAAATGAAGCATTACAAACTGCTTTTGTAAATTTTTAAGAAGGTCGTCAGTTGCACTTAAACGAAATAAAGTTGGGAAAGATATGACATCCTTAGCATCGTTTTAAACAAATTCAGATGTTTCAGTAATCTGAAATTTTTTATTTATACAGTATAGGCATATCCTTTTCCCGCAAGTTTTACATTACATAAGAAAAATCGAACACGTTTTGATCCACCGAAGCATAGATTTTCTGTTTCTGAAAATGTAACGTTCGATGTCAATAACCGAAACAGTGCTTAAAGAATCTATTTCAATATGGGTCTAAAACATGTTTTGTTCTTTGCTTTCACTTGACGTTAGAATCAACAGAATATTTCGTTTCCGAATTTACAACAGGTTTCGATAATTGTGAATTTTTTTTACAAAATTTTAAAATGATATAAATAAATGCGAAGTCAATTATTCAGAATCTTAGATATTTTAAAAGAAAAAATCAGCTGAGGGTGATCCCCCCCCCCCCTCCGATATCCGCTATTGAATGAATATGAAGCAGTTTTCTGCTCCAACTATCTTTTTGCACCACTTCATATTTCATGTCAAAATAAACTACCGTGCGATGTTTTTTTCTGTTTGTTTTGCTTTGTTTTGGAAGAAGGAGCTGGTGTGTTGATTGACCGTTTCTATTGAAGAAGACGGACATTTCTAATGAACCACGTGATGGTTTCCGTTCTTCCGAACAGCAACAGGCAAGAACACCGGCGACACACTTAATTGAGAACCAACCCCTTATTCCCAGGAAGTGCTTGCTTGGGTGGGCTACAGCAGCACGACGCTACGGTTGTCAAAACCTCTCCACGTTTGTTCCCTGCTAGAAGAAGCTTTGTACTGGATTAGACCAACAGATATACGCCCAGGCCTCAAGTCCTGGACCTAAGGCCCCGCATTTTAGGGGGACCCAGAATAGCAATGTAAAAAAAAAAAATGATGCTTTTTTATTAATTACTTATTATGAATGGGAAAAAAGACATTTTGCCTTTTTCCCCCTGAAACGAAGATTAACACTGGTGTTTTTACTAGGCTCTTTCACTACTACCTCATTTCAACTGCAGCTCAGTGACGTCACGTCGTGTCGGAACATGAGCAGTTCCCAGATCAGAACCTAGAAACTTGTAAAAACTTATTTATATGGAGTCCATTTAATTTCAAATGTGAGTAATGGATAAGGAAGGAAAATTACAATACTTTTCATCAGAAACTTGCAGATGAAATATAAATGTGCTACATTCCTATATGTACTATACCTTTTTTGTACATCACCTGAGAGAGGTTTTGCATGGCTAAGACATTTTGTAGAAGCTTTAAGTATTTTTTATTTTAAAGTATCAGATTTTAAAATTGCTTGGGTCTGAAATAAGTGAATTAATGAGCTGAATAATGTACTTTTATGAGTATGAGAGTTATCCAGTTATGAATGTTTGCTCAAATCTAAGTATCATTCTTCTATTAATAGAATTATTCTACTATTATATTGCATACATCACTGTGATTATCAGTTACATGGAATTTCCGAAAAAATCAGTGTGTACCAAGTCATACCTTGTCCCTAAAAAATCAGTGGGTACTAAGTCTAAATAATGCTCATCGGTTAAAAATAAAATTAAAAAGGCGTGAATAACTTAACATCTGTGGATATTTGAAAAATTACACAATTAAATGCAAAAATAGCAATACTAAACTATTAAATAATAGTTTGTTTACCCGTCTATATTTTTAAGTGCGAATTTTTCTGCCAATATTAAAATTTGATAAAAGTAGATATTATGTCCTATTTTTTTCTGCGCAGTGTCACATTTATTAAATCAACTTTCAAATTAATTGATAATATTTAGGGGCGACAAATGTACTTGCTATTTCAAGAATGTGGACGGGTGGAGAGCCTCATTTTGTGCTGTGCCTAGGGCTCGATTCTATGTAAATCGGACCCTGACTATCGATGAACGCTGTACTGATCGTAAAATCTGGAGTGGCTTAAGTTCTGTCACATAATAGTACACTTAAAAGCCGTTTCAGGTTTTTAACGTTACAGGAAAGAACTGCTTGCAAACAATTCTTTTGCCGTCCCGGTGGCGCAGTGGTCTAAGCGATGGCCTCTGATCATTCGTCCGGAAGGGGTCTGGGTTCGAATCCCGGTGAGGCATGGATGTTGTGTTTGTCTTACGGCACTGGATCTCTCCCTTCCCTGGAGTCAGTGGCCCTAAATTAGGGACGGGTGACTGCTTATAGCCCATTGAGTTGCTCACGGTGGTCTTTATACCTCCAATAAAAAAAAAATTATTGATTCACTCGTTTACTATTTTATGTTATATGAGTAGATACTAATTTCTCAGTAATTTTTACAAAGTATATTTCAATGTAATTCGTTTGCAGAAATTAACGAACCCTATGGGCTTCTTAGACGAAAAGGAGGTGTCACTTATTTAATATAGGCAGTCTAATTTAGAGCCACTTGTGCTAGAAATGAAAATAGACCAGATGAGAAGAACAAACACACCACCTATGTCCACCGAAACTTGAACCCTGCATTTCGCTTGAAAATACTGCGCCATTTCCTAGACTACTTGAGATTACAGAATATCCATAAATTTTTATCCTGATTACAGTATGCTATAATGTTTTAATGACGAGTCTAAACATCCGTTTTCTTTTTTGCACGCGATCTTGCACACGTATTGAATTTCTGTACTGGTGTGTTTCTTCTACCTTATCCTCCACTAGGAGCGCTGTTGTAGTTGTGTAGCAAAGATGGCGTCTGTAATAGAGAAGGCACAATGTGTTGCGTGACTGGCAGAAACAAAATCTCCCGTCAGTGTTCACCGAAAGTTCAGTATGGGAAGTAGCAGCCTGATGCAAAGCTAATTGAGTAGTGAATGACAATTCTTGGAAAGAGGAACAACGGAAAAGTGAAGGAGCATTGATAGACCAATAGTTTCCGATAGGATGGTGGAAAACTTTCAAACAGCTTTCACATATAGTCACCACGGAAACCGACGAGACCAGCTTATAACGAAGTAAATTTCTCCGTCATTTTTATCCGCGACGGGATTCGAACCCGAGGCCGCTTATTCCGGAACAAGTTGCTCTACCAATTAAGCTACGCGGACATTTCATTCTGATTCCTATCTGCCTTTATGTCGTGTGCGTCCTTCTGGCAGGTACGTCACATCTCCTGGTACGTTACATCATCTCCCCCTTATTTTTTTTTTTTTTTTTCGAAGTGCTGCTCTTATTTTTCCTATCTCGCGGTGTGGAAATAACATCGCACCATTGCGAGATTGTGAACGGTCGGGTCATCCGGATAGTTCGGGCGCCATTATAACGAAGTGTATTTCTCCGTCATTTTTATCCGCGCCAGGATTCGAACCCGGGTCCACTCATTCCGGAATAAGTTGCTCTACCAATTAAGCTACGCGGACATTGATTCTAATTGCTATCTGCCTTTATGTCGTGTGCGTCCTTCTGGCAGGTACGTCACATCTCCTGGTACGTTACAAGCTGCACGCCACTGACTGATGGCAAAATCTACGTTGCACAATCGTTGCAGTTACATGCCTACAAGTTACAAATTCTTCAAGATCTGCCGCCTCACGACCATCCAGAACGTGAAGCATGCACGCTCAAAGCCTCTGGCGTACGAGATTGCGGTGGTACAACAAACGAAATGAGTGGACTAACGAATGAAGAAATATCGCCTACATGGAGAATTAACGTTCCACAAGTCAAACGAATGTATAATTTAAGTTGACTTACATCCAAGTCTTCGAAGTTACTGATTTATTCCTCTTAGTAAAGTAGAAGATTTAATCATCAATAACATAGCATTTAATATGAACACATTCGTAGACGGGTTAAGTAGAAGTGTGAGCATAGGTCCCTGATAAATACCGATATTAAAGTTGCATGGTCCCTGTACACCGATGAGCCATTACATTATGACCACTGAGCGCGCCTGGAGACCGAACGGTGGTGCCGGTGAAGTTCACAGAGCAGTATATATACAACCCGAGGACAAGCTTTCGGTTAGCATTAGTGTTCGGAGTCACGATGGGAAAAGCTGCCGATTTATCGGAGTTTGATAAAGGACAAATTGTGGTGACACGGCTCCTCGGAACTACTATCTCCGACACGGCCCGGCTTGTGGATTGTTCCCGTGCCGCTGTAGTGAGTACGTATCAAAAGTAGTGCACAGATGCCCAAATGACGAACCGTTGTCCAGCCATGTGTCGTCCACAACTCATTGGTGCCAAAGGGCAGCGGAGACAGTCGCGCATTGTTCACAGCGACCGCAGGGCCACATTGCTACAAATCACCCGCAGCTACAACAGCGGTAATCAGGGCAACATGTCACAGCACACAGCTCGTCGCATCCTTCCGCGCATGGACCTGCGCAGCCGAAGACCCGGCGCGGGTCCCCATGCTCACTGCATGTCATCGCCAACAGCGCGTGAAATGGGCCCAAGATCATCGAGATTGGACCGTGGATGATTGGAAGAAAGTGGCCTGGTCTGACGAATCTAGATTCCTGGTGCATCAGGTAGACGGCCGATCGGGGACACGCCTATTACCGACGGAGGCTATGGTACCTGGATGCACTGTTGGAAGGAAACAAGCCGGCGTCGGCGGTGTTATGCTGTGGGCGATGTTTCCTTGGGACACTTAAGGCGCCATTATCACAATACCACAATCCCCTGAACATCGCTGTGGACCAAGTTCTCCCATTTTTGGCAACTGTGTTCCCTGCTGGTGATGGCTATTTCCAACAGGATAATGTGCCATGCCATACTGCCAGAATAAAAAAAGGAATGGTTCAAGGAACATGCTGGTGACTTTCTGTTAATGCCCTAGCCTCCAAATTCACCTGACATGAGCCGAATCGAACATTTGTGGTTCGACTTGGTAAAGGGGGTTCGCGCTAAATCACCACCACCCCGAAATGTACGGAAACTGGTGGACCTGCTGTCGACATTATGGTACCAGATACCCCAGGATACCTATCGCCACCTCATGGAATCGATGCCACGCCGAGTGCCCGCTGTTTTGCGGGCTAAAGGGGGTCCTACAGCCTATTAGGTAGGTGGTCATAATGTAATGGCTCACCGGTGTATATTTATACCAATTAATTATAACGACTTGACTGACTGCGAGTTGTAACGCAGAGAAAAAACCTCGTGCGAATTCAGATATGATGTTCAGTATGAGAAACATAACGAGAAGCAACCAAAATTTATATGAGAAAAAATGCAGCAAAAACGAAAAGTTAGAAAGCCAGCACTGGTCACAGTACACACGTGTGCCTCAGCCATGGGCAAACGTATGCTTTAGTCATGAACAAAAGATGGCCTCCGTCATGAGTGGCGGTTTACCTGCCAAAGAGCTGAAATAGCATGTATTGTTGAACGCGATACAGCGCCGACTGCTGGGATACTGATGTGGGATGCCATCTCTGATGTCAAAGTCATCGAGGTATAATTTAGCTGCCTAGGGGTACGTGGTAACCTTACTTCCCGGTGTGGTATTGGTTGACACTTTTTCAATATATGCCAAATGCAACAGGTCGGCATGATAATGCCACCCCACACGCTACCAGTGATATTATGGCCAGCCCGGTCACCGAAACTATCGCCGATTGAGCACATCTGGGACGTCGTGAAACGACGCCTGGGAACAGAACTGACTCTAACGCTGAACGTGACTGTCAGATGCAAGTACAACAGATCTAGAAAACCATAGACTGGATCACCCTTCTGAATTACTTCCTAATTGTATTAATGGTTGTATATCAGAGAGGGAGGCTGCATATTGTACTGATGTTATCCTAATATCCGCGCATAGGTGCTGGTCAGTTGCACTCAAGAAATTCCGAAAAGCGTCAGTTGCACTCAAGAAACTCCGAAAAGGGTCAGTTGCACTCACTGCCTTCCCCGGTTCATGGAGTAATTGCACTCAAGAGACACCTCACTTCACTCAATTCCATCCTCCACAGCTTCTCCCTGGTGAGAGATTACTGAATTCAAAGACTCCCACAAAGTCATTCCCGCTGTTGGAAAATTGCGCTTATAGAACTGTAAGTACATGTGGGTATGTATATATACATATGGCATTCATTTTACATTTTTATAATATGTGAGCTTATATTTCTGCTTGGTATAAAGTCGACAGGGTCTATTAGTGTCACCCATGGGATACCACGTGGAGTTTAACACTTCATCTCCCAAAAGGTTTACTGTTATTATTTATTTATTTATTTCTTCATTTTAATTTTTTTATCTCTTTTCTAATCAGTTTTAATGGCCGTTCCGAAATATCGTCTGTTGCTTTTCGCTTAACATTATTTGATATGATTTGACGGGACAACAGTTTTGGTGGGTCATGGTTGTGGCACAAATAAGATTGTGCTAATCATTTGCGCCACTTCCATCCTATCCCTCTTCCTTTATAGAATTTGTGCCCTGAATATGTCAATAGTTCTTTTCCCATATTTGCATGTACATAAACTCCTTGCTACCTCTATAATCGCTGTTGTTGAAAGATACCACTTTTGTTGTGTTTTTTTATTTGGAGGTTTAACGACCACCGTGAGCAACTCAATGGACTACACTGAAGAGCAATTGAATTAGAGACAGCTGGCGTTATGCAAATGTGGCGCTGTGGACGGCCCTGTAAACGGAAACGACATGACGTACGCAGCGATCCGACAATATAAATGAGTGATGCGACGGGAATCAGTAAGAGTCGGACGCAGTATGGGTAAGACGAAGGATCTAAGCACATTTGATCGTGGACAAATTGTCGGGGCCCGACGAAAGGGTCACTCCATCTCGGAAGTCGTGCAGGCACTGGGATTTTCACGAGTCACTGTGTCACAGGTGCACCGTGAGTACATCGAATCCTGTAAAACCATCCCTTCAAGGGCCAACTGCCGTGGACAACAGCGTGTGGATGAGCGGGGTCATCGTCGGCTAGCTTGCATTGTAACAGCGGATAGACGGGCCACAGTGCAAGAAATCACTCGGCAATTTAACGCTGGTGCACAAAAAACGTGTAAGCAGCCACACCATCCAGAACTATCTCCTCGCTATGGGGTACAGAAGCCATCGTCCCACGAGGGTACCGCTGCTGACCGCACATCACAGTTTGCAAAGATTAGCATGGGCGCGGAAACATCGCCACTGGACCGTAGACATGTGGAAAAAGTATTGCCTGGACTGATGAGTCGAGATTCACGTTGTTACATGCGAATGGCAGGATACGAGTACGGCGCAAACCACATGAAGCGATGGATCCTTCTTGCCAGCAGGGTACTCTTCAAGCTGGTGGGGGTAGCATTTTCGTCTGGGGACTGTTTACGAGGACTGAAATGGGACTCCTGGTACGTGTGACATCGTCTCTCACAGGTCAACGTTTCCGGGATATCCTGGACGACCATTTGCTCCCGTTTGTGCGTCTTCAACATCCCACTCATCCTGCAAAAAGACAATGCACCGTGCCATCGCTCCCGAATTGTATCCGAATGGTTGGATGAACACTCCATCGACGTGACCTCGCTTCCTTGGCCAGCTAGATCACCTGAACTCAATCCCATCGAGCACATCTGGGATGCCATCGAGAGAGATGCTCGAGGGTTTGACCCCTCGATCAAATCTTCGTGAACTGTGAGAGCTTATTCAGGGATCGTGGATCCGTATGGCTTCCCGACGTTTCCGGTGTCTTGTCGAGTCCATGCCGAGATGAATCGCCGCCGTCACCAGGGCGAAAAGTGGTGTTACACGTTACTAGACAGGTATCTCTAATTCAATTGCTCTTCAGTGTATAAGCAGTCGCCCGTCACTAATTTAGGGCCGCTGGCTCCAGGGAAGGAAGAGAGCCAACGCCGTAAGACAAACAAACATTCATGCCTCACCGGGATCCGCACCCGGACCCATCACAGACGAATGGTCAGAAGCCTTAGACCGCTGAGCCACCGGGATTGCTCACTGTTTTTCAGTGAATCAGTGCAGCATTGTCCAGCAGAGAGCATCTTATGCCATAGGCTCCCTGTTCCACCCACTGGTTTTTCACATTTTTCTCTAGTAAGCAAGGGCTGGGTGAGTGTAGTCGATTACTTTGTTGTCTCCCATTCGAGTGCAACTGACCTGTTAGATAAGGATCACAGATTGAGGTGTGTGCAACTGACCCATGCCCCACGCATCTACTTCACTGAACACGTTGCCAATGCGACCAATTATTATTCATACATCTACATTTTAGTATGTCACTTTGTATCGTAAGAACGACATTCCTTCTAGGTTGGGCAGTTTATTATTATTATTATTATTATTATTATTATTATTACTACTATTATTATGAGGAATGGAACACGAACTTTCCATTTGAAAACTGCAAAAAAGAAACTGTTCTAGAAAACAGAGAAAAACCTGCTGAACTCTTGGTATTGTTAAGCATTTGTTTTGCCCGCTGTGGGTCTTTTGAATGCAATGCATACAAGAATCATAATGACGCTGCAGAATCCACCATGAAGAAGTGGGGGGTCGATCATCCGGAAGTGTCAAATTTCCACTTCGAATCCCGAATTAATCGTTATTTTATGCTGATAAGAGGCAATAAAGTAAACCCTCTACTTCCGAAAGAGACCAATCAATCAAACTCTTTCCCCCTTTCTCCGACGGGACCCTTTCCCGCGTTGTTCCCTCAGGAATAAACCACCACTAAAATCTTCCGACAACATTTTCCTTTCCTCGTTAACAGATGGATGGATTCTGGGCTTAGACTGGAACTCAGGACTTCCTTCTAAACAGGAATTAACACCATGCAAATATTATCAAAAATTTAACAGTAAATGTTCACACTGTAAATAATTTCCCATAATTCAAGAGTCATTTTTCGTGATTACTTTCGTGAATTAACGAAGCAAATTTCAGATTCGGCCTTTTCCTTGAAGGGACGATAATATCTGAATTTCAAGGGTTTTTTTTTTATACGTGAATTGACAGAAATACTCCTGTTCAAACTTCTCTGGTTAATATTCTGAATTTTCAGAAACTTTTCGGCAATTCTTTTCGTGTATTAACGAGAAATTGTCATTTTTAGCACGTCTTTTGTAAAAAAAAAGATCGTTCTTTTGTTATCGATTTGTCCGTCCGTACCTCTGCGGACACCATATGACTGGAACTATTAGTCCGATTTCAAAAATTATTTTTGCATTAAGAAGCTTGAAATATGAGAATGATGACCCTTTATGTCGTTTTTTTTTTTTCACGATGTACAAAATTATATATACTGTATAAGTAAAGTGATGTACAATGCTTTTACAAGAAAGGAAGATTTGTCAATTGAAGGGGAAAAGCTGGAGATAGCCGATTCCTACATTTACCTTGGACGGCAGATATCAAGCGAGGGTCACACTGATGAGAAACTTAATCAGTGAATAAAACTTGCCTGCAGAGCTTTTGGAAGAAACAGTACAATTTTCAAGAGCAATATGTATTATCTCTTGAAAGAAAAGTGTTTAATCAATGCATCCTTCCAGTTCTAACGTATGGAGCAGAGACATGGGCCTTAACTAAAAGAGACATACAAAGGCTGCAGACAACTCAAAGCAGCATGGAGAGGTGCATGCTTGGTGTAAACAGGAGAGATAAGAAGAGGAACACGTGGATCCGAAAAATGACAAGAGTGGAAGACATCATGATGAGAGTAAAGTCCCTGAAATGGCAATGGGCTGGACATGTTACCAAAAGAACGGACCACAGATGGACAAGTGAAATTTTAGACAGGATTCCAAGTTACAGAAAAAGACTCAGAAGAAGACCACACGGAAAATGGATGGATGAAATTCGGAAGCGTGACGGAGTAACATGGAGGAGAGTGGCTCAAGACAGACAGTTGTGGAAGAAACTTAGGGAGACCTTGATCCAGCAGTGGATTGATAATGGTTGACAATGGTGATGATGATGATTTATTTATTTATTTATTTTGAGAGATAAAGAACGATACGAGCCTTTATATTGCGATGAAGGAAAAGTAAAGCAAAATAAAAAAGGAATAAGTAAGTGTTCTTTTTTAAGAGGCACTACGAAATAATATCACATACACCGAGCACTTTTGAGTTTTTCCATGCATTTCAGAATTTTGACTTAAATAGAGATCCTAAAGGTAATTTTTTTCTTTTATTTCCTTTTGCTGGATGTCTTGGTTAGCAATAACCATTTTCGGTGTCAGAACTCTGCAAAGACAACTACTACTTCTAAGGTTTCAACAGATATGAATTACTATTGATTCCAATGAATGTACCTATTTTCATACTCTACGCTACTAACAGGGCGTATTTGGTTTGTTCAAAGCTATAATTTCGTAATACCTCAATAGCGATTTTAAAATTCGTCATAAAGTTTGGAGGAAGTTCCGGATCGAAAGTGCTGGTGCGTCACGGAATCGCAGGGCTGGTACTTTTGGGGGCCCGAGGCAAAATTTTCTTGCGGGCTCCAGAAAATAAATCTCAAATTTTAGTAAAGTGTTTACAGGAAAAATGTCTTCCGTATACGCAGAATCCATTTAAGAGGGGGGCCAGGGGGCTGCAGCACCGGGCCCCACATTATCAAGGGGCTGAAGAATTATGCAGGATGTTTGAAGAATTGACAGAGTTCTACAGCGTTTTTTTTTTTTTTTTTCGTTTTTTTTTTTTTTATTTTTTTTTCAAATAGCACAGTGGAAACTATAAGAAACTGCCTTGTGAAAAAATTTACTACTTTCCGCTTTCTTAGGAAGAGACCGCAAAAAGTAAAGTCGCCCCGAGTCTATCGCCAAACCTTTTGAAAGCACTGCAGATGCTCTTCTCTTTTATCATCATCATCATCATTGTCAACCATTATCAATCCACTGCTGGACGAAGGTCTCCCCAAGTTTCCTCCACAACGGTCTGTCTTGTGCCAGTCTCCTCCATGTCACCCCTGCATACTTTCGAATTTCATCCACCCATCTCCCATGTGGTCTTCTTCTGGGTCTTTTCCTGTCCCTTGGAATCCAATCTAAAATTTCGGCTGTCCATCGATGATCTGTCCTTCTGGCAGTATGTCCAGCCCATTGCCATTTCAGGGATTTAACTCTGATCATGATGTCTTCCACTCTTGTCATTTTTCGGATCCACGAGTTCCTCTTCTTATCTCTCCTGGTTACACCAAGTATGCACCTCTCCATGCTGCTTTGAGTTGTCTGCAGCCTTTGTATGTCTCTTTTAGTTAAGGTCCACGTCTCTGCACCATACGTAAGCACTGGAAGGATGCATTGATCAAACACTTTTCTTTTAAGACATAATGGCATATTGCTCTTGAAAATTATGCTGTTTCTTCCAAAAGCTCTCCAGGCAAGTTTTGTACGCCGATTAATTTCTTCATCAATGTGACCCTCACTTGATATCTGCTGTCCAAGATAAACGTACGTGTCTGTTATCTCCAGCTTTTCTCCATCAATCGATAAATCTTCATTTCTTGTAAAAGCATTGAACATCACTTTTGTCTTCTGAAAGTTCATTTTTAATCCCACTTCTTTACTCTTGTCAGCAAGTTCCTGGATCATACTCTGCAGCTCTGATGGGCTAGTTGCAAAAATGACTACGTCATCAGCAAAACGAAGGTGGGTTAGATAATCTCCATTAATCTTTATCCCCTTGTTTTCCCAGCTCAGCGACTGAAAAACACCCTCCAATGTGGCATTAAAGAGCTTCGGAGATATGGTGTCACCTTGTCTCACTCCCTTTCCAATTTTTATGTGTGCTGTATTTTCAAACAGCCTAATCTTTGCACTTGCATTTTCATAGATGTTATTAATAATATTAATGTATGCATCTTCAATACCGCAGGTTTTCAGAGCCATTGTAACTGCTGATGGTTTCACCGAATCAAAGGCTTTTTCATAATCGATAAAAGCCATGCACAATGGAAGTTCATATTCTTTTGCTCTTTCAATTAGTTCTCTCAGCACATGGATATGATCTATTGTGCTGTAGCCACTCCTGAATCCAGCTTGTTCTCTCGGTTGAGCCATGTCCAGTGTCACCTTCAAGCGGTGTGAAAGAACTTTAGTGAAGATTTTATAAACTACTGATAGGAGGCTGATAGGTCTGTAGTTTCCGAGATCCTCAATGTCACCTTTCTTATGTAGCAGGATCATTGTAGCGGTGTTCCAATCTTCAGGAATCTTTCCTTCATTAAGGCATCGAGTGAAAATTTGGGCGAGTACTGTTTCGATTTCTCCACTTGCTTCTTGTATGATGTCTACAGTAATTCCATCTTCTCCTGGAGCTTTTTCCCCGCTTCATGTTCTTGATTGCATGTGCAACTTCTGCTGGAAGGACTGGAGGAACTCTGGTACTGGTATCTTTCATGATGTCTGGAATGCATGTATCATCCCTTTCATATAATTTGGAGTAGAAATCTTTCACTCTTGTCAAAATTTCGCCTCTATTTCTTGTTACAGAACCATCTTCTTTTCTCAGTGCCATAATCTGTTTTCTTCCCTTACTGAGATGTCCCTTTGCTATCTTTAGGCTTTGGTTGTTTTCAATTGCTTTCCTCACTAGTTCACAGTTGAATTTTCTTACGTCTTCAGTGATACTTTTTCGTACTGTCTTGCATAGCTCTATATATTCCACTTTGGAAGTCACATCTTCTTTAGTTGTCCTCATCTCTCTTCTTTTTTGCATCAACATTTTCGTTTTTCCTGATAATTTATTTACATGCAACTTGTTCTTAGACCCAGCTAATTTTGTTGCTGTTTCCATAAGAGCTTTGGTTACTTTTCTGTTAACTTCAGAGATGTCCACTTCTTCCGATGTTAGGCCTTCTAAAGCAGAGAACCTGTTCTTCAGTTCCAACTTGAAGGTATTATGGTGTTTTTTAAGGTTGGTTATGTCAATAGATTTTGTTTGTCTTGTGAGCTTGCCACGTTCAAGTTTAGTGCTGAGGTGCATCTTACATCTCACCAATCTATGGTCACTACCTGTGTTGAACTTGTTTAGCACACTGCAGTCTTCTATGACGAATTTTTTGTTACACATAATAAAATCAATTTTACTTGTCATCCCATTTGGATGTCTCCATGTCCATTTCCTGTGTGGCTTTTTCTTGAAGAAGGAGTTCAAGATGAAAAACCCTTCTGCCTCTGCAAACTCAACGAGAGTATTTTCACGCTGGTTTCTGTTGCCGTGACCGAATTTACCTACTGAAGTTTCATTCTGTTGCCGTTGCCCTATTTTTTGCATTGAAATCTCCCATAATTATTTTCAAGTGCTGCTTACCTTTATTATTTAGATGACAAATTTCCTCATAAAATTCTTCAATTTCTTCTTCAGGATGACTTGTGGTGGGTGCATAAGTTTGAATAATCTGAGACTGGTATCTTCTCGATAGTTGGATAACGAGTCGTGCAGCTCTGTCAGAGGAACTTTCAACTTCTACCACTTTATCCTTCAGTTTCTTATTTATTATAAATCCAACACCACTAGTTCTGCCAGTATCTGTCCCACGATAGTAGAAGAGATGTCCACTTTTCAGTTCGATGAGATCTTCTCCTTTTCTCCTTACCTCACTTAGCCCCACAATGTCCCACTTGATCCTTTGTAGTTCCTCTTCCAATTCAAGAAGCCTTGAATCAGAAGATAGGAGCGTCCATTGTACGTTGCCAAGGCCAGCATCAGATGGCAGCCTAGTCCGGTCCTCCGGGGATTCTTAGCACCCTCTGCCTTCATGTCGCACTGGCCGCTGCCTTGGCCAGGTACATTCCAGCTGCCGGAGACTGAGGGCCAAGATTTAAGTTGTGGAGTCATTTTGGAGGGGTTTGGCCATAACTCACCACGCTGGCCAAGCGGGTTGGTGAGTGTGGGATAGCATTTCCTCTGATCCCGATGGTATAGTTATACCGCTATTGGCGGTCGTCAGAGCCCCTTTAGTGGGAACAGGATGCACCACGAGAAGGCGGGGTTGACATTTGTCAAGGAGAGGCTGTGATGTTACCATCACCTGACCTGTAATTGGGGGAAATTTCATGCATTAAGAATTCGTTTGAATCGTGATATTTGGATCATATTATTTTGTCCACTACTTTGATATAATTTCCACAAGCTGAACCCTCGCGGGAGGGGGGGATTAAAGCTAAATTGAACTGGTATCCATTCATTTTTACTTTTTCTTGCTAATACGGATTCGTCCATGAATCATGGGATACACACTTAAATATGGCGAGAATATTTTTTTGCCTTTCTCGTGATATTTTGCGAATGTTTTCTCCTGGGTATTTTTATTCGGTCACCTACAGTGAAATCCTAGATGTGCCACTAATACCGGGCCCCCCAAATACTGTCCGCAGCCCCGGGCCTCCTGTCTCCTCAAATGGGCTCTGCACGCACACACGAAAACCATCATAAAGGGGGAAATGATATCTCAGAGAAGTGTTTACTTTAAGCTTAAGATCATAATATGGATTAAAAGTTCAGAGAGAAAGAGAGAGAAAAAGCGAGATAAAGAGAAAGAAAGAGAGAGAGAAAGCGAAAGAGAAAGAGAGAGGGGGGAGAAAGAGAGAGAGAGGGGGGAAGAAAGAGAGCGCGAGAGAGAGGAGGGGGAAGAAAGAGAGAGAGAGAGAGCGAGAAAGAGAGCGCGCGCGAGAGAGAGAGAGAGAAAGGGGGGAGAAAGAGAGAGAGAGAGAGAGAGATCCACTTAAAAGGTGTTAAAATCTGCGATTTCCTTTCTTGTGAATGGAGACTGAGGTTGCATTGGAATTTACATTACACGAAATCATAAATAGATAACTAATCTGCGTAGCGGATAATAAGGCTCCTGCCAAAATAATTTCGCATAAATAGTTTTTCTTTCATATGCAACATTGTTTTTCGTTTAATCGTCTCTATACTTCACTACTTAAACCAATAGCTATTGTACTATCAGTCAGTTGAACTCTTAGCACTGAACTTCGATATCTTAAGCACCAGATAGCTAGCACACAAAAATCGTTAATTATACTCTGAGCTAAATTAGACGACCCAACGGCCAGAAGAGAGAAGACTTCAATTACTCACATAAATAATTTTTATTGGTTGTTCCAGGAAAAGCATAAACATGGTATACGGTACTTCAAATTAATCAAAAACGATCACATCCACATCACTTGCAATACTTAACCTTCATCAACTCAGGGTCGCCTTGTCTACATCCAACAACAACAATCTGTAGCAGTACTCTACATATCATACATCACAAATACACAAACCACACCACCACCCTTTTTGTTGCTTGCTTCAACATTATATATCTCTAGTTCTCATCTATCAACACGCACACGTCACCCAATCTGGCCTCAAGACTATTGCCAATACCATGCAGCGAGTGAGAGAATACACGGTCGAGTCACATTATTGTGACCACCAACTAATATCCAGAGTAACCGCCGTGTGCAGCGCGGACAGCAGCTAGACTCGGTGGGAGTGACTCAGTAAGGTGCTGGAAGGTGTTCTGAGGTATGTGGAGCCATGCTAACTGCAGTGCATCTGACAGCAGCTGGAGGGTGCGTGGCTGCGGATCCATAGGGCGAACAACACGATCGAGGCGGTCCCACAGATGTTCAATTGGGTTTAAGTCTGGAGAATTAGGGGGCCAGGGAAGTACTTTAAGTCTTCATCGTGCTCCTCCAACCACTCTCGGACATTTCCAGTTGTATGACACGTTGCATTGTTGTGCTGGAAGATCCCCTCCGCCCCAGGGAAGACAATCAGCATGTATGGGTGTACGTGGTCTGCAAGGATGGATTCATAACGAATTCGGTTCATAGTGCCTTCCACAGGTATGAGTGGATCCAGAGAATGCAACGAAAATGTTCCCCAGACCATAACGCTGCCCCCACCAGCGTGTGTTCTTCCACCAATGGTTGAAGAGTGTCTGTTCTCCGATGTTTCTCGCCTTCTACATCAACGTCCATCCGTTTGATGAAGCAGAAAACGTGACTCATCGAAAAAAGCAATCCTTTGCCAATCAGCTGAGGTTCAATTCCGATACTTCCGTGCAAATGTAAGCCTTTTCTGCCGACATACCTTCGTTACCATAGGTGCAATGACCATCCGTCTGCATCGGAGCCCCATACGCAGCAGGGTTCGAACTGTCGTTTTAGACACACTTCCGGTAGCCCCATTGTTCATTCGGACAGAGAGTTGCTCCACTGTAGCCTGTCATCGGCCCTCACGCACCTTCGCAGCTGACGTTCGCCTCTCACATCAACGGCACGTGGTGCTCCGCAGTTTTCACGTGGCTTATTCATAATGGTGCCATTTCTCCAATCACGATATATTTTAACCACAGCAGCACGCGAACAGTTATCAAACTGCGCTGTTTTAGAAATACTGCCATCCTTGGCCCGAAAGCTGATAATCATCCCTTTCTGCAATTCAGATAAATCTCTCCTTTTATCCATGACAGCAACGAGTGATATGCTTTAAGATTGCCTACAGCACACCTTATATACAATCCAAGCCAGCTCACGACAAGTGCCTTCTTTCATTGGCTAAGCGCTGTTGACGTCAAAAGTAGGAGGCGGTCAAAATAATGTGACATGACTGTGTATAACGTTAAGGTAGGGAACACTTAAACAGAATGAACTCAAATTTACCTAGAGAAAGAAAGTAAAAATGAAAGTTAGAGTATACAGGGGTTGGACAAAATAATGTGAACGCCTAGAAAAAGAAAGTTTCACGCACCTAATACGGTGTGGGATCACCTTTGGCACTCGAAACCGCCTGAATCCTCCTTGGAATGGACGCATACAAATCCTGAATGGTGGTTAGTGGGATGTTACACTATTCATCATGCAGAAACTGCTGCAGGTCCTTGAGAGATGCAGGAGGAGAATAACGGGATCTTACTCTGATTTCCAACACAGACCACATTGGCTCGATGATGTTTAAGTCTGGTGAGGGAGGGGGAAAAAGGTGTGAAAGTTCGTCCTCGTGTTCCTCAAACCATGATTGGACATTTCGAGCTCTGTGAATTGGGGCGTTATCATCTTGATACATGGCATCACCTGCTGGAAACAATGCCTGACACATTGGATGGACTTGGTCGGCCAAAATGGTTTCATACGCCCTGCCAGTCATCCGTTCTTTCAAGGTGATAAGGGGACCCGCTGAAAACCACGATATGAGTGCCCATGGCATGACAGAACCACCACCATGCTGCAGTGTTAGGAGCAGGCAGTCTGGGTTGTACGCTTCTGACGGTGTTCTCCACACTTAAACACGTCTTGCGGGGTGGGGAATAGTGTAAATGTGGATTCATATGACCACATTACATGCTTCCATGCATCAGCAGTCTACATTGTATGCTCCTGCACACCACTGCCGTCGTTGTTGTGCATTCATCCGGGTCACTAGAGGTTTTGCAATAGCAGCTCAGCCATGAATATTTTGTTTATGCAATTCCCTGCACATTGTTTTCGTTGATACTGGGGTCTACACATGCAGATTATACTCCGCACTCATTTTCGGCGCTGTGGTCTTCTTATTACGGGTAACAATCTTCTTTAATGTTCTTTTGTCTCTATCAGTCAGGGTCGTTTTCCGGCCGCTCTTGTGTTTTGCAGGCGAGGTTTTACCACGAACACGGTATGCTGTCCTGACGCTTGACACAGTAGCTCTCGATACCCCCACTACCCTGGCGATTGTTGTCACGGTGGCACCAATTAGCCGGCCACCAACAATTAGCCCTCTTTCGAAGTTCGTTAGGTCGCTCATTTCGTCATCACCCTGAAAGAATTTTGTAACAAGACACTTTAAATGCACTTAAACAGGACCTTGAGGTTCTAAACAAAGCTACTGCAACCGAAACGTGGTGGATACTGTGTATGACGATGTACGCAGCTGCATTAAAAGTCACGTCTCTGAACGTGGCGTTCACATTATTCTGTACAACCCCTGTACGTCGTAATACATATTTTAGTGATCAATTTTTGATGCAAGGTGGAGTAAGTAACAAATCAGTGACACTTTTAACTTCTATATGCGCGCCTATATATGAAAACTGGCATTTTTGTAAATTTCCAGTACTGTTATCAAAGTCGCTGGAAAACTGGTATTCATATACACAGTCGATTCACATTATTGTGACCACCTCCTACTTTTGACGTCAACAGCGCGTAGCCAATGAAAGAAGGCACGTGTCGTGAGCTGGCTTGGAGGGTATATAAGGTGTGCTGCAGGCATTCTGAAAACATGGGCCGCGGGTGGCCTAGTGGGCAACGTTCGTGACTGCCGCGGAAAGGACCTCAGGTTCAATTCCAGGCAGGTACGAACGCTCGATCCACTAAATATCCGCCGTGCGTCGGATGGGCACGTTAAGCCGTCGGACCCCGGGTACTGGCCTCCCGGTAATAAATAAGGGCGTCTTCCTCTCCCTTTCTAACACGCTTCCGGGTCACTTTCCTATTGGGCACTATAGCCCGAATCTCCTAGCTTCCTATTTCTAAGGGTTGTTTAAGAACTGGGTTCAGACACTCCCTTCCTAAAATCCTCTACATATGATCATTTGATCGGAAAGCATATCATTAGTTGCTGATATGGGTAAAAGCAGTGATTTATCAGATATGCAAAAAGGAATGATTATCGGCTTTCGGGCCAAGGGTGGTAGTATTTTCGAAACAGGCGAAGTTTGTGAACTGTTCGCGTGCTGCTGTGGTTAAAGTGTATCGTGATTGGAGAAATGGTACAATGGCGAGTAAGCGACGTGGAAACTACGGAAAACCACCTGCCATTCATGTGAGAAGTGAACGTAGTTTGCGAAGGTGCTTGAGGACCGATCGACACGCTACAGTGGAGGAACTCACTTGCCAAATGAACCAGGGGGCTACAGGAAGTGTGTCTAAAACGACAGTTCAGCGAACCCTACTGCGTATGCGGCTACGATGCAGACAGGTGGTCACTGCACCTATGCTAACGAAGGTGCATCGGCAGAAACGGCTTACATTTGCACGGCAGTATCGGAATTGAACCTCCGCTGATTGGCAAAGGATTGCCTTCTCCGATGAATCATGTTTTCTACTTCATCGAAAGGATGGACGTTGACGTATAAGACCAGAAACATCGGAGAACAAACACCCTTTCCCCTTTGCTGGCAGAGCACAAGCTGGTGGGGGTAGCGTTATGGTCTGGGGAATGTTTTCATGGCATTCTCTGGGTCCACTCATACATGTGGAAGGCACTATGGGCCGAATACGTTATGGATCCATCCTTGCAGACCATATACACCTATACGTGCTGATTGTCTTCCCTGGGGCGGATTGGATCTTTCAGAACGACAATGCGGCGTGTCAGACAGCTAGAAATGTCCGAGAGCTGTTGTAAGAGCACAATGAAGACTTCAAAGTACTTCCCTGGGCCCCTATTCCTCAGACTTAAAACCCAATTGAGCATCTGTGGGACCGCCTCGATCGTGTTGTTCGCTCTACGGATCCTCCACCACGCACCCTCCAGCAGCTACCAGATGCACTGCAGTCAGCATAGCTCCACATACCTGTGAACACCTTCCAGCACCTTATTGGGTCACTCCCAGAACGTCTAGATGCTGTCCGCACTGCACACGGCGGTTACTCTGGATATTAGCTAGTGATCACAATAATGTGACTCGACCGTGTATTATACTCTAAGTATATATGGATAAAAACAATATTATTTCGACATTATTCTTTTATTTTTTTAAATTTAAGTATATGGTTTACACACGAATTTTTGAATATACACTGCTGGCCACACAAAATCCAACACCAAGAAGGAAGCATCCGATTGGCCTGAAATTCGCAGCATGCGTCGCCCACGAGAGGACATGCAAACGATTAGCATTGCAGGGCATAAGCAAATCATGTGCGCCCGGCACGCCACCGAGAAGCACTATAAGAAGGATGCACAGAAGGCAGGGTGTAAGTAGTGGAAGTATGTTGTGCTGCCGGATCTGCGCGTGGGAAGCTTCCTGATGCCTCGTCGCAGAATACGGCAGTCATTCCAGCACGTTTCGGAGTTCGACAGAGGACGAATAGTGGCTTATCGCGGCAGCGGTTTATCGTACCGAGACATCGGCGCCCGTGTGGGACGACATCTAGACACAGTGAGGCGAGTATGGATTCGGTAGGTGCAGGAGGGACGGACGGACCTACGTGAGCGAATGCCGCAGCCGCGGCACACCACCGAACGAGAGGACTGGCATGTTGTTCGGCGGGCATTGACGGCTTGCACCGCCACATCACGAACGTTAGCGCAGGAATTAGGGTATGTTGCGCGACAACCTGTGTCAGCACGTACCTTTCGACTTCGTATGCAGGAACGGGGACTTGTCGCACGGCGTCCATTGCTCCGATTACCATTGCCGTTACACCACCGGCGAGTGCGGCGGCAGTGTGCCGTTGAACGCCGCACCTGAACTACGGAATGGCACGACATTGTCTTCTCCGACGAATCCTGCTTCTGCCTGCAACACCACGATGGTCGGATCCGCGTGTGGCGGCACCGCGGTGAGAGACTGTATGACACCTGCATTAGGCATCGCCATACCGGTCCGTACACTCAACAGCCACCGCTACATCTCCGCCGTTTTGGAGCCTATAGTCCTTCCTTACCTACAGGACCTGACAGCGACCACGTTTCAACAGGACAATGCGCGCCCGCACGTGGCACGCATCGTGCAACATTTCTTCACTAGGTGTCACTGCTGCCGTGGCCCGCCTGTTCTCCCGATATATCGCCCATCGAACACGTCTGGTCACTGATCGACAACCGAGTGGCCCGGCAAGCACCACCCGCGGCTATGCCTGATGAACTGTGGCAACGTGTGGAAGCAGCCTGCACCTACTGCCCCAAGCCCACATCCAAAGTCTCTTTCGCTCGATGCCGCGGCGTGTAGCGGCCGTTATTGCCAGCCATGTGGGCCACACGAACTATTGATGTCTGCGTGTTCCGCAAGTCGCACGGGCTTGTAAGCTCAATCGTTTCATCTTTGTATCTGTTGTTATTTGTCCAGTAAATCTGGCTTTGCTCTCTCGTGTACTTCTTGGTGTTGCATTTTGGTTGGCCAGCAGTGTAGTATAAAAGTAGGGAACAACAAAATGACAAAATTTAATTTTCTATTGCATGGACGTGGAAAAGATTGGTTATAATAATAATTAGGTGGTTATAATAATAATTAACTAGGGTATAGTCCGTCCTTGGACGGTTGTTTTTAAGCTTTAAAGAAATATTATTATATAGGGGATATTTCCCGTTATGTGACGGAGTGAAATCTTTAATTGAAGCAGATTGAAAACAAATCAAACAGATGCCGGACTTCTCTAAGGAAACATAGTAAAAACTTATATAGTAAGAACTCATTCATGTTAGAACTAAAAATTTTATGTTATTTATTTCCGTTTTTAAAAAGACCTTGAGACTCTAAGACTATGCTAAAAAGATTATGCTATTTATTTCTGTTTTTAAAAAGACATTACATTCTGTGTAACATATTTATTGTTCAACAATTGTAGATTAGAGCATTTAGATAGATCGGTATTTTTCAAAATGTGTAATATTATCAGCACTAAAATCGGAAAGTTGTTTTCCTGTAAATTTACCTTAGCAACTTTTTCTTTGATCTTTCGCGTTAAATTACTTTTTCTCCGGTGCACTTGTTATTCCCTTCACGGATTGTTTTAGATTGTCTTATTCGGCGGTTAGTTTGAAACTTCATAACAATACTTTTTCTACAAAATAATGCGACATCTAGTATTACAAAACCGAACTATTTAAATTCTCGACAATGTGCTATTGGGGTGACATTTACTTTTAAATGTAACTTGCTCACTTTGACATCGCAAGATTTCAGTTTTTATTGTAGGTTACAGCTTTACGATATTTGGCAAAATGTATGATATAATCAGCACTAAATTCGGAAAGTTAGTTAAATTAAAAAAGTAAAATATAATTAAAGCGTACGAATTAATATTCGAGTTCTGCTAAATTAAATTAATATACAATCGCAACTTGCCGTGATATTAAGATTTTAATTCGAGTTTTGTAGAACGGGTAAATAGAACTTGAGTCATTGATAATCCAATGTTTTTAAATTAGCACGTGATCACTGTGACATCTTAGTGTGATCGCGTGCAAACTCAACTTGCTGTGATATTTAGAATTCAATTTGAATTTTGTAAATCGGAAAAACAGAACTCGAGTCATTAGTAGTCCAATGTTTTAAATTAGCACGCGATCACCTTGACATCTAAAAGTGATCGCGTGCTATTATGTATCAGGCAATCATTTTGACATCGCGAGAGCACACACGAATTGCTCGATAAGTGATGACGCAACTATGCAGACGTTGGTGTGACGTCAAGGTTTAAGAGAGACAGACGGATCTGGGTATTTATACTATAATTAATTTTAAAATTTTGCCCTGAAAAAGCCGTTAACTGGTATCGTTCATATCTCACTACCTCTACGGAGAAAGGTACGACCTATTTAGAAGTGGAAGGATTTTAAACTGGGGGAAAAAAGCATTATAAAAATATATTTTTAAGCTCCTCGAGTCCCAAAACTTAAAAAGAAGAAATTATAAATATAAAAAAATGTACCAAAAATTATTTTGTTTTGATTTCCTAAATTGCGGGGGCTCCTGGAAGCGCGGAGGCGTCGCCCCTACGGCCCAACCAGCTCTGCGGAATCCACTGTCTTTGAATCATTGTCAGGAGCTTACGGCGAAGTTTTGCCAATCACAGGTTCGACAATAGGACTGAATAACACACTATTACACACACTCAGTTGTAGAATGCCAGCTGCGTCCACGGACATTCTGACCAATTGACCCCCAGGGGAGGGGGAAGGGGATCCCTCCACGTAATTTATTGATAGCTCATGGATTTCTACCCCACTATTCCTGTTCATCGACCCTGATCGTGATAAATGAAAGGGTTGTAAGAACACTAATAGCGCACGTGCTGGTGCGACTGACAGCGGACACTTGAAATAATCATCAATGTGCTCCCAAGTGGAAATTTAACCAACGGGGTCAACGATGCATTTAATATGCTAAGTATTGGTCAAATGCAACCTGAGAAGAGTGGTACACAGAGTGCACTTGAAACTAGATTTAGAAAACTGAAATTTTTAGGTAATGAAGAACGTGTTTATTTCATGCGTAACATAACGTAAGAAGCAAATATATCAGGCAGGTGTCTTCTTTGCACGATACATTAAAAACCTTTAAAACCCAAAGGAGTTAAAACCTTCATAAGTCCAAAAGGATTTTATTGATTAAAAAACCTTAAAACATGAGATCTTTCGGGCTTTCACTAATCCTATCCTCAGATGAATGAAACAGTAGCACAAATGGGGAAGACTTAAGTATACATTTGTCTTAAGTATACTTTTTTCTACGCCATCAGTGTAGCTCATGACGTACAAAAAAGGTGTTTGGACTTTTTTGTGGTGGTAACTATGAACTTTCCTTGTACATGGACTTTGAAATTTTGATATTACATGGACTTTGAAATTTTGATATTACATGGACTTTGAAATTTTGATATTACATGGACTTTGAAATTTTAAATAATTTAGGCTGAAGGCAGCCATGAAGTGTACTCGACAGCGTGCTTCTGCATGAATTACAACATTTCGGAAATTTAAGTCCCCCAGGGGCATAAAAAACCCTTATGTGAAGTGACTACGAACTATTATTTGTCCTTAATATATTATATGAATTGTAGTTACTTAACAATTTAAAACTGCTTTATTTCTCTGAATACCGTACAATTTGAAGTGTTGTATCCTGTTTTATATTAATTGAAGTATTCCTCTTCGGTTTGTGTACGGGACTGGTATTGCTATAACTTTGATTTAAATTCCATCAAATATCTTTTTTATTATCAAACAACGATTCATTGGATGTGCATGCTTGCTACTGTGTTCACTGCGCACTCAGAACCTGCCCGTTTTTCTACGTCATGAGTTACACTGACAAATGTATACTTAAGTCTTCCCCATTTGTGCTACTGTTTCATTCATCTGAGGACGGGCTTAGTGGAAGCCCGAAAGATCTCATGTTTTAAGGTTTTTTAATCAATAAAATCCTTTTGGACTTACGAAGGTTTTAACTCCTTTAGGTTTTTAATGTATCGTGCAAAGAAGACAGCTGCCTGATATTTTTACTTCCTAATTTCTAGGTCAGTCAGGTATTCGGTCTTCTATTGAAAAACAACCTGTAATATCCATGCGGTAACCTACAAAATTATAAAAAAAATCGAGAGAGTACCTTGATACTCTTTGTATAAATAATTTATGCCATGCATTTTTCGCATGCAAAGATCTTTGTGGGTGTGAAATAAAACACGTGATTCGAGAATATACATTTATTTAAGTACAACACATTGCATTTATCACTCACGACCATATGGAGAAATAGAGGCGAAATTTTGATAAGAGTGAAAGATTTCTACTCCAAATTATATGAAAGGGATGATACATGTACTTCAGACATCATGAAAGGTACCAGTACCACAGTTCTTCCAGTCTTCCCAGCAGAAGTTGCACATGCAATCAAGAACATGAAGCGGGGAAAAGCTCCAGGAGAAGATGGAATTACTGAAGACATCATACAAGAAGCAAGTTGAGAAATCGAAACAGTACTCGCCCAAATTTTCACTCGATGCCTTAATGAAGGGAAGATTCCTGAGGATTGGAACAACGCTACAATGATCCTGCTACATAAAAAAGGTGACATTGAGGATCTCAGGAACTACAGACCTATCAGCCTCCTATCAGTGGTTTATAAAATCTTCACTAAAGTTCTTTCACACCGCTTGAAGGTGACACTGGACATGGCTCAACCGAGAGAACAAGCTGGATTCAGGAGTGGCTACAGCACAATAGATCATATCCACGTATTGAGAGAACTAATTGAAAGAGCGAGGGAATATGAACTTCCATTGTGCATGGCTTTTATCGATTATGAAAAAGCCTTCGATTCGGTGAAACCATCAGCAGTTACAATGGCTCTGAAATCCTGCGGTATTGAAGATGCGTACATTAATATTATTAATAATATCTATGAAAATGCAAGTGCAAAGATTCGGCTGTTTGAAAATACAACGCACATAAAAATTGGAAAAGGAGTGAGACAAGGTGACACCATATCTCCGAAGCTCTTTAATGCTACATTGGAAAATGTCTTTCAATCACTGAACTGGGAAAACAAGGGGATAAAGATTAATGGAGATTATCTAACCCACCTTCGTTTTGCTGATGACGTAGTCATTTTTGCAACTAGCCCATCAGAGCTGCAGAGTATGATCCAGGAACTTGCTGACAAGAGTAAAGAAGTGGGATTAAAAATGAACTTTCAGAAGACAAAAGTGATGTTCAATGCTTTTACAAGAAATGAAGATTTATCGATTGATGGAGAAAAGCTGGAGATAACAGACACGTACGTTTATCTTGGACAGCAGATATCAAGTGAGGGTCACATTGATGAAGAAATTAATCGGCGTACAAAACTTGCCTACTAGAGAGCTTTTGAAAGAAACAGCATAATTTTCAAGAGCAATATGCCATTATGTCTTAAAAGAAAAGTGTTTGATCAATGCATCCTTCCAGTGCTTACGTATGGTGTAGAGACGTGAACCTTAACTAAAAGAGACATACAAAGGCTGCAGACAACTCAAAAAAGCATGGAGAGGTGCATGCTTGGTGTAACCAGGAGAGATAAGAAGAGGAACTCGTGGATCCGAAAAATGACAAGAGTGGAAGACATCATGATCAGAGTTAAATCCCTGAAATGGCAATGGGCTGGACATACTGCCAGAAGGATAGACCATCGATGGACAGCCGAAATTTTAGATTGGATTCCAAGGGACAGGAAAAGACCCAGAAGAAGACCATATGGAAGATGGGTGAATGAAATTCGAAAGTATGCGGGAGTGACATGGAGGAGACTGGCCCAAGACAGACCGTTGTGGAGGAAACTTGGGGATACCTTCGTCCAGCAGTGGATTGATAATGGTTGACAATGATGATGATGATGAATATAATATATATATATATCATCATCATCATCATTGTCAACCATTATCACTCCACTGCTGGACGAAGGTCTCCCAAGTTTCCTCCACAACGGTCTGTCTTGTGCCAGTCTCCTCCATGTCACTCCCGCATATTTACGAATTTCATCCACCCATCTCCCATGTGGTCTTTTTCTGGGTCTTTTCCTGTCCCTTGGAATCCAATCTAAAATTTCGGCTGTCCATCTATGGTCTGTCCTTCTGGCAGTATGTCCAGCCCATTGCCATTTCAGGGAATTAACTCTGATCATGATGTCTTCCACTCGTCATTTTTCGGATCCACGAGTTCCTCTTCTTATCTCTCCTGGTTATACCAAGCATGCACCTCTCCATGCTTCTTTGAGTTGTCTGCAGCCTTTGTATGTCTCTTTTAGTTAAGGTCCACGTCTCTGCACCATACGTAAGCACTGGAAGGATGCATTGATCAAACACTTTTCTTTTAAGACATAATGGCATATTGCTCTTGAAAATTATGCTGTTTCTTCCAAAAGCTCTCCAGGCAAGTTTTGTACGCCGATTAATTTCTTCATCAATGTGACCCTCACTTGATATCTGCTGTCCAAGATAAACATATGTATCTGTTATCTCCAGTTTTTCTCCATCAATCGATAAATCTTCATTTCTTGTAAAAGCATTGAACATCACTTTTGTCTTCTGAAAGTTCATTTTTAATCCCACTTCTTTACTCTTGTCAGCAAGTTCCTGGATCATACTCTGCAGCTCTGATGGGGTAGTTGCAAAAATGACTACGTCATCAGCAAAACGAAGGTGGGTTAGATAATCTCCATTAATCTTTATCCCTTTGTTTTCCCAGTTCAGTGATTGAAAGACATTTTCCAATGTGGCATTAAAGAGCTTCGGAGATATGGTGTCACCTTGTCTCACTCCCTTTCCAATTTTTATGTGTGTTTTATTTTCAAACAGCCGAATCTTTGCACTTGCATTTTCATAGATGTTATTAATAATATTAATGTATGCATCTTCAATACCGCAGGATTTCAGAGCCGTGGTAACTGCTGATGGTTTCACCGAATCAAAGGCTTTTTCATAATCGATAAAAGCCATGCACAATGGAAGTTCATATTCCCTCGCTCTTTCAATTAGTTCTCTCAGTACGTGGATATGATCTATTGTGCTGTAGCCACTCCTGAATCCAGCTTGTTCTCTCGGTTGAGCCATGTCCAGTGTTACCTTCAAGCGGTGTGAAAGAACTTTAGTGAAGATTTTATAAACCACTGATAGGAGGCTGATAGGTCTGTAGTTCCTGAGATCCTCAATGTCACCTTTTTTATGTAGCAGGATCATTGTAGCGTTGTTCCAATCCTCAGGAATCTTCCCTTCATTAAGGCATTGAGTGAAAATTTGGGCGAGTACTGTTTCAATTTCTCCACTTGCTTCTTGTATGATGTCTATAGTAATTCCATCTTCTCCTGGAGCTTTCCCCCGCTTCATGTTCTTGATTGCATGAGCAACTTCTGCTGGGAGGACTGGAAGAACTCTGGTACCTTTCATGATGTCTGGAGTACATGTATCATCCCTTTCATATAATTTGGAGTAGAAATCTTTCACTCTTGTCAAAATTTCGCCTCTATTTCTTGTTATAGAACCATCTTCTTTTCTCAGAGCCATAATCTGTTTTCTTCCCTTACTGAGATGTCCCTTTGATATATATATATATATATATAAACTTTAGAATACTGAAGAGCAAAACTGAAAACTAAGGAAAAACTTTAGAATTTAAAACGAAAGTTGCAAAATAACCTGAAGATCAAAACGCGCAACGCAGCAGTTTTGAAAATTCAGAATTCACATTCTATTAAGAAGAGACCTATATATATATATATTTATATTATTACATATTATTCATATTAGACAAATGTAAGAAACAACCAAAAATAATATGTAATAATATAATATATATATATTTATATATTTATATTATTACATATTACTCACATTAGATGAATGTAAGAAACAACCAAAAATAATATGTAATAATATATATATATATACTAGGGCTCTGACGACCGCCAATAGCGGTATAACTATACCATCGGGATTAGAGGAAATGCTATCCCACACTCACCAACCCGCTTGGCCAGCGTGGTGAGTTATGGCCAAACCCCTTCAAAATGACTCCACAACTTAAATCTTGGCCCTCAGTCTCCGGCAGCTGGAATGTACCTGGCCAAGGCAGCGGCCAGTGCGACATGAAGGCAGAGGGTGCTAAGAATCCCCGGAGGACCGGACTAGGCTGCCATCTGATGCTGACCTTGGCTACGTACAACGGACGCTCCCTATCTTCTGATTCAAGGCTTCTTGAATTGGAAGAGGAACTACAAAGGATCAAGTGGGACATCGTCGGGCTAAGTGAGGTAAGGAGAAAAGGAGAAGATCTCATTGAACTGAAAAGTGGACATCTCTTCTACTATCGTGGGACAGATACTGGCAGAACTAGTGGTGTTGGATTTATAATAAACAAGAAACTGAAGGATAAAGTTGTAGAAGTTGAAAGTTCCTCTGACAGAGCTGCACGACTCGTTATCCAACTCTCGAGAAGATACCAGGCTCAGATTATTCAAACTTATGCACCCACCACAAGTCATGCTGAAGAAGAAATTGAAGAATTTTATGAGGAAATTCGTGATCTAAATAATAAAGGTAAGCAGCACTTGAAGATAATTATGGGAGATTTCAATGCAAAAATAGGGCAACGGCAACAGAATGAAACTTCAGTAGGTAAATTCGGTCACGGCAACAGGAACCAGCGTGGAAATACGCTCGTAGAGTTTGCAGAGGCAGAAGGGTTTTTCATCTTGAACTCCTTTTTCAAGAAAAAGCCACACAGGAAATGGACATGGAGACATCCAAATGGGACGACAAGTGAAATTGATTTCATTATGTGTAAATTTTCAAGAGCAATATGCCATTATGTCTTAAAAGAAAAGTGTTTGATCAATGCATCCTTCCAGTGTTTACGTATGGTGCAGAGACGTGGACCTTAGCTAAAAGAGACATACAAAGGCTGCAGACAACTCAAAGCAGCATGGAGAGGTGCATGCTTGGTGTAAACAGGAGAGATAAGAAGAGGAACACGTGGATCCGAAAAATGACAAGAGTGGAAGACATCATGATCAGAGTTAAATCCCTGAAATGGCAATGGGCTGGACATACTGCCAGAAGGACAGACCATCGATGGACAGCCGAAATTTTAGATTGGATTCCAAGGGACAGGAAAAGACCCAGAAGAAGACCACATGGAAGATGGGTGGATGAAATTCGAAAGTATGCGGGAGTGACATGGAGGAGACTGGCACAAGACAGACCGTTGTGAAGGAAACTTGGGGAGACTTTCGTCCAGCAGTGGATTGATAATGGTTGACAATGATGATGATGATGATATATATATTATTACATATTATTCACATTTAGACGAATGTAAGAAACAACCCTGACACCGATGAAATGTGTAGTTACAAAAGCCCATCTGCGCATGCGCAAGCTGACCTCGAGAAAAGCTGAATCGCAAGTGAGATAAGAAAATGAAATAGAATGGAAATTCAGTATAGCGTGCAGATGACAAGTGGAAAGTAAAGTAATCATAAGTAATTCAGAGATCAAAATAATTCCAGGATAAACTAATAACGAGAATTAGATAGCGACAACGAACATATTTATACATCGTAACTCTTTTTAGTACTTTCTGTGAGATATAATTCCTTCCTAACATCCGCAACAAGCTGCAATTAGGCTTAAATATCGAACCAGAACGATTGTAAGAAATCCCATTAAAGCAGCGATATTACACTCCACCCAGATAAGAATGTGTTTTTTCCAGGATGATAATGTCCCTCACCATCGAGCCTGTCTCGTGCATGAATACTTCCACGAACACAGTGCGGACATGAGACGTCTCGAATGACCCCTCACCTGATCTCAACCCGATCGAACATCTGTGGGATGTTGTGGAACGCCAGGTGAGGCAGTTGCACATGTCACCCCACTCTATACTGGTACCTTGTGGAGTTGATGCCACCACCAGAGTTGGAAACGGGTCAAAAATTTTGAATCCGGACTCGACCTGGGCCCGGACGCCACGCAACTAGACCCGACCCGGACAAATCTGCTTTAAACTGTAAATTCGAAACTCAGTGTATAATTATACATAATCATATACAGTATATACAAAGGGCATCCTGAAAGTAATGCCTCGTCCCTCATAAGATTTTTAGCACGTCTTTTGTGAAAACGATCGTGCTTATGTTATCGGTTTGTCCATCCGTCCGTCTGTAGACACCATATCTCTGCAACTATTAGTCCGATTTCAAAACTTCTTTTTGCATTGAGAAGCTTGAAATGTGCGAATGGTGATCCTTCATTTCGTTTTTTCATACGATGCACAGTTCGCCGCTATAGGGCGCAAATGCAGATGATATCGAATTCAAAATATATTTATTCCATATATTTGCTTCTAAACATTCAATTAAAAAAATTATTTTACCTTTCGATTCCATTTATGTCGAAGACTATTTTAGGTATAGTCACTTTTTCAAGTTACGCATAGATTTCCCGCTAGGGCACACAAGGGTAAATTGCATTTTCCCCGATATCTCTGCTTCTAAAATTCGGAGTTTAAAAATTCTTTCTTCAGCGGATACAGCTCTTGATGCGAAATCGTTTGCATATCTTTAATTTTTGAAAAAATAAAATGGTTTCGCACCAGGTGGCGTAAGCGTTAGTTTCTGCTTCTCATGCACTTGCAGCAAAATCTGAGCTTCTAAAATCTCGATTGAAAACAATCTTTCGTGAACCGATACCATTCACGTCGATAAACCTTTCTGGAATATTTTCTTCTTAAAATCATGAATGGTTTCTCCGTCAGGGGCCGTAGATGTATATATTATTTTTGTCAATAAAGTCCGATTTGAAAAATTTCTTCTTTGTTGGATAGAGTTTTCGGTTGGAAATGTTTTCCATATAATTTCAAAATTTTTGAGTGAGGCATGAATTTTCCACTGCGGTACGTAAAGGTAAATTGCTTTTTATTCGATATCTTTGCTTCTAAAACTCGGATTTGAAAAATTCTTTCTGCAGCGGATACAGCTCTTGATGGGAAATCGTTTGCATATAATTTCTAATTTTTGGTAAAATGGTTTGGCCATCAGAGGGCGTAAGTGTTACTTTCTGCTTCTCGTGCATTTGCAGAAAAATCTGAGCTATTAAAATCTCTATTGAAAAAAAACTTTCTTGGACCCATACCACTCATGTCGATAAACCTTTTCGGAGTATTTCCTTCTTAAAATAATGCATAGTTTCTCCGCCAGGAGGTGTAGATATACACTACCTACCAACAAAGTAATTGGACACCCCTGCAATCGACGATATCGTCACGGCCGCCGCCCTTAAATATCGTATGGGAAACAACAACGCAACCAGTCGCATGCAAGATGCCACGCAATTCGGAGCTCTCTGATTTCGAGAAAGGTGTAATCGTCGGGTATCACAGAAATGGCCGATCCATACGTGACATATCCAGCGAGTTGAAGTACCCAAAATCGGCAGTGGCCTACGTGATTGGCAAGTGGAAGATGAGAGGTGACTGTCATAATGTGCCTTGACCCGGCAGACCCACTAACTGGGGTTAGAGACCGACGGGTGCTGGCCAGAGAAATTCGGAAGAACCGCACCAAATCGATGGGCCACATCCGCGAGGAGTTTCAACAGGCATCCGGTAGTGTTCTTTCGATGAATACCATCCGTAAGGAAGCCCATCTGCTTGGTTATCATGGACGTGCTGCTGCCCACAAGCCTTTGATCACCAAGTCCTATAGTGCTGCTCGACTAACGTGGTGCTAAGAACGTCGACAGTGGACCGTTGAACAGTGGAAACAGGTTCTCTGGAGCGACGAATCAAGGTCACCCTCTACCGTTCGGATGGCAGGGTCTGGGTTTGGCGTCTGCCTGGAGAACGCCTCCTGCTAGAATGTATTGTGCCAACTGTGAAGTTCGGCGGCGCTGGAATTATGCTATGGGAGTGTTTCTCCTGGTATGGCACGGGACCCTTGGTCGCAATTCCTGGTAGACTCAACGCCGAAACCTACTGCACCATTTTGGATGACCATGCGCTTCCTACGTTGTGGCAGTTTTACGGGGTGGACCCATGTTACCTTCAGGATGACAATGCCCCCTGTCATGTTGCGAGGTCCACCATGGCTTGGTATGGTGACAAAGGGGTTAATCGAATGAACTGGCCTGCGCAGAGCCCAGACCTTAACCATATCGAGCACCTCTGGGACGAGTTGGAGCGTCGACTTAAGGGGTGCCCCCACCGTCCGAAATCGGTGAAGGAACTGACCTGTCTTCTCCAAGCCGAGTGGAAGAAAATACAGCTAGCCGTCGTACAACGCCTGGTTGAGAGTATGCCCCGGAGGGTCGCAGCTGTAATCGCCGCTCGGGGAGGCTCCACCAACTATTGAAGGTGAATAAACTTCGTTTTCCTTTGCTATCACAGGTGTCGAATTACTTGTTGGTAGAAAGTGTATATCTTTATCAATATCTCTGATTCTATGAGTCCAATTTGAAAAACTCCTTCTTTGTTGGATAGCGCTTCCAGCGCGAAATGCTTTTCAGATAATTTCAAAATTTTCAGGTAATTCATAGACTTTCCGCTAGGGGGCATAAAGATAAATTGCGTTTGCCCCAATATCTGTGCTTCTAAAACTCCTATTTGAATTTTTTTTCTTGTATCAGACACAGCACTTGATGGGAAATATTTTGCATATAATTTCTAATATTTGGTAAAAAATGTTAATTTGTGCTTTTAATGCATTTGCAGCAAAGTCTGAGCTCCTGAAAACACGATTGAAAAAATTCTTTCGTGCACAGATACCGCTCACATCAAAAAACTTGTCGAGAATACTTTCTTCTTAAAATAATGCATGTTTTTTCCACCAGGGGGCGCAGATGCATAGCTTATTTTTGTCCATAGCTATGCTTCTAAGCGTCCGATTTGGAAAATTATTTCTTTGTTGGAGATCGTTTCCGCTGGAAAATGTTTCTCATGTAATTTCAACTTTTTCGTAACGACAAGTCTGCCACCAGAGGGCGCAAGTTCACGTTTTCGTTTATAGCAATATCGTCGGGACTAAAAACCCTATTGAAAAACTTATTTTTCTTCACATACTACTAATTGAGCAAACTCTGAGTGTGCCTATTTCCTTCGCGCAGTTATGCACAATTTCGCCGCTAGGGGGCGCAAATGCTTAATTTGGTTTTCTCAATATCTCTGCTTCTACATGTCTGATTTAAAAAAATCTTTCAAAACCGGGTGCCACTTACCTTGTAGAACACTTTATCCTAGTATATGAGGAATTTTGTAGTTCACATTTCTTTCGGTAGGAGATGTTTGTGTACTTCAATTTGCAGCTGTATCGCAGTTTCGAAAAACACTACGGATAATTTTTTTTATTTTTTTTTATTTTTTTGTTACTGTATGCCATTCGCTACAACAGAGATGTTGAACATTATCCTCTTTAAATAATGTAAAGAATTCCCGGTAGGTGCGTAAAGACGGAAATTTGTTTTTCGCTATCTTCCGGGGGACGTATTTGAAAGGATATTTTCCTTTAGCACAGCATTTTTCCTGAAGAATATTTTTCGCCTATTTTTAATTTTTCCGTTACCGGAAATTCTTCCACTAGCATACATAAATTCCATGTTTCTTTTTCTAGGAATATTTCTTTTTTTAACTGTTCGATTTGAAAATATCTTTGTCTCTGATACCTTCCTTGTGCTATGAGGAATTTTTTGTGCGCCATTTGTTAATCTTCTTAACATGCTTTATAGCCGCTGGTAGAACTAAGTAGATGTTTCTATTTGTGGATATTTTGCCGATTGTAAAAACAGGTTGATCGTTTTTCTAACCGGTTCTATTGACTTCGAATAGCTCTGATAAATTTAATTCGCTTCAAAACGGATTCAAACGACGTGCTCATTACAACCGAAAATGTGGTGTCATCTTTCTTGTTTGTTCTTATTTGTAGCAGCAAAACTGTGAAACTAGTTGGCCAAATATTTGGAAATATTGTTAATAATGCTAGCCTATTCAAGTATTGTCCATCACTTTCTATACATTTCCGCCATCTTTGAACCCATTGGTAAAATTCATTTTGGAAAAATTCCGGAGGCTGTCGTTTTACCCATGAGTTGTTCACAGCCAGTTTAACGTCTGTCACATCGTCGAAACGTTCTCCACGAAGGGTATTTTTCAAAGGGGCAAACAGGAAAAAGTCTGAGGAAGCAAAATCAGGGGTGTTGGGGCATCACCGTCCATCCAATTACCAATAGCCTGTGAAGTCTCCATTGGGGTGTGTGGACGTGCGTTATCATGGTGTAAAACGACACTATGAAGTGAGTGGAATGTCGCGTCTTTTCCTTCTGCTATCTTCCTTTAGCTTCTTCAATGTGCGCACATAGTGAGAACTGTTTATTGTTGCAATTCCTGGATGGGAACACGACGATCAGCTGTGATGAGGTCTTTCACTCGTTGCCTGTTGGCATCTGTCACTGCAGTTGCGGGTCTTCCATTCTATTATTTGTCCGAATCTGAACTTTCTCCCTCTCGAAACCCCTTCATTCATCTTCGGGCATAACTGATATCGATTGTGGCAGCTCCATCCCCGGTAGCATGGTAATGTTGAATCCACGTCGATTTTTAGTTATCAGGTCGATATTATGTTGAGGTATAGTTTACGACGTAAAATCGATGAGACGGAAAGTCAAGAAAAATCATTACATTGTCAGACATTCTGAATTTCTATTTTTCCCTCGTTTCTCTTCTTTGTTCGCAGAGGGAGAAGACACTCTACCTGGCAGGAAGATATCTTACCTCCAACCTCTGTCTTCAAAGACCAGATCAAAAGTCCCCCTGTTTTTCATTTTTTTTTTTTTTTGGTGTCTCTGTTCGCAGAAAGCGCGCGAGATACTTTTATTGCGTTCTGTCTGGAACACTTGGTTAGCCAGATGCCACCCCAACATTCTCACACTCTCGATAACGTATGACGTACACAGAGGTGATGCACATTTCAACACGGCAAGTAGCATTGACAAGCACTTGTCCGTGTAGCTTAACTGGGAAAGCATTCGGCTCCAGAGCAGGAGGATGCGAGCTTCGCCACCGCTGAATTTGTGTTTTCACAAACGCTGAACACCACTGTGAACTTTCTGCTGATGAGCCCGTGATTTATTAACTGTTCTTCGACCCACCGTGGAAACTGCCCCCATTAAGCTGAAGATATGAAAATTTCTTCATACTTCCCTACAAAGGTCACTGTCCTCTTACTCCCTCGAATAATAATAAAGTAATGAAACCGAACTCCGCGATTTCCTCGGATCTGACAATAATAGCGATAAGAAAATTTCCTCCCTAATTAATGCAGCTGACTGATATTCTGATGAAAAGGGGGGACCGTCTCCAAATAAGCACAAATGAAAAGAGAGATGATTTAAACTCACCATATTCAAAATGGTTATTAAAGTTTATCGTTGTTAAAATCTATTATCCCTTGGTTACACAAGGTACAGAACTACTAAAGCAAGTTTATACCTTGAAAGCCGAATTTTTTTTTCTCGATCTATTACTGATAATTTTGATCATTCAAAAACACCTTTTATGACGTCATGCACCTCTTCAAAGGACATAGATGGAAAGAAAGATCATAGAATGTAGGCACAAAGTGAGTAAAAATTCCTTCCTCTAGGCCGGCAGTATAGGGGAGTGCGAAGATAAGGGGAACCAGAAAACACCTTGTTCCATTGCTTTTATGTATAGTTACGGGTGATGAAAGCCAAGCCTGTTGGCTTTGTATCAACCCGACTTCAAAGAGAAACCGAGGATTCCAGATACGGAGCACAAATACCGATTTTGAAAAAGGCATCATTCATCTCTTTTCCCAATTACAAACTTCTCTCTCTTTTTTTAATCTCTAACGAAGGGTGGACCTGAATCATCGTGAGTGATTTCCTCTTCCTCCAGCAAGCAGCACAAAACGAAACTGGGAGATCCGTCTTTCTGCTGTGGGTTTACCCAATAGGGGACCAAGTGTCGAATATCAACACCGCTTCATCATCGTGTGACACTACTCGTCAAAGTTGTCGAGCACGTTATTTCACGAAGTCTTGTTTTTCATTCATCAGTTATATGGCCACTTCACGATACTTTGGTGTGTGACAGATGAAGTTTGTTCACTTACGTCACTCCGGATAAAAAAAAAATTGTGTGCCCTGGTGGGGAGATGAATATGTAATGAGATAGCTTGTAACACATCACTTCCCTCTGGAGGTAACTGAGAACTACGATACTTTCTCAGTTTTTTTTTTCTTTTTAAAACAAATTGACTTTTTAAAACTTACCTAGCGTTTACACTTTTCACCATTTACACCTCTTTTTTAAAACTCTTTCTCTGATGGTCCTGTGTCTGGCGCTCTTTGGTCAAACATGGCCCTTCCGCCATAAAAACCACCTAACTAACTAATTGAGAACACTATCGGTGTGCCAGCCAAATATGTACAATTTTGCTTTTTATTTATTTCTTGCAGGAGTCAAAACCAGTTCAACACCTCAAAAAATTTCCTTACAATCCACCGATATTTCGCTAATTGAAATTCGAATAAAACGATGGTGTTTCCATATGTTTAGTACGTTTCTTGAAGCACGTTGGTACAGGGTGATCAGATGACTTTTTGGAATGGGAGGACATTTTCATTAAAACAGGAGGACATTTCGAGAAAAAGGAAGACACAATAAATTTGTACAAAAATAAATGAGTGCACATACTCTGTGTTAAATTTTACAGTTTGAGAGTTTATATGTGTAAAACTTTAAAAAAAGAAAGAAAGATTTTAGTCTGCTGGACATTTTTTATTTATATTTTTCAGCGGAAGAGATTTTTTTTAGTAAATCGGGTTTCTTTAAGAAATATTTGAGCCGCCCCGGTGGCGCAGTGGTCTAAGCGATGGCCTCTGATCATTCGTCCGAAAAGGGTCCGGGTTCGAATCCCGGTGAGGCATGGATGTTGTGTTTGTCTTACGGCACTGGCTCTCTCCCTTCCCTGGAACCAGTGACTCTAAATTAGGGACGGGCGACTTCCTATGGCCCATTGAGTTGCTCACGGTGGTCGTTAAACCTTCAATCAAATATATACATATATATATATATTTGTGAAATTCAGAGCATGACATGTCTTTCAAATTGTGTTCAACTAGCAGTATACCCCTCACTGATTGATTAAGAAACTTGAATTATAAAGAGAAAAAACTCACAGCAACGTCTCATAACACACCACACAAGCAGTATCAGCTGACTGTGTTTACACGACTGCACTGCACAGCACCATCCACGTGAGATGAACTATAGACAGACTAACGCGCACTGGCGGGTTTTCTCTGTGCTGTTGACTCACAAGTGGCACACTGCCGAAGGCAGCTGCAAGATTGCAGGAATAAATTGACCAGAGGAGGAGGGAGGGCGCGAGCGAGAATCTAGAAATGAATGAATACGTTTTAGCAGTAGCTTGATAGGATATATGTCTACAATAGAAGAATTTGATCAAAATGTATTTGAATTATTCCTTATTGAAAAAGCCGGACATTTGGGCTATTTCTCTTAATGCCTGGAGGATATGCTAAGAAAAGGAGGGCATGTCCTCCAAAAGCCGGACGTCTGGTCATCCTGTGCAGTTTGGATGGAAGGTAATGCTAGCAGATACACATTGCTTGACACTGAATTTACACATTGCTATAAGAAAAACATTTTTTTTATTTTTTTGGACAGAAAGCTGCTTAACTGCATGGGGTTATATTTTCAGATAGTCTGCCAACGATGAATAACGTTTGTTAAAGACATCACCGTGACCCAGTGATCAGAGGCGTGGAATTCTGGGTATTAATCAGATTTGGTTCCTGATTCGAGTCCCGGATGGGGCATGCATTTAGACACCTGCATGGGTCCGGCAGATCGGGTCGGGTAGGACTCCATGTCAGCCTGATCTCAGGTAATCCAGGCCAAGCAACATCTACGCATATATTAATTCCTACCGGTTAAGACCAGTTGTGAGAGAACGGCTGAACGTAAACATATGGTTGAGGTATCAAAATAAAGGTCTTACCATGTAGGTGTGCCAGTCTAGGAGAAAAACGAGATTGGGGCAACGGTTCAGTCGTTGTGGGGCGGCAAATTTCCCATGTAAAGTCAATGGGAGAAGCGTGCGCTTGACATCCGATCGCCTACGGTTGACTCATGCGCTGCTGAAGGCGAAAGTATGGAAGGACTCAGATTGTTCAAAGTCCGAAGTCTCACTTCGCAGCGAACCGTTGTGCAAAAACAACGCTAGCAGGAATTTTTGAAAGTTCTTATCGGAGCAGCGAACATTCGAAGACCGGATTGCGTTGTGCCATTGGACTATGTGACGTACAGTATGTATACAATTTAACATTCATTCGATCCAGTTTATACACGTAGGTAAGACGTTTCCCATTATGTAAAGATGTAAATAAACGTTTCATATGAGATCATTCTTAAAAAAAAAAAAAAAAAAAACTATTCATCGATTCCGATGGGTTTCGTCTACCGGGTTCGAATCCCGGTGAGGCATGGATGTTGTGTTTGTCTTAAGTCACTGGCTCTCTCCCTTCCCTGAAACAACCTCTGACCCTAAATTAGAAACGGGAGACTGTTTATAGCCCATTGAGTTGATCGCGGTGGTCGTTCAATCTTCAGTCACAAAAAAAAAAAAAAGATCTCGAACCTGGACTATTGTCTTTACTGAAGTGGTTGAATGAATTTGTCAATCAAATAAAATTTTCATTTCTTGTTTCGTATCAGTTAATTATTTTCAAAAAAAAAAAACAAAAAAAAAACTTACCGTTGATTCCGATAGGTTTCGTCTAGTAGCAATATTAATCACACTAGCATGCATCAATTGTATGTATAAATGTATTACCTAAAAACACTGCTAGAAATTTTTATCGTATTTTCTTGAGATGAAAAGGAAAAGATATTCCAAGCAATAATTTTAGATATTAGATAACAAAACAGATTCCAATGTGCGGACGCATGCATCCGAGCGGGCAATTCTACGGAACCAATGGTTCTAAATTACGAACCGTATGACCTCGGTGTGATCTCGCATTGTCGTACATAAGCAGAAAATCTAAGCCAACAGCACCTCTAAAAATCGCCCTAAAATATGGTATCTACATTTCTCAGCAGTTACGAATGTTACGTCAAAGGTATGAAGCGGAGTGCAGCCGATTACCATTACGCCACCCCACACAAGTACTCGACCTCCACCAAAAGTATCGCTTTCTTTGGTTTTGGAGGGATGATGAAGTTTGCCTGGTGTTTTCCAAACTGAGAAACGTCTAGCATCAGGTTGCAGGCTTAAACCGCGCTTGTCAGAAAGCAGAATTTTAGCACAGTGGTTATGTTTCAAAGCCACATGTTGCCAGGACCAGTTCTGACGAGCTCTTCGCTAATTGGAGGTCAGCGGAACACTTACCACTTGGGCTCATAGTATAATTCCACTCTAGCTTAGCCATCGTAACACAGTTTTACTGAAAATTTGTTCACCAGTGGTTGTAGCAACCCCGGGAGAGAGTTGCTCTGTTTACCTTGCACCAGAGAACGGTCGTCTCGAATTGACGTAACTCTCGGGCGACCATGGACAGCTCTTCTTCTCAATGGTTTTCCTTTCGTAAATCTGCTTTCGTAATATCAGACAAACCTTTCCCGACATTCTGAGTCATAGCGCAACCTCAGCCTGAGGTTGTCCTGCTTCAAGTCTTCCAACAGCCAACCATCTTGTTTTTCTTCACCCGGGACTCGACCCCAGGGATCACCTGACTGTCACGTGCTGGAAACATTGTTCTGCACATTGTGTCCCTCTTTGGAGGAACATATTATAGCTGTTCATGTGATCACAGCGAGCCCCAATTAGTTGTTAACCAGTATCACTTTGTGCATGCTTTGATAAACTCTCTCCATGCAGGTTTTTGGGAGAAAAAGGAAGAAAAGAGAGAACTAACTCTGTGTGCAGAGAGGAGATGGAGAAGGAAGTGTTCGTTCTGGCCGTAAAATAAACAAATAACTGGTTCCGCACGCATCTATATTATTGTGATATGTCGGCTGAGCAAATAATTTTAAGCAGCATTTTTTTCTTATTTCCTCTTTCTTTTTCATATGTATTGCAAATATTATTCTGTCTATTGTATGTAAAGGATAAAATATTAATTATTTGAAATACAGCCTTCTTTTTAAAGGTGAGTGCTTCATTAGTCTGTCTTATATTGATATGGGGAAATGAACCAATTACGCTACCTCTAGCTGTATGTATGTATGCACATATCTGAGGTCTTTATCAACGATATAACACTCCAACAATTTTTCAGTACTGACGGTGTACCTGATTTGAGCATGCAGAGATACGGGAATGAAGCGAGCGATGCGGTAGGAATCATTTTGGTGACGTCAGCAGGAGCCCTTTTTTGGGAGAGGGAGAGTTTTTTTTTTTTTTTATTGGAGGTTTAACGACCACCGTGAGCAACTCAATGGGCTATAAGCAGTCGCCCGTCCCTAATTTAGGACCACTGACTCCAGGGAAGGGAGAGGGACAGAGCCGTAGAACAAACACAACATCCATGCCTCACCGGGATTCGAACCCGGACCCTTCACGGACGAATGGTCCGAAACCGGCGCTCAGACCACTGCGCCACCGGGGTGGCATTGAATACTTCGAAGAAAAGTATAGTGAAAGATCCTCCCCACCTCACGTTGGAAGGTGGGGAGGATTTTCCATTTCAAGCGCAAAACCAGGACTGTCTATGTTCGAAAATCAATATCAGACTGCAACAGATTCTCCAAGGTTCTTAGATATCTTTTGGGGTTAAGGAATTTCGGATGCGAGCTGTTATTGGCTGGCGAAATGACATCACACAGAAAGCAAAGAAGAAAGACGGCCACAGCCATCATTCGTACGGTTTACGGGTTAGCAAGGAATGTAAGCAACAAATGCGACGGAAAATGTTTTCAAATACTTGTAATTTCAAACTGTATGGATTAGTATATTTTTCAGAGATCTCTTGTCTCCTGTTTCATGGACTAATTAATTTTGAAAACAAAATAAATTAACAGCTTTCGAATAAAGAAATATAACGTCATTGTTGTAAATAAACATATTGATACGTAAATTTTGAAGATGACAATCCAATTTTTGGCGTACATGTGACAAGGATGGTAAGTCAGATACGAGTAATATCCGAAAACTTAAAATTTTTCATCGTCCTGGAGCGGGGCTCGAACCCTCGTCTCCCAGAAAACGCCCGGGTATGCTAACCACTACACCACCCCGAACGATCAAGTTTCAAGTTTTTTTTTGATTGGAGGTTTAACGACCACCGTGAGCAACTCAATGGGCTATAAGCAGTCGCCCGTCCCTAATTTAGGGTCACTGGTTCCAGGGAAGGGAGAGAGCCAGTGCCGTAAGACAAACATAACATCCATGCCTGACCGGGATTCGAACCCGGACCCCTTACGGACGAATGATCAGAGGCCAGCGCCTTAGACCACTGCGCCACCGGGGCGGCTTTCAAGTTTCCGATCAATTTGAATATAACCATCACAGGATTCGCTAGTCGAAGCAACCGGCATTCATGTTTAGCGAATCTGGAGGTTAAGAATCTTATCCCGTGTTTGCCCGGAGAAGCAGATAAATCATGAAAGAAATATTAAGATTCTTAACCTCCAGATTCGCTAAACATGAATGCCGGTTGCTTCGACTAGCGAATCCTGTGATGGTTATATTCAAATTGATCGGAAACTTGAAACTTGGCCGTTCTGGGTGGTGTAGTGGTTATAGCATACCCGGGCGTTTTCTGGGAGACGCGGATTCGAGTCCCGCTCTAGGACGATGAAAAATTTTCGAGTTTTCGGATATTATCTGACTTACCATCCTTGTCACATTTACGCCAAAAATCGGATTGTCATCTTCAAAATTTGTATTATATGGCGTAATCCCGTATTTCTTTCATATTGATACGCTTCATAGTTCTCAGGAAGACGTATTTACAAAAATGTAATGTCAAGGGAAATGTAAATTCTTAAAAACCCAAACTATTTAAAGGCTAGCCTTTCGATTATCAGCACATCAAGTAGTTCCGTTAATATGCTGAACAAACAAGAAGTATATAATATATGTTATTTATCATTCAACGTTTCATTTCTACAAAACAAATCCAAGTGATTCTGATTTTAAGTCACAAATATAATTATCAACGGTAAAATGTTCAGAGCAAATTCTTGCATTTTGTACTTTAAAATTATCTTTTCGTTTAAATTTCAGTACTCAGATTTTTTCCAAAACCGCATCTGCAGGAAAATAATGGTAAACTATCCGAGGTTTTAAAGTCTTCAGGTTGTAGCCTGCTACTGCGCATCCTAGCATATTGAGCTACGCTGATATAATAAATTATGAAGAAAAGTAACGAGTTATGAAGAAACAGTAATTGCGAAATAAGTATCCATACAGGCCTATTCACCGAAGTTCTAAGCATATGACGTGCATCCTGTGTGAGGACGTCAGATGCAAATCCGAGAAAACCCGAGATTACAACTGCGCATTGAAATGGCACCCCCCCCCTAGGTTCTCCTATATTTTCATTATGATCCACAGGGGTTTATCAATATAATGGAAACACCGATAGCGACTGGAGTATAAGCAATGCGCCGTATGCAAAGCACAGGGACGGCGCTCCCCCCCCCCATGTAAGGTTTATAAAGGTGTACATTCGATGTCAGCTATCACCGGGCCGCGGGTGGCCTAGTGGTCACCGTTCGTGACTGCCATGGAGAAGACCTCGGTTTCGATCCCAGGCAGGTACGAACGCTCGAACCACTAAATATCCGCCGTGCGCCGGATGGGCACGTTAAGCCGTCGGACCCCGGGTACTGCCACCGGTAATAAATAAAGGCGTCTTGTTCCCCTTTCTACTTCGCTTCCGTGTCACTTTCTTATCCGGCACTCTAGCCCAAATCTCCTAGCTTCCTATTTCTAAGGCTTGTTTAAGACCTGGGGTCAGATACTCCCTTCCTAAAATCCTCTACATATGATCTCATCTGATCTGTCAGCTACCACTTGCCGCGGGTAACCTAGTGGTCAGTGTTCGTGACGGCCACGAAGAAAACCTCAGGTTCGATCCCGCGCAGATACGAACGCTCGAACCGCCGTGCGTCGGATGGGTACGTTAAGCTGTCGGACCCCGGGTACTGGCCCCCGGTAATAACTAAGGGCGTCTTCCTCCCCCTTTCTACTTCGCTTCCGTGTCACTTTCCTATCAGGCACTCTAGCCCAAATCTCCTAGCTTCCTATTTCCAAGGCTTGTTTAAGACCTGGGGTCAGACACTCCCTTTCTAAAATCATCTCCATATGATCTCATCTCATCTGTCGATTATCACGCAGTGCCACAGTCGCAGGTGAAACAGCTGTTGTTGAGTAATTGTGGACAATGTTAGATCTCAGTGTCTTCAAGAAAAGCATGATCACTGATGAGCGTCTTTTATGAGCGTCTTGCAGGAGCTTCAGTAAATAGAACAGCAGAAATACAGAGGATGCTCACACGTTTTTAGAACGTTTCTGATAAGAAATTACAGAAAATAAAATAAGTTCAAAGAATTGAAACTGGAACAGCGTATTTCATGAACACGAAAGAAACATCTGCTGCAGTTAAATATCATCTGCTAAGAAAATGGCGCATGTAAACAAGCTGTGGATTAAAGGTTATGTTTCTGCTATTTACGAAGAGAAATATTCCTATTCTCCGCTGTGAAGATCATGGGATTAGTATTTCTAAATGTAAAATAAGTAATATTATTAATGATAGAGGGCGAAATCGTCAAGCATTGTTTTTAACAGAAAAAAGCCAAACGAATATCCACAGAATGTATATACGTACTTTTATGACTATTTCAAAAGTATAAGGTCTCTGGTCTTAAAAGAAAATCCACCGACCCAAAGAGCAATCTCTAAGTCGTTAAAAATCTCTGTATCAACTGTAAACAAAGTTATAAATAAATTAGGTTTACTACCCGACTTTGCCCGTTACAGAATGTATGGAATCTGTAGAATCAAACGGACCAAAAGCGTTACGAATTATTTAACACGCATTTAGGAGACACAGCATTAGAACACGGACTGAACAAAATTCGTTAAAAATTTGTTATCGACGATCAAATGCATCACGTGCTTTCAGTTTCAGACGTCTTTGAGGGCGAATCTCTGGGATAAAAACGTTAAAAACGTATCTTTGCGAATACTTTATGAAACTGGCTGAAATTTTAATGAACACCATAAATCGTTAATAGGAACATGACCTCCAAATTTCGCCTGAATCGGTAAATAACTTTATAAATTAGCCGTCAAAATTTTATTAACCGTTTCTGCGTATATGTTTCTGTTTACCGATGAATTAAAAATTCCATGCCTATTTTAAAAAATTTTGACCGGATTCCGGTGAAATTTTGAGGGATTCCTCTTATTACCAATTCATGGTGTTGATAAAAATTTCAGCCCGTTTCGTTAAGATTTCGCAAAGTTCGTTTCTGCATTATTTTTATGCACAGTTTTCAAAGAATAAAAACACATGTGGATGTGCCGCGGCGATGAATGCAGTCACGTGCTTTCAGATTTGGAATAGGATAACGATGACGTAGCAAACGACGCTGACTTTTTTGATTAGCTTATTAATTAATTTATAACTCGCGAACGGAACAACGTAGATATCTTAAAATAGTTGCGTTGAGTTAGAAATTCCAGTATTAATAAGCTATGCAACTTTCACGATGCCACAGTTCGGCGTTCGAGAGTTTTTGCTGCTTCAGACAAACAAACGTTTTGTGTTTTATATATAAGATATTTAAATTTGAAAAAAACAAAACAAAAAACATAATGTTCACCGCCTTTTACCTAGGCACGTAACTGAGCGCAAAACACGGTGCAGACTTCTTTCTGAAAATCACTTAGCCGGAGGCAGATGGAAATTTAGTGTGACTATTGATGAAGCATGAATCTACCAAAAAGAAAGTAACAAAAACAAGATCGACTTACTATCGCAAAAGAGCAAAAAAAGACTTGCAAATTCGGTTCTAAGAATCCAAAAAAGATTCAGAAAGGATTCATGATTATTGCTGGTTTCTGGTACAATGGGAAACTAAATTTAAAAAAAGTTGAAAAAAAAAATGTTAAAATCAATTCTACATATTACCAAAATAATGTTTTAACTCCTAGATTTAAAGAGGAAATACCATTCCTTTATCCACAAAGCATTCAAAGAGTAGAACTCCATCATGCAGGATGACGCTACCAGTCATACATCCATATTTACCACTATTTCTTGAAAAAAAAAAATGAAAAAAGAGATGAGTGTCAAGTCTATATCTTATGCTCATATTCCTTCAAAGTCCCCTGGTATGTCACCAATGACACACCAGGGGACTTTGAAAGAATATGGACTGCTAAAAAGAGCGCTTTCTAAACGCAGACCTAAAACAATGATTGGACAATGGAAAGCAGTAGAAGAGGAGTGCAATAAAATACCACAATCAATTTTAAGAGATGCCCTGTTATCTTGGAAATCTAGATGGAGGTTCATAGTTCAGAAAAAGGGCTATCAGATAGAACATTTAAAGAAAGAAATAATTTTATTTTAAACATTAATTATATTGCTGGAATATCGTTCTGAAAATATGTGAACATCCTCTGTAATCGGTGCAACACAAGCAACTGTATTCAAAATTATGACTACCTATTAGAAATGGCCATACGTGCAAATTATGGACGAAATAGATGACGTCAGATAGGGATAGGCGAACGTTGGCACGGATTCTACAACGGAAGCACAAGACCACGACACTGCAAATAGTAGCAAATTTGAACAGCAGTTGGAATGATCCTGTTTCCGTTCATAACAGCTCGTCGGGAACTCCATCGTGCCTCTATTTATAGCCGTACTGCAACCCACAATCTGATTACCAACATCAACGCAACAAGACGTACAAAGTAGTGTGAACCACATAAAAAAAAACAAAAAAACAGGTACTCTCAGTACTGATTGAGCCGTCAGTTTGGAACGTAGAACAACGACTTGCAGATCCGAGAGTTGAAATGAGCTAGTCGAGTATGTATCCTCATCCCTCGTTCTTGCCTCTCGTTTTGATTTTCTCTACTTTTGCTGGCGTTCATTCTGCGAATTTCGCGGTATTGTCGAAAATGTTAACCCGTTCACACGAAAACATTTTTTTTTAATTTTACTTTAAACCACAACGATATGTTCTTTATATATTTGAATAGATCTCGTCGAGAGCTTTGAAACGACACCACGCATAGTCGCTTTGCACACACGGTTGTCCAGATAAACTGCCACATTGTCAAAAGTGTTCATCAGTTCACAAGAAAACAATTCTTAAAATGTTTAGTTCAAGTCACTGCGAAATGTTCTTCGTATATTTGAATGGATCTTGTCGAGAGCTTTAAAACGATACCACGTACAGTCGTGTTTTTCTCACGGTTGCCGAGATAGGCTGAGTCAAACGCAGCGGCACACCCAGAAATACTCGTCATTCTCATTTTTTATGCTTTCCAACCGTAGGTTGAAGAAGCGTATATGCTCCAGCTTCGTCCGTCCGTCCGTCTGTCTGTCCGCACGATAACTCGCGTAAAAATTGTTCGATTTAGATGAAATTTTAGTATATGATAAGGGATCACCTGGGGACAAACCCTATTGAAAATGGGCGAAATGAGGTCAAAGGTCAGGACATAGAAGCGGGATGCATTCCATTGCCCTTATGCGTCGTAACTTGCATAAATGTGGTTCGATTTTGATGAAATTTTAGTGTCGTAGAGGACCACCTGGAGACGAACCCTATTGAAAATGGGTTAAGCGGGGTCAAAAGTCAGGACATAGGATCGGGATCCATTCCATTCCTCTTATGCGTTATAACTTACGTAAAAATGCTTCAATTGAGACAAAACTTTTCATGTTGTTCCGGAAGTATACTTTGCCGGTTCTGTTGAATATCATCGAAATGGGGTCAAAGGTCAGGGCACAGGAGTGAGATTTATTCCACAGCCATTATCCTCATAACTTGTGTAATGATTTCTGGTATGTTGGAAAGCGTATCATAATCAATGCATTGCAGGATTTTACTAACTTGTTTACTTTTACCGAATCAGCCTGCTTTTAACCGTTATACCATGTTTTTAAAAACCTTTCTTTGATGGTCTTGTGTTTGGCGATCTTTGGTCAAACATGGCCCTTGCACCATAAAATTCCACCAACCAACCACCCAACCACCCAGAAATATTGCATACTCTCCCCCGGGCACAGGGAGCGAGGATGATGTATTGCGTAGTACGCGAATTAGACTCCATGCTGTTTACGAATATGCTAACACGATTAGTGTACGGCACGTATTTTTAACAATATAATGATTTCAATTGGGATATATTTTTGTCACAGGAGGTTGGCCGTAAGTCGCCTCATACTATCCGCGGAGTTAGACGTAGTCCTACGTCAAAATGGGATCTTGGAACCGTTGAGAAAAGGAGCTTGATGGTTAACAGGTCGACAAGTTCCAGTTTAAGCTGAAGTCGATTATGGCAAACATCCCAGTTCCTTTTGTTTCTAACATCCTGAAAAAATCCCCCGTGCTCATCTGAACTATAGCATTTATATTTATAGATGATTACGACGAAGCGTGCAGAATAAATTCAATGATCAAGTAAAACTCTGTGTCATGCACGATTAAAACGAAGTCTGAAGATGACATATGTGCTTCGCAAAATTACATTTAATCACACTTAACTATATACGGGATGTAAGGTCAGGTGATGCGTAACATCTCAGCCTCTCCTTAACAAATGTCAACCCCGCCTTCTCGTGGTACCTCCTGTTCCCACTAAAGGGGCTCTGACGACCGCCAATAGCGGTATAACTATACCATCGGGATTAGAGGAAATGCTATCCCACACTCACCAACCCGCTTGGCCAGCGTGGTGAGTTATGGCTAGACCCCTCAAAAATGACTCTACAACTTAAATCTTGGCCCTCAGTCTCCGGCAGCTGGAATGTACCTGGCCAAGGCAGCGGCCAGTGCAACATGAAAGCAGAGGGTGCTAAGAATCCCCGGAGGACCGGACTAGGCTGCCATCTGATGCTGACCTTGGCTACGTATAATGGACGCTCCCTATCCTCTGATTCAAGGCTTCTTGAATTGGAAGAGGAACTACAAAGGATCAAGTGGGACATCGTCGGGCTAAGTGAGGTAAGGAGAAAAGGAGAAGATCTCATTGAACTGAAAAGTGGACATCTCTTCTACTATCGTGGGACTGATACTGGCAGAACTAGTGGTGTTGGATTTATGATAAACAAGAAACTGAAGGATAAAGTTGTAGAAGTTGAAAGTTCCTCTGACAGAGTTGCACGACTCGTTATCCAACTCTCGAGAAGATACCAGGCTCAGATTATTCAAACTTATGCACCCACCACAAGTCATCCTGAAAAAGAAATTGAAGAATTTTATGAGAAAATTTGTCATCTAAATAATAAAGGTAAGAAGCACTTAAAAATAGTTATGGGAGATTTCAATGCAAAAATAGGGCAACTACAACAGAATGAAACTTCAGTAGGTAAATTCGGTCACGGCAACAGAAACCAGCGTGGAAATACTCTCGTAGAGTTTGCAGAGACAGAAGGGTTTTTCATCTTGAACTCCTTTTTCAAGAAAAAGTCATACAGGAAATGGACATGGAGACATCCAAATGGGACGACAAGTGAAATTGATTTTATTATGTGTAACAAAAAATTCGTCATAGAAGACTGCAGTGAGCTAAACAAGTTCAACACAGGTAGTAACCATAGATTGGTGGCCGCCCCGGTGGCGCAGTGGTCTAAGCGATGGCCTCTGATCATTCGTCCGAATGGGGTCCTGGTTCGAATCCCGGTGGGGCATGGATCTTGTGTTTGTCTTACGGCACTGGCTCCCTCCCTTCCTTAGAACCAGTGACCCTAAATTAGGGACGGGCGACTGCTTATAGCCCATTGAGTTGCTCACGGTGGTCGTTAAACCTCCAAACAAAAAAAAAAATAGATTGGTGAGATGTAAGATGCACCTCAACACTAAACTCGAACGTGGCAAGCTCATAAGACAAACAAAATGTATTGACATAACCAACCTTAAAAAACACCATAATACCTTCAAGTTGGAACTGAAGAACAAATTCTCTGCTTTAGAAGGCCTAACATCGGAAGAAGTGGATATTTCTGAAGTTAACAGAAAAGTAACCAAAGCTCTTATGGAAACAGCAACAAAATTAGCTCGGTCTAAGAACAAGTTGCATAAGAACAAATTATCAGGAAAAACCAAAATGTTGATGCAAAAAAGAAGAGTGATGAGGACAACTAAAGAAGATGTGACTTCCAAATTGGAATATATAGAGCTATGCAAGACAGTACGAAAAAGTATCACTGAAGACGTAAAGAAATTCAACTGTGAACTAGTGAGGAAAGCAATTGAAAACAACCAAAGCCTAAAGATAGCAAAGGGACATCTCAGTAAGGGAAGAAAACAGATTATGGCACTGAGAAAAGAAGATGGTTCTGTAACACGAAATAGAGGCGAAATTTTGACAAGAGTGAAAGATTTCTACTCCAAATTATATGAAAGTGATGATACATGTACTCCAGACATCATGAAAGGTACCAGTACCAGAGTTCTTCCAGTCCTCCCAGCAGAAGTTGCACATGCAATCAAGAACATGAAGCGGGGAAAAGCTCCAGGAGAAGATGGAATTACTGTAGAGATTATACAAGAAGCAAGTGGAGAAATCGAAACAGTACTCGCCCAAATTTTCACTCGATGCCTTAATGAAGGGAATATTCCTGAGGATTGGAACAACGCTACAATCTACATAAAAGAGGTGACATTGAGGATCTCAGGAACTACAGACCTATCAGCCTCCTATCAGTGGTTTATAAAATCTTCACTAAAGTTCTTTCACACCGCTTGAAGGTGACACTGGACATGTCTCAACCGAGAGAACAAGCTGGATTCAGGAGTGGCTACAACACAATAGATCATATCCACGTACTGAGAGAACTAATTGAAAGAGCGAGGGAATATGAACTTCCATTGTGCAAGGCTTTTATCGATTATGAAAAAGCCTTTGATTCGGTGAAACCATCAGCAGTTACAATGGCTCTGTAATCCTGCGGTATTGAAGATGCGTACTTTAATATTATTAATAACATCTACGAAAATGCAAGTGCAAAGATTCAGCTGTTTGAAAATACAGCACACATAAAAATTGGAAAAGGAGTGAGACAAGGTGACACCATATCTCCGAAGCTCTTTAATGCTACATTGGAAAATGTCTTTCAATCACTGAACTGGGAAAACAAAGGGATAAAAATTAATGGAGATTATCTAACCCACCTTCGTTTTGCTGATGACGTAGTCATTTTTGCAACTACCCCATCAGAGCTGCAGTGTATGATCCAGGAACTTGCTGACAAGAGTAAGGAAGTGGGAGTAAAAATGAACTTTCAGAAGACAAAAGTGATGTTCAATGCTTTTACAAGAAATGAAGATTTATCGATTGATGGAGAAAAGCTGGAGATAATAGACACGTACGTTTATCTGGGACAGCAGATATCAAGTGAGGGTCACATTGATGAAAAAATTAATCGGCGTACAAAACTTGCCTGGAGAGCTTTTGGAAGAAACAGCATAATTTTCAAGAGCAATATGCCATTATGTCTTAAAAGAAAAGTGTTTGATCAATGCATCCTTCCAGTGCTTACGTATGGTGCAGAGACGTGGACCTTAACTAAAAGAGACATACAAAGGCTGCAGACAACTCAAAAAAGCATGGAGAGGTGCATGCTTGGTGTAACCAGGAGGGATGAGAAGAGGAACTCATGGATTCGAAAAATGACAAGATTGGAAGACATCATGATCGGAGTAAAATCCCTGAAATGGCAATGGGCTGGACATACTGCCAGAAGGACAGACCATCGATGGACAGCCGAAATTTTAGATTGCATTCCAAGGGGCAGGAAAAGACCCAGAAGAAGACCACATGGAAGATGGGTGGATGAAATTCGAAAGTATGCGGGAGTGACATGGAGGAGTCTGGCACAAGACAGACCATGTGGAGGAAACTTGGGGAGACCTTCGTCCAGCAGTGGATTGATAATGGTTGACAATGATGACGATGATGAACTATATACAAAGATTAAAATGACACTCATAATATCTTTCAGACTTCCCTGGAGTCCTTCATCAGATGAAAAAGTGACCGCATAAAAAGTTGTCGTGACATAAATTATTATTAAATTATTCAAAAGTAATCGAGGTAGTTGCCTCAGATGCACGATCTTGATAAGAAGAATCACATCACAATACAAACTCAAATTCATGGGCTGAATTTAAAGATTTTATTTTATATACTGTACATGTATTAAAACTTTCAGGTTTCCCTAGAACCCATCTTCAGATACATAAACAGAAGAAGGAATTCCTTCTTCTGAAGAAGAATAAACAGAAGAAGGAATTCCTTCTGTTTATATATCTGAAGGTTCTAGGGTAACCTGAAAGTTCTAATGCATGTACAGTATATACAATAAAATCTTTAAATTCAGCCCATGAATTTGAGTTTGTATTGTGATGTGATTCTTCTTATCAAGATGGTGCATCTGAGGCAACTACCTCGATTACTTTTGAATAATTTAATTATAATTTATATGTCACTACAACTATTTATGAGGTCACTTTTTCATCTGATGAAGGACTCCAGGGAAGTCTGAAAGATATTATGAGTGTCATTTTAATCTTTGTATATAGTTAAGTCTGATTAAATGTAATTTTAAATCTTTGTATACAGGTAAGTGTGATTAAATGTAATAATTAAATAAAAATAATAATATTCATTTTAATTATTTATTTTGCTTCTGCGATTTGAATTATTCAATGGCAACGACTATCTTATTTATATGTCATGACAACTTTTTATGCGGTCATTTTTTCATCTGATGAAGGACTCCAGGGGAGTCTGAAAGATCTTATGAGTGTCATTTTAATCTTTGTATATAGTTAAGTCTGATTAAATGTAATTTTACAAAGTACACATGTCATCTTCAGACTTCGTTTTAATCGTGTATAACACAGCCTTTTTCCTGATCATTGAATTTATATTTATATTTATAGACATGATGAGATGCACAGAAATTTAGAAAACAGTGGACTTTACCACAAAATCAATTATTTTATTTTATTGCGACGCGTCGACATGTTTTTATGTATCATAATGTTCGTTCGTTTTTTTCTTTTTTGGATTGTCGAGAAATATTGTTGCCGTAGGAATGTGCATAGTGCACATGCGCAAAATACATTCTTACACACGGGGATCGTTAAATCTTGAAACAACAGTAACAAAAAACTGAGTAACCATAAAACAGATGCTCTCACTTTTTTCTTTCGTAAACTTTGAGCGTGATAAGTATTAGGATAATATCTGAAACCCGACATGTTTTCCATCTATTCTTTTTCCAAAAGTGAAACTAAAAGTGCTAATCAGAATACAAATTATGCTTATTGACTAATTTTAGTCCTCAAATATCAACTTAATTCACTGTATGACCCAGGGGCGCCGACTTCATCAAATTATTGGGGGAGGAGGAGGTAGGCGTGAAGAAATCAAACGTGAGAGGAACATTCTGTTCCATTGTCAGAAGGAAAATTAAAAAAATAAAGGGGGAAAAAAGATAAACTACGAGATTCGATGTATATTTTAAAACGCAACTGTAATTGCTCATCAGCAAATGAACAAGGAAACAGAAATATTTTTAGGGAATATTAATATTTAAAAAAAATAAAATTCAGCATGTGATTTTACAAAAACATCTGAAGAGGTTTTATTTCCAAACGTTTATAAAAAAATATATATAAATTAGCTCGGTAAGCGCAAAAAATAAATAGATAAATAAAGGCCCTAGAGATTATACGTTTCTGTATTTTTACTTCATTTTATTTTTGATAATTGTTTTAAACATTTACCACATATCACGAGAACGTATCATAAACAATACGGTTCTGACAATCCAGTTTCGTATCAAAGAGCAATGTTGAATATGGAAAAAAGTTTACTTATTTTGTTATCTATAAAACATTTTTTGGAAATAAATCGCTTTGGACTCATAAGGTGGAGCTTGGTCCGTCTTATGAGTCTAAAGCGATTACTTAATCGAACAGAACGACCCCCTCCCCCCCCATCCAGTAAAATTATTGGAGGGGCGAGATTCACCTTGCCTCCCCCTCCCCCACAATGGTCGGCGTCTATGGTATGACCACCAAGAATGTTATTTCAGGTGAAAAAAATGTACTCCAATACTCTCAAAAAGTAAAAGACAGAAAAAATCCTTCATAGAGTACAACGTTTCTTGAACCTTCCTTAATGGATCGCTCCTCGCAACAAACGAGAACTTTCGGCTCCTTTGTAAAGAATTCATTGTGTCTATTAACTCATTCATGTTCACGAAAGAAGTAAGACTTTTCTTCTCCGGTGAATACAACTTCCATTAGTTCAATAGGAAATGTATCAATTGTACATGAAGGCTACTAAGCCTGAGAGTCGCGAGACCCTCAGTTAGGCGAATGAAAGGTCACGGTTCAACCAGGCGCATTTCCGCACGCGAGCTTTCTTAGCTATCGAAGAAGAAGATTAGTAATTGCGCTCTCGGAGAGACCCTAAGAAAACCTTTTGCGCTTTCCCTGCTAATAGGAGTCCCTCATTTTTCTCACTTGGGGCGGCAAACGACTGTGAAAGGCGGCACGTCTGAGAATCGGACGCCCCCTCCTCTTGTACCAGATCAAGAAAAGTCTCCCCTTTCAAACACTCCTACTACATTTAATACGTCTCCCCCTTTTCTCTGAATTCCCCACACTGTTTTTCGCTCAAGTGCTTAAATTCACCGTTAAAGAAGACCCACGAGAAAGGCTAATTCATCTTCAAAATACGCGAGACTCCCGATCAACCCCTCTGGCGACCAACACATCCATAGTAACTTGTTTGGCAAATGCAGCGACACATTTGATGGTAATCAAGGGTGAAATTGCGCTTCCCTCTCTGACCGATTCCTTAACGTTGTGCCCACCACGTTCTGTTTAGACACCCATCGTGTGGTTAGGAATGCAGGGATCGCATCTCGTCCTACCCGGGTTTTGCGGAAGGAAGATGCTGGACATAAAGGAGGTCGAGTCAGGTGGGGAAGTACTCGCGGATTTCAACTGAGTGTGGACAGGCAGGCAGTAGAAGAGAAAAGGAAATGGCTCCAAAGTAACATTTCTTTTTTGTAGGGAGATCACATACAGATAAGTTTGCGATAACAACAATAACGCTGTAGAATGTGAGTCCTCTGTTATGGATTTGATGGCAGAGATACGTCGATGAAAGGCCCCTCCCTCTATTTCATCTTTTTTTTTTTGTTCCTTGGTTAGACCAAGGTAGGACTGGTCTCGTCGTCACCTGCTTTGTCGGCGTCCTGACGAAACACAAAACAAAACTGGAATGGAACATCTGGGTGAGGATGCAGAGCGTGTAACTGTTTCTAATCTCTGTGATCAGCAGTAACTATCTTCAGCCATCTCATGCCCTGTCAGAACCGTTTCCTCTTAAGATTCTCCCCTCTCCAGCAACGATTACCCTACCGAGGATTTAGCCAGATTGATAAGCTAATTCCATATCATAAACGTCGTTGCGTGACTCATTTCCAAGCTTTGAAGTGACTTGATAGCTTTCTAATCGCGATTACTACGATAAAACAATCATAAAAATGTTGGAGACGTACCAAAATTAATCATTTATGGGTTATGGAACTCAGAATTCGCCGCCCCGGTGGCGCAGTGGTCTAAGCGATGGCCTCTGATCATTCGTCCGAAAGGGGTTCGAATCCCGGTGAGGCATGGATGTTGTGTTTGCCTTACTGCACTCTCCCAACCAGTGACCCTAAATTAGAGACGGGCGACTGCTTATAGCCCATTCAGTTGCTCACGGTGGTCATTAAACCTCCAACCAAACAAAAAAATCAGAATTCACACAAGCACTACGTTTGCTTCTGTATTGTTATTAATTTCTTTTTTTATTGGATGCTTAACGACCACCGTGAGCAACTCAACAGGCTAGTCGCCCATCCACAATTTAGGGTTACTAGTTCCAGGGAATGGAGAGAACCAGTGCAGTAAGAAACACACAACACCTATGCCTCAACGGTATTCGATCCCGGGTCCTTCACGGACGAATGGTCATAAGCCAGCGCTTAGAGCACTGCGCCACCGGAGCTGCCTGTATTCTTAACAAATGTTCGAAGACCAATTCAAAGGTTAATCTATATTCTGTCTATATTAATAAAATTTCCGTGTCCGTCTGTCTGTTTGTCGCCTACAGAAGAAACTACTGAACGTAAAGATTTGAAATTTGACAGAAACCTGGATAGGCACGTTAGTGTGCGTGCATTTCAAAACCCTTTTTATTGAAATTCGATTTTGTAAAAATTTTTCATCGTTGAAAATTGATTTTGCGGTTTGGTGGGCCATTAGCTCATACAATAGTATTTCATTTCACTTTTGCGCAATATTATTTTAGTGGATTCTTACCCAAAACAATATTTCATTAAACTTTGCATAAATGCTATAATATTTCATTGCATTCTTTGCGTAAACTACGAACCTCACGGCAAGCGTGATAGAAGCGAAAATAAAAGATTGTGTCAAACTTGTTTTACTGCACTTCAAAGTATTACGTGTATCCTATCGCGGCAGTTGTCATCGGGTTTATTTACTTTTTAGACAACGTCTCTCCGTGTGTTACTACGCACTATAAATAGTTCTAAGTTATTTCTACCGAAAGATTTTGACCAACCATTGTTCCGAATTTATATAACGTGTGCGATTTACATTTTGAAATTTGATTTTGCTGATTCCTGTGTTATGCTTCCTAAGTGTTGCATTCTTCCGTACCTGGCTGGTTAGTACTGGCAGGTTTGTTTACATTTCAAACCACGGCTCTCTGTTTGTTACTACACACTAAAAACAATTCTTTTAGAAAGGAAATATATTTCAATGAAATGAAATAGGATACAAGAAATGAAATGCAAGAAAAATGCGCATTTTCTCGTAGTTCATTTCTTTAATCTACCCCCTAAATATTTAAGCAGTTGGAATATATGGCGAGTGCAACCATCTAAGATTCTAGGTAACTTGAGTAAATGAATTTCTCGAATTCATTGAAATTTTGTTATATAAAATGAATTCTTTGTTAAATTTAGTGTTTGTACTTTTGGGAAATGGAGGGAATCCTCTGAACGAATTTCTGAGAGAGTAGTAGAAATACACCATTTTTGTAATTATAGTTTTAAACGATAACAGAGAGGGAGAGAAAACACACAGAGAGAGAAACACACAGAGAAAGAGACAGAGAGAGACAGAGAGAAATCCCTTGTCAGGTTACAAACTAAAACTCATAAACACCGTTATGAAAGCAGGAAAAACAAAGGTAACCTAAGTAAGCTGAAATTGCGAAGAATTGATAACTTGCCATAGTAATTCGTATATATAGTTCCCATACTATAAGGGTCGCCCAAATAAAAGAGAGACTCGTGTAATAGCGTCGTTGTATAATTAAACAGAGCCGCGCATTTGCGCCGGTAGATGGCGAGTCATGTCAGGAAGCAGGCTGTTATCGGCGGCACGTGACAGTGTGCTGTTTGCACGTGCGGGGGCAAGTTGACTACGTGGGGTCCTGACATGGATTCGTCCAAACAGTCCCAGCTAGCAGTTATGCAATTTTTGACGGCAGAAGGTGTTAGTGGAGCCGAAATTTATCGTCGTATGAAGGATGTGTATAGGAATAAGTGCCAGTCATGGTGTACAGTTTTCCGCTGTTGTAGTGAATTTCGTAAAGGACGTGTGCGCACAGAGGACATGCAAAGACCTGGACAACCACACGTGGCCATCACCATGGAACCGATTGCTGCCGTGGACAACCTTGTGAAGGAGAATCGCCGAATCACCACCCACGAGCTTAAGGCAACATTGTCTGTGAGTAAGGGAACTGTTTACATCATTCTCCATCGCCGGCTGCGATACAGCAAGGTTTGAGCACAATGGTTCCACAAGCATCTCTAGGAGGAGCAGAAGACACGGCGAATGGGGGTTTGCCTGAAGCATCTGCATCGTTACCATGCAGAGGGAGAACAGTTTCTTTCCAAGATTGTGGCCGCAGATGAAACTTGGTGGCATCACTTCGATCCCGCCACAAAACGGATGGATATGGAATGGCGGCATCCCAACACTCTACGCCCTCTAAAAGCTCAGTCGTCCTTAAGGGTTGGAAAAGTGATGCTCGCGGTTTTCTTCGATGAGAATGGTCCATTGCTGTTGGATTGGCTGGACGCAGTGTAACGTACCAGGAGATGTGACGTACCTGCCAGAAGGACGCACACGACATAAAGGCAGATAGGAATCAGAATAAAACGTCCGCGTAGCTCAATTGGTAGAGTGACTTATTCCGGAATGAGGGGATCCGGGTTCGAATCCTGGCGTGGACAGAAATGACGGAGAAATTTACTTCGTTATAATGGCGCCCGAACTATCCGGATGACCCGACCGTTTAAAATCTCGCATTGGTGTGATGTTATTTCCACACCGCGAGATAGGAAAAATAAGAGAATCCCTTCTCCAGCACTTCGAAAAAAGAAAAAAAAAAAAAAAAAAAAAAAAAAAAATAAGGTGGAGATGATGTAACGTACCAGGAGATGTGACGTACCTGCCAGAAGGACGCACACGACATAAAGGCAGATAGGAATCAGAATAAAACGTCCGCGTAGCTCAATTGGTAGAGTGACTTATTCCGGAATGAGGGGATCCGGGTTCGAATCCTGGCGTGGACAGAAATGACGGAGAAATTTACTTCGTTGTAGCAGGCAGTACGGCCAAGGCAACCACATACTGCAATACGTTACGCAACCACAAAACGGTCATCAATCGTAAGCGACCCGGTATATTGTCAAATGGGGTTATTCTGCTGCACGACAACGCACGCCCGCATGTGGCGACAGTGTGCCAAGATTTCCTGCGGAGCTACCGCTGGGAGATCCTCGACCATCCCCCCTATAGCCCCGATCGGCTGCCCTGCGACTGCCACATCTTCGGGCCACTGAAAAAAGCTCTCAAGGGCCACCGGTTCGCAACGACACTGAAGTCTGGGACACCGTTGAAGACTGATTCCACAGCCATCCACGGACGTTCTTCACTCAGGGTATCCACAATCTTGTGCCGCACTGGGACACTTGCTTGAACCGACAAGACGACTATGTGTAGCGGGTACGTAGCCCATGTATCACTCTTACTTCCTGTATGTTCACATATTCCAACCTATAAACCTTACTGCAAAAAACCGACAGTCTCAGTTTCATTTGGGCAACCCTTACACATACATTGAATAAATACTACGTACAGTATTTACTTGAAAACTTTTTTTACTAGGGATAACATTATGAGCGTAGGGTAAAATGCACATGAGCGGAATGTTTGCCCCCCCCTACATCATGCTTATCCTCCTAATAGCCCTCCCAGTTCAGAGCGGCTGCCGTCACCATAGCAACACTCTGAAATAAAATACGACTAACTGTCGAAAAACTCCAGTCAAATATCACCAGATCTAATATTATGACTGGAATGCTGCAGGAGACTACGTTTTTAGCACGTCTTTTGTAAAAAAATAATAAAAAAATCGTGCTTATGTAATCGTTTTGGCCGGCCGTCTGTCTGTGGATACCATATCTCTGCAACTACTAGTCCGATTTGGAAAATTCATTTTGCATTGGAAAGCTTGAAATCTGAGAATGATTATCCTTGCATTCCGATTTTTGTACGGTGCACAACTTTGCCACTACAGGGCGTAAATGAGGATGATATCGAATTCAAAATACATTTTATTCCATGAAAGAAATACGGGATTACGCCATATAATACAAATTTTGAAGATGACAATCCGATTTTTGGCGTAAATGTGACAAGGATGGTAAGTCAGATAATATGTCAAGTTTTCAGATATTATCTGACTTACCATCCTTGTCACATTTACGCCAAAAATCGGATTGTCATCTTCAAAATTTGTACATTTTATTCCATTAATTTGCTTCTGAATAACCGATTGAAAAAATTATTTTTCCTTTTGAGGCCATCTATATCAAAAATTATTTTTGGTACAGTCTTTTTTTTTCAAGTATATAATGCATAGACTTTCCGCTAGGGGCATAAAGGTAAATTGCGTTTCCTCCGATATTTCTGCTTTTAAAACTCCGATTTGAAAAATTCTTCCTGCATTGGATACAGCTCTTAATGGGAAATGTTTTGCACATAAATTCTAATTTTTGGTAAAGAATGGTTTGGCCACCAGGAGTGTGTTACTTTTTGCTTCTGAAAACTAAATCGAAAAATTTATTTTGCGGAACCATACCACTCAACCCGAAAACCTTTTCAGAATAATGACTTCTTAAAATAATGTATAGTTTTTTTGCTAGGGGGCGTAAATCTATAAGAGCGTTTCCAGTGCGAAATGTGTTGGAATTATGGCCTCTCAGCTCTAAAAAAAAAAAAAAAAAATAACGCAGATTGTCAGAGATTTGCAGCCGCTCCAAATGGATTGCGACATCACTGTGTGGGAGGCGCTGCTGTTATTCGCCAGTCGAGGGGAACTAAGTGTACCATGAAACCACACATCCGGGTCTTTCTCCCTCTCTCTGATGTGAGGGCAGTTGGGAAGAAAACTCTTTAGGCTCTGGTTAATGTTTGTGCGCGGTCGTGTCTGTGTGTGTTGTTCATTAATAGAACTAACTGCTCCTGAATAAAGGAAACAATTTCATTAAATGTAATTTTACCGATCATTAGACTCAGTTACGCTACACTATTTCAAGGATGTGTATTTCCTATTATTAAGTGTTTTCTCCAACAGCTACTCAATTATGTGGCAAGACTGAAGTGTTCTTCTACAACAAACATGGCGTCAGTAAGAAATGCGTTAGTGTTATCGTGGAGCATTTACATGTTGTGAACATATTAGCTCAAGTTGGATATCACAGTGTCTACTTATCATCCTTTGTATTATAATAAAAAGTTCTTTCTAGTTGTATACAACTCAGGTGGGTATATGATTTTATTATTACTAGTATGATGTGCTCTTTGTTCTATTATTGTTAAGCACACGCCTTAAATGAAGGTTTAGCGAAAAACCTTTTTCTTTTCTACTGCGTACTGAACCGATCGCAGTGTTGGAATTAACTATTTAATTACACATCCAATTTAAGAATTAAAATCAACAAAATGTTTCTGATATAATTTCAAATTTTTAACGCAAAGGTCTGCCACTAGAGGGCGAAAGTTCGAGTTTATGTTTACAGCAATATCTGCTGGACTACGCGGATTCGGGTCCCGCTCCAGGACGATGAAAATTTTCAGGTTTTCGGATATTATCTGACTTACCATCCTTGTCACATTTACGCCAAAAAACGGATTGTCATCTTCAAAATTTGTATTATATGGCGTAATCCCGTATTTCTTTCATATTAAAGTACATCCTATTATTTTAGAACGTACTGTGATCACTACCAATGAAACTATCCTTTCTGAAGTTACCAGTCTCCAAAATACGCATGTTTACAAATTGAGAAGCGTTGTTTAGGAATGCATCATCCATGTGTAACTCTTCATACAACAGATTGGTACAGGTGGATACTCAACCCTCCTTTATCAACTTCAGTAATGTTCAGTTAAGCTCACCTCGAACCAGAGCATTACAGCGCTGAACTAAATTTGCCTACCCAAGTAGTGGCTCTAACAATTTTTTATCTCATCCCTCAAATCGAGGCTATCGTTGAAGCCTTGCCTGCTGAAGAACAAGAAGCCACTCTTTACATAATAGCCAGGAGCTTAAAGTACAACAAGTCGAGCAGTAATGATCCAAACCACCTAGCAGGTTTACAAGGAGGAACGAGAAAGTCTAAAGGAACTACAAGCTAATCCCCTTCTGGCAATCGTTTTCGCCGAAAAATCCAATCAAATACTTATTCTTAATAATAATAGAGAAGTTAGGAATAAGGGTGAAGGTTACTTTAAATCAATGATCAGGAGTGCGCGAGAGAGAAGAAAATTCAAGCGAGGCCGAATATAACAGAGTTATACACAGTCGAGTCACATTATTGTGACCACCATCTACCTTTGACGTCAACAACGCGTATAGTTAATGAAAGAAGGCGCGTGTCGTGAGCTGATTTGGAGGGTAAATAAGGTGTGTTGTAGGCATTCTGAAAACATAGCATTCGTTGCTGTCATGGATAAAAGGAGTGATTTATTAGATATACAAAAAGGGATTATTATCGGCTTTCGGGATAAGGATGGCAATATTTCTGAAACAGCGCAGTTTGTGTTGTGGTTAAAGTGTATCTTGATTGGAGAAATGGCACTATTGCGAATAAGCGACGTGGGAACTACGGAGCATCAGGTGCCATTAAATGTGAGAGGTGAACGTCGGCTGCGAAAGTGCGTGAGGGCCGATCGATACACTACAGTGGAGCAACTCACTGGCCAAATGAACCAGGGGGCTACCGGAAGTGTGTCTAAAACGACCGTTCATCGAGCCCTGCTGCGTATGGGGCTCCGATGCAGACGGACGGTCTCAGCACCTATGCTAACGAAGGTGCATCGGCTGAAAAGCCTTACATTTGCACGGCGGTATCGGAACTGGACCTCCGCTGATTGGCAAAGAATTGCCTTCCCCAATGAGTCATGTATTTTGCTTCATCGAACGGATGGACGTTGGCGTATAAGGCGAGAAACATCGGAGAACCAACACTCTTCAACCATTGCTGGAAGAACACAAGCTGGTCGGGGCAACGTTATGGTCTGGGGAACATTTTCGTTGCATTCTCTGGGTCCACTCATCCCTATGGAAGGCACCCTGCACCGAATTCATTATGAATCCATCCTTGAAGACCACGTACACCCATACATGCTGATTGTCTTCTCTGGTGATGATGAGATCTTCCAGCACGGCAATGCAACGTGTCACACAGCTGGAAATGTCCGAGAGCGGTTGGAAGAGCACGATGAAGACTTCAAAACACTTCTCCATGTCCCCCTAATTCTCCAGACTTAAACCCAATTGAGCATCTGTGGGACCACCTCAATCGTGTTGTTCGCTCTACGAATCCTCCACTACGCACCCTTCAGCAGCTGCCAGATGCACTGCAGTTAGCATGGCTCTACAACATACCTGTGAATACCTTCCATCACCTTATTGGGTCCCTCTCAGGCCGTCTAGCTGCTGTCCGCGCTACAGACGGCGGTTACTCTCGATATTAGCTGGTGGTCACAATAATGTGACTCGACCGTGTATGTGTATGTTAATAGAAAAGATAAACAACGGAGTTAACAAATAATTTTGAAATGATGTAATAATAATTTCTTTTGTATCTTTGGAAGCTAATGCGATTTGTTGGCTTCGTTTAATTTCATGTATTGTGGGGGACGCCAACTTATCACAAAAATCGTTGTTTGCAGGTTCCTGTCATTGGAACAGCAGGGAAGCAAATAAATAAGTGGTTAAACAAATTGAATGTTATGACAGATGATTTCTTTCACACATATCTTTATTCATCAGATCGGGGGAAAAGGGGAAATATTGGAATATTAGTTACTCTGATTGAATAGTAAATACTTCCAGCGGATTGATAGATATCTCGGGCGACTTCCTCAATGTAATTCCCGCTAAAATCTCTTTCTACCTCGATGTCGTGTAGAAGCGTTTTTCCTGCCTTGTCTGAGCAAAATCCTTCTTTCTTCTCCACTCAAAATATCCAACGAGACCCCCCCCCCCCCCCCGTTTACGACGCCTATAGGTTCCATTCCCATTCACGATCTGTTCTCTAGGAAAATGCTATTTCGTAAGAGGTTGTACTGTTTATTGCTTACTCCCATTGTCCCTGGCGGGCTCTGAGAGAGAGTTCGACGACGATGGGGAGGGGGGTCCTTTTGTTCGTGGGAGGTCCCGGTCCGTGAAAGAAGGCTTTCCTCGAAATGGCTCTCTGCTAAGCACCTGTTTTAACTGAGGGCGAATCTCTGTAGCTGTGTTGGCAACCAAAATAACAAAAGTTACAATTTAAATGAAGTTTAAATATTTCCATATATCAGATTATTTCTGATTAAGGCGTATTTTGCTTGTCGTACTGAATTAAGTTAAAAGTGCTTATTTGTTGAAGAGAAGGTATTATAAATTATTAATCTCTGTAGCATCCACACAAGCTTTAACTACGTGTTCCTGTACATCTTCATTGATTCCTTAATATTAAAAATTGTTAGTTGTTAACTAGTGATACAAAGTTATCTATAATATGTCGTTTTTGTTTTATGATAAACTGCATCAAGGAGGTCAATTGGAAAGTTTAAGGAATTACAGCACATTCATGCTAACATTTCACAGGCTTATCTCCCCACACAGTAACGGAATAAGGGTGAATCACAACGCCGTGTTTTCTTGTATATCTGTTTATACAAAGGGCACATTCACTAGACGGTTATTTTTAGAAAATTTAACTTATGAGTAAAGTAGGTTTAGAAACGTGTAGTTAGCATTGGTAACTTAAAAGCATGTATTTAAAAACTTTTTCTTTATAACACTCTCAACCATTGCTAAATTACGGGGCACTGTGAGTTAGCTGGAGCAGTGGGTCAACCACAATTTGAAATTTCAAAAACTTTGCACTACTCACTATTATTAGAAACACAGGAAGCAAGCGACCTTGATCAAGGTCGTCACGTCGAGGAAGGGGTGGGGCAAGTACCCCCTCCCCCAAATTCTCTGACTAAAATTTAGCAAAGTGCTCTCTCTAAAGTCACGCAATATACCTAGGTAGAAATAGTGGGCTATTTTTCAGCGTACTCCATAGAGCCTGGAGAATGGCAGCTGTAATTTCCGGGTATTAGCCGAAAAATAACTGACCACAATTAAATTTCTGTCGAAATATAAACGACAACAGTTTTTGCAGTTTGCCAAATTTAAAGTTATAAGTTTTAAACTATTGTGCAGGGCTCAAGGCAGTTTTTTTTTTTTTTTTTTTTTTTTTTACGCTTTCCAGCGGTAAGTTGAAGAGGCGCATATGCTACAGCTCTGTCCAGCTATCCGTCCGTTTGTCTGTCCGGCTGCACGATAACTCGCGTAAATATCGTACGATCTCGATGAAATTTTTGTATGTTGTTTAGAACAACCAGGACACGAACCCTATTGATAATGGTTGAAATGAGATCAAAGGTCAGGATACAGGTACGGGATATATTGCCCGACCTTTTTCTTTTATTATTTTTGGTTGAAGGTTTAACGACTACCGTAAGCAACTCAATGGGCTATAAGCAGTCGTCCGTCCCTAATTTAGGGTCACTTGTCCCAGGGAAGGGAGAGAGAGCCAGGGCCGTAAGACAAACACAGCACACATGCATCACCGGGATTCGAACCCGGCCAGCGCTTAGACCACTGCTCCACTGGAGCGGCTCCCCGACCTTTTGCGTGATTACTTGTGGAAAAAATCGTCGATTGCGTCCAAAATTTAGTTTATGGTTCCGAACCAACATTGGGGGGATTTCGATGGGCGACGATTGAATAAATAAATTTAAAAAAGTCCGAATCAGTTAGATAGAAAGTCGCCTGGTGCCTGCAAGCCTTGAAAAGAAGTGGCCTGGCCTCTACTGCAAGGGCGGTTCTAGGCTGGGGGTGCCCCCCCCTCAAATATAACCGGACTTTTTTTAATTATATATTAATTTTAATTAATTACTGGTACATGCAGAAACTTGTGCCCCCTCTCCCATTTTTTTTTTTTTTTTTTTGTCCAGAAGCACCCCTCTCTACTGCATTCTGAATCTGACGAATAACGTATAACTGAAATAAATTGACATTAGCGCATATCAGAGTCTGTCAGGACTGCAGAAATTCGACGTATAAATGATAAAAACGATTATAGAGAAACCTATAATCGAAGCTCTGCTGTATTTAGTCATAATTATTTTGCACACACTAAAGACAACGCAAACAAGCATTTAAAAACATCTACACCATCACAAATCCATTTAAGTGCAAATTTTGAAGATGACAATCCGTTTTTTGGTGTAAATATGACAAGGATGGTAAGTAAGATAATAACCGAAAACTTTTAAATTTTCGTCGTCCTGAAGCGGGAATCGAACCCACGTCTCCCAGATAGCGCCCGGGATGCTAAGTATTCATTTAAGTGCTAATTACAACATGGCCACTGCACTTATAACACCATGTTGCAACTTTTTGGCTGAGAAATTTCGAGGCTGGAAAGGTAAAGAAACCCTAAATTCATAGATTCTTTCACAGTAGATACTATGAGATGGTATTAAGTATTCATTTAAGTGCTAATTACAATATGGCCACTGCACTTATAACAGCATGTTGCAACTTTTTGGCCGAGAAATTTTGAGGCTGGAAAGGTAAAGAAACGCTAAATTCATAGATTCTTCCAGAAGAGATACTTTGAGCTGAATAAAATCTTAAAGCCTCCATCTACCCTTTGAGCCACCCATCACTCGATTTTTTTATTCTTTCTTTAATGTACGACCGAAAAGTGAAGCCTTGACATTTTCTCAAAATTTATGCAACAATTTTTGTGGACAGCGTTAAATATGAGGAAGCAAAAAAATTGTTCCAAACAAAATTTAGTTTGGTTCATTCAGTTTCGAAAATGCTTCTCCCTCCGTGGGCCGGTTTGTATGGCTGTTTTACGATCCTGAGAAAAGTAGCCAAAGAGATTTTCAAAGGGAGTCTAAAGAATAAAGGCTTCCTTAAAAAGGGGTTTCTGCATTGAATTCACAAACAAAAGGACTTCACACCTTGGGCTCTCATCCTCAAGCACCCGAGATAAGTGGTCCACCGTTTGATGACCCCCTACGACTCCACCACCACCCGAACCCGTACGTCATCTCCACTTTAAGTGTCGGCCACGCACTCTTCGGCAAGAGGGGGTACTGTCACATGATCCACCTGAAGCCCTACCGTGAAGAACTCGTTAGCCGCACATTATCGGCTCCAAAGACTAGTCTTTTGATCGAATACGGCTGCTGAGGTCTAGCCCTCTGATTCCTCTTCTCTTCGAATCTGTTGTTAGCTTTTGTGACGACTGCGGGCGTCGCCCAGCGACAAGGAGTTCCTCTCTCACTCTCTCTTTTTTTTCGTCTTGGTCCCCCCTTTGTTCAGAGAGAAGGTGGGCTCATCAGCGCAGGCCACTTTGCGAGGTTTCTTTTCAGCAGTCGCATTGTGATGGCAGACGGAACGAAAGGCTTTTTCGATCGTGAGTTATGGAGTGCGCCGCGATCACGCCCCGAAGCACCCGAGAAACGCATTCTGAGGCAAGAATCTGGCATAAAGCACGCGACAGAAAGAACGCGCATGATGATAAAGAACCGTTCTTGCGAGTCAGGCTATTATCACCGTGCAAGGCATTTTTGTTCCCTTCCCACCCCCTTTTTTATTAATGCGCAGGCATTTATAACATTGTAGAGATGTTCCCATTTATGACAGTCAAAGCTATAAAAAATGATGACATCCAGTGCTTGCTCTCAAGGCTGTGATGGTCATTAACCACCTTGGTGTGTGCATTTGAATCTAGCAGCTCTATGTCCCCCGATTCTTCTTAGAAGGGTTCACAGCCTCATCTGACATCAAGGGCAGGTTAAACTTAAACAAGCAGCTTGGGTAGTATGTCCATAATCAGAACAGTGGAAACACTGTAAAACGAAATCTGTGGTACGTTACAGAAAAGTAGGAAGGGGGAGGAGCCTGCCTCAACAATTTTGACAATGAAATCCCAATAAATATTCCACATATTTTTGAAGTCTGAAATATTGGGCCATTCTGATTTTGTGGAGTCTTCCACAAAATCAGCCTGGAAAATTCGTCAGGAAATAAACCGAAAGTCAATTTTATGGAAACTGGGAAGAAAAATTAACAAATTCTAAAGTCCATTGTTACGTAGTTTGTGTTATTGCAAAGTCTTACGTGGTTGAAGCCAATAAAAAGGCTATAACTTATAATTTTTCGCAATTCTTTTAAAAATCTTATGAAGCCCTTTATTCTTTTCGTCAAGTAATTTGCTTCCTATACTTTATTCTAACGTCAAGTAATTTTGCTTCTTGTACTTCCAATGGATAAACTTCTGTACACATTTGCTTCACAATTAATGCGTTCCCGTGGATGAAAATTTTAACATCGATTAAAATAGCTTCATTTTATAACTTGGAATACTTAATATTTTCTAAACGTAACCATAATTACGCAATCCAACATTTGTTTGTCTACTGACGTCATCAAAGTACAGGTTGCGCCATCTTTTTTCTGGTTTCAACAGCACCAAAGGAAAAGTTATTGATTTTTAATATAATTATGGTTATGTTTTAGAAAATATTAAGTATTCCAAGTTATAATATGAAGTTATTTTAATCGATGTTCAAATTTTCATCCTTGGGAACACACTAATTGTGAAGGAAATGTGTACAAAAGTTTCTCCATTGGAAGTATAGGAAGCAAAATTACTTGACGTCCACCTTAATCGCACAAAGGTTGTCCATCAGCTCTGTAATGGTTCCTCGCCGTTCCCCTGAAACTCAAATTTCCTTCGCTAAATCCTCCTGTCGTTATTCCTTCGTGCTACCGAGAATATCTCCATTATCCGGGTAAGCTTAAGACCTGCTTCCCCAACACCCCAGGCCCTTCCTGCCCTCGTTCTGCTGCGACCGTTCGCTTTCAAATGCTAGAAGTCACTCTCCTAGCGCCCACCCCCTTTTTTCCACCAAACTCACCCGTTTGCCTCTCGAAGCCCCATTGGAAAAACACGCCGGCATCGAGTACTACAAAACATCAAGGTAAAAATTAAGGGGGCTTGCGCTTTCAGTCGGCTGCTTTGAAACTAAAGAAGGCAAATGATCAAAAGAGTACGACAATACTAATCCCTCTACAAAAATACAAAGGTGCACACACAAAATGAGATAAACTGGCGTCTCTAAATAAACCGTGTCTCAGATGTTTTATAGAGGACTGACACAGCGAAATTTCTCTCACGCGTCGTGTAAACAAAGGAAAAAGAGCACTAAGGCGAAATGAAAGTTGCGAAATCATATTTAATATCTGTCCCTAAAATCTAGAATTAAATCTCCGTAACACAATGGAAACCGACAGCTTAGTTTTCAGGAGGGGGCAAACAGAAATTGCAGGGGCTGCGGAAAGTGAAGTTCCTTGACCGGGCCCTGAATTTCGAATCGTGGTGCACCCTCACCTTCCCGCTTCCGAAACAAACAGAAGAAAAACAATGCCTAAGGAGCTTTGTTTGGAATTAGGACCACCCAACCACTTACCTGGAGAACTTTCTAAGGCACATCACAACAATCGCACACATGCCAAATAAAAAAATCATAAAAATAAAAATCTTGGCTGAAAATATTTACCGGGCCCGGGCCCGAGCCCTGACGACCCGGGCGGTTCCGCCGCCACTGAGAAATTGCAACTACGAAAAACATGTACAATCAAATGCAAATTCACACTGTGCCTTCTTGTTATCTAAACGTTCTCACACTCAATACTTTAATTCAATTCGAAACCAGAAGACCGAAAAAATACATAAAAAGGTGGATAAATGAAATCGGACAGCATATTATGACAATAAGGAAATTCCGTTGTCGTTATTTTGATCCTTTTGGCCACTTGTGTCATATGCGCCAAGAAACCCGACAGGTCACTCAATTGGTCATAAAGAATGACAAAGTACCTTAAAGACAAATGTTTCGGAAAATCTTCGAGATATCTTTATCCGGCGGTGAACAGCTGCTGCAGATGACATATTTTTTATTTCTTCGCCTTTCATGCTTTTCCATGATCTACTATACGGTGTTCTTCAACATGGAATGGGAAATTTCATTATTGCTTTCAACCGGGAACTCCCAACGCCGCACCTGTGGCGCAGTGGTCTCAGCCCTGGCTTCTGACCATTCGTTCGAGACAGATCATTCGTAGTTCGAGCCGCAGGGCCGAATAAAAACCTTAGTGGGCCCCTAGGCTAAGACATTTGAGTGGGGCCCCAAAGAACTTATGACTAAGAATCATTACGGAAATCCATTAAAACACGAAACTGTAACTACTAAGTTATCTGCAGAGTTTTCAGGATAAGTCATTGCGTTTTTCATTGGCCCTCAAAAGAACATGAGTTAAAATCTTAAGATTCCTAGATTTTGTCTTGGATTTTTTTCTAATGATTTAGCATTGTATACCTTTCTTAGTGCATCCTTTTTGTTATACAATGTAAAATCATAGGGCACTTCGACCATTAACGGATCCAAGTGCAAATTGGGAGGCGTATGTGGATATTAGTGAAAAAGCTGAAACTGTCTCGCAGACCCAGTTGTACACAGCCACATGAAACTTTTACCTTTGTCAGTCACTAGCTTGAAATCTGTTCGTCTTCCAGCCTCTGTTTTTGAACAAGTGGATATCATACGAGGCGAAAGTAAAACCGTTTTATAAACCTCTCTTTATCTATCTATCTATCTATCTATCTATCAATATACATCATCATCATCAACCATTATCAATCCACTGCTGGATGAAGGTCTCCCCAAATTTCTTCCACAATTGTCTCTCTTGGGCCTGTCTCCTCCACGTCACTCCAGCATACTTTCGAATTTCATCCTTCCATCTTGGGTCTTCTTCTGGATCTTTTCCTGTCCCTCGGAATCCAGTCTAAAATTTCGGTTGTCCATCGGTGGTCCGTTCTTCTGGCAACATGTCCAGCCCATTGCCATTTCAGTGATTTCACTCTGGTCATGATGTCGTCCACTCCTGTCATTTTCTTTATCCACAAGTTCCTCTTCTTATCTTTCCTGGTTACACCAACCATGCATCTCTCCATGCTTCTTTGAGTTGTCTGCAGTATTTGTATGCCTTTTTTAGTTAAGGTCCATGTCTCGGCTACATACGTAAGCACTGGCAGGATGCCTTGTAAGCACTTTTCTTTTGAGACATGCTGGCATTCTGCTCTTAAAAATTGTGCTGTTTCTTCCAAAAGCTCTCCATCCAAGTTTTATACGCCGATTAATTTCTTCATCAATGTGACCTTCACTCGATATATGCTGCCCAAGATAAATGTAGGAATCGGTTGCCTCAAGCTTTTCTCCATCGATCAATAACTCTTCTTTTCTTAAAAGCATTGTACATCACTTTTGTCTTCTGAAAGTTCATTTTTAATCCCACTTCTTTACTCTTGTCAGCAAGCTCTTGGATCATACTCTGCAGCTCTGAAGGCGTAGTTGCAAAGATGACAACGTCATCAGCAAAACGAAGGTGAGTTAAGTAATATATTTGCACAAGAGTGGAGTAATTATCTCCAGTCCTTGCTGCATTAAGATGTGAACAATTCCATTACAGCCAGGTGATTTAAATGGTTCAAAAGAATTAATGGACCACTTAATCCTAGAATAATTGACTACCTCCCTGGCAACCCTCCAGTCCTCCTTTTTCGCACGTCGGTGCTCAAGGTTAGCTGTGTGTACGCCAGTGGGATCAATTATGCTTGAATGTGGAAAGTGTACACCTAGCATTTCTGTTAGTGTTTCTTTACCAGTTTTTGTGAAGCTCCCATCAACTAGTTTGGTGGTGTCCAGGCAATTTGCATTGTCCTTAGCCATGATTTTCATAAATCTGGCAGTACTGCGAGTATGTGAAATACTTCCACATAAATCTCTCCAAGAGGCTCTTTTTGTCTCTCTAATTGCTTTGTTGTACTGTGTGATGGTAGTCTTATATACCGTCCACTCACCAGTACGTTTGGCTTTATTAAAAAGCCTTCTAGTTTTGCCTCTAAGACTGCTAAGCTGTTTATTTCACCAAGGAACTTGCCTTGGTAAGTTAGCAGTCATGGCTTGAAAGTTTTGGTGGTAAGATTCGAGAATAGATCGTTGCAACTGATCAACGGCTAACTCAAGATCTAACACCGAGCGCATGTTAAATTCCATGCCTCCAATATGTGCCGCCAGATCTTCCCTGAAACCAATCCAATTGGTTCTTCTGGGATTTCTGACTTGCACCAGCTGTTGTCTTACATCGGCAACTGAAAAGCAAATATATCTATGATCAGACAATAAAGGTTCAATATATACATGCCATTTAATAATGCGATCAAACATGTTAGCACTACAGAGGGTGAGGTCAATGACTTCACTTCTATTAGAAACAATAAAAGTAGGCTCATTGCCTCGAATAAGAATATAAAGTTTAGTACTTACCAAATATTCCAAAAGGTTGTCCCCTCGTCTGTTGCAGTCGCTGCTCCACCACATGATATGGTGAGCATTGGCATCACAACAGATGATGAGGCGTCTTCCACTTGACTCACAGAAGTGGACAATGTCTCTTACCTCCTGAGAAGGAGGTGGTCCAGGTTCATCAAATGGTAATTATGCAGAGACGACAAACAGCTCTTCTCTGCCACCATCAGATGACTTGGAGACAGGCTAAGGTAATATTTATTCCGAAGCCAGGTAAGTCAAATTACCAAGAGACAAAGGCCTTTAGACCTATTAGTCTAACATCTTCCTTTCTCAAGGCTCTTGAGAGAATGGTGGATAGGCATACTAAGGAGGTGGTTTTACTCCCTAAACCCCTCTCAAAATTTCAGTTTGCCTATCAACAAGGCAAATCAACAGAAGCAGCTCTCCATGGCATTGTTTGTTGCCTGGAGAAGGCACTAGAATTTAAGGAGGTGGCATTTGCTACTTTCCTTGATATTGAAGGTGCCTTTGACAGGACTCTACGGAGACCATTGTGGGAGCTGTGGAAAGATATGGTGTTTATAGAACCTGTTGTCATTGGATTAAGGCCATGCTCACAGGCAGAACGGTCGTGGCCTCGCTACTCGGGGAGACTCTGTCGGTCTCCACCTGCCGGGGCTGCCCTCAGGGAGGAGTTTGCTCTCCCCTGTTGCGGTGCCTGGTGGTGGATGAACTGCTGAGGATACTAGACGGGTCTGGTTGTGACTGTTTTGGCTATGCAGATGACGTGGCCACAATTGTCAAGGGAAAATTCCTTAAAACAGTCTCGAGCGTAATGCAAAGAACACTGGGACTTGTTGAAGATTGGTGCAAGAAGGTTGGTCTATCAGTAAACCCTGACAAAACCACCCTTGTGCCTTTCACTAGAAAGAGGGATCTTGGAGACCTTGGAGGTATTACTCTCTTTGGAAAAACAATTCCTCTCATCACACAGGTTAAGTACCTGGGAGTCAGTTTGGACGGAGGCTTAACCTGGAAACAGCACCTAGATTACTGTATTGCCAGAGCCAAGAAAGTGTTCTGGTCATGTAGAGGTGCTATTGGCAAATCCTGGGGTCTCAACCCGAGGATCTTGCACTGGATATATACTATGGTCACCAGACCTATGGTCACTTATGGCTCAACGGTGTGGGGCGCAGAGTTAACCTCTGCACGGTGCAGGCTGAACTTAACAAGTTACAAAGGCTGGCCTGCATAGGTATATCAGGAGCAATGGGAACTACTCCAACAGCTGCATTGGAGTTGCTTCTTGATATTCTGCCACTTCACCATATTGAGGGTGAAGCCATTACGGGGGCATATAGATTATGCTGCAATGGCATGTGGAGACCCTCGTTGTGGGTTGGCAGCCATACCAAGCCTATTCAGAAGTATTTTTGTAAGGAGCCCATCGTTCAAATGGGAACCGACAACATGCTAGTAAAATATCATTTCGATAAAGCATTCAGTGTGAACTTTCCTAGTCGCAGTGAATAGGAAACGTCCTTTGTCTCTGGGTGCAGCGGTAAAACTGTTTGGTTTACTGATGGCTCCAGGACAAACGCAGGGGTTGGAGCAGGGGAGTATTGCCTATCCGGAGGTTATGGTTCATGCCAAAGCCTTGGAAGGCATGCTACCGTGTTCCAAGCTGAGGTGTATGCTATTCTAGCATGCGCCTCAGAATGTCTGATCAAAGGGTATCACAATGTGTGTGTATCCAGATTTGTTCAGACAGCCAGGCAGATTTACTGGCACTTTTTCAGTGCCGCATTTCATCCAAAATTGTTTGGAACTGCCTCCAGACCCTAAATGAACTGGCAAACCGGAACAAAGTACAACTGTTCTGGGTGTCAGAACATAGGGTTTTTGTAGGTAATGAGAAAGCTGACCTTCTTGCTAAAGAGGGGGCAGAGCAGGCTGGTCCAGAGCCTGCTTTAGAGCTCGCCTCTGGTGTGGCCAGAGGACTAACTAAAAGGCTGCTGAGGACTAAGCTGCTTGACCTTTGGGATGCTACCAGGGGTCAGAGGCATGCAAAGGAACTTAATCAAGGACCCTTGCCTCATAGGGCTAAGAAACTCCTTAAACTGACAAAAAAGGATATTGGATTTATTGTTGGTCTACTTACAGAACACTGTTGTCTTAATAGGCACCTTAATTTGATTGGGGTGAAAGAGGATCCACTTTGTAGAGGATGCCATCTCGAAGAGGAGACTTCCTTGCATTTGCTTTGTGACTGTGACTTTTTTGCAGCACTCAGGCTTGAACACTTTGGTACTCACAACTTTAGACCAAGTGATCTCTCTTTAGTACCAGTCAAGAGCATTCTTGCTTTTGCTCGTGCATCTGGTCTCTTCCGAGATTAGGGATGGGGATGCACAATAGATCTTAGGTCGCGCTGCTGGGTCAATGTACCTCCCCCTCCCCATTGGTACAAGTAACAAGTAATATATATAAATATATCTGTAATTTGCAAGACATGCCTCCTTGGCCCTTGGTCATGGTGGGCCCCATGGCTATAGCCCCTATACACCCCCCCCCTTTTTAATCCGGTACGAACGGTGTATTTATCTAATGGCACTGGCTTTTTTCGGAAACCAATGGCCTTAAATCATATTTACCGCTTTATAATCCACTGAGTTTCTCTCAGTTTTCATTAAACCCCCAATAAGAAAAGAGAAAAGAAACCCCAATTTTTCCCCATTTTTATTGCACATAAATACATCCAGAAGTTCAAATAAAAAATTAGCAATCAGAATTAGTGTTATGACGAAATGTTGTATTTTCGAAGAACAGAAAGGGTATGATCAAATTTTCAGGGGGAATATAAATGCCTTTCTTGTACCCCCCTCCCCCTCCATGGATGCCCATGCCAAAGTCGTAAGTAACGATGTCATGCTGTTGTCCTTAACGTTAGCTTTGGCTAAGGAACAATTAAATAAACTCTGCCATTAGTGTTCGCGCAATCTTGCTTTTGGTTTACAAAGCTTTTTTAAGTGTGGTAAGGCAGGGCCGGATTAAGGGGAGTGTAACAGAGCCATAACTTAGCAGCCCACCATTACCAAGGGCCAAGGAGGCATGCCACTACACCGCATATAATACACAGCTTATATACACGGTCGAGTCACATTATTGTGACCACCACTAATATCCAGAGTACCAGCCGTTTGCAGCGCGGACAGCAACTAATAGATGGGCCGAGGGTGACTCAGTAAGGTGCTGGAAGGTGTTCACAGGTATGTGGAGCCATGCTGACGGCAGTGCATCTGACAGCTGCTGGAGGGTGAGTGGTGGAGGATCCATACAGCGAACAACACGATCGAGGTGGTCCCACAGATGCTCACTTGGGTTTAAGTCTGGGGAATTAGGGGCCAAGGAAGTACCTTCAAGTCTTCATCGTGCTCTTCCAACCACTCTCGGACATTTCTAGCTGTGTGACACGTCGCGTTGTCGTTCTGGAAGATTCCATCAGCACCAGGAGAGACAATTAGCATGTATGGGTGTACATGGTCTTCAAGGATGGATTCATAACGAATTCGGTCCATAGTGTCTTCCATAGATATGAGAGGACCCAGAGAATGCCACGAAAAAAATAGTTGTTTATTGTAGAAAAAAGTGACAAACAAATTTTCAAAAAAAAGTGGTTGACTTTTAATGAGAAGACCCAGCAGTTGTTTTGTTTTTGTGTATCGACGACTGGAGGCATGTTCACGACTGGAGGCATGTTCACGACTGGAGGCATGTTCACCAAAGAGTAGAGGAACACGAAACATCCAAAAGCCACATGAAATCCGCACAGTCATTTATGGCAGTGAAACGCCAGAAAAATGCTCACGATTTATTGTTAAATAACCAGATTCAGAACAGAAAACAGCAAGTACAAGAAAGGAGACGGATAATTGAAATTGTAGTAGATGTGATTAAGTTAATAGGCAAATAAGGGCTTCTTTACCGAGGCTCTCTAGAATCGACATACACACTTGATAATGAAAATATAAATCAAGGAAATTTTCTTGAGGTAATTCTTTTATTAAAGAAATATGTACTAACACTTGAGAAACACCTCAACAACGTTATTGAACAGAGTGTAAATATTAATTCACAGCAAGAGAAAAGAAAGAGAGAAAATGAGAAAGCAGTAGGAAGAGGCACTTTGGTGACATTCGTGGGTAAGAACACTGTAATAAAAATTCTCAACATTATCTTAGATGAGATGAAAAGACATATTGCTGAGGAAATGAGGAAGGCCGTTAAGTTTTCAGTTATGATGGACACTGCGATAGACATTTCCTGCAATGACCAATGTGCATTTGTATTTCGGTACGCTATAGATCATGGAGTTGTTGAAAGACTCCTTCCATTGAAATGTGTTTTTTCAACATCTGGACAGGATTTATTCAATACCTTAAAATATGTGTTGGGTGAACTTCAAATTCCTATAGAGCATTGTGTGGCGAATTCCTTTGATGGTGCTGTAAACATGAGTGGGAAATACAATGGATTAGCAGCCAAGCTATCCGCAGAAGTTCCTAATCATATTCATACTTGGTGTTACGCTCATGTGCTTAACTTAGTACTATCTGATACTGCCCAGTGCCTTTCAAGTATTATATCTTTCTTTAATTTACCTCAAGAAGCACAAATGTTTTTGAAGGAATCCTTAAAACGACTGCAACTGTTCCTGGAACAAAAGCCCGCCACAATAAAAATCTTTGGAAGGATTGATGACTGGGTTGAAGTTCAACTATCCAAAACTCAATTCAAAATACCTAAAGTTGTGTATTTAGAATTGGTTGTCGCATTGTTCAAAATTTCTAATTCTGAAGACTTTAATCCCAAAGTCAGAAATGATGCATCGGCCATTTTAGAGAAGTTTTTAGCATTTGAAACAATTTTGGTAACGATGATGTTGCTCCAGATTTTCAAAGTAACAAGTCCTCTATCATATTACTTACAGACAAAGAGCCCCTTGATTATGTTCAAGCATGGAAGTTAATAGTGTTCTTTGTCAAAGTTAAAATGTGTTCAATAACAGTTTGCCACCACTTTGAATGTTGCAAATATATTTGTAACAAAAATGTCTAGTATGCTATAGAAGAAAGGTCCGAGATTGATAGCTCTCTTGAAAGCATCATAATATAAACTAAACTAAAGAAGAAAAGAGCAAACCCTATTTTAAAAATTGCCAGGAGAGTCTGCAAGACATGAAAATGTTGCTTCAACTTCTGAAGATACTTTTCGCATTTCAGTGTTCTATTATGTATTAGACAAGATAATTCAAACAATGGACAACAGATTTGTCCACCATAAGTCCTTGTACTTGGATCTTTCATGGTTTGATCCCAAACGGTTTGCCGAGTACGAATCACTACCACCGAATGCCTTAGACAGAATCTGTGAAATTATTCCTTCAGTTGATAAGGGGAGATAAAAGAAGAATCACTCTCATTTGCAGGGATGTGGCCTCAGATTAGTAATCGATCTACTGTTCAAGATTACGCTAGGATATATGAGTTAGAAAAAGTTTGAGTAAGACTGATGATGATGACGACGATGATGATGGCGAAGAAGAGGAGGGGGACGAATCTGTTAAATGTACTGATGTGAAGGATGTAACTCTTGTATTAAGTGCGTTTTTAAAGTGTCGATAGAGTATAACATGTACTCTCTCCAATATACGGAATTATTTAAAGTTTACAAACACCTGCTTACAATACCTCTTACTTAAGTCCAATGCGAGAGAGTGTTTTCGAAACTTAAAATAATTAAAACTCGTCTTCGGGTACGATTAGCTAAGGAATATTTAGAAGCGTTTGACATGATGGCTACTGAGAAGGATGTTCTTAACTCAGTCAATAGCGAAGTTATCATAAACAGGTTTAGGAAGGCAGCTGTGAAATGAGGCGGCTTCTTGCTTTTTAAAATGAGGGCCATAATCTAGCAGTAGTATTATGTCAGTCATCTTTGTGTCTTTCTCAGTCATCATTGTGTATCATTTGTGTTTTGTAATGTACCTGCAAATTATATGCATAAAAACAATGAATTTCACTCAATTCTGTTCATTTTTAAGCGTCTGAGTGGGGCCCCCGTGGGTGCGGCAGTGGGGCTAAGGCCAAAATGGGTTGGTATGAGAGGAGTCTGGCGCCCTCTAGATAGTTGATCCACCGCCCTTCAAGGTAACCTAGGTCGGCCCTGATCCCCTAATTTATTCGCCCAGTGAGTTGCTCCACTGTAGCATGTCGATGGGCCCTCACGCACCTTCGAAGTGGACGTTCACATCTCACATCAATGGCACGTGGTGTTCCTCAGTTTCTACGTCGCTTATTCGCAATAGTGCCCTTTCTCCAATCACGGTACACTTTAACCACAGCAGCACGCGAACAGTTCACAAACTGCGCTGTTTCAGAAATGCTGCCACTCTTGGCCCGAAAGCCGATAATCACCCCTTTTTGCAAATCTGCTAAATCGCTCCTTTTATCCATGACAGCAACGAGTGATATGTTTTCAGATATGATATGATGATCTTTGAAGAAGTCTTAGGAAGGAGTGTCTGACCCCAGGTCTAAAACTGCCCTTAGAAATGAGAAGCTAGGAGATCTGAGTAAGTGAACTCAATAGGAAAAACAAACAGAAAAATGTAGTGAAAGGAGAGGGTGATCCGTGACACAACTCTGTGTGGAAGGGGGAAAAGGGAACGAAGCACCGCACAACATCACAGAGAACCACAACACCAACCAGCCGCCCGACGCACCAAAGTGTGACTGAAACTCAACGATACCAATTTCAAATGCCCAAGGAGAATACATTTTCGCCATCTCGATGCCGAAGGTGGTAGAAGATGGTAGTGGTCTGTCTAACACCCACCAGTGTTCACATACTTACTCTCTCTGTCAAGGGGGTTAACGATCGCCGCCTTAGTTCTGGGATACCTAAGGATTTTGCTGGGATTGTAATCAACCGCGCCCCTACCAAGTCCATTTGGGTAGGTTTCCGTTTTCTTGAAGAACTTTCTAGCGAGTCTGATGGAAAACTCATGTACCTTTTCGATTCCAAGTCTGTTCCTCAGGTTCCGAAGTGAGGTCCAAGGGGGAGCCCCAGTGATCATTCGAAGTGCTCGGCTCTGCACCTTTTCGATTCTTTCTCGCTGTTTCCTACTAATAGCGATCCAGATGGAGGAGGCGTAGGTAAGCACCGACCTGACGACCGTCTTGTACAACAGTACTTTGTGCAGTGTTGTAAGGAAGCTTCTCTGGCGGAGTAGTGGAGCTAGATATCCAAACCTAGTTCCACAAAGTAGAGATATTTGCACTGCAATACATCATATTTTGGAAGCTGGCATTCAGCTTCATTCCAGTCTTCTGGATGTCGACTTTCCATGTATACTGTTAAGCTTCAGTGTAGCTAACATGACGTTAGTGCATCCAATACAACAAGATATTTGCTACCTAATTTTGAGCAATAGCAAATATTAGAAATTGTTCCCATAAAAAGCTTTTTTTTTCCTGGCGGAGGATAGTGATTCACAATCTGTGACAAAAAAAAAAAAAAACCCAGCACCTCAAACTGGCATCCAAACGATAAGTTAGTTTTTTTTTTGTTTTTTTTTACTACTACTATGTTCTATTCTAAAAGGGCTGAAATCAAACGACAGGGGAATGGTTTACATCACACGTTTTCAGGTAACACTGTAACGATTCCTTAATAATCGAAAACACGCTTGTAGTAAGGCGAGGACTTTTTACCAATCCTAACGTGTTTTTTTTTTTTTTTTGGGGGGGGGGGGGGAGGATTTCTTCCAGTACAGCGTTATCTTACTAGCATCCTCAAAATTTTACACCACTCCATGGTGAAATCCATGGTGTGTTGCTGAATTAAAGAAAAAGTATAACATTCTTACATTTTTAATCACTTGTATGTGTAGATTACTTGGAATTTGCATTTGCGGTATACGAGCATAAGAAAATGTTTATACTCTATTTAAAGTTCAGTCACTGAACAGGGAAAACAAAGGGATAAAGATTAATGGAGATTATCTAACTCACCTTCGTTTTGCTGATGACGTAGTCATTTTTGCAACTACCGCATCAGAGCTGCAGAGTATGATTCAGGAACTTGCTGACAAGAGTAAAGAAGCGGGATTAAAAATGAACTTTCAGAAAACAAAAGTGATGTTCAATGCTTTTACAAGAAATGAAGATTTGTCGATTGATGGAGAAAAGCTTGTGACAACCGATTCCTACATTTATCTTGGGCAGCAGATATCAAGTGAGGGGCACATTGATGAAGAAACTAATCGGCGTATAAAACTTGCCTGGAGAGCTTTTGGAAGAAACAGCATAATTTTCAAGAGCAATATGCCATTATGTCTTAAAAGAAAAGTGTTTGATCAATGCATCCTTCCAGTGCTTACGTATGGTGCAGAGACGTGGACCTTAACTAAAAGAGACATACAAAGGCTGCAGACAACTCAAAAAAGCATGGAGAGGTGCATGCTTGGTGTAACCAGGAGAGATAAGAAGGGGAACTCGTGGATCAGAAAAATGACAAGAGTGGAAGACATCATGATCAGAGTAAAATCCCTGAAGCGGCAATGGGCTGGACGTACGCCAGAAGAACAGACCATCGATGGACAGTCGAAATTTTAGATTGGATTCCAAGGTACAGAAAAAGACCCAGAAGAAGACCACATGGGAGATGGGTGGATGAAATTCGAAAGTATGCGGGAGTAACATAGAGGAGACTGGCACAAGACAGACCGTTGTGGAAGAGGCTTGGAAAGACCTTCGTCTAGCAGTGGATTGATAATGGTTGGCAATGATGATGATGATGATATATTACAAATAACACAATTGTGATTATATGTATCTAATCAGTCAACAAGTTTCAGCCCCCTCGAAATGTGTAATCCCCCCACCCCCGAAAAAAACCTCTTTGAATGAAACACTGGTGGTAAGGAAAGTTACACATGCGCCTTGTATAGTGTTTTCATTTTTTAAACGTTGTGTTTTTGGAGTTGAATTAACTAGTTAGTGCACTTATCCAAGTCGCTGAACATAAATCTCACTCTACAAATAAATAAGTGAATAAAACTGCCAGGTTGAAAGGAATCAGCACTTATACGAACTTCAACTGTTTATTCACCAAGAAGTGAAGTTTCTTCTTTTTTTTTTTTTTTTTTTGATTGAAGCTTTAACGATCACCGTGAGCAACTCAATGAGCCCGTCCCGAATTTAGGGTCACTGGCTCCAGGGAAGGGAGAGAGCCAGTGCCGTAAGTCAAACACAACATTCATGCCTCACCAGGATTCGAACCCAGGCCCTTCTCGGACGAATGGTCGTAAGCCAGCCCTTAGACCACGGCGCCACCGGGGCGGCAATGAAGTTTCAGTATCCCATATAGTACTTCAGTCCACTATTCTCAGGTCGTATTTCTTCAAACTGATCTTAGCATCAATCGCATACATGCACATAGAAATCTCCGCCGTATAGTTACAACAACTTCACATAAAAAACTATGCAATGAAATTCCGAAACACTGCGCAAATATACAGTACGCATTTGCATGGCATTTAGTGAGAGGAACTAATATTGCCAAAATGCATAACAAAATTACAGTGAACTGTGAAATATTTGACTGAGTATATCGTCAAATGAACTGAAATTTTGTGAAATTTGCTCGCAACTCTGAAACGTCACACAAATTCTGAAGAACGCTGTTTTTGGATTTATAATTACAAAAGATAGTGCACCTTTTTTTGTCATGCCAACAAAAAAGTCTAAATGAGCAACAGTTGAGTGCGAAAGAACGATTACTAAAGAGGGGATTTTGCTACTGTGCAACTCAGCCGAAACGAAAGATCCTTACCTCTAAACAACTCAGAAACAATGAGGTGTCTCGTTTTTGCCAGGGAATAGTCAGTCGCTAAAACAGACAAACAAAAAATTAAAAGCACGTATGGGATTAATATCCTCCTCCTCCTCCTCTGAGTTTAGAAAGGAATAAGTAAAGTTTAGAAAGGAATAAGTAAACACACGCTACCCCTACTGATTTTGACCTACAGAAAGGAATAAGTAAACCCACGCTACCCCTACTGATTTTGACCTATAGAAATCGTTCTTAAAGCTTTCCCTGTGCAATGAAAATATTAAAAGAAAATTGGTTGTGATGACTGGTTTAAGTAAACGTGATTTTCCTATGAAATGTAGATTTGAGTGTTATGCAACGATAAAAGAAAACATTTCATTAAAGTTAAGACGAATTTTAAGGAAAATATTATTTACTAGGATCTCGAGACACGTACTAGTCGGGGGGGGAGAAACCCCACGCTACCCCTACTGATTTTGACCTACAGAAATCGTTCCTTAAGACCGCAACTTCAACTTTTCCACTGAATGCTGAGGAGGGAAGAGCCCGCGACAGTGGCCAGTATGAAGTCAGTCGTCCATTAAACATAACTGATGAGAATTCTGCCAAAACTAATCTATCGGCAAATAAAAGTGAAAATATGGACTTTCGACACTTGGGTGGACAGCTGTCCCCACGTTTTGCTTGGAACCCCTCCCGTGGCTACTGTGTTAAGAACACAATGGTCACAGCGACCAGCAGATGATCTGAGCAAATAACATTCGGACTTCTCAATGGGACTCGACTGGGCGAAAAGCAAATGCGGCTTTTGTTGGAAAAGTCCATAAATTCCGGACATTTGCTTTTGACCTTTTCAGGGACTCCGCTCGCAGCACGTTCAGAGTCCGGTAAGGAGAAATACAGAAACAAATCGGCGGCATTGCAATAAAAACAGGAAGAACTTTCTTTGGAAGCAAATAACGCTCGCGCAAACTAAAGGATTATTAATGATTTTTGCAGAGGCTTGTGAACCTCACGAATAATAATTAGCTGCATAATTTGATTATTTTTACAGGAACAAGTGCTAGAGCTTTATGAGAAACAAAATTTATAATAAACCACAATGCGAATTTTAACAGGGACAAAATTCCATGCCAAAATCAGGACCAGAAACATTTGTGGCTAATCAAATTATACATTTTCATAACTTTTACATACAGCTGCTTATAAAACTCATTTAAAAGAATGAATTAAATTTACCAAAACACATACTTTAATGATTTTTTAGAGAGACAATCATTGTTTGGAGTCCCAGGAAAAATAATACGTGTAAAATATATATTATCAGGTTTTTGCAGGTAGGAGAGATCGGTACTGGTAGGCACACTTTCGACTTTCCGATTTTTATAATTTTTTATTTTGATAAAGTCATAGAAATTTTACAGTTTCCATTTTTGAAATATACAGCTTTGGCTATCAAAGGATAATGGTAGTTAACTTTTATCACAGTTATATGTATATTTGCTGTATGTACATATATATAGAGAGAGAGAAATAAAATAGTTTTAGTTTTGTCTCGTATGATTTCCATTCGATCACAAACAGTGCTTTGAAGACGAAGAGATTTCATGGCAGTGATTCGTTAAGGGTAAACGTTCCATGTCTCTGTGTACAACAGGGTTGGCGATGCAGTTTCAGCTTTTCCACTACTATCCACCCAGACCGCCCTGCTTGCACTTGGAACCGTTATTGGGCGAAATCCACTGTGACTTCACACTGCATAACAAAAAAGACAAGAAAGATGCGCCAAGAAAAGTGTACAATGCTAAATTATTAAAAAATCCAAGACAAAACCAAGGAATCTTAAGCTTTTAGCTCATATTCTTGTGAGAACAGTGGAAAATACAGTGTATAATTAATTACTTTGAAGAATGCGCTACCCTATTAATTATCACAAGCATGTTGCTACAGTTTCTTGTTTTAACGGACTTCAATAATGATTATCCGTCTATAAGTTCTTTGGGGGTCTACTCAGATGTCTTAGTCTTGGTAGTCCCCTCAGACGTCTTAGCTTGGGGCCCACTAAGGTCTTCATCCGGCCCTGATCTCTCCATCACTTAATGCGGACTGCAAAAGACCAGGCAATTTCTGTAAATTGTATTTTGCAATAAAAAATAGGCCTCGGCCTACTCTTTGTCCTAAATGGATACTAATTCATTTTCTTGTATTTTAATTTACGAATAATTCTTTCACTAATAGAATTACTTTTGATATCCACTGCTATAGTTACTAGGGTTACATATCTAAAAAAATCAAACGGATACCAAATATCAATGTTTGTTGTATGTATAAACTGTGTAGTTGAATTTTTTAAATGTGTGTCAACAAACCCCTTAATACAAATTCGGAAGACACGGATGCTAAGTCAGATAATGTCCAAAAATTTGAAAATTTCGTCGTCCTGGAGCGGATAGCGCCAGAGTATGCCAACCAGTACATCACCCAGAACGACCAAGTTTCAAGTTTCTGATTAATTTGAATATAACCATCACACGACTCCCTAGTCGAAGCATATGTATGGTTATATTCAAATTAATATGAAACTTGAAACTCGGTTATTCTGGGTGGTGTAGTGGTTAGCATACTCGGACGCTATCCGGGCGACGCGAGTTCCATTCTCGCCCCAGGAGGATTCAAGTTTTCGGATATTATCTGACTTAACATCCATGTCATATTTACACCAATAAACGGATTTTCATCTTCCAAATTTGTATTGTACAATGGGGTAATCCCGTATTTCATTCATTGAAACACCCCTTAATGTGTGACAAGTAGCACAAGTAATGTGTGACCGTTCAAGGGGCAAATTGGCACACGTGTCGATGTCGTGATTTCAGAAGTATAACTTATACTGTATAGGACAGAGGGGTCATTGACAAGAAAACAAAATGAAGATTATGGGAGAAACCTTTGGTCCGCATCCAACTTCCACTTTTGGAAATTTTTCCTCTGTTTTCAAGGTAATGTACAAATATTGATTGAATAAAATTATATTTGATAACAATACAGGGCAAATTATATTAATAACAATACACATCGCAGAGTATTTTTTTTTTTTTTTTTTTTGCAAGAAAAGGAATTAAAGATTATGGGGAAATTTTCACTCTCTCTAATTTCAGTTTTCAGAAATCGTTGCCAGCATTTTCCAACTGAAGTACAAAAATGTATGCAATAAAATGATATTTAACAATAATACTGAACATAAGGAACATTGCGAGACAAAAAATTAAAATTACAGCAGAAATCTTTACTCCATTTAACTTTCGTCTTCAGAAATTTTTGAAAGACGAAATTTCAATTTGTTTTTATAAAATGGTGCTTTTTTTTTTTTTTTTTTTTTTTTTTTACGAATGATGTGTATGCACATCACTCACCAAAACATACCATTACTTGTTCTATACGACATAATTTTTCATACGTTTCTCTTTCTGGGTATGTGTTTGAATTAGCAGCATTCTGTGTTTTTACAGCAGGTTCTGCAGGAACATCACCATCACCGCCTCTTTTTTGAACATCCATCTCAGCTAAAGCATTTTCGAAGTATTGATGGTTGCCTCCTGCACGTGGTGTTCAAGAACTGTTCAGAAAACAACAGCGAAAAAAAATCTATGTAATAAACAGTACATTAACAAAAGATTTTGTTAATGTACTATTATTACATAGATGTTTTTTCGCAGTTTTAAGCAAATGAGCTATGGCTGCACGCTGTTGCTGCCAGAGAGCGAGGCTGGTATAAAAAGGGAAAGCTTAGTGCTTGCGACAGTAGTAGAAGTAATTTTGGGTGACGAGATGGGTAAAAAATGCGATTTGACTGACTTTCAACGTGGGATGATTGTAGGAGCTCGGAGCCATGGAGCGAGTATCACCGAAACAGCCGCATTCGTGAAATGTTCCAGAGCAGCTGTTGTTAAAGTGTTTAAAGACTGGACTGTCAGCCAAAAAACTGGGTCTCTACGTGCGGTCGTCATCGACTAGTGACTGCTCGGGTGGAACGGAGTGTGCTCAGACTGGTAACTGACAACAGTGCAGCAAATTACAGACCATCTTAATCAAGGATCTCCTCAAATGATCTCTGCACGCACTGTTCGCCGTACACTGCATCGGATGGGATATGGCAGCCGAAGGCCTGTTCGAACACCTTTGCTGTCTGCAGTTAACAAGAGAAAACGTCTCCAGTTCGCACAGGAGCACAAAGATTGGACAGTCGATAATTGGAAACAACTTATGTGGTCCGATGAATCATATTTTCAGTTGCACCATGCCGATGGCCGAGTGAGAATTTGGTGGAAACAGCACGAAAGCATGGACCCCAAATGCATTGCTACAACCCTTCAAGTTGGTGGTGGCAACGTTATAGTTTGGGGAATGTTTTCCTGGCATGCTTTAGACCCTTTAATTCGTGTTGATCAACGTCTGACTGGCACATCATATCTAAACATCGTTGCGGACCAAGTGCGTCCTGTCATGTCGATGGTTTATCCCAATGGCGATGGCTACTTTCAACAAGATAATGCGTCCTGCCATAGTGCTCGTATTGTACAGGATTAGTTTCAGGAACATGCCGGTGACTTTACTTTACTTAGGTGGCCAACCACAATCTCCAGATCTCAACCCCATTGAGACTTTGTGGGATGAAGTTGAAAGAGCCATCAGACAGCTGGATCCACAACCCTGCAATCTCACACTCCTGGAAAGTGCTATTCATCAAATGGTCTCAGATCCGACAAACCACCTATCAACATCTCGTGGAGTCCATGCCACGAAGAATCGACGCAGTGTTAAAGGCAAAAGGTGGCCTAACGAAGTACTGAGGGGGTGGTCATAATAAAGTGGCCCTCAGTGTATAAGCAGTGTAATATTTGCGGTATAGTGGCATGCTTTCTGGGCCCTTGGTAATGGTGGGCCCCTTGGCTATAGCCCCGTCAGAGCCCCCTTAATCTGGCTTTGGGAGAGATTCGTGGAGACATCAGTTCCTCTTGTTTTATTTTGTTGCAGTTTCTGTAAATGTATTTTGCAATAAGCTTTGTTGCAAAGGCTTTAATATTCCCTTTCACAACGAAAAGAAATATTGAAGTCTTTGATCATACTTTGAATGGATATTCCTTCGGTTTTAATACACTATCTACCAACAAGTAATTGGACACCCCTGCAATCGACGATATCTGCGTTCCTGATACACGTCGCGGCCGCCGCCGTTAAATATCGTGTGGGAAACAACAACGCAACCAGTCGCATGCAAGATGCCAAGCAGTTCGGAGCTCTCTGATTTCGAGAAAGGTGTAATCGTCGGGTATCACAGAAATGGCTGATCCATACGTGACATATCCAGCGAGTTGAAGTACCCAAAATCGACAGTGGCCTGCATTATTCTCTCCGTGGGCACCAGCATCGACTGCAGAATTCCAAAACGCGCATTTTTCTTTGGAATATATTTTTCTCTTTTCAAAAATAAAACGGGAATAAGACCGGGTCAAAATCGGGTCAGGAACACTTTGACCCGACCCGTTGGACCCGCAAGAAATTGTCGACCCATGACCCGTTTCCATCTCTGGTAAACACACCACCCATGCCACATCCGGGACTCGAACCAGGTCCCATCTAGGAAGAATGGTCCGAACCAAACGCCTCGTACCACTCGCCCACCGGATCGGCTCAAGAAACTAAGCATACTTGAAAAGAAAAATACAACGGCACTTCCATAAAAACTGAGAATGAAATCAAAATGAAGAAATATAGGTACAGCAAAATATATGTCATTCTTTCTCAAAGTATCTTCCCTCGGATGATATCCAGTTGTCCAATCGTTCAGTCCACTTTTCAAAGCACGTGACGAAGGCATTTTATAGAAGCTGCTTTAGCGACCCCTGTACAGCTTGAAAAACGTCAGCATCTGTGTTGAATGTTGCGTCACGGAACTTCTCCTTCGTTGTTGGAAACAACCAGAAATCGCACGGGGAGAGATCAGGACTGCAGACAGGCTGTGGCATGATTTCAATGCTGTGTTTCGTAAGAAATTGTTGAGCACAAGCAGCCACATGTGGGCGGGCGTTATCATGGTGTAGGGTCCACTTGCCCACCAGTTCCGGTCGCTTAATCGTTATGTGCCGTCGCAAACGCTTCACGACTGAAACGTAATACTCAGCATTGACAGTAACTCGTGGCGGAACGACATGATAGTAGACTACACCTTTCTGATCAAAGAAAATGATCATCATCACCTTTCCGGCTGATTTGGTTTGGCGAACTTTTTTCGGAGGAGGCGAGCCTTTGTGTTTCCAGACACACGTTGCGCGCTTCGTGAGGGTGTTGAAATAGTGGATCCACGTTTCATCGGCAGTTATTACTGTGTTTAGAAAGTTTGGATCCTTTGCAATAATTTGTTTCCACTCATGACACACCTGAACTCTGGCTAACAATTGCTCTCTCTTCGGGTGATGAGGTACCCATCCGGAACACACACGATGCAGCAATAATTTGTCGCGTAGAATGCGGAATGCCGACATTTTTGAAATACTAGTTGACGCCGCTATGTCTTCACACGTCGTTCGTCGATCTTCTTGCAGAATTGCCCAAACAGTACATATATTGTTGTTCAATTTTCGCTAAGTTGCGATGAACATACTTTTTACGTGGCTACGATATTCAAATTCCTGAATACTTTTTACGTGGCTACGATATTCAAAAAGTTGAACCTAAATCATGATGCGCAAATATCTACACGACAGGGCTGAACATACATTGGGGTTAGGCTGCATACCTGAGCGAGTGAGTGCGGTGATCCTATTGTCCGTGCACCTACCACTGATGATGGCTATAAATTGTAGCAGAAACTAGTTTGGTGCTTCGCATTCGGGAGATTTGTATGTTTGTATTTTCTTTTTCAAGATTGTTTATTTTTGAGGTTTTGGCAAAAGTATAATTCATCTTTGGTTTTCATTATGTATCAGGATGCTTCGCGGTCAAGATAGTCTCCTCTTCAGGATTGTAGTTCGTTTTTAAAAAAATTCAACAAGGTTTTAATTCAGTTTCTTATTTCATCGATGTTAAAGGATTTTTTTTTTTTTGCATTGTAAAAAATTCATCTTGTTTAATTTTATCTGGCGCAGATTTTACAATATCATGAATTTTAACTTCACAATTGAAAGAATTCACATTCTTGGATGACGCACATATGAAGCACCTACAGCCACTATAAATATTGTAAGTATAGATACTTATTATTATTATACTTGACTTCAATTGCCAATACTACGTTAATGTCCTTTTGCAAACTCCCGATAGCTGAACTTGTATAACGTGTGAAACAGTATTTACAGACATTTAATGTCAAGAATTTGCCCAAACAGTGTTCACAATGGGCTCCGTAACGACACTTTCAAATCGATCAGGCCTAGGAGCGAGTTCTGCCGACAAACGCCCTTTTTTGAAATCATGGTGCCATCTAAAAATCGTTGACTCACCCATATATTTATCTTTGTTTTTTCATTAAAACAGCTGTTTCTAGAGCCGTTTTCCCCAAACGATAACAAAATTTTATCGCACAACGCATTTCGCTTCTTTACTCTGAATCACTCACCTACATAGCTGTATGGTAAAGTGCAGACGTACCTTAAACAACTGCGCAATAACAAAACTAGAATCGTCTGCCACGGCTAATAACTGTTGCCATAGATACTTCCTTATTTCAGTTAGACATCTGCGTGGTTATTTTCCACCTTCGCACTATTGCTAACCCAAAACAAATTACTCTCAGTTTTTATGGAATCAGCTTTTTACCTAAGTGTACCCCTCCCCCCCCCTCCCGATTTAAATAATAGATTATTTCATTTTGATTTTAAAACCTTTTCCACGGAAACCTGAAAATAAAATATATAAATAAACATTTGCGATTTTGGAAATATTCAACCGCAAATGATCTAGGAAAAAAACCCATCTGGGAATGGGGATAAGGCAATCTTTGCATTCATCTCTCATTGAATCATCTATGACGTAGGATTTGTGAATTGATTTATTTCCATAGCTTGAAAACATTATTTGCAAAACAAAATAATAAACGTTCAACATAAACATATGCATTAACTGACATACCCCGATCAGTGCCGGGCAGTCCGGGCAACCGCCCGGGGCCCCGGTTCACGGAGGACCCCCAAAATTCTAATTTTTTTAATGGAAGTTTTTTTTTAATTTCCTTTGCATATACATCAATTTTTCTTATTCCATCACTGATTGTTATTTTGAAAATCAGATTCAAAATATTGTCACGGAGATTTAATATAAGAATGTTTTGGCAAAAATATTAAATCTTATTAGTAACATTTCTTTTGCCTCATGTTCCTTTTTCTTTGTCTTAGGGCCTGGCAAAGTTGTATCTTTGTCCCCTAATAAGGGATTTTAGATGGCGCCTTCCAGACGCATTCTAGTGTTTCATCTCCAAAGGTATCACAATGGTGAAAGCCATTTGCTGAATTCGCTTTTGTGTTTGAAGCTTCGTCTAGTGCAATTAGCACTCTTCGCTACCTTTATTTCAAAAGTTTTCGAAAGGGTTTTGGGCGGCGAGTTGACTTCAACTTCTTGTGAAAGTGATAACGGCCTTTTAATCCGAAGCAATTCTGTGGCGAAAGGGTTGCAGGTGTGGGATCACGTCCTGGGGGGAAGGCAGGAGAAAAAAGCCAGTCTTTCGCAGGACAACAACAGGCGTCTGTTCGCCTCCATGCCGGACCTTATTGCAGCATGTATCGCCGCACGAGGCGGTGCGACGTGCTATTGAAGATGACCGCACTGCGTGCCACAGATCCCTCTGTAATTGTCCTGCAGCTCTGTTTTTGCTATCATGTGTATCCTTCATCTGTAGACGTCATTAAAATTTCAGTTCAATCCGATGCTTCCTTCTCGGTGCGCAAATTTCATTGTCGGAGAGTGTAGTTTCTCCGCTTTTAATGAGAATGGAAATTCAAATGTGCCAAAAACTAATTAATTTTTCCACATTTACCTATCAGGAATAAAATATTTACGAAAGAAATCCCTTGAAAAAACTAAAAATGTCCAGAATTGCATTAATTTTCGTGCAAACTTATAAAGTGAGAGAAATTAAAGAATTCGAGAATTAATTTTATTTAATTACTTTCAACTGGAAATATCTTTTAGCTGTAGCTCAGAGTTTCCAGAACTGCAGTTCAAGAATTCGTTTAACTGGAAGCAAACCAAAAATTGTACCGTAGGTGTACCTCAATTCATTAACATACACAATGAATTTCGAGTTACTATCCCAGACTATTGATAATATATATGTTCATATTGCATTGATTATTAACCGGCAGTTGCAACTGGCAAAAGCGGACTGAGATAGATGATATCAATTCATAGGGACTGGACTTAAATTTGTAAGCGGACTGAGATAGATGATATCAATCCAAAGGGACTGGACTTAAATTTGTAAGCGGAATGAGGTAGATGATATCAATCCAAAGGGACTTTACTTAAATTTGTAAGCGGACTGAGATAGATTATATCAATCCAAAGGGACTGGACTTAAATTTGTAAGCGGACTGAGATAGATGATATCAATCCAAAGGGACTGGACTTAAATTTGTAAGCGGACTGAGATAGATGATATCAATCCAAAGGGTTTCTTTTAATCTTCTATGTTATTATATAGCTTTTCTTGTTAATCTTCTTCTACTTAAATTTGTAAGCGGACTGAGATAGATGATATCAATCCAAAGGGACTGGACTTAAATTTGTAAATCGAGAAACGGGAATAGAATGTATCACAAAACCATTGTTTGGCTCAATATATCATTTGCTTTATAGGTTTTTAAACATGAATAAACTTTGCCGTTTTAGTATACCTTGGCTTTATCATCATCATTGTCAACCATTATCAATCCACTGCTGTATGAAGGTCTCCGCAAGTTTCTTCCACAACAGTCTGTCTTGAGCCAGTCTCCTCCATGTTATTTCAACATGCTTTCGAATTTCATCCACCCGTTTCCCACGCGGTCTTCTTCTGGTTCTTTTCCTGTCCCTTGGAATCCAATCTAAAATGTCGGTTGTGCATTGGTGGTCCATTCTTTTGGCAATATGTCCAGCCCATTGCCATTTCAGGGATTTTACTGTGATCATGATGTTTTCCACTCTTGTCATTTTCCTGATCCATAAGTTCATCTTCTTATCTTTCCCAGTTACACCAAAAATGAATCTCCCCAGGCTTCTTTCAGCTTTCGGCAGTCTTTGTACGTCTTTTTTACGCTTTCCAACCGTATGTTGAAGAAGCGTATTTGCTACAGCTTTGTCCGTCTGTCCGCACGATAACTCGCGTAAAAATGGTTCGATTTCGATGAAATTTTAGTATGTGGTAGAGGACCGCCTGGGGACGAACCCTATTGAAAACGGGCGAAATAAGGTCAAAGGTCAGGACATAAGATCGGGATGAATTCCATGCCCTTATGCGTCATAACTTGCGTAAAAATGATTCGATTTCGATGAAATTTTAGTATGTGGTAAGTGACTACCTGGGAACGAACCCTATTGAAAATGGGCGAAATGAGGTCAAAGGTCAGAACATAGGAGCGGCATGCATTACATTGCCCTTATGCGTCATAACTTGCGTAAAAATGGTTCGACTGAGACAAAACTTTATCATGTTGTTCCGGAAGTATACTTTACCGGTTCTGTTGAATATCATGGAAATGGGGTCAAAGGTCAGGTCATAGGAGCGAGATTTATTCTACAACCATTATCCTCATAACTTGAGTGATGATTTCTGTTATGTTGGAAAGCGTATCATAATCAATGCATTGCATGATTTTCCTAACTTATTTAGGAGTGAGGTCCACGTCTCTGCTTCGTACGTAAGCATCGGAACGATGCATTGATTAAACGTTTTTCTTTCAAAACATACACTGACGGAAAAAAATCCCAACACCACGAAAAAATAGTTGTAGAGGAATGAAATGGCGGCAATACATTTTTATAGGTAACATATTTAATCGATTAAGGTTTCAAGATCACAGCTTAATGTAAGTGCGAGAAGAGCCATTTTAAATGTGAAATGCTGGTACATTAATAACCGGTGTAACCGCCAGAATGTTGAATGCAAGCACGCAAACGTTCTTTTTTTTTTTTTTTTTTTTTTTTTAGTTGGAGGTTTAACGACCACCGTGAGCAACTCAATGGGCTATAAGCAATCGCCCGTCCCTAATTTAGGGTCACTGGTTCCAGGGAAGGGAGAGAGCCAGTGGCGTAAGACAAACACAACATCCATGCCTCACCGGGATTCGAACCCGGACCCAGTTCGGACGAATGATCAGAGGTCATCGCTTAGACCACTGCGCCACCAGGGCGGCTCCACGCAAACGTTCATGCATTGTGTCGTACAGGTGCTGGATGTCAGTTTGTGGGATGGAGTTCCATGCCTGTTGCACTTGGTCGGTCAATACAGGGACGGTTAATGCTGGTTGGGGGTGACGCTGGAGTTGTCGTCCAATGATGTCCCATACGTGCTCGATTGGTGAAAGATCTGGTGATCTAGCAGGCCACGGCAACATGTCGACACTCTGTAGAGCATGTTGGGTTACAACAGCGGTATGCGGGCGAGAGTTATCCTGTTGGAAAACACCCCCTGGAATGCTGTTCATGAATGGCAGCACAACAGGTTGAATCACCAGACCAACGTACAACTGTGCCGTCAGGGTGCGTGGGATAACCAGGAGAGTGCTCCTGCTGCCATAGGAAATTGCTCCCCAGACCATAACTCCAGGTGTAGGTCCAGTGTGTCTCGGCCGCAGACAGGCTGGTTGCAGGCGCTCACCTGGCCTCCTTCTAAACAACACACGGCTATCACTGGCACCCAGGCAGAACCGGCTTTCATCAGAAAACACAACAGATCTCCACTCCGTCCTCCAATGAGCTCTAGCTCGACACCACTGACGTCGCAAACGGCAGTGGTTTGGAGTAAGTGGAATGCACGCTACAGGGCGTCTGGCTCGGAGCTGTCCTTCAAGTAATCGATTTGTAACAGTTCGTTGTGTCACTGTGGTGGCAACTGCAGCTCGAATTGCTGCCGCAGACGCGGTACGATGCTCCACGGCCATACGCCGTACACGGTGGTCTTCCCTCTCAGTAGTGCCACGTGGCCGCCCGGAACCCGGTCTTCTTGAGGCAGTACCTTCCCTTGACCACCGCTGCCAACAATCATGCACAGTGGCTACATTCCTGCCAAGTCGTTCTGCAATATTGAGGAAGGAAAATCCACCTTCTCGTAGCCCTATTACATGACCTCGTTCAAGCTCCGTGAGCTGTTGATAATGGCTTCTTCGTCTTCTTAAAGGCATTCTTGACTAACATCAACACCCTACGTCGAATCTCAACGATAACTAACGCTCACGAACGTTACAGCGCGTATTTACAGCAAACCTGCTTTGCATGTTCCGAGGGGCGCTACTAGCGCCACACGTATGAGCCGAGCGCGAAATTTGCATAGGCGTCATCTTACAGATGTACTCTCACCTCCTACCAACTGTCGTTTATCTAACATAGCCCCTTCTTGGTGTTGGGATATTTTTTCCGTCAGTGTATAATGGCATATTGCCCTTAAAATATTGTACTGTTTCTATCAAAAGCTCTCCGAGTTTTATACGCCGGTTAATTCCTTCATAAATCTGACATTCTCTTGATATCTGATGCCAAAGGTAAATGTAGATATCGGTTATCTCCAGTTTTCCCCCATCAATCGATAAATCATCATAGTGAAGTACAAGTAAATACACAGTAGTGCCAGAATAATATCACCACCTGCCTAAGAATGGGAATAACCACCCTTGTCCCTGATGACAGCGGTGAGAGGGCGTGGCATGGACGGAATGAGGCACTGGAAGGTTGCTTGAGGCACACGTGCCCATTCGGACTACAGCAGAGCATGGAGGTCCTGGAGATGACGTGGTTGTGGACGAAACTTCAAACCTGTCGATCCAAATAGTCCCAGAAGTGCTCTATGGGATTGAGGTCGGGCGATTTCGCCGGCCAAGGGAGCACGCACCCCCTTAGTGACGCAGCAGGGCGCATTGTCCTGTTGGTAGACACCATCACCGCCAGGGTAAACGTCCAACATGAAGGAATGGATGTGATCTGCGAAGACGAACAGGAAGCCATTGGCGTTCAGGGACCCATCCAGTGGTACGAGCGGTCCCAGGTTATACCAGGAAAACATCCCGTAGACATGAACACTGCCATCTCCAGCCTATACTTGACTGACCAGCGTGTCCGGGTGTTGGTTCTCGTGGGTTTGACGTTGTATCCGCCACTTTCCGTCTCTGTGGAGCAGAAACCTGGATTCGTCGGTGAAGGCAACCTTTCTCCGCTCTTCCACTGTCCAATGACGGTAGTCCCATGCGAACTGCAGACGTCATTGCTGATGGACCTGGGTTAACATGGGCACCTTGACGCAGCATCGACTCCGGAGACCCATGCGTAACAGGGTTCGCTCTACTGTTATCGGGGGCACGTACCTGGGTGCCCCAGCGTTCATTTCTGTGGTCAATTACTGCCCTGTTACGCATCGATTGCCCTTTACCAGCCGACGGAGGCGACGTTCTCCTCTGGGGTCGATGGCCTTTGGAGCTGCACAGTTATGACGTCATGAGGTACTCGGTGTGCCAGCGGTCCATTCTTGGTACACCCTTACTACAGCACCTCGCGGACAGCCCACGAAGTCTGCTGTTTCTGAGATGCTTCCACCCTTGGCGCGGTAGCCGATGATTATTCCTTTTCTGAACATCCGTCAGATCACTACTTCTGTCCATTGTGCTCACGTCAAGCACTACGACTCATCTACCCTAGCCGACCGCTCATATCTTTGTGTGGTCGACTTTGCCACGTGCACACTGTGACGCGCCTCGGCGGGTACACTGCAATTTCGGGGGTAGTCAAATTATTGTGATACGACTGTGTATATAATTCTTTTTTTTTAGTTAGCCTAAAGTCTGCCGGCCTAGAACATGGCGGCCGGCCCACTGGGTTTTCTCCGGGTATCATAGCGGCCCAGTCCTCGCCTGCCCTCGTATATGGGATAAATACTGCTCATTATTTACGCATAAGATTTTCAGGTATTTTATGGTTATTTTTCTATCACGACTACGAGTGCCATATATGTGAAGCGTGGGGAAATTCTTTTAAAAGGTGCAAAAATGCAAATGCACCCTAGAAGTCTGCACGGGCCTTAATTTGGAAAGCCCGGCCCGGCCCGTATATTTCTTCTGTTTCCAAGGCCCGGGCCGCCCCGTAAAATTTCAACAAGTACCAAAACAGGAATTCGACACCTGATGCACTCGGTCATTCGACTCCTGAAAAGTTTTCGTTTTCTTAATTGCTACACGTATTCTATTACAATAAACGTTAATTCAGAATATTTCTGAGACTCTGTATAGATCACGTGACGTCCGAGGACGGGGCAGGCTTGTATACTAAAAAATATTGCATAAAAAGGACAATTTCCATGCCTTTCAAATTTTCTGGGTTTTTAAATTATCATTCCCTACCGCCGGACCCAGAAATATCCTTGTGGATAAGGAGGGGGGGGGGATTCGAAAAGTACGAAATATCCAGAATTATGAGTTCCACCGTTTTATTGGGAGAAGATTTTATGGCTTTATAAACTGCACCTATCTCTACTGGCATATCAAATCGCTGGAACCCAATATGCCTCTCGTGTGTGTGTGGGAAGCACATTTGTGCCGCTTAAGATGCGATGTTCCAGACTTTGTGCTATCGTAACTCAAAAAGTTTTTGCATTTAGTGCCCTGCACAACGTTTACCGGCCAACTAGTTTCAGAACTGGACAGTAACTTAAAATATTTCCAAATATCGCTTTTCCCCCTTTACGTTGTTTACAAGCACACATTCTCCGGAAGCGATTTTTTTTTCGCGAAACTCTTTCGCTTTCTTAAACTCCATAATAAGTATGGAAGAGTATTTATCAGTGACACTGAACTGAGCATATGCTAAGGGAAAACAACGACAGACTGCCCAGCTAATCAGTGTCACAGAAGTTTTGAAAACGGCTGCCTGAGAGTACAAATGGGGAAAATACGGCACAGATTTATACACAGAAGTAAGTTTCTCCCGTGCCATTTAAGACAACTTAAATGCTTTTCACATATCTAGAGAACAAAGTGCCGCCGACCAGAACAATAAAAAGATCGTCTGCGACAGCCCTGGCCTGCGAGCGGGTGGCTCGGTTTAGAAATGTTGCAGTTAATAGCCTGCCCTGAAGCATGAGAGGAGAATGAAAGTTAGGGAGAGAGAGAAGGGGCCACATTCTCATTGAAAAACCAAGGAAGCTGACCCACTCCAATTGTTTTGTAGAAGGGGAGGATGTCGTAAAACTTTTATTTTTTCCATCAGCGGAAATTATTCAATCTTATCCTGCTGGTGTATGTTGCCAGTTTTCCAAACGAGAAAGGCATCGTATAGCGATTGTTTTGCTCATAAGAAAAAAACCCTGCTCGGCCAGCGTCTGTTTTACATTAAATATTCAAGGCCCGACCCGTTTTCCCAACTTAGAAATGAGCAAAGGCCCGACCCGGCCCGGGCCCGTGCAGACCTGTAATACACCCCACCCCCTCTCCACGGTTTCACAGTTAGTTTTAATTTTCATATCTTATATTTTTTCCTTTAAATTCAGAGCTAAGTATTCCCCTGCGCTATGCAAACAGACGGGAGGAAGATTGTTTCGAACTAGTATCTCATTCTTTTAATTTCGTTATAAATATATACATACACAGTCGAGTCACATTGTTCTGACAGCCTCCTACTTTTGACGTCAACAGCGCGTAGCCAATGAAAGAAGGCAGGTGTCGTGAGCTGGCTTGGAGGCTATATAAGGTGTGTTGTAAGCATTCTGAAAACATAACACTCGTTGCTATCATGGATAAAAGGAACGATTTATCAAATTTTCAAAAAGGGATGATTATCGGCTTTCTGGCAAAAGGGGGGGCAGTATTTCTGACACACCGCAGTTTGTGAACTGTTCGCGTGCTGCTGTAGTTAAAGTGCATCGTGATTGGAAAAGTGGCACCATTGCGGAAAAGTGACGTAGAAACTGCGGAGCACCACGTGCCATTGATGTGAGAGATGAATGTCGTCTGCGAAGGTTCGTGAGGGCCGATCGAAACGCTACAGTGCAGCAACTCACTGGTCGAATGAACAATGGAGCTACCGGAAGTGTGTCTAAAACGACAGTTCAGCGAACCCTGCTGCGTATGGGGCTCCGATGCTGACGTATGGTCACTGCACCTATGCTTACGAAGGTGCATTGGCAGAAAAGGCTTACATTTGAACGGCAATCGGAATTGGACCTCCGCTGATTGGCAAAGGATTGCCTTCTCCTATGAATCACTTTTTCTGCTTCATCGAACGGATGGACGTTGGCGTATAAGGCGAGAAATATCGGAGAACAAACATGCACTCTTCAACCATTGGTGGAAGAACCCAAGCTGGTGGGGGCAGCGTTATGGTCTGGGGAACGTTTTCGTGGCATTCTCTGGGTCCACTCATACTCGCGGAAGACACTATGGATCGAATTCATTATGAATCCATCATTGCAGACCACGTACACCCATACATGCTGATTGTCTTTCCTGAGGCGGATGGGATCTTCCAGAACGACAATGCGACGTGTCACACAGCTAGAAATGTCCGAGAGTGGTTGGAAGAGCAAAAGGAAGACCTTAAAGTACTTCCCTGGCCCCCCTAATTCCCAGACTCAAACCCAATGCGCATCTGTGGGACCACCTCGCTGGTGTTGTTCGCTCTGTGGATCCTCCCCCAGGCACCCTCCAGCAGCTGTCAGATGCACTGCAGTCAGCATGACTCCACATACCTCTGAATACCTTCCAGCACCTTACTGAGTCACTCCCAGCCCGTTTAGCTGCTGTCCGCGCTGCACACGGCGGTTACTCTGGATATTAGCTGGTGGTCACAATAATGTGACTCGACCGTGTATATACACCGATGTTCAAAATTAAGAGAATTTGCACATTTTGTCGAATTTCTGAAAAACTAATGGACACATTTTAATGAAATCTGGTATGGATACACAGTTATGTAAGTGAAAAAATTATACCGTACAACAGTCATGGTACGCACTCATTTGCGACAGTACGGCTCATCAGCGAAGGACTGTTCAAAATCCACGTTGCAAGATCAAACATACAATGACTCTAATATGGGGTATGGTCCCCTCTCACAGTCATACAGCTCTCACAGCGCGACGTTATACTGGAAACGAGGCAGTTGATGAGTCCCTGTGGCAGTCGGTGCCACTCCTGCAGCAACGCAGTTTTCAGCTCCTGGATGGTCCTCGGAGGGGGATGGCGAGCTGCAATTGCCCTTCCAAGATCGTCCCAGACATGTTCGATAGGGTTTAGGTCTGGCGATCTGGCCGGCCAATCCATCAGCCGAATATCCTCACTTTCCAGATAATCGTCGACCAGGTGAGCCCTATGTGGACGAGCGTTGTCGTCCATAAAAAAGAACCGACAGCCAACTGCGCCCCAGAAAAGTCGAACATAGGGCTGTAAGATCTCATCCCTATACCTCTCAGCAGTCAGGGAGCCTCTGTCAAACACATGGAGAGGTGTGCGGCCGTCCAACATGATGCCTGCCTAGACCATTAAACCTCCGCTGCCATAGCGGTTCCTTTCTCCGATGTTGGAGGAATGGTACCGGGTTCCCGGTTCTCTCCAGACGAAGGTACGTCGAGAATTAGTGTCCAGGCTGAATCGCGACTCGTATGTGTAGAGAACGTTACCGCACTGGAGTCTGGTCCAAGGCTGATGTTGTCTGCACCATGCTAAACGCGCTCTCTTGTGTGCTGAAGTGAGCGGGACGCAAACAGCGGGTCTTCTGGCAAAAAGCCCTCTCTCATGAAGCCTTCGGGAAACAGTAACCCTTGAAACTCGGGTTTCAGTGGCGGCATGCAGCTCACGAAATAGCTGTGCAGCTGTAGCAATTCTGTGGCGCCTCGCTGAAAGTGCCAAATACCGATCTTCATTGGCCGTCGTGGCTCTTGCACGACCTTGCCCAGGTCTTCTCGATATGGATCCAGTGTCCTTAAACTGTTTCTACAAATTGCAAACGACACTGGGAGTTACATTGAGCTCTGTAACAACCTGCACTTGTGATTGCCCTGCCTCCAATCTACCGACGATTCTCCACCTCATTCCGTCAACAATACGTTCGTGGCAACTCATTTTACCTGATTGCTTATGAAATTGAACCAACTCCTGCAAGAAACACAACGAATGTCGCCGAGAAGTACGAGGGAACTAACCCCGGAAAAAGCCACGTGTGCTTTTTCGGCCCTCCGCTGTCACAGCTCTGTCCACACGCACATGTACGCTTACGTATTCGACACTGCAAATTTGCATTCTTATTCGGCGGCATAATTTGTATCTTTGGTTCCGTACTTTTTGTGAAAATCGACAAAATGTGCAAATTCTCTTAATTTTGAACACCAGTGTATATATACTGTATATATATATTCCTGAGGATTGGAACAACGCTACAATGATTCTGCTACATAAAAAAAGGTGACATTGAGGATCTCAGGAACTACAGACCTATCAGCCTCCTATCAGTGGTTTATAAAATCTTCACTAAAGTTCTTTCACACCGCTTGAAGGTAACACTGGACATGGCTCAACCGAGAGAACAAGCTGGATTCAGGAGTCGCTACAGCACAATAGATCATATCCACGTACTGAGAGAACTAATTGAAAGAGCGAGGGAATATGAACTTCCATTGTGCATGGCTTTTATCGATTATGAAAAAGCCTTTGATTCGGTGAAACCATCAGCAGTTACAATGGCTCTGAAATCCTGCAGCATTGAAGATGCATACATTAATATTATTAATAACATCTATGAAAATGCAAATGCAAAGATTCGGCTGTTTGAAAATACAACACACATAAAAATTGGAAAGGGAGTGAGACAAGGTGACACCATACTCCGAAGCTCTGTAATGCCACATTGGAAAATGTCTTTCAATCATTGAACTGGGAAAACAAAGGGATAAAAATTAATGGAGATTATCTAACCCACCTTCGTTTTGCTGATGACGTAGTCATTTTTGCAACTACCCCATCAGAGCTGCAGAGTATGATCCAGGAACTTGCTGACAAGAGTAAAGAAGTGGGATTAAAAATGAACTTTCAGAAGACAAAGTGATGTTCAATGCTTTTACAAGAAATGAAGATTTATCGATTGATGGAGAAAAGTTGGAGATAACAGACACGTTCGTTTATCTTGGACAGTAGATATCAAATGAGGTCACATTGATGAAGAAATTAATCGGCGTACAAAACTTGCCTGGAGAGTTTTTGGAAGAAACAGCATAATTTTCAAGAGCAGTATGCCATTATGTCTTAAAAGAAAAGTGTTTGATCAGTGCATCCTTCCAGTGCTTACGCATGGTGCAGAGACGTGGACCTTAACTAAAAGAGACATAGAAAGGCTGCAAACAACTCAAAGCAGCCTGGAGAGATGCATGCTTGGTGTAACCAGGAGAGATAAGAAGAGGAACTCGTGGATCCGAAAAATGACAAGAGTGGAAGACATCATGATCAGAGTAAAATCGCTGAAATGGCAATGGGCTGGACATACTGCCAGAAGGACAGACCATCGATGGACAGCCGATATTTTAGATTGGATTCCAAGGGACAGGAAAAGACCCAGAAGAAGACCACATGGGAGATGGGTGGATGAAATTCGAAAGTATGCGAGAGTGACATGGAGGAGACTGGCACAAGACAGACCTTCGTCCAGCAGTGGATTGATAATGGTTGACAATGATGACATATATATATATATATATATATATATATATATATATATATATATTTTAATTTAAGCACACAGTAGGGCGCTTTACCCATACATTTGTTTGATTTACATCATTGTTTTGACATTTAATAAAAAATATGAGATGTTTATGCTATTTATTTACAAGAGAAATGCCGTGCTTTGATGATAGCTACGATACTGTGTTAATAGTTAGCGTAATTATCAAGATACATCTAAATGCATGGTCCTAGTAAGCTCAGTTGGCGTGTTTTGTCAGGTGCGTACACAGAATACATTGAGTGGGGCAAAACAGTGTGTCGCTGCGGAAAAACTGTCTTGTCACAGCCCATGCTACCACCAGCAACAAAACGCATCATACATTAATGATCAACTGCCGGGGAGAATCACGCTTCGGTGGGTTAGGGTGCATAACTTTTGTAACCTGGACATTTTCTTCAAAGCTTCGGAGCAAAGTGAAATCCCCAGGGGCAACGCGCGCATTGTGCTTTGAATGAGAGCGGGGAGAAAAAAGAAATGTCTCTGATACTGTACTGTTGTGTATGTGCATGTATACGGGATAGTGAGAGGAATGGTTGTGCGGAGGAGGGTCCCCCATCACAAAGGCGAAAACCATCCGTGCGTGAACTTCGCGTGCATGTGCTTTCTGCTAAAGGCAGACGGGGATGTGTGGGTGTGAAAGGGAACATATAAAGAACCATGCGTAGACGATCCCTTGGTATTAAAAAACCAATTACATAAACTGCAGTGATTTTAGGCTTTGAATTTTTAGCGCCTGTTAAAAAATTGTTGTTTTTGAGTGTGGTTGAGTTTTTTGGGGGTTTAACGACCACTGTGAGCAACCCGATGGGCTATAAGCAGTCGCCTTTCCCTAATTTAGGGTCACTGGTTCCAGGGAAGGGAGAGAGTCAGCGCCGTAAGAATAACACAACATACATGCCTCACCGGGATTCGAACCCAGACACATCTCGGACAAATGCTCAGAAGCCAGCATTTAGATAACTGAGCGATTGGGGCGTCAAAAGTGTTTTTGCTTTGCTTTCCGTGTAAACGATATCCCATTATCTATAAGTATAACAGAAATTAAAGAAATGTTCGTCACAAATACACGAAAAATTTACAAGCATATTATTATATGTAGGTCATTTCAAAAGTTTTGCACACTGCGCAGGCGCTGCCCATAGGATGTGGCAATCGCTCCAATCGTTGCGCCAGTTGCGAAGGATGTGGCAATCGCTCCAATCGTTGCGCCAGTATACAAAGTTGTGTATACGTTTGCTGGCTAATTTTTTCCGGTTCCGAAAAATTCTGCCTAGAAATGGAGGAAGAAAGTGAGTCAGGTAAGATGGTCGCGTAGCGAGCAATGATCCTACATTAAAATCGAAACTTTCCGAAGCCGCCCCGGTGGCCCCAGTGGTTTAAGCGACGGTTTCTGATCATTCGTCCGAGATGGGCCCGGGTTCGAATCCCGGTGAGGCGTGGATGTTGTGTTTGGCATACGGCACTGGCTCTCTCCTTTTCCTGGAGTCAGTGGCCCTAAATTAGGGACGGGCGACTGCTTATAGCCCACTGAGTTGCTCACGGTGGTCGTTAAACCCTCAATCGAAAAAGAAAAAAAAAAAACTTTCCGAGGAAAATCCTCTACCGAAATTCATAAAGCTTTGTGCGAAGTTTGTGAGGTTAGTGTAGCGGATTGTAGCACATTGTCACGGTGGGCTTCTCGTTTCCGCCAAGGTTGGGAAAGCATCGAAGACGACCCAAGAAGCGGCCGGCCATCAGATGCAACGGACGACACTTCTGTGTGTTATCCATTTTGGAAGAAGATCGACGGAAAACATGTGAAGAGATTGCATATGAAACAAACATGTCTAACGCTTCTGTTTTCAGAATGCTAACTAAAAAATTACAGAAGAGAAAGTGGTGGCCAAATGGATTCCTCATAATCTGAGTGAAGAGCAGCAAGCAGTTCGCAAAGGGATCGCAGTAAAAGTGCTTCAGCGGTACGAGACAGAAGGCGAGCAGTTTTTGGACAGAAATAGGGCCGGATTAAGGCCTTAGTGGGTCCCTAGGCTAAGGCATTTGAGTGGGCCCCAAGGCTAAGACATCTCAGTGGGCCCCCAAAGAACTTATGACGGAGAACTATTATAAAGTCCGTTAAAACACAAAACTGTAACTACTACATTATCTGCAGAGTTTTCATGATAAGTCACTGTATTTTTTATTGTTCTCAGAAGAACATGTGTTAAAAGCTTAAGATTCCTAGATTTTATCATGGATTTTCTACTGATTTACCATTGTATACCTTTCTTAGTTCATCTTTTTTGTTAAACGCAATATGAAGCCAAAGGGGACTTCGATAATTAACTGTTCCAAGTACAAATTGGGAGATGTTGGTGGCTGGCAGTGAAAAAGCTGAAACTGTCTCGCCCTTCCCGCTGCCCACAGTGACATGAAACCTGCACCCTTGGTGAGTCACTGTCTTGAAATCTCTTCGTCTTACAGCCTGTTTCTTACCAAGTGTGTGAAAACACAAGTTTGTTCGTGTCCCCTCACTCCGGAGTAAGTCGCACTCCCAACTGAGCTACGCGGACAGAATGTCTCGCTGCAGATTTGTCGTCTTGACACATGTTTTCACCTCTGTAGTACGTCACAATTGGAAATTATAAGAGACAAAAGTAAAACTATATTATAAATCTCTCTCTCTCTCTCTCTCACTTTTACTCTCTCTTCCTTTTATTACTTGCCCAGGCATAGCCTCTTCGGCCCTTGGTCACAATGGGCCCCTATAGACCCCCCGCCTTAATCCGGCCCTGGACAGAATTGTCGCTATATAGACGAAACCTGGATACGAGATTTTGAACCAGAACTGAAATCTCAGTCAGTCAGTGGAAACATCCAGAATCACCTCGCCAGAAAAAAATTCCTCCTCCAACAATCGAAGGTTATTCTGATAATGATTATGGCCTACGACAAGGTTGGAGTGATAGCAACAGATAAGAGTGCCCGAGGACCACTATAACAGCAGAATACTACAGGTCTCTGCAAAATGTTTTACGCCCAAAGATTCGCCAAAGAAGGCCCGACATGTTCGAATCTGGCGTCATCATTTTGCACGACAACGTGAGACCGCATGTTACCCGTACAATAAGAGACATTCTGGAAAAGTATGGATAGGAATTGCTCCCCCATGCGCCATACAGTCCTGACATGAGCCCACCAGACGATAACTATTTCCCAAAACTGAATTAGCCACTCCACGCATGAAACGATTCAGTACGATTCAAGATGTTTCTAATGTGGTGACCGACAATAGAAGTGTCCTGATTGGAATACAAGACTTGCCCAAACGTTGGGACGCTGTCATAAAGAAACATGGAGACTACTTCGAAGGCCTGTAAATGTATGTTGTGAAATAAATTCGTTTTTAAGATATAACCCACAGTGTGCAAAACTTTTGAAATGACCCTCGTAGCATAGAAACTTGAACAACTTCAACTTTGTGCTAGTCGAAACAATCCACGTCTTCCTCGTAGTCGGCGGTGTCGTCGATTTTGCGACCGCTGTCGAAAATGTAACTGTTGCAGCAACTTCATTATCGCAGTCTGAGAACAAACAGGTGCACATATATTGGGGACAGACTAGCTTCTGTTTATAGCTGAAAGGTAGAAGTTCCAAAATTGTTAACTTTCCTTCATAATTTACCCAGACTGTCAGCGTTTACACTCTTAAGAAAATGCTGGTGTGTTTAAAAGTTATATTATAACGTTAATCTTTTTTCTTTTTCGTTTTTTACTCATTTCTCAAGAATTTTATGAATTCTTTTATGTCTTTTTATGCTATAATACTACATTTTTGACAAGTACGATTTGTTACTTGCAAAACAAGCTTACTCACTGAAGACATTCGACGATTGCACTTTCGCTCGTCTTTTGTCAAGCATTTCCACATTATCGAGCCATTCTGATTATTCCTTTTTATCCTATATCGATACTCATTATATAAAGCATATGGTTTATTTTTTTGTTGTCTCAACACCTTCAAATGATGCCATTGCTGAGCATGCGAAACGATACTTGTTGATTACTTGTTCTTAGTACCAGCTATTTGTGTTGCTGTTTCCACAAGAGCCTTGGTTAGTTTTCTGTTAACTTCAGAGATGTCCACTTCTTCCATCATTAGACCTTCTAAGCCGAGAATCTGTTCCTCAGTTCCAATTTGAAGGTATTATGATGTTTTTGAAGGTTGGTCAGGTCAATACACTTTGTTTTATGAGCTTGCCATGCTTGAGCTTAGCATTGAGGTGCGTCTTATCATTCTATGGTCACTACCTGTGTTGAACTTGTTCAGCACACTGCTGTCTTCCATGACAAATTTCTTGTTACACATAATAAAATCAATTTCACTTGTCAATCCATTGGGATGCCTCCATGTCCATTTCTTTTGCAGCTTTTTCTTGAAAAAGGAGTTCATGATGAAAAACCCTTCTGCCTCTGGAAACTCTATGAGAGTATTTCCACGCTGGTTTATGTTACTGTGACCGAATTTACCTACTGAAATTTTGTTCTGTTGCTGTTGTCCTATTTTCGCATTGAAATCTCCCATAATGATCTTCAAGTGCTGCTTGCCTTTACTATTTAGACAACGAATTTCCTCATAAAATTCTTCAATCTCTTCTTCAGGATGACTTGTGGTGGGTGCATAAGCTTGAATAATCTGAGACTGGTATCTTCTCGAAAGTTGGATAATGAGTCGTGCAGCTCTGTCAGAGAAACTTTCAACTCTACAACTTTATCCTTTAGTTTCTTGTTTGTTATAAATCCAACACCACTAGTTCTGCCAGTATCTGTCCCATGATAGAAGAGATGTCCACTTTTCAGTTCAATGAGATCTTCTCCTTACCTCACTTAGCCCGATGATGTCCCACTTGATCTTTTGTAGTTCTTCTTCCAATTCAAGGAGCCTTGAATCAGAAGATAGGGAGCGTCCGTTATACATAGCCAAGGTCAGCATCAGGTGGCAGCCTAGTCCGGTCCTCCGGGTAATTCTTAGCACCCCCTGCCTTCATGTTGCACTGGCCGCTGCCTTGGCCAGGAACATTCCAGCTGCCGGAGACTGAGGGCCAAGATTTAAGTTGTGGAGTCATTTTGGAGGGGTTTGGCCATAACTCGCCGTGCTGGCCAGGTGGGTTGGTGAGTGTGGGATAGCATTTCCTCTAATCCCGATGGTTTAGTTATACCGCTATTGGCAGTCGCCAGAGTCCCTTTAGTGGGAACAGGATGCACCACAAGAAGGTGGGATTGACATTTGTCAATGAGAGGCTGTAGCATGTTGCGCATCACCTGTCCTTACATCCCTTGGTGTATCATCATCATCATCAACAACAACCATTATCACTCTACTGCTGGATGAAGGTCTCCCCAAACTTCTTCCACAATTGTCAGCCTTGGGCCTGTCTCCTCCATGCCACTCCAGCATACTTTCGAATTTCATCCTTCCATCTCCCATGGGGTCTTCTTCTGGGTCTTTTCCCGTCCCTCGGAACCCAGTCTAAAATTTGTGTACATATCATCATCATCATCATCATCATTGTCAACCATTATCAATCCACTGCTGGACGAAGGTCTCCCCAAGTTTCCTCCACAACGGTCTGTCTTGTGCCAGTCTCCTCCATGTCACCCCTGCATACTTTCGAATTTCATCCACCCATCTCCCATGTGGTCTTCTTCTGGGTCTTTTCCTGTCCCTTGGAATCCAATCTAAAATTTCGGCTGTCCATCGATGATCTGTCCTTCTGGCAGTATGTCCAGCCCATTGCCATTTCAGGGATTTAACTCTGATCATGATGTCTTCCACTCTTGTCATTTTTTGGATCCACGAGTTCCTCTTCTTATCTCTCCTGGTTACACCAAGCATGCACCTCTCCATGCTTCTTTGAGTTGTCTGCAGCCTTTGTATGTCTCTTTTAGTTAAGGTCCACGTCTCTGCACCATACGTAAGCACTGGAAGGATGCATTGATCAAACACTTTTCTTTTAAGACATAATGGCATATTGCTCTTGAAAATTATGCTGTTTCTTCCAAAAGCTCTCCAGGCAAGTTTTGTACGCCGATTAATTTCTTCATCAATGTAACCCTCACTTGATATCTGCTGTCCAAGATAAACGTACGTGTCTGTTATCTCCAGCTTTTCTCCATCAATCGATAAATCTTCATTTCTTGTAAAAGCATTGAACATCACTTTTGTCTTCTGAAAGTTCATTTTTAATCCCACTTCTTTACTCTTGTCAGCAAGTTCCTGGATCATACTCTGTAGCTCTGATGGGGTAGTAGCAAAAATGACTACGTCATCAGCAAAGCGAAGGTGGGTTAGATAATCTCCATTAATCTTTATCCCCTTGTTTTCCCAGCTCAGCGACTGAAAAACACCCTCCAATGTGGCATTAAAGAGCTTCGGAGATATGGTGTCACCTTGTCTCACTCCCTTTCCAATTTTTACGTGTGTTGTATTTTCAAACAGCCTAATCTTTGCACTTGCATTTTCATAGATGTTATTAATAATATTAATGTATGCATCTTCAATACCGCAGGTTTTCAGAGCCATTGTAACTGCTGATGGTTTCACTGAATCAAAAGCTTTTTCATAATCGATAAAAGCCATGCACAATGGAAGTTCATATTCCCTCGCTCTTTCAATTAGTTCTCTCAGCACGTGGATATGATCTATTGTGCTGTAGCCACTCCTGAATCCAGCTTGTTCTCTCGGTTGAGCCATGTCCAGTGTTACCTTCAAGCGGTGTGAAAGAACTTTAGTGAAGATTTTATAAACTACTGATAGGAGGCTGATAGGTCTGTAGTTTCCGAGATCCTCAATGTCACCTTTCTTATGTAGCAGGATCATTGTAGCGGTGTTCCAATCCTCAGGAATCTTTCCTTCATTAAGGCATCGAGTGAAAATTTGGGCGAGTACTGTTTCGATTTTTCCACTTGCTTCTTGTATGATGTCTACAGTAATTCCATCTTCTCCTGGAGCTTTTCCTCACTTCATGTTCTTGATTGCATGTGCAACTTCTGCTGGAAGGACTGGAGGAACTCTGGTACTGGTATCTTTCATGATGTCTGGAGTGCATATATCATCCCTTTCATATAATTTGTAGTAGAAATCTTTCACCCTTGTCAAGATTTCGCCTCTATTTCTTGTTACAGAACCATCTTCTTTTCTCAGTGCCATAATCTGTTTTCTTCCCTTACTGAGATGTCCCTTTGCTATCTTTAGGCTTTGGTTGTTTTCAATTGCTTTCCTCACTAGTTCACAGTTGAATTTCCTTACGTCTTCAGTGATACTTTTTCTTACTGTCTTCCATAGCTCTATATATTCCACTTTGGAAGTCACTTCTTTAGTTGTCCTCATCTCTCTTCTTTTTTGCATCAACATTTTGGTTTTTCCTGATAATTTGTTCACATGCAACTTGTTCTTAGACCCAGCTAATTTTGTTGCTGTTTCCATAAGAGCTTTGGTTACTTTTCTGTTAACTTCAGAGATGTCCACTTCTTCCGATGTTAGGCCTTCTAAAGCAGAGAACCTGTTCTTCAGTTCTAACTTGAAGGTATTATGGTGTTTTTTAAGGTTGGTTATGTCAATAGATTTTGTTTGTCTTATGAGCTTGCCACGTTCAAGTTTAGTGTTGAGGTGCATCTTACATCTCACCAATCTATGGTCACTACCTGTGTTGAACTTGTTTAGCACACTGCAGTCTTCTATGACGAATTTTTTGTTACACATAATAAAATCAATTTCACTTGCCGTCCCATTTGGATGTCTCCATGTCCATTTCCTGTGTGGCTTTTTCTTGAAGAAGGAGTTCAAGATGAAAAACCCTTCTGCCTCTGCAAACTCAACGAGAGTATTTCCACGCTGGTTTCTGTTGCCGTGACCGAATTTACCTACTGAAGTTTCATTCTGTTGCCGTTGCCCTATTTTTGCATTGAAATCTCCCATAATTATTTTCAAGTGCTGCTTACCTTTATTATTTAGATGACAAATTTCCTCATAAAATTCTTCAATTTCTTCTTCAGGATGACTTGTGGTGGGTGCATAAGTTTGAATAATCTGAGCCTGGTATCTTTTCGAGAGTTGGATAACAAGCCGTGCAGCTCTGTCAGAGGAACTTTCAACTTCTACAACTTTATCCTTCAGTTTCTTGTTTATTATAAATCCAACACCACTAGTTCTGCCAGTATCTGTCCCACGATAGTAGAAGAGATGTCCACTTTTCAGTTCGATGAGATCTTCTCCTTTTCTCCTTACTTCACTTAGCCCCACGATGTCCCACTTGATCCTTTGTAGTTCCTCTTCCAATTCAAGAAGCCTTGAATCAGAAGATAGAGAGCGTCCATTGTAAGTAGCCAAGGTCAGCATCAGATGGCAGCCTAGTCCGGTTCTCCGGGGATTCTTAGCACCCTCTGCCTTCATGTCGCACTGGCCGCTGCCTTGGCCAGGTACATTCCAGCTGCCGGAGACTGAGGGCCAAGATTTAAGTTGTGGAATCATTTTGGAGGGGTTTGGCCATAACTCACCACGCTGGCCAAGCGGGTTGGTGAGTGTGGGATAGAATTTCCTCTAATCCCGATGGTATAGTTATACCGCTATGGGCGGTCGTCAGAGCCCCTTTAGTGGGAACAGGATGCACCACGAGAAGGCGGGGTTGACATTTGTCAAGGAGAGGCTGTGATGTTACGCATCACCTGACCTTACATCCCTGTGTACATATATATATATGTGTACATATATATATATATATATTGTTGGCACCGTAACATAAAGCGAATGCACTCAGCTAGTTATCAAGAGATCTGGGGTTTGATCCAAATGGTGTCAGAAGAACAATTTTTCAGTTGCTAAGCATTGTTTATAAAATAATGTGGACAGAGTGATGACATTGTCTATTTACATTTATCCTTGTTGGTGTAGTAATTTTCGCAAACAGTAGTGTGTGTGTGTATATATATATATATATATATAAAGCAACTCAAAAGTCTTACAATAGAATTTACCTCAATTCATTAAGGTATACACGGAATTCCAAGTTCCTATCCCATTCGTGGATTTCCAATATGGAAAATTGGATTTTTTTTTCATGCTGCTACATTGATAGCACATTTGAATATATTGATTGTTCAATTTCAGTTAGTGAAAGTGAAGGAGGTTGGGGTGCGCAAATTACCCCAAAAGAGATGAAGCATAAATTTGAAAGTTATCAACGGTTGCATGAAAACCAATGTTTGGTTTAAGTTAGCATTTCTTACGTAATTTTTTTTTTTTTTTTTTTTTTTTCAAATCCATCACATGGTTCATACTCTTCCAAGCACTTTTCAAGGACTTTTTAAACCCGAATTATCATATGTGTGTACTATCCATCGGTAGGTATTTTAGTAAGTTCAGACCATTAACCTCAGCTGGGGCTCACATACCTTCAATGACTTGCCATTAACCCTTGCCCACAGTTCGTTTATTTTATTAACTTTGAATTGCCCCTCTGTTTTGGTATTTTTCGAAATCACTTTATCTTGTGAAATATTTTGAAAGGGTACAACACTATTTTCGTATTCATTTGCTGGCATAACACTTATTGTCAGTTTTAACCTTTTATTTTTGATGCATGACTTTGATGCAGTCAGAAGAAATGGTCCAATGCATGAAGCACAAGCAATTCCTGGAAGTTCCACCCTCTGGCAAGAACGCGTCCCTAGCCTCAGTAAAAAGAAGCCCATCACAATTTGTGAATACATCATTCCACTTATTTTACTCACATGGCTGATGCTTTACTCTGCAGTGATTTCATAGCCAAGGTACCAGCTGTCCACACACTCCTCTGGACACACACTCCCCTGAAAGCAAGTTCTACGTTATTTTATCAGTTCGGTGTTTTTATTGGAACTACACAGAAATCTCCTATACAACATTTTAGCAGAAACAATTACTTTATACATGCTCTTTCATATCATTACTTAACAAACAAAACAATTTTTTCAAGTACTATTTACAGAGCCTTAAACTTTTTCAAGTACTTTCAAGGACCTGTAAATGAACTTTTTTTATTCAAGGACTTTTCAAGGTTTTCAAGGAGCGTACGAACCATGCATCAAAGTAATAAAAAAAACTAGAGTATGTTTGTTTGTTTGTGTGCATACATATTTTTGGTGCATTAGCATATGCCCACCAGCTCAGAATAGGATGGCATGTCAGAAGTGAGTGAGTGTTGTGCACACACATATTTTAGGTGCATTAGCATATGCCCACCAGCCCACACAAGAATGGTGCACCAGGTAATCCAGGAGGCCCAGTTCATGTCTGGGTTCATGCAGCATTTCTATAAAAACCTTAAGATCATGTTTTTATGACATAATCTAAACAAAACTTCAAGTACACATTTTATGACAATGTAGGTATTATTACTAGTATTTATGATTATCAAGGAAAGTTGTTAAAAAGCCACACCTAAATTTGGAAAAGAATTGCATAGATGAATACATTTTTATGTCAAAAAATAACTGGGAAGTACAGGTTAGTATGGGGTGATAAGATATACCCTGACAAATTTAGAAAAAAAAAATCGAATCTAATAGGTTTATGTTTCTCTAATAGGTTTATGTTTCAGGGAACATGTGTAAAAGGAAACAGACATGGCACTAGAGTCACATTCAGTTGACACAAGCTAGCTTTTACATTTCAAAGTTTGAAGAACCACTTTCACATACAGGAGATTTTCCAATAAATTGTAATAGCATTGCTTTCCACTTTCTTTCTTATTTTTTTATTATTATTATTATGCTGTACTCGTTGTCTAGTTTCTTTTGTAAAGAAATTAAATCAATTCACATTTTTTTTGTCTACTACATTATGCTACTCATAAAATAAACAAACAACACAACCCAGATCACCATTATAAATACACTTTATTTCAGGAATGTAAATATTTACAGCACAGTATGTTAATTACAAGAATGATCTCTGCCCTCCTCATTTAATCACTGCAATATGTTTGGTTCCTAAACCTTTCAATTCCAGCATATGAGTCCAACACTTATTTTTCTTTTTCAAATACCACATGTACTTTTAAAAGTGAATATTAAAACTTTTTTTTTACAAAAATAGCAGAACATTTGAATATTTAAACACTTTTGCTCTAAAACCCCATGGTATTTATTATACAAGGCACCTTTTGCTGTTTATAACTGAAGAAGTCAGGTGTACAGTTCAACATATATCACAATCAGAGATAACAGAGCCAAAAGTAAATTAAAAACAAATGACTAGCAGCATTTTCCCAACATGTTTATGAATATTTTGATAGAAAATGAAGAAAACTGAATGCACAATGTACACAGGAAACTTAATTGGCTTTCAGCCAAAAACCTTTTTCATAGTACAGCCACTTAAAAAGGTAACATAACTGCAAATACAAAGAATAAGTTATCACTAATGTTTAAAAATAAGGATTATTTCCTGAAGAACAAAACAACAATGCTGGAACAGCTCCCTTTATGTCATTGTAAAAAGAAGGCAACTAATGAGAAACACAAAAGAGACATGAATGTAACCAGTCATGAGAACTAAATGGCTGGTTTTTTATTCAGCAGTTTTGTACTGAACTGCAGGGCTTACTTTGTGGACAGATGTTGAGAAATTTGATAGACAAACTTCTTGGCAGTCAGGAATAAGATGAGCTGTGCTTTCTGCCCATTCATCAGGAATCTCTAGGTTTTTATCTGTGTACAACAACACATCAAAGGTGCCTGTAAAATTATGTTTTTATATTATCCTGAAGGGAAAACACATATTTTACAGCATTCAAAAGAATCAAACAGGAAACAGGGAATAAAACTGGCATGATGAAACAAAATTACACAAGCGCTGGAAAAGAAAAAAAAATTCCACAGTTCAAAGAATTATTTAATTACTGCATTTTGAAGAAGTTTAGTATCTACAATGGCATTCCATGAAAACTGAAAGTAAAATCACACAAAATGAAGAAATATATGTACAGCAAAATATATGTTATTCTTTCTCAAAGTATCTTCCCTCAGATGATGTGCAACAGTCCCATCGTTCAGTTTACTTTTCAAAGCATGTGGTGAAGGCATTTTGTGGAAGCTGCTTTAGTGACCCCTGTACAGCTTGAATAACATCAGCATCTGTGTTGAATGTTGTACCACGGAACTTCTCCCTCACTGTTGGAAACAACCAGAAATTGCACGAGGAAAGGGCAGGACTGTAGGCAGGCTGTGGCATGATTTCAATACTGCACTTTGTAAGAAACTGTTGAACACAAGCAGCAACATGTGAGTGGTGTTATCATGGTGTAGAGTCCACTTGCCCACCAGTTCCGGTAGCTTAATGGATATATGTTGTTGCAGATGCTTCAAGACTGAAATGTAATACTCAGCATTAACAGTAATTTGTGGCAGAATGGCATTCTGGAAGACTACACCTTTATGATCAAGGAAAATTATCATTATCACCAGGGTTCGAAAATTGCAGTCGCCTGGTAACCCAGAGCGACTAAAATATTTGTCCGGGCCATCACTGAAAAACATGTACCATAATTTTCATCGTATAATCTGCAGATAAACACCGATTAAAAAAAAAAAAAAAAAAAAAAGAAGAAAGAAAACGTTCTTGCAGCCGTTTGATTAAAAAAAAATCTTCAGAGTAATTGTGCAGGAAAGGGGTTATAATAAAAGGAACTCCCTCGGAAAAATTCTCGGTTCAGGAATTTGTATGGAGCAGAGAGGAAGGGGGAAGGGGTGTCATAATGAAAGACCGCGGAAGTTGTAGGGAGGGACTGAGTTAGTTTGTCTTTGTATTGTTGGGAAAGAGAAAACCCTGACTGTGCTTGTGCCCTCTCTTCGTCAATCGGCCAATAAAAATGTACGCAAAGTGCTCGCTGCACGAACCTACATATGTATGCCTCATTTCAAAGTTCCATGTTCTGGATCTCTTTGCGCTGTGCCTTGTATTTTAGTTCACCCTTCGCCAGTTTGACCAAAGTCTTTGCTGCTGATATTTTCCTTCATTGCTATTTATGAGTAAACAAACCCGTCGGTAAACTCCGTGGGAGAATTCATGCAAGAATTTGCGGGAGATGTCCAGCCCCTCCCCCCTTTACCTGTGTGTAAGCTGACTCGCCTACTTTGAAAGCAGATTTCTTCCAAAAACTTTCAACTTACACGCGAGTATATACGGTATTTCTATGAATTGTTCTGTATCAGCGTTTCATCACGGCCAATGTGTAATGCAATTGGAGCTACCGCATCGGTGTGATTAAGTTTTGCGCTCTATGGATGCCATGCCACTAAGCTTCTTTTGTGTCCAAAGATAAAAATATATTTTAAAAAGTTTCCTTTGAAAAATGAATTTCTTTATTTAATAAGATCGGGCTTTTTTATTTCTTTGGACTCCGGGGTCTTTATGTGACCGACTTTTCGGTCGAAAATTCCGCTTTTGGATCAGCATTTATGATGTGCAGATTATACAGTGATTTTTTTTATTTTTCTGAATGTCACAATCTGCAAATCATACGCCGGCACAATTATAAAAAGGTAAAAAAAAAAAGGGCAAATTCCAGAGTCTTGGGATAAACAACGAAAATACGGTAATTCAAGAATTTGCAAGGTCCAGACAAAAAAAAGGGGAGGGGGCGAATTCCAGAGTCTTGGGATAAACGACGAAAATACGGTAATTCAAGAATTTGCAAGGTCCAGACAAAAAAAAAAAAAAAAAAAAAAAAAAAAGGGCGAATTCCAGAGTCTTGGGATAAACGACGAAAATACGGTAATTCAAGAATTTGCAAGGTCCAGACAAAAAAAAAAAAAAAGGGGCGAATTCCAGAGTCTTGGGATAAACGACGAAAATACGGTAATTCAAGAATTTGCAAGGTTCAGACAAAAAAAAAAAAAAAAGTAAGTACCGTTTTTTTTTTTTTTTTTTGGTTTTTTTTGCCAGTGAGGGATAAGCTGAGAGTAGAACATTTTTTTGGACAGAAGTGTACGTACATGACTTTTATATATAGCTGGCCACCAGATTTCAAAATAATTTTCTACCCCTGATCATCACTTTCCCAGCCGATTAGGTTTGGCGGACGTTTTTCGGAGGGGCGAGCCTGTATGCTTCAACACTCTTTGCGCGCTTTGTGAGGGGGTTTGAAATAGTGGCCCCATGTTACATCGGCAGTTGTTACTGTGTTTAGAAAGTTTGGATCCTTCGCAATCATTTGTTTCCACTCGTGACTAGAGTTAGGATTCTTGCGTGCAAATTTTCTTTCACTACTGCGTGCAATATTAAATATAGAGCTACACAATCTTTTAATGTAATAAAAATAAATGACTTACCAGTTATTTCCATATAATTTTTCCCCTTTTCATTCCATACAAATAATTCTGTTGCACAATACACATTTTTTCAATGTTCTGCAAACTCATATTCTGCCGCTCGTTAGTGAAAAAGTCTTTGGTACTGAGAGAAAGATCTCTTCTCTTACACGCTCACTAGAGAAGCAAACTTGGTCTTTATGCGAATATCAAGATTTTGGTTCTCACCGACGAAAGCAATGACAGCGGGGTTCTTCCGAAGAGAATTTTCCAGCTTTGTCTTGGTAAAGTCATCCACGTGGCTTTCCACTTCCTTAAAATTCTCCCACTGTATTTGCTTTTCTAGGTTCCGTTCTTCAAGCTTCTTGATGCTGTCTACAATTAACTTGTAATTGTATGCCTCATACAACTATTTTTCCAGATCCTTACTGCCCACGAGACTCTTGACTTTTGTAACTAACTGCTGCACTACCATCTTCTTTCAAGTTGGGCAATGAAATCCTTGATCTTGGCAAAGTTTAGACAGTAGTATACCACAGCAGAGATCCAGTTGCCCCACCTGCCTGATGATCACAGGCTCTGGAGGAAAGGCAAGTTGGGTGGTTTGCTGGAACATATTTATTGATTCTCACTGGGACCTTTTTTTTCATTAATCCAATTAACTGGTTTGCAACTTCGTGCTTTCCCTCATGGCTTCACAAACTCTATGCAAGGAGTACACCAAGAAGGTAATGTGGTGTAAGTTGGAATAGAGAGGCTTCAGGTGCGAAAATGCTTTTAGCATGTAAGACGCCTGATCTGTGACCACCAGCCATACCTTGCCATAATGAATTTCTGGCCACAACTTTGAACAAGCATCGTTGAATGCCTGCATTACGGTGCAGTTATTTGTTTTCTCCAAATGATACATTTTGAATAATATGAAGCAAGATGGTTCTCCGTTCAAAGGAGCAACAAGAATGGAAACTTTTGACCATCTGTTGTTTCGTTCTGAATGAATGCCATCCTATAATGCTTTTGATCTTAAGTACAGTGGCGTCATAATGCACATCCACATAGTTCTTTCTCAGAGTGCTCTAAGCGTGGATTTTCCTTTCTGTGTATTTTTCCAGAAATCCTTTTAGGGAAGGATGGTTGACTTTAGACAAAGGAATTCCTGATTCCATTCGAGCAGCAGCAATATCAACATTAAACTGGTTGACTTGATCGGCTTTCTTAGATGCTTGTCGAAGAGCGTCCGCAATAAATGGACATTTTGTACTGCTTTCCTTGGTTTTTGTTCTAATTACTTTGTTCTTTTTGTGAGTGACGGATTCCACGTGTCTCTTCAAATGGCAGCTTTTGGTGTTTATTATCCACCATGATTTTTTATTTTTTGGTCACAATACATACACAAAATCAGAGTGCCAACAGTTTTAAACCCCTCATTTTGAAAATCTTTTAGAATACTGTAGAATTTAGATTTTCCAATTTTACTCATTTTTGCTTTGTGTCTATTTGCTGCTGAAGGGAGAGAAAAAGAATGTGAAATAACCCGTGTGAGTGCTGTTTTCGTTATTCTTCCTCATTCTTCTGGACTGTGGCCATTTCATTGCGGGGGAGAGAGGAAGAGAAAAATAATGCAAACTAACCCGTAAGCACGCTGCTTTCATTCTTCTTCCTCCTTCTGGACTGCGCCCATTTCATTGCGCGGGGGAGAGAGGGAGAGAAATTAATGCACTAATCCGTACTTCTTCAACTTTCCCGTCCTCCTGGTTTCTCTTTTGGAGATACACATAAAAAAACGGCAGATTAACTGTAAATTTCACATAAAAAAAAAAATTGTGTTCATTTCGGGTGCACATATTTGGTTTGCGTGTAAGATTCAAGATTGCATTCAGAAAGGCTTTTGTGTGCTAGACAGTGCACATAAGGAGAGTTAAAGTAAGTCGATTTTACATGTTTATGATCAGATTTAGAATCTATATACGTGCCCACATGAAATTTTGTACTGCGTGCTGAACGCAGAAATTCTATCTCTACTCATGACACACCTGAACTCTGGCTAACAATTGTTCTCTCATCAGGTGATGAGGTACCCATCGGGAACACACGATGCAGCAGTAATTTGTCGCGTAGAATGCGGAATGCCGACATTTTTTAAATATTAGTTGACGCCGTTATGTCTTCACACGTCATTCATCGATCGTCTCACAGAATTGTCCAAACAGTGTAACAATACACTTCGTAGCAACACTTTCTAGGAGCAAGTTCTTACAACAAACACTATTTGTTAAAATCATGGTGCCATCTAAAAATCATTGACTCACCTAAACATTTATCTTTGTAAGGTTTTTTCATTAAATCAACTGTTTCTGGAGCCATTGTACCCAAATGATAGGAAAATTTTATCGAACAACACATTTCACTTCTTAACTACGAATCACTCACCTCCATAGTTGTACGGTGAATTGCAGATGCACCTTAAGCAAATGCACAACAAAACCAGAATAGTCTACCACAGGTACTTCCTTAATTCAGTTAGTCATCTGCGTGGTTATTTTTCCCCTTTGCAGTGTTGCCAACTCAAAAAAAATTACTCTCAGTTTTTATGGACAGCCTTTGTAGATGGCTGAAAGGCCTGTACTCACAGTGCATACTTATGTTTGGAAAAACAAGAACCCACATCACATGTGGACAGTAAGAAAATTGGAAACACATGTAGATAGTGATGGCTTTCAGTATACACACTAGCAAATGGTACGAGCATATACACAGAGGCAAGGCTATAACTAGCAGGGTATTAGAGGAGGCTCAGTTTCCCCAGCAAGGCAAGCTAGCCTCCCCCCTCCCCATGGATGTTGCTATGCATTCTCTGATCGGCGGTTTATGAAAACAACAATACTTCATTTATTCATGTAGCGCTTTTTTTAAAAGCAAAATTGAGGTGCTGCAAGGTGAGCAATGAATAACTCAAAAGAAATGACTTCTGGATATGAATCAGTCTGAACAGCTGTGACAATAATTCTCTACCACATAGCCACAGGTCTTGCTGGTGTCAAGGGTCAGAGAAGAGAGAAATACCTTTTTTTCAGAAAAGACAAAATTTGGAAGAACATTAAAAAAGAAATTTAAAAATGAAAGATAAAAAAGAGGTGACTAAAAACAAAGTTCATCACTGGGTAAGGGGCTATGAAATTCTATGCTGCTATTCAAAAACGTCCTAGTGGTTAATTACCAACAAAGGAGTGTCATGGGGAGGTTTTAGCAAAATGTATTCCTCCAGGGTTCCCACTCTTTTTCTCCCATAAAAGTAAACACTTTTTAAGGATTTTTAAACACTCCCCCCAAAAATGTTGACCTTACCAACTGCATATGCAACAATGACATGTGCACTAATATACTTTTACACATAACTATGCAAATTAAATTGCTAATGAAGTTCACAATACTTTTCCATATAATTTTAAATTTGTGGATGTAATAAATTAGAATTCATGCAATTTAAAAGACGGTTCTGCCAGTCAAATCAGTTTTCCTATCTGACAGAATAATCGCATATGGAATAAAGTGTAGGTAAATTGTAAAACTGTAAAGTTATGCATTCAAGATTTTTGCATGTAATCATCCCGTGGTTTAAGTTGCAAAACCGAAGTCAAAATTATGTGTTCAAGATTTCAATTTTGCACTTAATTTCCATACGGTAGAACTGAATAATTATTATTTGCATATACAAAAAAATGGGAAAATACAAGAGTGAAATATCAGGATCAAGAGACGGTGATAAGGACTGAATCTGCTGGATGTGTTTCATTTAGCCCCCCCCCCATTTCTCGTGAAAATTATTTATGTCACACTGCCACGGGCTTTCAGTTGACGTGATATATATTATGGTCATTTATGGCTCAATGGTGTGGTGGCGCAGAGTCGCGCCATCACACCATTGAGCCATATGTGTGCATGCGTGTGTGTCAGGGATATTGCCAAGGGGATGCGAGGGTGGGCTTGAGCCCACCCTAAAATTTGTCTCACCCACCCTTCTGCTTACCCAGTCCAAAATGTGCCATTTTCCAATATATTTAACTTCAAAATACAATCTAGACTTGCCAAGTAATTATAAGGCTTGTGTTTTACTTCACGTAGCTCTACATATTTTCCCTTAAGAAATGTGTTGTTTATGTCTTCATAGAAAGGTTAACATTTGTTTTTGGAGCTGATGAAGTACATTTTTGGAGCTGATGAAGTACATTTTTGGAGCAGATAAAATACATTTTTGGTGTAAGAAAAAAAATTTCGGAGCAGGTAAAAAATTAGTAGATAGAACACTCTTAAGCAGAAAATGTTTTGGAACTAGATGCACCCTACTCAAATTTAAAACATCTTGCATTGAAATACACACACACACACACACACACACACACACACACATATGTATGTAAAGATTTTAGTTTTCAGATAGATCAAAAAATTTGTAACCATAGCACGATTCTATTATTAATCATTTATTTTACAATTTTAATTTTTTGCTGCTTTTCGCAATATTTAATTGCTCACTGTGGGGTAAAGGTGCATCAAAAATGAAGCAAGCAGTGCAGTGAAATTACTACTAGTCAGACATGATTCTACGTAGATGTAACTCAATTATTTATTACAATGATAAAGAATCTACTAAATATAAACAATCTAAAAAGGAATAGAATTCAGCGACGACACTTCGGTCACAACCTTATGCTGCGAAAGCAAAAACAGCACTGACTATACTTTTGCCGTTACAGCACGTACGTTTGAAAATGCTTGCCACGAGAATGCATGACATAATACATATACATCTCACTTGACCTGAATTGCATTGTACAATAACAAATGAATTAATTATGTCATTACATGAGAATAAACAGCAAATAAGGATTGATTTCCAACAATCCCCCCTCACAATACTTATTTTGCTTGTATACAAACATTTTGTGAGTTTTCCCCCTCATAAACATAACTCAGCACTGGTGAATCATGACACTTACATGCTAAATTAAACAATAGTGAGTTTCAATAACTTGCAACACTTATTATGCTTATTAGCACTTAGTCCTTTTGTCAAAATATCTGCAGTCATGTTGTTAGAACAGGTATTTTACATCAATTTTACCTGTTTCATATACTTCTTGAATGAAATGATGATGAATGTCAATATGTTTGGTCCTGGAGTGATATACTGGATTGTGCACTAGCTTTTGTGCTGACTGATTATCACAGTAAACATTTGTCAGTGATGTCATAGGTTCTAAAGAAAGCTCACTAAGAAAGTTTCTTTAGCAACTTCAGAGAGTGCCATATATTCTGCTTTGGTAGTTGACAAAGCGACAGTTCTTTGTTTCTTGGATTCCCAACTTATTGCTCCTCTAGAAAATTTGAATACATATCCGGTATAGGATTTTCTATCGTTTATATCGGAAGCCCAGCCTGCATCTACAAAAGCCATCAGTGGCTCTTTTGCACGGTTAAATACAAGTCCCAGGTTTTGCGTACCTTTTAGATATCTCAATATTCTTTTAGCTGCTATTCAGTGAGCTTTACCTGGATTATTGTTGAATTGGCTGAGAAAATTCACAGCATGCGTGATATCAGGTCTGTTGGCTACAGAAAGATACATGAGCAAACCGATAAGTGAACGATATGGGATATCTTTCATTTTTGATTTTTCTTGTTCTGTCTTAGGACTCATCACTTTTGTTAGCTTGGACTGATATTCAAAGGGGTTTTTACAGATTTAGCATCCTGCATTTTAAATTTATGTAGAACATCTTGTATAAATTTCTTTTGTGACATTGTTATGGTGTTTGCATTTTGCATAAACTCAATGCCTAAACAGTAATGCAAGGATCCTAAGTCCTTCATTTTGAATGAACTTACCAACTTATCCCTTATGGTTTTGTAAATATCTTTGCTGCTTGCAAAGACCATCAAGTCATCAACATAAACAATAATAATGACTTCATCAGTGTGATTTTTCATACATGTGGTAAACACATTTATTTGAATTGAGTGATTTGAAACCAAGAGATTTCAGTTTTTCATCCAGTTTCTTATACCATTGTCTGCCGGATTGCTTTAGACCATAGATTGATCTTTTTAATCGGCACACTTGATCTTTGTTGGATTTACTTTGAAAACCTTCCGTTAGTTCCATGCATATTTCCTCGTCTAAGTTTCCATTTACATATGCCATTACGAAATCCAGCCATTTATAATAGCATGTGCGATTACAGTTCGAATTGAACTTAATCTGGCAACTGGTGAAATTTTTCTTCATAATCAATTCCTGGTGTTTGAGAGCAACCTTTTGCAACCAGTCTTGCTTTTAACTTCTCAATACTGCCATCTTGATTGAATTTTGTCTTCAAGACCCATCTGCAACCAATAACTCTTTTGTGTTTTGGTCTTAGTACCAACTCCCATGCTTTCTCCTTGACGAGAGCATCATATCGCTTTGCATAGCAATCTTCCAGTCTTTACTCTGCGCACCTTTTAAGGCTTCATAAAGATTAGGATTAGCTTGAACATTATTAACAATCTCAGTTGTTTCAGTAATGTCAGCAGGAATCGTTTGATACTGCTTTGTAGGTCTGCCAGGTTTTCCAGTACGAACCTTTCTAGGACGGACGACGGTCCTCATCTTCGTTACTGCGTGATCTTTGTTTGTAAACAATGGTGAATCTTGTTCTCTTGAGGAATCTGGCATGGCTTCCTCTGACGTAAGTTCCTGTGACATGTTTGGCTCTGACGTCATGTCTTCTGCTACCATTTCTTCTGTCGTAACGTCTGTTTCACTCTCGGTGTCCGGTGCGCTATTACCATCGGGTGAGCACGTTGTGTCACTCATTTCGACAATTGGAATAGGCATTTCAGATGGCGTGAACAGCTCGAATTCATAATCATATGGAAGGTTATTTTCGAATTCATCGATAAAACAATATGTCACGGCTTTCGACTATTTTTCTGGAACTTTTGTTCCATGAGCGGTATGCTTTGGATTCCACAGAATAGCCTACAAATATGTATTCTTGAGATCTCTGATCAAATTTACCTTTTTATCGCTTATTCAAAACATAAGCCTTCTGCCCAAAAACTTTGAAGAATGATATGTTTGGTTTGACGCCAAATAGATTTCATATGGGATAATTTCCCCCTTTAAACTTTGTGTCGGAGAACGATTCCTTAGGAACAACACAGCACAATTTATTGCTTCTGCCCAAAAACTAACAGGTAGTTTTGACTGTATCAACAAACATCTCGCCATTTCGGCGATTGTGCGATTATATCGTTCGGCAACTCCATTTTGTTGCGGTGTTAATACTGCAGATTTTCCCCTGCGTATTCCTTCATGCTCCAAATAAGCGTTGAATTCTGCTCCACAATATTTGAGCCCATTATCGGTATGGAGTGTTTTGATTTTTACTTCTGTATGGTTTTCCATTGCGGCCTTGAATTTCAAAAAAGCTTTCTTTACTTCATCTTTTGTTTTAAGACAACATATTTCAGCATATCATGACTTGTTGTCTATAAAAGTAACAAAATAGCGTGAACCACCAAGAGATTCGGTTTTCATCGGTCCACAGACATCTGAATGAACGAGGTCCAGCAATTGTTTGCTTTCGAATCTGGATTCCTTCAGAAAGGGTTTTGTTGTCTGTTTCGCCTGAATACAGACTTTACAATTCCCTAGGGTATCTTTATTTTGAAAGGAGAGTCCTCGCACCATTTTATCTGCTTTAAGCCTTTTCAGATCATTCTCATTTAAATGATCATACTTTTGATTCCATTTTTGAAATTCTGTGACCATCGCCACATTCTCGTAGCTTGGTGTAGCGTAATATAGTTCACCTTTTCTAACTGCTAGCAAAAGAATGGTTCCATTAGATTCAATGACTCTGGCTTCTTTTTGTGTGAAGATAACTGAACGGTCATTAACTGTGGCTTTTGACACAGACAGTAAATTACTTTTCAACTCAGGAACACAGAACACATTTTCCAATCGAATGGTCTTTATTTCTTTTCCGTTTGGTACTACAATCCGTATGGGTCCTTTTCCGGTTACCTCCGCTGTTTTATCTACTGCGAGATTCGCAAAACAATTTGTCTGTTTATTTATTTCAGAAAACAGATTTTCGTCATTGCACATATGCGACGTTGCTCTGCTATCTAAGTACCATGCAGTTTTTGCGTTGTTAGTGGCTTTCATTGTTATAGCTGTGTGCGTGCTTTCATTTTTCAATTTTGTTACCATACAAGCCTCTTGTCTGAAGGATTCTGCCTTTTTGTCAGCAATTTTGTTACAACATTCAGAAGATTTATGACCCATCTTTGAACAATAGTTACATTTATAACTATGGAACACTTTGTTGTTCCATCTGTCGTTCTTCCCTTGATTCTGCCTCCAGTTGCTAGAGCTTATCTTCGGGTTTGAATTATTCTGTCAGTTGAAAGACAAGTACGCTGTTCGGCAATTTGGATTCCTTTTTGTTTTTCGAGCTTCCCATTCGTCCAAAAGCTTAATTTTCAGAACATCAGGTTTCGGTAGCTTATCTCTAGATTCTATGGCACAACAAAAGTTGTCGAAGCTATCTGGAATACTGTATAGCATTAATATTGAAAGAAGATCATCAGCTATTGTAATATCCATTTCGCAAAGTTTGTAGACTATCTTAAAAAATTCGGTCAGGTGTTCGGATATATCATTAATATCGTTTATCTTGCGAAAAGAGAATCACTTCAGCAATGTAGCCTTTCTAGCTGGTCCTTTCGATTCATAAACTGATCGAAGTTTTTTGCCAGACTTCACATGAGCTTTTGCTATTCTTTATGTGACAAAGTTCACTTGGACAGATTGACAGGATTATGTCTGCCTTAGCCTTCTGGTCAAACAGTATCCATTTGTGAAGAGCCTCTAACTCAGCTGTGTTTGTTCCATCAACAGGTTTCGGATTTTGACTTGTTACGTAACTCCAACGGTCGTTGTCGGTTAGAATAGCTTCCATTTGGATCTTCCATGTGTCATAATTGCTTTTGCTCAGTTTGTTGATATTTATTTGCGACATTATTTATCTATGAATGCAATTAAAAACTTTTATAAAAGGTTGATTGCCAACGGCTGAATCGAAGCTTGGTAATTTCGGTCGTTCACTTTATTTTTCATCAGTCTGAAACTAACGAGTAATAATTGTGCCCAGTGTGAACTTGCTTGGGTACCATTAACCAGTGTGTCTGCCTGGCTGCCAGCTTGGATGCTTGCCTGGGTGTCACTTTGGGTGCCTCCTTGGCATCACTCTGGGCCCCATAACCAATGTGGGGTAAAGGTGCATTAAAAATGCAGCAAGCAGTGCAGTGAAATTACCACTAGTCAGACATGATTCTACGTAGATGTAACTCAATTATTTATTACGATGATAAAGAATCTATTAAATATAAACAATCTAAAAATGAATAGAATTCAGCGGTGACACTTCGGTCACAACCTTACGCTGCAAAAGCAGGAACAGCACTGACTATATTTTTGCCGTTACAGCACGTATGTTTGAAAATGCTTGCCACGAGAACAATGCATGACATAATACATATACATCTCACTTGACTTGAATTACTTTGTACAATAATAACAAATGAATTAATTACATCATTACATGAGAATAAACAGCAAATAAGGATTGATTTCCAACACTCACTTCTATTTTCTTCTAATTTTTTAAGATAGTTAGCAATGTTTTGTTTTGCTTCTTTTAATAGTACCGGTCCTCTTTCTATTGCACTTATGTCTCTCTTTTTTTTTTTTTTTCTGCCACATTCAATGTTCATCTCAGTCAGCATTGTTTAACATTTTATGAGAGGAATCTAACTGCTGCAAAAGTTCAGCTTCTTCCCATTTCAAATTACCTTGTGAACATTCAATTTCTTTTTCTCTTTTTCGCTTATTTTGCTGCATTTTTCCAGCACTAATCTGCTCTTGATATTTTTTCCAGGATTCTTTATAAGCTGTCAGAAGTTTTTTGGTTGCATTAATTTTACTCACATCTCCATTTTAGTCTCTTGACATGATCTTTGTGCTTCTTGCTTTTTCGCATGATGCCTACAATAACGCGGCTGCCATGCACTAGGCTAAAATCACAGCAATATAGCTTACAAAACGTGATTCAACAAAACTTCAGGTGCTTCATAAAAAGGCCATTCCTTACTATATACAGTATATCACGATACACTTGACGCTAACTTTTATCTGACTTTGTTCTTTTTGTTGTCATAGTTGTTTGATACGAGTTACAGAGACATCATTTTCATTTCATTTTAATCTAAATTAACCCTTTTCACTGGAACAACTTTTCACCCATACTCACCCGGCACTCGTTTTATTTTTTTTTTTTCTGCGGTGTAGGCCACAACTTAGCAGTGAAAGCTCAGCTTTGGCTCGCCAGCCCCAACATATGAGCTATAGAGACATCATCAGCATGACGGGCGACACCTGAACTATTCGGCGGGAAAAAAATGCCTCGTGAGTGTCGACATGCGAGCTATGGAGGCATCATCGGCAAGGAGGGTGACACCCGACAAGCGCGATATTTGGCGAAAAAGAAATATCTCGCAAGCCCCAACACACGAGCTATGGAGGCCTCATAGACATGGCGGATGACACCCGACCTATTCGGTGAGAAAGAAATGTCTCGCAAGCGCCGACAAGCGAGCTATGGAGGCATTATTGGCAGGGAGGGCGACTCCCAGCATATTCGGTGAAAAAGAAATGTCTCGTAAGCCCCAACATGAGCTGTAGAGGCGCCATGGGCGTGGCAGATAACGACCAACCTATTCGGCGAAAAGGAAATGTCTCGCGACCTCCGACATGCGAGCTACAGAGGCATGTCATCGGCATGGAGGGTGGCAACCCAACACGTGAGATATTCGGCGAAAAATAAATGTCTCACAAGCCCCGACATACGAGCTATAGAGGCGTCATAGGCGTGGCGGATAACACCCGACACTCAAGCTATTCGGTGAAAACGAAATTCCTAGCGAGCGCCGACATGCGAACTACAGAGGAGTCATCAGCATGGTGGGTTATACCCGATGACATTAATTTTTCTCTATTCGGTGAAAAAGAAATCTCTCGCAAGCCCTGCCATGCAAGGAGGGGAGGTCATTGGCGTGGCAAGTGACACCCGACCCATTCGACGAAAAAGAAATGTCTCACGAGTGCCAACATGCGGGTTATAGAGGCGTCATCAGCGTGGGTGTCATTCGGTGATTTCGTAATGTCAGGTACCATCCGACAGTCGAGTGGAATGGGTTAAAACATTTGCACCTAAATTTTCACAAGCACAAAGCCACCTGTAATCAATGTAGAGTTCACAAAAGCTCCCTCTCGGCTTTTACGCACAACACTCTCAAATGGCTGTGCGAGAAATCATGTGACAAAGCTCCACCTCTGTTGACGGAAGTCAGAACATGAAGAGGTACAGGGACTATCTGCTGTTTTTTCGACCAACAGACCGTAAAAAATAGGAAATTGCGTGCAGAGATCTTGCGTGGTCTTTCCGTAGTTTTTTGGGTGACTTCCGTAAAACCGTAAGATGGGAGTGAAAATCCGTACAAACTACGGAAAATCAATAAAAGTTTGCGCCTCTGAATGCCTATGAATTCTTTAGAAACAGAACCATCCTATCCTGCCACGGAAGAGCTATTTTCAGTCGTCCTCCGCGTCAACGAAATACATAACGACTGACCTTATGCTGTATTTAAGTAATCGTGCACCTCGCCCGGAACGAAATAACTGCGTCATCTCAATAAGCAGGGAATGACATATAAACAATCTCAACTGCACAACACTTCAAAAGATCACCAAACCATGTGTAAACAATCTTCATCAGAATTTCATAACGTACAGCATTGTTTCTTCTACATACCACGTGATTACAACAAAACTCCTCCTCCATAAGCTCCACCTACATTGCAATACCTATTCGTCATTTACGTCGAAAAAACAACAAATTAGAAAGTAAGTGAAAAACATTTCGAAATGTTGGGATTGGCGGTATGTGTTGATTAAGCGTCGTTATACTACGTTTAACCAAATTACGAGTAGACCTTAAAAAAGCGTCATTCGATTCGCCATTTAAAACGGCATTTTTTTTGCCGTGAAAACATTTTTTCGCTTTGCAGTTTTTGCTGTGGTTGCCATTTCGGCGCAAATATTAATTTTTTTTGTAATTTGTAGCAGTTTGGCGCAAGATAATGAAATTGGGGCAAACTTTCCATCACTAGTGTGTGGTGGAGGATCCATAGAGCAAACAACATGATCGAGGTGGTTTCACAGATGCTCAATTGGGTTTAAGTCTGGGGAATTAGGGTGCCAGTCTTCATCGTGCTCTTCCAACCACTCTCGAACATTTCTAGCTGTGTGACACGTTGCATTGTTGTGCTGGAAGATCCCATCCGCCTCAGGGAAGACAATCAGCATGTATGGGTGTATGTGGTCTGCAAGGATGGATTCATAACGAATTTGGTCCACAGGTATGAGTGGACTCAGGGAATGCCACAAAAACATTCCCCAGACCATAACGCTGCCCCCACCAGCTTGTGTTCTTCCACCAATGGTTGAAGAGTGTTTGTTCTCCGATGTTTCTCACCTTATACGCCAACGTCCATTTGTTCGATGAAGCAGAAAATGTGATTCATCGGAGAAGGCAATCCTTTGTCAATCAGCGGAGATCCAATTCCGAAGCTGGCCCTTTCCACCGATGCACCTTTTTTAGCATAGGTGCAGTGACCATCCATCTGCATCGGAGCCCCATAGGCAGCAGGGTTTGCTGAAAGATTTTAAACACACTTCCGATAGCCCCGTGGTTCATTCGGCCACTGAGTTGCTCCACTGTAGCATGTCGATCGGCCCTCATGCACCTGCGCAGCCGACGTTCACCTATCACATCAATGGCACGTGGTGCTCCGCAGTTTTCACATCGTTTATTCGCAATGGTGCCATTTCTCCAATCACGATACACATTAACCACAGCAGCACGCGAACAGTTCACAAACTGCGCTGTTTCCGAAATACTGCCACTCTTGGCCCGAAAGCCGATAATCATCCCTTTTTGCAAATCTGATAAATCGCTCCTTTTATCCATGGCAGCAATGAGTAATATGTTTTCAGAATGCCTACAGCACACCTTATATATCCTCCAAGCCAGCTCACAAAATGTGCCTTCTTTCATTGGCTATGTGCTGTTGATGTCAAAAGTAGGAGGTGGTCAAAATAATGTGAGTTGACTGCGTATTTGATACAAGTATAAGTACAAGGATTACTTAACTTACCATGTTTTCTTTCTGATGGTTGGTGATTTGGTATTGGTAAGGCTTTTAAATTTATTTACAGTTTTTGTAGATTGTTTGCACTGTTATACCGGATAAGTGTTTACATACAATATGAGTATTTCTTAACAAAATGGGAAATAAAATTATGCTTCGTATGTTTTGGGTTTTCTGCTGTTATTAGCATATGGCCTACTGAGAATGCTGAGCCTGAGTTAAACTTTTAACAGTAGCCTGCTTTGCATCAGTTGGCTCTTCTTTACAGAACCTTTTTTGATGACATGCTTCCCTGAATGCACACATTTCCACCTTTTCAATGAGCACAGCTTAAGTGTTTTGATGCTCATATTTGGTCTGAAATTGGCATGGTGTTTCCTGACAATGCTGAAAATTCCTTCAGCTGTGGCATTTGAATGAGGTGCTACTTAGAATGGCTAACTTTACTTTGGGAAGAGCTTTGTATTTAACACTGCCATCAGTCTTTTAGCTTTGATACTTTTGTCCACACAACATCAGCTTGAGGAATTAGTTCAATTTGCTTCAAATCATCAGCGTGGTATCTAGTGAATTCTACCTCCAGCTGTTCACACTCGTTTTCAGAAACTAACTGTGGGAAATGTTTAAAGGAACAGTAAACTTAAAAAAAAAAGGTCCTCAAAAATACGAATTTTTGCTGTCATGTTGTGCGGGTGACAGAACGATGCTCATAGAGCCGAAATTTGTTTCCCTACGGCCACTGGAAGCTAAGTAAACAGCTGACAAAGTTTCTGGTGATGACGCTACACTAGACAAGCGGTCAGTCAGACCTCTTCTCTCACCAGCGGCATCTGTGTACTCAGCGCAGTAGGGGTTGTGAGGGAAAGTACGGGTAATTAGTGTCAGGAATTTCTCTCCTTGTGTTGCACGTGTCCTGTTCATTAGTCATCAAACTTTCTGCAGCAATTTACACAACTGGAATGAATTTTAAGCAGTTTACGGATTTTGCTGAAACCCTTGGCTTACAATCACTCAGCAGCACTACTTTTTACAAAATGGTGAAATTTTTAGTTGGGCCAATAATCAAGTTTATGTGGCACAGTATGAAAAAACAAATTACTGGTGATTTAAAATTATGCGATTCCGAAATTTGGGTGAGCGGAGATGGACAGCTTGATTCGTCAGGTTTTTGTGCCAAATACTGTACATATTCCATATGGATATTCGTAAGGGAAATATTGTTTATATTGTTGTCCAAAGAGGTGTTTTTGATGGGGACTTAGAAAACAATGTGTGCGATTTATTACTCTCAGGCCTCTATGAAGAAATAAAGATATCAGTTTTTTTTATCAGATTGACACAGAAGCATTTGTGCCCTCATGAAAAATTATCCTCAAATTGATCATCAGTTTGATGTGTTGCTAAAAAGAAAGCTCCTTTACTAGAAAGCATGGCGATCCAGTATAACCAACCATTTATGGTGGTTACTTCAAACGTATAATGGAGATGCTGAATTGCTGGTAGAAAAATTTCTATGAGTGACTAACCTGCCATACAGTAATAACAGTAGAAATAACAATTAGAACAAACAGAACCTGAATACTGTTCATTAGATTCAGGAAAAACATTCTCTAATTTTACTCACAACACAGGAAAGGATTACTTTTCTGATTTTACGCCCTACAGGTATCCAGGCATTCATCCAATACGTGAATTGTCTGTATTCAACGTTTCATATATATTTTTTTTTTATTGGGTATATACATAAGTTTTGAGGGAATTCCGTTCGATGTCGTACTTATTACGGCTTGCATGTATTTTAAGGTGGCAACACTGCAATATCGCAGTACGAGACGCCAGCTGTCAGAGTCAGTATACGACGTTCAATTGAGGTGCGAAGATGTATTTGTTTTACTCGATGGAAAATGGCAACTTTCGTCCCGACAAAACAGCATTTGCAGGAAGTGTTAGTGCATTACTTTATTGTCAAGAAAAGTGCTGCTGACAGCTATCACTTAATGTCAGAAATCTATGGTGAACATTCCCCAACCATAAAAACATGTGAGTATTGGTTTAGACGATTCAAAAGGAACGATTTCGACGTTAGTGATAAAGAACGTTCTGGACCGCCCAAAAAAATTGCTGATGCCGAATTGGAAGCTTTACTCGACGAGGATCCGTGCCAGACCCAACCATGCATTTCACAACATTTAGCTGCCATGAGAATGGTGCAAAAGAAGGGAATTGGGTTCCACATGTTTTGCGGGAAAGAGACCTTGAACGTTAAAAAAACATTTGCGCATTGCTGCTTCAAAGACAAAAAATAAAGTTTTTTTTGCATCATATTATTACTGCCAACAAGAAATGGATATGGTACGATAACCTAAACGGCAGAAAGCATGGGTGAAGCCAGGTGAACCAGGTCCTTCAATGCCAAAATGCAATATCCATGGTTCAAAGGTAATGCTGTGTATCTGGTGGGACCAGAAGGGTGTGATCCACTATGAACTGCTGAAATCGTCAGAAACTATTACTGGTGATCGGTACCAGACCCAATTAATCCGTTTAAAATGAGCTCTCACACAAAAATGGCCGGAATGGGAGAATAGACATAACAAAGTCATCTTACAGCATGACAACGCAAGACCACATGTTTCTCGACCTGTGAAAAAGTACTTAGAAGGATCCGACTGGGAAGTTCTACCCCACCCGCCATATTCACCAGATATTGCGCCATCAGATTATCATTTGTTTCGGTCGATGCAGTCAGCACTTTCTGGAGAACGGTTTAGTTCTTGTGAAGACATCAAAAATTGGCTGGACAACTGGATCTCTTCCAAGGAACCAGAATTCTTCCTTCGGGGCATACGTTCACTGCCCGAAAGATGGGGTAAAGTTGTAGCTTCAGAGGGAGCATACTTCGATTAATATTAAAATATCAGAGGTGCCAACCTCTAGCAGAACCTATCAGTAATCAATAGGGTATTTTTCAGTAATTTTTTCAGTAATGCAACATGTCATTTTTTTTTCAACGTTAAGGACAATATTATAGTACTGTGTAACCTGTAATACTTGTATGAGGTGCCTATCGGTCATCACCATACAAAGCCTCATCGCTAACACACAGAAAGGTTATTTCATGAAAAATTAATGTGCGAAATGCATAATAACCTTATATGTTTACACTATCCTGACAAAAAATTATGAAATTAAATTATCAATATTGTACTTACCTCATGTCACAGAGGTGCTAACCTTCTGCTGTGCCTATCAGTAATCACCATACAAAGCCTCATCGTTTATGCGTGGGAAGGCTATTTCATGAGAAATTAATCTGTGAAATACCTTATAACATGACCCTTCTACACTGAAGAGCAATTGAATTAGAGACAGCTGGCGTTACGCAAACGTGGCGCTGTGGACGGCTTTGTAAAAGGAAACGACATGACGTATGCAGGGATCCGACAATAGAAGGAGTGATGCGACGGGAATCAGTAAGAGTTGGGCACAGTATGGGTTACACGAAGGATCTAAGCGCATTTGATTGTGGGCAAACTGTTGGGGCCCGACGAATGGGTCACTCCATCTCGAAAGTCGTGCAGGCACTGGGATTTTCACGAGCCACTGTGTCACGGGTGCACCGTGAGTACATCGATTCCAGTAACACCATCCCTGCAAGGGCCAACTGCCGTGGACAACAGCGTGTGGATGAGCGGGATTACGGTCGGCTCGCATTGTAACAGCGGATAGACGGGCCACAGTGCAAGAAATCACTCGGCAATTTAACGCTGGTACACAAAAACGTGTAAGCAGCCACACCATCCAGAACCATCTCCTCGCTATGGGGTACAGAATCTATTGTCCCACGAGGGTACCGCTGCTGACCACACATCACAAGGTGCAAAGATTAGCATGGCGCGGGAACATCGCCACTGGACCCTAGACATGTGGGAAAATGTTGCACGGACTGACGAGTCGAGATTCATGTTGGTACATGCGGATGGCAGGATACGAGTACGGTGCAAACCACATGAAGCGATGGATCCTTCTTGCTAGCAGGATACTTTTCAAGCTGGTGGGGGGTGGCATTCCCGTCTGAGGACTGTTTACGTGAACTGAAATGGGACCCCTGGTATGTGTGACATCGTCCCTCACAGGTCAACGTTACCAAGATATGCTGGACGACTATTTGCTCCTGTTTGTACATCTTCAACATCCCACTGGGGACCTCATCCTGCAACAAGACAATGCACCGTGCCATCGCTCCCGAATTGTATCCGAATGGTTGGATGAACACTCCACTGACGTGACCTCGCTTCCTTGGCCAGCTAGATCACCTGACCTCAATCCCATCGAGCACATCTGGGATGCCATCGAGAGAGATGTTTGAGGCTCTGACCCCCCTCCATCAAATCTTCGTGAACTGTGGGAGCTTGTTCAGGGGTCGTGGATCCATATGGCTTCTCAACACTTCTGGTGTCTTGTCGAGCCCATGCTGAGAAGAATTGCCGCCGTCATCAGGGCGAAAGGTAGTGCTACACGTTACTAGACAGGTATCTCTAATTCAATTGCTCTTCAGTGTATTTTAATGGTTAATATTTTTTAATATCCCAAGTGGGAATGAATATCGGCTAGATATCGAGCTGATATTGGTTATAATGGCTGAATGTCAGTTAATCGGACACATACCTGCCAACCAAAATTTTCCTAAATCAAAAAGTTTCTTGCAAAAATCAAGAAGATTTACCATAAAATCAAGAAGATTTTCCCTAAAATTAAGAGGATTTATCAAAGATTTTCCCTAAAATTAAGATTTGCAACAGTACCAGAACTGTTAATTCACAATTATCTATTATTAGGGGAGAGTGGTTATGTATGGGATATGCTAGCAGTATGTTTGATGATACTTGTTTTCAATTATTTTTCTATATCAGTCACTCATAGATGGAGTTCAGAAATTGTGACGATTTTCAAGGTTTTGATTTTTTTTTAATTGAATGACGCAATTTTAAAAATAAGCAATGACAAGACCTTTTTTTATGCCCTTGGATGACAATTTTATCCATCATGAATGCATGACAGCATTGTTTTAGATAAAGGATGAATAGTGTAACTTTGAGAATATGAATACTTTTGAACACAAATTTTCAGCTTCGTCACTTTCGTCTTCGAACGACCCCCCCCTTCTCTCATTATCAAGCAGAAATGCAAACCTTGGGGGGGATATTTAAGAATACAGGATACATGTTCAGAACATCGTTGGGAAAAAGAAAATACAGTTACGGGAGAAATATTTTCTAAGTCCAATTTTCGTTTTCGGACATTATCCCTTCATTATTTACAAGTTGAAATACAAATATTTATGAAATAAAATGATATCTTCCAGGGAAGGGAGAGAGCTAGGGCCGTAAGACAAACACAACATCCATGCCTCACGGGGATTCGAACCCGGACCCCTTTCGGACGAATGATCAGAGGCCATTGATCTAACAACAATACTAGGCAGAGGAAACATCGCGTGAAAAATAAAATTACGATTATGGGAGAAATCTTTACTGCGTCTAACTTCCGTTTTCAAAAGTTTTGAAAAGACAAAACTTTCGTTTTTGAGTTTCAGGCGAAAAACATTCTCCCCCACTACCAATTGCCCCGAATTTCTGTTCAGTTATGCATCGATCTCGAGGATAACTCAAATTATGACGGAAAAGGAGAAATTCTTCTAAGCCATTGCCCGCTCATGCCTGAAGATTACAGGAGTCTTGCGCCGTCGAATTTCTGTTTTCGGAAATTTTCCCCTCCACTTTCACACTGAAATACAAATATTTTTGGAATAAAGTGATGTATAACAACAATACTGGACAGAGGCAACATCGAAGGAAAACGAAATTACGATTACGGAAAAAATCTTTTATTTCATTTACTTCCGTTTTTGAAAGACAAAATACCGTCCCGATGCGTATTTTTATGCGTTGGAAAAATTCTTCAATACATATTTTTGCTTGTTGATGTGTATTCTGCGCATTTCCCGATGCGTATACTTACGCGTTGGTAAAATTTCGATGCATAAACACTTTTTGATGCGTACCAGACGCATAATTATGCATTTCGGCGAACTATGCACTGCGCAGAATTAAAAAAAAATTTCAAACTTCGGCGCAATTAGGGCAGCTATTCCAACACTGAGAGAGAGGGAGTTTGGAAGGATTGGCGGGAGGGGGTGGGGGAGTGCTATCTATAAATAAATATTGCTCACTGCTAGAAACATGAGATAACATAAGGTTCAATCGCCATGAAATCATAAAAAAAAAAAAAAATGCAGGCGTTTACATTAAGCAACAATAACGATATTGATTTCCATCAATAAAATAAATAAATAAGTAATTCACGAGCCGTTTTGGCGAAAATCCGGAAGAAACTACCTTCCGACCGTAAAACCACCCCAAAATCCAATCCGGGAAATTCGGAACACTTGGCAGGTATGCGGACGTCATTGCGCCGATAATGGCTTTTCCGACGTATTATACAATATTGCCTTGCCGTTCTTCACCCGATATCCATAGGATATTGGCTTTACCGATGTAGCTAATATCTGAATTTCAACGGCGCTTACTTAGAAACAGCACCAATTTAACGTTTTCATACATACATACATACATACATACATATCACTAAGCTGTTCTCTGAGATTCAGAGGTTAGATCCAAAAAGAAATACAACTACCAGATATTTTTACTTACTGTTATCATATTAAACTTCTCCATTTACAGCGATCTTGACATACAACTCGAGCTTCACTGATATCCATTACACGCCGTACACAAGATCTTTTATACTTCATACTCATAACCTTTTTCTCATGCAGACACTCCTGAATCTGATCCACCCATGTCTTCCTTGGCCTTCCTCTGCCTTTCCTTCCTGCCACTTGGGCTAAAAAGATTTTCTTAGTAAGCATCTCATCACTCATTCTTTCAACATGGCCAAACCACCGAAGCATATTGGTCTCCACCTTGCTAACAACATTTTGCTTCACATCACACAACTGCAACACATCTTCATTCCTCACACAATCAGACCGTGTCTTGCCACAAACCCCCTGTAAGTAACGCATTTATCCAGCACACAAACGACTCCTATGTTTCTTCTGCAGTACCCAGGTTTCACTGCCATACATCAGAGTAGGAACAATTACACTTTCGTATACAGCCATGCGAGGCTCTCTAGAGAACTCATCATTCCTGTGAAAACTTCCCAGAGCAGCTATGACTTTCAATGAAGAATTCACTCGCCTACTAATTTCACCATGCAATTTGTTCTCTCTGTCAAACATGCTTCCTAAATACACAAACTCACTCACCTGGTCAATCACAGTGCCGTCTATACTTACATTACATTCAGTGCTACCAGTTCCTCTCTCAAACACCATAACTTTGGGGTTTCTCTAATTTATACTCAGTTTGAAATTCATGCAAACTTCGTACATCAGAGACAACGTACTCTGCAATTCACTTTCGCTCTCTGCCAACAGGACAGTGTCATCAGCATACAACAATCTGCACACACGGATATCACCAAGACATAAACCACTACTTTTTTTTTTTTGCCATCACGCATGCACGCGTCCATAAATATATTAAACAGACATGGTGCCATTACACAACCTTGTCTAACTACTGCACCAATAGAAAACCATTTTGATAAAACACCATTCACTCGTACACGAGCTGTACTACCCGCATACATGGCTTTTACACTATTAAGTAGATTCCCAGTAACACCATATTCATTCAATACCTTCCACAAAAGTGTCCTATTCACTCGGTCGTAAGCTTTCTCTAAATCTATGAAGGCAGCAAAAACGTTCTTACCAACACCCAGATACTTTTCAATCATCATGCGTAATGCAAAAATCTGGTTAGTGCAGCCTTTACCAGGCATAAAACCACTCTGAACATCCCACACTTTCTCTGATGCCAAACACTTTCCCTGGCACACTCAGTAGGCTAATACCATTATAGTTCTTTCAGTCAGTCTGATTACCTTTTCCCTTATACAAGGGAACAATGATAACATCCTTCCAATCCTGAGGGACCATTCCTAACTCCCAGCACAACTGGCGAATTTCAGTTAACCAGTCAATTACAGAGTCACCACCATATTTCAACATCTCAGCAGTTATGCCATCAACTCCCGGAGCCTTACCATTCTGAAGAGATTTTAGATCTTTACACACTTCTTCTCTTGAGATCCCTCCATCCCCCACTGTGACATAATCTGTGTCTGTCTCAGAATCATCTTTGCTTTTCTGATCTAATAACTCACAGAAATATTCACCCCATCTTTCACTTAACTCTTTGGGCTCCCATATCATTTCACCGACCTCATTCTTCACACAACTTACAACTTTGTTTCCCCTATTTTTCCTGAGTCTCACGTACTTCCAGAAAGACTTCCTATCTTTCCAAAAAGCCAGTTCATGCTTTTCCACCTTCTCCTTCCTAACTTTTGCCTTACTCTGGCGAACCAGCTCAGTAGCTTCGCGCTTCTTTGAGCGATATTCATCCACAGAAACTCTACCTTGCAACATCCCCAAATAGGCTTCCTTCTTTCTCTTTACTGCCTCTTCAATCTCACTATTCCACCAAGCATCACCTCTATTGTTACCCACTATTGTGGTGCCACATACCACTTTAGCAGCAGTGACAACACAGTTCTTAAAACATTCCCACTTCTTTTCTACATCCCTCTCACCAGACTTCAGCTCCTTCAGTCGTTCTCTGAGTAAGTCAGAATAACGCTGATGATCTTCAAGGAGCCTATCAACTTTTATTCTTTCTATCCTGGGTCTCTTCCTTTTCCTTTTCCTCCAACCAACATTAAGTTTCACTCATGACACTACCAAGTAATGATCAGAACCAACATCTGCACCTCTCACCACACGGGTGTCAACAACTAAGTGTTTCAGACGCTGATCGTAAACAACAAAATGTATCACCCACTTTTGACCAAGAGTACGATTTTCCCAAGTATATGTGTGGATATACTTGTGGTTGAAAAATGTATTAGATACACACAAACCATTCTCAATGCAGAGTTCAATTAATCTTTCACCACTATCATTCACACAAGGATCATTAAACTTACCCAGAACATTGTCAGAAATTGTATTCTGCACACCTACTCTAACATTGAAATCCCCTGCTATTATAGCTTTCTCTTTAGAACCAAACTGGCTCAAAACAGCTTTTAGCTCATTCCAGAAATCTTCCTTCTTATCAGAAGGTTCCGAGTCACAAGGAGGATACACTACAACAATTACGATTCTCTGAAGTTTCACTTTCAAACGAATCCAGAGAATTCTCTCACTTATGCAACTTACCCAATAGTTTTTTTCGCCTCGAGAAATCATTTGATAATGATTTGTCTGTAAGGTGTGGATGTTTAAAACAACACTGCCGTATGATTCGTGGTTTATTATACATTGGGCACTACCTTTTACTTTCGTCATCTGATCACTCTCATTACAACACAAACACCCAGCATCTGTTGACATTTTCTCGCAGTTATCACATTGGCAATAGTCAAGATTACCTTTTCTATCCTCGAATCTGTTTTCGCATTCCTATGTTAAACATTCGTACTGTACCGGCAGAATACCGTGGTTCTAATGAATAAGGATTTACACTAGCCATTTTACAGATTGATGGGATCGACTGCGCTGCACAGAATGGTAAACAGCACCGACTGGAGCGCACAGCACACTGAGCATTCGGGCTCTTGTCTAGTGTGACGTCACTGCTGGTTTTAAAAAACGCTCTAGTGGGAGAGCTACTTACGATAAAGCATTTCTGATTGCGTCATTTTTCATGTCTCTTTCGACATTACATTTTCGCATGGAAAAAAATAATAAAAAAAATGTCCAAAATGAGTTTACAGTTCCTTTAATAACATACAGCACGGAAGAAAATGAAACTTTAGCCCTTATTGAAATATCTGCTACTTCAACATGTTTCAAAAAGCTATCTTCCAAGGGAAACTTTTCCAAAATATAGGCGCATGCAGAAACATAGAAGTTACGCATGCAAGTATCAAATTCCGCAATTTCTACATCATTCAAAGTACCTTCCTTCAGAAAAAGTCTTGTTTTAACACCAACAACTAAATTTTCATTATCTTTTTGCTTACCCCTTTTTTGAAATTTGATATCAGAAAGATTTATTTCTGTCTCATCACCTGTTATTATTGTTGGCCTTACAAATCTTACCAAAAGCTCCATGAAAAGTTCTACAAGGGCTCGTCGTAATTTATAAATATATGAAAATTCTTGTGGCAACAGAACATTAACTTTTGTGAAAAAAGGAAGGGTGTTCTTCAAAAACATAAGGTTCAACTTGATGCTAGGAAGCTCTAAAGTTGACTGTAACATTCTGAAAGTGCTAATTCTCCAAATCACTGGGTTTTGCATTCTTACAAAAAAAAAAAAAAAAAGAAAAGAAACTGTTAATGGTTCCCACTGTTCTAAAATGTTGATCAATGCAATCAGCCAAAGACAACCATCTTATACTAATATATTTTAATATCTTGTGAGGTCCCATTCTGTCCACAAATCTGTTGACATATTTTAAAACTATTTTTCCTCTTACAGCTCTTCTCTAAAAAGTAAAAAAATATCGACAAGGAGCATGTCAATGTTGCTGACATTTTTTAACTCAGCTGCTGCTGTCTGTATTAGATGACATGGACAGCCCCTTATGACAATTGTGTCGTCGCCTAAGACTGCAATGGTGTCATCCCAGACTGTCATGGAGCCACTCAGAATGGCAGTGGGTGATCATCAGTGACAAGCCCCGCTTTTGTCTTGGAGGAGATTACCACTGAAACCACGTATGGAGGCACCCTGGTCAGCGCCAAGATGAACGGTTTGTTGTTGAGCACCACACGTCCAGAAGGCCTGGTGTCATGGTGTGGGGTGCAATTGCCCATGATGCGAGATCACCTTTGGTGTATATTACGGGCACTTTGACAGCCCAACTTTACGTTAATGAGGTCCTGCAATAAGTGGCCCTACCTTTTCTGAACGTTCACTCTGATGCGATTTTCCAATGGGACAACACTTGCCCGCATACTGCTGCTGTCTCGAGAGCTTGCCTTCAAGGCACTGACACTCTGCCATGGCCAGCCGCATCACCAGACCTATGGCCAATTGAAAATGTGTGGGATGCTACTGGACGAGCTATCCACATTACACCCCTACCACACAATCTGCAGGAACTGGCTTATCGCAGGACACCATTAGGAACCTGTACAACTCCATGGCGAGACGTCTGGAGTGCTGTGTGAGCAAACATGGCAGCCCGACACCATACTGGCAGACCCTTTTTATTGGCGTGTAGCTCAATAAATATTGCCCATATCAGTCTCAATGTTTAAGCACTTATTGTTCCTGGTAAGGTTTAGCTTCCTCCCGAATAGAATTGCGATCTGGCACGTCCTTCTGGGTGCAACTATTTTTTTGACGATGAGTGTATTTAAATAACAAATAAGTATTCAATAGCTTAGTTCATTTTACTCCTCATAAAACACAGGTGTATAAATAAAGACATTTGTCCAAAGCTAAAATGGTTTTACAAATACTTGACATATTCATTATATTATATTACCATGACAAAACATGACCCAAAACCAAACTAACTATATATATATATATATATACACTATCGTGACATGGAGGAGACTGGCACAAGACAGACCGTTGTGGAGGAAACATGGGGAGACCTTCGTCCAGCAGTGGATTGATAATGGTTGACAATGATATACACTATCTACGAACAAGTAATTGGACACCCCTGCAATCGACGATATCTGCGGTCCTGATACACGTCACGGCCGCCGCCGTTAAATATCGTGTGGGAAACAACAACGCAACCAGTCGCATGCAAGATGCCACGCATTTCGGAGCTCTCCGATTTCGAGAAAGGTGTAATCGTCGGGTATCACAGAAATGGCCAATCCATACGTGACATATCCAGCGAGTTGAAGTACCCAAAATCGACAGTGGCCTACGTGATTGGCAACTGGAAGATGAGAGGTGACTGTGGGAATGTGCCCCAACCCAGCAGACCCACAAAACTGGGAGTTGGAGACCGACGTCTGCTAGCCAGAGAAATTCAGAAGAACCGCACCAAATCAATGAGCCACATCCGCGAGGAGTTTCAACAGGCATCCGGGAGTGTTCTTTCGAGGAATACCATCCGTAAGGAAGCCCATCTGCTCGGTTATCATGGATGTGCTGCCACCCACAAGCCTTTGATCACCAAGTCCAATAGCGCTGCTCGGCTAACGTGGTGGAAAGAACGTGGACAGTGGACCGTTGAACAGTGGAAACAGGTTCTCTGGAGTCACGAATCACGGTTCAGCCTCTACCGTTCGGATGGCAGGGTCTGGGTTTGGCGTCTGCCTGGAGAACGCCTCCTGCTAGAATGTATTGTGCCAACTGTGAAGTTTGGCGGCGGTGGAATTATGCTGTGGGGGTGTTTCTCCTGGTATGGCACGGGACCCTTGGTCGCAATTCCTGGTAGACTCAACGCCAAGACCTACTGCACCATTTTGGATGACCATGCGCTTCCTACGTTGTGGCAGTTTTATGGGGTGGACCCATGTTACTTTCAGGATGACAATACCACCTGTCATGTTGCGAGGTCCACCATGGCTTGGTATGGTAACAATGGGGTTAATCGAATGGACTAGCCTGCGCAGAGCCCAGACCTTAACCCTATCGAGCACCTCTAGGACGAGTTAGAGCGTCGACTTAAGGGGTGCCCCCACCGTCCGAAATCGGTGAAGGAACTGACCTGTCTTCTCCAAGCCGAGTGGAAGAAAATACCGCTAGCCGTCGTACAACACCTGGTTGAGAGTATGCCCCGGAGAGTCGCAGCTGTAATCGCCGCACGTGGAGGCTCCACCAACTATTGAAGGTGAATAAACTTTGTTTTTCTTTGCTATCACAGGTGTCCAATTACTTGTTAGTAGATAGTGTATATATGAGTGTGTGTATGTGTGTTATAGCTTGTGCAACTGATTTGAATAATATTTAATTTAAATAAAATATATAGTACTGTTTAGCCAAACTTCTAATACTACTTCCTAAGTTACAAGAATTTTGGCATGAGTGTATGTGTGTACATGGGATATCTTAGCAACTCAAATGTTTAAAAGAAATTTGTTTTAATGTGAGGAAAGTATCTCTGCTAATTATTGTCCATAACACAATTTACAAAAATATGAATATTAAAAAAAAACTACTTACAATGACAATCTAATAAAGGTAAGAATGTCACACTTGCTGTAATTTGTCGGATGATGTTCCTAATTTCTTTCTGGATTGTTTTGACATCCTTTGCTTTAGGTTCACCACTGTCAGAAAAAGAATTTTAGTCAATTGCTAAGACACAACACTAGGAATAAAATGCTAAGTAAGTAACCATGAAGAAAATATAACACAACAAATATTACAGCAAAACATGAGTTTTCAAGGGACTAAAACCAAAAACCTTTAAGTGAAATGCAGAGCAGAGTTGTATATAAAAAAAAAAAAAATATCTGCATACACAACCACTGAAACAGAAAACTTGCTGCAAACCCAGGAAGTGTGAACTACAATAACAATAGAATATGATTATTTTAAAAAAATGAAACAATAACTAATTATTAGAACATTATAGATTTCAATGAACACAAAATAAGTACACAATGTGCAGCAATGTTTGTGAAATGGGCCTTTATTGCGAACTATTAAAATATTGGACTATAAACCTCATAAAAACGAGAGATTAATTAAAGAAAGTTTTTACATCCAGAAAAACAGTTTCATCAATGAGCCTTCAAAAATTATAAGGAGAACAACTTAATTCAAAAATTACATGTGATTCAGACAAAAAGAACCAAATAGTAATTTTCGCTGCTTAAGTTACGTGGAAGCTTATAAGTATTGGTTAGATGAACGCAAAATTCCTCATCATATTCTGTATCTCACGTAAAAAACTTATTACATTAACTGAGTTGTAGACTATGTTCGCCTAAGATGTTCAAATGGAAAGGTTATTAATACTTCAATAAAACTTCTTACCTTGTTGAGGGTTGTTCCTTTATATCGCTCATACTAGTCAGTTCGACAATTCAGGCAAAGCAGGTGAGATTGACTCACGTAAGTGAGTGGGTCTAAATTTCATGCAAACAAATGAAAAGGAAATCATGCAAGTTATATGATCTAGATGATATGCCAAGTATTCCTCGAAGTTAGGAGTCAAATATTAGAAAACCAATGATATTGTAAAATCCGAAAGATAAAATGAAATACATAATCGAAATCCTTAAAAAAGGGCGGGGGGGGGGGCAAGAAGCTAAAAAGGGAAGTTATTCCTGAGTGAAAAGTTATATCCATGGAACCAAACCAGCAAAAAACATTTTCACACAACCAGTTCAATGCCAAACGTGTTTATACCATTTGTTCATGGCTATCATTAGAGGCATGTGAATCCTTTTGGCATTGCAGCTGTTGTGGTCTTGTTCACATTCTACAGTGTCATCATAGCATGTCTCGTCGAGTCATATGATGCCTGTCTCCGTGGCGCCATCCATTGGGGATCAGATGAAACTGGTTCGGAAGTCGCCGTTGAGCATCATAATCATAATATTTTATAATTGGGTCACCATGCGAAATTGTCAGATTTTGAATTAATTTTCCACCAACACATCTCCGATTCTTACAATTTTTTTTTTTTTTTTAATGAGTAGCTACTCCCAACTTATAAAAACCCTGAAAGTTTCAATTTTTTATTTCAGATAGGTTAGAAGATATAATTTTTTGAATTTTGGTGCATGGCGGACATATTTCGCGTAAAAGCGCAAATATCTCCGTTACTTAGGATAAAAAGAAATACATAAATCATCATTCTTTCTTAATTTTTACCAAGGAATCCATTGGTGCACCACATGCGTTGCTACCTGCTTTAGTTTTTGAGTTATGAGCAATGAGAGAGCCTTTTTTTCAATGCTTAAAAAGGCAATGTAGTACAACACTTAGAAAGCTGCAGTTATTATTCTTTCCAAAGAAAGGTTTAATCTACCAAATGAAGGCCAAAAAACCCCTTGGGCTTTTGCTTGAGCGCCGAGAAAAGAATTGTTAAACATGGTGCATGGCCAGTGCATTGCCACCGTGACAGCGCAATCGCCGAAGCAAGCTGCGTCGTGGCCACGGCAGTGCGGAGACTTGGTACCGGAAGAAGAACGACATTCCTCCCACACGCAAGAAGCGATCCCACCCATCACTCCCATTGCGCGGACGCATGTATTGTTGAACTCATGTTTTGAAGGAAAGTAATTCTTTATTTTAAAAAAGCATGATTAGTTCATGAACGATGTTTATATTTCGATGTCTCACAACGCTGTGATCAACTTCCATGTCAGTATTTGATTATATTTAATCAAATCAGACAAGAGGAAGTTGAGCTTCCGTGGAAAGCATTTTTTCTCCCCAATAACGAATTTGGTGATTATCATAAAATTTAAAATCTACAGGTTTTACAGTGTTCACGAGATTGTCCCGCGTTTTGTGTCATCATCTGAATCATTTCTTGAAATCAATGCAAAACCAAAATTATTTGTGCGTGTGTGTGTGTGGGGGGGATTGCTGCCAATGCTTTCGCTCTAGACGAGAGATCGTGGTGAAATTTCTTTGGCTAATTTTGGTTGGGAATCGTCTTGTATTTTTTGCTGATCAGCTTTTTTTTTTATTCTGGCAAGTATGTATATGTGTATGTATACATGGATAAAAAGTTTTATCGTGCTTAGTTTTCAGGTTTATCATGCCGGCGATGATATGAAGCCTCTCTCCTTTTTAGATGTTGTTTATAGAGAGTTACTGCAAATGACCTGACGCTCCAGACCTTTTGCGCACTTTGTCTGATCAACATCCCACAAATTTATTGCTCCTCGTAAAGATATCCTTAAGTATAAACTTGCTGCCCCTGTGGCGCAGTGGTCTAAGCGATGGCTTATGAATATGATCATTCATCCAAATTGGGTCCGGATTCGAATCCCGGTGAGGCATGAATGTTGGGTTTGTCTTATGGCACTGGCTCTCTCCCTTTCCTGGAACCAGTGGCCCCAAATTAGGGACGGGCGACTGCTTATAGCCCACTGAGTTGCTCACGGTGGACGTTAAACCTCCAATAAAAAAAATATATGAAAAAGTATAAACTTGCCATTCGCCGCAGGATGAAAAATGATGTTGACAAAAAAGTGTTAGGAAGATTTTATATGTGCACGCAAAATCTCCTATTATTTTCTGTGAAGGTAATATACTTTTTCTGTAGCGTGGAAACTAAATATGACCCGCGAGAAAACTTAATGTTCGTGTCACCGATGTAAACCAATCAGTTCTAAACTTACAGCTTTTGGAAGTTTATGAATTGTAGCCTCTTAAAAAAATAAGCAAATTGGCATTCCACATGGCTGTTAGTTTTTGAGCTTATGGGAGGGAAATGGGGGGGGGGGGTTTCTCTCTGAACGAATTTCTAAGAGAGCAGCAGAAACACGCGTTTTGGAATTATAGTTGAAAACGATCATCAGAGACAGAGAGAGATTCTAAGTAAACTAAAATTTCAAATAGTAACTTGCCATAGAGTTTCGTATCCATGGTTCCCATACTATATACGTTGAATAAATACTACGTACAATATTCACTTGAAAACTTTTTTTTGACTAGGGATAACATTTTCAGCGTCGAGTAAAGTGCACATGAACAGAATTCTTTGCCAAAATTTCTGCCAAACATTTCAAAGTGTGTGCCTCCTCTCCCATCACGTTTAGCTCCCTGCCCCTTCCTTAATGGCCCACCCAGTTCTGAGCAGCTAGTGTCGTCACTGCCCTGCATTTGTTAACTTATTTGCCATTATGGTATAACGTTTTCTGTTCGCCACAGATGTAGAACTGTTTATTTTTCTTAGAGTCGATTTACTCCTTTTATCCGTGCTATGGCCGACACGCTTACTTCTAGTTTTTTTTTTTTTTTTTATCTCTCTCTTTTAAAGACAAGATAGCCCCAGACCTCGAATCCCTCAGATCCTAATTTACGACCTCTGGCAAACAGAGAACGAATTTCTAAGAGAGAGCACCGCAAGTGGAAAAGCTCCGTAGTGTATATTCTCAGATCTTTTTTATTCTCTTGCGATTTGAAAGTTGCTGCCTGGTTTTTCAGCGTCTTTGTGCATTGTTATTGTGGCGTAATGCGTTAATGAAAAAAAAATTAATTCTTAATTCAAGAGACAGCTAAAGTAACTTGTCAATATGAGGACGATAACTGCGTTGCTACTGATAAGGAGAAACAGAAGCTCATAAAACAGAGCGAGCAAATTACGATCGCTAAATAGTAACACGAGTTCTATACTTGTTTTTCATAAATTCGTAATCAATAATTGCAATACATTGGGTATTACAAACGAAAACATACTCATACGTTCGAGGTCTGTTAATGTTTCTCCTTATTTCTAAATTTATTGGCATGATTAATAAATAATAATAATAACGGAAATAAATCCAATTGCTTCCACATTGACACCGGGATGTGATTATAGGAGGCATAAAATTTTTCGTTCAGTGTAACCATTAAACTGTATTTTCCTATTTTTGGGCTACATCACGAACAGTTTAACAGTGTTTTTCTTATTTCAGGGTGCTGTGGTGCGTTTTGTTTCATATGAGCTTTTGAGATTATTTCAGTTGCTTTAATAAGCAACTGAAATAATGCCAGATCTACCAGAAAATAATCAATAACATTTTTTCTAACCCGACGCTGAGCCTTGTTAGCGTCATCATCTGTGATCATCAAGTATCTGACATTAACTAAAATGCAGTATATATCTCCTCTACCTCGCAAGAATAGGCACCGAGATATATATCCCCGATTACTTTATTTCTCAAGCTGCCATTCCTTGATCATTTTCTCTTACGGCAGGCGTGAGCAACTAAACAATTTATTAATTCCTGAAATAGAACTATTTCATGTCTAAAAATTCTTTCGGATATTGCGTGAGCTGTAGAAATCGTCAATCAATATTCCAAAAAGTGTTTTCAACGTCAATTGCATAATTTATAAGCATCAGTACCGTATATCGTTAAGCTATATGGGGAGAAAAAAGTTTATATTAGTTCTTCTCGTCATTGAATGGCTAAGAATGCCAATATATTTCCGATGTCTGTTGCATAATTTTTATGCGTTATTTGTGTGCAACCTTTTTCACGGTATAGCTCGTATTGATAAGCTGTACGGAGAAAATGGTTTATATTAGTCTTCCTCGTCGTTGAATGGCCAAGAATGTGGTGGATAGCATCTGACGATTTGGTGTGAAATGACCCTTTAGTAATATTTTACAGTTATATTATTTGAAATATATTTTAATAAAACATTAATTCACTATCCTTCCCTCCTTCAAGCATCACATCAAATTATCGTGCGATCTGACCAACGCGTACAATGGTATCTTGATCTGCATCCCGTCCGAAGGCAAACATCCACTCCCGCTGCCATTTGGCTGGCTGCCAGCGCCATTGGCAAAATACGCCGTGCACCATATTTACAAATTCTTTTCTCAGCGCACTCGCGAAAGCCCAAGGTTGTTTTTTTTTCTTCATTTGTTAGACTAAACTTTTCTTTAAAAACAAAAACCAATTGTGATCTTCTAAGTGCTGTACTACATTGCTTTTCTACGTTTTGAAAAAGGCTCTCCCGTTGCACGTAACTCAAAAACTAAAGAAGATAGAAATTCGTGCAATGCACCAATCGATTCCTTGGGGGAAATTATAAAGGAGTGGTGATTTTGGTACTTTTTTTTATCCAAACAATGGAGATATTTGCGTTTTTACGCGATTAAGGCCCGCCATGCACCAGAATTCGAAAATTAATATCTTCTAATCTACAGGAAATAAAAAAATGAAACTTTCGGGATTTTCCTACCTTGGGGCGATCTATTCATGAAAAAAAAAAAAATTGTAAGAATCAGAGATGGTGTGGTGGATAGCATCTGACGATTTGCCATGGAATGACCCAATTTTATTTTTATTACTTTTGTATTTTGAGTTTCTGAGTTTTTTTCTTTTTCAATATGTATTAAATATCTCTATGCACGAGAAAGTTCATATGGAGTATTACTGTTGCCATTATAGGCTGTAGTTTTTTCAATGAGTACAGCTTCAGAAATGAGAATCTGCCTAGGATTATGGTGGCTAGTTTTCAGTTTAATATTTGTCCAGTTCAGTGCAACTGTCAAAACAGTATTGCATTAAAGATGTTTTAGCTTGATAATTTTTCCAATTATGGAGATGATCTTTAAATCTGCAATTTAAATTTCGTTTTGTACTACCAATATATAGCACTTTATTATCATTATTACAGTTTGGTGTAGGACAGACAGGAATTTCGTATACACCCGCTCTTTTCCAGGCATAGTTTATTGTTTTGATTACTTGTTAATAGTTTAGCTGTATCAGTAACTGTCTCTGAAATTCTCAGATTCATTTTGTAACGTTCCTTCTTTATTATATTATTAATTATCGTATGATATGGTAGTTTACAGCAGAACGTAAACCCGGTATTTTCGTTACATTCTTGATCATTATTGCATTTATGTTTCACATAAATTTTATTGATAATATCTTTATTACAACCAAATGCCTTGGCAACATTCTTGATCCAACTGAGTTCCCTTTCTTCTGCGCCTGACAGGTTGATGAATGAGTTATTGCTCGTTTAATATAATACTGAAAGGAAGCCATTTTATACCTCCAAGGATGGTTGGAGCTGTAAGGTATAATTGTTGGCACAAGGGATGGCTTTCTGTATACTTCAAAATCGATTTTGTTGTTGATTTTAATCAAACATATATCTAGGAACAGTAATCTGTCATTATCTTTATACTCTATTGTAAGTTGTATGGAAGGATACATTTCAGTGAATTCCATAATAAAATGCTGTAAATCTAAATCTGAGTGCCTCCATACAACCAAAATGTCATCAACGTAACAAATATATAAGTTATGCATCTTTACAAATTACTATATTGTTCATGAAAATATTTACCAAGATATTTATTTTACAAAAATATTTATTTTTAACCAAATATATAGTTTACCAAAATATTTACTGAATATATAAGTCTGGCATCTTTACTATATCATTCATGAAAAATATTTACCATGAACAATATAGTAAAGATGCCTGATTTATATATTTGTTACGTTGATGACATTTTGGGTTGAATGGAGGCACTCAGATTTACATTTACAGCATTTTATCATGGAATTCACTGAAATGCATCCTTCCATACAGCTTACAATAGAGTAGGAAGATAATAACAGATTACTGTTCCTAGATATATGTTTGATTAAAAACAACAACAAAATCTATTTTGAAGTATACAGAAAGCTATCCCATGTGCCAACAATTATACCTTACAGCTCCAACCATCCTTGGAGGTATAAAATGGCTTCCTTTTTAGTATTATAATAAACATTATATTCATCATTGCCCTTTGGATCCCGAGCAAAAAGGTCGCACATCGTCTGAGCTCCTGTGAGTGAACTTCAGTGCAAGCTTTTCGTCGTCGGCGGCAGTGCGTCTTGTTCTACGATTAGATAGTTTCTGGGTTACCAGTCTATCCGATTTAGTCCGGTTAGGGGATCTTTTAGTTGTTAAGCTTTTTTCAAAGCTCAATTAAAATTTTTCCGAATCCACTTCTCTTTGTTTCAGCTTCCAGCCCATCATCAAAAATTAATAGGATTTCCAGTACTGAAGTTGTAGAGCAAAAGCCTGACACCAAGAAAAGTGATGCCATTTCCTGTTCCTCATTCAATTTCACGGGAAAGCGAGAGTCAACTGAAAAACCAGATTCAAGAAGATCCAGAAGAATTAGAAACCTTCCGCCGGAACTATGTAATAGTATCCAAAAAAGAACCAGAAGAACAAGAAGAAGATTGGTAAGTGAAATAATTTCTTATTCTGTGCCTCAGAAAATTCTAGGCACAACATCTGACAAAAAAGTTGTCAATGACTCTTCTTGTATGTCTGCGCCAATTCCAGACATGGTAAAAACACCGGTGGGATGCCCGGGCAATGGGATATCTGAAAAAATTACAAACATCATTAAAACACTGGAGAGATGCTTGGGCGATGGGATATCTGAAAAAATTGCAATATCATTAAAACACCGGAAAGATGCCCGGGCGATGGGATATTTGCAAAACTTTCAGATATCATTAAAACACCGTTGAGATGCACGGGCGATGGGATATTTGTAAAATTTTCAGATATCAGTAAAACACCGGTGGGATGCCCGGGCGATGGAATATCTGAGAAAATACCAGATATGTTTTATGAAAAGTCCGAGAAATGTCTGGACGACCTTACCCAAAAGGAAGGTTTTTGGAAAATAGACCTGAGACGGCTTCGGCGTCATGTCTATGAATTCGGCGTCAGGTCTATGAATTCGGCGTCAGGCAAGGAATTTGGTGTGAATCCGCGTCGGTCTGTTAAAAAAAAACAAAAAACGGCCCTTTTTAGGGCCGAGTACTTTTCAAAAAGGAATTTGCTAAACCTGCTGAGCAGTTGAAGGAAACTATGTTTCCACAGACACGAACACGTATTCACACAAGTAAAAAAAGACTTTACAAAGAAAAAATTGAAACTCTAAAAAGTTTCAAAAACTTTGTGAAAAGTGAAAAAAAAAAAAATACTGTGCAAAAACAGAAAAAAAAATGTGTTGAAAAAAAAGAACAACACCAGTCATCATACGAGCATAAGTTAAGCTCAAAAATAAAGGATGCAGTTAATGACACAGAATTAATGAAAAATGATACAAATAAATATCTGCGTAATATTAATTTATTACACAGAGAAAAAAAAGTTGTCATTAAAAGCAATTTACAGAACTCTGTGCTAAAAGAAAGAATTGAAAAGCATCGTAAAAATGTCCAAAACACAAATGTGACAGAGAAATTGATTGCTAATGTTGACAAATATCTAGGTGAGAAGGAAAAAAAAACCGGCCCTTTTAAGGGCATTGTACAGAATTCTGTGCTAAAAGAAAAATTAAAAAACAACACAAAAAAAATTCCAAAACACAAAAGTGATAGAGAAATCGATTGTTGATGTTGATAAATATTTAGATGAAAATGCTACGCAAAAGCAAAAAAAAATTGGTTACTCCAACCGTGGAAAAACCAAAATATTTCACTGGCAGGCTTAGCAAAGGAATTAAAGAGGCAGAAAAAATTAACTGTAATGAAGATGCTCAATTGCAGTATGCTAATAACATTACATTTTATAACACACAAAATGAACTGCCTCTTCTATATGATAATGTGGAAAATAACCACACTGAAATAGCAAGCCAACAAGTAAAAAACATAGAAAGCAGTGAAAGCACTGTAGAAAGCAAAACTGACCTATTAATTAAAAAAATTAAAGAAAAGTCCACGAGTGAGAAACTTACGGAAAAAATAAATAAATGGAGAAACAGATAAAAAACAAAAAAATGGTGAATGGACCATCAATAAAATAGCAGAATTAGCTGCCAAACTGGTCAAAAACAAGGAAGCAATCAATTGCAATACTGACATTGATGCCCAAGTCATCGAAAGTAACAACAATATAAAAAAAAAATTGACACAGTAAAAAATGATGAAAAAAAAATGAGGATGAAATTTTTCCCCCTGAAACAAATGGACTTAACATATTAATTTGGAATGCGCAAGGCATCAAAAAGGCAGCATAGAAAATTCTTAGCCTACCTAAAATACAAAAAAATTGATATTGCACTAATTAATGAATCCTGGCTAATGGACAGAATTAAATTCAAAATTCCCAACTACAAGGTTTACAGAAAAGACAAAACCTCCCAAAGTGGGGGAATTTTGATTGCAGTGAAAGATAAACTAGAGCAAAGTGAAGCAACATGCAACACAGAGGATGGCATGGAAGCGCACTCGGTTATTATTAAAACTAAAAATAACCCGATTAAATTTACGGCGCTATACAATCATCCGAAACACACTATTACCAGGGAAGCTCTAGCTAATCTTTTCGAGGAAGATATTCCTACGGTCATAGCGGGAGATTTTAATAGTAAACACCGCTATTGGTACTGCACTAGAGCTAATAAAAGTGGAAACAATATCTTCAGATATCTCTTAAACAAAAACATTGATTTTGGGGGCACCATCTGAAACCACAAGAACGGCGCTCAGAGGAACTAGCAACATACTAGATTTTGCCCTCTTGAAGAATAATAAATATTACTTTGAAATTTACACTGCGGCAGCACTCTCCTCTGACCACAATCCAGTTCACCTCCAGCTTTATACTGAGAAAACTGTGGCGGTAGCACCCAAAATGGTCACTAACTTAAAACAATTTGAAGAGAAAATTAAACTAGTGCTACCCCCGGTAATTGGAGACTGTAATAGCAAAGAAGAAATTGACAGAGCTATTAAACTCTTTAACCTCGCCATTAAAAAAATTATGGAAGAATGTCAAACTCCTGCTAAAGAGAAAAAAATCCGTACTATTTACCCAAAGAAATTTTGGAACTTATTAAAGAAAAAAATAGGTACCGAAGCAAGTCGCAAAGAACAAGAAATAAAACGTTATATGACCTTTATTGCTGCATAAATAGACAAATTAAAAGAGAAATTAGAAAATTCGACAATGGGTCATGGGGTCAAGTATTAGAGGAAGCTCATATTGACTACTCTGAAAATTCGGATAAAAAAAATAAAATGACTCTATGGAATCTTACGTCAAGCTTGCAAAATAAAAATGTCAAATTACTCCCACGGACGGTAGTTAGAACTAACGAAGAAAAAGCAGAAATTTTTGCAAACTCACTAGAAAAACAGTTTAAAATAAATGATATCCCTGACACTGATGTAGCCATTAAAATGAAAAAGGCCCTGGATACTTATTTTAAACATGCGGAGGATGTAGAAAATTCTAGAGTCATCACCCAAAGTGCACAACTCTATGAAGAATTTACTAGTAAAAAAAAAACCTGTATTAACATCCCCAATTAAAAGTAAACAGAAAGGCTCTTTTAAAAAAAATAGGAGGACAAGGCTTAGAAAACAGCAACCAAAAGTAGTAAATGCTACGGTCTCTCTTACGTCCGATAGACAGCAACCACTAAATAAAGTGGATACGGCCTCTCTTACGTCCGATAGACAGCAACCTCTAAATAAAGTGGATACGACCTCTCTCGGGTCCGGAATCCAAAAAATGCAAAAGTCGGGCAGCAACTTCAAATTAAAGGTGCTACGACCTCTCTTGGGTCCGGAACGCCAGAAACTGAAAAGATAAGAAAAAACAAGACACCTTTTAAGGGCCCAAAAAAATTTTTGTTCCCCCAGATTTTGAAAAACCACTACCCATCTGTGAAAGGGAAGTTAGGTTTCATATTAATAATCTTAAAAATAAAAAGGCACCGGGCAATGATGACATAAATAATAAAATTATGAAAACATTACCGGAAGAGTATGTGCAAACGCTTACTAAAATATACAATTGTGCCATTAAATTACATTATTTCCCTGATGTTTGGAAGACAGCAAAGGTAATATTATTACCCAAGCCAGGTAAAAACCCGGCAATTCCTGAAAATCACAGACCGATTTCGTTGCTCCCAACCATGGGAAAAATCTTTGAAAAAATTATTCTTATTAGAATGCAACAATTCTGTGAGGAATTCCTAGTAATTCCATTTATTCAAGGAGGTTTTAGAGATACACACTCCACGGTGCACCAACTCTCTAGAATAACTGAAAAATGTGCTGAAGGAATAATAAAAAAAGAACACACAGCAGCCATATTTCTGGATGTGGCAAAAGCATTCGATAAATGCCCACATGAGGCAATAATCTACAAGCTAATAGCACATGATTTCCCACCCTGGATTATACATATAATCAAATCATACCTCACTAACAGAACATTCTGTGTAAAAATCAATGGGAAAAAAAATCGAAGCTGGTGTACCGCAAGGCAGTGTACTCGCGCCAACGCTGTACTCTATCTTTACGTCAGACTTTCCCAACTATAATAACAGGAATCTGACTACAGCTCTCTATGCTGATGACACTGCACTCGCTTATACTTCCAAAAATAAAAATCAAGCAACTTTCATGTTGCAACATTATGTTGAAAAACTTGAAGTATTTCTTAGATTGGAAAATCAAAATCAATACTGAAAAAACTCAAGCAATTCTATTTTCTAGGATTAAATGCAATCACAATCCAGACTTTGAAATAGAAATGTATAAAAAAAAATACCTTGGGTAAATGATGTTAAATATTTAGGACTTTTTATGGACCACAACCTAAACTGGAACAAGCATATTAAAGAAACTCTGACCAAATCTCTTAACATCAGAGGAAGTCCCCAGCCAATAATAAAAAATAAAAGGCTTAGCAGGAAAAACAAAACTCTGATATGGAAATCCTGTATTACTTATGCCTGTCCTATCTGGGGTAACTGCAACAAACAGCAGAAAAATAAGATTACCTCATTTCAAAATAAAACCCTACGTTATATGGCTGGACTTGATGGAAGAACTTCAAACCATGCTATCCGAAGCATGCTAAATATTAATTCTATCCATTACACCATGTATGACTTAGCTAAAAGATACTATGAAAAAGCTAAGATTCATCCTAATCCTCTAGTCAGAGAGGCCATTAACTATACTGTCAATGAAACTGACAGTTATAAAAGGCCAAAAGCTATCCTGAATAAAGTTCCAGAAATGAACCCAATTCATAGCTACCTTAGCAAAAAAAATAACAACAATTGGGACTCGTATTCAGAGGGTATTCTTCACATAAGAAGAATTTTTGTTAAAAAATAAAAATAACAAAAAAAGGCTCTTTTAAGGGTTGTACTCTGTTTTGCAAAAATACTTCACACATGTGAAGAAATCTTGTTTAAAAAAAAAAAAAAAAAAAAAAAGGCTCTTTTAGGGGCCGAACATGTTTTGCAAAAGAAATATTACAGTCCACATATATGAGACTGGCCCAGAAACAAGGTATGACTCCTACACAGGAACTGAGCAAACGACAAATATGTGGTTTAAGGTGCCTTGCAACACATGAAAACTGGGTGTTTATCTGTCGGATTTTTCTTGTGTGGTTCTTTTTTTTTTTTAGGCGCCCCTTTTCCCTGTCCTTTCCCCGGTTCCCTGCGGCCGGGCGTTGACTGCGGGATCACTTGCTTTGATTGATTTGTTGCAGGTAAGTATGTAGGGTACCTTACAACTTCAATACTTACCGGGAAACCGTATACTTCTTTTGCTCTAATATTTCTGTACTTTTCTTTCATGCTGTTCTATCAGGAAAATCTGTTCCCAAATATCTTATCTTCTTCTTTTTGCACCTGACAAAAGGCGCAGAGTGCTGAGGGTTCGGGTCTCTCAACCTCAGATAGAAAATCTCTCTCTCTGTATTATATTAAACAAGAAATAACTCATTCAGCAACCAGCCAGGCAGAAGAAAGTGGACTCAATTGGATCAAGAATGTTTCCAAGGCATTTGGTTATAATAAAGATATTATCAATAAAATATATGTAAAACATAGATGTAATAATAATCAAGAACCTAATGAAAACACAGGGTCTACGTTCTGCGGTAAACTACGGTAGTGCCCAAACCTGTTGCATTTAAAGCAACGGGTTTCTCTCATGAATTCGTGCAAGCTGTGAATTCTCAAGGCAACACATGCTTTGCCTTTTTTTTTTCACTACGGATTTGAATTCCACTGGGGCCATTTCAATCGTTCAGTAGACTTTACTCTCTCTCTTTCCTTGATTGGGAAAAGTGCTTTGCAACGTTACGGATCTCTCAGATGGTTCTGCAGTGAAAATCCCTCCTGGATCCAATGTTTCTCATCAGAGTTGGTTAGTCTGTATAGGATAACACTAGGTAGCTTGCAAACTGGCTTCCGCAGCTCGTAGTCTTGGCTCATAAGAAACTAGTTCTTCACCTCATTGATCAATTTTTTCACCCCATCTGGTTTGGTGCACTCAATTGCAATGCCCTTGTTCCTCACTTTTTTCACTGCCTTTTCAGATTCCCTGCAGACCAGGGCTCATGAGACTTGTGAATTCCTCCTTGACATCACTGGAGGATTTACCCTGGTTTTTTGGAAACACCAAACTGTGTGTCTAGTCTGGAACTTTGGCTGTTCCGCTAGCTCAAGCTTTTTCGGACAGCTTGGGCATAGGTGTGCTGTCCTGGCTGCAGCATCGACTTACTCTGCTTTCGTTCCTCTATCTTGCCCTTCAGGTAGCTCAATTCCATCTGCTGTGCAAAGAAGACCCACTGGATTCGATCAATGATTGGTCGCAGCAGGCATCTGGCACTATGAGACACTTTAGTATTTATATTGTCCATGATCTCGTTGAGTTCACTGAACAACCCATTTAGTACCGTTGCACCGGTACTCTCACCATTCTCAAAATCGCTGGGACCCATTACTGGGCCCGAGCTAGATGGTGTTTGCTGACCCTGCACTTGGCCGCTCATGTCGAACAGGGGGACCGGCGCGACGGAGTCGGATAGGCATGCATGGAAGCATGAGAAGCTCTAAGAAGAGCTCTTTTGGAGTCCGAAAATTTGCAGACTAGTTAGCACAGGCACGCCTTGTGTAAGAACCCGATCGCACCTCTTGCACTTCTGGTCGCTATTAAGCACTGAAATCTCACTTGCCTGTCGCTCCCAACAATCCTGGTGGGGAAACCTATCCGCCGGTTCAGAAAGTAATAAGGTTTATATAGGAACTAAAGATAATGCCACACTTTTACACAGGTGCAAAACATTATTATAAATCAATAGGCCTTTTTAGCAATTTCTAATCTGCTATGCTAATTTTCACAACATAAGGTTTACACAACAAGTCAAGATTTTAACAATATGTGCTTTACTAAGGTAAAAGTAATTAAGCCCCATGCCTAGGCCTTTTTAACAGTTTTTAGTTCGCCGAGCTGATATTCATAAGGTTTTTATAGAAAATCAGATTAATTGTGTTTAACGTTTACTCGAGCACTAGGCATACGCCTTATTAGTAATTTTTATACTGCCATGATCATATTCATAATGTTTGCATGACAAGTCAAGTTAAGAGTGTTATGCTTGTTGAAAAATTCTTAAAAAGGCCTAGGCCTAGAAACTAATAATTAATGTTTGGTGCCTAAGTAAAAGCACAACATTACTGACTTGACTTGTTATGCAAACCTTATAAATATGAGCATGGCAATTAAAAATTTCTAGAGAGGCCTAAGGCCTTGTAATTAATATTTTATGTAGAAAATAGTAAAACTATACTAATAATCCGATTTACTGACGTAAGAATATATAAATAAACGTTTCCAAGTTTCCGAACATCAACCAGACGGCTTTTTCAAGGAAGCTAGACAGAAACTGCAGCTCCTGTCTAACTTTCTTGAAAATGCCATCTGGTTGATGTGCGAAAGCTTGGAAACGTTTATTTATATATTCTTACGCCAATAAATCGGATTACTAGTACAGTTTTACTATTTCCTACATATATGTATGGTGTATAGCTCCTCACTATTAATTAATTTAATATTTTGTGATGAGTACAAGTACAAAATTATAATCTGGGCTTGTTATGTGACCCTTGTTGTGAACGAGACTTGTGTTACGAAATGTCGACAGCATCAAAATGTGGACAGTTAAAATGCTGATACGGTCCAAATGTTCCGAGTAACAATTGAATGTGGAATTTTTCCTATTTCTTCACATTTATCTTTTTTCAGCTTTTGGGATTTTTATTAAGTTTTGAAAAATTTACACTTTGACCACATTTTTTTTTTCATCTTTATTGTGCGTCTGACAGTATTTATTACTACATTTCGGCATTGTTTCCTATGTTGCACATCTTACATAGCGTTTTGCATTTCTGTTATATTTCAAGCATTTTACTTTGGTTGGAGGAAAAGGAATAGGAAGAGGCCCAGGATAGAAAGAATAAAGGTTGAAAGGCTCCCTGAAAATCGGCAGCGTTATTCTGACGTACTCAGAGAACGACTGAAGGAGCTGAAGTCTGGTGAGAGGGATGTAGAAAAGAAGTGGGAATGCTTTAAGAACTGTGTTGTCACTGCTGCTGTAGAGGTCTGTGGCAACACAGTAGTGGGTAACAATAGAGGTGATGCTTGGTGGAATAGTGAGATTGAAGAAGCAGTTAAGAGGAAGAAGGAAGCCTACTTAGGGATAATGCAAGGTAGAGTTTCTGTGGATGAATATTGCTGTAAGAAGTGTGAAGCAGCTAAGCTGGCTCGCCAAAGTAAGGCAAAGGATAGGAAAGAGAAGGTGGAAAGCCATGAATTGGCTTTTTGGAAAGATAGGAAGACTTTCTGGAAGTACATGAGACTCCGGAAATATAGAGGAAACAAAGTTGAAAGTTGTGTGAAAAATAGGGTTGGTGAAATGATGTGGGTGCCCAATGAGTTAAGTGAAAGATGGGGTGAATACTTCTGTGAGTTATTAGATCGGGAAAGCAAAGGTGATTCTGAGGCAGATGCAGATATCACAGTGAAGGATGGAAGCACAGGAGAGATCTCAAGAGAAGGTGTGTAAAGCTCTAAAATCTTTTCAGAATGTTAAGGCTCCAGGAGTGGATGGCATAACTGCCGAGATGATGAAATATGGTGGTGACTCTGTAATTGACTGGTTAACTGAAATTTCGCCAGTTGTGCTGGGAGTTAGGAATGGTCCCTCAGGATTGGAAGGATGTTATCATTGTTCCCTTGTATAAGGGAAAAGGTAATCAGACTGACTGAAAGAACTATAATGGTATTAGCCTACTGAGTGTGCCAGGGAAAGTGTTTGGTAAGCATTATATTAGTTGACCTACTGTTCAGTCATATGAACAGAATTCTAATGTTTTATGTGTGTTCCCTGCCAATTCTTCTCACTATGACTGTGTTTGGTAAAGTCATTACTGAAAAAGTATGGGGTCTTACATCAGAGAAGGTGTGGGATGTTCGGAGTGGCTTTATTCCTGGTAAAGGCTGCACTAACCATATTTTGGCATTATGCATGATGATTGAAAAGTATCTGGCTGTTTGTAAGAAAGTTTTTGCTGCCTTTGTAGATTTAGAGAAAGCTTACGACCGAGTAAATAAGACACTTTTGTGGAAGGTATTGAATGAATATGGTGTTACTGGGAATCTACTTAGTAGTGTAAAAGCCACATATGCTGGCAGTAGAGGTTGTGTATGAGTGAATGGTGTTTTATCAAAATGGTTTTCTATTGGTGCAGGAGTCAGAGAAGGTTGTGTAATGTCACCATGGCTGTTTAATATATTTATGGATGCGGGATGCCAAAATAGAGAATACTGGTTTATGTCTTGGTGATATCTGTGTATGAAGATTGCTGTATGCTGATGACACTGTCCGGTTGGCAGAGAGCAAAAGTGATTTGCAGAGTATGTTGTCCTGGATGTATGAAGTTTGCATGAAATTCAAACTGAGTATAAATAAAGGAAAACCATAGTTATGGTTTTTGAGAGAGGACCTGGTAGCACGTTTGTGTATTTAGGAAGCATGTTTAACAGAGAGAATAAATTGGATGGTGAAATTAGTAGGTAAGTTAATTCTTCATTGAAAGTCATGGTTGCTCTGGGAGGTTTTCACAGGAATGATGGGTTTTCAAGAGAGTCCTGCATGGCTGTGTATGAAAGTGTAATTGTTCCCACTCTGATGTATGACAGTGAAACCTGGGTACTACAGAAGAAACATATAAGTTGTTTGTGTGCTGGAGAAATGCATTACTTACGGGGGGTAGCAAAACACGATCTGATTGTAAAAAATTAAGATGTGTTGCAGTTATGTGATGTGAAGCGAAATGTTGTTAGCAAGGTGGAGACTAATATTCTTAGGTGGTTTGGCCATGTTGAAAGAATGAGTGATGAAATGCTTACTAAGAAAATATTTTTAGCCCAAGTGGCAGGAAGGAAAGGCTGAGGAAAGACAAGAAAGTCATGGGAGGATCAGATTCAGGTGTGTCTGCATGAGAAAAAGATTATGAGTATGAAGTATAGAAGGTCTTGTGTACATCGTATGATGGATGTCAGTGAAGCCCAAGTTGTGTGTCAAGATCGCTGTAAATGGAGAAGTTTGATATGGGAAGAGTAAGTAAAAATAATCTGGTAGTTTGTATTTCTTTTGAAGCTAACTTCTGAATCTCAGAGAACAGCTTAGTGATACACACACACATATACATATATATATACAGTATATGGGTTGTGGGATGAAAGGTCAGGTGATGCGCAATATACTACAGCCTCTCCTTGACAAATGTCAACCCCGCCTTCTCGTGGTGCATCCTGTTTCCACTAAAGGGGCTCTGACAACTGCCAAATAGCGGTGTAACTAACCATCAGGATTAGAGGAAATGCTATCCCACACTCACCAACCCGCTTGGCCAGCATGGTGAATTATGGCCATACCCCTCCAAAAAGACTCCACAACTTAAAGCTTGGCCCTCAGTCTCCAGCAACTGGAATGTTCCTGGCCAAGGCACCGGCCAGTGCAACATGAAGGCAGAGGGTGCTAAGAATTACCGGAGGACCGGACTAAGCTGCCATCTGATGTTGACCTTGGCTATGTATAACGGACGCTCCCTATCTTCTGATTCAAGGCTCCTTGAATTGGAAGAAGAACTACAAAAGATCAAGTGGGACATCATCGGGCTAAGTGAGGTAAGGAGAAGATCTCATTGAACTGAAAAGTGGACATCTCTTCTATTATCGTGGAAGAGATACTGGCAAAACTAGTGGTGTTGGATTTATAATAAACAAGAAACTGAAGGATAAAGCTGTAGAAGTTGAAAGTTCCTCTGACAGAGCTGCACGACTTGTTATCCAACTCTCAAGAAGATACCAGGTTCAGATTATTCAAGCTTATGCACCCACTACAAGTCATCCTGAAGAAGAGATTGAAGAATTTTACGACTAAATTCGTCATCTAAATAATAAAGGCAAGCAGCACTTGAAGATCATTATGGGAGATTTCAATGCGAAAATAGGGCAACGGCAACAGAATGAAACTTCAGTAGGTAAATTCGGTCACAGCAACAGAAACCAGCGTGGAAATACTCTCGTAGAATTTGCAGAGGCAGAAAGGTTTTCATCATGAACTCCTTTTTCAAGAAAAAATTGCAAAGGAAATGGACATGGAGGCATCCCAACGGATTGACAAGTAAAATTGATTTTATTATGTGTAACAAGAAATTTGTCATGGAAGACTGCAGTGTGCTGAACAAGTTCAACACAGGTAGGTACCATAGAATGGTAAGATGTAAGATGCACCTCAATGCTAAACTCGAGCATGGCAAGCTCATAAAACAAAGTGCATTGACATGAACAACCTTAAAAAACATCATGATACCTTCAAATTGGAACTGAGGAATAGATTCTGTACTCTAATAGGTCTAACGTTGGAAGAAGTGGACATCTCTGAAGTTAACAGAAAACTAACCAAGGCTCTTATGGAAACAGCAACAAAAATAGCTGGTACTAAGAACAAGTTGCAAATGAACAAATTATCAGGAAAAACCAAAATTCTGATGCAAAAAAAGAAGAGAGATGAGGACAACTAACAGAGATGTGACTTCCAAAGTGGAATATATAGAGCTATGCAAGATGGTACAAAAAAGTATCACTGAAGATGTAAGGAAATTCAACTGTGAACTAGTGAGGAAAGCATTTGAAAACAACCAAAGCCTGAAGAGAGCAAAGGGAGATCTGAGTAAGGGAAGAAAACAGATTATGGCTCTGAGAAAAGAAGATGGTTCTGTAACAAGAAATAAAGATGAAATTTTGACAAGAGTGAAAGATTTCTACTCAAAACTGTATGAAAGGGATGATACATGTACTCCAGATATTACAAAAGGTACCAGAGTTCTTCCAGTCCTCCCAGCAGAAGTTGCACATGCAATCAAGAACATGAAATGGGGAAAAGCTCCAGGAGAAGATTGAATTACTGTAGACATCATACAAGAAGCAAGTGGAGAAATTGAAACAGTACTTGCCCAAGTTTTCACTCGATGCTTTAATGAAAAGAAGATTACTGAGGATTGGAACAGTTCTACAATGATCCTGCTACATAAAAAAGCTGACATTGAGGATCTCATGAACTACAGACCTATCAGTCTCCTATCAGTGATTCATAAAATCTTCACTAAAGTTTTTTCACACCGCATGAAGGTGACACTAGACATGGCTCAACCGAGAGAACAAGCTGGATTCAGGAGTGGCTACAGCACTATAGATCATATCCACATACTGAGAGAACTAATTGAAAGAGCAAGGGAATATGAACTTCTATTATGCATGGCTTTAATCGATTATGAAAAGGCCTTTAATTCGGTGAAACCATCAGCAGTTACAATGGCTTTGAAATCCTGCGGTATTGAAGATGAATACATTAATATTATTCATAACATCTATGAAATTGCAAGTGCAAAGATTCGGCTATTTGCGAATACAGCACCCATAAAAATTGGAAAGGGGGTGAGACAAGGTGACACTATATCTCCCAAACCGTTTAATGCCACATTGGAAAATGACATTCAATCACTGAACTGGGAGAACAAAGGGATAAAGGTTAATGGAGATTACCTAACTCACCTTTGTTTTGCTGATGTAGTCATTTTTGCAACTACCTCATCAGAGCTGCACAGTATGATCCAGGAACTTGCTGACAAGAGTAGAGAAGTGGGATTAAAAATGAACTTTCAGAAGACAAAAGTGATATGTACATTGATTTTACAAGAAATGAAGATTTATCGATTGATGGGGAAAAGCTAGAGATAACCAATACCTACATTTATCTTGAACAGCAGATATCAAGTGAGGGTCACATTGATGAAGAAATTAATCAGCGTATAAAACTTGCCTGGAGAGCGTTTGGAAGAAACAGTATAATTTTCAAGAGCAAAATGCCATTATGTCTTAAAAGAAAAGTGTTTGATCAGTGCATCCTTCCAGTGCTTACATATGGTGCAGTGACGTGGACCTTAACTAAAAGAAACATACAAAGACTGTAGACAACTCAAAGTAGCCTGGAGAGATGCATGCTTGGCATAACCAGGAGAGATAAGAAGAGGAACTCGTGGATCAGAAAAATGACAAGAGTGGAAGACATCATGATCAGAGTAAAATCCCTGAAATGGCAATGGGCTGGACATGTTGCCAGAAGGACGGCCATCGATGGACGGCTGAGGTTTTGGACTGGATTCCGAGGCACAGGAAAAGACTCAGAAGAAGACCACATGGGAGATGGGCGGATAAAATTCGAAAGTATGCGAGAGTAACATGGAGGAGACTGGCACAAGACAGACCGTTGTGGAAGAAACTTGGGGAGACCTTCATCCAGCAGTGGATTGATAATGGTTGACAATAGTGATGATGATGATATGGGTTGTAATGTCGAGAGGGTTAAAAGATGAAAATGTCGGCAGTCATAATGCCTACTTCCTTATATTTTTTTTTCTCAAATATTTGGTTTTCCTTTTAATTTTAGGTTACTTTAGCTTTTTTTTTTCTTTTTCTTTTTTTGATTGGAGGTTTAACGACCACCGTGAGCAACTCAATGGGCTATAAGTAGTTGCCCGTCCCTAATTTAGGGTCACTGGCTCCAGGGAAGGGAGAGAGCCAGTGCCGTAAGACAAACACAACATCCATGCCTCGTCGGGATTTGAACCCTGACCCCGTTCGGACGAATGATCAGAGGCCATCGCTTAGACCACTGCGCCACCGGGGCGGCACTTTAGTTTTTAGATGTGTTTCATATGTACAAAAGAACCTATTAACTTTGGCATGAAGCAGTCATTCAAATGATCTTCATGAAATTTGTCACATTCAGACTGTAGCACTCTTTCTCTGCTAGAACAGATATTCACGAAAATTAATATCTTGGTTCAACTTGTAATTTTGGAACTAAAATGGCAGAACAGGTTCACGTACCCAGACCTCCCAACTTTCAGAAACAGAAATCCGTAAAAAAGTTAATCGATGTATTCGATGAAAATTTTAATCGATATATTCGATTAAATTACTTGTCGCGCATATTGATTAAATGTACCGAACATATCGATTTAAAAAACGATGTTACCCAAATGAACCATCAACTTTTAATTGAAGTGTCTACAGATGTTTAAATTTATCGGCACATTTATATCGATTAAAATAAATTCTATACATAATTTCTCATTACTATGCTATCATTATGATCTATAAAGTGATAAAAATTTACTTTTACAGAAGTTTGCATCTAAAGGGAAGGATGTTCTACCCTTTCAATGGGATCGTGTCCCATGCCGTCATGAAACATACTAAAATATTTTCAAAAACGAACCATTTTCATGTTAGGTTTTTATCTTACGGAGACACGGACGATGAGAGAGTCAAATAAAAAAAATTTAAATAAGTAAGAGTGACTGAGAGACACTAGCTGGTAAATTATGTTCAACTAAAAATGAAGTGAACAAACAATTTGTACGAATCGCATCGAGTTCATTATAACTTTTAACAAAGGAAGTTAATTTCGTTATTTTTTTTCCCACGCAGTCAACGTTATATTTATGCTTGTCACTAGAAATATGTGTAATATCATTCCTTCCACCATGTGAAATGTTGAAATTGCATCGGCACATAGCGCGAAACGCATGTTTTCCTTTCTTGAAGATTTCGCAATACACAGGAATTCCGCAAAATACGAATCACGGAATATTTTATAGTACTTTTTTTCCCTTTTATGTTGCTGCTCATAGCAAATCACTAATACTAAATTTATTACCACTCGGGAAAAAAATGTAAGTAAAAACTGCTATAGTACAGGAAAAAATACCGATTACGGAGTTATCCGATTCGAGCTGGTCAGCTAGGAAAGCAGAGAGCAACTGGAAGTTCTTTCATCTAGAAACAAAGTTTTAGGTTTTAGTTACGAATGTCATCCCCTTGGGTTCGTCCCCTCCCTCCCCATCATTCCTCACAGGCTGATCGATGCCTTGTCTTTTACTAAATCCGATCCCTTTAGCGGCATCCGTTATACTTCCAAATGGCACTGATTTTATAGTTCTGTCTTCTCTTCCTGTCCTCCCCCTCCCTTCATCTTACCGAATAGAGCTTCTCTAGTCATTCCTTTTAAAAACAATCTGGGCCCATCAACGTCTGAACCAACCCCTCTCCAGCAGTAAACTAATACAATGTGTTTTGCCGGAACAAAACAAACTGTCTTTTACATCAGGCGTCACAGGAACGATACAGCCACTTCGTCGGTGACATCCTCCCCATCTCGTCCCCTGCTCTCTTTGTGGCGTAGCCACAGCATAAAACGTTTGAACCGGGATTTTAACTCCAATCTTATGTCTCTGCAAAAAAAGAAAAAAAAAATGGCCTAACATGACAAACTGTAGAATACACGTATTCTGTTTTAGAAAATGAAAATCTCTAAATATCACACAATTCAGTTTGATAGAAGTTACAAAGCCAATGGCGCTTTTTTTTTCAAACAGATAAAAAAAAAAAAAATTCCATTTCCTCCCTAGATTAAACTCATGCTGTCAAAATCCGGATATTTTCACAGGAACGATACAGCCACTTCGTCAGTGACATCCTCCCCATCTCGTCCCCTGCTCTCTTTGTGGCGTAGCCACAGCATAAAACGTTTGAACCGGGATTTTAACTCCAATCTTATGTCTCTGCAAAAAAAGAAAAAAATGGCCTAACATGACAAACTGTAGAATACACGTATTCTGTTTTAGAAAATGAAAATCTCTAAATATCACACAATTCAGTTTGATAGAAGTTACAAAGCCAATGGCGCTTTTTTTCAAACAGATAAAAAAAAAAAAATTCCATTTCCTCCCTAGATTAAACTCATGCTGTCAAAATCCGGATATTTTAAAATTCAGAGTTGTTTACTAAGAGCCCAAAATTTCATACCTACAAAAAAGTGTGGGTTTGCAAAAGCAACAGTGTTCTCCCCGATACTTTACTGTTTTCTTTACGAATCACTTAGTATGAATTAATTGATATTTTGCATGTTTTTGCTTCATTAGAGAACATTTTTTGTGCCCGTTAATTTCTAAATTAAAAAGCTGCCACACACGCGTCGTTTTATAATAAAAAATTCTATGCCAAATCGGTCAATTTCCACGGACGATATTGTGCTAAAATTCTGAAACGCGAGCGAACAAATCTCGCGCATGTGCTACTACACTGTCCCTGTGAATGCTGATAGCAACCATTTTCAATAGGATAGGTCCACTATGGGTGCTGAACAGCATACCCCAACTTCATCACAATCATGCTTTGATTTTACGCAAGTCATCACGCAAAAGGGCGGAAGAATGAATCCCGCTCCTATGTCTTGACCTTACCTTTGACCATTTTCAATAAGGATTAGATGAATTAGTATGTACCTCAACATATTAATTTCATTGAATCAAGCCAAGACATTTTTATGAACGTTACCGAGCGATGAACAAAGCACGGTTGGAAAGCGAAAGCGTAGAAAACTTACTGACTAACGGACCAGCAAAATAAATCATTGCTGGAGCAGCACTGGCTCGAATGAACATTGGACTTACTTTTTATTTTATTTTTTAACTTCCTCTTATAGTAGCATTCTTTCGTTAGGTCAAATTTATTGCCAGAGAAGAAGTTACGAAACCATGCATGCCCCAATGCATTTTTAATTTCACAAAACTGGCAGTTTTTGCTTAATTTCGTCATGTTGGGTATCAATCTGGGCTTAAAAATTCCACAGATTTAAAATCCGTTTGAATTTTTTTTTTCTACGATAACTACGTTCTGAGATAGCATTTCGAACTGGGAGGAATAAAGATAAAAGACACCTGCTCTAACGCGGACACACCCCACGCTGGCCTTCTGAGAAGTTGCGACTCGGGAGATGAACAATCTGAAAAGAAAGGTGGGGGAAAACAGCGTGCACAAGAGAGGAAGAGAACCAAACGGAAGGTTAAATAAGCCCAGCTGGTTGGTGTTCTAGTGTTTAAAAAAAGGCAAAACAATAACCTAAAACGTGGGAAAACTGCAGCAAAATGTTCCCAAATAAACACATGTAACTAAAAACTTATTCGTAACTTACATCGGCACTTTACTTTGAATGGATTAAGTTTAAAAAAAAAGTTTTAATAGTGGGTGCAAAATCATCAGAAAAAGAAAAAAAAATCTCGGAGAATCGCAAAATCCGTAAAATTAACATTTTGCCCGTAAAACAAGTCACATTTCCGTTAATTTTTCAGGTAAACTGTAAAACCTGGCAAGTCTGCGTACTTATATTGGGGAAGGATGTTGATGAGCTTAAAACATGCGGGGAGCAATGATTTAGAATCCCTGCTGTTTATGGTTCTTCACGAAATTTAATATTGTACCTGTCTTCCACATTGTGAGGGTAATCGCTGGGTTATTCAATAGCTCTGGAATTAAGTAAGGTATCAGGACATGAAATTTCAAGGACACTACTTAATTCCAATGACATATTTAGAACAGGACATGAAATTTCAAGGAGACTACTTGATTCCAGTGACATATTTAGAATAAGACATGAAGTTTCAAGGACACTACTTAATTCCAATGACATTTTTAGAACAAGACATTAAGTTTCAAGGACACTACTTAATTCCAATGACATATTTAAAAGTACGCGAATTTGCCGCTAACAAGTATCAAGACATCTGGCCCAGACCAACAATGAAGATTCACAGAGTATTACCAGCCAGCAAAAGGGAATCCTAGTGATCCTTAGATAAGATTGACATTAAATGGATTCCTTACCTGTTTGTCTGTTTAAAAAGCAACTAATTTGAACAGCTGGATTCTAATTAACAAAAAAAAAAGAAAAAAAAAAAAGAAAAAAGCAATATTTAGACCCTGTTGACCAGGAGCACCTACTTCACAAAATTATTGGTTGGCAGGCACAAAGAGATCAGACGTAGGAGGGGCACGCCTCTTTCATTGTCAAGAAGAAAATAAAGAAAACAGGGCAAAAAGATAAACCACGAAATTCGGCGTATATTTTAAAACATAATTGTAATTTCTCATCAGCAAATGAACAAAGAAACAGAAACATTCTTTTGCTGAATATTGATATTTTTAAAACTAAAATTCAGCCTGTGATTTTCTAAAAATATTCAGAAAGATTTTGTTTCCCAAGGTTTACAAAAAATATGAGAAATCAACAGGATTACTTGAAGAATGAGATGCACAAAAAATAAATAGATTAAAAAAGGCTCTAGAGATTGCATGTTTCTGTATTTTTATTTATTTATTTTATTTTTGATGATTGTTTTAAAAAAATTATCACATATCACAAGAACATGTCAAACACAAAACAGGACTGGAAATCAGTTTCTTATCAAATGAGCAATGCTGAATATGTGAAAAAAGGTTTTACTTATTTTGCACTTATTAATTTTTTGGAAATAAATTGCTTTGACCTCATAAGGTGGAGCTTGGTCCATCTTATAAAAAAAAAAAGAATAATAATAATTAACACATTTCTATAAAAGAAAGAAATGATTTTTTTGCAATTAGCATAGCACACGATACATTGAATGGCATGGGAAAACATTTTTTCTCTATAAAAATATTTCAACTTGCTCATTTCAAAAATGGCATGCAAAAACAAAAACTTATTTTATTAAACAGAATGAAAAATATTGGGTGGGCACCGCCCCCAAGTAAAATTATTAGGGGGGGCAAGATTCACCTTGCTCCCTACAGTGGATGCTTATGCTGTTGACATGATGACTGTCGATTTTATGACTGTGTCGACATTTTGACCCTGTTGACATTTCATACCACACCCTACTGGAGAGGGGGAGCAAGGAGCTGATTGGTATTGCTTGGCTGCAAGGGCGTGTTTCTGTTATATGTACGTGAGCAAAGGAATTTTGAGAGCGCACATAATGAGTGTTACCACAGTAATGCATGCTGCAACTCATCTTTCCAAAAAGCTTTATTGGACAAAACTGCCATACATGAGCGCAGCTTGGGTACAATGAATATTGAGTGTGTGCACTGCCACACTTTGCATTTCGTTAATGAGGAAACTAATGCTCATTTTAATTCCTGTTGTCATAAGGGCCTTATTTCCCTTCCAGAACTACAAATAAATACAGAGCTGAAAGATTTACTTCTGAACAGTTCTAATTTTGTCCAACACATCCAGAAATAAATACAATAGTGCAATGTCATTCTATTCCTGATTTGTTGGTTTTTCATCAAGGACTTGTAAAACAATAATTTTATAATAAAGAATTTCCTGGGCACAGAGGCACCATATGATTTGTTGCTTTTTCTTACACTATAACTTGTGAAATAATAGATGTAATCAATTATTGACTATTTTCAAATTTGGGAGATGGGTAGATGAATTTGGTAACGCCTGAAGATAATTTTAAGGAAAGACATCAAAAAAGGAAATTTCTTCAACAATGCTTATTTATTGTTTGTGTTGCTTGTGATTGCAGAATCGACAACCTGAAAGTGCTAAAAGGTGTAATTGTCACATGTGTAAGAAATTTGTACCACAAAATAATTAACGTGACCTTGTACTCGTTCTGGCGGTGATCTCAGGACACAGAAATCATGCCACAATAAGAACCAGGTACATTTCCACCTAGGCTGAGGTGGATACAAGTTCTCGAGAAACAGCTTTAGAAACAAACCTTTTACTCAACACGTTTACTGCCACTCAAATTTTAGTTTTTTGAAGAACCCATTGGGTTCACCTTTATTTACAAGTGGAAATGATAGGCTCAAGAATTACTAAATTTCAATTACAAATTTGGTGTAACACTTTCCTGTGGCTGATATGAAATTTAGGTTAGAGTCCAACAGTCAAATTTTCTGGCCGGCCATCTTTTTTTCCTCTGGCGTTTTTGAAGTCGTCGTCGAGAAGGAGAAGAAGTGAGTCCAGCAGGCGAGTTTACTTTTTAAGCATAGTGTAAAAAAAGGTTTAGTTGCATCTAAGATGGAAAACCACCATCTCATCTGGGCCCCGAGTGATTTGTGCCGAGAAGCCAGCCCTCGCCAAGAAGGAAAGGAATTCCTCCTTTTTGAAGAAAAACATCCGGGAAAGCTCCAACACAAAAGTGGCGGTGAGAGGGCAGTCAGCCCTTATGTCCAGCTCTCCAAACATGTTAGCTTGACAATCTACATGAATTTTTTCTTAGCTCTCCCCAGGACAAAAACGACAAGGCTGAGCCCTTTTTCGCCTCTCTAGGCGGTTGGAGGGGCTGGCTTCCGGTTCAGATCGCACCAAGCATCAGAGAGCGAAAAAAATTATGCCTGAATAGCAGCAAGTTCATCAAGAGAGTCTCTCTGACCTATTAACCCAGACTTCAACGCTCCATAGGGTCACGTGCTCAACTCCTGTGCTGCTGGTTCCAAGGCTGTGATTGGACGAAAGTACTCCCTCAGCAACATGGCCTGTCTAATAGAAGATCTTGCAACCCGCACTTGACCTCACGTCTACCAAAATTCTGGGAACCCTCCAAGGTAAGCAAAATATGTTGCTGTAACCTTTCCACACTCAAAGTAACCTCTGCTGGTCGAAGTTGCTCTAAAATTCGAATTCTTGGAACCAGAGCTTTCTCTCTTGAAACAATTCTTTAGCCAGAAAAGAAAGTGAAGAAAAAAAAAAAAAAAAAAGGAAATGGCGTTTTATTCAACAACGAACTTTTCCTTTCCTTAGACTTTCAAAGGCTGGTCTTATAAACTTTACAGGTTTTACAATATATATACACAGGAAGATAGATGAAAATATCATCTTACAAAACCAGCATTTCAAGTAGAAATGGATCAGAACAGAGACAAAAAAGTATTATAAAATCATTTGCTTTTTATATTTTGAAGTTGCTTTACTGCTGAAAAAGTTATTGCACGATTCAGACTTTTAGCTTTAATTCTACACCCTCATATATACAAATGAAAATTGCCTCTCCTTGTATCACACGCTGAGCTCATTTTGAGTGGTGTACAAAAAAGAAAGAGAAAAATATATAAAGATATGCATGCGAATACTACCACAGAACAAGATTGATAACAAATGTGAAGACAAAATGATGATTTTTTTTTTTTCTCAATCAGAACCGCAACTCTGAAACCTTTATCGGAGCAATTCTTTCCCAAATGAAACAAATACAAACACTACCCCCACTAGGATTGACAACATTTAAAACAATATGCAAGGAATCACATTTAAAGTTTTTTTGTTTTGTTTTTTAAATCTCGGCACACCCAAAAATAATGTTCGATCCCAGAACAAACCAAAGAACATACATGTACATACCATTCCCACACTTCACTCAACATACACACACATAGCAAAAATATTCTTGCACTCAAAAAGGAATTGAGGAAAGGACAGGAGAAAAAAAGAATTCGAAGATTGAATGGAAATTAAAGAATTTCATAACTTTTTTCTTGACTTCACAGGGAAAATGAACTGAAAACTTTGGAAGATATAGAAAATTGATTCGAGTTCCTTACTAAAATTTTCGGGAGTCGATGGTAAAAAAAAAAAAAAAAAAAAAGAACTGTGCATCATTCTTTCCTTTTTTTTTTTTTTTTTTTTTTTTTCATCTTGTCCCGAAGGGAATCAAGATGCGTGATGGGAACATATTTTCCTTCCCGAAAATCAGATGGCCAGTAACTTTTTCAGAACCTGGAAAATGGTGACAGATCATTCCCTCTCTGCCACAAAAAAGGAAATCCCAGGCAATAGTCCATACTGCTTTAAAATTCTGGGATAAATTCACCGGTACATCTCGGATTTGTTACCACTTACTAGTGAAAACCCTTCATACGGCCAGTTGTACTTTATAGATTTATCGGCAGTAACTGATAGACGCATTGGTCATAATGAAAATAAAGAATTAAAGCGATCGATATTGACAGCCCTGGCAGATATTCTGGCTAACAATTCTTATGCCCAAGCATACAAGGTTGCAGCTGAGGTGATCGAATATGAAGTAGCAGGACACAACCTGGATCTGTGTTTCTTTGGTAATACATTTACACATTGTCTATATCTCCTCTACAGAAAAGCATGAACAGGGTTCCAACTCAAAAGTATTAAAAAATTCCCTGACTTCTCCAGGTTCTCCAGGTGGTTTTTAAAGTTTTCCAGAGTTGCATATTGCAAAAATTGTTACATTTCATTCCATTCCATTCATTTTTCTCACCAAAGCACACACTTGTAAATTCCTTACGTAATTTGTCTTTATAAAATTACCTGCTTTTCATTAATAACAACTAACTGTGCACATTATTTTCTGTACCAAAGTTCCGTGAACTTTTGTGAATACTACCCACATGGAATTTGTAAATACATTCCCATAGAAACAGGTCCCATGTAAGAAAAATCTGTCAGTTGAATAGTTTCAGTTTTCCTATAACACAATGCAGCTAAGCTTAATGATGGAAGAGAACCAACAGACAAAGGACTTTGATCCATCATTTGAATGGTTCTCTTGTGAAGTGTTTCTTTTTTTTTTTTTTTCCTTTTGATTGGAGGTTTAACCGACCACCATGAGCAACTCAATGGGCTATAAGCAGTCGCCCGTCCCTAATTTAGGGTCACTGGTTCCAGGGAAGGGTGAGAACCAGTGCCGTACGACAAACACAACATCCATGCCTCACCGGGATTCGAACCTGGACCCCTTTTGGACGAATGATCAGAGGTCATCGCTTAGACCACTGCGCCACCGTGGTGGCGAAGTGTTTCTTCAAGCAGGAGCCATTGTGCCTACTTGTTTCATGTTATAACAACTGTCTGCAGAAATTCAACAAAAGCTTAATAACTGGCAATTTTAAAAATTCAATTTTGCATCTTTTTTAGAGAATAAAGGAAATACTTAATATAACTGAAAGTAAGATCTACCAAATTCTAGGCAGGCAGTAATTGCAAGCAAAAGTTTGAAATCTTGAAAAATAAGTTTTTTTTGGCAAAATAAAGTATCCGTTGATTTTTACAAAAAAAAGGGTAATTTTCCCTGAGTTTTCCCTGACTTTTATTAAAAAGGGCAATCTACCCTGAGTTTTCCCTGATTTTTGGAACCATTTTCAAATTCCCTGAGAATTCCAGGTTTTCCCTGTTTCCCAGGTTGAGTGGGAACCCTGATGAAACAATGGTGCGATTTTATATATAGGGAGGGAGGTAAGAAAGGTGGGTGGGTAGATCGACAGACAGACAGATAGATAAGATAGATATTCTGGGCTGCTATTGAAGCATTATGATCATTCTTAAACTCATGCAATAGCCACACATAAACATTATGAAATATTTTTTGCACAACCTACATTAGAGTACTACAGTTCTTCACTGACTTAGTCAGTGGAATAGTGCTTGCACAACTCTGCTGTGTACGGATCTGTATTTTCATCAATTATGGGAATACATCAGCACAGTCATTAAAACCCTACAGTTATTTCTACAGTAACTCAATATCATTAAATGGAGTATAAAATGAATATGTTCAGTCAGGGAAAGCACACATGTATCAGAATTTTTCCTTACTATAACAAGCCATATTTTTAGTGACAGAATAATTAGTCAAAATTTAATGTATACATCTTTGATAAATGTTGCTCATATTGTGCAACTGATGCGTATAATACCTTTGATCAAATTCATCTTCACATTCAATTCTGAATTCCCACCTTTCTAATGTTTCTTTAGTGTTCTGATTAGAAATCACAATGACTACACGATGAACTTCCTTTGTACGCAACCATTCTGGAAAATAAATCCATAATTAAAGCACCAACATGCAACCAATCAGAGTTAATACAGTATCAATTCTTCACATAAATCAATGAAAAAAGAAATTGTCTACACAGTTCAAAGTTAAAAGAAATATCTTGCCAAACCCTAAAATGCTCCTTCCCAATGGCATTTTATCATAATTCTATAAAACATTTGGTGTGAAATATTTTATTCTTACCCTGAATTAAACAATATAATAATAAAGGAAAAGATTTTTTCAAAAAAAAACCTATTCTTTCATATGATGTAAACAATGCCAGCAGTTTGTTCAGCACAAATGTATTTCAAACATAATATTTTAAAAATTACAGTATTGGTTGATAAAGTGTCCACATGCAATTAAAGAGTTTTTTATTTCACCAGGACACAACCTAACACAATTTTACTAACATGTGACAATCAGCTTCTACACAACTTTTGTGTCAATGAAACTAAAAACTTGTTCATTATGTATGAATTAAACAGTCTAATATTAGTTTCACTGGCACAGAAACTGAATCAAACCTGAACGGTATTCTTGTTTGGTACAGTATAAAGAAAAACACACATTTTTTGGCAACTCATTTTAAATACTGTATTTTCCAATAATAACGCAAAGCTGCCAACTTTTCAAAATCAAAAACCGCCGGGAAGTCAACAAGCGTTCAGCGGTGCACGTATTTACAATTTATAAATAATAAAATTATATATTATAGGTTTAAGGACATCCCCTCCCCAAAAGGCTTCTCTTCAGTTTTGCATCAACATCAAAATGACCCAATGATGACAGAAAAAGTGAAATTCTGCAAATCCACGGAAGAATCTAATGAGTAAGAAGTGACTAAGAAATTGAACAACACGAATTTTATGGAAAATTAAATATGAAAAATTGCTACTACATTGCTCCCTCTGCTGTGAAACGATTTTACAGGGCATAGAAATTACAAGGATTCTACCATGGACAGATTAAATACCAATGTAGAAATTTAATTTCATTTAATAAAAGGGAAAGGGTAAGAAATGATTGCTCTCTATGGATTAGTTTTGAAATAGGGAAACATGCATGTCATTAGAAAAAATTCTTTAAAAATATGAAGTTGCTCCATTTCACTATTACTGATATTAAAAATGAGGAACATGATCTCAGGGAGGAGAGATAGAGAGAGCATCAATAAATTAAAAAAATGATCAGGCAGAGAAAAACGCTCCGCAACCTAAGCTCATTTTTTTTTTTTTTACCTTTTTCTTAAAATTTTTCATTGTTGGAAAGAAAGCACTATTACTCCACAACCTTTTATCAAAATATCAAAAATCAAGGACTTTCTAAAGAGGCTAGGGAAAAAAGAGAAATTAAGTTTCAGAATTTTACCAGAATTCTAGGGGCCATGCAAACTGTCACATAACTAGATGCTTATAATAATTATAACATCTAAAAAACAAAATAAACAAAACAAAAACAAAAACACTGAAGAAATATCAAACAAAGATCTTCGCTCTTTTCACGTTTTTAAGTGAGTCACAGAAGTATTCTCATTAGCCGCCACCGTGAGTCGAACCCAGGGTCTTCCAGTTACGCGCCGGATATGCTTCCGCTATACCACAGCAGCCTGGAATTCCTCCAGACTCACACACGCTAACGGCCAAGACAATTTGGCAGGTTGCTTCTTGGACCCCGCACAATGCTGGGGATTCACCAAACATGGTAAGCAGCAACTGAAGAAATAATTAGAAGGCGAATGAATAATTAATACAGACATTTTAACGTGGACCAGAAACATCAAACAAAGATCTTCGCTCTTTCCACGTTTATAAGTGAGTCACTGAAATATTCTCATTGGCCACCACCGGGAGTCAAACCCAGGGTGTTCCAGTTACGCGCCGGATATGCTTCCGCTATACCACGACTCCCAGTGGCGGCCAATGATAATATTTCCATGACTCACTTATAAACGTGGAAAGAGCAAAGAGCTTTGTTTGATGTTCCTGGTCCACGTTAAATGTCTGTATTAATTATTCATTCACCTTCTAATTATTTCTTCAGTTGCTGCTTACCATCTTTGGTGAATCCCCAGCATTGTGCGGGGTCCAAGAAGCAACCTGTCAAATTGGCTTGGCAGTTACGTGGGTGAGTCTGGAGGAATTCAAGGCCGCTGTGGTATAGCGGAAGCATATCCGGCGCGTAACTGGAACACCCTGGGTTCGACTCCCGGTGGCGGCCAATGAGAATATTTCTGTGACTCATTTATAAACGTGGAAAGAGCGAAGATCTTTGTTTGATGTTACTGGTCCACGTTAAATGTCTGTATTAATTACTGAAGAAATGTTACGATATTGAAAACACCCAAGAAATATCCCCAAAAATGTTTAACAAGTGTTAGAATCTTGAAAATATGAAAATAAACTCTACAAAAATGTTTAATAACTTTATTTCACTGAGATTTTTAATTTCCATAGTATACTCGATATTTTCCGTAGTCCGTAGTGGACTGACAATTTCCATAGTAACTACGTAAAATCCGTAATACTTGGAGTCTCTTAATCTTTGTTCCCACCACTTGGTCTTATTCAGCGTCAAACGGAACAGTGTGCACAAAGAATTTACTGTACCGAAGTCCCGACGATGACAACGGGGCACGTGGTTCTGGCGCACAATCTGCCTTTTGTAGGAAGATGGCACACAATTTTTGTTTTAATGCACAATTCTCATCCCTGCACGAGGTACTGCTTAAGCACCGTGGATGTGGCATCATAAACCAGTACCTCAACTTTTCAAGCCACTGACTGTCTTGCTACCATTGCAGGGCTCACGACCTTGGCATTTGAAGTGCTGTGGACTAACAAAAAACATTTTAGTTGTAAATGCATTTATGGCACCTCTATTCATAGTGATTGTGGAATAACTTTTTTACGGGTCTTTTAGAGGTTATTTTTAATGAAAGTTGGTTGTCAAATTTTCGAACTAAAGCCTAGTTCGTCATCAGGACTATGTCACTGGAGTAGTTGCTGCCACTCAATTGGAAGAGACCATCCGCAATTATCGTTAATTGTGGTACTTCTTCTTCTTGCTATTTCGATCCCTTCTTCTAGTTTTCTCTTTACTAAGTTTGACTGGTGGGCGATTATTTTCACTGAGTCCCAATTTATGGAGTGTCCACTTGCTTGTACATGTCTGTCTAGCCCTGTTTTGTTCCCAATGTTCCTAATAGCTGCTTGGTGTTCTTTCATTCGGACCTTAATACTTCTCCCTGTTTCTCCTATATAGCTGAGTCCGCAGTTACAGTCGATGCAGTAAATTACTCCTTCCTGCAATTGGATGTCCAATTCTTTCTGCTTTAAAGCTGGCAAGAATTTCTTTATTTTGTTATTAAGATCTGGAGCTAGCCTGATATTATATTTTGCTCCGATCCTTTTCAGTTTCTCGAAAAGTCCCTTGTGGTACGTAATTTTGCTGGTGAATTTGAAGTTGGTTTTTTCCTGCTTCTTTTTTGGCACTTGTTTAAATATTTTCTCAACATATGGGGAGGGGTAATTGTTTTCTGCCAACATTTCCTTTAATTCTTCTTTGTGAAGATCTTTTTGAGAAGCTGAAGAGACCAGGATTTCAATTTTTTCCAAAAATTGTCTCGCTGTATTCGATTTAATATAATCAGGGTGGAATGAGCAGAAGTCTAACATCTTCCCTGTGTTGGTGGGTTTTCTAAAAAGCTGAGTGAATATTTTCCCTTCTCTTGAGGTCAAGGTTAAATCCAGGTAATTGATGCTATGGTCTTTTTCCTGTTCCAGGGTGTACTTCAAGGTATTCTCTAGTAAGTTAAATTCTTCCAGAATCTGAGAGGGTAGAGATTGGTCCACAGTATCTACTATAATTAGGACATCATCCATGTACCTTACATAGAGAGCAAACAAGGAGGGTTGTATAAGGATTTTTGCCTCTAGTTTACTTATATAATAATTTGCTAGCAGAGGTGCTAGTGGAGAACCCATTGCAAGTCCTGAAGTTTGCCTGTAATATTTCTTTCCAAACTGGAAGAAATTATTCTTGAAGGAAAATAGGAGCAGTTCATATATGCCAAGTAGTATTTCTCTATTGTGATTATGGAATACTATTTTTTCCGCAAGGTCATCTGCAATGAATTCCAGTAGGAGGTCCAGGTTAATGTTGGTATACATAGAGACTATATCCAGGCTTGCCATTACTGGATGAATTAATTCTGGCAAGTTGTCCAGTTTTCTTTTTAGCTGCATGGAATTTTTTAGTAGGTAGGGAGGAGAAGGGAAAATATCTCTGAGGTGACCAAGCAAATAATAATTAATGTTGGAGAGTGGCGAATTTCTAGTGTCTATTATAGGTCTTATTGGATGGCCTTCTTTGTGAACTTTTATCGTACCATAGATCTGTGGAATTCTTGACTGGATTTTGGAGAAGTTTTTGAAGAGCTCATTAAGCTGTTTTTTATTTCTTAAAGAGCTGATTAATTTCTTAAGATTTTTTACAGTTTGATCTATAGGATTACCATTGAGTTCTTCATAATAAGGCTTGCTCAATTCAGCTTCCATTTTATTGTAATACTTCTCTTTTTCTACCAATACCAAAACTTTGCTCTTATCTGCTCTCAGTGCTACTACTTTATCATTGGCTTTGAATTTTTTAAGGTCAGTAATGGCACTTCTATTAAAATTGTAATCAACTTTTACTGGCTTTTTACAAATTTTGAGACGCAGTCTGAGAATTCTTTCCTTAAAGTAACTGCTGTATTTTCATCTTCTCTTTCTACCTTACTACAGATGCTTTCTAAATCAATCAGTATACGTTTTTATCAAGTGTTGCGGAGGAAAGGTTGTAATTATATCCCTTATTGAGGAGATTAATCAGGTTTCCATCTACTCCTTCTTCCGTCAGATCAATGACATGTTTGTTAGTGGTGGATGGTATTAACTGTGGGCCAGGTGCTGTAGACATTAACTTTGGACTTAACCATTTATTTTCTTTAATTTTCAATTTTTCCTTAAACTTTTTGTTTTTATCTCTCACTGCTTTAGCTAACCAATTATCAATATTTTTCTTTTCTGCTTCCGGAATTTCACCTAATGAAGAGGTCCAAATACGAGCTTCTATTCGTTCGCATTGCTCAATAGTTTTGAATTTATTACGAAATAATCGAAATAATCGCCCACCAGTCAAACTTAGTAAAGAGAAAACTAGAAGAAGGGATCGAAATAGCAAGAAGAAGAAGTACCACAATTAACGATAATTGCGGATGGTCTCTTCCAATTGAGTGGCAGCAACTACTCCAGTGACATAGTCCTGATGACGAACTAGGCTTTAGTTCGAAAATTTGACAACCAACTTTCATTAAAAATAACCTCTAAAAGACCCGTAAAAAAAGTTATTCCACAATCACTATGAATAGAGGTGCCATAAATGCATTTACAACTAGGATTAAAACCACATACGGGCTGGATATATGGCGAAACATCAGAAAGATAGAAAGGAGTAAGTGCAAAAGCGACAAATGTAAGTCACAACTGTATTTTCTTAAGAAATGTAAAAGAGCTAATTTTGTTCCACCTTCTTTGAGACTCACGAAAAACATCGCGGAAAATCTGTCAAGAAATTTTATTAGAAAAATAGAACTAAAAACGGTGAATGGCGCGATTCGTAATAAATTCAAAACTATTGAGCAATGCGAACGAATAGAAGCTCGTATTTGGACCTCTTCATTAGGTGAAATTCCGGAAGCAGAAAAGAAAAATATTGATAATTGGTTAGCTAAAGCAGTGAGAGATAAAAACAAAAAGTTTAAGGAAAAATTGAAAATTAAAGAAAATAAATGGTTAAGTCCAAAGTTAATGTCTACAGCACCTGGCCCACGGTTAATACCATCCACCACTAACAAACATGTCATTGATCTGACGGAAGAAGGAGTAGATGGAAACCTGATTAATCTCCTCAATAAGGGATATAATTACAACCTTTCCTCCGCAACACTTGATAAAAAACGTATACTGATTGATTTAGAAAGCATCTGTAGTAAGGTAGAAAGAGAAGATGAAAATACAGCAGTTACTTTAAGGAAAGAATTCTCAGACTGCGTCTCAAAATTTGTAAAAAAGCCAGTAAAAGTTGATTACAATTTTAATAGAAGTGCCATTACTGACCTTAAAAAATTCAAAGCCAATGATAAAGTAGTAGCACTGAGAGCAGATAAGAGCAAAGTTTTGGTATTGGTAGAAAAAGAGAAGTATTACAATAAAATGGAAGCTGAATTGAGCAAGCCTTATTATGAAGAACTCAATGGTAATCCTATAGATCAAACTGTAAAAAATCTTAAGAAATTAATCAGCTCTTTAAGAAATAAAAAACAGCTTAATGAGCTCTTCAAAAACTTCTCCAAAATCCAGTCAAGAATTCCACAGATCTATGGTACGATAAAAGTTCACAAAGAAGGCCATCCAATAAGACCTATAATAGACACTAGAAATTCGCCACTCTCCAACATTAATTATTATTTGCTTGGTCACCTCAGAGATATTTTCCCTTCTCCTCCCTACCTACTAAAAAATTCCATGCAGCTAAAAAGAAAACTGGACAACTTGCCAGAATTAATTCATCCAGTAATGGCAAGCCTGGATATAGTCTCTATGTATACCAACATTAACCTGGACCTCCTACTGGAATTCATTGCAGATGACCTTGCGGAAAAAATAGTATTCCATAATCACAATAGAGAAATACTACTTGGCATATATGAACTGCTCCTATTTTCCTTCAAGAATAATTTCTTCCAGTTTGGAAAGAAATATTACAGGCAAACTTCAGGACTTGCAATGGGTTCTCCACTAGCACCTCTGCTAGCAAATTATTATATAAGTAAACTAGAGGCAAAAATCCTTATACAACCCTCCTTGTTTGCTCTCTATGTAAGGTACATGGATGATGTCCTAATTATAGTAGATACTGTGGACCAATCTCTACCCTCTCAGATTCTGGAAGAATTTAACTTACTAGAGAATACCTTGAAGTACACCCTGGAACAGGAAAAAGACCATAGCATCAATTACCTGGATTTAACCTTGACCTCAAGAGAAGGGAAAATATTCACTCAGCTTTTTAGAAAACCCACCAACACAGGGAAGATGTTAGACTTCTGCTCATTCCACCCTGATTATATTAAATCGAATACAGCGAGACAATTTTTGGAAAAAATTGAAATCCTGGTCTCTTCAGCTTCTCAAAAAGATCTTCACAAAGAAGAATTAAAGGAAATGTTGGCAGAAAACAATTACCCCTCCCCATATGTTGAGAAAATATTTAAACAAGTGCCAAAAAAGAAGCAGGAAAAAACCAACTTCAAATTCACCAGCAAAATTACGTACCACAAGGGACTTTTCGAGAAACTGAAAAGGATCGGAGCAAAATATAATATCAGGCTAGCTCCAGATCTTAATAACAAAATAAAGAAATTCTTGCCAGCTTTAAAGCAGAAAGAATTGGACATCCAATTGCAGGAAGGAGTAATTTACTGCATCGACTGTAACTGCGGACTCAGCTATATAGGAGAAACAGGGAGAAGTATTAAGGTCCGAATGAAAGAACACCAAGCAGCTATTAGGAACATTGGGAACAAAACAGGGCTAGACAGACATGTACAAGCAAGTGGACACTCCATAAATTGGGACTCAGTGAAAATAATCGCCCACCAGTCAAACTTAGTAAAGAGAAAACTAGAAGAAGGGATCGAAATAGCAAGAAGAAGAAGTACCACAATTAACGATAATTGCGGATGGTCTCTTCCAATTGAGTGGCAGCAACTACTCCAGTGACATAGTCCTGATGACGAACTAGGCTTTAGTTCGAAAATTTGACAACCAACTTTCATTAAAAATAACCTCTAAAAGACCCGTAAAAAAAGTTATTCCACAAAAAAACATTTGCATCCATTTGTTACCAACTCCTACAGCTAACATTGACGCTGGAGAAAAGTGATGGCTGATATCATTAATCAGGACAAAAAAAGAAAAAAGAAAAAACATGCACAATAAATAAATAAATAAAAGAAAGATTTTTTGTGATTTTCGGAAAATATTTTTGAAATCAGACGGAATCAGTAAACTGGGACATCTGATAATGCCACTGCACTAAAATCGATTTTTCAAGCATGAAGTCCTGAAGTGCATTGTTTGACTAGGTGTGGATAATAAACATTGCCAGCAACATCATAAATTTCAACCATCATTCACAATACTGAAACGTAGTGTTTTATGAACCGTTTATGGCAGACACAAAGCTATAAAGAACTCATCAGAGTTTGCCGGAAAAAATTTCTACAGGAGTGTTTTTACTCCTTTGAAAAAATTTAGGAAGTAATTTTCAAAAGTCGGGAGTATTTTAGAAAAATTAACAGATGAAATAAAATACTTACGAAAATGCTAGGCAATTATGAGAAATCAATCCAGATATTTTCACATAAAAAATATTTCACTACTGCTCATTGTATTTAGAATTTGGATCTGTTATGTTTCTTGTTTTAGAAATAAATATAATATTCATATTTTAAAGCAATAACATTAAATTTATCGTGTTTTGTAATGACCACATGGAACAGCAATGTGTTCAAGAAGTGAAAACTTTGCACTTTTGAGGTTCTTATAGGCATCTAAAAATATCTAATAAACTTCTCAGCAAGTTCCACAGCCACATTTGTTTTTCTGCAGCTGCACAGCATCCAGTGCTTAAATTTTCATTTTGCTGATATCTTTGATTTTCTTCCCATTTCTTTATTGTCATTTATTTAATGCCATTGAATCACAATTTTATCCATCATGAACGCATGATAGCTTTCACTATTTTAGATAAAAGATGAATAGTATAACTTTGATAATATAAATAATTTTGAACACCGGGTCACGGGTGGCCTAAAGGGCAACGTCCGTGACTGCCACGGAAAGGGCCTGAGGTTCGATCCCAGGCAGGTACGAACGCTCGATCCACTAAAAATCCGCCGTGCACTGGATGGGCACGTTAAGCCGTCGAACCCCAGGTACTAGCCCCCGGTAATAAATAAGGGCGTCTTCCTCCTCCTTTCTTCTTCGCTTCCATGTCACTTTCCAATTGGGTGCTCTAGCCCAAATCTCCTAGTTTCCTGTTTCTAAGGGCTGTTTAAGAGCTGGGGTCAGACACTCCCTTCCTAAAATCCTCTACGTATGATCATGATCATACTTTTGAACACCATGCATCAATTTTTACAAATTTTTCAGCTTCGTCACTTTCGTTTTCGGACACACACCCCCCCCTTATCAAGCTGAAATGCCAAACTTTTTTGGGGGGAATATTTAAGAATACAGGATACATGTTACTGATCATCGTTGGGGAAAAAAAATAGAGTTACTGGGGGAAATCTTTGCTACGTCTGATTTCCGTTTTCGGACATTTTCCCTCCATTTTCAAGTTGAAATACAAATATTTATGAAATAAAATTATATTTAACAACAATACTAGGCAGAGGAAACATCACATGAAAAATAAAATTACGATTACGGGAGAAATCTTTACTGTGTCTAACTTCCGTTTTCGAAAGTTTTGAAAGACGAAACTTCCGCTTTCAAAAGTTTAGAAAGTTTCAGGTGGAAAACATCCGCCACCACTACTAATTGCCCCAAAATTTCTGTTCAGTTATGCATCGATCTCAAGGATAACCCAAATTATGACAGAAAAGGAGAAATTCCTTGAAGCCGTCGCACTCTCATGCCTAAGATTACAGCAAAATTTTTTCACCGTTGAATTTCCGTTTTTGGAAATTTTCCCTCCATTTTCAAACTAAAATACAAATATTTATGGAATAAAATGATATATAACAACAATACTGGACACAGGCAACATCACAGGAAAAAGAAATTATGATTATGGAAAAAATCTTTATATCGTTTACTTCCATTTCTGAAAGATGAAATACCATCCCGATGCGTATTTTTACGAATTGGTACAATTATTCGATGCATAGTTTTATGCACCGAGAAAAATTCCTGATGCGTATTTTTACACGTCGAGAATTTTTCTCGACGCGTATTTTTATGCGTTGGTAAAATTTCAATGCGTAAACACTCTTTGATGCGTACTACACCCGTAATTATGCATTTTGGTGAAATCTGCTCATAGAGGAAGTAAAGGATCGCATATAACTCCTGCAACGCATATTTATAGCTATTAATGGGGAGTTTACCTTCAGTAGTTACTTTTGCTTTGACACCCTAAAAACATGACCTTAAAGTTTTGATGAATTGTGATGCACATATACTACATGTGCCACTTGCTCCAAGAATACAATTTTTTGAATGCAGTTCTGCAAACTTTGAGAAGCCAATTTTTACCTCTGGGTATGCAGTCTTAAACTGTTTGTACATATCTTTCAGATTGTTTACCAAAAAAAAAAACTTTTTTTCTTCTCCCCCACCCCCTAGCTAGTGCAACAATCCTTTTTACCATGACACTCACCTGCCAACATAATCATGGCAAGAAAAATATTGCACCAGATCAGCTGTTTCCTGTTTTAGCATAAAATTCCTATTTGCTCTTAACTCTCTTTTTTTTTCAAGTAGATTTACCTTTCTTGCCATGTAATTTGAAATACTGAATTCACCTTGCAAGTTTTGAAAACTCCAACTTTTTGGTAGTACAGTAAGCTTTTAAGCTCTTTACTTTGTGTCATTTTCAATTTCTTTAAGTTGAGCAATAATTTCTATTTTCAAGTCAGATGTTGCAAGTTCAGCATAAGGAAAAGAATAACATGACTTTCTTCTGCAAAAAGCATGCAATTATTTTCAAAGTTGCATAAAGATGTTTTTCTTCATGCAGTCTTTTCTTTTTTACAGGAGTTTAACCAACTAACTGTAAAGATACATTAAAAATCCTAAATTCTCTTACTTAGTTCACTTTCACGACTACCCTGGCTTATGATAGGTTAAGTATCAGTTTCATCAACATGTAAGCACAACTGGCTGTTATTAGTTCAAAGTTCACAGGTGTATTTAGTCTTCGATTTTTTTATAACTTGTCACATTTTTTTTTATTATTTTTTTTTATGAATAGGAAGTTTAATGATCTGCTCTAAGGAACAGGGTGCATTTTCTTTTTCACATTATAGTGTCCCTTTTCTTGAAGAGTTACAACAAATATCTAAAATCTGTGACATTTTTACACTTAAAAGAGTGTGGGAAATATTCAGCAACAAATCATAGTGAGAAGGATTGGCAGTAAAACATGTAACACAAAAAAAAATATTAGAAGAATGCATGGTTCGTACTCTTCCAAGCAAAATAAATTCAAGCACTTTTCAAGGACTTTTTAAACCTGAATTATCATATGTGTGTACTGTCTGTCAGTCAGTAGGTAGGTAGGTATTTTAGTAAGTTCAGACCATTAATCTTAGCTGGGGCTGGCACATCTTCAATGACCTGCCATTACCCCTTCCCCTTACCCACAGTTCGTTTATTTTATTAACTTTGAATTGCCCCTCTGTTTTGGTATTTTTCGAAATCATTTTATCTTGTGAAATATTTGAAAGGGTACACTATTTTGGTATTCATTTGCTGGTATAACACTTATTGTTTGTTTTCACCTTTTATTTTTGATTCATGACTTTGATGCAAAATTGGGGCAGTGATGAGAAGAAAGGGTCCACACACAAAGCGCAAACAATTCCTGAAAGTTCCACCCTCCGGCAAGAATGCGCCCCAACCCCAGTAAACAGAAGCCTATCACAATTTGTGAATACATCATTCCACTTATTTTACTAACATGGCTGATGCTTTACTCTGTAGTGATATCATAGCCAAGGTACCAGCTGTTCACACACTCCCCTGAGTTGAACCTAAGTTATGCGCTATTTGATCAGCTCTGTGTTTTTATTGGAACTACACAGAAATCTCTTATACAACTTTTTAGCACAAACAATTATTTTACATGTGCTCTTTCATATCATTACTTAACAAATAAAACATTTTTTTTCAAGTACTATTTACAAAGCCTTAAACCTTTTCAAGTACTTTCAAGTACTTGAAAATGAACTTTTTTATTCAAGGACTTTTCAAGGTTTTCAAGGAACGTACGAACCATGGAATGGTTATCCCTAATACCCTCATATCACACATAGGCTGTGTTAAGAAACTGCAAATGGTGGAACGTCTCGGTAATTGACTACTACCTTCCTCAGCTATGGAATGAGCCAAGTGGTGTTAGCGTCAGTTCTTGCCAGACTTCAAAGTAGCTTCCCAAACAATAATGATCTGAAAAGGTGCGTCTGTATTGCAGGCGTTAGGGATGAGGTAGAGTTCAATGTTTTCGAGGTACCTACGAGCTTTTTGATTACTGAATGGAGTGATACGTTTTGCCAGTCGGGAATTGCAGACGTATTACTGATAGTTAAAATTGAAAGCAAGGTGGGAGGGTTGCCTTTCTTAACATCAGCAATATGTTCCACCAATCGCCGGTTGATGCTGCGGTAAGTGCTGCCAATGTAGTGGGTAACGCCTGTGGAAGTGTTGACAGGGATAGGGTAGACACCTTGTAAATCCAGGGGTTTATCAGGATCTGTCTTTAAGAGCGAGATTGAGAAAATGTGGAGGTGGTTTAACTGTAATCCTGTAACCAAAAGATTTGAAAATAGAGCAAACTTTATGAGTGAAGGACGGGCTAAAGGGCAAAGTGCTTACAAACTGATGAGTGGTGGAAGGTTCAGGAAGTAAACTAATAGTTCTATTCTGTGACTCAAATTTCTTAATCAGTCTATGTACTAAGAAGAGTGGAAAGCCATGCAATTTGCCAATGCTGATGATGTTCTGGTATTGTTTTTGTAAAGCAGGAGGGCTATTACAAATAAGGTCAGCTCTGTGTTTGTAATACTTAATAGCAGCCAATTTATATTTTTCAAAGGTGCAAGAATAGTAAGGGATATTATGGGTGGCAGTAAGTTTCCTGTAAACAGAGAGGTCAATTGGAATAGTCTGAATTGATACTGATGCTAACATCCAGAAAGCTAATATTATTGTCGGCCTGTTCTTGAGACGATAATTTTATGTTTGGGAATTTAGAAGTTATGGATGACACGAGTTTTGTTAATGTGTGTTTCTGGTGTGGCCAAATGATGAAGAGGTCATCTACATACATTAACAGAATGGTGGTTTTTAAAAGGGATGGAGCAACCCTTAATTTTTTAGTATTTTGCAAAGAAATTTTGGCAAGCAAGGGAGAAAGTGGAGGACATCACTTTCCCCCTACAAAGTATGGAACCCCTACTACCAACAAAACAGGTGTTAGTTGGTACACCTTGTTTTTGTTGGTAGTAGGTACCATTATATACAAAACAGCAATATTTTTCTACAGAATCAAAACAGTCATAAAAATCTTTGATTAGTTCCCCAGGAAGTTCTTGGTGCTCCATTAGTATTTTGACCATGAACATGTAGGCATCAAAGTATGGAACCAATGGACACAATGAATCCACGTCAAAAGTGTACATGATATCTTGAGGATTGATGGATGAAGGGATTTTCTGGATAAAGTCCTTGGTTGACACAACAGAATATGGATGATTTTTTATCAGAGCATTGCAACACTTGACCAATTACCTTTCAAGTTTCAGTAGTTGACATCTGCCTTCCTCGGCTATGGAATGAGCCACGGCTGAGGTTGGTTGGTCGATTTTAATGTCACAAGGGCCATATCTGGCCAAAGAGCACCAGACACAAGACCATAAAATATATACATACATATATTAACAAAGAACAGCGTCTAAACATATCAAAAAGCATAAAAACAGGAGCAAGAAACTGTGTACAAGGCCGGTGTACATATGCAAGCGTAGGAACACGAAGCAAGAATCGAGCAGGGAGCACCACTGCAAAGGAAATAACAGAATCAATTAACAGGGTGAGTGTCCATAGTAGTTTAGAATAACACACTAAGTTCAACAAAAGCAATACGTACCAACAGTAAGCAAAGCGTCACCTGCAGAAATAAGGCAGTCTAAGAACGTAATCTACAGAACAGGAACACGAAATTCCAGAAGTTCTTATGGACGGAGATCTGATTCTTCGGTTCTAGTTCCACTTGAAGAAATTTTGTTTAATCTTCCTTACCTCAGAGTTCTTTTTGATTTTTACAGACGTTTCTGGCCTCTTGATGTTAGTCAAGGCCTGTTCTCAATGTATAGAAGGATTAACAAAAGTTTTGTTAACTTCTGAAGAATTTAAATGTTGTTGTCAGGTTCCTTATACTGTTTCCAAGTTCCTCAAACTGTTGCCAGTTACCAAACTGATCTGACCCTCATTAGCAACATCCAACATTCGACGATCCACATCAATGAGATAGAAAACATTCGCACAGTAGTCAAGGAAAACATCCATAATATACACTGGCGGAAAGTGAAAAAAGAACACCAAGAAGGAATTGGCGGACCATCATGAAATTTATATATGTTAATGGCGTCGAGTTTACGTAGGTGTGATGTTAATTTTGGGACCAAACGGTGAGCGCTTACGCCACAGCATGGCATAATATCAAATTATTGTCGGTGGTATTTAAGGAGCACGGCAAAGTGAATGTAATCAGTCATTGGCGTACGGACACATGCGAAGACCCTGAAGAAGCTGCAATGCCTGGACATGGAAGACGTGTACGATTTCAGCAGTTATCGGACTTTGAGCGAGGTCGTCTAGTCGGACTCCGCTAGGCCGGGTGGTCGTATCGTCGTATTGCGGAGCGAATTGGACGGGAAGTATCAGTGGTGGTACGATGGTGGCGTAGATGGTCCGAGGAACATTCCCACACGAGAAAACGTGGAACAGGGAGTCACAGACGGACTGATGAGCGGACCGATCGATGCATATGAAGAGCGGCGTTGTCAAGCAGAACATCCACTGCGATGCCAATCCGAGCTGTCGTTGCACCTGAAGTGACTGTGAGAACAATCCGCAACCGTCTACTGGATGCAAGACTACGTGCACGTGTGCCTCTGGCATGTGTACCTCTGACTCCAGCCCACCGTCAGGAACGGCTGCAGTGGTGTCGCCAACGTCTGCACTGGAGAACACAATGGCGATCTGTCGTGTTCAGCGATGAAAGCAGACTCTGCTTGGGAGCCTCCGATGGCCGTATGCGTGTTCGCAGACGCAAAGGGGAGCGTCTCCACCCTTCTTGCATCCGCCAGCGACACACAGGGCCTACACCTGGTCTCCTGGTGTGAGGAGCGATCAGCTATCACTCCCGTACACAACTAGTGTTTGTACCGGGTATGTTAAACAGCACCTCCTACATCAACAACATCATTCAGCCCGTTGTTGTGCCATTTGTAAGGTCAGTCCATCGTGGTGTTTTCCAGCAAGATAACGCACGCCCACACACGGCACGTGCAACGCAACATGCACTTCAGGGTGTGAGACAACTTCCATGGCCTGCACGTTCTCCGGATTTGTCCCCCATTGAGCACGTGTGGGATTTTATGAGACAACGACTTATCCTGTTTCCACGGCCAGCCACGTCCATCCCTGATTTACGCGTCCAGGTTGAGGATGCTTGGAACTCAATACCCCAAACTTACATCCAACATCTGTACGACAGACTCCATGCCAGAATTGTACAGTGTGACGCAGTTCATGGCGGTTCAACCTCGTACTAACCATGTTACATGGAAATGTTATTTTTCAGTTTACCAGCAAATACAGCTGTATTTTGCCATAATGTTTCGATCACGTTATCTTCTGTATTCCGTTATTATGCTATATAACTTTCGTTGGTATCAGATGTCTCCTTCTTGGTGTTCTTTTTCACTTTCCGGCAGTGTATTTTAAGGCAAAGTCCGGGAGTTCTGGGAGTAGCGGATGTGATCGTTGATGAGTTGTTAAATGACGTCATCTGAAGTAATAAGTCCACAAGGAGGCACAGTACGCAGAGTTATCAAGCGCTGCTAGAGGGGCATGAATGTCCCAAACAAATAATAATAATAAATGTTGGGTAAGCCAGCCTCATCTTGAAAAACTTGAAATAAGTCCTTGAGTAATAAATGCGACAAATTTTGCAATGACAATTGGAACAAATGTTGCAATGACTATTGCCATTTAACATCCTGGAACTGTGGAGATTATTACTCAAGGACTTATTTCAAGGTGAGGATGATGTATCCAACATTAATTTTTTTTTTCAAACTTACCTGTGGCAATGAACTTCTGGCACTGACTGTTACATTATGGTCATTCTACACTGTATATAATTACTTGCATGTTTGTTCGCTGTAGCACTCTGCCTGAAGATGGGGTTGTAGCAACCCTGAAAGATCTCACCTTTCTGATGTTTTAACTTAAGTGTGTTTTAATTTGTAAATAAATTATCATCTTTTAACTATATGCTATTAGCAAATTTGAAGAACTTGGAGTTTTTTATATCATGCTCTTGGCTTGAGCATATTCCTTAGTGTTGCATTATTATGCTCTGTTTCTTGTTGTATAAAGATTTCCCAGAGTTCTGGTAAAATTGTTCAATCTTAAATGTTACACAAACTATTTTTTTTATTATTATTATGTTTTTTTCAACAGTCACAGTATTAGAATATCTGAACCTGTTTTGGGAAGTATGTAAAGAAAGCATTTTTTTCTTTTTTTTAATTTTGGGTAATTATGATTTTTTACACAATATCGAATAAGTGAAGTTTTTTTTCCCCCACTAGTTTTTAATATGTTGGGTTAGTCTTTTGTTTTTAACTTGTTTTTGTACTGCCAAGGGAAGGTTAATTTTATTGAGATTTCATAAATGCCAGATTTTTCTAACAACTTCAGAAATCTAGCATTTGTGTAAATGTTATAAATTTGTCCAGCTCACACATAAAACTTTATGACAATACACTTCATGGCAACTCATACCTTCAATTCTGCACACCTTCCAATTTCCAGAATTCCTATTTATATGTATATGATGGCAATACTATAAGCTTCACTGTCAAAAAACTTTCTCTACAAATTCAGTAAAATGGAAACAAGACTTTATATTGAAACAGCATTCAACAATTAGCATATGCTTTGTTATCAAATAAGGCACTATTAAGTCACATTCCAAATGCACAACAGTTTTAATATAGCTTATACTGTTTTGGAAATGCTGGTGACTAAAAAATTTTTCAACATCAGAAACTCACATAGGAATCAATCGGAAATTGAGGAACAGATATCTCATCACCATTATTGAAAAATCAATGGCACCATTATGACTCCTGACTAAAAGTAACAGTTACAAAATTACAAAATCACTATTAAGGCATCACAGTTTAGGCCTTAAAGATCATCCATGATCTAAGATAAATCTCCCCATCTGCAGGAAAGTTTTAAAGGGCTACTGACTGCTCAAAATGAGCTGCATGTGACCGTTATCAGCTTAATCCCGTTGGGGTAAATAGTGGGGTCATGGGGAGGTGAAATAGTTAATCTAGTTTTGCTGAATAGAGGGAGTAAACTTTTAAATTAATAACGAGGAAGCGTAGGCCAACTATACATAAAATAGTAAAACTATACTAGTAATCTGAATTTATTGGCATAAAACAGAAATCAAAGTTTCAAAGCTTTTGTACATCAACCAGGTGGCTTTTTCAAGGAAAGTATACAGCAAACTATCTACATAACTTTTCTTGAATTTGTTAGCTTTTTCACAGAAGGTAAACAAGCAAACTGCCTAACCTTGCATGAAAAAGCCATTTGGTTGATATGCAAAAGCTTGGAAACTATGATTTCTACTTTTGTGCCAATAAATTTGGATTACTTGCATAGTTTTACTATTTTAAAAATTACCTTCTTATTTATTATATTTGCACTTTTAAGGTATTAACCTCTTGCAAAGTGCGCATAGTTTACGTGCAATTCATAAATGAAAAAACCATTAGGAAGAACCATTCACTCACCATAAAGATCATGGTAACCTCCAATGACCACACACTTCCAACACGTCATTCATCGTGATGTAACTGGGCTTCCACAGGTTTACAGACTTCTTGCTTACGCTTCTTATTTTCGGGTGTGAAACATCGTTTTTTTTTTTTTTTTCTCTTTTGCCTTATAAGATGTTACTATAATGCTTGTCAATTCGATAAAAATCACACATACAACTCATTCATACCAAGTAAAAACTATGTACATAACCTTACATTCACAGGTGATTAAACCTTGGTCAACTCTAATTATCAAACTCCTCCTTCTGTTTCACAACCTCTGCTACTCCCACTGCAAGTGTCACACCCATTCAGCCCCACACATCCAATCCTCTAGTACTTTCGACAGGCCCCTGTCATCTTCAGGAGGCAGGTGTGTCTCACCCGCCCACCACAGCTCAGGTGAGCAGAGCCATCGAGGCCCGGGCTCCAGTCGCTATCTCTGAATCGTTGTGTCTCTGGCGCCATCTATTGTCCCTGCTGCTCTTTTTTCCCTCTTTCTTTTTATACTGCTGTTCAATTTTTATTAGGGCTTTCCATTGTTCGTTTAGGTTACTTGGCTCATTAATGTTGCATAATCTTGATCTGTTTTTTTCAATTAACACTGATTCTGCAATTCTTAACTGCTTTTCGTTTTTACAGCTCTTAATAATTTTAATATCTTCAAACCTTGGGCATTTTTGATTTTCCATACAGTATTGGGTCAATGCTGTCTTAGCCTCTTTTTTATTCCAATTATTAATATGCTGGTTCAATCTATACTTTAATTTATTCTTGGTGCTGCCTATATATGACACAGGTGGTTGCTGGTTTATTGGGATTTCATAAATTCCTGCTCTATCTAATTGGCTAATTTTTTCATTTTTAATCACTAAATTTTTTACAGTAAGTACCTGATTTCCTACCTGTATGCCATACTTGCCACAAACTTTATTAATTTCTGCTGAAACATTTTCTATATATGGTATTGCTCCCACATATTTTACAAGTTTTTTATCAGTCTTGACCTTATTGTAACCTTCGAGTTACTTCATAAATCCATTTTTTTAATACCTGTTTAGGGTATCCAAAAGCATAAGCAATTTTTTCAATATATTCAATTTCTTCCTTTCTATACTGTTCAATTGATGAATGTGTTAAACTTCTTTTAATTAGTGTTTTAACACTATTTCTTTTATGTGTTAATGGATGTGATGACTGAAATGGTATAAGTACTGGGATATATGAAGATTTTCTATGCACTCTGAATTGTATATTCTCCTCTGTTTTAACAACCAAAACATCCAAAAATGCCAAAGTATTGTCATGTTTTTGTTCTACTGTCAGTTCAATAGATGGATAAATTTCACTATACTTTTTTGTCAAGTCCTCAAGTTTCGTCATTTTTTAGCCTGGATAACAGAAAAATGTCATCAACATATCTGCAGTATATCAGTGGTGGATCCTCGAGTTTACTTATTATTTTTGCCTCAATGTCACTCATTATAATTTCAGCAAATAAAGTTGACAGTGGTGACCCCATAGGTCCACCATGATTTTGTTTGTACATCTTGTTGTTAAACTTAAAAATGTTATTTTCATATATGTACAATAAAATTTCTCTTAACTCCTCTATTTGTATTGCATTCATTGTCTGTAGCACATATAATTTTTCAATAATTATTTCTATTGCCTGAGGTACTGGTGTGCTAGGAAAAAGAGCTCTCACATCCATACTAGCCATATGATATTCACTTAAATCTTGTTTAATTACTTTAATTTTCTCAATAAATTCGTATGTATTCTTCACAGTGAACCTTGTCTTCATGAACACAGGTGCCAAAAATTTGTAGATATTCGTTTCCAGTTTTATTAGTGGGGAATTCCTTTTTGATACAATCACTCTCATAGGTGTATCAGGCTTATGAGTTTTTATTTTTGCAAACATTTTTGGTATTCCAGTACCCATTGGTGGGTATGCTTTCTTTATTTCATCAGGCAAGGTGCTGTGATTTCTTATTCTAGCTAAGTACCTTACTTGAGATTCGGTTGGGTCTTTTGTTAGAATGCTGCAATTTAGTTCTTCTATAGCTCTATTCATTTTTAGATCATATTCAGTTGTGTTTAATATTACAATTTGCCCTGTTTTATCAGCTTCACAGAATTTAATTATTGGGTCATCTCTTAATTTAATCAGTTGTTCTTTCTCATACTGAATTTTATCTATATGATATTTCTTTTTCTTACTTTTTTCATTAAATTCTTTCAAAACAATTCTATACAGTTTACTTCAAAAATTTTCACGTTCCTCTGCTGGTACACTGCGTGCCATTTCTTCTAAGTTTGGTATTAATTCCTCCGTCCTCGGCAGGCTCCGTGGAAACGCAAATTTTTTACCTCTCTGCAAAATAGCTCTTTGCGTGAAGCTCAAGGTCAAGTTGGAGTTATTCTGATAAACCTCATACATATTCTCCCGTTGTTCTTGTACACGTTGTCTGTCAATCATCACGTGCAACTTTTTTTCCATGACTGCTCTTGAGCATTTTTTTTCGTATTCCACGATGTCAAAAATTTCTCTGAAGGTTGCATCCAAAATCTCATCTTTCCAATTACCATCGAACTTTCTATACTTTTTATAACATATCAAATCGATTAAATGTAAACATTTCATATTCAAGTTAAAAATCAGTTTCCTTTTATTGACAATTTCAGCTCTTAATCTCTTTTTTTGGCACTCCTGGATTATTCTATTATCTTTAGCAGTGACTGGGCAATTCCGTATTTTTAAATATTTTGGTGTTATTTCTAGGTCACGACACGTCACCAAAAATTCTTCTTGATTTTCTGACTTTACTAATTTAATTTTAGCCTTCTTAAACGCCTTAATATCTCTCATCTCGAAGTTGTGAAATTGATTCCTATAGCGCATAATCCCAGAGTATGATAGCGACTGCAAACCCTACACCTCAACTATCCCAGCTCAGAATTTTGTGTGTAATTCTCAATTATTATATTTGCACTTTTAAGGTATTAACCTCTTGCAAAGTGCGCATAGTTTATGTGCAATTCATAAATGAAAAAACCATTAGGAAGAACCATTCACTCACCATAAAGATCATGGTAACCTCCAATGACCACACACTTCCAACACGTCATTCATTGTGATGTAACTGGGCTTCCACAGGTTTACAGACTTCTTGCTTACGCTTCTTATTTTCGGGTGTGAAACATCGTTTTTTTTTTTTTTTTTTTCTCTTTTGCCTTATAAGATGTTACTATAATGCTTGTCAATTCGATAAAAATCACACATACAACTCATTCATACCAAGTAAAAACTATGTACATAACCTTACATTCACAGGTGATTAAACCTTGGTCAACTCTAATTATCAAACTCCTCCTTCTGTTTCACAACCTCTGCTACTCCCACTGCAAGTGTCACACCCATTCAGCCCCACACATCCAATCCTCTAGTACTTTCGACAGGCCCCTGTCATCTTCAGGAGGCAGGTGTGTCTCACCCGCCCACCACAGCTCAAGGTGAGCAGAGCCATCGAGGCCCGGGCTCCAGTCGCTATCTCTGAATCGTTGTGTCTCTGGCGCCATCTATTGTCCCTGCTGCTCTTTTTTCCCTCTTTCTTTTTATACTGCTGTTCAATTTTTATTAGGGCTTTCCATTGTTCGTTTAGGTTACTTGGCTCATTAATGTTGCATAATCTTGATCTGTTTTTTTCAATTAACACTGATTCTGCAATTCTTAACTGCTTTTCGTTTTTACAGCTCTTAATAATTTTAATATCTTCAAACCTTGGGCATTTTTGATTTTCCATACAGTATTGGGTCAATGCTGTCTTAGCCTCTTTTTTATTCCAATTATTAATATGCTGGTTCAATCTATACTTTAATTTATTCTTGGTGCTGCCTATATATGACACAGGTGGTTGCTGGTTTATTGGGATTTCATAAATTCCTGCTCTATCTAATTGGCTAATTTTTTCATTTTTAATCACTAAATTTTTTACAGTAAGTACCTGATTTCCTACCTGTATGCCATACTTGCCACAAACTTTATTAATTTCTGCTGAAACATTTTCTATATATGGTATTGCTCCCACATATTTTACAAGTTTTTTATCAGTCTTGACCTTATTGTAACCTCGAGTTACTTCATAAATCCATTTTTTTAATACCTGTTTAGGGTATCCAAAAGCATAAGCAATTTTTTCAATATATTCAATTTCTTCCTTTCTATACTGTTCAATTGATGAATGTGTTAAACTTCTTTTAATTAGTGTTTTAACACTATTTCTTTTATGTGTTAATGGATGTGATGACTGAAATGGTATAAGTACTGGGATATATGAAGATTTTCTATGCACTCTGAATTGTATATTCTCCTCTGTTTTAACAACCAAAACGTCCAAAAATGCCAAAGTATTGTCATGTTCTTGTTCTACTGTCAGTTCAATAGATGGATAAATTTCACTATAACTTTTTTGTCAAGTCCTCAAGTTCGTCATTTTTTAGCCTGGATAACAGAAAAATGTCATCAACATATCTGCAGTATATCAGTGGTGGATCCTCGAGTTTACTTATTATTTTTGCCTCAATGTCACTCATTATAATTTCAGCAAATAAAGTTGACAGTGGTGACCCCATAGGTCCACCATGATTTTGTTTGTACATCTTGTTGTTAAACTTAAAAATGTTATTTTCATATATGTACAATAAAATTTCTCTTAACTCCTCTATTTGTATTGCATTCATTGTCTGTAGCACATATAATTTTTCAATAATTATTTCTATTGCCTGAGGTACTGGTGTGCTAGGAAAAGAGCTCTCACATCCATACTAGCCATATGATATTCACTTAAATCTTGTTTAATTACTTTAATTTTCTCAATAAATTCGTATGTATTCTTCACAGTGAACCTTGTCTTCATGAACACAGGTGCCAAAAATTTGTAGATATTCGTTTCCAGTTTTATTAGTGGGGAATTCCTTTTTGATACAATCACTCTCATAGGTGTATCAGGCTTATGAGTTTTTATTTTTGCAAACATTTTTGGTATTACAGTACCCATTGGTGGGTATGCTTTCTTTATTTCATCAGGCAAGGTGCTGTGATTTCTTATTCTAGCTAAGTAAATTACTTGAGATTCGGTTGGGTCTTTTGTTAGAATGCTGCAATTTAGTTCTTCTATAGCTCTATTCATTTTTAGATCATATTCAGTTGTGTTTAATATTACAATTTGCCCTGTTTTATCAGCTTCACAGAATTTAATTGTTGGGTCATCTCTTAATTTAATCAGTTGTTCTTTCTCATACTGAATTTTATCTATATGATATTTCTTTTTCTTACCTTTTTCATTAAATTCTTTCAAAACAATTCTATACAGTTTACTTCAAAAATTTTCACGTTCCTCTGCTGGTACACTGCGTGCCATTTCTTCTAAGTTTGGTATTAATTCCTCCGTCCTCGGCAGGCTCCGTGGAAACGCAAATTTTTTACCTCTCTGCAAAATAGCTCTTTGCGTGAAGCTCAAGGTCAAGTTGGAGTTATTCTGATAAACCTCATACATATTCTCCCGTTGTTCTTGTACACGTTGTCTGTCAATCATCACGTGCAACTTTTTTTCCATGACTGCTCTTGAGCATTTTTTTCGTATTCCACGATGTCAAAAATTTCTCTGAAGGTTGCATCCAAAATCTCATCTTTCCAATTACCATCGAACTTTCTATACTTTTTATAACATATCAAATCGATTAAATGTAAACATTTCATATTCAAGTTAAAAATCAGTTTCCTTTTATTGACAATTTCAGCTCTTAATCTCTTTTTTGGCACTCCTGGATTATTCTATTATCTTTAGCAGTGACTGGGCAATTCCGTATTTTTAAATATTTTGGTGTTATTTCTAGGTCCCGACACGTCACCAAAAATTCTTCTTGATTTTCTGACTTTACTAATTTAATTTTATCCTTCTTAAACGCCTTAATATCTCTCATCTCGAAGTTGTGAAATTGATTCCTATAGCGCATAATCCCAGAGTATGATAGCGACTGCAAACCCTACACCTCAACTATCCCAGCTCAGAATTTTGAGTGTAATTCTCAATTATTATATTTGCACTTTTAAGGTATTAACCTCTTGCAAAGTGCGCATAGTTTACGTGCAATTCATAAATGAAAAAACCATTAGAAAGAACCATTCACTCACCATAAAGATCATGGTAACCTCCAATGACCACACACTTCCAACACGTCATTCATCGTGATGTAACTGGGCTTCCACAGGTTTACAGACTTCTTGCTTACGCTTCTTATTTTCGGGTGTGAAACATCGTTTGTGTTTTTTTTTCTCTTTTGCCTTATAAGATGTTACTATAATGCTTGTCAATTCGATAAAAATCACACATACAACTCATTCATACCAAGTAAAAACTATGTACATAGAAGTAAGAACAAGAACATGACAATACTTTGGCATTTTTGGACGTTTTGGTTGTTAAAACAGAGGAGAATATACAATTCAGAGTGCATAGAAAATCTTCATATATCCCAGTACTTATACCATTTCAGTCATCACATCCATTAACACATAAAAGAAATAGTGTTAAAACACTAATTAAAAGAAGTTTAACACATTCATCAATTGAACAGTATAGAAAGGAAGAAATTGAATATATTGAAAAAATTGCTTATGCTTTTGGATACCCTAAACAGGTATTAAAAAAATGGATTTATGAAGTAACTCAAGGTTACAATAAGGTCAAGACTGATAAAAAACTTGTAAAATATGTGGGAGCAATACCATATATAGAAAATGTTTCAGCAGAAATTAATAAAGTTTGTGGCAAGTATGGCATACAGGTAGGAAATCAGGTACTTACTGTAAAAAATTTAGTGATTAAAAATGAAAAAATTAGCCAATTAGATAGAGCAGGAATTTATGAAATCCCAATAAACCAGCAACCACCTGTGTCATATATAGGCAGCACCAAGAATAAATTAAAGTATAGATTGAACCAGCATATTAATAATTGGAATAAAAAAGAGGCTAAGACAGCATTGACCCAATACTGTATGGAAAATCAAAAATGCCCAAGGTTTGAAGATATTATAATTATTAAGAGTTGTAAAAACGAAAAGCAGTTAAGAATTGCAGAATCAGTGTTAATTGAAAAAAACAGATCAAGATTATGCAACATTAATGAGCCAAGTAACCTAAACGAACAATGGAAAGCCCTAATAAAAATTGAACAGCAGTATAAAAAGAAAGAGGGAAAAAGAGCAGCAGGGACAATAGATGGCGCCAGAGACACAACGATTCAGAGATAGCGACTGGAGCCCGGGCCTCGATGGCTCTGCTCACTTGAGCTGTGGTGGGCGAGTGAGACACACCTGCCTCCTGAAGATGACAGGGGCCTGTCGAAAGTACTAGAGGATTGGATGTGTGCGGCTGAATGGGTGTGACACTTGCAGTGGGAGTAGCAGAGGTTGTGAAACAGAAGGAGGAGTTTGATAATTAGAGTTGACCAAGGTTTAATCACCTGTGAATGTAAGGTTATGTACATAGTTTTTACTTGGTATGAATGAGTTGTATGTGTGATTTTTATCGAATTGACAAGCATTATAGTAACATCTTATAAGGCAAAAGAGAAAAAAACAAAAAAAAACGATGTTTCACACCCGAAAATAAGAAGCGTAAGCAAGAAGTCTGTAAACCTGTGGAAGCCCAGTTACATCACGATGAATGACGTGTTGGAAGTGTGTGGTCATTGGAGGTTACCATGATCTTTATGGTGAGTGAATGGTTCTTCCTAATGGTTTTTACCTTCTTATTGTTTTATTTTCTTCCATTTACTGTTCAGCTTCTGTCACAGTGATTCTTTGCGATGTTCCTGTTTCATACTGTAACCCTCACAAGTGGTGATTTTATCACTGTTACAAGTAAGACTGTGACTTGAAATTCCAGCCTCTTCACAGCTCCATCATCGTTGTCGTTAAGTGATTTTGTCACCATTTAAAGAGACCATTACTTTCACAGAACTGTCACCATTGTCACTGCGACAGGAAAATCACTGCTAAGATCACCTTTATCCAGAAGGTGCTACCTGGCATCACACCAGAGCACTTTCAGCATATTTTACATATGCCCATCCAACCATACATTCAACTATTATTTCACTCATTATCCATGTACACTTCATCCTCACACACAAAACATATTTTGAATTGGGTATCATTAGGGTGGATAAACTTTTCCAATGACAACATAGTCACACTGCAGCTTCAAAATGTGAGCAAAACATAGGAATAATTGTTTATCATGAAACAGTCCAACTAAGACAGTGAAGAACAGCAACAAAACAGAAAAGAAAAAATAATGGTGAAATGCAAAATGTGTAAATAACTCGAATGTGTTATTCTTACTTCAGCACAGAAAAAAAATGTTAGCATCGCACATCACCACCACTAAAACAAAGCATTGTACAGGTACTTACCCTCTAGTTGCTTAAGAACAGATGAAATGAATGACTTTAATTTGCCATCTTCTGCAACCAGAATGACAAGCCCATATTTCTCAGCCCGAGTGAATGATTCTGGAGGATATATACCTCTTTGGTAGATTATACTATTAATTCCATAATCTACAAGAGAATCAAAAACACCTTTAATTGAATTCATAATCACCAGGAAAATAAATCTGTAATTACAAAGTCAATACACAAATTAACAGAAATAGCAGTTGGAATGGGACAGGAATTAAGGATGCTTTTATATGATTTAGTCTACCAACATACCACTGTACTCAATGTATTTCAAGTATCATGGAGTGACAACCTTGATTATAATGAGCATCTGCATTAAACACAACAGATAAATTCATGTCCAAAGTTTGATAAACAGTAACATACCATATTTTCTGGTCATAGTGTTGCTGCTCTAAACTTGATTTTACAAACCCAGTTCTGAAATGTGGTGGTTAACTAGGTGCAGCTTATAACCATTTTCAGAAACATAAATTCCAAAAACGGTTTTATGCATTTTTGTAATTGTTACAGCACGGAAGTTCTGGATAATGAAGCCGAACTGGAGCGGAACACCATTTAGGGCTGTAAAACACAGTAAAGGGAAAGGGGAGACTCC